>FR997832.1:16656829-18039163 GCA_905475405.1 Schrankia costaestrigalis
TATACAGCTTTAGGCCCTATATGGGTTCACAGTAGCTGGTTAATAGCATCACTGGCGCATTATATTAGCATTATTGTGGTCAAGAAAGATGTCAATCGCATTAAAGAAACATCATTTTGGTCAATAATATTGCCAATCGCATTAAGAAAGAATTATAATGGTCAACGCGATAGCCTATTGCATTACAGAAGCATTATAATACCAATGTTATTGATAGTGAAGATGCCAACGGCATTACAAAAGCATTAGACTAGCATTTAAAAGTTCTAAAAGAATTATTGGAGCACTTTAAGTGTTCACAGTTGGAACTAAAGTAAACTAAACACTGTAAATTATTACAATAAAAAAAAGAATAAGTGACAGTCAAAATAAAACAGTGAGTGACGCCATATTATTGTTTGCATCAAAACAAATTCATCGGATAAGTTTTTCACTCTTTTGTTATTTCTTGCCTTAAAATATTACTGCGCAGTGTAGTTTACTGTACTTGTTTATATAAGTTTCATTGAAAATTTTCAAGCGCCTTCGATATTTTGTGGTTTTCATACAAAATGTTTTATAAAAAAATGTGTGTAAAACCAAAACAAATGTGTATTCCTAGTACAGAACAAGTTTTAAATAAATACAATAGTAGTATTGCTTGTACTGTATTAAATTAAGTAATATAATTTTTTTAAATGACAATTCATTTTATAAATATGTCCGAAAAAAAAATATTTTTTGGTTATAAAATATTTACAAAATGGTGGTCAGCCTTGAGGAGCCCGCTGAGCCCAAGTAATGACGCCAGCATTACAACTACTCACGTGTGATTGTTTAAAGAGCTATAAGCTACACAACAGCACTCAGTTCTTCCTTTAAAATGCAAACATTATATTGATTCACATTTATGCTGTTCAGCAGCATTAATCTTTTACTTACCCCTTACAAGTCTTTTACACAGCAAAAGGCACAAAAACAGCTTAAAGCTGTATAGCAGATTTACATGGCATTATAGTGGTTCACGTTTGTGCTGTAAAACAGCTTCAAACACTTATTGACTCCTTTAAAATGTCGTTATAGAACCGAATGCACTAAAAACAGTTGAACGCTGTACAACTGCATTGTGGTTTACTGCACTAAAACTAAAGGCTTTACAAAAGCATTCTGATATGCCATTATCCAACTGTTATACAGCGTAAAGCATTACAATGATTTTCAAGTGCCAGTGTTCAGCTTCAAGACGCTCGGTGAACTTATATAAGTGTTTGTACGGGTTTTAAGCTCTATATAAGTTCACTTGTTGTTTGTTAAGATGCTTTCTGTGTTACTTAGGAGATTATTTGTCAATCCATGGTAGGAGCTGATTTAAAATTAGTAAGGATAAGAATCTTAAATAATATTACATTTTTTATATTTTACTGATATCAAGTCATAAAAATATTAATTATGCAAGTATATGGCTTTTTAATATCTATTTTTTTTTTTAAATCTCATTTATTTAAAAATAGCCATACATCGTATAGATTAAGTCGGCTAATATCTATTTTCTTTTAAACAAATTGTCACAGAGATAGATTATTCTAAGAATTTCCTTTGAATATTTACATCAGATACGCCCCTTCATTAGTTTGCAACGTGAAGACCGCGGAGAGAGCAGTGGACTAGATGTTTTATATTATTTCCAGCTTCAGAAGAGCTCTACATTTTAAAGTGTTTGTTCTTGGACTATCGTGTATTTGCATAGTTGAGAGGGGTGGGGAAGCTCTTGATATAGTGGCTATGTTTAACTAATGATGGCGGTGAAAGATGAGGGCTATTTGTAAAGGGGCTGACTGTATTACGTCTAAAGACTGCGTCACACCAAGTTTCACGTGTCAGGGTCAAATGGGAGGTGTAATATGGACGTTTTATGAATTACATAGGGGTGTGCTATAAGTTACACGAGACATATTGTCAATATCTCTTCCCTTAGGAAACGACTGGTTTATTAATGGCAAAATCAATTCGACAACCTCTTTGGCGTACTAGGTACCTAGTTACAGCTCATGACTGCTAGAGAGGTTTAGGGATCGTTTCCCGCTCATTGCAAATCTTTGTGTGCATGAACATGGTTGGTAACATTGAAATTAAACCCTATACCAATCCGTCTGGCCAGCGTGGTATTAGTAGGCCAAGTATCCCTCCGTTACGGGAAGAGGCCCGTCCCTGCAGTGGGACATTAATGGGTTATTATGATGACTGTCACTGTGAGGGATATAATGTGATATAAGCCATAAACAGTTCGCTTAGGTATTTCTTTGTTTACTTAGTGTAGTGTTTTAATATGGGAGGTAAGAAGATACTTAATAAAATCACTTAATATTGTAAATAAAGTACGCGTTTACGGTAATTAAGATCACGTGTGATAAAATAAATTAATTATAATTAATGCTTGTCTTCTACTTGTGACTATTTTAATTGCCTCGGGATTATTTCATAATAGCCTCTATAAATATTCAATATTAACACGTGAAACCGTGACACCCCAATTTAATTGGGTATAAATTGGGCGTGGTATTTAATTTCCGCTCAACACTTTCTCTTTTCCCATTTACGCTACTAGTATGTAGTAATTTAACTGGTAATCTCGTAGTATGTAGTCATTTAACTGGTTATTAATATGCATGTTAATACTCTTAAACATAAAACCAATTAAAATGATGCAGTGACGCCATCAAATGAACATATTTCAAAAATGTTAAAATTATGTTTAGACATTCATGTTCATTTTGTATGTTAATTTGATTAAGTGTATATTTATTTTTTTCTACATTTTCTGTTGTGTGTATTTCCTTTCCCATAATTTTTATCTTAAATTGCTTGTTCAAAGATAGTTGTAGAATAAATGATCGCGATCATTATTATATTATGGCTGCGCCTGTGACCACTGGCTGTGCGCTGAACACATTTCTTGTTTTATAGCCTCAAACGTTTCGGATAACAAGTGGAGAATTGGGATGTGGGCTTAGTGGTAACTGTAGCGATTTTATAAAATAGGTTTTAAGTTTCTCGAGGACTTGTTCATACAGCAATTTAATGATCACAAAGAATATTCAGGCTCATTATAATCATTTGTAGATTGCACAAACAACATAGTTGGATGTAATTAGAACCTGCGCCCTCATGGATGGCAGCCGCAAACACTGCACTGCCATCGAGGTTCTAAAACATTTACTAAGAACATCAATACTGAAAAAATCCGCGTTGGTAATACCACACTATCCATTTGTATCCCTCAGGAGCAGTTCACCAGATTCTTGATTTACCAGATTCTCAACTCACCAGGTTCGCAATTGACCAGAAGTATAATCAAATACAAACTGAATTTGAATTCTCAAGTATAAATTCTTTAAAATAGTAAACTTTAAAAATAAGAATTTTATAAAAAAAAAAAAACCGTGTGATGTCGGAGTCCTATTGGTGTAGGTTTGTATGTCAAGACTTTCTTTTTTGTCACAGAGATAATACCTATAGCTAACCCATAATATCTACATATTTTATCTAGTAGTCACTTCGACACCTTACTACTTTTAATAAATATAAATTAAATATTTACGCTATAACTCTTCATATGTCATCACCCTAACGTACAGTTAGTTCAATTGTCCAGAACGTTTTAGTTCCTACACCGAGTTAATATGCCATTGTTTATGTACTGCCTGTTTAATGCACTTTATGTGACCAGTATTTTATTGTACCTTTCAATCTTATAACATCAATAAAAATGTATGTAATTCACTGTTTAATTATTTTCTTACCCCTTTACTCATAAACGCCTTTTAAATTTAGTCACTGTTTAGCGAGATTTTTATTAGCAAAACCAACCTTATACCAAACAAAACCGTAAGAATTTAAGCTAATCAATTGACTAAAATTTAAGAGGCGTTTATGAGTAAGGGGGTTATTGCCTTGCTATTTTATTTCGCTTACTCGGTACTGTTCAATGAATTCAATGTTAATGTCATCATAAATTTAATACGGTATGTTGACTTTTTAGTAGTATTATAAAGAAATATTAGTTGTAATGTTTATAGTTATATTTTTATGTGTTTAGTGGCCAGTGTCAAGGTTCAAAGGAGTTATTTATGAACAGCGCTTAGGTGTAAAGTTGTAAATGTGATCGACCACCCACTAATATTAAGATAAAGAATGTCTGATAACATATTGATTGGTTATTGAATATTATTATCTTTTTTTATCTTTAGTGAATAGATAATTCTCGCAACGGGGATCTCGCACGTGAAATTTAAAGGTACAAATGGCACCGAAGTTCAAGACAGTAAATCGTACTAAGAATACATTTCCTTGCTGGCCACCAAGGAGTTTTTTTTAGTCCAGAAAACTAAACTCGTTTCGATAGTTAAACGATTAAAGATTGAAGTATAATTGACGACGTATCGTCACTAATTTATGTTACACTTGTTTTCGGAACTATCGAAACAATAATGACATCGGTGCTCCTCTTTGCAGCCAAGATTACTTAATAGGAGTCTTGGTTCACGGTGACTGCGCCATGTTGCATGAAGCGATATCTATACTAATATTATAAAGAGGTAAAGTTTGTGTGTTTGTGACGTTGTAGGGGGTAATCTCTGGATCTACTGAAACAGTACTTCCAGTTACAGTTAGTCCATTTATCGGGGAGTGTCATAGGCTATAATATAGTATCACGCTATGACTAATAGGAGTGGAGCAGTAATGAAATATGTTTAAAAAAGGAACGCGTTTTTTTCGCCGCTCAACGAAGTGGGCACGGGTCAGCTTGTCACTAATATAAAACAACTTATTTTTAAGTATACAAGTAAATGTTTCGTTCTTCTCTATTCTATAGCCAACTATCTGGCATATTTATACCAAGTGATAATTTTTCTGAACAAGGAATTGGGCCACGGTTAATGGTTTACTATTCGCTATAATTCAGTTATCAAATACTCCGTATTTCGGAATTTAAATTACACATCGTATAAAAATAAATGAATATTCTTAAAATTCCGTGAATTTATTCATACTCTACCAAATCTCCAGACCTTTAATCAACACTGCAATTATGCAGGTATTTAAAATTCTTGTATGGAATGTGATACCTAATTAATGTCCTATATTAAGATGAAAGTATGCACAGCAGATTTGTTGGTTCTGTGATACCAGTTATATAAGGCATGAACACACTGTATCAGAAATGTACATGCTTAAGTACTTAAGAACATGATTGTTCGGCAAAATGCAATTCTACGAAAAGTTAGCAAATGCAAATCCGGCAAACAATTTAAGGCGAAATTAAGCGAATAGAAAACGGCAAATGATCTTATGTCTTTTATTATTGATTTTGTAAAGATGTCTGTGAACTTTTACTCAGAAGGCTAACAAGAGAATACAATAAGCATTCTCAATTAAAATCAATTACAAATTTAAAATCTATGCTATCGTTTTACTTATACATAATTTGATATTGTGTTAAAACAAAATTTAAAACTTACTTAAAGACGATGTGAATATCGAATCAAAATCGTCGCAGTGTATAAGAGCCTTAAGTTAATAAAATAGAAAATACACACAGCGGGGAAACCATATCGAAGGTGTTAGTTTTTATGGCCCATGTTTTTATGCAATCAAATGTTTAAAGTAAATATTGTTATGAATAAATATAAGATTAAAACATCTATTTATTACTAGAGACTAAATCGTAGAGTAAGCTCCCGCGATTTAAAAACGTTTAGCTTTTGAGATAAACGAGATTAGAAAATATAATATGTATTGATATTTTGATTTAGAGTTACTTAATTATAATTCGTTAAGTTTAAATATTCATCTTAAATTTGTTTAATTGCTGTTAAGCCTTTTGTGGTAGCGTTATTTAGTTTATTTTTAAAAGCTTATGAGTATTTATTTATTTATTTAGGGAAACTTAACAGCATTTTTAACATATGACAGGGTTAGTTGATTAGTATGCAACCAAAACTGGCTGCATTTACAATATCTATGCCAATAACAAAGTTCCACGACAATTAAATAAGCATTGTATTGATAATAAGCTTCTTTATGATGTTAATATGTCAGATGAATCTACTTTAGATAATTTATAGATAAGTACTTTTTATTATGTCTATATATCTAAGTACTTTTTAATAGGTATATTTAGTATCCTTCCGTCACGGGAGGAGGCCCGTCCCCGCAGTGGGACATTAATGGGCTGTTATGATGATTAGGTCTTACACCCTCTAGGCAGGCGTATATTGGTTACGCGAATAAAAACTTGACATATTAAATAACGCTAATCACATCCGTCCCCAACGAACAAAACCGTAATAGGAAAATGACAATTTTACAAGAGGGCATAAAAACTAACTATCATAAAAACTAATAAACTTCAGAAAAACTTTCTGGTACCAAAAATTGGGTGTTTTTTTTATGCATCTGATTATGAGTTATTTATTATGAAAAATGTATATTTATTATAAGAAAAGTAAGAAAATGACTATTACCGACTCATATAAAGGAGAATGTTAACGCAAACTAACTTTACCATAGTGTTCGACTGAAATCACAAAACGGTCTTGCTATAGTTATAGTGCATTGTGATATTGTTGAAGGGAAATATAAATGTACTTTGTATTCGTAAAATGTCTTATCAATTTTATTCGATGATTTAACTGAGCTCAAAATTACGGTAAAATATAACGCGCTTCTTCGATAATCCTTTTTCAGACGTTAAGGAAGGTAAGCGTTAATTACATACAAAAAAAAAATGCGAATGAAAGGAAGACAATGGATAATTATTATATTTATTCTTATTATACCATATTTATTATTATACCAATAATTTGTCAGTATTATCTACTCCAAAGTAGATAACACCCAACAAAAAACAAAGCGTATTTTAGCGATCGTTCTAGCTTTTAGCGTCAAGATCTAGATCAGGGAAAATTCTGTCATTTGAGTGCTTACATTTTAGGGCCGAGGGAAACGCCACCGTAGTGATGAACTAAGTGATGATAAGGTATACAAACTTGTATCATACAATCCCACGCCCAGAGTGCCACGAAAAATACGCTCACTAATCCAAGATCATGGACTTTTTCACAGAAGACGAGTACGAACGATTAAATAAACCAAAATCGCAGTAGCCACCTAAGTTATATGGGCTACCTAAAATACATAAGTCTAACGTACCATTGCAGCCTTTCGTAAGTCAAATCTCTTCTTCTACTTACGACCTTGCGAAGTACGTTACGTTAGTATTACAGCCACCTGTGATAAACACCGTCTTTTGTGAAGGATTCGCGCCCCTTTGTCTAGTCAACAAGGAATCTACGATTGAAACCTGACGAACTGGTTGTGAGTTTTGATGTAGAATCTCTTTTCGCCAATATTCCAATCAAAGAATGCGTTGAGGTAGTTAGAGACAAACTAAGTGACAATGATATGCCCCACAACTATGTTAATCTTCTTATGATGGAACATTTCGAAGAGAAGGCCCTGAGCCTTGGTCCAAAAACTATCAGGCTTTGAAAACGTTATGTTGATGACATCTTTAGCATAGGTAAAGGAAGCAAGCAGGAGGTAGGTCAATATATTGCACATCTTAATACTCTCCATTTAAAGATGCTTTTAACGTATGAAATGGAGGCGGACATGTCATTGTTTTTGTTAGATGTCAAACTAGCCATAAGACTAACTATATGGGTCCATATCACACAGTGTTTACAGTAAACCTATACACACGGACAGGTATTTACACGCAACGTCTTATCACCACCCGCGACACCTATATAGTATAGCGAGAGCTATACCATAGCACTTAAGAATCATTATTCTTGCGTATTTACCATTATTCATCCATTGTAAAGGGACCAATAAAAAGGGAGAGACATCCTGGAGTGAACAGGACCTGCGTACGTCTCTGAAAGGCGTGACAGATAAGATTGGCTCCGTGTTGAGAAACTTCTCTATAAACACTATATTCACCCCGGAGGTCAAGGTTAATAGTATAGTACGTTCAGTAAAGGATGTCCTTCTTTTGCAATGTCCTGGATTGTACAAGATTGACTGTAGCTGTGGCAGCTCTATTATTGGGCAAACAAAGCGGAAGCAAAGAACCGACAGACCAACAAGTCAGCAATCGCCGAACACCTGGTGAACGCTGGCGCTATTCACTAGATAGAATTTCATAAACCTCGGGTAATCTCCACCGATTGCCACTATTATACTTAAGACTTGTGCGCGAGGCCATCGAAATCAAAAAGTCCCCTAGGAGCTTTAACCGGAATGACGGTTTCTAATTGTCAGCAATGTGGAATCCAGTGATTTCAAACACAAAACTTCCCTTTTTTGAACGGTCGGGTAACGTACAGAACAGCTATTCGGTCAGTGTTATGTGTAGAACCATTAAAGTAACATCTCAAGATACGACGGTAGATGATAATAATCTAATCGCATCACCAGTCAGCTTGCGACCACGGCCAGGGCAACCTGTGCCGAAACGTCAAGTTAAATAAAATGCGCGTTAATATCCCTTTTATATAATACTAGCTGACCCGTGCCCACTTCGTTGGGCGAAAAAAAAAATTGAAATTAAACCCTATACCAATCCGTCTGCAAGCGTGGTATTAGTAGGCCAAGTATCCCTTCGTCAAGGAAGGAGGCCCGTCCCTGTAGTGGGACATTAATGGGCTGTTATGATGAAATAAGTTGACAATTACGAATTTAAGCTCTCTAGATATATCAGACCCACAGCTAAAAAACCGGTCAAGTGCGAGTCTGACTCGCGCACCGAGGGTCCTGTACAAACCTATTTATTTTCCCGCCAAATTGTGATAACGTCAGGATTCAGCTGTTTAAATACTATTTTTCCCGCCAAAATTTAATGACGTCACGACTTAGCTGTCAAAATATATTTTCCTGCCAAAATTCTGTGACGTCACGACTCATCTGTCAAAAATTCTATGACGTCACGCCTATCTGTCAAAATTGACAGCTGTCAAAAGTGACAGAGGTATAAAATATTTTCCCGCCAAAATAATATGACGTCACAAATCATCTGTCAAAAATTCTGTGACGTCACGACTCATCTGTCAAAAATTCAATGACGTCACGACTCAACTGTCAAAAAATATTTTCCCGCCAAAATTCTGTGACGTCACGACTCATCTGTCAAAATTCTATGACGTCACGGGTCACGTGACCTATGACGTCACGGGTCACGTGACACAGCTTTCCCGCCAAAATTCTATGAAATCAAAATATAATATGATTGCTAATAAAAAGTAGCCTATGTTCTTTCTCAGGGTCTAAAGATTGTCTGTACCAAATTTCATCGAAATCCGTTCAGCCGTTTAGGCGTGAAAGAGTAACAGACAGACAGACAGACAGACAGACAGATAGACAGACAGACAGACAGACAGACAGACAGACAGACAGACAGACAGAGTTACTTTCGCATTTATATATTAGTATAGATTTATAATAATGAAACGCGTACTAGCATAGTTTAAACGTTATAATTAGTATATAAAATTAAAACACGTATACTAATCATACTCTTTTGCATTGTACTAACTTCTTGAGCAGAGTAGAAACCATAACAACAGTAAATAACTGTCTGGTATGTGCCGGTACTTAGTTAAAAATAAAAAATAACAACAAAATAAAAACAAATATACCTACTCTGATTTACCTCTTTACCTGTTATTGTTATTAACGCTTCTTTTCTTCAACATTACGATTGAAGGACGAAGCATGCCTAATGCTTCGTCCTTCAATCGTAATGTAATAAAACTGTCTGTCACGTAGGGTGTGAGAGAGAGCAATAACACATTGCGATAAATATGCATGCGAGTTCTCATCCGAACGATATTTTGTTGGCGATTACTGGCCACGGCGTTGTCATTTTTCCCTTGAGCAATATGGTAATAGTAGCTTACTCTACAACTTTGATTCAAAAGATTTGGTAATATGCTTTTGCGGTAATAATCGTTTCAAATTGTCTACTAAGTGTTCCTGGAACAATAACTTAAAGATCATTACTTTTTTAATTATCTTAGAAAGTATTTATCGCAGGGCCCTAAAAAAAATTTGAGTAATGTAATACAGTCTGTGGATAGCGAATATGCAATAATAAAAAAAAATGGTTATAGCTATTACCATAGTGTTCGTTGGGGACGGCGATACGTTTTGGCTGACGTCCTGGATTTTCTGTTGTACAGTACCAACAGCATTCCTGAATGGTAGTAGTTACAACTTTGGTTGCCTCGTTAATCTCGTCCTCGGTCTTCAGAGATATATGAAGTTTTAATTTTTTCTCAATTAGGTCACGAAAAGCAGTCCAATCTGTACTGGTGTTGTATAATTTTGGATTATTTTCTACATTCAGGACTGTAGTGCCAATTGTTAATATCACTGGGACATGGTTTGTGTTTGCGTCCAAGCACGTTTCAATGTGGTGATACCACGCAGATAATCCTTTCGTAACAAAGAAGTCTATTACATCGGGCAGCCTATTCGGGTCGGTAGGCCAATTAGTGGGTTCTGCTGTCGAGATAGTGGAAAGATAGTTTTGTGGGACTCAGATTGTAAACTAGCATTAAGATACTGTTTTAATAATAATAAATAAATAAATAAATAATCCAGACTCTTTTTCAGCTCCCTGCCTCTGGTGTTAGTTAATCTAGAAGCCCAGTGATTGTGTTTTGCATTCCAGTCTCCGCCTGCTATGAAGCGTGGACCTAGGGAATTGAATAACTCATCATATTGCTCTTTAGTTATTTTGTGTTTAGGTGGGCTATATATACCACAGATATTCAAAGCTCCATTCCGATCTTTCACCTCAATAGTAGTACCCTGGATGTGGGTTTTCCTAAACTGTGGTAGTTCTTGGTGCTCAATGCTAGATCTTACAACTATGACTGACCCTGCGTGTGCTGTGCCATCCGGATGATTTGTCGAATAGACATTGTAGTGAGGTATTCTTATACTACTGTTCCCTGTAAAATGGCTTTCAGAGACTAGCAGTATATCGATGTTGTGTGTTGACAGTAGGACTTCAACCTGCTCCTTATTTGGGGATAACCCATCTAGGTTCCAGGCTCCTATTTTTAGAG
Source organism: Schrankia costaestrigalis (assembly GCA_905475405.1). NCBI lineage: Eukaryota > Metazoa > Arthropoda > Insecta > Lepidoptera > Erebidae > Schrankia > Schrankia costaestrigalis. Next base: position 16,667,947 of record FR997832.1, read on the forward strand.
AAGTCATTTTGTAAGCTTAGCTACAAGCGTTGTAATGAGGCTGATCAATGAGCTCATTTGTTGTAGGATACCATCAAACTTTTCGGCTTGGTTAGCGAGCATCTGTATGATTGTGTAATTTGATGCCGGCATTTCGGAGTCACTGGTTTGACCAGCTTTCAAGATGTTAGCATAGCTTTCTTTCTTGTTTTCGTGTATGTTTGTTTTAGTTCTGTCTGTGCAAGATTGTTTTGTGGGAAGGCTGTTTTGTATTGTCATTTCTTCATAAGTACTTATTTCATCGACATGACGTGTTCCAATTTCAAAGCTCAGACTTTACATAGGTACTATATTTATCAACTGAACTGATAATTAATCCCTGTTATCATTCTGTCTGTTTGTGTTAACCAATGTTAATTACAGTGGTATTAACAGGCTTGACTATAAAGCTATATACTAGTCCTCACCCTCTATAAGTCTTTCTTGATCACAAATTACAGGCGACTGACCAACAATTATGATAATTGTTCTATTCATCAAACTTGACGGAGAGTCTTACACAGATTTTAAAACTAAAGCCTTAGGGAGCAATTAAAGTCAATGCTCGGTCTCAAATATATAGTCGCAGTTGTAGTGCTACCATATTTTATTTAGAAATAAATATTTCATTTGCATTTCAATGTTAAAATTTGAACACCTGAATTCCTTAAGCAATTTTTGTGCATGTGATTTAAACCCGTGATTTCAAGTACTTACCTTCTTTTGTTGTTATCATAACAGCCCATGAATGTTCCACTGCAGGTACAGGCCTCCTCCCGGGACGGAGGGATACTTGGCCTACTAATACCACGCTGGCCAGACGGAGTATAGTTGGTATAGAGTTTAATTTCAAGTTTTCCTTCTTTTTATTTGGTTAAGATATTATTCACGGATAGTCTCTTAGTCGGTTTTTACGACACCCATGGGATGAGATAGGATGGTGACATATTGTATTCTTACTCCATCAACACACTTTTGTTGTCGTATACATAATATTTGCGATCTTCCCCTTAATTGGCCTTGACCACATCCACGGGGTGACATTTAGAAATGTTATAGTTTGATGATTAATTAATCAGCTATTTGTCATTTATTCGCTAAATTATCACCATTTGTAGGATGTGACAACGCAATTTAAATTATTTTGTGTTAGATCAGATTAGCTAAATTACCGGTAAATAAAGAAGTTACCAATATGAAATACAATAGAAAATTTTAGAATGCCTTTAATATGTATTGTGTACTCGTTCGTCGTGTGGGGCAGTGTTTATTTAACATGACTGCTACGCAGAGGTCTCGGGTTCGATTCCCGCTAAATGCAAATCTTTGTGTGCATGAACATTGTTTGCATTGGTCTGGGTGTTTTCTATGTATAATATGTATGTATTTACAAAAAAAATAATTGAAAGTATGTTTATCCGTTGTCTAGTACCCATAGTACAAGCTCTGCTTAGTATGGGATTAGATGGCGTTGTGTGAAAGTGTGAGGAACATATTTATTTATATTTTGTACATTTCTATACTACAATTGAAACACTTAAAAATTGTTCTTACGTCACAGAATTACAGATGTAAATAAATTATAATGATGTTTTGAGTTCCTATACTTAAATATTGTTAGAATAAAAATGCATAACATTTATCTAAAAATAATGTCACAGTCAGTTTATTACGATCACAACAACATGGTATTCGAACATAAATAAATATAAACGAATGTATTAACATAAATGACTTGTTAATTTTGGTCAAGCGAGAGTAAAAAGTAGTATAGTGGTAAGCCTTTGTTCGTAAAAAGTCTTAGTTGTAAGAAGGCTTTTAGGGGTTAGATGGGATACTGTTGGACTTGCAATTTTAATACAATTATTAAAAAAATAAAATTGTTGTTAATTAATTTATGTAGGTTATGTTTAGCATTTAAAGCTTTATAAGTCAAATGAAAAACAATGAAAAGTAATTTAAAATCCGAGGATCAACTGGAAGTCTATAGTTCTAGCAGGTATTTTTGTAAAGCACTGAGGCGATCAATATTAATCGAAAGGATAAATTATGCATTCAGCCTTGTATTTTTATTTTTTTAATTTGGTTGGTGACATGTCGGTTTGAATGACAGGTAACTAGCAAACCTAAAAAGTACAACTAAATTTCTCGCCCCTATTATTGTGGCTCTTTAAAAAAGAGAAATTCCTTAAAATAAATCGGTTCGTTTGGCCACACTAACGTCTGTGAACCCGCCTAAGGCTTCGAAGAAACAATACGCGTTTAATTTTCATGTTTTGATCTATGCACATGCAATATATGCCTATTGTAGATAAAATCTAAGATAAAAGAAACCAGTAATCTAACGGAAGGCGAAGAGTTATAACTAAACTTTTCGGATGACTTAATTAATTTTTATTATTTCGGTAGGTATATAGTAATCTAACGGAAGGCGAAGAGTTATAACTAAACTTTTCGGATGACTTAATAAATTTTTATTATTTCGGTAGGTATATTTTACAGAAATAAATATGAGGTCTATCTTAATAATATGAAGAAATTCATTTAACCCATATGAAATAGACAAAGCAGTAATATCTTTTTCTGTCAACCCCCTTGGGAGCAAGGTGTGGGTGTACGTATTTATATAACGGGTAGCAATATTTACTTTAAACATTGTAACTTAAAACAAAAGATTCTTATATTTCTTGTTTAGATACAAGTAACATCTTTGGTTCTGACTAAGAATAAAATGTCACCAACTCTTCTCACCATACTCCGAATATTGCTATTGCTAAGAGGGAAATTTCTCCAACTTCTCCATTTTCTTCTAAATATCTTTTTTTTTTGAAATCTCATTTATTTAAAAAAAAATAGCCATACATCGTATAGATTAAGTCGGCTTAAATTCTTCTAAATATCTTGATAGACAGTTTTTGAAATGTGTCAATTTCTTCCCGACAAGTGTTATGATGGGTGTTATTTACGAGATTACATTATTGATAGGGTCAAATGGGTGTCAATAGCGTCTTGCAGGAGTCACAGTTGTCGGACATTAGTAGCGTTAGTACCAAAACATGGAAAACGTTATCATACTTATCACATGACATCAACATGCTTTCCATCAACTAATAGTAAAATTCGCATCTAACCGAAAGTCTTAACTACTTATTTCCTCACTTTCAACCAACTTAAACATTTAATAGAACTAGTATACTTAAGTAATAGTATAGTTCTCAATCTAATTTGATATAGTTTACTGATTGGAAAGTAGTAGCAGCAACATTTTAACTGTTAATGTCTTACTTTCTCTGCGTGATAGTGGTCAGTGGAGTTAGCTATCTATAGCGTCTTGTATACTAGTGTAAGTAATTGCTTTTAGTGCGAATACGGTTTTCACTTGCGAGTTTTAGAAACTTTAGCAGAATTAAGAGAATGTAGAACGTATACGGTTTGTATTTTAAATAGTGGTCGAGCAAACTTTTACCCCCTTACTCATAAACGATCTCAATGTAATCACTGTTTAGCGAGATTTTTATTAGGAAAACCAACTTTATACCAATCAAAACCGTAAGAATTTAGGCTAATCAATTGACTAAAATTTAAGAGGGGGTGATCTGTAAGGATGGTGCATGTATGTAATAAATAAATAAATAAATTATTTAACTTCGTGTGAAAATTAGTAATTAATACATTATTAGAAAATAAGTTTGGAGTTTTCTTATTTGTCTATAGTACTATTCTACTTTAGTCTTATTAGTCTTATTTTCAGTAAAGTAATAGAATAAGGATACGATGTAACCATTTTTAGGGTTCCGTACCAGTTTTGAAAAAACGGAACCCTTATAGGATCACTTTGTTGTCCGTCCGTCCGTCTGTCCGTCCGTCTGTCCGTCCGTCCGTCCGTCCGTCCGTCCGTCCGTCTGTCTGTCAAGACCATTTATCTCAGGAACGCGTAGAGGTATCAAGTTGAAATTTTCACCAAATACTAAGGCTTGTTGCCTCTTAGTGCCGTAAAAAAATCAAACTGCTAATCCAACGCAATCAAGAGATATAGCCGTTTTTGTCGCAAATTTAGAGGGGTAAAGGCAAAAACCTACAGGGTACTCCCAGTCTACCTACAAACTTGAAATTTGGCATGAAGCAAGGTCTTATTGTACATGTAATGGGAAAATTCCGAAAACCTTAAATTTTTACTTCAATCATATTATATTTTGATTTCATTGAATTTTGGCGGGAAAGCTGAGTCACGTGACCTGTGACGTCATAGAATTTTGGTCACGTGACCTGTGACGTCATAGAATTTTGGTCACGTGACCCGTGACGTCATAGAATTTTGACAGATGAGTCGTGACGTCACAGAATTTTGGCGGGAAAATATACTTTGACAGCTGAGCCGTGACGTTTTTGAATTTTTGACAGATGAGTCGTGACGTCACAGAATTTTTGACAGACGATTCGTGACGTCACAGAATTTTGGCGGAAAAATATATTTTGACAGCTGAGCCGTGACGTTTTTAAATTTTTGACAGATGAGTCGTGACGTCACAGAATTTTTGACAGACGATTTGTGACGTCACAGAATTTTGGCGGGAAAATATATTTTGACAGCTGAGCCGTGACGTTTTTGAATTTTTGACAGATGAGTCGTGACGTCACAGAATTTTTGACAGACGATTCGTGACGTCACAGAATTTAGGCGGGAAAATATATTTTGACAGCTGAGCCGTGACGTTTTTGAATTTTTGACAGATGAGTCGTGACGTCACAGAATTTTTGACAGATGATTTGTGACGTCATATTATTTTGGCGGAAAAATATTTGAATTTTGACAGATAGGCGTGACGTCATAGAATTTTTGACAGATGAGTCGTGACGTCACAGAATTTTTGACAGATCAGTTTTGACGTCATAGTATTTTGGCGGGAAAATATTTATTGACAGCTTAGTCGTGCCGTCATTGAATTTTGGCGGGAAAAATAGTATTTAAACAGCTGAATCCTGACGTTATCACAATTTGGCGGGAAAATAAATAGGTTTGTACGGAACCCTCGGTGCGGGAGTCAGACTCGCACTTGACCGGTTTTATTTTTCTTACAGTCTCCCCATGAATGACGTTAAAGATTACTAAAAGATAGTTTTGGGGCTATCAACTCTATGAAAACAAAAAAGGAAAACTTGACGTAGAACCTTATCATAACAGCCTATTAATGTCCCACTGCAGGGACAGGCCTCCTCCTGTGACGGAGGGATACTTGTCCTACTAATACCACGCTGGTCAAACGGATTGGTATATGGTTTAATTTTAAGTTTTCCTTCTTTTTATTTCGTACAGATAACATTCACGGGTAGTACCTTAGTCGATTTTTACGACACCTATGGGATGACATGGGATCGTAACACATTGTATTCTTACTCTGTTACCACCCAAGACTATTATTTTGTTGCCTACATTTCAAGACTGAGTCTTAATGCGGTGTTTTATTAAAAAAAAGCAGTATATCTTAATAAAAAAATAAAATCTCAAGAAAATAATCCCGTAACAGCAGTTGGGTAAAACTAATAAAGTAATAAATCATCTGTAGACTATCGCTAGTCGATACGTTCAACTTATTACATGAGGTACTCACGCAATATTATATTTAAAAAAAGTTTTCTATAGCGCCGTAAGAAGAAAGGAGTATTTATTTATTTTTGTTGAAAAATGACTTGTAATATTTCACAAGGGATTGAAAGTGAAACTTCATTGGTAGTTATAATATATATTATAGTCTTTATCAGACAGGAAAGGTACGGTGACATTTGATCTTTTCCATGTTACTTAGTTTACTTTTGTAGAATTTAAAAATAAAAGCTATCAATTTATGAATCCGAACTGATAAAAAATTAAAAATATTATTTAGACGTTTATATATAATTAAATTATATGAAATATTTGTTTTATATTCCATCTTCAACCCTAATATGTAAAATATAAACATATAAATTTTAAAATCGTATGCGCGACTCGGAACGAATTTCAATAGAGATTGACACAATAAAATTGTTAAAATCGAATGGTTTTTTATAAAATTGATTAAATCGATTAATTTTTTTTTTTTATAATCATAGAAATTAATATAATAATTTCAGTTGTCTTATAACTCAATATTAGTTTTTACGAGGATAGGCCGCAAGTTTTTTATTGGCGGGATTCTTACGTCATAGCGATAAAAACTTGATGATGTCATTTTTAAAAGAGGCCTGTGACCTGTGACCGCGTAACTGCCGATGATTGGAAAAATCAAAAATCTAGTACTTCATGACTGTGAGAGGAAGGGACATCAAATTAGACAATTCAGTAGATTTTTACTTATTATGTCATGTAAGTGACGAATCAAGTAATTCATCAAGCTGTTCATCAGATGAATCACGCATTAATTCGGCATAATTAATAAATATTTAAAAAAATATTAGTTTCTTATTTTGTACCCATAATCGATTTATTCTTGTTTGTAAATTATATCGGTTAGATATAGAATCGATATTTTTAAAAACGATTTTAGTGTTACTACATCTCTAGTAATGACAAATACTAAACGTCACCGTACCCATAAGATCTGAAAAATAGTATACTAGCTGACCCGTGCCCACTTCGTTAGGTAGTGAAAAAAACGCGTCCTTTTTTTAAACATATTTCATTACTGCTCCACTCCTATTAGTTATAGCGTGATACTAAGTATATAGCCTATGACACTCCCCGTTAAATGGACTATTCAACACTGAAAGAATTTTTAAAATCGGTTCAGTTGATCCAGAGATTACCCCCTACAACGTCACAAACTCACAACACTCAAACTTTACCCCTTTATAATATTAGTATAGACTTAAAGAGATTATGATTTTCTTCTGGATACTAGAGGTGAACATCGTAAGAAAATATTTAGGTATCAGCTTTCTTTATCTAACTATAAGTAGTTAGAGATTGTAAGCAACAGCAAAAGTTGCTACCCGACACCTATATCTGTAATACATTATTTTCTTCATCGTAGCAGTAACATTATTTTTCTATAAAATTTCCCATTAAATGTTATAAGCTCTCAGCTTTCCTAGAATTTTTTGAATAAAACGATTATAAATGATAATGTCTTTATCGCAAGTATATATACAGCATGTCAATTCTTGTACCTAAAAATTCGGTTAAGTTAACTTTTAGTTGTCAAATTGTCACACTCTAAATAAAACTTTAACACGACCTCAAAAGATTACAATTGCAAAAGCAAAAACAAGACAATTTGACAACTAATAGCTTAACCGAATTTATAGGTACATACATACGAGAATTGACATGCAGGTTAAATATAGAAGTGTAATTTATTGTGTATTTTTAACATGAGTCTAAACTTTCAAACAGTAAGTATCATTGCAGAAATTATAATAGGTATGTAGGTTTTATAGAAGTAGGTATTATTTAATAGTAAAAAAAGTTCTTCACATAATGCTTTTATTAGAAAATTCCACGTGCTTTAAAAATGTAATGTTTATTTACAATACTTAATTAATCAAATCCGTAGTCGTGCCAACGTATAGTTTTAAAGAAATCCATTTTAGCATCAAGGAAATCATTCGTTTATACGACAACGTAAGTGGGTTCAGTAGCAACTCCACAGTTATTGTCGCGAGCAGATATGAACATGTAACCATCGATACCCCAGTTAGGGCCCCAAGAGTTCTTGAGGATCCAGAAAGTTTCACCGTCTCGCTCGCCGTAACCGACTAAAGTCACTTCGTGGTTTAGTCTTGTTTGAGTGCTGTAATGAAATATAATAAATGTTTATGTAAGATACTATTTTTCTTTTAATTTTAGTTGCAAAATTATAAATAACTGTTTTAATGGAAGATTCCTCGCAGAATAAATGTTTGTTATGTCCAAAAACTAGTGACTAATAGAGTCTGGATTGTTTTTTTTGTATATTGTTTGATCCATATTTGCATAAGTTCTTATGACACAGGGGATGACCTCTCGTGCCGTGTAATAAATAGCTAACGATTGAAGCAAAAGTGTAGGTATTTTATTCTGAGATAATGAATATAAATAAATAAATAAATATTCCTCACACATTCACACAACACCATCTAGTCCCAACCTAAGAAAAGATTGTACTATGAGTACTAGACACGGAACGCATACGAAAACTAACTAGCTTGATTACTAAGATAACAGTTATTTCTTCTACATTTTATTCCAACATCAAAGATGTAGGTATATACTTTTATTCTTACCAAGTCGTGTCGTAGAAGATACCAGAGCTGTACTGTGAGAATGCACTTGTGACATCAACAGACACAGATAGAGGTCCGTGGTTAACTACAGCAAGTTTCAGGGCTCCAATGCTCAATGGTGTCACATCAGTGAAACCGCGAATTGGATACTTCTGAGTCATGTTTAAGATTCTGCAAGGTCCGTCCTGGAAAATGAATGTGGCTGATATAACAATGAAGTTACGAATGATAATCATTATCTACTAGACGGAGTAAGAATACAATATGTCATCACCCCATCTCATCCCACAAGTGTCGTAAAAACCGACTAAGGGACTATCCGTAAATATTATCTTTAGATAGAAAGAAGGAAAACTTGAAATTAAACCCTATAACAATCCGTCTGGCCAGCGTGGTATTAGTAGGCCAAGTATCCTTCCGTCACGGGAGGAGGCCCGTCGCTGCAGTGGGACATTAATGGACTGTTATGATGATGATGATGATCTACTGGACGCTATAAAAATAGAATAAGGCCTAATATAATTAGACGTTACCTAATATATAACTAATGCAAAGAAAAATAACATTATATGCTACTTTTAATCTACGTAATTCTCTAAAACCAAACTCTGGCCCCTTACTCATAAACGCCTTCATTTAAACACTGTTTACTTAGCGAGATTATTGTTAGCAAAATCAACCTTATACCAAACAAAATCGTAAGAATTTAAGCTAATCAATTGACTAATATTTAAGAGGCGTTTATGAGTAAGGAGGTGGGTGTTCCAATAACAAAATGAAGTACCAAGTAAATGGTTCTTGCATTAAAATACCCGTCCAGAGTTAGATTTTAAGTACTTTTAATTTTACAAAATTTAATTTGTTCTAATTTACCGTATTTATGTAAGGTCCGTAATCAGCTACTGTAGGCAAGCCGTATTCCTGCATCCATTCATACGCAGCGTTATCAGAACCGCCATCGCAACCAGCGGCACCAAATCTAACAAAATGGAATCAGTTAGTAAAGCCTTATTTATTTATACAACCGTAATAGTAACGAATATATTACTTCGATGCTTCAAAATACAAGGTTAGGAATGAATTCTATTTGGTTTTTTATTAAAGTTCATGGTTTCAACAGGTTTAAACTTCGTAGAAACAAATCATTCTGGTAAATTACATAAAGTTTTCTTTTCATAACAATTTTTTGTATGTGAATCGGCTTCCCGCCATCCTTACTAGGTCGTCGGTCCACCGTGTGAGGGGTCTCCCCAGCCTGCGTGAGGAGACCCAGGATGAGGGAGGCGCAGGACCGCACAAGGTGGCAATATTTGGAGCAGGCCTATGTCCAGCAGTGGACGTCAATTGGCTGAGATGATGATGATGTTATGCGAATATACAAGATATACTTACGCCCAAGCACAATCCACCAGAGCCTGATTGCTAAGTGCCAACAACTTGCCGCTATTAACACGGGCAAGAGCTCCTTCTACTGCAGCTGTTGTACCAAACGTCCAGCAAGAACCGCACTCTTCTTGATCTGGATTGCATAAAAATGTCAACTATCATACTGGATCAACACGTAAGAATACTATGTTGGGCGAACGATTAATTACGCGGTTAACAATTTCTATTTTTTTTCTACTAAGTAGTTTGGAAAGACAGCGCGAAACCCTACAAACGGTAAACAGGTTAGTTGGTTTAAACACTTTTAGAAAATACATTCTGCTGATGAAATGTTACAGTGATATATTGTAATAATTTTTGTGCTTAGTTAATAATGTCGTATTACAAATTAAACTTACTTTTAACTTCAGAAACAAGTCCGAGGATCCTCAAGTCATATTCTGCAGGTAATTTAGTACCTAACTCGTCTACTTTGGCTTCATCGTATGGGAAAGGAATGTTGCCAGTCTTTCCTTCAGGGCGTCTTAACAAACCTTGGTATTTTATCATTTCTTCGGGAGTTCTATCGGAGAATTTGTTAAGGGCTAGCTTGTATCCAATGTTTTGACGATTATGCGCTAAAACGAGTCTGAAATATAACGTTTATAATTATTATGCTACAAAGAAATATAATTGGAGAGTTCATATGATAATATAAGTGTGAGTACTGGTAATCAGGTACAAATAGGTACAATACAGGTATGAAAGAAGTAAAAATTACCTTAAGTTTTTCTGGAATATACTTCTACGTAGAGAATGTTCTTGTTTGTCGGCATACTTTTTAGCAAACTCTTTTTTGTATCTGAAAGAACAAAATCATAGTAAATATTTCATATTTCTAAATGTAACGTTTTTTTTCCAATATTAAAATTTCAACGTAGCAGTAAGATACTAATCCTTAACGACACTGTTCGCACTCTGATATAGGACTAATACGTAAAGTTTGTAAAACATTTACCCCCTTACTCATAAACCCCTCTTATATTTAATCATTATTTAGCGAGATTTTCCTAAGTAAAATCGTAAGAATTTAGGCTAAGCTTAAATTGACTTAAATTTAAGTAAGCTTATGAGTAAGGGGGATATTTTTTAAAGAGATACTTACGCACGAAATACTTTATTGACATGTTTAACTTTGTCTGCGTTTACAGTCAACAGGTTTTTGTTCACTGATTCTTTGTCCTTGGAAATTGATTCACCAATCGTGCAGTTGTCTGAAATATTTACACAAGATCGGAATTCATAAAATACATACTACAGTTCAACAAATCTAAAAGATACAGTATGACGTTTCATATTTTTCAAACTGAAACAACTTTGTTCATGCGTACATTATTCAGTTTCGAAAACCTTTTTCGTAAAACCATGAATTTAGAAAGATTTTATTATTGTATCTAAAAATGTACAATTCTTTATATATAAATGTAATTGAAAACTTTCAAATAAAGCAAAATAACACATATTTACATAGTAAATAATATCTTATAGTTCTATTCTTGACCTCATTGCAAAGTCACGTAGTTAGGTTACTGCTCGTAGTGTTGCGACTCTTCGGATACACTTGTATGCAAAAAAATCGTTTACATATACGAAAAATCGTTGTTATCGTTAGACAGGTAACTAACTATTACTTATAACTAGTACTCGACGTGGTCGAAGGTGACGGGAGGCAACTTATTAAGGTCTTAGTAGTGAATAAAAAAATTCCTAAACATTACTTTTATTTAATTAATTATAATTTAAATAAAAGTAATGTTTGGAATTTTTTTTTATTCTCTAAATGTACTAGATCTAATACTACTGTTTATTTATTACGTCTTGAATATAAAGGTAAACAACTATGGGGTCGTGTCAACCACAGACTATAGACTTTAGTATTTGACCTTTGAGAAATGGAATCAAAGACAAAATTCTAGAATGTACAAATGATGTCAAATGGTGAAATTTGACGTTGGAAAAATTACATATATTTAAAATATAAGAAAGATAGTGGTTAAATCAAACTAATTTACGTGTTTTCTATTGCATAAACGTTTAATGCTATTTTCCAGAAATTTTCATCCATATCAAAGTGTGATTGATGTAAAAACTAGAGAATTTGCAATATGTGGTGTTTTTTTTACAAAAGGTTCTACCCTTTACTAATAATGAGATTAATTATTAAAGTGTCTTAAAAATCGGATATTATCGTAATCGATCTCTTAAATTTCGGATATTATTGTAATCGATTTTTTTATCCCAACCTTATTATTCAATTTGTCAGAACTGTCATACCGTACCTATTAGATTTGTTGGACTTTAAATTCATTTGTTAGCGTAAATGCGATAAAGAGTATTACAAGGATCCCACGTTTAAGAAAATTAATATCTAATTCAGTTGGTCAATTTTCATTGTCTACTATCTAAGATTATAGTATTTAATTTATTTTCTGCTAATTCATTATGGAAAGATTTGGAAGCCAACAACCCTCAGAAGTCATAGAATTTTACTCTCAAAATGAGTTTTAATTTCTTTGACCATCTTATAGTCGTTTTATTCGTCCTACTGATATGACTATACAAGATTAATCACCGATTTTGTGTACATAATTAAACATTTACTTACATGGTGCTACATCGAAAGCGCTTTCTAACGAGAATGTTGTTGAAAACTCGAAAAAGTCCCAAACTTCATGTTTGTCCTTTGATCCAAGCCACAGATTAAATTCTAAGACTTCATACCTAAAAGATAAAATTATACAATCAATGGCATAGAAGCTCATTTAAAAAAATTAGTAATGACATCTCAAAACTGTAAAATATGGTGGTTTATGTAGGTAGTTATTAATTTTAGCAAATTTTTGAATTCAACTTGATCCAAACTTATCTAAATCAATATAATACAAGTTTTGGTTATTAAAATAAGAGCACTAAAAAAATACCCAGACCATTACAATATTCATGTTCATGCACGCATCGATTCCATTCATCTCAACCGAATTTAAGATATCAGCTGTTCAGTTCAATGCTTAAATATTAGATCAACGCCATAATGCTATTTTACCTGACTGGTGTATACGTCTTCTCTTTTTCATCATATAAAACCCATAAAGTTCTTCTGGAATCAGTCCCACTTTCGGTAGAATCAAACTTAAACTTCAAACAGTCTTTGTCATCAATTTTTTCTTTGCCTAAAATAAGAAGGTTTTTGGTGCTTGAATCGGACGATGAACGAATGAAACTACGGTTTAAAAATTAATTTACTAAGTTTTAAAGAAAAATTTAAAGTCTCCTCCGCGCGCGATATTGCGCCTTCCTCATCTATCGAAATCTATCCACCGATATTAGGTAGTCGGTCCTTTGAGGCAGGGGGCTTTTCGGTCTGCAAGGTCGTCACAGAATCTTTTTGTTATTACGTACTATGTGTCCTACCCATTTCCATTTTAAATGGACAATCCTAAGAGTTATGTTTTTCGATCACACAGGAAAACTTTTAACATACCACTCTCCATTAACCCATTGTTGACAGTGAGAATCTTAACAAGGCCTATAGTAACTGATCACATTTCTGTCTCGTAACTTATCACCAAACGCTGAAATTCCTATTTAATTGTCTTACCTTCTTCAACGAATTCGTACTCTTGATCAGGTAGAATAGTTTCAGGAGAAGCTTTGGAATATCTACTGCCAGGTGTACCTCTACATACTGTTTCTATTTCTTGATCACGTGAAGCCTCAGGATGTATCTACAAGTTACAAAATTGTTTATAAAATTTTACCTGATATAGGCATATTACTCGTAAGTAAACAAACAAACTGATAATGATTTTTTTGGAATTTTCCTGTATAAATATTATTCCTGTATACAGAAATTAGAGCCCCTGAAGATCATCCTAACAGACCATTTAATTCTCACTGTAACAATAGACTTCCTTTACGAAAGAGGAAAACTTGGCCTTCTATCACAAAGAGTGGAAAAAGAGCCATCTTCTGATGAGATTTAGACGTAAAGACATATTTAGTCGTGAGGAATTGAGAATAATAGCACTGTAGTATGGACATGAATGGCAATAGACAGTGTCCTGTATACAATTTCTAGGCTTACATTTAATCCAATCACGGGAGAAGCGAAATACTCGATACAAAAGACTATACACATTGTGCCTATACGCTGTCTTAGTACAATGACTAGTTGATGCTTCAACCTACCTATGTGCTTCATTTAGTTCTCAACAATGTTGTAGATTGTTGTATTTAAGTTGTTAAACTGAGTGAGTTGAAAATACTCTTTAAATATGACATTTTTTAAATTGTTTTTTTATATGATGGAAGGCAAACGAGCCATCAGGTCACGTGATGCCACCCACAACATCAGAGGAATCACAGATGCGTTGCCGACCTTTAAAAAGGGAGTACGCTCGTTTCTTGAAACTCCCCAAGTCACATTCAGTGAACCACTGATTAGTTGGGAACCAAAAATAAGTATAATATTCACATGGTACAGTCAGGGCACAGAAACACTGGCTTTCATTCGCCATGGACCGAGACCTTTGGAAGTCAAGGGGAGAGGCCTTTCCCCAGAGGGATAGTACGGGCTAACAGTAACAGTATATTTTTCACATACCGCATAGCTGACACCGCCGATTACAAAGGGTTTCTGACGAAGTACAAAAGACTTAACGTAACCATCGTTGTAGTCAATTCTTGATTGTTTCGATGTTCTCCTGCAAAAAATTCAGATACATGAAACAAACGTCTTTATTTGAGGTATTGATATTTGAAACATATTAATTTTCTTCTTTACTTATTATAATATTTATCTAGACAATTTAAAGTTTGTAACAAAACGTTTTGAGGGCACTGGAGAAAAAAACTGGCGTCAAAGAGCCGGCACAAAAGGGGCTCAACTAGTCTGTAAATGTTATTATTTGGTACATTAAGTAAATAAAGTCTACTTAATAAATTGTGGCACTTACCATATTTCATATTTTTCAACAATATTGTCAGTAAGCGATGTTCGTATTGCCTTCAAGGTAAACGTTGTTGGCCATTCTATCTCTTTGGAATCGCCGTCACCTACATGTTTTACTAAAAAAAATGGATTATATTATATGCAATGGAATTACAATTATTAGATCTCTTATAATCAACTTGGCAGTAAAAACTATAATATGTACAAAAAAAATAGTCATCAAGTAATAAATGAATTCTGAGAACACAAAAATGTTTGGAGGAGGCCTCCTCGAGGTCCACCAGTGGATGTCCTATATCCCATAGGCTGATATTGATGATGATGAGGAAACAAACACAAAAAGAAATATAAGCCTATGAATAATAAAACATATTGAATACTCACCAACTTTTCCCTGCACGATTACCGCTATGCCTAACAAAAACCAAATTAAAGTCATTGTTGGCGATTAGTTAAAAATTACAATAAATATTATGGCGTTCGACCTTTTATACATTTTGATATGATTTGATTAAACTAATTAATTTATTGATAAGCCATTCTCATTAATTATTTTGATATTTATTTATAGTAGTAGGACTTTCTACACTGTAGGTACGTTAGGTTTGGTTAGGATTAGGTACATAGGCACTTCAGTTTGTAAAACGGTATGAAGTTCCATCTTGGCCGATGGGGGAGTAGGGTACAAAATCTTTGTCGCTTTGTCTCCTTCTCGCTGGGAGCTATTTAAAATAAACATGCTAAAATATACAAACTAGCCTTACAAACAATTATCTTTTCGCCTCATCTTGTTTAGTTTAGAAGTTGGAGGAAAATCACCTTTGGACAAACAATAAACATTCTTATATATCCTGTTAAATATTAATACACATATTACACATAGAAAAAACGTACATTAATGCAATCATTTATGTTGTTCTAGCATGCAAATTGCAACGGGAATTGAACCCAAGACCTCCGCATAGCAGTGATGCCACAGTTTAAACTCTTATGCAAGACTTATGAGTATTTGCATGATCCACGTATTATTGTCTAGAAACTGGATGTACTTTGTGCGCCTAATTTCACGTCTTTAAAAGAAGCTTTGTAGGTTCAATCCCCAATTTCGAATTTGTTTTTAACTTTTAACAGAAAAGAAAGCATAAATTGACATAAAAATTAATCGTTTTGAGCAACAGCAATCCATATTACTTCGAAATACATTTTTGTTATCAGCCTTATCAAAATTTCAACGTGAATTTTCAATTAAAATCATAACATTAATTAATGTGATTACGTGAGCTATTAATTTGTTGCGTGTTCATTAGAACTTTTTAACTACCTCCAAAATGAGGTAGGGTTGCTGTATTACTATGTAGCAATATGGCTTATCAGAAAAGTAACGGTCAAAAGAAAAATATTGAAATCCCTTGCGGTATCCATTATTTTTTCTTACGGAAAATTATTCTTATATTTCTTGCTATTGGTTGGCAGCAGCAAAAGCTATTGAACTTTGTTCATGTTGAATTTCTCCGTGTAGTGACGGAGTAAGAATACAATATGTCACCACCCCATCTCAGGATATACTCATATAGGATTTTACACATTTTCTCACTTTATGGGTAAGTCTGAACACTATACATAAATAATATAAATTCTCGATAAAACACGAAAGCCGCAAAATACAATATCCGCAGCTATAATATCTTCCCTACTAAACCTGAAATATGTCATACTTTTGACGTACCATATCACACAACCGGACGTAACTGTCACTGCGAAGAGCGAAATAGAATTTTGTTTTATTTTATTTCTAGAAAAAAAAATGCTTGTCGTTTATAAAAAAACAAACGTCACATCAAACACAAAAGCTCTTTGTACCAAGTTTAGCAAATATTCATTAAAGGATTACAATGAAACAAATGTTTCAACATATTTTATTAAAAATGCATTCCTGTTATTACGTTTCTGAGAAATGTTTTTAATTTTTATAGATTTGTCGATTCTTTTATGGGAAGGCATATAAAAATAAACTTTTGAAATCATGTCAATGTTTTCCAATGAAATAAAACCTACAAAACCAGAGCTTTGATATAGATTCAATTCATCATAACAGCCCACTAATGTCCCACTGCAGGGACGGGCCTCCTCCCGTGACGGCGGGCTACTTAGCCTATTAATACCACGCTGGCCAGACAGATTGGTATAGGGTTTAATTCCAAGTTTTTCTTCTTTTTATTTCGTAAAGATAATATTCACGGATAGTCCTAAAGGACTATCCGTGAATATTATCCGTGAATATTATCCCATTGGGTGTCGTAAAAACCGACTTTAGTCGGTTTTTACGACACACCCATGCATGGGATGAGATAGGGTGGTGACATATTGTATTCTTACTCCGTCACCACACGGAGTATAGATTCAATAACGTACTCGTAATTGCGTTGACTTGAATGACACTGTAACTCATACTTTTTATATAAAAACCAAAGTGCAGAACCAATTATAATGTTTTACGCTGATATCTAATACAAGTTAACAAATGTTTAGTTCAATCCAATGATATTATATGAATATTATCAGAATTTTAACTTAAAAATATGACTGAACCAAGTTATAGTTACTTGTTCACGTAAACCACAGAATTGTATAAAAAAAAAATCTTAAAAGCAAACTCCTTGTACTTATGGTCTCCGTCCAGCTGCTTGATTTACACCGCAAGCATTAATAGTAAGCGGCGCATCTTTTGTTTCTCCAAAACCACAGCCTGTTATTATCTCAAGTAACATTGCCAAGAATGATTTTATATTCAGGGAGTGTTGTTCGTTGTCTACGTGAGAATCCAGTGCCAAGGTGTTCCTACAAAATTATCTGCTTCCAACATTGTTCTGCTTTGAAACAGGGTCCAAAACGCATTGTGACAGGCCAAATTAACGTTTCTTTTTAACCATCTCTATAATTTTAAAGCGCTATTGTTCAATTGTTGTTTATAAGGTCGTATGTAATTTATCTTTTACTTAATTTAACTTTGAAAGGTGAATGTTTACGTTTAAAATTGGTTCGTGTATGTGTCAAAAGTCGGGAACTTTGTAACATCTGTTTATGTGGAGAGATATTAATTTTGCCAATATTCATTTAGCGTCGTGCTCCTCCCGTATTTATTTATGGACGTAGTAGTAGTAAAAAAATTACATTTTAGGTGTACATAATCACTAATTAACTTATACACTAAGTACAAAAATAAAAAATAATAATATAAATTAATAATAATAACTGTATCTTTATCCTAATATCAATTTTTCATAGTTAACTATTATCTCAACTATAGAAACTAGCACCGCATTTCACATGACTTCTTTATGTACACTAATGTACAGGTGCGTGCACTCTACTCTTTGAGCTATATCTCGAAAACGGTTCATGATACAAAATAATGCTTGATATAAAAATTGTAGACAATTTTATGATCTACAATATTTATAATGACGTTAAATGCGTATTTCCCATAGAAAACGAGATAATGGGAAAAAACTGATTTTCGTGACCCTATGACCTTGAATAACTTATGACGCAGACACGTGATCATATGAGACTTTTCTACCAGTCATTAGTACACCAAAACAAAGGTTTATGCAAATTTACAGCTTATTCGCTTCCATTCCGAGGTTGAATGCTTATTTTACTAGAGTAAATTAATGATTGTAATTGAGTTTTTTTGTTTTTGTTGAGGACGAGTAGTTCGTCTCTGACAACAGTTACTACTTTACACGGGCAAAATTGCAATTGAGAAGGTGGTCACTATTCATAATACTCTAATACATTTACTCAGTCTTCGGCCTTGATGAGATCCAGGTGCCAAGACTATTGGGACTGCCACCCAATTACAGCGACCGATCGTTATAACGATCACAAAACTGTATTTAAAATACCCTCAATTTAAAAATATGTGACTACCGAAATGTTTTGCGTTTTGTCTATTAATAGTTTCAGTGATCCTTTAGCTGTGTTTCTGGGCGTATTTCCTTATCCTATAATATTAATTTTGAATTATACTTGGATTTTCATTTATACAAGTGAAATTAACTTTCATTATGTCTGCAAAACGGTAAGTTTTCACAAAGTTTCTGTGAGTTAAACTTATTTTATAATTATTTTTTATAAATTTGTTACCTGCCTTACAAAATGTGAAGTGAATTTAGACCTTTTACATACTATTTTTATTAAAAATTACGTGTTATATTTCATGATCGTTACAACGATCAGTAGTAATATAGGGATATTTTATTTTCAGATCAATGGATCATACTAAACCATTGTTTCTCAATAAAATCATTGACAAATTGGAAAAGTGGATGATGATTCTACGTTCCTAAGATGTAGAATTATTTTTCCACCGGATAACGCTAATGCCGATCACACAGATAAAGATTCTGGTGATGAGGGCCTTATTTATTAGCTTATTTTGCTGATCATTTACAATTTCGTTTCCCAGGTGCTCCTTGTCACCTGTTCTTTGACAATTTCTTTTCTTCCATTGAAGTTTTTCACGAATTGGGTAATAGAAGACTCAAAGCTACTGGAACAATTCGTGAAGACCGTACTAAAAATGTCCTTTGCCATACAACAACGAATTCAAGAAAATTGCAAGAGGCAATTTCAAGTACTAGATAAGTCAGCCAGAGCATATTTTAGTTTGGAAGTGGAATGATAACAGCGTGGTGACATAGCATCTAATTCAAAAACCATCGAGCCCTTACGTAAAGCTAAAGTTTGTCAAAGAAGCAGAAAAAATATTTTCCTCATATTTTTTCTGCTGCTTTGACAACCTTTTACAAAAATAATGGAGGAGACTACGATTACCTTACGTTCTTACGTACCTCGGAGAACTTAGCCAGAGGTATTTTGGAAACACATAAAAGAACTGAGTCCAACTCCCAGAAATTATAGGGAAACCTCTCGCTACGATATAATTGATCAGTTAGTGGAATACAATGACTCACTACTTCAGTATTCCCTTCGTAAACAAAAGACACAAACTTTGCTTGTCAAAAGTGTAAGGTTCCCTTGCATACAATAAAAACATTTTGTAATACCAACAGTGTTTTTACTACAAATGGGATACAATATATAAATTGGTACTTGTGTTACCGTTAACCTACCCGCTTATTACTACTGATCGTTATAACGATCCTCATTTTCCCAGCTTTCTGGAAAACCTAGATTTTTTTTTTAATTTTTCCATGTTTACTATATGTGTCAAGGTAACAATATTAAAAACTTAGGAAGATATCGAATAAAAAATAGTTTCAGTAACAACTGGGTTAATTGGCGTAGTACTTGGTGGTTAGCCTCTCGTTCTCTGCACTGATGGGTTTAGTCGTCTAAGATAATACGATGTCGTTAGCCGCCATTGCGATTGTAAAATTAATATTGTTTTATAATCGTTGAGTAGCAATAGGACCCTGTTTATTGGGCCAAGGTTAAACAATCTAATATCAACAATTTAATATCATATCCGTATAAATACGCTAACAAAGTTACTATGAAAATAAATATAAATAATAGGAACATAGTAAATATGTATTATACACTCTCTCACATTTTTACACCACGCCATCTAAGTCCCAAATTAAACAGAGCTTACCATGGGTACTAGACAACGTATAAATATGCTTAGGTATATACTTTTTTTGTAAGAATTTACAATGTAGAATTGAAGAAAAATATTTTTAATAATTTGGCTAGACTAGTACCTACAGACTAGCAGTACCTCAAGACATACCGTTTAGATGAGAAATGAAATTGAACAACATGATAATGCTCTCGATACTGCAACACTCCTAACATAAGTTAACTATTCATACGACGAACAAAGCCGTAACTCCCAGTTAGTTCAATAGGCGTGTCTGCATAGTTGGTAATGATTTATGCTTCTAACCATTTCTTAGCTATAAATTGGTATGACGAATGCGTGAACGAAATTCGCTTCGGTTCTAAGCAGTCATATTGATTTATCAGTTACAATAACTATTAATCATATGGTAAAATATGTTTTTCAAGTTAATTGGATCAAAACGTCGTTAGGTTTTCTCTTCATTGAGACGTAAAATGACTGAACGATTGCAGTCATAAATGGTTAGGACGAAACATTAATGAGGTTCTTTTGTTGTATTTACTTCCTCGCGCTACCCTTCAAGGACTCAAAATTATAGAAGAGTGAAAACACACAATCTGGATATAATTTATTTTAATATTATACTTGAAGGCGCATCACTGGCGCCTGTGATTGAATACTCCTTTCAAATCCATAGTGAATTATGAAACAAACATTCGAAATGTAATTGTTCGGACGAGAATGACAAAGGCAGTTGTCATTCTAGCAGAACGTCATGAGAACTGGAAGAATCCACCGAACCCGTGAGGCTGGTGGTCCATCCGGTATTACATGAGGGACTGCTATAGTGTCCGTGTGCTAGTGCTGTTTTTAAGTACCTACCTATATATTTTGTATTTTGTAATACAATAAGAAAAGAGATTATAAAATGTAACTTAATAGAGTTATGCCTATTTATTTCCAAAATACCTCGAGCCTTTACCTACTTGAAGAAGTCTGAAACTGATACAGATAGCCACCTGGCTACATCAGAAGTGGGATCCGAAGACCACGTGTTTGAAATCGTGGTAATATCTATGAAAAATGGCAACTGCCGCTTGAGCGACAAAACAAGAATTTTATGACGATTATTCGTACTATGAAGACGCCATCTTTGCCGACGGGAAAAATTCTGACAAATTAGATGGATTTCTACTGCGGCAATGTATTATGAAGAATGTGATCATGCCGCGCGACTCATGGCGGCTTTGTGCCATGGTTAAAGTGTTTTTGATTTCAGCAATACAGCAGTTCTCTGTGTTTGACACGACTATAGAGAATATGGAGGGCTAATAATCAAAATTAGTTAATATTCTCCAATTGACGGTGATAAATGGGATAGGAAACACCTCACTATGGTGTACGAAGACACCACATGAAGTGTGCTTTTAACATTGACAACAATGAAAATTAATTGGTAATGATGACGATTATGGTGAATAACACTGTTGAGTAAAAATAAGGTAAGATTGAAGAACGGAGAATAATTGATGTCCAATAATGTCTGTAAGTACTATATTGTTACAATGTGCCATACTATCACAAGTCTGTTTTGTTGGCGTATACCACTGCTAAACGCTGATATTTAACATTATTTTATTTAACATTTTGTCCTAGCGACAAAACGAGATTAAGGTACAATAATTATACCTTCAATTAGTTGTGAAGCAGTTTGACATAGTTAATAAAATTATGCCTTTGGTGCAACATGTTTTAAAGACTTTGCTTATTTTCAAGTAGAACATAAAGCTGTTGTTTGTGGGTAGTGAAAGATACAGAGTATGATTGATACTACGCGAGCTAATATCGTTGCCTACATAAAATGCTAAACAGATACATGCCAGTATCTGAGTCTGAGTAGAAATTCTTAAGAGAAGTAATGGTTATGAATGGTTATGAAGTTAGTTATTTAAGTAACTTTATAGAAATAACTTTAGTGGGAATTCAATCGGTCGTAGATGGTCGACTGTACTAGCAGCTAAAACGTAGACGTAGTCCGTTGATGTACGTTGAGTGTATTGCCTCTATCGAAGAAGGGTTAAACAAGAAAGTATCGCGCGTAGGTTTCGATAACGCTAAAGCTATGTTTAAGCCATAGGCTATTAATGATTATGTCCTATTGCTAAACTACGCTGTTACATTAAATTAGTACCATAAATATACAAAGGTCCGTTTAAAGTCAAGTCAGTTCAAGATTATTTAGGAGTTATTTTATCACGCGTGTCGAACAGAATATCCTTTGCAGTATTTTATTGAGTAAACTCGTGATGGAGTATTAAGCTGTCCGCTATCTGATAAGGACGGTTACCCACACTCAAGGTTGTTCCGAGTCCTGTGTTGTTGGATCAGGCACCGTGAGGGTGACCTGAGACCTGTGTTGTGAATCGGGTACTGTGAGCGTGGCCCGAGTCCTTGTCGGCTGAGTGATGTTTGTTTTGCAAGTAATAGTAACTAAATAAGACTTTTGCTGTTCGACTGTCGTTCGAAAATGCTAAGTAAATAACTTTACGTCATTTGCTTCGTGTTTACTTGGTCGTAATTAATTACAAAGATTAGCGAATTACCAAATTATTAAACTGTATCTCAGTGATCTTTTACTAATGGGTCAGGTTGACCGAGCGAAGGAGTTTCTCCTTGAGGTAGCACACGAGGACGTGTGAATGTCAGGACGGTCATGTGAAGGCGCGTCAGTATTATAGCCAGCCTTTAGGAAGCGCCAAGTAAATACTACTTAGGTGAAGCCGATACAACCATAGAGACTGTAATGTTACAGCGAATCTGGTTGGACGATGGTTCCTTGGTTGTATCGGAATCATCGCTTTTCCTAGTTTTGTAACTGCTCAGATTATAGTTATTCTTAGTTAAATAAGTAGTAACTTGTAACTTTTTTTAGTATAGTATTCAGTCAAATCGTTTCTCGTTCTTTCAAAGATACGCACTATCTAAGATCTAATTAATAACAAGGGCCCGCTTCGGGCTTCGACAGAAAAGTGTGACATAAATTGTCATACCTCTATGAAAGTATTTAGTAAGGTCTAGGTTTCGATTTCCGCTCAATGCAAATCTTTGTGTGCATAAACATAGTGTTTGCCTTGACCGGGATTCTAGTACCCAAAGTACAAGCTTTGCTTGGTTTGGGACTAGGTGGCGCTGTGCGAATGTTTGAGGGAGGTTTTCGCTACACCGAATTAAGCGAAAGAAGTGGTTAATATTTACCTAAATAAGGGCAGAACCACAAAGCTGTGGAACCTAAGCCGCAGTCTTATATCTGACTGTATGTTTACAGGTCATTTCCCTGTAAGTAATTTGGGACTGGAGAGCGTGTGGTAAAGAAGACGAAACTTGATGTGTGGCTCCCAACAGACCAAGAATGAAGCTACTGGGAGTAAAATATCTTATTCCTGGTGAAGTCGAAGTGTATTCTAGAGGGCTCTCTGAGGAAGAGTAAAGAGGAACATAAAAGGACAGTATTATTTTGAGACTATTTGTAGAAAAAGTGTTAACTACTGACACTTCTAGTTAGTAGACGGCGATGTGCCACCCAGACCACACCCATGTGGGTTGGTTAAGGGGACGCATCATGTCCGACCGTGTTATCCGAGGAGAACCTGAAAGTTAGCTTGTTGTTTTGTGTGTTGTGTTGATATGATAAGACGAGACAAGTCGTCCGAGCCAGACGTTTTAGAAATGCTGGCTTGTCATGTGGTTAAGACGTAAGTTGTCGTCCGAGTTAGAAATGCTAGCTTGTTCATGTGGTTAAGACGTAAGTTGTCGTCCGAGTAAGACCCTAGGGTTTACTTGTTCATAGAGTTAAGACGAAATGTGTCGTCCGAGTTAGACCCTATTAGAGGGTTCGCTTGTCCGTTGTGTATAGACGAAATGTGTCGTCCGAGTTAGACCCTAGTAGAGGGTTCGCTTGTCCGTTCTGTTGAGACGAAATGCGTCGTCCGAGTTAGACCCTACTAGAGGGTTCGCTTGTCCGTTGTGTTGAGACGAAATACGTCGTCCGAGTGAGACCCTCCTTGAGGGTTCGCTTGTCCGTAGTGTTGAGACGAAAATATGTCGTCCGGGTCACATCCTATTAAGGATTGGCTTGTCTAGCGTATAGAACCACAAGTAATGTTATTTTAGTTGCTCTTATTCAGATGGAAACGTTAGAGTCAGGATGAGCGAGCGGAATTGTGAAATGACGATGGCTTATTTATTTTTAGATTTATCGCCCGAGGACGGTCGAGATTGTCAGTCCGGCCGTGAAGGCGCATCACTGGCGCCTGTGATTGAATACTCCTTTCAAATCCATAGTGAATTATGAAACAAACATTCGAAATGTAATTGTTCGGACGAGAATGACAAAGGCAGTTGTCATTCTAGCAGAACGTCATGAGAACTGGAAGAATCCACCGAACCCGTGAGGCTGGTGGTCCATCCGGTATTACATGAGGGACTGCTATAGTGTCCGTGTGCTAGTGCTGTTTTTAAGTACCTACCTATATATTTTGTATTTTGTAATACAATAAGAAAAGAGATTATAAAATGTAACTTAATAGAGTTATGCCTATTTATTTCCAAAATACCTCGAGCCTTTACCTACTTGAAGAAGTCTGAAACTGATACAGATAGCCACCTGGCTACATACTTAATTAATTTAATTTGATATATTGTAATTGTTTTTATTGTTTTATCCTTTTTTATTTTAAATATGTTTGATGTGTTTATTTTTTTTATATTATATATTATTTTATGTGTATAATTCTTATTCAAACACAATTGTAAGATATTGTTAATAAATAAATAAATATAAATTATTTGATAAACAATAATTTCAACTATCAACAAAATTGCTGTCAGCCATTAAAAAATTGCTAAGGTGTTTTTAATTATGACTAATAATTTGAGGTAAGTACTAAACTATGTAACTTAGGGATTTGTATATATATCTTGTTTGTAACGGATGTAAATTATATGTATTTCAATTCTATCGCTGAAGATTAGGGTTGACACTATTCATAGATCAATAATTTAGATTTATTTCTGTTGAATACATTTTTTTTTAAATTTTGCTTATCGGTGTGGGGTTTGAGACAACTATTGATTCCCTGGTTCAAGGCTTTTACGTTATTTTGATTTGCAATGCGCCCTTTCTCCTCTCTTCTACACTTTGCTGTCAATTATTGATATAATTATAATTTTTAATTCTCTCATCCTTAATACGTAGGCTAATTGAAAGGTACTATCTCATGCCAAAAAAATCATAACTTATTTTTTCCTCGATTCAAAATGTGATATCAAAACTAATACTGTAAGCCCTATTAACAAAGAATTTGGTATCCCGTAGAGCCCTTATTACTAGCGGACATAGACATCGCTTAATTTACATGAGTAGATAGATATAGGTATCTAGTGAATGCAATCTCGACCGCGCATGAGTTAAACGGCGCAGCTGCGCGGCTTGAGGCGGCGCGCGCGTCCCTACCTCAGCGACAGTTAGGTGTGAAACACACTGATTTCTGTTGTAAATCTGATGTTTTAAGTAAACATCGATAAATGGTTATCAAAGAAAGAAATCTCATTTAAGCAATGTGTGAATGCACTTAGACGCGTACTTAGACGTCACCTACGTTATTCTACGTACTCGAACAGTCTTCAATTTTAAACTAATTAACCTTACAAATTAAACATGAAATCTGCTCAATTTTCAAGATGCTCCCAAAACTAGTTGTCTTTTTTTAGATCTAATTTTAATGATGTATATTTTTTAAATACTTTCATCTGAGTCTCCCCTTTTACCCTCTGCAACCTTTGCAAAGTCGTCGCCTGAATCGCGTTATTTTTAAATTATTTGGATATTTTCAACGTAACTTTACTGAAATAAAATGTGTTTTCTTACTGGTAAAGTATTTACGCACGTATATACTGTGTTGTCTATAAAATCGTGATTGGGCATGCAAACAAGTCACATATTTGGTTGCTGAGGACGTGACAAATAGCTTATTTATTAAAAACCGACTAAGGGACTATCTGTAAATATTATATTTACATAGTAAAAAGAGGGAAAACTTGAAATTAAACCCTATACCAATCCGCCTAGTTAGCGTGCTTTACAAAATAAAAAGAAGGAAAACTTGAAATTAAACACAATATTAATCCGTCTGACCAGCAGCGTGGTATTAGTAGGCCAAGTATCCTTCCGTCACGGTAGGAGGCCCGTCCCTGCAGTGGGACATTTTTGGGCTGTTATGATGATGATATGCCGTACTGGGACAAGAAGTTAAGATATAAGCCAGTCAATAAGTGCAGGTTAATAGTCAAGATAAAAGGGCAGTGTGTCTTCAACCTCATTCAGTTGTTTATTTTATTTGCCAACACGCCGGGCGTGGCTGTTCACGAAGGCCCGCGGCCTGCTAGCCGCTA
Organism: Schrankia costaestrigalis; assembly: GCA_905475405.1. Classification (NCBI taxonomy): domain Eukaryota; kingdom Metazoa; phylum Arthropoda; class Insecta; order Lepidoptera; family Erebidae; genus Schrankia; species Schrankia costaestrigalis. Next base: position 16,694,625 of record FR997832.1, read on the forward strand.
CTTAGATTCCGGTAATTTTGCATCCAACGCGGTGCGCGCCTACATAAAGTACTAGATTATACACCTGTGCAGTATAAAGGCGGACAAGTAAATGTTAAACTTTGGTTTCCATTTGTTGAAACTTAGCTTTATTTATTTGCCTTTTGTTAATGAATAAATTTATTCTTCACACTTTCACACAACGCCATCTAGTCCTAAAGCAGAGCTTGTGCTATTAGTACTAGACAACGGATGAACATACTTAAATACTTTGTTTTTAAATACATACATATTATACATAGAAAACACCCAGACCAATGCAGACAATCATGTTCATGCACACAAAGATTTGCATTGAGCAGGAATCGAACCCGATACCTCTGCGTAGCAGTCATGTTATATAATTACTACGCCACAGAGGTCGTCCAAATCATCATCGTAAATGTACTACTATCATCTATACTTATAATAAAACTGTAGAGAGATCAATTCTGTACATTGAATATATGTTAAAAATTAATATTGGAGGATGAATGGTGATCGATACTAATGCCAAAAATGCAATCAATAAATTTTTTGTCTGTCTGTCTGTCTGTCTGTATGTGCACGCATGGGTCAAAAACTACTGAAGGCATTTTAACCAAACTTGGTACGATTGTAGTCCATACTTCCGGGCAGGTTATAGGCTGTATAACATAACGCTAAGACACATAGGAGCTGAGCAGTGACGAAAATTTTGAAGCAAGTCGGTTGAAAAAACGCGCGTTCGAGCTCTTATCATCGCATACGTTGATCATACGCCAAAAATATGTATTACAAAAATAATGGTCTTCAAAAGATGTACAAAAAAGTCCTGAATAGTATATATCTATCTTTTATATATTAGCCATAATAACGTGTTTAATCGTTAGGGTTTTCTTCAAAGTATATTAAATACATAAATATATTGTAATTTGCATAGACATATCTTTTTCAAACTCCCATATTTCAAAAGTACACTTTAATATCTTATTCATACAAAAAAAAATTATAGAAATCGGTTTATAAACACACAAGATATAGATGAAAGAAAATTTCCAAATGTCGCCGCGCCAGTATGAGTACGGCTGTACGGTTGATTTTTGTTTATCGTCCGAAACGGCCAACCGGTGCATCTATAATTTCATTCACATTGACTCTTAATGCGAACGGACGTGGTTCTTATTGACTCTTCTCGGAATAAGCGCGCTTTAGATACTAAAATACATAGATACTACTTTTTCGGTATTAAGTTTAAAGTAGGTAATCTATCTATCTACCTATACTATAATAAAACTGTAGAGGTCGAAATGTCTGTTCTTTTCGAAAATTCAGATAAAAATTATCTATATTCTTTCTTTAATCTGTCTATCTCTGCATCACCCAAGGTTGACTGGAAGAAAATTCCTTAGGCATTAAGTCCGCCTTTATACAAATGTATTTAAAGTGTTAAATAAAAATAAATAAATCTAGAAAAAAGTCAAAAGCAACAACACTACACACTTACAATTTTTAGAATTAATGTCTATCTGTCTGTCTGTCTGTTTGTTACCTTTAAAACGTGTTATCTTTAAAACGAATTTAAATATAATCTTAAGACCAATACATTGTATTGTAGCCTTTCTTATTAGGCTTAAGCTGAGGTATGTTTCATCAAAATCGGATAAGTATTACTCGAGATATCGCTAGATCTCTTTATTAGAACAGTCCAATACAAATCAGGGGTCATTAAAAATGGATTTGTTTCAATGTTGAATGAATTTAAATTTCGTTTCTTTTGTTCACAAGATGGCGTTACCAGTAGTAACCATAAAATAAATGAGTTTTTAAATAATCTATAACTATATTTTTTTAAAAGTGCTATTAATAAGTTATTCCTTTTAAATGTTAATAAAATTAACCATGAATCGTATGTGTAATGTCAATTATAAGTCTTATTAAATTAAATCAATTATAAGTTTACTTGATTGTTATATTTCTGTGTTTTTCGTAATTGAAACGCAATTTAATTAAATATAAATTGTATTAGTAAGCTATTAATCTAAAGTATCAATTATTCTTTTGGTATTAATTTAGTTTAAACTGTAGTAGTAATTACTGGTCAACGTAAAAGTATGCAACAGACTCCACCTGTTTTTATTAATGTAAATAAATACAAATAACCTTTTTTAGTTAATCACAGGTACAAAACATCTTACAAAAATAAATAGTCTTTCCCTGTTTTGCTAATATTGGCGTACAAACTTCATTTTTTAAAGTTAAACTATACCTATACTTAATCATAAATATTAAATTGAATTCCTTTTCTCACAATCTTATTATAACTGCAATTATAACACACTTATATAACTATTTAATAATTAATAATATATGGGTATAATATAACAGACAACATAATAAGTAACACGTTTTTTCTTTATAAAATCATTATACATTATTGCTATTTGTCAACATTAAAAACATACAAAACTGACAATAAAATATAGAAATACAATCACAAAACATTAATTTATTATTCAAAGTGTTTGTGTTTATTTTATTAAGTAATTCAAAAATACTGCACGCAGTTTATCTATCTATATCTATATCTATACTTATAATAAAACTGTAGAGAGATCAATTCTGTACATTGAATATATGTTAAAAATTAATATTGGAGGATGAATGGTGATCGATACTAATGCCAAAAATGCAATCAATAAATTTTTTGTCTGTCTGTCTGTCTGTCTGTCTGTCTGTCTGTCTGTATGTGCACGCATGGGTCAAAAACTACTGAAGGCATTTTAACCAAACTTGGTACAATTGTAGTCCATACTCCCGGGCAGGTTATAGGCTGTATAACATAACGCTAAGACACATAGGAGCTGAGCAGTGACGATAAATTTGAAGCAAGTCGGTTGAAAAAAAGCGCGTTCGAGCTCTTATCATCGCGTACGTTGATCATACGCCAAAAATATGTATTACAAAAATAATGGTCTTCAAAAGATGTACAAAAAAGTCTTGAATAGTATATATATCTATCTTTTATATATTAGCCACAATAACCTGTTTAATCGTTAGGGTTTTCTTCAAAGTGTATTAAATACATAAATATATTGTAATTTGCATAGACATATCTTTTTCAAACTCCCATATTTCAAAAGTACACTTTAAAACCTTATTCATAAAATTTTTTTTATAGAAATCGGTTTATAAACACACAAGATTTAGATGAAAGAAAATTTCCAAATGTCGCCGCGCCAGTATGAGTACGGCTGTACGGTTGATTTTTGTTTAACGTCCGAAACGGCCAACCGATGCATCTATATAATTTCATTCACATTGACTCTTAATGCGAACGGACGTGGTTCTTATTGACTCTTCTCGGAATAAGCGCGCTTTAGATATTAAAATACATAGATACGTAGTTTTTAGGTATTAAGTTTAAAGTAGGTATCTATCTATATACTACAATAAAACAATCGGAATCGGATAAGTAATACTCGAGATATCGCTAGATCTCTTTATTAGAACAGTCCAATACAAATCAGGGGTCATGAAAAATGGATTTGGTTCAATGTTGAATGAATTTAAATTTCGTTTCTTTTGTTCACGAGATGGCGTTACCAGTAGTAATCATAAAATAAAAGAGGTTTTAAATAATATATAACTATTTTATTATTAAGTGCTATTAATAAGTTATTCCTTTTAAATGTTAATAAAATTAACCATGAATCGTATGTGTAATATCAATTATAAGTCTTCACAATAGCCTTTAAAAATATCAATTTAACGGACACAAAGAACATCCAGACTAAGGACAATAGTTTGTGTATCACAATTGTCCTCCATGGGAATCGAATCCCCGACCTCATGCACGCCAGCCATGTAATGCGACCGCCGCGCCACCGAGGCAGGTAATTCTGCCGCACCATAACGTGGCGTGCAAATGTATTCATTCATAATTAATTAGCGATTATCCGTGTGGTGACGGAGCAAGAATACAATATGTCACCTCCCCATCTCATCCCATGGGTGGCGTAAAACCGACTAAGGGACTATCGGTGAATATTATCTTTACGAAATAAAAATGAAGGAAAACTTGAAATTAAACCCTATACCAATCAGACTGGCCAACGTGGTATTAGTAGGCCAAGTATCCCTCCGTCACGGGAGGAGGCGCGTCCTTGCAGTGGGACATTAATGGGCTGTTATGATGAAAAAAGCGATGTCATTTATTTTAACTTACAAATTTGACAACAGATGGCATTGTGCCTGTGACGTCATTTTCAGTATCGCGGTATTAAGATTTTACTTGAAAGAATGACGTTCGCTCATGTCTTTCAGTATAAGTTTAGACACAGTCTTCATAGATCTGTCTTTGTAAAGATCTGTTTTTGAAAAGGTTTTGATTCGTTCGTTAATTTTACAATTCGTGTGTAGGTATATCTGTTTGTTATAAGGTTTAAAAAACGATTTTTCAGTATTAAATCGAATTGCGAAGTAAGTAACATCCGCCACGCGAACGAAGTCGCGGGCACAGCAGCTAGTAGATAATAATAATAATATAGTCGAGTCTAAGTTTAGTCAAATATTTTTTGCTAGATGGTAAAAAGGTGTGAGGTACAATAATTTATTTCAGCATTTTTTTTACAAAAGACAAATCCCACACTAGCCTTTAAAAATATCAATTTAACGGACACAAAGAACAACCAGACTAAGGACAATAGTTTGTGTATCACAATTGTCCTCCATGGGAATCGAACCCGCGACTTCATGCTCATTTGCGCTCGCGACATCACCGCGAACGGTCGAGTTAATATTAAGTTACCCGAGTTGTACGCGTAAAAAATTCCAATATGGTGAAATGTGCTACGTGCAATAAAACCGTTACTAAAAAAACTCCTGGAGTGCAGTGTACAAAGTGTAGCAAGTGGTATCATGGAGCATGCGCTTCTCTCACAACAGATCAACTAAATGCAATATCGCTAATGGACTCGGTTGACTGGAAGTGTCGTGTGTGTTCTATTAGTGGCAAGGGAAAACGTACATCCGTTATTATACCTGACCCAGAGGAAGAAGATACGGATTCAGAGGGAATTACGACCGGCCAACAAGACAAAAAGTTGTTTGAAATTCACGATGAAATCAAACGTTTGCGACAAAGCGTCAGAGATATCATACGAGAAGAATTACAAAGTACCTTACAATATTATTCAAATAAAATTGATGAATATGAAGCTACTGTTAAAAACCATGAAATGCGAGTAAAGATAATGGAGAATCAATGTAAAGACATGGCAAACACTTGTAAGAACTTAGTGTTAAAGAACGAGGTTTTAGAGCAAAAATTGAGTAAAATTGAACAATTGGGTACCCGCAACGATATGGAAATCTGCGGCATCGTAGAAAAACCCAACGAAGATGTTACAAAATTGGTACAGGAGCTCGGGCAGCGGTTAAATCAAAATAAAGACGACATAATCAGAGTAGTGAGGAAAAAGATACTTGTACGTCCCGGTTCAACTCAAGCTGAAAGAGCCAACATCGATGCACCGATACTAATATCATTGCGGGAGGGTAAACGTGATATCTGGTGCCAAGCCGCACGATCCCTGTCGATTACCGCTAAAGATATAGGCGGAACAGGTGACAATAAAATATATATACGCGAGTCACTTACACCTACTACATCGTACCTACTGTGGAAAGCTAAAACGACCTTGAAGGGAAAAGATCTCTGTAAGTATGTTTGGTGCAAAAATGGGCAAATCATGGTGCGAAAAAATGAGGGAGACAAAAAGATTTATTACGTACGTCAAGAGAAAGACATCGAGAAGATAGCCAAAGAACTGCAAATATCTCATAACTGACTCATATAGACAACAACAGGCAACGAGTCAATTACATAATTATACTTATGATCCCTACAAATATACGTGATTATGAAACAACATATTCGTCATGGAATAATTTCATGAACGACATACCAAACGAAAAACAACGATTTGTCTTACTGCACGTTAACATTCGTTCTATGATAAAAAACCACCATCAGCTGGAATACATTGTTGCAAGAAGTCCCCAAATCATTCACCTGCTTGTAATAACGGAGGCGAATATCACTGATAAATTAGCAAGTATGTACGAACTAGATAACTACACAATGTACCACGAGTTAAGAAGCAATAGGAAAGGAGGCGGCATTATCGTGTATGCTCACCGAAGTGTTACATTCACCAGGAGACAGACACAAACGGTAAACTTCGAGTGCCTATCCGGTGAGGTATCAAACTTGTATGGATTTAAAACTAACCTGGTATGTATTTACAGGCCACCTTGTTTAAATAAAATTAAATTTATCAATGAAATTACATATATCTTGTCGTCATTTCCTGACAATGTTAGTTGTATAATGGTAGGTGATATTAATATAGATTTAAAATGTACAAACAGTACTGTTCGCAAATACCTTAACAACTTATATAGTTTAGGCTATGAATGTTGCATTACACAATTCACAAGAATAGAATCAAGTATTAACGGCATATCCAAATCATGTATTGATCATTTGTTCATTCGTGACGCACTCGGGCCGGCTGCTATCGGACAGTCAATACGTTCGGCCGTAGTGAATGAATCATTGGCAGACCATTACATAACCGGTTTGGCGCTCAGTGGTTCAGACAATACAATAACAAATACGTTCAAATTAAAAATAAATAATGATAAAGTTAAGCAGGAATTAATAAAAATTGACTGGAGCCCAGCACTCGCTTGCGGCGACCCGAATGAACTGATGAATCTAATTACCGAGAAGTTTACTTCAATTTATAATAAATGTACATTTCAGTCAAAAATAAATATTAACAAAAAGCCTGAAAATACTTGGATAACAGATAAATTAATTGAAATGTCTAACAAAAAAAAAGAATTATTAACATTGTTTTTAAAAGATACCAGTAATAAGCAGAACGAATTGTTATACAAAAAATATAGAAATAAAACTAATAGAATGATATGTAAAGCCAGGAATAATTCAATAAAAACAAAAATATGTGATAATTTTAGGAATCCTAAGAGATTGTGGAACATACTCAATAGACTAACTGGAAGAATTGTTAATTCGGTAGATAATATGCTTGTTAAGTCTTTCAAACTACCACCAGATATATTGTCCAGTATATTTGCAAGTTCTTTTCAGGATAATGTTAATAATGTTATGAGCAGCTGTGATAAACCGTTATTGTATACAAATAATTATATAAATACCCCAATAATCACTATACGCTGCAAGAAAATTACTAATGATGTATTGTACAATTTGATAGCAAAACTTAACGATAATAAAAGTCCAGGTTACGATAATATTAGAGCCATGGATTTAAAGTACATATCAGAGCAAATGACACCAGTGCTCACCCATTTAATTAACTTATGTATTAGTAAATCAGTATATCCAGATCCCCTGAAAATAGGTATTATTAGACCAATCTTTAAAAAAGGTACCAAGAATGACACAAACAATTATAGACCTATAACTATATTATCTTGTATAAATAAAATTTTTGAAAAATACTTAAGTAGCCAATTGAGTACTTTTTTAACTGATAATAGCATTATTCATGAGAAACAATTTGGTTTTCAAAAAAATAAAAATACAACGCAGTTCCTCACAAGGTTTACTGATGAAATAAATGAACATCTGGATAATAGAAAACATGTACTAACTGTTATGATAGATTTTAATAAGGCTTTCGATACTTTAAATTATAAAACACTGTTTGAAAAGATGCGGCAGAATGGTATACAGGGTCCATTCCTGGATTTACTTAAAAGTTACCATTCAAACAGGTTCAACGCTGTCAGCATAGCGGGTGAACAAAGTGAGCTATTTAAAACTCTTTATGGCACAGCTCAAGGTTCGGTAATTGGGCCGACTGAGTATCTTTTGTACGTTAATGACATGTGTAAATTATCCAGGAATTGCTCGGTTTATCAGTTTGCCGATGATACTTGCATAATAGCGGCTGATAGTGACTTTGCTACAGCTCAAAGTAAGATGCAACAAGAATTTGACCTCTTATGTAAATGGGCCCATGATATGGGTCTATCTATAAACTACTCAAAAACAAAATTAATGTACATACATTCACCATACAAAAAGGAGACTCATCAACCCGAGATCATAGCACACGAACATACCTGTATGCACCAAAACATAAACACATGTACATGCTCAACACTAGAAGTAGTCAAAGAACACACATACCTAGGACTAAAAATAGATCACAAATTTAACTGGGAACCTCATGTTGAACACGTATGTGATAAACTAAGGGCGATATTGTCAAAACTGTATTTAATTAAAAACAAGGTTCCATATAATACATTAAGATTACTGTATATGGCAATGGCGGATTCTGTAATAAGCTATGGACTCGTCATTTACGGCCAGACTTATAAAACGTACCTAGACTATATATACAACCTACAAATCAGGTTATTAAAAACAATTGTACCGATTAAAGTCAAATATAAAAATAAAGATAATTACCACAATCTGTTTAAGTACTGTAAGGTCATGAGCATTTATGACAAGATTGACTTGGAAACGATTACGCATTATAGTACCTATATACCTAATCTGACTAAAACATCACGACCTAGCAACTTGCGTATCTTGCAACATCTACCTACCTTCGAAACACCTTCTTATAACAATGTATATGGTCTAAGACTACCAAAATGTACTTTACCTAAAATCCTAAATAAAATGCCTATACACGTAATCGAACAGATAACTAATAGAACCTGTAGACAAGTACGTAACATACTAAAAAGACACATACTTATATGTAATTACACATACACATAGTACACAGTACACCTACTTAGACAACACAACACACAATACAACTCAGCAACTCCTTAACTAAACAATCTACTGACTTTAGATTAAGTTAAGATATGAAATGTTTTTGTAATTTTTTTTTCTATGCAATAAACAGATTTTTTATTTTTTTTATTTATTTATTTTTTTTATGCACGCCAGCCATGTAATGCGACCGCCGCGCCACCGAGGCAGCTAATTCTGCCGCACCATAACGTTGCGTGCAAATGTATTCATTCATAATTAATTAGTGATTATCCGTGTGGTGACGGAGTAAGAATACAATATGTCACCTCCCCATCTCATCCCATGGGTGGCGTAAAACCGACTAAGGGACTATCGGTGAATATTATCTTTACGAAATAAAAATGAAGGAAAACTTGAAATTAAACCCTATACCAATCCGACTGGCCAGCGTGGTATTAGTTAGTAGGCCAAGTATCCCTCCGTCACGGGAAGGATACTTGGGCGCGTCCTTGCAGTGGGACATTAATGGGCTGTTATGATGAAATAAGCGATGTCATTTATTTTAACGTCATTTTCAGTATCGCGGTGTTAAGATTTTCCTTGAAAGAATGACGTTCGCTCATGTCTTTCAGTATAAGTTTAGACGCAGTCTTCATAGATCTGTCTTTGTAAAGGTCTGTTTTTGAAAAGGTTTTGGTTCGTTTGTAGGTATATCTGTTGGTTATAAGGTTTAAAAAACGATTTTTTAGTATTAAATCGAATTGCGAAGTAAGTAACATCCGCCACGCGAACGAAGTCGCGGGCACAGCAGCTAGTTTTATAATAAGCCTAACGTTGTCTTAAGTAACTTTTACTTTTTGAGCTGAATGAGTTGACAAAAAGAGTTGCCTCGAACTGCCTCGGTGGCGCGGCGGTTGCGGTAAGCGGTAGCGGGTTCGATTCCCACGCAAGACAGTTCTATGTGTGATCTTCAAAATATTGTCCTAAGTCTGGATGTTCTTTGTGTCCGTTAAATTGATGTTTGGGCGATGAACAGGGCATGATCCCTAAAACGGGAGTTGTTGTCTATATAAGAGAATAAAAAAAGAAAAAGAGTTAAAGTAGATAATAGCAATTTTTAGGCTTTCTACATTGATGTTTAGGGGATGAACAGGGCATGATCCTAGAGCGGGAGTTGTCTAAAAAGAAATTTAAAAAACCAGAAAGAGTTAAAGTAGATACTTAATACAATTTTTAAAATTTCTGCTTTTTAAAATTCATTTTTAAGCTCAAAGCAGACTATTTTAGTTTGAATGACTGAACCTGAATGTAAAGTAAATCATGTTTGCTTTGATAAAGCTACCTATTGTATTTGTGACAATGTTCCTTGCTATGAAATATTATAAGTGCTATATAAAACAATGCGCAAGCTATGTCTATTATATTGTGATACTTGTTTAAAGGTGTGTTTGATTCTGATATGTGATACTTGTACTTGATGTAATCATCATAACAGCCCATTGCAGGGACGGGCCTCCTCCCGTGACGGAGGGATACTTGGCCTACTAATACCACGCGGCCTGACGGATTGGTGTAGGGTATCGAGTTTTCCTTCTTTCTATGTAAAGGTAATATTCACAGATAGTCCCTTAGTCGGCTTCTACGACACCCATGGGATGAGATGATATTACTTAATGTAATACCTGAAGGTATTCCAGGGCATTGTCGCTAAAATTTGTAATGAAATTCCCTAATGCTTAGTAGAGCCTGTGTAAGCTTGTGATAAGTAAAAAAGCATCTTCTGAAGACATTCATGCCTCTACAAATATTGTAGCTGGCATGGTGCTTGCCATTCTTGGACTCTAATGGATGCTTAACATCAGGCACCATAGAGACATTCTGGTAGGCCAATTTAAAAAAAAAAAAAAGTGAGACGAAATGTTAATCTTAGTGACATTTTGGCTATATGCACCTATGAGTAATCAAATTCTACCCCTTAATACATTTTCTTCTTTAATACGAATTCTTGGTCAAAATGTATAAATCATCATTTAGAGTAGCAGTTTTTAGACTGTAATACAACAAGCTGTTTTGTTATACTAATAATAGGCTTATGAACAACATGTTAAAGTATATAATTGCCAGAACTGCAAAAACCGCCATCCATCGACGACAGCGAAATTAACTCGAAAATTGAATTTATATAATTCTTTGTGCGCTACACAGCAAAATAATTTCTTTTTATAGTTTATTTATGAAGGTTTGCTCCCAGATGTAGGATCAGCTGGAGGCCCGTCCCTGCAGTGGCACATTAATGGGCTGGTATATTGATGATGAACAGGGACTCAAAAGTCTACACAGATTAATTATTTAACTAGATTTATCTAAGTTACTCTAACTCTACTTCGAATATGTTATTTTTTTGTTAGTACATAGTTTATTTGTTTGTTTGGCGACAGCGGTTCCCATAGTGAATTTCTTTTTACGTATGATGTTACCACTTTAGAAACATATTTAGGGCCAGTTGAGTCTAAGACGAGATGATAGTGAGACCAGCTGCGTTTTAGACCAAATGCTACTTCTACCAGTTGCATTTAAGACGAGATGATAGTGAGACCAGCTGCGTTTTAGACCAAATGCTACTTCTACCAGTTGCGTTTAAGACGATATGATAGTGAGACCAGCTGCGTTTTAGACCAAATGCTACTTCTACCAGTTGCGTTTAAGACGAGATGATAGTAAGACCAGCTGCGTTTTAGACCACATGCTACTTCTACCAGTTGCGTTTAAGACGATATGATAGTGACCCATTTACATTTACCCTAGAAACTTCTGAGGGCGTCAAGAGACGATCTCCAACCAGACCCGCAAGGAGCCTGCTCGTAGTGGAAACCTGACATTATATTTCACGTTTTCTACAGGGTCACTATCATATCGTCTTAAACGCAACTGGTAGAAGTAGCATGTGGTCTAAAACGCAGCTGGTCTTACTATCATCTCGTCTTAAACGCAACTGGTAGAAGTAGCATTTGGTCTAAAACGCAGCTGGTCTCACTATCATATCGTCTTAAACGCAACTGGTAGAAGTAGCATTTGGTCTAAAACGCAGCTGGTCTCACTATCATCTCGTCTTAAATGCAACTGGTAGAAGTAGCATTTGGTCTAAAACGCAGCTGGTCTCACTATCATCTCGTCTTAGACTCAACTGGCCCTAAATATGTTTCTAAAGTGGTAACATCATACGTAAAAAGAAATTCACTATGGGAACCGCTGTCGCCAAAAAAACAAATAAACTATGTACTAACAAAAAAATAACATATTCGAAGTAGAGTTAGAGTAACTTAGATAAATCTAGTTAAATAATTAATCTGTGTAGACTTTTGAGTCCCTGTTCATCATCAATATACCAGCCCATTAATGTGCCACTGCAGGGACGGGCCTCCAGCTGATCCTACATCTGGGAGCAAACCTTCATAAATAAACTATAAAAAGAAATTATTTTGCTGTGTAGCGCACAAAGAATTATATAAATTCAATTTTCGAGTTAATTTCGCTGTCGTCGATGGATGGCGGTTTTTGCAGTTCTGGCAATTATATACTTTAACATGTTGTTCATAAAGGTCATATTCGCATTATGTTTTACCTTTAGCGACAAAGGTTTTTTTTTTCGAAAAAGGGAAAGGCTCTTAATATTACAAATACCCATGAAGGGCGACAAACAGTAAGATTGACTGCAAATTTACCGTTGCTTCCAAATCACTACATATCCGATGCGTGGATAAACATTTTGCCAAGTGCATGCGATACAGAAAATACTCAAAAATTCCATTATTATGTGAACAGACAATGGCTGTCTTTGCCAATGATTAGCTCTGCGCACGAAAAGCATCGCACGACAAACACAGTTGAAGCATGGCATCGCAGGTTAAATAGCCGAGTCAAAGCCCACGTTTATTCAATTTTTGGAGAAATTACTACGAGAGGCAAAAATACAAGATATAATGGTAAAGAAAAATGTGTTTAATGTTAATAATAAAAAAAAGAAAGATAAAAAATTCAATGCTGAGTAGGTACTCGAAGTTATCGACTGCTTTGGAAATGGGATTGATTACACCATTCGATTGTCTAGAGAAAATAACGGGAGCAAGAAATAAACATAAAAAATATAAACAGTAGCGTAGTACAAAGATTTGTTTAAACTTTAAAGTAAGGAACATTTTTAGTTAAATTGTTTTCTAAATAGTTTAAGATTAATACTTAAAGTAATGAGATTGAGATTTTACAACTGTCTTTTGTTTTGACAGATTTCTTTTGTTTTGACAGATTTCTTTTGTTTTATTTAATAACAATAAATATGCAACTTTTTTCGGTTTTTCTGATATTATTTATCTAATTTAATTGTACATCTGCCGTTTTAAGTATTTGCTATTACCAGACAATTAGGTACGTGTTGTGCCCTTGGCATATCAGACCAGTTGCGTTTTAGACGACATGAATTTTAGACTAACTCCGTTTTAGACCAGTTGCGTTTCAGGCGACTTGTATTTTTAGACTAATTGATATTTAGACCAGCTGCGTTTTAGACCGGTAGCGTTTTAGACAAGTTGCGTTTTATACCCAGTGACCAGCTGCGTTTTAGACCAAATGCTACTTCTACCAGTTGCGTTTAAGACGATATGATAGTGACCCGTCCAAAACAGTCAGTGTTTAGGGTGTTTAGCATATTAATATAATATGTAACCACAACGATGATAACCTATGTTTCGTATCAAATTCACATGTCAATAGTATTGTAGGTATCTATCCAAATGAACAGTTAATTTAATAATGACTGGGCGAATAAATCAAATTATAAAGCTGTGTCCATAGTGCATTAGTTATCAACATTGAAACAAATGCACACAACATGATTTTTTTGTGTCTTATTACTGTGTATTTAAAAAGTAAGCTGAAAAATATAGTAATTTAGTTAAGATCACCTCACTAAAGCCCGATTTACACATCAACAAGAAAAGTAGCGAGTTAAGTAGTAAGTTGTTGATTAACTTAACTCGCCAAAAAATAGGATGGAGATATATTTAAAACACCATAATCGATAAACTTACTACTTATCTCGCTACTGTACTTGTCGATGTGTAAATCGGGCTTAACTTATCTCCTTTCGCAGGCAAAACCTATTTTAACTTCAGTTAAAGATAAAATTTTAACAAAAATCATTTAACCGCATTAAATAAGCTTAAGGGTTAACGTAAATCCTATCAACTGTGAATCCTGAACTCGTGTGGTGACCGGTGTTATTAAAAAGGAATAAAGATAGCAGGCTAGTGGAATCAACCCACAATTAATTGGGAAAATGTTACCATAATTTGCTTCATCAAGTATTGTAGTACACAAGTAGTGTACACTAAAGTAATATTTTTACTACAAACCGAATATTTCATCATCATAAATTAATTAAGAATACAGTATGTCACCACCCTATCTCATCCCATGGGTGTCGTAAAAACCGACTTAGGAACTATTCGTGAATCTTATCTTTACTAAATAAAAAGGAGGAAAACTTGAAATTAAACCCTATACCAATCCGTCTGGCCAGCGTGGTATTAGTAGGCCAAGTATCCCTCCGTCACGGAAGGAGGCCCGTCCCTGCATGCAGTGGGACATTAATGGGCTGTTATGATGATGAATTAAATTAAACACTAAAACAGAAATATATTTAAATTTACAAAAATATTTTAATAAGGTGCCATGTTTTGTGTATAATACGTTTACATACACAGTGTGATCACAGCTTTACACGCAATGACTCGAAAACGTATTTCAAAATGATAATAATAATTAAACGACTAGTTTCCGAACAGAACAAGTTTATTTTATCAATTTTAGGTTATAAATAACTTTTAAATATAGAAGATATAAAACTATATGTTAGAATTATAATTAAATTAATCAAAAAGGTTTTAATACTCGTTCTTAGTTATCTTTATTTCTCAATTTGTGTAAAATAAATTATCTCGATAATTGTGAGACAGCTAATGGCTACAGGCACAATAATACATGGTTTTAAAAAAATATAATTATTATCTTCGTTGACTCCGAGTCAATTTGGTCTTAAATCTTATTTTATGGCGTACCGATGTTTTGTGTAAGTGTAAATAGATGATTTTAAAAGTTAGGGTTTTTAAAGTAGCTTCGTACCTGGCTTAACAAGGCTTGATAAAAACGCATTTCTTTTTCATTTTACTAATTTACTGTTTAATTTAGTTATTTTTGGCAAATATTTAGATGCAGATATATTATTTATATCCCTTTAAATAATCCTTAAAACTAATGTAATTTTTAGCTTAAGAGTAGTAGTTAGAAAACATAGGTCGCACGCCCATAAATGTCGGACTTATAGTGACGTGATTGATGACATCCTTTACAAAATGCAGGTGCTAATACTCGGAAATTATAGAAGTGTATGAAGATACGTATACCTAAATGTAGTACAAGCAAAGCAACTTTGCAAGAACCGGAGTAAGCGTTATTGCAAAGTTAGTGTTATAGGGCAAATATTGTAATTTAGTAGATTAAACTATTAAAAAAAAAGAAAAAACTTGAAATCAAACCCTATACCAATCCGTCTGGCCAGCGTCGTATTAGTATGCCACGTATCTCTCCGTCATGGGAGGAGGCCCGTCTCTGCAGTGGGACATTAATGGGCTGTTATGATAAAATTATTTTTTCGTATCATCTCTATGGTCAAATGGTTAGTTAGATGTGGTTTCTGAATCTAGTAAAACACGAAACTAAATTTTACCCGCTTCACAATGATTTAGTTTTTAATACTGTCCTAAATTAGAGAGTTTTATAAAAAGCTTCTTAGTAATAAACATCCTATTTCAACACACTGTTTAAGATTCTCTTTCTTGATTTAGATCGAGTGGTGACTTAATCATTATTATTATCGTGTATATAATAACTGATATCAATAACTGTCAAAGATGACATGACTTAAGGACTGCTGTCGCTAGGACTATAATCGGGATCAATTTTTCTACAAAATAAAAAAAAAAGTTACAGGTTACCGAGATACAGAGCGACCGAACCGACATTGTCTTATCTTACTATTTATCGATTAGTAGGTGCAACAGGCTCTTGGTTTCGTCTATTAGTAATTGGAAAACTTGCAGACTTTACGGAATACTTACTTTTTTCTGATAATGAAAAAATGAAGAATAGTAATGAAAAAATAAATGAAAAAAAAAATTTCTATAACTGAAAAAATTAAGCTAAAGTTCTGGGTACAAAATTCTGAGTTTTAATCACAAATAAAAATGTGGCACAAATTCGTATGATGAACTCTATATTTAAACACACCTTTATTTAGCAATATAATATGAATAAAAAAAGATAGAAATAGTAGCAAAGCAAAATACATACAAATACATACAATAATGTATATCAAAATGTAGATAAAGCAAAGTAGGTAAGGATGGTAACGGTAAGTTTTTGTTATTGAAATAAAACTTTATTGTCTTTATTATATGAAAACTCAAAAAAAAACATTTTTTAAAAGGGTTCCTTGAAGGTTATTAGAGATTTAGATTATTTGTGGAAATCTAAATCTACTCTAAAATAAATTGGCACAGCAAGAAAAAGTAAGCATTATAGCAGTCATAGTTTTGTGTTCAATTTCCGATTTCTCTCAACCCCAAAGTGTCCTTTATCTTTCGTGAGCTCTATTCTTTAAAAGCTAAAAGTACAGAGAATAAAACAAAATAAAATAAACATACAATAGAATGCACCTTTATATAAAAGTGATCGTAAGCTTTGTTCATGTATAATTATGTATTTTTATTTTTCAAACTCAATCGTTGAATCCCTGTAGATTAATGATCAGTCAAACGCACAGCACACGCCAATTAATATTGGTATCAACATCAAAGTCGGGAACAGTTAAAATGCAGATGATCGATGTTAAATAACTGAATTAAACTGGTATCCAGTCATTTAGTACTCCTTAATGAAATGGACGATGAAAATCATCAGTAATAATTTACCATACAATGATTTTAATGTATACGCGTAGTGATTGTCAATGTATACAAAAACAGAAATGGTCGGAATTTAATATACACTGTCGACGTGAATCTAGTTTTCGGGAGACAATGCGGTTCGATGAATTGGTTCTCAAATTCAAGTGTGGGTGGCTATGATATAAATTTAATAGGGTTTCTAATCTAATCAATTAATGGCCACAAGATTGATGGTTACAAGTTGACAATGACATGACAAGGTTTGGTTTTAACTAACCTCTTTGGTTGAGTAGGCAAAGATAAAAGTTTTTGACTTAAGCCTCCGTTTTTATCAAATTTTATTCACTTAGAGTTAGCTGTTCTTTTGATATTGATATTTTAACGTGACTTAGTTGAAAGTAATTGATAGAACATTCGAGCTTTTCATTCTTCAAACGAATAATTTGAGTTTTCGTAACAAGATTTTTAAGATCATTGAAGCGTAATAAAATAACCTAATGGTTTTTGGTAATCTAAAACTGACTCTGCGAATAGAATAAGTTTAAAATTTTAGACTAAAATCATCTCGCTGAATTTGGGAATTTAATGAATCTGGAATGTATTTAAATAAATTAAGTATGCCTGTACCTATAGTAAAGAACTGTACATTTGTATTACTATTTTTAATCTAACAGTTAACTAAACTAAGTTACGAACAGTTTTTTCACATCACTTCTTTATGTGCTTAGCCAGAAATAGAGCAGAGCCCATGAAATTTGGCTCATTTAGGACAAGATCGCTCTATATGTTATGTATTAGTTTTGACGACTTTGGACTACATACTCGTAGATTGATAATATCATTATTGTTCATCAAAGAATATGACTTATTTTAGGAAAGATTTCGCTTCTAATAAAAATTATTTCTTTCATAAAATTCGTTCACAGTAGAGAATAAAATGTAAAAGAATCTCAAATTGTACCCACTGCGGTCGTAGAGTTAAGATGGGACAAACGCATTTGAAGGTATTCCCTACGATATACATTATTAAGATTCTTCTTGCGTGCCTTGTTCATCATTCAAACACACTGTATACAAAAAATACTTCTATTACCACAGAATAAAGTACATTTTTATATGTTTAGTTACGTTCATATGACACGGTAAGCCTTTCAATTTCGAACAATGTTCTGTATGCGAAAATTGTTGTCGACCTTTTGTACGTGTTTGACTTCTGTTTAGCATTGTTGTTTATTAAAGATATGTATGTTCATAGGTGCTTTGGAATTCACTTTTATTTGTCATTGGCGCTCTCTTCATCTAATAAAAGTCAGCATTTGACAGCTGCAAATGTGAGCGCGTGCCTTATTTGATTCTTTCCTTTTATGTTATCCACTATGCAGCGTACAGAAGGCTTGAGAGCTGTGCTCGAGAGGAAATTTAATAATTTATGTCTCTGAGGTAGTCTTTTTTTTTACCTATATTTAATTAAATTATGTGCGTACGTGATATGTTAGGTATCTCTACGTAGGTTGTACAGTAAGCAACTTGTAAATATTTTATATATTTATTCGTAGAATATAGATAATTTTTTTTGCCAGAAACTTATCTTAACATTATGGGTTATGAATAACTCCTCTGCCGTTAATGTTTAGGCTCTGTGTGTGATATTACATTATTGATATTCGGAATATTAGCATGTAAAACATTATGATGTATATGAGGTCTGATCTGATCTAATGGGAAAATTAGTGTAACGGTGATTCTAATAATGCCGTAAAGAAAAAAAAATACAACCGAATTGAGAACCTCCTCCTTTTTTTTCAAGTCGGTTAAAAAAACTAACCAGCTTTTAATATGTCCTTCTGCAAGGGACCTACACCAGTAAATGGGAGACTTGTCCTTCAAGTTCCAAGCAGAATATGAGCTGAGAAGAACACCATGTGATTTTAGTCAGCAATAGTCTGACATGACAATGGCACTTCATAGTCGTGAAGTCCGTTCACGTTAAAAACATTTTGAATTCATACCTCCTTACTCATAAATGCCTCTTAAATTTTAGTCAATTGATTAGCTTAAATTCTAACGGTTTTGTATGGCATAAGGTTGGTTTTGCTAATTAAATCTCGCACAAGTCAACAGTGACTAAATTTAAGAGGCGTTTATAAGTTATCCCGGACAAAGGGTTAAATCTTGAATTTTCATACACACCGTCTAAAATACGATCACAAACCGACGTAATTACATTCACGAATAAAGTTACGCATTTAAACATATTCAATCAACAATTAATCAACTAGCCTATTGCAGTCCACTGTTGGGCATAGGCCTCTCCCAACACTCCTCTCTTTAAACATATTAAGTACTAGCTGACCCGTGCCCACTTCGTTGGGCGGCGAAAAAAACGCGTCCCTTTTTTAAACATAATTTCATTACTGCTCCATAGTCATAGCGTGATACTATATAGCCTATGACACTCCCCGATAAATGGACTATTGAACACAGAAAGAATTTTTTAAATCGGTTCAGTAGATCCAGAGATTACCCCCTACAACGTCACAAACACACAAACAAACAAACACACAAACTTTACCTCTTTATAATATTATAAAAAATAAAAATAAGTATAGAAGTATAGATAATAATATAATTGCAGATAATAATTTGTGAAGACCACCGCGGGTAAGTCGATCTCGCATTAAAGAAATTTAATAGCCGCTTAAAGTGCACCGTCAATTTAATGTTGGTATTATTAAATCGCGTGCAGCCTTCCCATTTATTGTCCACTGACTTGAATTATTATAATGCAGGTGTTACGTATTGAATGAGCTTCCTTTTCTTGTTTTATACTTAGAGTCATATATAGTCATAGAATTTATTATGGTATTTACTTACATATTTATATAAATTCACACCTTGTACCCCGTGTGGTGACGGAGTAAGAATACAATATGTTACCACCCCATCTCATCCCATGGGTGTCGTAAAAACCGACTAAGGAACTTACTGTAAATATTTCAGTTTTTTCTACAAAGGAAAATAAACTTGACACTACTCTATAGTAATCCGTCACGCCGCAATGTTATTAAAAAGTGACCCTAAATGGACTAATTAGTTCATATTTCAATAAAATTTACTACCCGAGTTTGATAAAACTCTTTAATGTACAAATAAAACCTTTAAACTGTATACCAACCATAATATCACGGATGTTGTACAAATAAATAAAGTTATAGTATATCCTACGGTAAGCACTATCGTCCCTACTAAACAGTAATCTCTTCTGTGCCATTACATTTACTATAGCAATTACGTCTATTGTATAGTATTCTGTACTCTCTATAGGTATATTGTAGTAGGATATTACGACCGCAAATAAGGCCACGATCAAACGGTTACTACGCCATTTTGACGTCTATTAAAAGTAATATTGACTGGGACATTCTAAAGGTAGCTTTATGTTACGTTTCAGAACTGAAATGACGATGCAATGAGATTTGGTAAGTGATAAAAATGACTGAGGAAGAAGAAAAGAATACTCGATGTGGCTACACCATCTCAGTCTAAGTGGATAATAAAAGTCCTAAGTACTTAGAGAAAGTTCACAGATTTTATCTTTAAAAAGAAGATAACATAGGTAATTTTATAAGAAGTCAGGCCACAAATTAATTAATATGTTTTTATCTGTAACTGGAGAAGGCCCGTCCCATGTATTTGACGGACTGTTATGAAATCTGCTTTAGCAAATAATGATATATAATTTTATTTTTTAGTTAAGTCATATTTTATACCATTTTGCAGTAATAATCTTTTAGAAGAGTAAAACATTATTTCCTTTTTTCAAATGCAGTAAAACTTTTAAACTTCTGTGCCAGCTGCGTCGCTAAGATGGAGGTACGAAAGCTTTTACGGAACAGCTCGAACCTACTATATTCCTGTGTTTTGTATGATTATGTCATCGTCGCCACACGACAAAGGGCCATAAGAATCATACGACTAAAATCGTGGCATAACTTGACGTGTCCCATGAGACTTCGGTAGACGAAAGCGGGCTCTGATAAGTCCAAAACCTTTCTCTATAACCCTTTACAGCCTACTCTATAATAATTATTGTAATCACGCGTCAGTTATTTCCCTAACAGACTTTATCTTAAACGTAGGTAGAAACCACAACGTTGATAGACGTATTAAATAAGGCACTTTCTCGTGATTAGGGTTATGTCATATAGGATTTCGTAGTATTACTATAGTAATTTAGGCTTTAGCGTGCCTATCTCTTAATGATATGCGAGTAATCTTAATTAGTACTTTCTAGGGGACAGAGAGCTTTTAGTAGCATTTATAATATCTATTATATCTTTGAGCACGAAAAGGGCACCAAGAAGCACTACTTTACACTGTACATACTTTTATTGTAATCTCTTATTGAAGTAGAGCAAGAATACAAAATACCATAAATCCGCCTCATCCTATAAATGCCTTAAAAGCTTACTAAGGGTAGCTTAAGTAGGTCCATTAACCCTTTTTTACTCTGTAAACAGATATCCATGTAAAAGGACAATAAAGGACTGTTATGATAATAATATTGCAACTGTTCGGTGCCGAATTATGTATACCTTACTATAGGTGTTGTAAAAGTCGTCATAAAAAAACATAATTTCTAGGAAAGTCAATTCTAGAAATCCGAGACACCCCTTTTTCTGCCAATTCAAAGAGTTACCTATTGATAATAAGATAAAAGAAAACTCGATCTTGTTTGTCGACACAACACTAATAAGATATAGGAAAGCTAGTTATTATGTTCCTTGTTATCTCTACACATGAAGGAGAACACACATCGTGGTTTATTGATACTATTTTATGGTTAGAAAGTGTGTGAGGCTGCTCTCTTAAACTACGGTAATAGATGTCTATTGAGAACTAATTATTAAAATAGGAGTTATTAATGATTTTTCAAGAAAAAATATTTACTTCCAGTAATAAAGATTATACAATAGGATTTAAGTACATAATATTTGTGATCGAGTTCAATAAAGGAGGAGTTTCTCAAAAATATAGGTAAGTATTGCTACGATGTAAATTACAAAATTACAATTTTGCATCAATTTCCATTTTTATTCAAAATACCTATACCTATAAATCAAGAAAAGTAGAATTTACTTGAGCCAATAAAAAGTGTTACCTACCTATCGAAAATAAGATAAAAGAAAACTCGATCTTATTTGTCGATACAACACTAATAAGATATAGGAAAGCTAGTTATTTTGTTCCTTGTTAACTCTACACATGAAAACACATCGTGGTTTATTGATACTATTTTGTGGTTAGAAATTGTGTGAGGTTGCTCTCTTAAACTACGGTAATAGACGTCTACTGAGAACAAATCATTAAGATCGACGACTATTGTCAATCATCATAACAGCCCATTAATGTCCAACTGCAAGGGCGGGCCTCCTCCCATGACGGAGGGATACTTGGCCTACTAATACCACGCTGGCCAGACGAATTGGTATAGGGTTTAATTTCAAGTTTTCCATCTTTTTATTTCGTAAAGATAATATTCACGGATAGTCCCTTAGTCGGTTTTTACGACACCCATGGGATGAGATGGTTTGGTGTATTCTTACTCCGTCACCACACGGAGAGCTATTGTCAATGATGATTAGTAATTCTCTCTTTCTTTCTAGCTATAAATCCTACGTCGTGGTGTGATGTTCTTTACCTTATTCTTCCACTTTACCCCAAAATCCTGGCTGTCAGCAAGGGCGCACTTTCCTATATCCTTTAGATTTTACCCTTGACATCTCTCCATCTTGGTTTGGTCAACCTCTGGATCTTCGGAGATAGACAGTTGTTGAGCCAAATTTCCAAAATATTCAGTTGATCTTCATCTGACCCCACTAATAGTATTGCATGCTATTCGCAGGCAATGAATAAAATAATTTGCATTCTTCTGCCCGCTCTCGTCCCCGCGACACTTTTAATTGTTTTATTTTAACTGACGTAAAGTGCAAGAACAAAGAATTTACGTACTCCTCCACAGTTAAACAAAACAAAATCGAATAGCACGTTAGTGAAACTAGTGAACGAAAGTTTGTAATACTTTTTTGTTTCATAAAATACAAAAGTCGCGTACCGTACAGGGGACGATAGTTACAGAACTCAATTTATGGGAGTTATTTCGGACGGCCAGACATTATCTAGTCCGAGCGAGCTGGATATTCGATGCTTGTGAGGATAAATTGGCAATTTTGAGTTACACCTCTTTCCTATGTGATATATGTAATGTTTGAAGGATAATATTTTGATTTGAAGTTTGAAGTCAATAAGCTGCTGCGTCATACATTTAGTAATAAGTACGGTTACTATTTGAGCACATGCAATGATGTAGTAATTTTCTTTTTTTACATAGACAGCTTCTGCAGTAGGAAGGGTTCACTGTATTGAAGTTGAAGATTACCGTTCGGTGCCTCTAATTCTGGACTGCAATCGCGCTTTCCACCAGCGCTCCCACAATATTGCCATATTGCGGTGTAAAATATCGAGCTAATACAATGTTCTGCTGTATTGAACTGCACAACAAACGTTTGTCCCATGTGGGGTCCGAATTCAGCGCCTTGTGCACGGATGGACCAACACGGCATTCAACTGTTTTTTTTGAAGTTACTATTAAGGGCGCCTTCAAATTTGCCGCTAAGTGTCGCGCGGAGGCAGCGCGACTGCAGCGCTGCGGTTGCGCTGTTTTGTAAATTCATAGAGATAAAAAACGCGCGACTGCAGCGCTACGCCCGCCCTGCGTCCCCGCAATCGTTCATCGATCGACTAGTGTTGTTTAGTCTACTTTTTCTTTTTAATAGTAACACTAAGAGCAGTGTATTTTCGTCTGAGTCCATCGTAAAACTAAAACACAACACTACCATCCTCAAACCTAGCGACGGCAGCGCGACCGCAGCGCTGCAGTAGGGGTCGCGCTGCCTCCGCGCGACACTTAGCGGCAAATTTGAAGGCGCCCTAAAATAAAATACTTTTATATAAACTAAAATAAATAAAATAACTACATAAAGCCTTATGATGTACGACGCTTTCAATAGGTACGATGAGATTATTTTCTGCACGCCATGGTTTGCTATTGGTTAATCGTTGCCGTGTATTTAAATAGATTTAAAAAAAGTATAAAAATATCATTTTTTCCAGTATTGCATATTTGCATCCCAAACTCGGCTCATAGAGAATTTGTGATAATATTTTTTTCAGAACTCGTTAACGGCAACGAATAAAAAAAACATATTGCTACTCGAAGCTGGAACTTTATTTGAATTTTTACATGAAAACTCAGCTTTATATTAAAAAAGAATTTGTTTTTAAGCCGATTATTTGAGGATTTTTTATAAAAAGTCCATTTGTAAAATTTCGTTGCTGAAACAATATTCCAACATCCCAGAAGTGCCAAACATCTGGCACTTCTTGTATCTAGAATACAAAGATTACACGTTGACCCAAAACATATACTATGAGCACTAGACAACTGCTCAACATATTACATAAATACTTCGGCATAAATATGTAGATATATGTACCTACATAGTAAATTATAAAAGAGATACGCAGACTTAATCGAATTAAATCAATGTATTCTTTTATTCTCCGTGTGGTGACGGAGTAAGAATACAATATGACACCACCCCATCTCATCCCAAGGGTGTCGTAAAAACCGACTAAAGGACTATCCGTGAATATTATCTTTACGAAATAAAAATAAAGAAAACTTGAAATTAAAAACTATACCAATCCGTATGGCCAGCGTGGTATTAGTAGCCCAAGTATCCCTCCGTCACGGGAGGAGGCCCGTCCCTGCAGTGGGACATTAATGGGCTGTTATGATGTGCTCCAAAATAACTTAAGTCCTAATCTAACATTAATTTCTATGCTATAACCTCTGTAACTAGATACCAACTAGCCATTGTATATGTATTATTAGAATTCCAATAAGACAATAAGTTTATAACTAAACAATAACCTGCATTGTGCATCATGTTCACACGAGGAGAGATGTAAGCATACGGAACACGTGTTGTTGGTTCTCACAAGTAACCCCTCTCTCTTGAGCGATGTACTTAGTTGCGTACATGCGGGCATATTCTACGTAACTCAATATGTTAAAGGGTATTGATATCTAAGTATAAATGAAGCTATTGGTATTAGACTTTCAATGTTGAGAGCTAAAATCTTAGTTTTGGTTGAGATTTTTAGGCTATTCGAGAAGGGTACGGTATACAGATAAAGTGAGAGTCCAAAGCTTTGATCCTCAGAACTGTTTATAAAGCAGAAGAAGCAATGTTAGTCAGCTCATTCACGTCATTTTCTTATTCATCTTGTAATTAGTGGTCAACCTGTTGTAAAGAGTTCTTTAAGCTACCAACGGTCTCTGACATTTCTTGACATGCAGACGCTTAGATGAAAAAACCACTGAGCGACCACCCATCCATGGGATGATCTCACTAACGTTGCTTAACCAGATTTATCGTTTATGAATCACAAGTGGCTATGAATACCTCAACTACCGTGATCACACTAGATTTGCAAGTGTAGGTACGTGTTGCACGTGCACATTTTAGTAGAGTACTTTTTTACAGGCGGATTGATAAATGCTTCATGTACCCCCGGTTCGTACGTGAAAGACAGCTTTGATTTTAGTTAGGGAAATCAAATTTGTACGTGGTTTCAACGCATCTCCTCCGCTTGAATATTTATACAAGAAACACATACCTAATATGGGTTTGGGTAGTATGGAATGTATTTTGCTCGACAATGGTCTCTTTCAAAAGTTTTTTTTACGCTGCCTATCACAATGCCTAGGTACTTTATCCTTAAGTCGTCGTCCACCACGTGAAGGGTCTACTTAAATTGGAAACTTTCGACCCAGTAAATTTTATTTGAGATCTCCATATAATGTAAAGGAAATTTCTAATTCTTAGTACACTTATACACTTTCAAAAAACTATTTATTCAAACTTTTATATTATTTACATTTAGGTACACCAATCCTAAACCAAAACTGTGGCCAACCGGTGCAAGTGTAGGGTTTTACTTTGTGTAGTACCTAGTGTGTAGGTTTAACTTTAGGGTAACAGAGGGATACTTGTCCCGCTAATAGATTGTTAGTTTGACCTTAGTCTTACATGTAGATAGATGCATAAAAAAGAAAAGAAAAATAAATTATACGATGTATTGTTTCCAAAAAGAAAAAAACTAATACATGTCACACTGCGGAGACGTCCCTCCTTCATTGAAGAAGAAAAACATATTATATTAGACGAAAATAATGATATCTCTTCAGGGACAGTCGTCTAAACCCTATTGGCATTACCTTCATAACATATTTACCTTTATGTTTGCTCGCTACTGGCATCAAGCCTTCCTAACTCAAAATGACAGGCATCTGTAATAAGATTTGCGATCTGTTGTGCGTCCATACATATGATATTAGTGGGAATAATAATGTTTCTGTGAAACAGAAATATTTAAAGATTATGTGGTACACATCATCATAACAGCCCAATAAGGTCCCACTGCAGGGACGGGCCTCCTCCTGTCACGGAGGGCTACTTGGCCTACTAATAAGTGGTACACGTGAAATAAGCCTATTGACTTGAAGACTTGTCATTGTCACCTGACAACTTTAGAATTACAACTCCCCTTGCATAGTCGTAGGACCCATAAGAGGAGAAGTCTAATCCAATGTCCCACTGCAGGGACGGGCCTCCTGCCATGACGGAGGGATACTTGGCTTTTTAATACCACGCTGGCCAGACGGATTGGTATAGGGTTTAATTTAAAGTTTTTCTTCTTTTTATTTCGTAAAGATAATATTCACGGATAATTCCTTAGTCGGTTTTTACGACACCCATGGGATGGTGACATATTGTGTTGTTACTCCGTCGCCACACGGAGATTAACGTTTAGCAGAACGGTAAATTACTAGTACTATGTATGAGTATAGGTCAACATAGGTAGGTGCCAGTTTCCACTGACTAAGTCTATAAACAAGGAAGTCGTGTAAAGTAATGTTTGCATTAGTGATTTCCTACACAAGGCTAGTTAATCTTTGTCCTCGGAAATGGGTTTAATGAGATCCCGACCGTGTTTAATTAGAGTCCCAAATATCTTCATGATGAAGGTACCGTTTGAGTTTTGAATTGCTGACAGTTTATTTGTAGGTCTGTTTGCGATACGTCCAAAACTCAAAAGTAAGCAACTTTATTAAGAGAAACAAACATTAAGTAAATTTGCGTGTTTGGGACTTTAATCTTGAGCTGTGTTACCGGGGATGGCAAGTTTGACGCAGTTTACTGGATCTAGTAGGTACTATGGAGTTTTTACCTCATATAGGTAAAGCTATTAACCTTAAAACGGACGTATGATAGGTGCAGAAAGAAGTTTGTTAAGTGTAGCCTAGCCTATGACAAGCAGTGAACTGCAACATTTTATTGAATTTATTATCTCATGTAAAGCGTGAGTATTTAATTAAGCATAATAAGTAGTATATCGTAAACGGTATTTTACAAGTTTAGGTAACTACCTACAATTACAAGCCTTTGTAATAATATTTCATAAAAAAAATATTCACAGTTCTCCGATTAAAACGGCTTTAGTATTGTAAAATTTTAAACGATCAAATTGAAAATTGATATTTTATTCGTAATTATCATTGTTGCCCATTAAAGGCTTACAACTGCAGGAATGATAATTTTTCATAAAGCCACGAAGGCCCGATGTATAGGTACGGACTGTTGTGTTATGTTTTCCTACTTTTAAATTCGTAATATTATTTTTCATAGTTGCCTTTTCGACAACCATAGGATGATATTAGAGTGACACCAGTTATTTTTACTCTATGCCGTCCTGTTTTATCATAGAGTAAAGTTCTCTCATCTATATTACCTATTAGAATTAATTTTCACCGTTAAAGTGTGAATCATCCATTGTGAAGAAGCCTATAGATAACTCCATTGTCTACGCCTACACACGTATTAAAAACTATCAGGTTAAATTGATACGAGCACTTAGGAGGGCACGTGGAGAGCTTCCTGAAAGGCGCGAAGTCGTTCCGATTAATAGCAACTGATAAATAAACCACTCCGTACCAACGCAGAAATATAGTTTCTAAATGATACCAAAAACTTGCATAAGGAAAGACGTTATCGGCTTGCTTTAATCTTAATTCGTTTTTAGTGGTAAGAAGCATTAAGAAATTTTTACAAAATCTTTGCTATGTAGGTAGCTATTAGCTATCATTTTTATAAGAATGCTGAATGAAAATAAGTAGTTGGGTAACAGCGTTTTATTTGTATTAATAATTGTACAGGTATAAACAGACATCTCCGTGTGGTGACGAAGTAAGAATACAGTGTGTCACCATCCCATCTCAACTATAACCAAGGACTATCCGTGAATGTTATCTTTACGAAATAAAAAGAAGGAAAACTTAAAATTAAACCCTATACCAATCCGTCTAGTCAGCGTGGTATTAGTAGGCCAAGTATCCCTCCGTCATGGGAGGAGGCCCGTCCCTGCAGTGGGACATTAATAGGCTGTTCTGAATTATGACATGTTTCTTACTTCCTATAATATAGAATCCTTAACGCATAGCGCGTGGTAAGATCGAAATGTTGCTAGCATAAATATCATTCATATTTAAATGGTTGCTAGCGACAGCAATGCGTCGTGATCCTATGTTCATCTTCACAATTTGTGAACCACAATTTACTTAAGTAGGAGAGTCTTAATCACATTTCCGAGTCACTTTATAAAAATATATTAAACAAGATCAAACTCTCTAATTTGTGTGTTGCACTAATATAAGATTAAAATAATGTATCTTAAAATCTTAATTACAGTTAGCAATGCCATTTAGAACAAGTGAATGGACATAACCAAATATAATGGGAGATACAGTGGTTTCTATAACCTTTTTGGGAAATTTATCAAGTCACATAAATTACGGCTTTTATTGCCTTTATAATCTTCATAATATTATTATCAATAGCTTTGATCTAATGAATAGAAAATAAATGATGAAGTAAAAAAAAAAAATTAAGAAATTGAAATGTAAGTAAGAAACCAATCTCTAACTTCTCCGAGATCTTTGTATAGAAGACGAGTGAGTTTTGTTAGCAGTATCACAAATTTATTGAGAGTTAGAAAATGTAATCCCACAATATTTTACTCATCTAACAAAAGCTTCACGGTTAGAAATTAAAATTTCTTCAGTTCCTTCTTAATATGTATAGGTACTTGTAATACTGATGTTTTAA
Organism: Schrankia costaestrigalis; assembly: GCA_905475405.1. Classification (NCBI taxonomy): domain Eukaryota; kingdom Metazoa; phylum Arthropoda; class Insecta; order Lepidoptera; family Erebidae; genus Schrankia; species Schrankia costaestrigalis. Next base: position 16,723,754 of record FR997832.1, read on the forward strand.
CAACTCTCTAAGTAGGTAGTCCAATCAACAAAGCAAGTGTAGATAGAGTGGGTGAGTAGAAACGTTTTCGCTACGACGCACCTTTTTAAAGATATTAGAGAAAAAGTAGAAAATGGGAACTTTACCCCTCTCCCCAAAAGGCGGGGATTTTTATTATGTTATGACCCTGCTCACACACTCTACTCCTGCTTTTGGAGCATTCTTTTACTGGACTAAAGTTATTCCAAATATTATTTATTACTACTAATGGTACACTTATTATAAGTGTACCAGTAGTATCCTATCTAGTGTATCCTATGCTTACCAGTGTGTGTAAGCATAGGATAGTAACTTAGTTTATACAGAAAGATAAACTGCTTATCTTTCTGTATAAATTAAATATTTTTTTTATAGAGTATATCAAAAATTAGTGGAGACCGCGACTTGGCAAACGTAGTGTAGGACGTCCCCCAGCTAGGTGGACAGACGACCTTATAAAGGTTTCTGGGTCGGACTGGATGCGGAAGGCGCAGGACCGAGTTCTGTGGCGTGTATTGGGAGAGGCCTATGCCCAGCAGTAGACTGCAATAGTATAGTTGACTGATTTGATTGATATCAAAATAATGTCTTGGTTATTAAGACAATATTTTGTGATCTATGTTTTTGCGTTTTATATCAAATTGGACGGTTGGTCATTTTATTTCTCGTAAGTCGCTTCTAGAATATTCTAAATCTACATTTTTGCTTTCTAGCCTATTACGAGGCAATGGCGTGAGCGTCTTTTCTGCATTTGACTAGTGACCGCGCCGTTCAACCGATTAGCTCGATCTAAGCTGTTTGTTACATGCAAAGAACAGTCAAGTGCTCGTTACATGTATTTCCAGTTTAGTAATCTGATCTTTTATTGTTTGTGGACAATGTTAAATGGAAATGGATGACTTGAGTATTTTATACCCTAAATGAATGTAAGGTGCAGATGCTCCTGATGTAAGTATCATAACATCCCATTAATATCCCACTGCAGAGACGGGCCTCCTCCCGTGATGGAGGGATACTTGACCAATGAATACCACGCTAGCCAGACGGATTGGTATAGGGTTTAATTTCAAGTTTCTGATTCTGATGTATATTTTGAGGTAATTCTATGGTCTAAATGGAAGCTTATGAGTAAAGATTTCTTCACAGCCCTGGTGTGCAAACAAAAGAGGTTTTTTTTGCCGCAGGTATGAACTTAAAACAAAATGGTCTACAGCATCACAGTCAAAAGCAAAAGAGGCTTAGCCGATTATCAGTGATAAGCATGTCAATTCTCGTTCATTAAAATCGTTAAAAATTCGTTAAAGTTAACTTTAGTTGTCAAATTGTCAACAGGTAAACAGGTATGGCAACTAAAGTTAACTTAACCCACGGAACAAAAATCAAGCTTAACCGAATTTTTAACCATTTTAAAGTACGAGAATTGACATGCAGTTTAAATAATAATGCCGATGAGAAAAAACAAAAGACTGTTTGTATTCTTCAAATCCTTCAGATTTTTTTATCTCATTTTCTAATCCTGTGGCTTTAAAGCCGCTGCTGTAACATCAGTATAATTAAAATGAAATGAAAATATAATTTTCATGTACCTATTACGGTGTGCCAAAGTTTCCTGCACAACTAGAAGCAATATTCAGCATAGTGACATTTATGATCTCATACAAAAGTAAAATACCAGACATTAATAAATGTTTAATTTCCTCTCATGAAAGTAAAACACAAACAAATGAAAAGGATTGTCACAGATGGTGTTGCCACGCCCCTGTGAGTCCTGTGCATTTTAATTTGGTTTTACTCATACATGAACACGTTTCTGTATTTTGTGAATTTTATTTTGGTAGTAAGGTAGCTCTGTTTGTATGAAAATGTTATTTTACTCTATTTTGTAGAGTAAAATAAATTTAAATAACGTATTATTACAAAAACTTAAAACCCGATTGATTAATATATTTATTGCGAGTTTCAGCAAGATTTCACTTTATGTAAACGTGATATTATGATACATATACCTACTTAGTTTTAAATTGGTCAAAGATCTTTCATTTCATACCAATATTAAGGTAAAGTAAAAACAATTGAATTTGGAGCAAAAACCTACCATTTTTTTAACGATACACTGAATTCCGTAAATACGAATCTACTGCACCTCTAATTCTAAAATCCATCAAGCCATTCATGCAGTAGAGCGTACCAAAAAAAAATACTCTAGCAAAACGTAAAATTAAATACATTTAAATCCATACTAATATTATAAATGGGAAAGTGTGTCTGTTTGTCTTTCTTTCACGGCAAAATGAAGCGACGAATTAACGTGATTTTTTATGTGGAGATAGTTAAAAGGATGGAGAGTAACATACGCTACTTTTTTTTCTTCTGTGTCCAGAACAGTGCAACCCCTAATTTAACGAGAGCGAAGCCGCGGGCAAAAGCTAGTAAAAAATAATTCTGGCATGGCGATCGGGTTGTCTCCCTGAGTCTGGTGCAGTCGGGTATTTACCCAAATGCGCCAGACAGACACAACCCGATCGCAACGCTAGAATTAATTTTTATTTAAATATATTTACTTTTAAATAAAAATGAATTCTTTATGTTTCAGCACTGAACCATGTTGAACTGCAAAGGCTATTTTTCAAATTAAACATTTTAATCTTTGTTTACAACGAGACATTGATTAATGAATGAACTTTTTTGTTCTTTCAGACATTTTGACAGAAATGATACATTTAAAAATAACAGTCATGTACAAATTATTTTTATACTAGCTTTTGCCCGCGGCTTCGCTCGCGTTAAAATCGGGGTAGCACTGTTGCCATTTCCTAAAAAAAAAGAAAGTTGCCTATGTTACTCTTCATCCCTTCAACTATCTCCATTAAAAAAATCACGTCAATTCGTCGCTCCGTTTTGCCGTGAAAGAAAGACAAACAGACACACTTTCCCATTTATAATAATAATATGGATTATAAAACCGAGTTTATAATATAATGTGAGTATATTAAGTATATAAAACTCTGTGTTTAAAACCTTTAAAAGTGTCATGGCTTCCGTGACAAAGTATTGCCAGAGTTCAACTAAGCAGCAGCTTTTAAGAGGTTTTTAAATCTCATAGTCCTGTTATTTCACTCGCTACTGTACTCTTACACCTAAACGCATTCTGTACTACTGCTCGAAGTTAAGTCTTCTAAGCTTTTGTATTCTATTGGCGACGACGTCAAAACCTTTCGACTGATATGATGATGAAGGCCAAAACTGAGTCTTAAAAATCATCACAGTTACCTTCACATTCTCGTGTGGTGACGGAGTAAGAATACAGTGTGTCACCATCCCATCTCATCCGATGGGTGTCGTAAAAACCGACTAAGGGACTATCCGTGAACATTATCTTTACGTAATAATAACAAGGAAAACTTAAAATTAAACCCTATACCAATCCGTTTGACCAGCGTGGTATTAGTAGGCCAAGTATCCCACCGTCACGGGAGGAGGCCCGTCCCTGCAGTGGGACATTAATGGGCTGTTATGATGATACCTTCACAATGACAAAATCAAAATATATGTCCAACAGTTCACATGCAAAATAGCGACTCCATAAACGTGACTAAACAGTGAGCGATAAGCAAAAACGGCGGTTAAAATTTGAATTTGCAGGTGCTTATACTGTCACAATACCGTATTCCAATACTTGGTCGTGGGTTCACTGACCGATACGGTTACTGTTGCCTGTTTGCTATTGCTTATCAGTTGGCATAGATCGTTGAGAACGCGGAAACTCTGGTTCGTTATCGTCTTGACAGAACCGCGAGTTGGAATATTGATTCTATTTAGTTTGTCCGTTCTTGTTAGCTTGTTCTGTTTAAGTTTATTTGTTGACGAGTCTTGTACATGTTTAATGTTTTATTTATGTAATTGATAAGCATTTGTTAATGTTAATTTACTCTACGTATAAAAGTATTTAAATTTACTGTAAGATTTTGACAAGATCAAGTTCAAGTCTCACTCAAGAAGCTTAAATGACATTTAGGTGCAAAATAAGAATCTAATGAGACCTTAAACTTTGTCAAGCTGTTGAGCCTACGAGTGGTTACATACATACATACACTTGTACTTTACTTCTATGACAGTCGGACAAAATTAAATTATGAATAATATAATACTAAAGTGCAGTTTTTGAGTGCCCTGGAGTCCTGTGTATAGGCTCCAGTCCACCCCTCATAGATTTTGTAAACCAATATCCATGTAAAAAATTCTTGTGGTGGAAAATAAAGTGTTTTTTTAAATGGTCAGATCTATTTCATGACTTTCAATCAAAGAGATTCACAATCAAAATAAAACTAGAAAGTCACCAATGTGTAAGGTATAAATCAATATATTTACTTTGTTAAGTTACAAATCCATACAACAGTTATATAGATAATAGTTCAACATCGGAAGTCGTAAACTAAACTGGTCGAGTCGCCCACACGCGCGTGGCCAAGACAGGTTAGTGTCAAATTTAACTAAATACCCTAAAAAATCGACCGTTTATAAAAGACACGCCACACTGTTTTGTGTTGCAAGTTACGTTTTTTATCATTCTTCATTGTTTTTTTAGGTACTTAGTAAGTAAAATACTCCCTTCGTGTGGTGACGGAGTAAGAATACAGTGTGTCACCATCCCATCTCATCCCATGGGTGTCGTAAAAACCGACTAAGGGACTATCCGTGAATATTATCTTTACGTAATGAAAAGAAGGAAAACTTGAAATTAAACCCTATACCAATACGTCTGGCCAGCGTGGTATTAGTAGGCCAAGTATCCCTCGGTCACGGGAGGAGGCCCGTCCCTGCAGTGGGACATTACTGGGCTGTTATGATGAAGTAAAATATGTAGTAAGCTTATTGGTAAAGTAAGTATAGTACAAGTAATTTTGTATCTAAAGTGTTTATAATATTCTTGGAAAAAGACGAACATGTTTTAAAAAAAGTGAGCATCAATAATTAAAAGTCTTAAATAATGTTACAATAAAATTACAACTAAATTTAATTATTTTTATGTTGCTGTTATTTAAAGCTTTTTTTTTTGATAAAATACACGTTTGTAATGGAAGTATTACTTTCACTCATCTTTAAAATATTCATGCTTACTATACAAGAGCTTTATATAGCAATTCTCATAAACTTAATTTGAAAGTACATTTTGCTAAAATGATAAGTATTTGTTTCAAATCTTTAGTAAAACAAAGTTTTAAATAATTTAACCACAGACTTAAAACGTTTCTACAGTGTGAAGAAGCATAAACAAATTTACGAACAAATCCATAGAGACGTCGCAACAAAGTCATTATAAAAATATTTATTGATCGTAAATTATTATTAAATTTCTAGATTATACCGCGATGAGATTTGATAGCGCACAATTTAAATTTTAATAGTACCAATATCAAGGTAACACCTATTTAATGGACATCCCATTTACAAGGATTATAATAACGTATTAGAGGATGGCAACACTAACCTAATAAACAATATGATCAATAACTGTTGCTCTGTTGTATTTTGTAGTCTCTAAGAAATGATGACAGTCCCTTGACAGAATTACAATATCCAAATATATGATCTGAGAATAGTGTCAGGAACATTTACTACAAAATATTAAGCCAGGATCATTTTTAAGGTAAACATTCTTAACATAGTGAACTGGTTCGATTGAAGGCGTGAATATAAAATATGATCTGAGAAGAAACCGCTTATATGAGACTGTCATAAATAACTGAATTGGAAGGATATATTTTTTTAAGCAGCGAAGCCACATTGTTCTCAGAATAAATGAGAAGTAATCTACTGATATGATATTATCAAGGTTTGTATTAGGATATTACCTGTTTAAAAATAGATCCATGTTTTTTTTGCAGACTAAGACACGTCGTGGTGGAGTTAATTGAAGCTGCCAAAAAGCTGCTAAATAAATGTACGCATTCTGCAAAGCTCTCGAAAACAGAGTTCAAAAAGACGTGTATAATACCAAGACTCTCGACAAACAACAGCATATCAAATGCCGTTGTTAACCGACTTAAAAAAAAGGAGAAGGTTCTCAATTCGGTTGTATTTTTCTGTCCAATGATATAAGCTACGAGTACCACACGCAGTGAAGCAGAAAACCGAAGCGACTCTTAAACCATTGCGCCATCAAAGCAACAAATTGACCAAATAAATTGCTTAAATACGCGTAACGATGATAAGTGTGGGTTTCAAACAATGTAATTATTTCACACGACCTATATACGAGTATACAGCTACCCGGGTTAAAGGGACACAGCGTTTCTCTAACTTTTACTGACATCGTTAATAAATTGGTACAAAATAATCTTTTAATTATTACAGAAACCTTAACGGTTTATCAATGTTATAATTTTAATATAGTATGTAAGAAACTGTTTATTTCGTAATAAATAAATCAATAAAAAAAAATAACAAAGTGATTCCTTAACCAGAGTATTAATAAGGAATTTTATGTAACACTGTTGATTTGCATACAGTGATTCCATGTTTAAGATAAAAAACGAACCCCAACCTACTTCTTTGAATAAGTTCTATAGTTTAAGCCTTTTAAAAAAATATTTGTATAAAATCTTTTTTTAAAAGGTTTTATATAATAATTATTCATTTGGATGGAAAACTAAACAGAAACTCCTGTTAATCCCCCTGACTAACATGATTTAGTAGACTAAGATTCCCTTACTGGAGGGCGACCGTACCTGCAGTGTTAATGGGTTCCTGGATCAATGGGTTACTAAAAAATTGATCAATCTATTCTATACAAACGGCTTTTGTCACCGGTGTAACTGGTTATACATGTCGTTATCCCGCCAAGTTAATGCTTTAAGTACAGTATATACATATAATGTTACAAATGTTATGAAAAACAAACACACTACCGACGATGAAATGTCAACTAAGAGTAAATACATTTACTATTTCTTATATAGTCAATGTATTCCTATGCTGCTTTTTAAGAAATTATTTTACATTTCTAAGTTGTTTTATTGTAAAAAAATGATGCAAAAACATATTCAATGAGTATTTCTTGAAACTATAGTTGATGTTGTAAGAAATATTAGTAGAATAGGAACGCAACCGAAGTAGTTCGAATTATCGCCGCTTCACGGCGCTTCTGTCACTCTTCTTGTTATAACCGTTGTTACGGTAACTGTGAAAATCTTCTCCTTTATATTTTAATACAGAAACTTATATGTACTAATATCCGTGCCTTATTTCACCAAACCTCCTACATGGTAGCAGAGCGTGGTTGATATAAGGTAAATATCAGATAGTACAAAGTTTCTCTGTAAGAAAACGTGTCGAGTTCTGTGAGGCTCAGTTGAACAGTAAACCGTGGTAAAGATGAATTCGCATTCGCACATGTTCCATCTGGAAAAATTGAACGGTCGCGACAATTTTGCCACGTGGAAATTCACCGCAAGAACCTATCTCGAGCACGAGGGTTTATGGAATTGCATAGAACCCAAGGAAGAAAAAATGTAGATGTAATGTCTAGATGTATGATATCTAATGCAAATTTAGAAAAACCTTTTTGGGCTGAAGCCATTGCCACCGCTGCCTATATTATAAACCGTTCCCCCACCAGAGCTCTCAACAATACCACTCTGTATGAAATGTGGACAGGCCGCAAACCAGAACTGTCTCATATGAGAATATTTGGTTCCGAAGCGATGGTACATGTACCTAAGGATAGAAGACAAAAGTGGGACAAGAAATCGGAAAAAATGATATTTGTAGGATATTGCGAGAAAACAAAGGGATACCGTGTCATGCATCCCAAAACACATCATATAATGAAAAGCAGAGATGTTATATTTTTTGAAAAACCTGGTCTGTGTGATGAGTTTCTTATTTCAGTTCGCTCAACTGAAGAAAACAAGCTGGGATTGTCAGAGAGGTCAAAACCTGATGACCAGTCTAAGGAGCCAGAAGCTACTTCTTCTTCTCAACCTGTGGACAGTAAGCCTAACTTAAAAGAAGCAGTAAGTGATACTGGTAGTGAGTATGAGACTGATACAGCTGATGATCTCGATGAGACATATCACCCACCGAAGCATGTTGCAATTCAGCAACTGGAAACTAGTAACATCACGCTGAGACCACGTAACAGGGATGATAAGAAAGGTATGCTATGTTTCTATACTAGTTTATCTGATCCTCAGACAGTAGAAGAGGCATTGTCTTCCACTGAAGCTAATGAATGGAAACAAGCCATGAATGCTGAGATAAATTCTTTAATGGAAAATGAGACTTGGAATCTAGTAAAACTGCCCTCTGGGAAAACTGCTTTACCCAACAAGTGGGTATTTAAAAGGAAAACTAACCAACAAGGTGAGATTATTCAGTATAAAGCTAGACTAGTCATAAAAGGTTATGCACAAAAGAAGGGTATAGACTACCATGAGGTATACTCTCCTGTGGTGAGATGGACATCTATTAGATATTTGTTTGCCCTAGCTGCACAGCAAGACCTGCATATATACCAAATGGACGCAGTCTCAGCGTTCTTACAAGGATCTATAGACACAGATATTTACATGGTACAGCCTGAAATGTATAAAAATGGTGATGAGGTTTGTCATTTGAATAAATCAATATATGGTTTAAAACAGGCCAGTAGATTGTGGAATACAAAATTAAGCACAGTCTTAAAGGAAATGGGCGTTCAACAATCTAGAACTGATCCTTGTGTTTACTTTAATATCAACATTGGAATTTACATTGCCATCTGGGTTGATGATATTTTATTATTTTGTTCACAAAGAAGTATAATTGATAATTTAAAGGAAAAACTACATCAGAAGTTAAAAATGAAGGATCTAGGAAAAGTGAGCCAATGTTTGGGTCTCAATATTACCCGAACAAAAGATTCTGTTATGCTAGATCAAGAAAAATATATTAAAGAAATATTGATAAGATTCAATATGTCAGAGTGCAAATCTGTCAAGACACCTGTAGAAGTTGGACAGAAATTTAATGAAAACACTGCATTTGAAGTAGATTTCCCGTATCAACAGGCTATTGGAAGTCTTCTGTATGTCGCTCAAGGAACCAGACCTGACATATCATATGTAGTCAATGCTTTAAGCAGATACAACAAGGAACCGAGGTCTGAGTACTGGAGTGCAGTAAAAAGAGTCATGCGATATTTGCAAGGGACTAAAGACTACAAACTTACATACTCCAAGAATGGAAACAGAAAAATCACAGGCTACTGTGATGCAGACTGGGCAAGTGATGCTCGAGACCGGAAATCGTGCACCGGTTATATCTATTTGTTTCAGGGAGGTGCTATATCGTGGTGTTCCCGCAAAACAACAGACTATCGCCTTGTCTACAGCGGAGGCGGAGTACATGGCCATGGGTAGTGCGGCGCAGGAAGCTCTCTGGCTACGGCAGCTGCAGGCTGAAGTTGGTCGCGGCCCTGACACCCTGCTCATATACTGCGACAACCAAAGTGCTATCAAGTTATCGAGCAATGATTGTTACTTACCTCGTTCGAAACACATAGATATTCGATACCATTTTATTAAAGAACATGTAATAAATAATAATTTAAAGTTTAGTTATGTTAAGGGTTGTGAAAATGTTTCAGATATTTTAACCAAGGGAACTACTGTAGAAAAACATTTGTATTGTGTCACCAATATGGGATTGCGTTCCGGGGAGGATGTAAGAAATATTAGTAGAATAGGAACGCAACCGAAGTAGTTCGAATTATCGCCGCTTCACGGCGCTTCTGTCACTCTTCTTGTTATAACCGTTGTTACGGTAACTGTGAAAATCTTCTCCTTTATATTTTAATACAGAAACTTATATGTACTAATATCCGTGCCTTATTTCACCAAACCTCCTACAGATGTGGTCTGAACTTTTTAAGACTATTTTTGTTTTATATGATATGTAGCAGCAGGTAAACGTGGTGCTTTAGAAATATAAAGATCACAGTGCCTCTGCACTGACTTTGCCACCCTAACACAGTAGGTACCTGTTACACATGTCTATAGAGTCTAAGACTATAGACACGTACCTAACCATTGACTATAATATAGTCAATGGTTACGTGTCTATAGTCTGAACTAAGGATATACTGCTGTCCTATATAGACAGTAGTAAGTATATACTTAGTTCAGCAAAAGCTTGAGATAGATTAACTACTATGAACATGGACCAACTTACATCAGCGAACACAGCGGAGGCACAGTATATGTATATTTGTACTATAGCGGAAGTCACACAAGAACCTATAGTTACAAAAGCAGTTAAGAAGATAACGTAAAAAACAAAAGTATGCCATTTATATTTCTCTCTCTTTCTCTCAGTTGTGTAAAATTAGTAAGTAAATGAAATAGCAATAAAGAGCTTGTAATTAAATTATAAAACATGGCACCGTAAATTGAGATTACGATTTCAAGAACGGACGTAAAGTAACGAAGTGCGAACAAATCGCTGACGAGTAATTTAACGTGAACATGCTGAATACAAATTACGGAAAGCTGAATTGAGTAGTAAATAAAACATGATTTATTTATGACGTCAGACCACCAAGCGTTGAACTGAACTATGTGTTTACTCATTATCATAACAGCTACTAGGGCCAGGCTTCAGTAGGACTGCAAATTCCTACTTGTCCCATTGCAGAGCTTGTTCCTGTGATAGAAGGAAACTTGTCTTTCTAATATTTTGCTGTCCAGGCGTTTTGCAATAGCGTTATTTGTGTTTGGCATGGATTAGAGGGTGAATCCAATAAATGGCTATTCATACAATGCTATTCATTCAACTTTACTCGAATATTTATTATCTTATAATATCATAAGTTCAGTAATTATTCAGATACAGTATGATCTCTCTCTTGGTCCACTTGCATACAAAGCAGGCTCATAATTAGTATGTAAATGATCGTTCAATAATTACACAAGCAAAGTTACAGTCTGTCTCGAAGTAATAAGCATATCGAATTTGAAATTACCAATTCCTCCGTCGCTACACGGATTGATAGTCCTTTATAATATGACATAATTTTTGTGCCGGAAATGTAAATCTGAATGTGTAATCACAAGCCAATACACAAGATTTGACCAAGTGTTTTAAAATAAAGACTTAAATTATCATTATAGCAGTATACATCGCTTTCATCGCCATCAAATAGACTAATCTCATTAAAAATAAAAAGAGACAATGATACGGAAGCCTTTGTGGCGTAAAAGTTTTCATCTCAAAGATAAAATTATAGATTTCACCGTCATCAATCATATTGACTGAGCTGCTGAAACAACAATTTGTTAGCTCTTGGCATAGTACAAATATATACAGTATTTCGACTTCATAGAAACGGATGAAACGCGGGTTATACCTACACGCTCACGATAGCGGTCGCTTTGCGGAGTGAACAGTCGCGAGTCGCGACTGTTCACGTGCGACCTGGAAAGTAGGTACATGTAATTAAAAAACTGGGGGTCGGCACCCCTATCGCATGTTTACGTACCGCGCAGCCGTAGGCATTTATAATAAATATTCGGCCGAGAAAGACTACTGGTTGTACTGTACTCTTGGTAATGGCTTGGTAATCCGTCGTACATTTATTTATTCATGTTCTGAACGTGTGAATGGGCAAGAGAGGCGAAATTTCCTTTAATCTTTGTGGTTTAAACTACGAGTACATCTAGGTGTATTCGATACAGGGTTTATTTAGTTTAGATAATAAATAATTGCCTCGGTGATAAAACTGACGTGTATGCGGCTAAAGTTTACGATATCGAGTTTTTGAATCTCACGGTAAACAATAATTTGTTTGTGTGATCCAGAAATTATTGTCTTGCGTCTGGTGCTTTTTTTGTCAATTTTGTTGATGTTTGTAAAAGTACAAGTGGTGAACAGGCAGATGTCTTTTATTTTAAGAACCACGCAGAACCATAAACAAATGAAATTTGCCCATTTCTTGAGTGAAATTCTTAAAGAGAAAAGTAGTAAACCAATAAAAAAACGTAATTATTTTTAATTTTAATGAAACTCATATTTTCAGAGATAACATTTCTTACCAAAACTCGTATCTAAACGATTACAATTTGGCGTAAGTACCGTCATTTCCTATCTTGTTTTAACTGCGGCTTAAGACTCATTTCAATGACAATAAAGAGAAAATTGTCGTGCAACGATTAAACTGGTTTCTTTTCATTAGTCTCCTCTAAAGAACATTTTTGTATCATATCTTGTTTATTTTATATCATAACAGCAAAATGATATTAAATAAATAATGTTTTTTATAATGTTTTGACGACCTCCGTGGCGCAGTCGGTATATTACATGGCTGCTACGCAGAGGTCTCGGGTTCGATTCCCGCTCAATGCAAATCTTTGTATGCATAAACATGATTGTTTGCATTGGTCTGAGTGTTTTCTATGTATAATATGTAGGTATGTATTTACAAAAAAAGTATTTAAGCATGTTTATCCGTTGTCTAGTACCCATAGTACAAGCTTTGCTTAGTTTGGGATAAGGTGGCGATGTGTGAATGTGTGAGGATTATTTATTTAATGTTATTTTCCTTCTTTCGGTGTGGGACGGAGACAGATTATTATTACAAAATGGAAAGTAAACTTGAAGTTAAACCCACTTCTATATTGGCAATCTATCACATTTTGATGCTATGAGACTTAATAATTTCTGTCTAGGACATAGAGCGGCTTGTTAGTGCTCTAGCATAGCTGACGTTCTTGAAAGACAGTTACCACTTCAAGGATTCCTTGAACGTAGAAACACGCCGAATAGGTGTACGGTATTCATACTTGTAAAGTAGTATATAAAACATACAACACCCACGTACAAAGAGTCACTTTAAACAAATTTAATCAACGGCGAGTCAGAGTACAACAACTTACGCCATGTCCTATTTGAAACGTCTTAACTAATCAACCGTATCCAATTCAGCCCATCAGCTCAATTGCTCTTAATACGGATTGCTCATGGCCGAAATACGATGCGAATATTTTTAATTACAACCATCAGAAACCGGGTGCTGGGGGCGTTGAACGTTTATTAATCGATTTCGTCATCTGACGTACGGTATGCATTTTTAATATACGAAAATATTGCAATTATGGTTCAGAGGACTGGACAGACCACCATTCAGGTAATTGTTAAGCCGCCCGCGAACATCTGCAGTACGTTTTTGGTTATAGCCACATTTTTATCTTACTTTGTTTCTTAGAACGGTTTTAAGTGATAATATTAATCATATTAAAGTCACTTTTTCTTTGCTAGTAGCAATCGTAATATTAATAATACATTGGTAAATGTCCTACCATTTTGGGTAAGTCTTATGGATGTGTCAATGTGGCTTGTTTTTAGTGGATAAAAATTCAATAATGTTTCTTTACAGCCAGTTACAAATTGTTAATGCAGAACAGATACGTTTGTAACGTCAAGACGTTACAAGCGTATTTGCAATAGAATAGCTGTATTAGCAATACAGAATTACAAGTAATTCTGTAATGCTGTTGTCAAAGTCAATTAATGTGGATACAAAAGTAGTGTTCTAGTAAAATTAAAGGTGGTAGAGCGGGAGAATTTGACTGTACGCCATGACGAGAGGTTGTTTTGTCATTTATACATTTTACTAATTGATCTTTCGAAGATTGTGTGATGCAGAAGAGATGCAGTTTTATTTTGCAAGTTCGTCGATAATAAATTTATATGAATAAATATGCAAGTGATTGGTGGATAGCTGGTCGCATCGTGGTCCGGCTGTTCCTGTGTCCGTTGTACGCGTTCCCGTGAAGTTCTCATGGACGACAATGATTCGGGCAAATACGTCTGTGTTAATGAGCCATAAATAAATAAAAATAAAAATAAATAGGTGGTAGAGCCTTTTTCCAAGCCTTGGTCTGTACCATCGATGTGTCCTCGTGATATCCTATCAAGCAGCAGTGTGATTTTTTAAAAATTAACATCCCTCACTAGGTACATGCCCTATGAATATATTATACACGACAACTTAGATTTGGCTATTTTAGCGCCTATCAGCACCGATTAATGAATGCCAGTTGCTCGTATGCCAATTTAAAGAAACAAAAAATAGAATAACAAATGTATTACCTACTATAAAATCTCAACAAGGACGTAACAATATATAACTAAGCAATGTCGTAGTTGTCACAACAACATTTTTTATAAATCATGACTGATTACTATTGTGGTTGAACTACTTTTGGTTAAAGTGAATGGTATCTGGGTCGTGTATTGCTCTGTAATATAATAATCACATTCCTTACTCATAAAACAAGCACGCAATGACATCAACACTGTGATTAATTAATTAAAAAACTTGGTTCAATGTCATGCTTGTAGGCAAAGCTTTGCGATTACAAATAATATATTTATTTAGGTAGGTAAGTAACGAATTCGTGGAAGTATTAAAGGACTTATTGTTTTGAAAAATAACAAGTATATTATATAATAGTAGGATTGCTGGATATCCTGCCTACCTAACTAACTAATATCCGTGTGGTGACGGAGTAAGAATACAATATGTCACTAACTCATCTCATCCCATGGGTGTCGTAAAAACCGACTAAGGGACTATCATCTTAACGAAATAAAAGAAGGAAAACTTGAAATTATACCCTGTACCAATCCGTCTGGCCAGCGTGGTATTAGTAGGTCAAATATCGCTCCGTCAAGGGAGGACCCTGCAGTGGGTCATTAAAGGGCTGTTATGATGATGTGTCTAGGCCAAGAACAATCGTTAGTGAATAGCACAAATCATTGTTTGACATGGGATACAAATCAGCGACTGCCTACAACATGACCGTCACAGCACTAAGCTAATAAAACGTAAATGTTTTTATAATCGCCTTATTTAGTATTCTTCTATGCTTGTGATCCATATTTATTAATTAAAAGAATATTTTGTTGTTTCTTACGTGAGAAAATCCACACAGTTTCCTAATGAATTGAACGATTAGTGATTCAATCGCCAGACGGAAACCACGGACATCTGTCTAGCGTTAAATAAAAATCATTCCAAGTCCCATCCATATATTCTCATTAATGTCAAAACACCGGCAACTTTTTACTCACCTTATCAAAATCGCCAACGATTAATTCAATTAGGGCATTCTTTTGAACGCACCCATAGATTCCGATAGCTACTAAAACATTTTTAAACTTCCCATCTTTGTTTTAAGATACAGGTCGGCTGTGGTATTTTAATTAAAGATAAATTCAAATGGAACTTACATTATTTTATTTTTTAGTTGAAAAAGTAAACTCATTTCTTCTGCGTACAGAATTTAAAAAGTTGCACAAAAGGATAGGAACAATAATTTTATGTTTTACTGTATAAAAATAGTTTGCGAGGACCTGGTAAGTAAAATAATTTATTTAATGTACCTAGTGAGTAAAACATTTTGCAACTCATTTACTAAAGTACTCTAAACTTTATTATGGAGACAAAAGAAAGCACGTAGGTATGTTTTTTTCTTTTAGTCTCTTTGATAAAACAAGTTTCGGTTTTTATAATAATATCTAAAAATGGAGACCTCAACATCGAAATTCGATAGCCATCGTTAAATTGTACGCTATAATTTTGTTATTGTGCGTTATATTCGTAAACTGTCATCGATCTCCTCAACCATCAATAGATGTCCAATGTTGGAAATAGATATCTTTCAGATGCATTCTATTTTTCTTTGTCGTTTTGGCGGTTCAAAAATACAAGGTCATTGGCGCACCTCGAGAGGGCTCCAAATTCTCTCTCTGAATACTTAAATAAATAGATTCTTAGAACGATATACTTGGTTCAGGTCAGCGTATAGCAGCATAGTGTACCAACATATGACATATTAACGATACTTTTTTATAAAAAAAACTTGTATTCGATATTCACAAACTACATATTATTCCAGTCAATTTATGAAGTACTAATAATTTCTTTTTAGAGCTGTATTTTTATACTAATAGGTACGTGAGAATTATGTATTTCTTATCTCTGTAAGTACACAATTATGTGACACATACTATAGTAATAATAAGTATATTATAAATATGTACTTATTTAAATATAAAGCAGAGCTTATCTCACTGCCCTTATCTTAGCTGGATAATTTACAAGTAACATTTTGTTTAGATTATCAGATAAAAAAAAACAGATTTACGATAAACATGTAAACAGATTCAAGAAGTTATGGTATGGAGATTATTATGTAAAACAAAACACACTGTATAATAAATAACGGTTTTTTGCTTCCAGAATTTCGATGAACTACTTAAAATTCAGACAATCTAACTTGTATACTCTTGCTAGGTAGTTCTCTATATATGGTTTAATGTGGACTGGTTAGTTCGACTACATAAATAAACTCGCAGATCCGGTTGCCCGAGAAAGATAATCTACGAACAAAACCATTATTAAAAAAACTAGAATAGTCGATATACTGGCCTATACAGAAATAAATGAAGTAAATAAAGGAGTGCATTAACGGTAGTTACAGCCTATTGATTTTATATACGACCTTGTTCTATTTTGGTTGGTTTGTATGTTAGAAAGTTTTAGCTAGTCGCTTAGTTGTAATTAGCATTAAAGATAATAGCCAAGTTAAGTTCGAATACGTGTTCCTTTTATATTTAGTACTGTGACCCCACCCTACATTAAAAGGGTTTAAGCTTAACATTAAAACGAGTACAGCGCCCTTAGAAGTAATATTACTTTTGTAATGTAAATAAGTTTTAATACCTAAGTTTCTTTAAATGTTATAAAGGTATGTAAACATTTCAAAATTAAAATGTTAAAACGTTTAATCAGTAAAGATTTGCTATTACTTACTGTAATTTTTAAATACTTTTTATGAAAAAAAAAATGCTCTTATAATGTTACATTACACTTAAAATGTTTATTATAATTAATTACTTAAGCACGTTTCATAAGAAATCAAGCAATAATATCATAACGATTTTCAATAAACTATTTTACGAATGTTTTTAATTCCGCAGCTGTCACCAGTAACAACGCAGTATCTTTTTATAGGTCAATAACAAAGGAGTATTATCTTAGCTTAGTACTACATCTGTGACATCGCTGTACAGATTATAAATATACTCTGTGTTTAAAATCACTTCCATGTAGTACAACTGTGGGCTAAATAGACTAAAGTTTATGATTTTGTAGGTCAGTTCTGTGGTTTAAAACAAATGTGGAAATTTATTATTTAACGTGGTTTTAATAACAGTAGAATATCATTAACCATAATTAACCATTATTTGGTTTACCTACTGCTAATTTTAAAAGTAAATGGTAAGTATTATGTAAAAAAACTACAGTTTGTATTTAGAACTACAGTTTGTATTTCGAATATTTGAAGGTTAACGGTTCTTGTGGAATCTCGACACGTAGATACATCAGTCAATCCTTCGCACACAATCAATCAATCAGGAGAAACTTCCCTTTGAAAGCAGGTTACATTGATTTACCAAACTCTAAGCAAAAATTGCAAATCAGGGCACAAGTAAGTAATAAAGGTAAATAAAAACAGAAACATGGTATCATTTCTAGAGAAGGAATTTACAAAACATAAGAACGAGGTACTATTATAACATTATGCTAAGCTACAAGCGTAGTAAGAAGACTGGCCTGAGCTTGGTATGCGACTGCTGAGCTCATAATCATAACAGCCCATTAATGTCCCACTGCAGGGACGGGCCTCCTCCCGTGACGGAGGGATACTTGGCCTACTAATACCACGCTGGCCAGACGGATTGGTATAGGGTTTGATTTCAAGTGTTCCTTCTTTTTACTTCGTAAAGATAATATTTACGGTTAGTCCCTTTGTCGGTTTTTACGAATCCCATGGGATAAGATGGGGTGGTGAAATATTGTATTCTTACTCCGTCACCACACGGACAATCAAAAATAACATCAGGTATAACGCAAATGATTGCATTGCAGCACCGGCAAAAAAACAACAATCATATTTAATGTTTTCTAAATAACTAACACAAAGGAAACTTAAAAGCCGGAAGCATAGGCCTGTCGTGAAACATTCGCACGACCATTAACAATTAAATCGTGACGGCGACAATTTGAATGGCAACAACTAAACGCATTTCAAATACTTATAAACTTTGTAATACGTCATACAATTTTACATGGCAAAGCGGTTGTGTTGGCAGCCAATATTTATTTGTGTGATTCACAAATAACTAATTGTCTTGAGCAATAGATGTTATTTGTGGCCGTAATTTCTTATCTTGTGTGTAAAAGACCCCACAACACAAGGCTCGTTTCCTAGAGAAGTAGGTATCTTGTAAAAAAAATCTTCTTTATCATTTTGTTAGTGGCCAACCTGGTGGCTAGAATTATATAAGGTGTCCATATCTCTGAGCTGGTTTAACACCTATGCTACTACTACCACCGGGCCGAATTTTTTACTTGCCCTCTGAAGTATGGAGACCCTTAGATGACATACCACTGAGCGGTCACCCATACATTGAATGAACTTGCCAACGTTACTTAACAAGATCTATCGCTATCATTGCTCCTATGAGGGCTTTAGATATATAAAGGAACAGTACGAATAGGTATACAACTGAGTACTCACATTAGCATGGTGGCCCTGTTTAGAATTCTGTTCATGAATCTGATTGAACACTGCATCGTAGTCCACATTGATGAGGAACTTCATTGCAACACAAAGCGCTCTACTGGTGATTGTGGCGACAGGATCTAAGTTTATTGGTTTTAGTTGACTCCATAATGTAGTAGTACGAGTAGTAGTATGGTAATAGGTACAACTTAGTTATTTTTTTGACTAATTTAAAGACAATGTTTAGTTTGGTGGGTATAATTTGTATACGTATGGAGTAATCAATCAATCAACTAGCCTATTGCAGTACACTGGTGGACATAGAGGCCTCTCCCAACACGCGCCACAGAACTCGGTCCTGCGCACAGATATCAGGTCCCGCTCCTTCTGCATCCAGTCTGACCCAGAGGATCTTTATGAGGTCGTCGGTCCACCTAGCTGGGGGGCGTTCTACACTATGTTGGATGGACTAATAAAAAAAATGGCTTGGTAATTTCGTTTTTATCTAAAAAAAACAATGGTTTCAATGTAAAATAAGGAAAACTTAAAACACAATCTATACGCTGATTAGATCAATTCCTCTAGTCAGCACGTTATGGTAACTTTCCCTTTTTCATTGAAGAAGTAATTAGGCTTCCCTGAAATATTTGACCCTGTACGGTCTTTTCTCTTTCATTTCTAATAGTGCTTCTCATATATTAATAATAAAGCTCAATTTCATAATGCGCTAAAAAACTACAAAAAATCGAACAAACCTATTCTCCTCACATCAACCTATTTACAATTTCTACATTTTAACAAAAAACCTTATCAAACACTCTCTAATAACAGTAAGTGATAGATAAAGTAATTAGTCAATTGCTCTTAGGAGCTTATTACCAATTGAATTAGCTTTAAGCTTAAGTGCTGAGAATGTGTAATTAGGAACACTTGATACACCATCATTAAGACGCTTACACATCAGTAAAGTAAACAATATTACTAAATTAGCTAATAATTGTAAACTTGGTGAAGCTACACTAAGTACTTGAAGTTTTGTTGATTGGGTTCAAGAGTATGGATTGGGACTTGGTATTATTTTAAAGTAAAGGTTATTAGCGTTCTAGGAATCATTCTTGTGTGTGTAACATTAATGTAGTTAAAGTAAATAAAATAAATAATGTTAATGAATGAAAATGGATAATGTTTCTCTTGCAAGTCGGCCGAAATGTCGGAGAAAAAACTTGGTATTTGTGACATTGTACTTTAGACAGCAAGTAAGATCTCACTTACAAAACTTTATGATGTTACTTTAATTAGAATTATATAGCCATATTTATAAAATAAGCTTAAAATGCACGTTAAATGAACATATCAAACAACAAACCGGAAGAAAATACAAAAAACGTCTTAAAATCTTTAAATATTTAATCCTTAAAATAAACTTATAAAATAGATACTACAGAAACGGTTATTACAACATTGTATGTAAAATAAAACCGGTTAAGTGCGAGTCTGACTCGCGCACCGAGGGTTCCGTACAAACCTTTTCAAACATTTTCCCACCAAATTGTGATAACGTCAGGATTCAGCTGTTTAAATACTATTTTTCCCGCCAAAATTCAATGACGGCACGACTCAGCTGTCAAAAAATATTTTCCCGCCAAAATACTATGACGTCACAACTGATCTGTCAAAAATTATGTGACGTCACGACTCATCTGTCAAAAATTAAATGACGTCACGACTTAGCTGTCAAAATATATTTTCCCGCCAAAATTCTGTGACGTCACGACTCATCTGTCAAAAATTCTATGACGTCACGCCTATCTGTCAAAATTGACAGCTGTCAAAAGTGACAGCTGTCAAAGTGACGGAGGTCTCAAATATTTTCCCGCCAAAATAATATGACGTCACAAATCATCTGTCAAAAATTCTGTAACGTTACGACTTATTAGTCAAAAATTCAAAAACGTCACGGCTCAGCTGTCAAAATATATTTTCCCGCCAGAATTCTGTGACGTCACGAATCATCTGTCAAAAATTCTGTAACGTCACGACTCATCTGTCAAAAATTCAAAAACGTCACGGCTGAGCTGTCAAAAATTCAATGACGTCACGACTCAACTGTCAAAAAATATATTCCCGCCAAAATTCTGTGACGTCACGACTCACCTGTCAAAATTCTATGACATCACGGGTCACGTGACCAAAATTCTATGACGTCACAGGTCACGTGACTCAGCTTTCCCGCCAAAATTCTATGAAATCAAAATATAATATGATTGAAGTAAAAATTTTAGGTTTTCGGATTTTTTCCATTACATGTACAATAAGACCTTGCTTCATGCCAAATTTCAAGTTTGTAGGTAGACTGGAAGTACCCTGTAGGTTTTTGCCCATACCCCTCTAAATTTGCGACAAAAACGGCGATATCTCTTGATTGCGTTGGATTAGCAGTTTGATTTTTTTACGGCACTAAGAGGCAACAAGCCTTAGTATTTGGTGAAAATTTCAGCTTGATACCTCCACGCGTTCCTGAGATAAATGGTCTTGACAGACAGACGGACGGACGGACAGACGGACAACCAAGTGACCCTATAAGGGTTCCGTTTTTTCAAAACTGATACGGAACCCTAAAAAGAAGTTTGAATGTAAGCACCCCTTTAAAACGTTTTAAAGAACTTAAAGATAGAAGAAACATCTGGTTCAAGCAACGACTCGATGTAGATGAAGACATCAAATGCACTCCCACGGTCATCTAATTATCTCTCGGCTGCTTTTAGTTACAATAGATAAATAAACAGATTTCCTACTATGAACTCATTTCGGTTAAATATGAAAGGGTTAATGGTGTATGTGTTTTTTATCTAAGTTCAATTTTCTAGTTCTATCCGCGTAGTGATGGATTAAGAATACAGTGTGTCACCATCCCATCGTATGGGTGTAGTAGAAACCGACTAAGGGACTATTAAGGGAAAAACCTTGAAATTACACCCTATACCAAACAATCTGGCCAGCGTGGTATTGGTAGGCCAAGTATCACGGTAGGAGGCCCGTCCCTGCAGTGGGACATTAATTATCTGTTATGATGAGAATAACTTTATAATTAAACTTGATAAAAAGATTTTAATTCATATCGCAATAAATCGCAACAAAATCACATGATCCTCTCATATGCCTAAAGCTTTTGTTGATATTCCCTCCGTAGGTAACTACGGCAAGGGTACCATAAACAAAGGTACACGTGGTCGCTCTTTATTTATCTTACTAAGCCCAACATAGCATTGGCAGCCACGCCCGAACACCCACCTAACATGTTCTCTTTAGATATAACACGACCAGTTATAGAAGGACTTAATACCGTTCACATTACATTACAAAATAAACCATTTTAAAGGTCAGACAGGGTCAACTTTAAATAGTCGGCTGTTGACATGATAATGCTACCAGCATATCTAATTGACATCTACTAGATCTAGACTAATCGTATTTGAATGCCATAAAGCGAATGATATATTACATAAATCGTATATTATTATCGATTAAGATTATGTTTTATTACATAATTTGGCTTCTTTAATTATAGAATTAAATTAATTTATTGGTATTCAAGATCGAACTCTATTAGTGAATAGTTATTTTGATGCGAAATTAAATTAATGTTAATTAAAGTTTTTTTTTCATTAAGATGATGTCATAATTTAAGTTCTGTATATAGAAAAAAATGTAAGTTATGACAGTTTTATATTCTTCACAGGTTTACAAAATACCACCTTTAAACGCCGCATTTTAAACTGAGTAGAGTTTGTAGTATGCCTTCTAGACAAAAATTTATATACTGTTTTGTAAATACATACACATTACATATTAAACACTCAGATCAATGCAATTAATCATGTTCATGTATACAAAAAATTGCATTAAGAGGGTATATTTCAAAAATGATTTACTGCAAAATTAGAATGCCTATATCTTTTTTTTTTTAATCTTTATTGGACAGAAAAGGGCTTATTCACTTTGTGAACATGTCGCCCAAAAAATGAAAAACCAAATTAAAACCAAAAACCTATATCTTGAAAGAACAAACAGAAAAAAGTAAAAGAAATAGAAAAGTTAATCTTAAACAATCTCTCATGTAGACAGTCTTCTGGTAGGCATCACACAATACGTTAAAGATGTACATACTTTAGTAACGCAAAACGTCTCTACATAATACATGTATCATTTGCTTATTCAAAGGAAGTAAAGTCTTTTGATGGAATACAGTGACACCTAGAAAATCTTTCTATTTTATGAAATTTACTGTGCCTTTGTAGGAACGAGCTTTCTGAAGATATGGGGTAGGTATATCTTCATAAACGCTCTTGTCTTACTCATAAACGCTAATTGGTTAGCTTAAATTCTTACAGCTTTGTTTGGTATAAGGTTGGTTTTCCTAATAAAATTCTCGCTAAACAGTGATTAAATTTAAGAGGCGCTTATGAGTAAGGGTATAGAGGGTAACCTAGCCTATTAGAATAAATGGTCAGAGGGATAAGTTATCCTAAGTATTCCGTCTCTAGGAATGATAGTTGTGCGGTCGCGGTCTCGAACTACATACAACCTCGCAGGACAAATTATTATTTGTGCGATTCGCAAATTATTGTCCTGACTTTGGATGTTCTTTGTGTCTGTTAAAATAGATGTTTGTGCAGGAGTTGTCTACATAGAAAATACAAATTAAAAACACGTTTTTATAATCATCTTCAGTCACCTTTTATGACACGGACAGGATGAGAGGGGAAGTTGCACATAGTTCGTCATTATAGGAAACTTAAATTCCAAAAAAAAAACAATACAAAAGAAAAACTAAAACAAAACACAAGTCTCGTGCAACAATACCGCTATTACTTTCACTAAGCCACAATTTTTCTTTTCGTACGGAACAACTAATTACGATTATTTTTCTCGTATTTCACGGGCCACTAAACTTTTGCTTTTCTGGCTTACCACACAATTGTGTTAAAGTCTGTTAAACAATGATGGGATGAAGTCGACTTGGTAGAATGCGAGCATACCGTGACAAATCACTGGAACGAAGGCGGTTCCTCCCATTGTCTATTACTACTACCGTAAATTCGCTCGACCCCGTAATGTGCTGTGTTGAGTTTCCCACGGTACATCATAAACTTTGCATATTGTCTGTTTATATGAGCCCTTTGTTTCACATACGGAAATGTTTTAAATTAAATAACATATAATTTTGATTTGAATTTTACTATAAGTAATATTTCCTAACAGTACAATAGTGAATTAAATTTTGATAATGAATAATTTTCCCTATGGTGACGGAGTAAGGATACAATATTTCACCACCCTATCACATTCCTTTTTGATCACAATGTCTACACTGTAAAATGACATTAAAGGATAACGCATAAAATGCATGTTGACTAAGTAGCAAAATTAAACCCTATACCAATCCGTCTTGCCAACGCGGTATTAGTAAGCCAAGTATCCCACCGTCGCGGGAGGAAGCCCGTTCCTGTAGTGGAACGTTATTGGGCTGTTATGAATTGTCCCTGGCGAACAAAGAATACACTTTCTTTCTTTCAAAAGAAAACTCCCACACTAGGGATGCCTCCCAAACCCTGTGTCGCGGGCACTTTTACAGACATGAAAGATGTCGAAACGTCAAGGAAAAACAGATAAGTTGCCACCTTAAATTCATGGTAAAGTTTCACAATCATAAACAAATAAGATTATAGAAATCTGACCACATAGCCAAAATAGTCTCCTTATTTATATTCTTCTTAAAAAAAAATATTGTTGAAGAAAGAACAGATTCCCTTAAGTGTTGCGACAAATTTAGCCTTTTCATTGTGTCGTTATATTTAAATTCAAGGGTCCTACATTTTACCTAAAAATAAAATCACCTGTCGTCTTAGCGTCTCAGGAAAATGTTTCCTAAGTAGAACGTTTAAAGGACATTTTAGCCTGAAGCCGTCTGAGAACATTTTAAGTTTTGTTTAAATAGAGAGATAATTTGGAGGTAAACGTTGTGACATAAATTTAGATCTTGGTGGCTTAAAGATAAAGCTTAGTTTTGGTTAACGAGGGAATCTTGCCGGACAAAAGTAAAGAGCAAGTAGTTGTATTAGAGTAAGGGGTTGGTTACTGTTTTGTTTGTGTTTTGAAGTGTACAAGAGGATATGAGTGTATCCACTTGTCTCTTCATGCGTTGCGTTGCTCTACATTTTGAGTTAAAAGTTCAAAGCCTCGTTATGCTACAAGATTGGATTGGGAGTTGGGTAACTCGTTACCGTGTTATGTACTTTTTGGTTGAATGGCGTTGTTTATTTATTTGTATTTGGGTTTAGGTTTACTTAAATGTAAAGAAATATTAATATGTTTTATTAATTGACTCCAAAAAGAGAAGGAAGTTCTTAATTTAGTTATCTTTTTTTCAGTTTTTTCCTTTTAATAGATACAATTATTTCGTGACCAAAATAAAACATGTCTTTTTGTTTTAAAGAGTCTAAGTTGTCACCAAAATTAGTTACTAAAGTAAAATGATTTTATTTGCAAAAATATGTCATTTATGTGAATCATCGAAAATGCAGTAACAAGTATTTTAAACTGCATTGAATTTCAACACTTTATTTTTGAAATTGAGTAAAGAGTAAAAGTTCATTACAAGTTATTCTATTTATCATACTTGTATATTATGTATCTATTATGTATCTGTCTTGTATAACTTATTCTTTTGCGACTGCATAAAAAGCTCAATGTGGTCATGGACCGTTTACCAGATTAGTTACGCTGATTACAATCGGTCACGTTTCTAATAAAAGTCACCATTATAAAGATAAATTAAATTACTTAAGTATTTAAATTCAACCTTTAAAATATATCAGTACATACATTTGTAAATGTGCTTTAAACAGTCTCATTATGTTATTTATTTTTTATTTTTTAAAAAGACAACTCCCGCACTAGGGATCATGCCCTGTGTCGCGGGGACTTTTACAAACATCAATTAATCGACACATAGAACACCCAGACTCAGGCCATAATTTGTGGATCTCACAAATTATTGTCCTGCGTGGGGATCGAACCCACAACCTCATGCGCGGCAGCCGCTGGCTCTACCGGCGCGCCACCGAGGTCGTCAGAGTTATCAGTCAGATTATGCTTTAATTTTAATTTCATTTATTTATATTCATCCCTGCTTTACATAGGCCTTCTCCAAGTACTTCTATTTTAATTTTGACTATTTCTGTGTAAAATTTGTAATATAAATCAAGACAGTAGGTAAAAAGGTTACTTCTGTAAAAACTGCAAAGTTATATGTACGAATAATCATCAATGCTAAATAAAAACTCTATACAAATGCAATCCTGTAATAGTTAGCATAATATAAGCCAAATAATTAAAGTAAGTAGTTAGGGCCAATGCATTTATTTATCACCGAGACTATTGTGAAATTCGAAAGCTACAAAGTTACGAAAGATATTTTACACACACATATAACTTAGACATGCAAAGTTTAATTTAGCTACTATAGTATACTAGGCGATGTCTTACCACATTTAAGTAGTAATACCTTTTTCATTTAATATTTCTTATAGATGGCAAATGATAGACTGCGAACATGCACCGTCACCACTCACGTAACTAGTACCGCTAGACTCACTTACTCAAACGCGTTTAATAAACGTCCATCCTGGTCCATTTGATTGCAAGCTTCTAACGCAAGAACTTAATACCCAATAATGACAGTTAATTGCACTCGCAAACTATTTGCTCGTCCGGAATCGTGAGAGGTACTGCTTTTTTCAAGTTATGAGTTCTCGAAACTACTCTCGTTGCTTTTAATTGTAAGAACGAGGACAGATGTGAAATTTTAATTGTTATTGAATTGTATTTTGTGGTGTGCTTATTTCTTGTTACAGTTTTATTATGAAGGACAATTAAATCTTTATTATTTCTCTGGCAAACCGCAAAACCTCTGGAAGAGCCTTGAACCTTCCTACATGTAAAAAATTGTATAACTTTAAAACTGTTTTTTTATGTTTTTCGTCTTTTTTTCCAGTCCTGCAATCCAGAACTGATAGTATTAGAGGTATTTACAATAAAATGGCTTGACTATTATCATTTTGCACCTCCTTGTGCCCTGATTGTACAACGGCTGATCTCTGAATACGATCGGCATTTGAGGGTGCTTTTTATTTCGGATACAATGGCCTCTAAGAACATTAGGTCAACTAATGCTCTAGACTAGAACAAAAGATGAAAAAAGATAAGTTGCCGCTTACGACTTCCCCGGGTAAGGAAGGGTTGTGTGCAAGTGTTGCTCTAAAACCATCGCCCAACGACTAAAATATAACCTAATTTAAAAAAATCACAGAAAAAAATCGTGCTGTCAAAGACAACTGGCAAGACAGAAAGAGTGACTTATCAAAACAATCAATTTGCCTTTTAAACCTGTCCATTTGTTTAATGGTACAGTTATGACTGTACACCGGCTAAATGTTATCAGCGATTGTCAATCTTAAGTATAAAGTAGCCATCTTACTATGTTACATTTTGGTTCGGAATTTGGACAGTGATGTAGTGATAACTAAGTTGAGTAATGTACTACTTCGTGTTTTGATGTGGCTGTTAGCTATTTGTAATTTGGATATCTGGTACGGGCTGAGTTAGTTTAGTTAAAGAATTTATTAATTTATTGGTAAATCTGACTTTGAGTGATATATGTATTTTTCCAGTAGCCTTTTTAAAATAAGGTTTTAAACGTTGTTAGTTTTATTTGGAAATCAATTGCCTTTATGATAAGAATGTCTTGTTGAATTCCTTCGTTACCAGAGTTTGACTGAAGTCTCTTAATCGAATTAATGAAACATTCAGGTGGATTTTGGATTATACTATGTAACAAGGGGTTATGCATGATTACATAGCTAGTAAATATAACCTTTCTTTATTCATCATCATCATCTACACAACAGCCTCTTTTAAATGTTTCCACTGCTCATTACTTATTAATAGACCAAAGAGTTGATAAAGGTAGCGGGAGGTCGATGGATGAGGGACGCACAAGACCGCATGTAGTAAAAACAAGTGCGGTAGCGTTCTTTTTTTAAAGTTGAAGTACTAATAGCTTCGATAGAGATAGACCTTGTATTGGCTGGTCCTTAAGTCTAACAAACCAAAAAGTTGAAATGCATGAAACAATGACTAAGATAGCTGCACTAATTAATTTGTAACAAAAATAAAATCTTATTCTTTAATTAGTTTTTTTTTTACAAACTGGCTCCAGAGGCAAAGGGTAGCATGCATCGTTGACGCTATTTATAAACGTTCCGCTTTAGTTTTTTTTTTGCGTCGCTTCACTTCTGTGCGCACCTGCTTGGTCGCACTCACCTCATTGGTTGAATGCACGAGTCAATAACATCTAGAGAGGCCACCCTTACGGCTGTTTTCTTAGCCCTTTATTTTATGCACCTGATTTTGTGGTTGTGTGATCAATCTTTGAGTGGTCTTGTTGTTAATACGGTTTAGTTGTTCAAGCATGTTATGTGTTTAATTAACAAGTTGGACTTATTATTACTTACTATTTTCTTAAACAATTTTTACTTGCATTTTTATAGATAAAAAGACTGGCCAAAAATATTTAATTGGCAAAAGAGAAAATGATAAAATATTTGGTTGAATAGTTAAAAACAAATGAGTATTGGTTAATTTATCCACATTGGATTAATATTGCCAAATATTTGGAAACACTTAGTATTTTCAGTATATTTATCATTAATACTGGGTTAGACACTATTTTATTTGTATTTGGAAAAGGTCTTTCTAAAATTTTAAGACTCCAGTCTATTTATTTTGTTTTTACAAATACAGTATTTTTTTCATAATGCCTGGTTATTGGCTAACCCAGTGTCAAGTCCATAATCCTGAAACATGTTCTGACGTGTTCTGAGTTTAAGTTCCACCTGTCATTTCGTTTATCGGTCAATGGTGGTCACGGGCTGTGTGTGTTTCTCATTAATATGACAATTATAATGATAATTTTATTATTATGACGTAACTGAAATGAGTCAAACGACGACGGGTAAAATTGAAGTGTGTATGAATGAAGACGAAGTGTGTGAAATGCAGGTTTATAAGGATCGTTGTACTTGGTACTCAGCATTCACTACCTAGCGCCATTGGAAAAAGGCGGGAATTCATCTATATATGGATGTACGTGACTTTTCATAATAGGTGTTGAATTGGGATTTTACAAAATCTGCCAGCCCGCCTGTCCAGGACATCGAAGACTACCACGATTATTTTACCGTATAGAGGGGTGAATAAGAATAAATAACTCTTCAGAGCAGTCTCTTCTTTTTGTAGTCTTAAACGCCGATTACACTACCCTACCAGTAGGGCACTACATCTTGTACGACACTACATGATGTAGGGCGGTCGGGACTCGCCAATCTCCGACATGTAGTGTCCTAACAGCCTACATGTGATTACACTAGACAACATGTAGTGCCCTACAAGATGTAGTGTCCTACACGTAGGGTAGTGTAATCGTGTAAATATAAAAAAATACTGTTGGAATGTGTACGGCGTAAGATGAAAGGCTTAGTATCTAGCGACAAGAACTACGTACACATTGTCAACGTGTCGGTGAATAGTTTACATTGAGGCGACAGACAATGATTCAATAAAATAAAACCAACTGGTTGCTGGTTTCAAGGTTGATTTTGTAAATGTTTTATTCAGTATGGTATAAAGACAACTGTTTTTTTTGACAAAAAAGTATATAAGGTATCGATATCCACATTGATGCAAAACAACCTTATACCAATCCGCCCGGTAAGCGAAGTATATGTAGGCCAAGTGTCCCTTCGTCTCAGGTGGACGGCATAGAGTATTTTTTATCTTAATCATACCCCGTATTTGTTAAGAAATAGTAGTATAACTCTTGGATAAGTTAATAGATTATTAGGTACTTTCGTGACAATTCTTCAAAGTTCTTGTTTGGAAACCCATTCCCACGGTACACGGTAGTCTCATAAAATACTCGTATAAGAAGTGTATTCCATTCAAACAATCATACAACCAGAAAGTATAGCGTAAATTTTATGCGTGAGTCTCGTTAACACTATAAAATTTTATTTTTATTATGTCACTTAAACTTACCACAACCACACGTAAAAATATAAAAAAGTTCTAAATTTAAAAGTATTGTCGTTGTAAAACGAAAAAGGTGAATACTATCGGATAAATCTGAGAGTTGTCCATTGTTCATAAACTAGCTACTGGCCGTAAAAAAAAAACATGAAATCTTGGAGTACGTGGACATTCTCTGGGTCGTTGCCGACGACGACGCCCGTCAAACGATAAAATCAGATCAAAGAAATTGTTCGGATTTGTATTGATCCATGCTTAGAGACATGTCTAAAATATTATTGGTTCATATTGATTACTAATCAAAAAGGCGGTAAAATTCTATATACAGAAATTTAGAAAAGACCCTAAAATTCTCCGATCTGTGCTCGTATAAGTGCCACTGTATTTCAGTACATCGTAAAAAATGTTATGTAATTTTTTATGGAATATGTTTTCAACCAGCATTCACATTATGTCATAATATTGTTTGAGGTTGCTTGTAAAAACAACAATAGTAATTTTCATCAATACTTTATATTTATATCAGAATTTTTTGTCTTAGTTTCAACAAAAAGCTCTGTTTAGATTGGCGTTTCAAGGTGGCTTACCGGTATATTATTATGTGTAGCATTATTATAGCTAACAATACAGGCCTCACGACAACAATATTGCCTTGTGTGTCAATGCTAGACTGTTTTCCATGATATTGTTTTATAAATTCTGGGACAGATATTTCCTTTGCTGCCAATGATCTAAGTTTATTGTAAAACTTTCATTTATTTTAACATGGGCCCACGATGCAAGAAAACATGGCGTCAAAACACAGCCAGTAAGTTCATCAGTTCTGAGAGCTGTTATCCATTGTTCATAAACTATATTATAATTACAAATAGGTCCAATTAAAGGGAGAAATTGAATACGAAACTGAAAAAGCTGTGCAAAAAGTTGAGAAAGTTTGATACAATTCACCATATTCAAGCAATCATTCACCGCATCTTTTACACCAAAAAGATTAAATCTTTCACACAAACACAGTCTAATTGCATACTGTTCTAACGAACACTAGATAACTACGAGTAATAAAAAGACTTATATAAACACCCAGACCAAATTAAAGAACATGTTCATGAATACAAAAGTTTAATTAGTGGCTACCGATTTGATACAGAATGGCATAGCATGCAGATACTACCATTAAGCCCGATTTACACATCGACAAGTACAGCAAATCGGGCTTTAAAGTGCCCTAACCATTAAAATTATATTATGAGTAGTAAAGTGATGACTGAATTTATAACGTAATTTTATGATTCCATTTTTAGCCGTCTGAAAACAGAGGAGTTCTTTAGCCTTTTACTATTTTTAACTTTTCTCGAACAATAAAAATACCCTTTTTTGTGTGTATGAATACACGCCCAAGTTGATTTGGAGTATTTTTCACCAAAATGAGCTTAAGTACGTAGTTTAGTATAATGTCCAAAATTTGGAATTACTGTGTATCAGCGATAGAATTGCGTATCATGGTATTATACATGTTAAAAAATACGCTATAGTCAGTGAATTGCGTATTATATTAGGTATCAACGCTCTGGTTTTGGGAACGATTTTTTTCATTAGAAAATAATTTACACAAAATTTTACACTAATGTTTTAACACTATAAAAAGTAAACTGTGTGTATGTACATAAGTGTACAAGTTAGTTTTTCAATTAAGTTAAAGCCGTGGGATGATACTTAGGTTTACAAATTATACTCGTAAACAAGTTTCACAACATTGCTTACAAGTCATTCATTCACAGAGTTGTTATTGCTCCTATCGATGAATTGTCGCAATCTTCAATCAATAAGTCATCTGGCTTGACACGACGAGTGATATTGTTTTCTAATTCATTGTCTTCGACTTTAAATCTGTAACCACTTCTCATTGTTTTTTATCCATTGTTTCTTGCGTAAGGCCGTTATAAAACAGTGGGCTGGCTTATTGTCATTTGCCGTATGTACGCAGCATGGTCGAAATAATAAAGTACTGTCTAAAAGTTTTTGTGCAATTACTCAAAGTAGGATTAATGCTATAGGGAAACTATACCCCACAAAGGTAATGTTGCTACTTCTCTAATATTTATGCGATAGGACTATCAGCTCCACCACACCCCACCTAAATTAGTCGAGGTAATGTAATAAAACTATTACGTTTACACAAAAAAAAATTGTCACCACACGAAACTCTTTTCCACCCTTAAATTTCAGCAAAGCTTTGAAAAGGTACTTGCTAACGATGATTTGATGTATTTATAACATCAAATCCGTTTTTATGTCATTAGTAAGTATTTTGACATAAACACCTGTAACCGGCAGAGAGTTCATCATATCTTCGTCTATACAGATTGAACTATACGCTTGATCTGTTCCTTGATTATTTTATAAATTTATTAATAGAAGATCTACTAGATGGCCTTGACTTCTGCCGCTCAATGAATGTAAAAATATATGATTGAACGGTGAATATACGCCACAAGATTTTACCATTCATTAACCAAACTTAAGTTCCAATGAGTCCTATTTTAATTTGTAAATCAAATTCGAGTAAACAGCTTGCTATCAATTAATTAAGTCAATCACAGAAAACATTGATAAGAAAACACCTGTTACAACTATATTCTTTGATATGCGTAGTGCATTTGATTTTGTCAAACATGATTTATTACTGAACAAGTGTGAAATGTATGGTATAAGAGGCAAAGCTCTAAGTTGGCTCCAGGATTACCTCACTGGTAGGCAGCAGCGTGTAGAATTACTAGGGATCAATAGTAAAAGAGAAATAATAAGTTATATGTCGGACTATAAGTTTAATACATACGGTGTACCACAAGGCAGCATTTTGGGTCCGTTGTTGTTTCTGCTGTACATAAATGACTTGCCCACAGTAACCGACAATAAATGTATATTGTTCGCTGATGATATCTCTCTAGTGGTGGCCAAGGAGGAGAGTGGGAATGAGCGGTATCAGGATAGGTTAAATAAAGCTGTAGAGTCAATATTAGGATGGCTTGAAACAAATAATTTAAGTATAAATATTAATAAAACTAAATATATAAGATTTACAAATTATAAAATGTCACAAGAAAATATACAAATACTTGGA
Organism: Schrankia costaestrigalis; assembly: GCA_905475405.1. NCBI lineage: Eukaryota > Metazoa > Arthropoda > Insecta > Lepidoptera > Erebidae > Schrankia > Schrankia costaestrigalis. Next base: position 16,756,652 of record FR997832.1, read on the forward strand.
AATGGCAACAAAATTGAAGAAGTAAATGATACAAAATTTTTAGGGATAATTATGGATAAAAATTGTAATTGGAAGAAACATATTGAAAATGTATGTAGTAGGTTAAATAGTTTCACATTTGCACTCAGAAATCTTAGGAAAACAGTAGGGCTGAATGCTGCTTTAATGGCATACCACGGCTATGTGGCATCTGTGTTACGGTATGGCATAATTATGTGGGGAAACTCCACTGACATTAACAAGGCATTTGTTGTACAAAAAAAATGTGTAAGGTCGGTGTTTGGTGTACACCCACGGGAGTCATGCAAACCATTATTTATTAAACATAAATTATTAACACTGGCATCGCTGTACATACTAGAGGTAGGTTTGTTTGTCAAAAAGAACAGTGATATTTTCAAGACAGTTAACAATGCAGCCAGAAACAAAACATATAGGGATCCAACGAAACTAGACAGTAATTTGTGTAGGACAACATTCTGCCAGAAAAATATAGGTACCATGGCAATTAGGGTGTATAACATGATACCTAAAGAAATAAGAGAGTTACATTTCTCATTATTTTACAAAACACTAGTAACATGGCTAGTAAATAACTGTTTTTATACTATTAAAGAATTCATGAATTATAAAACAAATAAAAAGTATGCAATTAAATAAAAACTTTATTATGTATTCATGTAACATTAATTAATTAGTTAGTAAGTTTTAGGATAATTAAATAGATATAATATGATAATAATAATTATTAAGTAGGATAGTTAGTAGATAAGTTTATATAAGTTGTTAAAAATAAAAAAATACATTAGAAGTAGTCAGAGTGTATGCTACACTTAAATAATTTGCATGCTGAAATAAAGTAAGCGAAACATTGTGTACATAATATTTTATAAACCATCATCTGTAAAAAAAACCATGTTTCAAGCAAATAAATGATTTTGTATTTGTATTTGTATAAACATTTAATAGCTAGACTAAAACAGCGAATTAAGCAAATAAATTAAATGTTGGGGAAAAAAATACTTCGCCTTGCTTCTATTGATATTGTTAATTATACAAAGTATTATTCCAATAGTATTACGACAAATCCTATTTTGGCAGACTTGGCTTTATTTTCTGCATTAATATTTTAATTAAGTGCAATTAATGCAAGGGCAGATACAAACAGCCGTCCCTTCTAAAGTACAGGCTTTAATATGTTTGCATCCTACCAATTTCCTGTGAGTCAGCCGATAAGCTAGGGTCCACCTCTTTATTATTTTATTGGCCATAAATAACTTGCAAATTGCTTTCTTAATTAGACGCGAACCGGTCTACATGTTCCGATTTTACTTATTTTTAATACTACTTCAAGAATTTTAACAGGCTGCTGTGCGTTTGTTTCAAAATGAATATATTTTTCGAATTTTTTCTTATCTTTATTTTCACAAATGTGCATTTTGTTATCTTGGATAAGAATTTTTGTCTTTTTTGGGTTTTCTGGTCTTGTTTAATTAGTTAATTGATGCAAATATTATATTATATGATATTGAAAACTTATAAAACATGATACTTGATATATCTCAACTTTTCAAGACTTTTATAGACTATACATGTGAACAATGTATAGTATAAAATGATGTAGGAGTTGTGAGTATGCTTAATAACTATTTTTTATTTCTTTTAAAAAGTTTAAATGTGCATAATGTGCTAATCGTTTTCTTGATTAATTTATTAAAATATTCAGAAAACATCAAGTTTAATTCTCCAAGCCAAGCCTTTTCTAATAACAAAAGCGATCCCACCCACTATAGAAATAACAAATTATAACAACTGTGGGCGTTAATTATTTTAATGTTATATATAAAAATACCGTTGTATCCGTACACTATGATCATAGATCGTTGATATAGAACAGTAGCGATGGGAAGTGCTCAGAATACTTCTGTTTATTACTGATCTATCAACTGATAGTCAAAAACCACTATAGTTAAGAAACATGTAGTTACAAATACTTTGGGAACATTTATTTGAGATGTTGCTTGTCTGGTTAATGAAGCTACAATATTATACTGTAAAATCTTAAATCACTCTATTACCCTTATTCAGGTTAATTGCAGCAGTAGCATTCGTAGAGAAACATAAACAATATTATTTAAGTATTAAAAAAAGTTCGAAAATGGCAATAAGACAACAATACACGACCTCTGTGGCTTAGTAGTTATTTAACATGACTGCTACGCAGAGGTCTTGTGTTCGATTCCCGCTTAATGTAAGTCTTTGTCTGCATGAACATGATTGTTTGCATTGGTCTAGGTGTTTTCTATGTATAATACGTATGCATTTACAGAAAAAAAAGTATTTACGTATGTTTATCCGTTATTCTAAAAAAAATCTAATATTCAGATATCTGTGCTGTTACCCATGACACAAGCTGGTTAAGCCTAGCTTATTTTGAGAACAGGTGGCGCTATATAGAGATGTCCGTGAATATTTATTTATTTATTTAATTGTCTCGGTTCAAGAATATTTTTCGTAAGAGTTACCTTTAAAATAACTTGTAGTCAGCATGCTGATAAAGTACGAGTATATACAGTGCTTCTAAACGAATTCGTTCGCTTGGAACTTTTACCAAAACTGGATTAACTATTATTTTGAATAAAAAGAAGATAGATTAGACTGGATTGAAAGGTCCTCTGCTAATAAAAGGCCCTCTGATTAAAAGCTCCTAAGCATCACAATGCTTATTAAACAAGAGTTTTAAAAAATACTGTGTCGTGTTTAATAAAAGATTTATACTTACAGTCTTTAGTTTATTTTAACGAGGTCCTTACTTTACTTTGAGAAAATGGAACCCAGTTAATCAATTTATAGAGAGTAATGTTACAAAGATGATTATTAAACTGAGAGAGCAGATAATCTGGATTTTGAATTTTTGTTTTAAAATACGTTATTTTAAAATACAGTGCCACGAAAAGCATTTTATTAAAAAATAGCTATCCGAAACGGTCATTATATTACGAATAACGTAATTATCATTTCTGCTAACTATTTTTAATTATGAAACCGAATCATCAATTTAATTCATGCAAACAAATTGAACAATTACATTCGAAATCAAATTAGTATGAAATTTCATCGTAATTATTATTACCTAGAATGAATGTTTGTTTATGTTCGACGACCTCGGTGGCGCGACGATAGCGCGCGCGGCTGCCGTGCACGAGGTTGTGGGTTCGCTCCCCACGCAGGACAATCATTTGTGAGATCCACAAATTATTGTCCTGAGTCTGGGTGTTCTATGCGTCCGTTAATTGATGTTTGTAAAAAGTCCCCGCGACACAGGGCATGATCCCCAGAGCGGGAGTTGTCTTTAAAAAAAAAAAATATATACTATAACTATTAGCTACTGTACGCGACTTTGTCTGTATTTAGAGTAGCTTACATATAAATTTAATATAAATACTTAATAAATTGTAGACTATGCGTTATTATGATGTATACCTAAGCTATAATAATGAAAAGTTCGGAAGCTGTGAAAGTGTATATAAGCATCCCTTTATACTCGTACTTACAATCTTTGTGTTTATAATATTAATAGGATTTCGTGAGATTAAAATAAATATACAAAGTGCTAATCTACGAAAGGTATTTTAATGTTTTGTTGGTACTATTATATTAGGTTATATATAAGAAACTAAACAAATAAACAAGCGACGCAGCCTTTTGTAACCCATTTTGATACTGAGATTGAATCTCTAACCTACGCTAACATTCCTTGATGACAGAATAGAAATGCACCTGCTTGTTAGAAGCCAGGTGCATTCAGTTGAATCTTATTATGAAACAAATAGTAGTCGTTTATATTTATATCGTGGATTCTAATCCCACACAAGACGATTGTTTGTAAGTAATTAACAATCTTCGTAATACTTATGAGGTAAATGCGGTGTTAAGATCATAGAACGAGTTTTCAGAAAATAATCTTCTACAGAAATATAAAATAAAAGGTTGTCTGTCCCGCCAGTAGACATACTTACACAATGTATCATAGATGATTCACGGGATTCAGGGAAAGGGCTGACAAATACCTATTCTACCCAGAAATAAGTAGCCTGGTGGACAATAACAAAGTATTGGGCTATCATTACTTGATTAAAACCAGCCAAATAATGAATAAAATGGAGCCTTGATCTTTAACTACTAGTACGTTGCGGCTGAAGTTACACTGGCCATTGTCCTATGATAATTGTACAAATAATTATATCGTTTCGCAGTTTTCAAATTTTCTTTTTTGTATACCCAGTCCCTTTATGACCAAGAGTCTATACGTGAGACGAATGATAAAGAATAATAATACATTATCTACAAGAACAAAGATCTGTTCAAATATTAATATTTTGGGTATGGTTTCATGACTTTTTTTTATACTTCATTTACATTTCAGACGGACCAGCTGTAGCAATAATTTGATGGATACTTACTAATAGCCTATGAAAAAAAAAACAAAAATAATTCACACTTAAGGAAGGGTTGTGTTAATAGTAAAATCATTTAAAGAAAAATGAAATTAGCCTTTTATTAGCAAAACAGACACGGTATTGCAATTAAGTGCAAGCTGTACATAGTTTGGGACTAGATGAAGTAATGTAAATATGTAAAGAATATTTATTTTTACTGTTCCTAAGGATCTACAAACAATGATATAACAAAAATATTCAGATAAATCATGAAGAATAAAACAAAAAAGACTTTAACTTTATTATGACAAACAAATTCTTACCTAAACATAATAATAAAACGAACCTTATAACCAACGCACGTTTCACCTGTCTCTCTCCCTGTTTACTTTTAGTTTACCTCAACACAAAGACTAGTTAGCAGTATGAACACGTTCTAAATACTCATAATTCATAAACAATATAGAGTATAAATCTTAGTTGTACTTAAAACAATAGTTATTTATTCATGAGGTACTGGCTGGTGCCAGCAACTTAGACTGCGCAGGATTAGTATTTCGAATAGCTTATCCTACTAATATTATTAATGCGATAGTTTGTAAGGCTGTATGGATAGATGGATCAATGTTTGTTACTCTTTCACGCAATAACTATATACTGAATGGATTTAAGCTACCTGTACAACGTTGGTGAAGCCTCGGGCATCAGCTAGTATTTAAATAAAAATAAAAATAAATATATATGTAAAATCTTTATAAATTGTAGCCTGTGTGTTATATATAAAAAAAAAAAAAAAAAAAAAAAAAAAAAAAGTAAAAAAAAATATGTTATATGTTATATATGTTATGTAAAAGCTATAGTTATAGTCAGCTATGTTATATGATGTACAAAAGTTATATTATTATAAAGTTTCATTAAAATCGTGAAAGAGAACAAACATCCATCTATACTTACGTTTATAATATTAGTAGGATAAATCTCAGTAGGCTCTTAAAACAATAGTTATTTATTCATGAGATAATACATTATTATTGAATCAAAAGTGACTCGTATAATTAAAGACAAAGGCACTTTTATTCTGTGAAAGTAAAACAAAAGTTACCTTTACTGTATAATTACAAGCTTCAAAATAATTCGCTTCTTATGAACTTGGTATTTTTGTTAATAAGTTTTCTTTAAGATTTATTTTCTATTTGAAGAATTTATCATATTTTTATTAGGAAGCGGAGCTACAATGAAATAAATTAAAATGGAAAACGTGACGGTGTTTGTCTTACTTTTAAATGTATGTCTTATTACGGTATTTAAGCCTTTATAACTTTATAAAGCTTTATAAAGTAAGTAGGCACTTCATCTAACTTTTAAGTTAAAACACAGCTGTGTTTTAACTTAAAAGTTAGATGAAGTGCCTATGTAGGTAATTGTTTCGTAGTTGAACATAAGTTATCATCATGCCAGCTAAGACTTCGGGACAAGATGCATTTTGCCGTTGTTTATTGACAATATTAGAGTTAAATCATCAAAGGAATTAGTATGTTATTACATTGATTTTTGAATTGCTACTCGTAGATCCTGTTTACGTTGGTAGCAGTACGATTCTGTCAATTTTAATTTAAAAATTAGCGCACTATAATGTTATAAGCTTAAATTGCCGTTTCGTTTGTGAGAATTAACGTGGACTCATGTGCCTGGCATTGGTTGCATCGGAAGTATTGAACTGGAACAATAAATCCACATTATTTCATTATTGCATGGTCATATCTGTAATCCCGCTCGCACCACGATTTTAATTTCGTGAACAATTTATTACGAGTTCCGTCCAACTCAATATCCATTCAGGCCAGCTCACCTTTTTATAGTTGCTTCAGTTTTTGCCCACCATGGCTTCACCAACCAACAATACACGGCGCGTGACAGCCCGCGGGTGCGCTTTGCGCCTATCTCATCTCGACTTCTACAAAAAGTAGTCTAATCTCCCATCGGTAATATCAACTTTATTTCCTATTACCAAAATTCAATTTGGCTTAACAAGATTGAAAGAAACTACAAACGATTAAACGTGAAATCTTTGAGACGTTTTTAGAAATTAGACCTTATTATGTAAAAGTAGGCTCTATTTTAGATTGTAAGTGATGTATAAGGATTTGTTTTGGTGTAACGAAATGATCGGGCGCTTGCCCGTAATAAAACGACACAATAGAACAGTCAATGTGTCTCGTGCCACTATTTCAGTGCGAGCCAAAGTCAAGTGTTTTTTGTTCAAAAGTCGCGGCATTTTTTGATTTTGTCGAAATCACGTACCGATGTGATTCACAATGCATCGGAATGAGGGCTCAAACGTTTTACAAGTTGGTACCATGCTCGGTGCAGTGACCTGGGAACAGTCGTCCCATCTACAGTAAAAATGTACTTTGATACAGTTACAAAATATTGATTTGTTATACTTAAATAATAATTTTCTTTTGGTATTGACTTGGCATAAGAAAAAAAAGTAAACAGGTATAGCTGGAATCGCCCGGTGAAGAAAAGAGAGTAGATCTACTAATATATTTTAGTCCACCTGGGTGACGCGAATCAGTAGACTATTACTTGGAGTAGGTATGCCCTCTGTAGATGACAAAAATGTTTTGCTTGACAAAACTAATAAAGTCGCCCTTTACAACGTTGGACGTATAAAAATGGTAGGTACTCATAGTATCTGCCAATTGACGTTCACTGCTATACAAATGTCTCTTTCCTTAGTTATCATATAAGCTGACACAGTTCTAGTCCCATCTTTTAAGAGTGGCCCATGACTCATGTATCGAGTACTAACGAATGAAATGATGATACCTTATATCATTGTCTGAAAAAAAGAACAGGGAACAAGAAAAAAATGAACAGATTTCGTGCTTGGACACGTGTCTAAGCACGAAATCAGCTGTTCTTTTTCAGACAATGAAATAGGAACAAAATATCAGTAATAACTTTCGCCGGATAGTAACCAAAATTTGGGTTAAAAGAAGACGATAAAAAAAGGAATATTTTCTTTTATAAATGAACTGAGTTCGTATAGCACCGAAAATTTAATATAAGGTACGTAACAGCGCGATGAAGCTGCCTTTCATTATTAACGGTTTAATTAAAATTTTGGTATATTGGTGCTTGAATAGTTATGTTTAATAATCAGTGGCTTGGCGTAATGAAATGTACATATTTTAATATCAACAATATTAACAGTTTATTATAAACCTATTAACTTACAAAATTATGCTTTTAAAATTTAATATTTATGTAAAAGATGTAAGAATTAATAAAACAATACGTAATTTTTATAAAACTTCAGTTTGAAGGCTTTTGTTGAAGATAATATCTACAAGCTTTCCCTTAGTCGGTTTTTGCAATACCTGTAGGATGAGATAACACCAAATATTCTTACTACATCATCACACATCCGTGAGGTGACGGAGTAAGAATACAATATGATATCACCCTCTTTCATCCCATGGGTGTCGTAAAAACCGACTAAGAGACTATCCGTGAATATTACCTTTACGAATAAAAAAGGAGGAAAACTTGAAATAAAACCCTATACCAACCTGTCTGGCCAGCGTGGTATTAGTAGGCCAAGTATCCCTCCTTCACGGGAGGAGGCCCGTCCCTGCAGTGGGACTTCAATGGGCTGTTATGATGATGATGATTCTTACTACGTCATATTATAAGTATTATAAGAACTACGTCTGTTGTTAAAAGTTTCACAACCTTGACCTAGAAAGCATTAGCAGCTATTTTGCGAAGGTTACACTAGAGGGCTGTATAACTCTAATTAAAGTGGCTTGCAGCTGCTTAACACGATACATAAGAGGTCTTCGACTTTTATTAGTAGTTTTTTATGTCGCTTTTGCCTGCAACTAGTTTAAACATTGGTTAGAGTAGTTCTAACCAAATTCAAAATCTAACTTAAATATCTTTATTTGTTTAGCTTACTATCTTCCAAACTTACGCAGATTACTACAGCAGCTCTGAAAAGAAGTTTGTACTAGGAACTAGGAACACAGCCCTCTAGGTTTAAATAAAAAGGAATTAGGTTTTAAATCAAAACCAAGACATAATGAAGATTAAAAAGAAAGCATTGTAGTTATAACTGTAAGTAACCATCGGATATCCGTTCACTAGCATGACATGACATTGCTCGATCGACTATACGACTCATCGACTTAGTAGTTCTCATTCGTAAACGATCACAATGGTAAATAAAAAAGCTAATGAATCGATTCGTCGCTCATTGCTCGCTCGGAGTAATAAGTATTCTATCGTTATACAAGCGCATCGAATACAATGTGTATTATTTTGCTAAACTATAAAATGTTATGAGGATTTTCGTAATCGTAGAAATTTTCGAGGTCGAATACCAATTACCTACTTTGTTGACTGATTTTAACGTGATGACGAATTTTAGATAGCCAGTAACTTCTAGCTTCTAGTAACAAGGACTCCAGCAGACTTTCTATAAATATTGATGACCACAAGACATATAAAGTATTAACATTATTTATTGTCTCTCCTCCATTTTAAATTCTTCTTTCAATTCCCAAAAATAAAAAAAGTGTTACCAAGTGTTTCATAAACGTTCATGTGAGAGGTCGATATTCAAAATCGGAATTCGAATTGCAAAGACAATATCTCAGTATTTTTTATTCGGCTACACAGTACAGCAAAAGGCAATAGTGATTTGGCCAATATCGCCGGCCCAGTTCGACTATTTCAATTTGCACAATAAAATAGTCAGGTGAAAATGTGGAATCAAATTTTTGTGGTGGACTTTTTCGAATGTGGACTTTAGGATGTTAGTGGTGACTTGATTTACTTAAGCTTAACGGTTTTAACTTTCATCATCATCATCATCATCATCATATCAGCCTATAGACGCCTACTGCTGGACATAGGCCTCCTCCAAACGTTTCCACCCTGCGCGGTCCTGTGCCTCCCTCATCCATCGGCTTCCCGCCGTCATAATCAGGTTTTAACTTTGCCAACATATTATTATGAATTTTTAATCGACTTCAAAACGCGTTTGATACCTCAAAACTTTGTCATTTCTTAACTAATATAAATCAAACTTCTGTTATTAAATACTTTTAATAGTCAGTCGACCGACAATTTCGACCGACTATTAAGATTACGATTTCTATAGAAACTGATGAACAGTGTTTAATACAATTTCTATAGAAACTGATGAACAGTGCATAAGTTATTGGTTTTAAACAAAAATGTGTAACCGAAATCGCAAATTTTGATTAAGAACCAAACGTTGTCACACTTTAAGTGGAATGTTAACATAGTACTGAAATCAGATGAAATCTATTAAATAGATCTAGAAATGAAACCTAGACAGATAGTCTTCCAAGTATTTCTAAATAAAACATACATCATTACCTAACCACAACATTATTCCTCACATACTCGTATTCCTCACACTTTCACACAACGCCATCTAGCCCCAAACTAAGCAGAGCTTGTACTATGGGTACTAGACAACGGATATACATACATAAATACTTATTCAATTTCCGAACAACTTATAACAGAATAATTTAACAGAATTTCTACGTTCAACAACGACACCAAGTTTACAACAGATAAGCTTACTGTTTATGGTATTAACATTCAACTACTTGCACCACGCGATCTAGCGAACGCTCTATTTAAATCAACCGGCCGTGCCAGCAACTTCGGCACGCAAATGCAAATTTCATCTCGATTGGGAGAGAAACTGTTCCAACAACATTTCCAGTGTCCGCTCTCTGTACGTGCACTTATCATGAGAAATGTGAAATCCTTTTATTATAACTATCATTTTGTATTCTATGGTCAACGGGTTACGGATGAAAGTTATAGATATTAAGAAGACTTTTGTTTTTTGTTGAAGGAATAAACATTTTGTATTTATTGTATTTGTATTATTTCGTATGCATTGGTAAAATAAATATATAGAAGTTCAGTTCGTTTGTTTAGTTATAACAGACTCTAAAAGAGTCGAAAGAGAGGACCAGATTTTTTTTAAATTTCGAACTGAACAGTTATTACTATCAATTCATTACGGTACTTAAAGAGTACTTTACAATCATGTGACTGATTTCTTTCTTTGACGACAAGTCGAATGTATTTAGCAGTAGTCTACTACTTTGTGCTAAATAACGTGGAACTAATACGAGTTAAACTAATAATCACTGTTTAGTCCAAAATGAACTGATGAGATGAGCAAGGAGGTTTCCCCTCGCTTTTTTATTCTCATGGTCGGCTATAGGAATTATAATATTATTCCGAATAATTTCCATATATACACTGAATTCTGCTTATTCCTTGCTTAAAATAAGAGTATTTAATTTTTTAATCTTATCTTAACGTTGTAAATGTCACACAGTTACAATTATTTAACAATTTTATTACTTGCTTCTCAACAAATGTTACTGATATTAGATCTGCCATATTAGATTTATTTATAAGGGCTACTATAAATTACTGAGTTTTTATTGCATTTTTATTTCAATACAGTTCTTATGCGACACAAGACATAAATTAAGCGCCGATTACACTACCCTACATGTAGTGCACTACATGAGCTAGTGCACTACATGAGGTAGTGCACTACATGAGCTAGTGCACTACATGAGGTAGTGCACTACATGAGCTAGTGCACTACATGAGGTAGTGCACTACATGAGCTAGTGCACTACATGAGCTAGTGCACTACATGAGGTAGTGCACTACATCGTGTAGGGCACTACATGATGTCCACCACCCTTCGCCACTGATAGGTAGGTACCTATATGGCGAACCCTAGAGCGAGTTAAATAATGTTATCGTACCGAACGGAATTTGCAGTTTGCACCATGATCTTTAACAACGCAAGTCCACGCTTTTATAATAAAGTGGGATTACTTACTTTTTTTGCCTCTCTTATAACAGCTGTCTTCATATTTCCTATTTTCTTCTTCAAAAGTTTGGTATTAGCTTCTGGCTCAAATTTTTTATATATTTCTAAAAGCACTTTATATCCTTCCTCTCTCGCGGATTTTATTTTATAATTAGGATGGCCTTTGTACCACAACCATGGCATATCCTTAAGTATATCTATTATATTTAACATTACTTGTCTTTCTTTTTGCGTCGACATTGTGTTTTACATCCACTAAATCCGAAACATGCGCACGCATCGAAAGGGCGGTCGGCGACTGATCGAGCGACGACTGCGACGAGCGAGAGAAAGAAATAGCGATATCTGATCCGCCGTTTGATAGAATGAGAGGCAGTAAGGTAAAGGCAAAGTTGAAAGTTATTTCAATAGGGGATCCCCCGTAAAATCGTGGAGTTGTAACTTGCAAGTAGCTACTAACATATATATAAATTTATACTAACGTATTTCAATATTTTTTCAAAAGTTTTGTATAAATATATAAAACTAGCTGACCCGTGCCCACTTCGTTGAGCAGCAAAAAAAACGCGTCCTTTTTTTAAACATATTTCATTACTGCTCCTCTCTTATTAGTCATAGCGTGATACTATATAGCCTATGGCACTCCCCGATAAATGGCCTATTTAACACAAAAAGAATTTTAAAAATTGGTTCTGTAGTTCCAGAGATTACCCCCTACAACGTCACAAACTTACATACACACAAACGTTACCTTTTTATAATATTAGTATAGAGTATTATCCATTCATTCTATCCGTGTGGTGACGGAGTAAGAATACAATATGTCACCACCCCATCTCATCCCATGGGTGTCGTAAAAACCGACTAAGGGAATAACCGTAACTACTATATTTACGAAATAAAAATAAGGAAAACTTGAAATTAAACCCTAAACCAATCCGTCTGGCCAGCGTGGTATTAGTAGGCCAAGTAACCCTCCGTCACGGGAGGAGGCCCGTCCCTGCAGTGGGACATTAATAGGCTGTTATGATAATGATTATCCATGTAACGATGGATTAAGAATAGGTACATGGTATTAATCAATAAACCAATTAGCCTATCGCAGTCCACTGCTGGACAAAATGCCTCTTCCAACAAACGCCACAGAACAGGGTCCTCCGCCCCCCGAATTTAGTCCGACCAAGCGATCTTTTTGAGGTAAAATTAATTTATAGTACAGGTATTTAAAATTAAAATAAAAATCTTACTCCAACCAAAAATTAAATGTTGGTACTAAGAAAATTCATCTATACAACCTACTAACTTCGCGTTATACAGATATTTTACGTTATTCGCGCATTATTTTAAAACTGAGATATCTTTCAAACTAATAATCGGATCTCATCGCTGTAAAGGACAATATTGTTTAAAATTAAATAAGTATAATGATTAACGTATTTATTTTGATAAGGGTTAATACCATAAACACAAAATACATTTACAAACAATGCATTTCTTTAAGTCAAATTTGATTATTATAAAAAATGTCGTAGTGAGTCAACCTTAGAAGATAGATATATGCTATCGTTGACTTAATTGTAAAACTTTTTTAAAGGTACAATTCTCTAATACATCATTTCAGTATATCTCCATACGTTTAAGCAGCAGAAGCAAAATAAACGTTTTTAAGCGTCCTTTTTATAAACATATTTCATTACTGCTCCACTCCTATTAGTCATAGCGTGATGCTACCTAGCCTATGACACTCCCCGATAAATGGACTATTCAACACAAAAAGAATTTTTGAAATCGGTTCAGTAGATCCAGAGATTACCCCCTACAACGTCACAAACACACAAACACACAAACAAACAAACACACAAACTTTACCTCTTTATAATATTAGTATAGATATAGATAAAGCGTCCTCTAATTTGTACAATGTTGAAGGTTTCTATAGTTTTGTGTTGTGTATACATATCGGAGATTGGCGAGTCCCGACCGCCCTACATCATGTAGTGCCCTACACGATGTAGTGCACTACCTCATATAGTGCACAAGCTCATGTAGTGCACTAGCTCATGTAGTGCACTACCTCATGTAGTGCACTAGCTCATGTAGTGCACTAGGTCATGTAGTGCACTAGGTCATGTAGTGCACTACATGTAGGGTAGTGTAATCGGCGCTTTATATAAAACATAACGAGCAAGAAATCAAAAAAAGTAGGCTTCGTTCACACTAATACAATTTTTTCTCCTATATATAAAAATAATATTTAAAAATTAAATAAAGTTTGTTAATGTTTATAATTATTATTAAAAAGTCTATGTCCCACTGAAGGGCAAAAGCCTTCGGACCTCCTCTATGCGGGTCGTCGTCTTAGGCGATCCCCGCTGCTGCTTACTCTTTCTTGGTAGGTTTTCAATAAGTGGATAAGACTGCTACTTACATTGGAAAAGACAGCTACTTTAAACATCTCATTTAGTATTCTTAGTAATCACCAAAAAGTGACTAGATGAACAAAATAATAAATTTACAAAACGTTTACTTAAGTAATACGTATTTTCAATTACCAACCAAATAAATACTAGCACACACTGCTTCGGAATTAGCTCCCGAATGTGTATTAAAAAGGTTTATGTTGTGAAACCGTCTTTATTTAACTGCAGGGTGGAGTCTTATAATTGTATGTGTGGGCGTTAACTACACGCTTTTTGGAGCAACAAACACACATACGCCATTAAAAATAATTTATTTAATGACACTACTGCGACAAATTTAAATATTAAATTAGTTAAGAACACTCTAGTAAAATTATAATAGTTATGTAGAGTTAATTCCGACATGGTTTATAGATATGATTTGTGATTTGTTGTAAATTTATTTTATTTGGTTTATAGGAACAAAAAGGCTTAAGCTCTAAGTAATTTCGACATAGTTGACTATTTCACATTATCCGTGTGGTAACGGAGTAAGAATACAATATGTTACCACCCCATCTCATCCAATGGGTGTCGTAAAAACCGACTAAGGGACTATCCGTGAATGTTACCTTTACGAAATAAAAAGAAGGAAAACTTGAAATTAAACCCTATACCAATCCATCTAGCCAGCGTGGTATTAGTAGGCCAAGTATGCCTCTGTCACGGGACGAGGCCCGTCCCTGCAGTGGGTATTAATGGGCTGTTATGATGACTAAGTATTTCAAAATAAAATAACTTCGTTGGTACAGTGCGGTTACCATGTACAAGATTCGATTCTCACGCTTGACAATATTTTGACGTGTTGCCAGTGATGACTTATGGAGCAGAGACGTGATCGCTCACTATTTGCCTACTGAGAAGGTTTATGGTCACTCAAAGGGCAATGGAGGGAGCTATATTGGTAGTTTATTTCACTGTGTGATCTTGATCGTTGAACTGGCAAATATCAAACTACATATATAAAAAAATATAAGTTTAAACTCTCATCACAGCGTTCGAAAATTGTCCAGATGACTATCAGAAATACAGTAGCCTGTTAAAATGACCACGATTTAAAACACTTATTTAACGACACGGCTACATAATTTGATAAAATTTAACACAAAATTTTATCTCGTTACAGTTATTTTCTGGCGCGGTAACGTTTTACGCGCGTTAATGTATAAACACAGAGTATATTTTGATTGATCGACGATGGATTTACGAGGGGTCCATATTGGCTCACCTAAAGTTCTTCTTCCGAAAATGTTCTTCCTAACGATTTGTAATCCGAATGATCACTCTTCCTAAAATTTTAAATCCTAAAGTTTTCATTCATACTATTTGTATTGCTACCGGCGATGTTCATAACACTCATGTTTCCGAAAATCGTTATTAATAATATCGTTATGTAAATATATTTAAACTCCTAATGTTTTTTGTCATAACGCTTTTACCCCTAAACATTTTCACCATAATATTTTCTCTCATACTCAGAAAGAAATATTTACCAAGTGAAAGTAATAAAAAGGTTTGTTTTTATACTATTTCTTGTGATTTTACTTAACAACTTTTTTTTAAAATTATTGTTTATTAAAATTATTAGAATATTTTTGTCTTAAATGAATGAAATCCATAAAACATGACTCGTTCACGGTTATGCTTATGGCCTGATAGTTTACCATAGCCGTAACTAAACCAATAAGTTAAGGACCAATTCGGTTCTGGCACTTCGCCGGCCGCTGCCGCGGCACGCTCGCTGCGCTCGCTCGGCTCGTGCGTTGGGGTCACAGTTCTACCATAACCTAAACCAATAATTATGAATAGGACCCATTTCGTTTCTGGATCTTGACTGAATGATTGGAGCGGGACTCTGGTTTTGCTCTGGTCTTTGGTATATCATGTTATACCTACATGTTGTCAACAAAGTTACGCAAAATTAATGTATAATAATATTAATTATTATGAATAAAAAGAAATCTAAACAAAAAAGATATGACTTTAAATTATAGTATAAAAGATGGTTATGTTGTGAAAATATAGGAAAACAAATAATAGTATAATAGATGTTTATTGCTACAAAAATTATGAAGATGAATGCTTCGGATTATTAACATTAGGGACAAAAAAATTAGGAATTGCGATTGTTAGGATGAAAAATGTTAGGAAGAACATTTTCGGACTTCCAATTATAGGAGTTGAAATTTTAGGTGAACTTTGGCGCACCCATTTACGAGAGTATTCGATGCGCTCTAGGCCTACCGTGTTTTATTTGTAACGTTTTATTTAATGTATAAGTACTTTATGGCTTTTCTTTTTTATCATATTAGTTAATGGACCAATTAATAAAATTTACTAATTACTATTTAATAAACTTTTAAAACAATTCTATACTTATTAATCTCTATGAAAATATTTTCAAAAGTCCATAAATGACAGCTTAAACCTCTGGTCATAGCGTCCAGGTATAGTACCTAAAAAGTCATCTCTCTTTTTTAAAAGTTAATGTTAAATACAGAAGATACACAAAATGACCACCAATTAAAACACTTATTTAACGACACGGGTACATAATTTGATAAAATTAACACAAATTTTTATCTCGTTACAGTGATTTTCTGGCGCGGTATCGTTTCACGCACGTTAATGTGTAAAGTAAACACAGAGTACATTTTGATTGATCGACGATGGGTTTACAAGTATTCGATGGACTCTATGCCTAATGTGTTTTTTATTTGGTCAGTTTTATTTTATGGCTTTTCTTTTTACTAAGTTAATTATTAAGTTTGAATATTAAAGACGCTTCTTCTTTCGTTGAGTAGTTCAAGCCACATTCACTACGCTTTTGGATATTCCGGTCATCCGAGGAATGAGTTCAACCAATGCAGACAGCTCATTTGCGCTGTGGCCATGTCACAGGAGTTACAATCTTCAATTCTGAAATATGTTCCAAATTCAAGAGAAAGAAAGAGAGTAAGAAATCAGTAACTAAACATTCTGTTAAGTCTCTATAAGCCACATAATATTCATTTACCTTGGTATTGATAATTATATTAATTTGTAAAGTGCTGGCGGCTTGCTAAAGTGCGGAAGTACTAAGATCACATAGTTTCACTAGTAAAGGTAAGTGTAAAATTAGATTAAGACACTATTCACTTAGCGGAGTTAATTTAACCTTTGAGATGAAAGGTAAAACTTAAAATGACTATATTATTATATGTATAATGATGTACCTATACAAAAAAAATGTATTTAAGTATGTTTATACATTGTCTAGTACTCAAAGTACAAGCTCTGCTTAGTTTGGGACTAGATGGCATTGTGTGAATGTGTAAGGAATATTTATTTATATTTATACAGTAAAATATTTGCGCGTTAATACTCTGGTTCATTTGTTTCTAACTTTAGTCCCCATTTGGTGAAGGAGTAATAATACACTGTGTTCTCACTTCAAATTATCTCATCAGTGTCGAAAAGGCTGTATTTAAGTCAGAATTTACGATACTGATGAGCAACCTTGATGCTAAGAAATATTAGAGCTTGAGGTATACTCCTAATTATGAGTCTAAGCTTCGGTAATTTACTTGCGTGGGATACGAACTAAGGACTGCGTGCACAGCAACATACACAACCGCGTTTATCAGCCAGTTCTTACAATATATACTTTTGGTTAATTTTGTTTGTACTAGATGGCGTTGTACTCATGACGTCCTGATCTAAATCTCGATGTTAAGATTCTCCGGCAGTTAACTAGCTTTCATTGATTTCTTGTAACCAGTTTGGTTCTCAATATTTACAGTTAAAAGTTCTTAGTCAGTGTAATAGTACTCGATTCGTTTAGTAGCCCTTAAGGCAATCAAGCAATAAGCATGGCGATTTTTAGCCGGTAAAAGTCTCGCTAAAACCCGCTAGGGACATAGGGCATACCTCTGTGTACTCTACGCAGAGGTTTTCGCCACCTACCTATTAGAGACCGGAGGTTGGCTGGGGTTTTCAGACAAGGCGCACGTCTTTAAATGCGTAAAAAAACAAGAAGTGTTATAGTAAGTAAAATAAATAGTAATAAAAAACAAGTCGTGTTTCTGTGTGAATCTGGACGACAGTGTCCAGATACATTGTAGTTTTAATCCATTATCACATAGAGACTACAAAATAAAAATTGCAAAAAACTCTCTATTTTTTTACTTTAAAGATTAATATGAATAAAAAGACGACATTAACAAGCGAAACCAGAACCTACCTTAACAATAAGAAAATGCTATCTATTCATATAAAATTCATATTTTGATTGTATAACGCGATGGTTCCAGTTGCGTAGCGTGGGAGTTGACTCTTTGTTTTCAATTAACATGCAAAAAAGCACTTAAAATCATCTATCTAACAATTTCTACTTGTACTCACGCTATAGCGGAGTATTTTCATTAGTAAGCTTGATAAACAAGGTCTAAAACAGCAATGTATTCTGTAATATAATGTTCTATTTATATAAAAGATGCACAACATGCTAGCGTGTTACAGGGCGTTGGTCACTAGCGGAACAATACATTATTTCGCGTTCATGGTCACTTGGTTCTGTATAATTTATTCCTGACAGAATACAGACTTTGTTCATTTAAAAATGTGTACTATTTTTTTAAATAGAAACACGAGAGTACCAGGTGTATGATACAAGATTATTTGTATTTGACACGCAATGGCTTTGATTTAGTTGGTAATGCTTTAGTTTACTATGGAGAGGTATCGGGGTTAAGTCCCGTTAAAAGCAAATCAAGTTCACAAAAAAAAAGAATGTTCTGGATGTTCTGCAAGCGTTCTACAATTAAATGTTTTTAAAGTATAGGTATTAGACTTATCTTCGTAGTATTCCTTACTAGTACTTACTCGATTTAATGCGGTATGTAAAGTAAAAGTTTACCTATGTCGAAGTCAAAACCATTTAGAGATTTTAGATCGGTAAGGAAATAAAATCATATTTTTACAATTATACATGAATTACATTGTCTTTCATTTGATCTCATAATGCGTCCGACTGAACAGGAGTTTGTCTCTGCTTTCATTGCTCAAGTAATTCGACCGTACGCATGACGACAAGTAAAACTTTAAATATTTATTTAAAATAAACTATAGGTAGGAAACCAAAAATACTAAAATTAGTTGTTCTTAATTAATAAACCTTTAAAATAAAAATATAATACAAATACTTACCAAAAACAATCTTTACATAACGAATTGTGAAATTACTAGCCAATTAATTTCACAATTGACAACTTCCAGCCTACAGTGTCGTAATTCATTATTAAAAGAAAACCTGTTCGACTTTAAATAAGTAAGTATTGTTTCAATTAGAAGAGCTGCCTTTCGATACTTCACTCTGGCAATCCCGATACTACCTCAACATAATTGGGCGTGACAATACAAAAACTTTACGCAAATTTACCGCATTTTATTTTCATATTCTCAATGTTTTTTATGTTTACTTTGTTTCCCAGACTTTACAATGTAATATTAACAGCTATTAGTACCGCTTTCATTATTGCCCTACATTGTTAAAAAGACAAAGGCGGCAATTGCTTTTGTTGATACTATCGTGTTTACTAGCATTGGTATTTTAATCAAGGTAATGATTTGCGATATTTTAGTGTTCACTTTACTGTCACTTTGAGCTTAATGTAACATTTAATCAACTTTTGATAACATTAGTAAAGTCCAGTAAATTATTTTTCCTTACTGGACTGTATTTTTGCTTTTCATCAGGTTCGATACATTTACATCGCTTCGATGGTGGCGTGAATAAGAAAAAACACAAGTTTCATACAGCATGCTCATAAGTAACATAATAACATTTTCTTTACTAAAAAATCTCTACAATTTCGAATAGAAAAAATGCGTTGTTGGTACAGTCTGTTTACGATTGATCTTTGTACCTTTAACCTCCTACAAAAGCGATACCGACTACCTATTTCATCTATCCGAGTGCACAGCCACGGCCACACGTTTTCATTAAGGGATTTCTGCGTTAAGTCCTTCCGATTGTGTTATATTCGCTTGTGCGTTAGCTGATTCGTTAATTAATTTTGTTTCGATTTTGTTTCTATTGAGGTCGATAAACATTTGATTTGGCAATGTAGAATGCTTTTTAAAAATAAAGTGATAGAACTTCGTTATTTAGCACACATTTGAGCTATATTTGGTTGGGTACACGAGATGCATTTAATAGACTTAAAATTGTATGCTTTGTCAGCATTTTAATTAGGAAAATATGGCTAGCTTATGAATTTCCGAAAAATTTTAAGTCATTCAATTTGCCAATCTAAAAAAAATCTGACTCTAATACAATTCAACCAAAATAGTAACCAATAATTGATTCGAGGATATATTATGCTTTCGTTTTAGTTTGGTGTAAATATTATATCATGCTTGAAATGTAGCTTATATTGTAAAATACTTAATAATAAATTGATTTAATCTACGGAAACCAATAAGAAACATTAAAAAACTTAACAAGAATAAAGTCATTTTTCAATTTCGTATAAAACAAGCCAGAAACACGTGTTACATTAATCATTGAAAAACAGAGGTCAAATCAGTATTTGTGAAACTGATTCTAAAAGACCATTCAACAAACTAAACACCTTTAACAAAGTATTGAGGTTTATAGCAGCTTTAAAAAGCGTTATGTTTTTGAAATTTATATTCTACGCTTTTAAGTAATCCATATTTATTACTTTTTTTATTATTTTATAGAAGAAAAGTTACTAAAAGAGCCCCTTTTATGTACCTGATTTTAATTACTTTACATTGTCCGAAGTTTATATGATTCAAAATCTTAAATCAGTTAGCTACCTTGCAGTAGTGTAATAATGTTGTTGAATTTACGTGGAAGAGTACAGTCTGTAGCTGTTTATTCATACAATAAAGTCTATAATTCTCAGAAAAATCGTCATCCTCCTTTTATAAAAGTAAAGTAACGCCATAGATATTATATAAAAATATATTTAGATGTATTGTCATAATCAATATAGAATGACAAAGTTAAAAGATTAGTTTCGATGTCAAATCGAGTGTATGATACAAATACCACTTCGATCGATTGCATGTGCGACTTTCAAACGATTGACCTGAGGCTGGATGTTCTTTGTGTCCAATCAATCAATCAATCAATCAATCAAATTTAATCTATCGCAGTTCACTGCCGTTTAAAGGACTCTCTCAACACGCGCCACAGAACACGGTCTTGCGCCTTTCGCATCTATTCCTACTCAGAGTCCTTTGTGTCCGTCAAACATTAATGTTACCTACTATAGGAAGCGATAACGAGGACGGCCCAGGAGGAGATGGCGAGATGACCTGGACGCTTTTAAAAGGGATTGGCCTGCGGAAGCTACGGACCGAGAGAAGTGGAAGTCTGAATGGGAGGCCCTTAGCCTGCAGTGGGACAGTACAGGCTAATAATATATAAATATTAGAAGGCATAGAACATGGCCTAGTGTGAGAACTTTTTTATATATCGAAAGTAACAAAGCTATATAAATAGCTTGTTTTATTGTAGAAACATTGAAACAAGACACCGATTATGAATCGTCGCTGAGGCTATTTTGTAGACGCGGAGGAGTTGACAATATTTTTAAGGAGATATTAATTTCACGAACAACTATCATCTGGCTAAACAATTTGTTTTTATGTTATTACCACTAGATTTATATATTACCAGCACTTTTATGTCTTACTGCAGGTAGGGGCCTCATTTGCATTACGCGGAAAATGTGACAAGCAGTTGTGGACTTAATTAGATGTAAAAGTCTGATAAAAAGTGTGTGGATGTAAAAATGGGATATTAATAATAATTCAGATTTAAACTCTAGTTTTTCTCTGGTTTCTATTATTTTTAAAACTTACAAAGTTAATAAAACATTTACGGTCGTCTTTGTATTACGCATGTTACTTATCTTATGGTGAACACAATTTAAAGAGCACGGTACATAATTTATCATAATCATGGCAGCCCGTGACGGAGGGATACTTGGCATGCTAATACCACGCTGGCCAGACGGATTAGTATAGGGTTTAATTTCAAGTTTTCCTTCTTTCTATGTAAAGGTAATATTTACAGATAGTCCCTTATTCGGATTCTACGTCACCCATGGGATGAGATGGGGTGGTTACATATTGTATTCTTACTCCGTCACCACACGGATAACATACTTAACCAATATATTTTATAATATAATTATTACAGTAATAAATCAACATGACTAAACCCATGTCTACATACACTTCACATTAATTTGTAAGTTCGAAAGGTCCTGTCATTTTTCATTGTTAACGATTCACCCTTTAGAGAATTTAATGATCTTAACGATAGCATGTAATAATACAAGACTGCGACCATTCTTTATCATTATAACTTCACAGTATGGTGCTCGTTGATGTATAGTTACTATTGACTGTACTAATTTATTTTGAATTTATTAAAATATTAGAATAGACAAGCTTTGGGCATAATGAGTAGGTATGTAATTAATTTAAGAATGATTTATACTTTTTAAATAAACGATTGATTTTTTTTGTGTGTTGATTTTCTTTATTTTTCAACATTATGCTACAAAATAACAGCTAATTGACGTCAGTTTAAAACTAGGTACTTAGTCTAAGTTTACATATTAAAAGTTTTCCAAACTTTACCACCGCTTTCATGGCGCTAGTAGAGAAGAAGCGGCGTAACAAACTATAAATCAGCGTTTTATTTATCAATGAAAACGATCACATTCCGCTTTGTCATTTCGCCTGAGACGCATGTCTCGGCGCTCGCATCGCTCACGCATTTTTCGAAGTATCGAGTTTCGCGAAGTGTCCGCGTCGCCCCGGTCGCGCTGCCTTCGTGCCCGTTTTACCGAACTGCCGTCGCGACTTCGTGGCGCATCGGTCGAGGCTGTTTCGTCGGACCGCCGCTTGGGCGGTAAGTACACTTTGCACACTTCCGTGTGTTATCATTTAAACGTTTAGCGTCTGTGTTCTTTTAAGAACGCAGACTAACGTTTAAACGGTAAATTTTAAGGAGTGTTTGGCCCCTTCCGGGTAATTGGTGGAAACCTAACGGTGTCAACGAAGCCGATTGAGCCCCAGGTAGCTCGTCCCCGGCCCCTCAGGTCTGGGACTAATACCGAGAGTCCGGACCCCATTGCACTGGGACTCGCCCAGGGGGAAGGAAGGCCCGCGACCAATAGGGCGCCGGTCATTGTTCGTTCCCTTTGTACTTCCCGTAAGCGCTCCCTGCTCGCGCAGGGGGACGCATCTGCCGTCATGGACGACATCCAAGTGATGTTGTCTAATGACATGCAGGCCTCAGGACTGAGTATGACAGAGGAATCGTCATCTCGTTTACTCACCACCCTCACACTGAGATACACAAACATCATGAAGAGTCACGATGAGCGAATACGCGCCCTTGAGGCTTCCTTCGCCAAACCAGCACACAATCTCACACCCGCGATACCCGTACTCACGTCCACACCCGCGCCCGTGACCCTTTCACCCGCGACCGTGGCACCTGCACCCGCGACACCCGCACTCACACTCGCGCGCGCACAAACACCCGCGCCCGTACACACTCCCACGACCGTACACTCTGAGGACGACATGGACTTCGAGTCCATCGTCCCCTCCGCTAAAAGGACCGCTTCGCAGCGCTCCGCCTCCCCCTCTCCCGCGTCCACGCTCGTCGACAGCGACAGCGACGGACTCTTCACAACAGTGAAGAAAAGCAGGAAGGCGCGTCGTAAAGGATGCAAATCTGCCAGGGCCGCCAGCTCTGAGGAGGAGCCCACGACCTCCCCCCCCGCTGGGACTAAGCCCACCCCGCCCCCTGTGATTGCTGCATTTATGCAACTCTCGCAGCCATCTCAGCCCGCGCAGGACACCGTCGCCCCGCCGACACCCGTCCTTGCTGCGCCCTCCACATCAGGGAAGCCAGCCTCACGCTGTGCCCCCCTCCCGACAAAAGTCAAGCCCCCCCCACCGGTCTTCCTCAGGGACAAGACCAAGTGGGATGCGCTCTCCCGCACCCTCGCGGAGAAGAAAATTAACTTCTCCCGCGCCTCCAACACAGGGGAGGCTATAAAAATACACGTCCCCACAGTCGACGACTTCCGTCGTCTCACTCATTACCTCACGGTCAATCACGTGCCGTATCACACCTACGCCCTCCCTGAGGAGCGTAAAGTGAGGGCCGTGATTCGTGGTATCCCCCACGAAATCTCCAATAAGGCCGTCCTCAACGACCTCGTTAGTCAGGGTTTTCCCGCCGAGGCTGTGCATAAAATGCAGAGCCGCTCCGGCCGTCCCGTTTCGCTCGCCATGGTCATCATGACCAGTGGCGTGCAACATAAGGCGAGGGATCTCTTTCGCCTGGAGAAATCTCTAGTCGTGTGCGGACTCTCCGGCCTCAAGGTCGAGGTACCACACCGACGCGGCTCCCCGGGGCAGTGCCACCGCTGCCAAATGTACGGCCATGCTTCGGCTAACTGTACGGCTCCCCCTAGATGTGTGAAGTGCCTAGACCCGCACTTCACAAAGGAGTGCTCCCGCACAAGGGACTCCTCCTCTCCCCCCGCCTGTGTGCTATGTGCCCAAACCGGGCACACAGCTAACTACAAGGGCTGCCCCCGCGCCCCCCAGCGCAAGACCCCCACTAGGAAATCTAGGGCATCTAGGTCCAAACCCGTCCCTCCCCCCGCGACGGAAAGGAACTTTCCGAGCCTCCCGGCAAAGGAAAGCACCCCTGCCGCTGCGGGTACTAGGCCCGCCTTAGCATGGGGCCCGAAGAAGGTGGCACCAGTGCCGCCCAAACCGGCGCTCCTCCCCACTCCCATCCCATCCTCCCAGCCCGGCTTAGGCTCAGGAGGCCCCTCCAACCCACTAGGTGCAATCCGTAGTGCACTCAGCGGCATCAGCATCGCGGAGGTGCAAACATTTGCACGCAAGTACCGCGAGATCACTGACCCACTCGCTCTGGCGCTCCTGCTAGACGAGCACGCAACTCTACTCTACAAGTTAGGTTTCCAATAGGTAGTTAGGTACACACACATACTAACACTAACATGGACACCAATACACACACATCACACGCACATAACACGCCAGCTACACTCGCACTCACCACGGGGCGCATCAAGCCTAAGGGACTGTCGTTGGTTTCTTTCAACGCCCGAAGCCTCAGACCGCAGGTCAACGAGCTCAGAGAGTTCGTCAAGAATCTTGGGGTTGACCTACTCCTTATCCAGGAAACGTGGCTCAAACCCACTTCCCAGAAAGGATTGTCAATTCCCAAGTTCTCCTTACTCAGAAATGATAGAGCCACAGGCCTTAATGGCGGTGGCACAGCTATTTATTTCCGAAGGGAGCTACACTGTTCACCCATGGACACTCCGTCACTCACCAACATGGAGGCAACTATATGTAGGTTGTCTATGATAGGTCACCAAACCCTAGTCATAGCGTCCGTTTATATACCGTCGGGTAACCTCCCCCTGAGAAGTGATTTTGAAGCACTCCTCTCGCTAGGTGATCACGTTATCTTGTTTGGAGATTTCAACTCTAAACACAAAGATTTTAATTGTAGGACCACAAACACAAACGGTCGAGCCTTATTAGAGATTGCGGAAGCATTTGAGCTGGAGGTTATCAGCCCATATGACTGCACGCACTATCCTAGCGCTAACGCTTACGCACCCGGCGTCTTAGATTTTGCTATGACGAAGGGTGTTTATTTACCTTTAAGGTCTGTAGAAACCCTACACGACCTGGGCTCAGACCACCGACCTGTACACATAGTATTAGGCCCGC
Organism: Schrankia costaestrigalis; assembly: GCA_905475405.1. Classification (NCBI taxonomy): domain Eukaryota; kingdom Metazoa; phylum Arthropoda; class Insecta; order Lepidoptera; family Erebidae; genus Schrankia; species Schrankia costaestrigalis. Next base: position 16,782,289 of record FR997832.1, read on the forward strand.
TCGAACCGTCAGCCCCTCCCACCAAGTCTTTTGTTAACTGGGATAAGGTCACTAGGTCTCTCGCCTCTGCGATTGACGAGCCCGACTCTCCTTTTGCTTTCTCTCCTGACTCGCTGAATAGCGGGGAGAAGATCGACGAAGCAGTAAATTCATTCACACGCTTAGTCACCAAGTCTGTGGAAGATAATACGAAGGTGGTCAACCTGCCTAGGCGGGCACAGCTGCCGGCGGATATCCGAAACACGATAAAGGCTAAGAACGCAGCGCTTAGAAGGGCTGCGCGTTACCCCACTCCCTCTAACCGAGCCGACGCGAACTATCTGCAGAGGCTGGTTAGATCCAAACTCTCAGACCTGAGGAACGCTAAATGGGGCAATCTCATGCAAGAAATATCTCCGTCGCACCAAGCGTTTTACAAAGTGGCGAAAGCCCTTCGTAGTGACGTAGTGCAAACAATCCCCCCTTTATCTCGTCCAGATGGCACTATAGCCTTCGAAGACGAGGAAAAAGCCGAATGTTTCGCTGACAGCATCTCTGATCAGTGCTCCCCCTCTAAACAACCATGCGACCCAGCGCATCTCCGGTCAGTAGAGAAAGAACTCCGTAACAGGAACTCTCTCCCTCTCACGGCCCCTCCCATAACGGTTACGACGGACGAACTTGTTTCGCACGTCAAGAAGCTACAGGTTAGAAAGGCCGCGGGTGCCGATGGCATTTCTAACAAGACGCTCAAGCACTTTCCCATCCAAGTGCTAACCGTTCTCACAGTCATCTTCAACGCTTGTTACGATCTATGTCACTTTCCCACTGCGTGGAAAGAGGCTATCGTAATAGGCATACCAAAGCCTGGTAAACCCCTCAACGTCCCTAGTAGCCACAGACCAATTAGCCTACTCAAGGCAATGGGCAAGCTATTCGAGCGAACGATGCAATCTCGTTTGAGAGATCATCTGTTCGACAGCGGCATAGCTATCCCCCATCAATTCGGCTTCCGACCCGCCCACTCATGTACTCAACAGGTACACCGTATAGTGGAATACGCACTAGACGGATTCTACCCCAAAAGGAGGAAGACAGTGGCAGTCTTTTTTGATGTCGCCAAGGCCTTTGACAAGGTCTGGCACGACGGGCTGGTATACAAGTTATACTTGTTAGGCCTGCCCGATCGGATGGTTCGATTAATTACCTCCTTCCTTAGCGGTAGGACCTTTCGTTTCAGGCACGAAGGTACCCTATCGACATCTCGGTCTATCACGGCCGGCGTACCTCAGGGCTCCCCCCTGTCCCCCCTCTTATACATATCATACACAAATGATATACCAGTACCTTCGCTCAGAAGCGGGGTACAGATGTCGTTATTCGCAGACGACACCGCCTTGTACTGTAATAGTGTTACTATTGCAGCGGCGGTGCGTAAGCTTCAACCATCTATCAACAGATTGGGCGCGTGGTTTCGCAAGTGGCGCATAGATGTGAATGCAGACAAGAGCGCTGCGGTTCGCTTCGATGTAAAACGGCGGAATTCACTATTACGTAGGCCCGACGACCCCCCGCGACTGCTAGGTTCACGTATACCCTGGCGGCGCGAAGTCAAGTATCTTGGAGTCACACTGGACGAAACCCTCTCGTTCAGGCCGCACATACGGCGAGTGACCAGGAACGCACGCTCATATCTCGGCCGGCTACACCACATGGTTGGCAGGCACAGTAGAATGTCACTACGAAACAAGCGAACTATCTTCAAGGTTTGCATACGCCCAGTACTCACATACGCATCACCTGTATTCGCACACGCGAGCCCAATCCTTATGGAGAAGCTCCAGACAGTACAAAACATATTCATACGCCGGGCGGCCGACGCACCGTGGTATGTTCGCAACGCGGACCTGCACCGGGACATCGGAATGCCCACTATACAGACATTCATAAAACAGGCCTCTGATAGATTCTTCAAATCTGCAGAGGAGCACACAAATCACCTCATAAGGGAGGCGGTGGCCTACACCCCCGTTCTCCCTAACCCCACCACTCCTCACGTCATACGAAGGCCTCGTAATGTCCTACTGGACTCACCGGACACACTGTCCTCCGATCTGGAAAGGCTTGTCAAAGCTCAGATCCCTTAGGTCCCCCCTAAGCTCTCTGTTAGTTTATACATGACCTGAACGCAGTGCGCGCTCAATCATGACTCTCTAAGTAGAATTCTCTTAGGGAAAATCAAGTGGGCGTCCCTTCAATGGGGCGACGCTTATCTAAGAAACGCTTCCCCGGACCCCAGTCTGGGGGGGACGTTCCGATTCGCTTAGCAGCCCATAGGGCAACAGAGTAGTAGGTCTGGTGGTTTTTAGCCGGTAAGAGTCTCGGCATAACCCGCAGGGACATAGGGCCTCCCTCGGTGTACTCATGAGAGTTTTCCACCCCCTCCCAAGTATAGACCGGAGGTAGTCTGGGCGAGTTCTGCCCAGGCGGCGTCATTCGTGGCGTTAAAAAAAAAAAAAAAAAAAATCAATGAAAAAAAAATAAAAAATCATAGTTAATGGTATTTGAACAGTTCATCGATTTCACCTAGAAAGACAATGTTCTTTTTAATCACGTGTCTAAATGAAAAAATATAGTTTCATATCAAACGCACCCTGCGGCGTAAATTGACAATTTTCCTCAACAAAATTTTTGTAACATATTTTGTTACACGAATAAATTATTTCATATTGTGTATTGTAAACAGGTTCAATAAAATATTAATTGGTGAGTATAAAAAGTCCAGGATATAATATGTATGTTTTCTAATAATAATGTTATATAACATATTAAAAATTGATCCCAGATGACCCAGTGAATAATTCATGACAATAAACTAAATAATTATGTTATGTTTCTCACGATGTTTAAATAAATAACCTGTTCATTATACGATAAACGTATTATCATATTAGTGATTGTTTAAGTCTAGGAATGTCGAGGTCTAAGAATTTTCTTCAAGGATTTATTTTTAACTATTATATGTATTTGAATTCGCGAGTAGGCACTTTACCTGTTCTAATACCAAAGAGATTATATTATTTACTCTCCTGTGTAATAGAAAACTGGCACTCATCGTACCAGCCCATTAATGTCCCACTGTAGGGACGGACCTCCTCCCTTAATGAAGGGAAAATTGCCACAGACGGATTGGTATAGGGTTTAATTTGAAGTTATTCACGGCTAGTCTCTTAGTCGGTTCCTACGACACCCATGGGATGTGATGGGGTGGTGACATATTGTATTCTTACTCCGTCACCACACGGAGAAGCTCTCAGGCACTCACTGATTTAGAAACAAGTTATGAGATAACGTAACCTAAAACGAAAAATGCTTACTTCACAAAAAAAATGCAAAGTCAGAACAGTGTGACTGATGTTGTTCTCTCACATGTACTCGTATAAGTTTATATTATATAGAATGTTTCTGTCAACCATTTAGAAAAAACTGTCATTTACGTAATATTAAATTACAATAGAAAAAAAGATATTTCTAACAATAACATTGAGTAACACTATTTCTATTGTAATATAAGACCAGCGAATAACATTCTTGGAGTCAAGTGGAAAAGGCCGTTATCTGTCGTATGCAAAGCGAATGAATTCATTGCTTTTAACAAATAAGTCGATCTGAGTAACCATGGGCACAGTATAACCAGTAGTCTATGTCGGCCGAATATTTATCAGAAATGCCTACGGCTACGCGGTACATAAACATGCGATAGGGCTGCCCACTTCCAGCTTTTTAATTACATTTACCTACTTTTCCGCTCTTTATTGCGGCACAGTCGCGACTGTTCACTTCCCAAAGCCACCGCTATCGTGAGCGAGTAGGTATAACTCGCGTTTCGTCCGTTTCTATGAAGTCAAGATACTGTATATATTTGTACTATGCCATGGACCTCACACGATGCAGACGTATGGTTCGTTTTAACAGTTGAAACTTTAAACAAAGTATTCAATGTAACGGATACTGTTGTATTGTGTATGCTCAATAAAATTGGGTAATTACGTGATTGTTAATGGTCCATTACTCTTTAGCGCGTGCTGGGATCTTAATAATTAGTCAACAAGAAGCAACAGAATGTAAATCAAAAGGTGATACAATGAAAATGCTTCGTCGCGTGTAACAGTTTGGAAATATCTTTACATAACCATATGAAATGTCTTTAGTTTTACAGGCTCTCTTGGATTCCATAAATGAAAATCGTTTCATATTTTCGTTATTTAATATTTTCAGGTAAATTTCAAAGCAAAAAATACAATTTATTCGTAACTAGGTTTTCCGCGCCCACTTCGTTGTGCGGCGAAAAAAACGCGTCACTTTTTTAAACATACTTATTTTATTACTGCTCCACTCCTATTAGTCATAGCGTGATACTATTTAGCCTATGATACTCCCCGATAAATGCACTATTTAACATAGAAAGAATTTTTAAAATCGGTTCAGTAGATCCAGAGATTACCCCCTACAACGTCACAAACACACAAACTTTACCTCTTTATAATATTATAGTATAGATGTACAGCAGTCGTACAGTATTACTACAGTCGGGATCGCATTGCAGAGAACTAAGATGATGAATTAAACCTGGATAATGAGATTAACCGATCGCTGTATAAAGTTGCAACCGAGTCTTTGCAATAGAATTAAATCTATCGAGAATTTTAATTTTGCTAGGCTCTTCTTATTTACTTGGGATCGCATCGGTTCAAATGGTTTTTTGCTTTCGTAATATTCTGTCAGCGGTTTTATAATCGTTCATTCACTCCCTTTTCGTTTATATTTTGTTTTACGCAGTTCACCCATCTTTTCTGAATCTTAAATTGTTATTATGAGTGTTCTGTTTCTTGTATAATAGAATACATTAGTTAGCGAGCACTCAAAGTATAAGCTAACCAAAAGAATCAAACGTTATAGTTCCGGTATAGTTAGTAAAAATCTAGCTAAACAGTGATTAAATTTAAGAGGCGTTTATGAGTAAGGGGGTTAATTGCTAAGGTGGGTTTCTTTGCTGATGGAGCAGTGTGTGTTTGCCGATTTTCTTTTACTCACATTTAAAGAAAAACACGAGACGAGCTGCACTGTGGACTTTAATAATGGTGGATATTTTTTTATTATTGTTATTATATTTCCAGACTCTCATTATTATTTAAACAGTTCTCAACAATAGTACAATTAAATAAAAATGGCGTGAGGTTCAATGAACACAAAACAGTTCGTTGTAAAAGGCGAAGTTTTTAAAACCGCATCCCCTATTAGTGGTTTTATACTAACTTTTAAAGATGTGGTTGAGAGTTGAGACTAAAAAGTCAAGATAGTACAATTGAAAAACGTTAAAGATGGTTCTGTAGATATAAAAGCGACCATTTACATTAATTTCGAAGTCTTAAATGATTTTGTAATCAAATTACAATCAAAATGTACAAAGTTTACTAAATGCTTGCTAAGGGTTCTTTATATTTATTTTAGGAGAACCCTTTTGGCAATAAAATACTTTAGGCTCATTAATTATGGTAGTCATTAATGCAGACCTTTTTTCTGCGCTGGCTTTGCGTAAATTTCAGTAAAAATTACGAGAGTTTAGGTGTCTTGGGTGTACGCAAGGCTACAAACGGTTATCGAGACGAGAACGCAGTCATGTTGTCGTGTTAATTATAAAAAGAAACACTTAACTTTCTGTTTTTTTTTATTTTATTCTAATAAATATTTTTCTAAGCCTGTTGCACAAAATGTATTCTGTGGCGCGTGTTGGGAGAAGCCTATGTCCAATATTAGACTGCGATAAAAGGTTAATTGTTACACTAAAGACATGTAAAAAGCTCTTGTTTTCTATAGATATTGCACATACGCTCAGTGCAATTGAAACTAACAAGACGATATAATATGTACCTCAGTGCCAGCAAAGCCACCAAATGCTTGCGGGATTCTAAAAAGTTTAATGAAAGAGATTGTAAGTACAAGATCTGTGGTTCTTACGTTCAGTAACGACTTCAGTTTAATTTTAAGTCGATGGACCTGCTTTTTGTCCGTTCAACAATATAAAGGTAAGACGGTCTCTCGAGTAGTATCTCAGTTTATGGAGCCATTGACTTTAAATTGTGCTGTCTTAAAACGTTATTTAAGGGATTAAGTACCCGTTTTATCTGGCTTAAGAAAGTTTTAATGCACGTGAATATTTGATTTGAAACGATATCATTATTAAATGCTGGAAAAGGATTTGTGCAATTCAACAGTGACTGGTTGTAAGTGAGTAAACTTAGTTTAAAAATTGGCGTTTCGCTAAAACAGTGTTGTAGTGAGTAAATTGTGAGTAAAACTGAGAAGAAAATATTAATCCGTTGTGTAATTAAAAACATAAAGTTATGTTTTAAGAAGTATTAAAAAATATATTTATTATGACATAAACAAATTAAATTCCAATTTTATAATATGAAATTAACTGCTGATGTTTTTATGTTGCTACTTAAGACAACTATTCTTTGCTGAAAATTACACGTATTATTATTAGCCGTAAGGATAATAATAGCCATAGTAATAAGGGTAATAATAATTAGCATAGTATGGGTAGTAAGGGTAATAATAGTAAGGGCAGCAATACATTGTATTATTTGGTGGTGGGTATGGGTATTGTCTTCTACTTCGGGCAAGCATTGGTAGCCACTTTTCTAAATCAATTATATGTTCTAACCACTCCGATGACGTCTTACGGGTATCATCGTTTCGTACTTCAAAGCTGTGTTCTGATGTAGATAATAAACCTATCGCAGTGATTAGTATGAAAAGGCAACACCAAATATCTGCAAGAATAAATATTATTAACAGGTAAAAACAGAGCAAAACCAAACTGCTGCCTACGCTAGACAAAAGTGTTTGACTTATCACAACAGCCCATCAATGTCCCACTGCAGGGATGAGCCTCCTCCCGTGACGAAGGGATATTTGGCCTACTAATACCACGCTGGCCAGACGGATTGGTACATGGTTTAATTTCAAGTTTTCCATCTTTTTATTTCATTAAGATGATAGTCCCTTAGTCGGTTTTTACGACACCCATGGGACGAGATGGGGTAGTGACATATTGTATTCTTACTCCGTCACCACACGGAGAAAAAAATAGCTGACTCGTATAGCCATAATAGTTTGACTCATATAGCCTTTTAAATTTCATCAGCTAATGTGCACTTCCACTTTTTACACAATAAGTAGATCAAATGGTGGTATCGATCTACACGGCATCTTGTTGAAGACCTATCTGCCCTCTTACTAAACCTACTTGTATTTATTTTTTTGACTCCATTTAAAAAAACTCTACATGCATACAATGAAAATGTACAAGTACTTACGCATTTTAGGTGATAAGTTGCTTATTTGGCTATTCCTTTACGTTACGTATTAAATTATGTATTTAAATATGTACGAGTAATTTAACTATTGTTATTTATATAATCATTTTGAAATATGAAATTGATTTATTCCTAGGTGCTTTTAACTCAATAATCAAATAATTACTGATCAAGAAAGTATGTAATATGCATAATATAATCAAATCATGACACACGTAATGTATGTAAATTAATAATTTTGTATAATTTGGTAATTTCTCACATTTTGCTAACGCCATAATTTTTTATCGAAAACCTTGTATTGATTATTTTTAAATTAAATAAACAATTTCATTACAGCCCATTAATATCCTACTGCAGGGATATTAATAAATAAAATTATTTTTTATGGTTGAGTATCTCAAATTGATTAAAAAACGAAGCCATTGTAGGATTACTTTGTTGGAGCAATTTATAGCTCTAAGTCCCTTGAGTCCAACTGGAAAACTCTGCTCACCTTACGTTTCAAAATTATAATAAGCCTATTAATAAGAAGATTGATTAAGTAGATCCTTCAGTAATAAATTAAATTAATATACTACGCAGAATTGTGATATCAAATGAGATTTATCAACTATTTGTACCCTTTCACTACGTTGACTTGGGCGTGCGCTAGTCAAGGTGCAGTAATCGTGACCGGACACACCCGAACCCGAACTACTGGGGCGGAGATTGCCGAACGACCTGCCGCCATTGTTGCTCTACCGACAAGATTTGAAATTAGAATGATCTATGGCCCTAGGGTGCGGTATTGTATAAAGAATTGTATGTAATCATTTTATCAATCAAGTAGTGGGTAGTCAATAAATATATTTTATAGTAAGCATTCTTCGTGTGGTGACGGAGTAAGAATATAATATGTCACCAGTCACCACCCCATCTCATCATAACGGTGTCATAAAAACCGACTGAGGGACTATCCGTGAATATTATCTTAACGATATAAAAAGAAGGAAAACTTGAAATTAAACACTATAGTATTTAATTTCAAGTTTTCCTTCTTTACCAATGCGGTATACCAATGCGACTGGTCATCGTGGTATTAGTAGGCCAAGTATCCCTCCGTCACGGGACGAGACCCATCACATAAAGAAGGAAAACGTGAAATTAAACACTATAGTGTTTAATTTCAAGTTTTCCTTCTTTACCAATGCGGTATACCAATGCGTCTGGTCAGCGTGGTATTAGTAGGCCAAGTATCCCTCCGTCACGGGACGAGGCTCATCCATGCAGTGGAACATTAATGGGCTGTTATGATGATAGCAGGCATTGCAGCCTGTATATGCTTATACATTAAATAAATATGAAGTCACTAAGCATATTCATATGTTTGTGACCAATCGCAAATGTGTGGTCGTTCTCCGTGTAATGTGCTAAACACGGTGTAACCACTACAACTGCCACATCATCTCTACGAAACCAAAACAAGAAAAAGTTTTCATAATACTACCTTTCAGATCTGTGTGGTATTATTAGACTTTGTCTCCTCTGTCATAGGACCGCTGTCCCTGCAGTAGGACATTGATGTAAAATTGAATTATGGCTGATAATATCATAGTAAGATTTGGACCTAATTAACTATTTGATTGTGATCAGATGGTCAAATGCGGATGTTTCATATTAAACTAAATTCTTTATATGCAGTTTTATATAAGTATAAAATAATGACATTATTTTAAACGTACAGCGACAGTCGAGCTACACATCGTCGTTATAAAATACGTCTTAATACGATGGATTAAGGTTGTTTAAGTATGCGTTGCTGTGTAAGATTACCTACTAATCTAAATTATTATATTATTTTTATATTTTGTAGTCACTTTTGATTTCCTTATTAAATAAATATTTTTTATCTGTCACTGCTACCGCAATGTATTTGTTATCTGTTAATTCTAACAATATAATCAAGCTTTCATTTTGTAATTGTAGTTATTTTGTCAATTTGTGTAAAATTAAAACGTCAGTCCCTAATTATTTGTAATATAATTACTAATAAAGATAATACGAGCAAACTGTGTTCACAATTTCTTAACAAAATATAGCTTAAAAACGAAACATTTGCAGTTCGCATTATAGTCATTGCAGTACGTAACATAGTTAAACCCACGTTCGATGTAATATGAGTGGCTATAATGTATTTTACATTACTCGATGTCAGTCGTATTCTTGATGGCGCGGACTAGCTCTTAACCAACCGAGGGCACACTTAATTGACATAAGACCGGTCGAGATAATTTCATTCTATAAAACTGTTACTAACTACTGACTATTAATAGCGGATTATTAAAATGTTGATTTTTCTTGAACTATTTTTTTATTGATCAAAATTTATAAAAGTATACGATTTAATTATAACGTTCTTCTGTCATGTATGAATTATTAAAAAATATGTGCGTGTTACGAATTGTCAAAAGGAGTAGAGGAAAGTGTGGTATTTAATTGTACATGTTGCTAAACAGACCACAAAGTGATATGCGACTTTAGCTGTCTATGTCGTCGCCACCGATGAGCCCGCTTAATCTTAATTTAGTGCAATAGCTAGTGAAATTACAGGACTAAAGGTTATAAAAACTTGTGAATTTACCATCACTTTAGACTTTCTTATACGAAATTGTAATACTTGATAAAAAGTAATCACTTTGCAAAAATGTTCTATGGAACCCGTCCTTAAACATTTCTTCCCTGTAAAGAATTGTCCACCTGTAATAGGGATACGCTTCTAATGACTTTAAACTTTTCTTATATTAAGATTAACTATATATTCCTTAGGCGCATCTTACGACGTTCAGAAGATTGGTGAGGTAAAGCGGATTGAATATCTAAAGCCCGATTTACACACTGTACTTGTCGATGTATAAATCGGCCTTTAGTCTAATTAAAGAGCAAGAATACAAAAAGTTAATTAATTTGACATTGACATTTTATATTCTTTATCATCCCACATGTAAGAAATCTACAATACAATTGGTAATTACTATTTTCCTTAAGAAATAACGTCAATTTACCGACATCGCTTTATTTCAAAAGATGTAAAATAAAGGACAAAAATTTCGAATCAGATAAAACAAAAGTCAATAAAACAACTCTCATCTTTAATTGATAGTCATTTATTAACTAATGTGGCTCAGATCACTCGGCCCTTTTGAAACTTTAATTATGTTTATTCGAAACCATTAATTGTTGAACGAGTTCGGTTAATCGATCCCTTTAAAGTACTATATTCGAAAGTTTTAGAACGATAGAGATTTAGAGAATTTTAGTCTAATGCCGCCGTATTAAAAAGAAAATGATGACATTTCTTTTCATAGATAGTGTCGAGCTTAGTGGTACATGTTTAACTGTAAGTATTTAATTGCACCTCAATCTGTATTGATAAAAGTAACATGTGCATACGTAATTAAGCATTTATAACTAAATTGACAGAATTACTAATCAGTTCTTTGAACATTGTATGAGATTTAAAGTTATTAAGCGGAACAAGTATCCATATAAAGAGTTAATTATCAGTTTAAATTGCAGACGAATCACGGGTTATGTTGCGCCAGAATAAATTTTGAATTCAATTACTGGAAGTGACTATGCAGTAATAATCGATCGAACCGAAGAATTTAAAGCCAGGTGCTACTGAAAGGAAACTGTCGAGACCCTCCATTGCGGAACGAATGAAGCATGTCAATCAATTTAATTAATCGTTAAATTATTCTCAAGGATATTCTACTATCCTTATAATTTTTAAATTAATTGTAAAATAGCTTTACTTTTACACACACACAGATAGAACTAAATAGATACAATGTAATATTTTTGTACTATTAAAGGGAAGATCTGTAAGGTTATTAATGTCGTAACGACCCTCCTCTAGTGAAAAAAGAATACTTGCACTACTCATCGTCATAACGAGCCTCCTCCCCTGACGGAGGGTTACTTGGCCTACTAATATCACGCTGGCCAGACGGATTGGTATAGGGTTTAATTTCAAGTTTTCCTTCTTTCTATGTAAAGGTAATTCAGGTAATTCACAGATAGTCCCTTAGTCGGTTTTTAGGACACCCATGGGATGAGATAGGGTGGTGACATATTGTATTCTTACTCCATCACCATACGGCTAATAAAATTCTTTTGACTTCCATTAATGTTTTTGTTATATGAAACGCAAGTAGAACTCTTTGATATGAATAATCACGAGAGTAAACTATGTCAAGTCAATAGAATTCAGTCGTATTAAAGCAAGCTGATATCAGTTCCCGATGTTGTGTAGTCGTTGCAGCATTTGAATCAACGAGCAACATGTGGTTACCAATAAAAGCTCAACCGAATTTGTCAACATTCAAATGTGTATTAAGTATTTATGTTCTGTGTTTTATCTTTGAAGTTTTAATGCATTTTATTATTAAGTGCTAATGAGCACATGTTACGTCGTTATTTTTGTTTTTAAACAACAAGGGCCAGATTCAGAGACCGCACTTTGACTTTACTTTAGCAAAGTCTAGATATTTTCTTTGAATTTGAAAAACATTACAAGTAATCTTTCGCATGAAAAGTTTACTTTGGGAAGATTACTTTGAAAGTAAACTTTTCATGCGAAAGATTACTTGTAATGTTTTTCAAATTCAGAGAAAATAACTAGACTTTGCTAAAGTAAAGTCAAAGTGCGGTCTCTGAATCTGGCCCCAACAATAACCCCCGGTTTCTGAATGTCTGATCAAGTCAAAAGCAACTAATTAAGGGTCAAAACTATAATTTTCAGGAACTAAAATGACAGTTTTGACACTTGTTTAGTTGATTTTGACTTGATCAGGCATTCAGAAACCGGGGGTTAATCAAACAAAATCTTCTTAAATATTCATTCTTATGCAAACGAACCTCATTTCTTGAGCAGTAGAATGAAACTATAGTCTTGTTTTTTGTGTTTTGGTCGATTTGTTCCTGATTCGTCATCTTCCTAATTGGTCATCTTCCAAATTCGTCACTTTCCTAACTCGCCATCTTCTAAACTGGTCATTTTCCAGATTCGTCATCTTCCAAACTCGTCATTGTACTGTCGAATTGACTTTTAACAGAAACTAAAAGAAATAATTATTCAAGTATGGGCAGGAACAATATGTTTTATATCTTAAAGTGTATCATATTTTTATGAATACAAGTGCTAATTATCGTTGATTTTAAATGAATATTTATATCTGTAAAGGCTACAAAAAAGTTATGTCTACAAAATAATTAAATTGACTTATTTCAAATGGTATGCAATGTCACTTGTAAAAAACATTATCATGTACCTAACATTTTTATACTAATAAAATAATTTTATCATCATTCTTATTTATTTAAGTAATATGTATTTAGTTTAAATAAATATTTATTTATATAAGATAGTACACAAACAAAGTGCTTCTTCTCTTATTTTTTTTATAAAACAAAGGATTTATGTAATAAATTTTTGTTGACAAATGTACACGGTATGACGAGTTTGGAAGATGACGAATCTGGAAAATGACCAGTTTGGAAGATGACGAGTTAGGAAAGTGACCAGTTTGGAAGATGACCAATTAGGAAGATGACGAATCAGGAACAAATCTTTTGGTCATTGAGGTAATATGTACTACGTACTACGTATTAACTCAATGGTTTTGGTACTAACTATTCATATTTTTTTATCTAGCCTAATGTTCATATAATAATATTGATACCTACTGTGGTTTCTTCCAAGGAGGTTATATTATACGAGTATAAGGCATTGGCAGCTTAAGAAGTGAGAAACTAGAAAGGAGGTTCATTCAAGTATCACAGTGATTAAAAACCAAAGAGGCTATAATTGAACTTTTTCTTGCTGTGTTCTTAAAAAAGTAGGAAGTGACTACACCACTTTTTTACTTCTATTTAATGCTTTCATTTAAAAGTTGTGACTTTGTGTTAAAATAAGGCGATTTAACTAACTGTGAACGTTCAACGATCCATTCATAAATATGTCGTTCAGGTTTCCGTATGTAGTTGCCCGTGAAATGGGCTATCACTGTTTCCATTACCAGTTAAATACATTTTATGTTTTAAATTATGTCGTAAGTTCCCGACAATATTATTTAAACAAAAGATTTTTGGCATTTGGTTGTCTCTTATTTCCAAATTTTCAATCACTCCTGCGAAAGGCCTCCTTCTTTCAGCAGTTATTAAAAAAATCTTTTAAAGTTTGTCTAAAGTACAGGCCTAATAACAAGACCCTTAGCGTGTCACTATACAGATAACAGATTACCTTTTGCATCGTCCATGATCTGAAAGGAATACAGTAACAGCATTCGACTCTCCTTTAAATTTTGTGCTTAATGGTTACAAAAAAAAAAACAATGAAACATCTAACGAAACGTCAAAGTTGTTAAATAACAAAAATAATCTTAAGCGTACTAATAAACCGCAATCTTAATATAAATAATATCATTCGAACTAGTTAAAAGTAATATACCTAATATCATTCGAACTAGTTCAAAGTACTCTACATAGATAGCAGAACTATAAAACTAGACGCTAGCCACATGGCGTAGCGTATCTGTGGGGACAATCACCCTGCATTCCATTCATGTGGTCACCCTGTAAGGTGATGCGCTTTACCACGATTTGCGACACCTACCAACCTAATGATATACGAATAACTAAATCGATTCTTGGAAATCCAATCGTGTTTTAAAATGAGATACCTAAAAATGAGATTGAAAAATGCAATCGATTCTCGATAGCAATATAAAGGTTTTATACATTGATCATAAATGAGTTATAACTCATTTGAATTTTTGGTGTGACTATAGTTATTTTATAAAAGACTAGCTGACCCGAAAAAAACGCGTCCCGTTTTTAAACATATTTCATTAATGCTCCACTCCTATTAGTCATAGCGTGATACTATATAGCTTATGACACTCCCCGATAAATAGACTATTCAACACAGAAAGAATCGGTTTAATAGATCCAGAGATTACCCCCTACAATGTCACACACAAACTTTACTTCTTTATAATATTAGTATAGATAGATACAGATGACATAAGCACTCCAGGAACGGTCCTAACTCCTTATACTTACAGATACCGTGCTGGCCAGACGACTTGGTGTTGAGTTTTGCGTCCAGTTCTTATTCTTTTCTTTGACGATTAATCTAAAATATTATCTATGCAGTTTAAATTACTGTACAATAAAATTGATCATTTTATTAAAAGTATTTTTCAATATTATTGTGCAATAAAATATAATTTGCACAATATAATCAGCCGTCTAGACGCCGCCAAAGTAGGATTGCCCCCGGCAAGGTGGAATGATGTCCTAAAAAAGTTCGCTAGGTCTGGCTGGGAGTAAAAAGGGAAGGATCGTTTGTTATGACGTAAGTTAGAAGAGCTGAATTTTAATTGAATGGAACTCGCCTCGGTAGCCTGCGGTTGCGTTCGCGGCTGGCGTTCACGAGGTAGTGGATTCAAATCCCGAATATTTGTGTGTTTGTGTCCGTTAATTTAATGTCTTTAAAAATTCTTAGTGCAGGATTTGTCTTTTTTAAAAACAAAATGGAACTCAAAATAAAATAGACATTACTATAAAAATGTTTATTTAATAAACAACTTATTAATCAACAATGTCGTAACTTTTGACTGTAGAACCTTTAAATACAACATCTATACTACATTAAACTACTGAAAATACATACTAATATCACAGATATTTTGTTAAAAAGATTACTAATCCTTTACAAAAATAAAATTTACATCATATTATATTTTTTTTACATAATCGATACAATATCTCTGATTTGTTCTTTTTGTTAAAATAATATCACAATCTAATTCTTCAATATAATATATATATATTTTTTTAAATTGATAAAATTTTGTTAAACTTTTTGTGTTATTGCACTTTTAGTTTTATGGAAGATTTATTTTACTTTGTGTCTGTTTATAATTATGATTTTATACACTTTATCTTGATGCTATCTTGGACAAAATTTAAAATGAGGAAACAGGAAGCAATGTAGTGATAAAATCCTGAAACAAAAAGTTTATGTTAAGTACTTATTTATAAAAAAAAATCTTACTTTCGCGAACTTCTCCCATTCCAACATTAACATAAGTCACGATAAAGTCATTCTAGTAGGCAAATTAAAAAAAATTGATTAAAGCGCCGATTACTAGTGTAATCACATTTAGGCTGTTAGGACACTACATATCGGAGATTGGTGAGTCCCGACCGTCCTTCATCATGTAGTCTCCTACATGATTTAGGAGACTACATGTAGTCTAGTGTAATCGGCGCTTAAAGCAGCAAGTTATATTGAGATTATGCACTCAATCAACTCGATGTAATTTTACTCGCTACTCAAAATGAATACCTACCTAAATTGCTCTTAAAAATCAATTTCTGTTTTGATAACTTGTGCTATGAAACAGTTTGTAAAAATCAGTGAGTGGCTTACCGCTGGCAAAGTCAACAGTTTTTACAGATTATAGAAAGTGGGTTTCTAAGCTGTTGGTCATATATAAATTATACATCGAAATTGATAAAATATTTTTTACTTCATCTCAAATGTAAAGTTATGTCATTGTCATTGCATATTTTAAAAAATAATACAAATAATAATTATTTTTATTTATTATCTTTTGTTAGATGTTGGTAATATCCTATATTTTTTAAATAACAAAAATTAAAAATTATTTGAACAATAGGTATATGTTTTAAAAGAATATTGAGTCTAAAAACTGGGCAGCAATAAAACGGCGATTTCAGAGGTAAAGACCTAATATCAAGGCACTAGTTTTGGTTTTTAATTAGATAACGAGACCTAATATTTGTTGGTTGTTGCATTTTTAGTATTATTTTTACCATACGAATAGCATAAAACTAAATAAATTGTAGGACATCTTACCTTGTAGGATCATATCTGGTGTCAAAACCGGGAACATTGACAACGTTCCATTCATTGTTTGTTTTAGAAAAACTAAAAGAGATTTGGTCTCGAAAAGTCTCTGAAGATAAAAGCTTCATCTGTTCCAAATGTGAATGGAATTCCGGAACGAGTGTTAAATTCGTTCCTATCATGTGTTCTAAAAATAAAAATAAAACATTAGTTCAATTGTTTTATATGTGTCAAAGTACTCTCCGCGTGGTGACAGAGTAAGAACACAATATGTCACCACTCCATCTCATCCCATGGGTGTCGTAAAAACCGACTAAGGGATTATCCGGTAATATTACCTTTTACGAAATAAAAAGAAGGAAAACTTAAAATTAAACCCTATACCAACCCGTCTGGCCAGCGTGGTATTAGTAGGCCAATTATCCCTCCGTCATGGGAGGAGGCCCGTCCCTGCAGTGGGACATTAAAGGGCTGTTATGATGTGTCAAAGTAGTATTATTACACTGTGTTATTACCCCATTTCATCCTGTGGATGTTAAAAGTAAAAAACAAAAGAAGAAGACGTTGATTTGAATAAAATTCGATCTGAATTATTTTGCCTAGCGTGGTATTAGAAAAGTTTAGTTAAGTCTTGTGTGAAGTAAAGAAATGTTACAAACTGCAACGCTGGCAAAATAGATTAGTATTATGATTATTAAGTTTGACTTTCGTAGAGATAATTCTCTTAGTCGACTTTACTGATTTCCATGGGATGAGATCGGATCGCGTTAACATCTTTGTAGCTTACCTATTATAAAACCCATAGAGACATCATCTGGTAACCGTATTTGCTCACAAATACTGATGAATTTACCACCGCTGTAACAAATCATACAATAAATAAAATGTATATTACTTAGGTATAGATATGTCGCAGGGAAATGAGGAAATCAGGGATTTCACGAAATCACTAGGGATATGACGAAATCCCGTTTGTACTAGAAAAGAAATGCTTATATTTTTGTTTGTAGATTAAAAAACACAAGGATTCCAACTTTTATAGGTTAGGTTAGGTTAGAACTGTGACCATAATGCACGAGGCGAGCGAGCGAAGCGAGCGTGCCGCGGCAGCGGCCGCCGAAGTGCAAGGCATTTTCGACATTTACCGGGATTTCGTGATATCCCTAGTGATTTCGTGAAATCCCTGGTTTCCTCATTTCCCTGCGACAGATATAAATATCTATTAATTTTTTTCATCAAATCCATTTCGTTGTCTAAAGTCATCTTTTTTTCTACATAGATTAAGCCGGACAATAATATAAAATTTTCCTTAAATAATGTAAAAACACCAAACAGCTCTTCCCCATAGAAAAAAAACTTTCTTTAATACGTAAGTCCTTACTTCTAGAACTACATTAACAATACGGAAATTATGATTAGTGCCTCTTGTACATATATTTAGTCGCTCTTTAAAGTAAAAACGCTATTATACACACATCAAAAAAGTCTAAGCAACATGCATGATATTACAAATTTACCATTTATATTAATTTATTTTACCATTTATTTTAATTATAACGTTGTATTTTATTTTTAAAATAATATTTTTAGGGTTCTATGATGTAAAAATAACAGCTGTTTTCTTTATAAGTTCTTTTAATAACAGAAATTAACAATATTAGAATATACAGGTACATAAGAAACTAAACTTTTTTTTTACAAATTGAAATTTCTTAAGAAAATGAATTTATTGTGAAAGAATAGGACAATTTAATACAAAGTATGGCCTCCTCTGCTATTCAGAACTTGTCAGCAACGATTATTCATTGAATTAATGAGACTGTTTATGTCATCTTGCGGTATTCGCTCCCAATGGAATTGTAGCAAATCCTTCAGCTGTTGGGTTGTTGTCACTCCGTCCAAGTCCTTCAAAACACGTCTCTGGAGCATGTCCCATGCGTGCTCGATGGGGTTGAGGTCTGGCGATTGTGCAGGCCAGGGCAATACCTGGATGTTCTCCGTTGCCAAGTATTCACTGGTTCGCCGAGCTGTATGTGAACGCGCATTGTCATGCATTAACGTAAAATCGGAGCCAAAGGTTTGTGCAAATGGATGGACATAAGGTCTGAGAATATCCTCAACATAATTTTCAGCGTTCATGTTTCCATTTACAAAAACGAGCTCAGTTCGCCTGTTCTTCATAATACCCGCCCATACCATAACTGTTGAGCCGCTGTATGGATGAACTTCCTGAACGCACCTGAGTCTTTCAGTATTTCCGGGTCGACGGTACACTCGCACCCTTCTTGTATCAGGCCTAAACCCGAATCGCGACTCATCGGAAAACATAATTTTATCCCATTGTTCCTGGGTCCATGTTATGCGTTCTCTACACCATTCATTTCGACGAGCGCGATTCCCGTGACGTATCGGTGGGCACCTGATAGGGCGTCGAGCTCGTAGGCCGTACTCATGCAGTCGATTTCGCACAGTTTGGGGACTTACATCAACACCACTTGAATTTTGTAGCCTCAAACTTATCTCTCGAGCGGTTAACATCGGCTGGCGTCTTGCAGTCAGTTGTATGTACCGGTCTTGCCGAGTGGTTGTACTCCTTTTACGGCCTGGATGCTGTTCAGCGGGTTCCCCTGTATTATTGTAGCGCTGCCAAAGACGACAAATAACACTTCTATGAATACCAAAATGTCGAGATACCTGAGATTGATTACTTCCCGCTTGCAACATCCCTACAGCTCTTTGCATTTCATCTGCCGTCAAATGACGTCGCTCCATGACGTAAAGAATATCTAACAATTCAATTTTGTCGCCAACTGTATTTAAATGGTTGGTAAAATTATAAAATCAAGACTAAAACGTAGCAATTAACATGCACTCAAATTCAAACAAATTCGCAGTCATTTGAATTTTATGAAAAAAAAACAAAACATAATCGAAATTTTTTTACCTATACACTTGAAGTTTACTTACCTATACACTTTGAGTGAGTAAATACTTAGAAATTAATTAATATAAATGGTAAATTTGTAATATCATGCATGTTGCTTAGACTTTTTTGATGTGTGTATTTTACTAGCTGACCCGTGCCCACTTTGTTGGACGGCAAAAACACGCGTCGCTTTTTTAAACATATTTCATTACTGCTCCACTTTTATTAGTCATAGCGTGATAATATATAGCCTATGAACCTCCCCGATAAATGGACTATTTAACACTAAAAGATTTTTTTAAATCGGTTTAGTAGATCCAGAGATTACCCCCTACAACGTTACAAACACACAAACTTTATCTCTTCATAATATTAGTATAGATGTCAGCCTTTACACCCAATTTTTCGTCAGCAAACCCTTTGTAACAATTAACGAAGTTAATCTACCGATTGTGTTATTATGTTTTAATTAAAAACTTTTAAGTACTCACCTTGCAACAGGTAGCATTTTCAAAGCCAAACTTCTGCTTATGCAAAATCCAGCGCCGCCGGTGGCGAACCAAAATGAGAATAGCAGCTGTAACAAATTAAACTTTTACAACAAAGTTTTAAAATCAATTAATTTAAAAGCCTCATTTATTATGATAAGGTTTCCAAACTTCGGTTAATATGATATAAATATTATTTCGATCGTTCATTTTATACTACTACTAGCTGACCCGTGTCCACTACGTTGGGCGGCGAAAAAAACGAGTCCCTTTTTTAAACATATTTCATTACTGCTCCACTCCTATTAGCTATAGCGTGATATTATATAGCATATGACATTTTTTAAATCGGTTTACTAGATCCAGAGATTAACCCCTACAACCTCACAAACTAACAAACACACAAACTTTACCTCTATACAATACTCTACTTCGATTTGTAACTAAGTTATCTATTATTTTGTGGGTAAAATAGTGTATTAAACTCAACAAAAACACAAATAAATTAGTTTTCATTTGATTACGAGGATAAAATAACTATGTATCTAGTTGAGAAAACCATCATTAATCGACATAATATTTTTCAAACTTTTTTTCAAAGCACATAACATACTAAAAATAACGTGCATTTGGATTTGTGATGCAGTTCATTATTTCAAAGTGTCATTTGCATGACTTGAATCAAGAGGTCGACAGGTCAACTCTAAATAAGTCGTATTCTATGACCACTAGAATAATATGGTTATTCAGTCATTGTCCGATCCCACCCACACGTTGGTGTACGCAATCCAATAACAATAGAAAGCAACATGTGGGTAGTAGATATAAATCATCACATAACAGCCCATTAATGGCCCACTGCAGGGACGGTCTTCTTTCCGTGACGGAAGGATACTTGGCCTTCTAATACCACGCTGGCCACACGGATTGGTATAGGGTTTAATTTCAGTTCAAGTTTTCCTTCTTTTTATTTAGTAAAGATAATATTCACGGATAGTCCCTTAGTCGGTTTTTCGACACCCATGGGATTAGATGGGGTGGTGACACACTGTACTTATTCTTACTCCGTCACCACACGGAAAGACTACTAGAATAATAATATGGTTATTCAGTCATTGTCCGATCCCGCCCACACCTTGGTGTGCGCAATCCAATAACAATAGAAAACAAGTAGACATATATTATAATAAAAATGGTGGTTTCAAATACCTGATTGATATGTAAATCGTATATTTTGACCGGTTCGTAAACAGATGTCCGTCCCAAGTACCAGTCTTCTTGATGGTTGTATTTTTGTAGTATGGTCACTAAACGTGGCACATTGACATAGTTGTCATCGTCGAAATGGCAAAACCATCTGTTGGACAAAAGAGAAGAAACGTTATTAGAGAGAAATACATTAAACGAATAAAAAGATGTACATTAATATTAGAGAGAATACATTAAACGGGATAGATTGTAAGTGTGAATGGATGTTTATTTCCCTTTCACGTAAAACTAAAGAATGAATTTTAATGAAACTTTACAAAACACATCAGAATAACACATATATATTGCGCTATAATTTAAAAAAATATTGTATCTATAATTTAAGCTATCCCAAATAATAATCCAGCAAAAAAATCACGGGAACCGTTTAGTTAGAGAATACAATAAAACCATGAAAAGAGTTTATGTTTGTTGATCGTACTCAATTATATAATGACAACAAATATGTACACACAGCAACACATCAAGTTAAACATTTTCATTTGAAATTGTGTCTTATTTCAAGGTATTAAGGTACATGAGTGTCTAGCTTGATTAGTTGCTGTGTGTACCAAGAATATATATTAAGCTTTATTAAAAAGTTTATTAATTGTTGTAGAAAAAAAAATAGCGAACAAATTAGTGGTTCGCCATGTTGAAAATTAGAGATCCTATTATATAACGTGACCTCACTTCGATGTACGTCATTCGTCAATTAATTATAATAAAAGATAATTGTGATCTTTGATTAGTCTTCCAAAAACTAGTAGATTAATTATCTATTGTTTAAAAAACTTAAACTATATATACTAACAGCTTATGAAATTAAATGTTTTTTTGTAAAATAAGATGCTATACTAAGGTAACTTTTCTGTTAACACAATTCGGATAACAGATATTGGTGGGATATAAAAAAGTTCCTTTATATTTGAGTAGAGCTTTTTAATATGTCATGTTATTCCATTTTTAAAGCAT
The DNA here is from genome assembly GCA_905475405.1 of Schrankia costaestrigalis. NCBI lineage: Eukaryota > Metazoa > Arthropoda > Insecta > Lepidoptera > Erebidae > Schrankia > Schrankia costaestrigalis. The sequence goes on from FR997832.1 coordinate 16,804,213, forward strand.
TCCTTGAATAAAGGTTTATGTGAAAGTAGTTCTTAACTAAACATGAGAGTGATAAGACAAAGTGACAAATGCTTACAAAGCAATTGTCTTGTACAACACGCAATTACTTGTTTCGTGTGGGATTTCTAACCGAGCTTATATCGGCCTTTCAACCATAAACCTGAATAATGGTAATAATTTGTTATTTCCTTTCTTAATAACGATTTATTATTGTCTTTGAATAACTTAGTCTAAGGTCTTAGTATGTTGGTACCTTATTCACAAACATAAAGACTGAAACCTATAACTATCAAAGCATATTATACATATAAGAAACTCTTAATTCGACGCCATAAAAGCAACCGATAATTTAAGATCGTCAAACGAGAAGCTTGAATACCAGCTGCAACGAGAGAAAAAAATAATTACAAATACAGAGTGTTTATAAACTTGTACAGACGAGATCTTGCTTGTGGTGGCAATAATTAGCTCTGCCTTGTAATTTGCCGATATTATTGCCAGGTAACAAATAACAGGAGCTGCGTATACGCAATCCGTGACCACATATTACAATATTGTATACGACAAATGTACGAGAAGTCGCCAACTTATAATCTGGATTGGGTTTCTTGCATATCGTGTTTGAATTTGCGAAATTGGATCGGTCGACGGTTATTTCTTGCAAGACAGCTGTTTAATTGCGGCCTGCAACTATTTATTACGGTGCAGGGCGATGTGTAAGTATGTTATTACCTCGGCGAGAACTAATTATTCTGCTACCTTGACTATATTTAATAGCTTGTATTATTTTTATGCGCCTTTTTTAATTGGAGACAAGATTAAAGAAAGAAGTAAGTGGGGGGGGGGGGTAGGTGCTGTGAGTAGCACAGGCAAAAAATAATTAGTGTGTGTTACTTATTGATTAAAAAAAACCGTCTGATTCCATTTACAACGCGGATTTCGAACTTTTAAAAAATGTATTAACAATATTAAGACTTTCAATGTAAAACTTAATTAAAGTTTTGTTTAATTATTTATGTGTAGTGTAACAACCAATAAGGTTTAAACGAAGCCATTATTTTTTAAACATCAATTCTTTGAATTTTTGTAACAAGCTTAAATATTATCAAAAGCAAACCAAATTAAATGTTTCTGACAATCTTATTGATAAAGTAACACCAAAGTTGACCTATTAACAAATTTTTCTATTAATCTAATTTATATCCAATAAAGTTGCCAATAACTTAACAAGAAGGCTTTTAAAGGTCATAATAAAACAAAGAATTTAGATAATAATTTTAACACTAAGCAGTCTTGGTGGCAAAAAGGTTGTGTGTAAGCGACTTCATCATAATCATAACAGCCCATTAATGTCCCCTTGCTGGGACGGACCTCCTCCCGCGACAGAGGGTACGATATGTCCCACTGCAGGGACGGGCCTCCTCCCGTGATGGAGGGATACTTGGCTTACTAATACCACACTGGCCAGACGGATTGGTATAGAATTTAATTTCAAGTTTTCCTTCTTTTTATTTCGTAAAGATAATATTCACGGATAGTAGTCCTTAGTCGGTTTTTAAGACACCCATGGGATGAGATGGGGTGGTGACATATTGTATTCTTACTTCGTCACCACACGGTATGTATGCGACTTAAGCAAGATAAATTATTTATTTGCTCAACAAATTATTGTCTTAAATCTGAACGATCTTTGGGTTCGTAAATTTGAAGAATGTCAAAATCACCGCGACACAAGGCTTGATGTACTTACCTAATGCAAAAGATGAAAAAAAACATAACTAGAATACAATAAATATCAGAAAGATAAAGGTCCAAACAAACATCTAAGTTACCTTCCACTTTCATTATTATCACTTCCATAATTCTAAATTGTTTGGACAGGACATCGACGTCACTGCTCAAATATCTTATTAGGTTTACGTGTAGCTGGTTAAATCAGAAAAGGAGATAGTGATATTAAATTCTGTGTTCATTGTTTATATTGTGATAGAGTAATCTCGTCATCCGTGTGGTGACGGAGTAAGAATACAATATGTCACCACCCCATCTCATCACATAGGTGTCGTAAAAACCATCTAAGAGATTATACGTGAATATTATCTTTACGAAGTAAAAAGAAGGAAAACTTGAAATTAAACCCTATACCAATCCGTCTGGCCAGCGTGGTATTAGTAGGCTAAGTATCCCTCCATCACGGGAGGAGGCCCCTCCTTGCAGTGGTACATTAATGGGCTGTTATGATGAACCTGGTCATCACGATCGCTGGGTATCGTAAAAATAGACTAAAGAGAAGAGGATAATAAGATGAGATAATTACACCACATCCCTAGACAACTATAGGAGAGCATGGGTATTGACAACATGGTAAATTTTAGCTAAGTTTCAGTTTAAAAAATGTGTTAGTGGCCTTTATTATAATGATTTTTTATTATCCTTATAAAAAATGTTTAATTGTAACATACAAACACTGACAGCCCGCGTAAAGTAGTAACTGTCGTCAGAGACAAACTACACGTCTTCAACAAAAAAAAAACACTGACATTGAAAAAAACAACTGGATTAAAAACGTTCTCTATTTGAAATTCGGAGACAGTTAATTACATTCAAATGAAATAACACCACAATAAATGCATAGATAAGGAATATATTTCTTAATCAAGAAACTTCAGACATAAAAGCTACAAGTGGAGTTAGCCGAATGTTTTACGACTACTCAAATAAATCTGCTTTATTGTACTGATGTCACAAGTGTTGACAATATCAAGGACGAACTTAATCTGGTTGTGTACTATCTTAATTGTGTTGACAATGAATTGGTGGACTGTTTACGAAAACAAATTAACTACTCGCTTTGTTTTTGTAAAAGATAATGATTAAAGAGATTTTATAAAGGATATTTTGTTTACGTATAACGCCCAATATTCTATAACATACTTAACTAGAAAAACTATTGCAAAAAATTTGATTTTCGTGATAGGATTTAAACCTTTGCCCTATGATGAAATTTAGTACTGAACTAAGTTTAATTGGTGGTTTATGTATTTCTAATTTATTGCACATATTTCATGTTTCAAAACCCTCTTGGATCCATGCAAAGCAATGGACAATGAATATCGAGACAAGGGCACACGGGGCCTAGCGGTCAAAGGTGTCTGAGGGGTTTACTAAAGTAGGTTTGAAACCCGTCTTTAACTTCAAATTCATTCCATTGTTTATCAATTTACTTTGATAATTTATAGCAACCCTAAACTTCGTAGCGAATTTATCTTTTAAATATGTTTGTGCTTCGAAAAGCACAAATTAGGTAGGTACCTTTGTTTTCCACAGTGAAACCATTTATTTAGCACCCAGTGACACCTTGAATTTTTTTTATCGTTTGGTTAGTGTAATCTGGTGTCAAAAGTTGTTCAAGCCGTGGATTATTATGATTACTTATTTAATTTTCTTTCAAATATCTCATAAGGGGCCTCTACCTTTGGGGTTAAGCGTTATACGTCATGTTTTTCAAATGTCGATGTCTTAAATAGAAGCTAAATATGCAAAATGATTAGCTCAATGCATGTTTTCCAAATTGCCAGTCACAAAATATATATGTCGCAGGGACATGAGGAAACCAGGGATTTCACGAAATCCCTAGGGATATCACGAAATCCTGGTAAATGTCGAATATTCTTGATTATTACGTCTTCTTACTGAAAATGTTTAGTGATATAACAAAATACTAATTTATCTTCAGTGAAATGTCATTTCACTAAACAAAATCTAGTGAAATGTTAGAAATACGGATACGGTACTGTCGTTTTAAAATGTCGCTGTGAAAAATCAAAGTCCAGTGGAAAACCAAAAGATGTATTTGCAAGAAACAAAGATGTTTTGTGTCATTCAATGTGGCCTTGTTTATGTAAATAACAATATTTTTTTATTATTAGAAATCTATTTAACTTTTAGGGTTCCATACCGATTTTGAACAAACGTAACCCTTATAGAATCACTTTGTTGTCAGTCTGTCTGTCTGTCTGTCAAGACCATTTATCTCAGGAACGCGTAGAGGTATCAAGCTGAAATTTTCACCAAATACTTAGGTCTGTTGCTTCTTAGAGCTGTAAGAAAATCAAACTTCTAATCCAATGCAATCAAGAGATATTGCCATTTTTGTTGCAAATTTTCGACGAGTAAGGGTAAAAACCTACAGAGTACTTCTAGTCTACCTACAAACTTTTATTTGTTTCTTCGGTGTACTTACATAATGAACGAATTAACGTAGGTAATAGGAAAATATAATATAATATCATAGTCAGAATGTTATGTTTTAGTTGATTAAAACTTTACTGTCTAAATAACGGTACACTAGTTGATTTGTAACTTTGTTTTATTACATTATTCATCTATAGTTGTAATATAATATAGAATTCTTTATTTCACTAGATTTTGTTTAGTGAAATGACATATCACTGACGATAAATTAGTATTTTGTCATATTACTAAACATTTTCAGTAAGAAGACGTAATAATCAAGAGTATTCGACATTTACCGGGATTTCGTGATATCCCTAGGGATTTCGTGAAATCCCTGGTTTCCTCATTTCCCTGCGACATATATACATATATGGAATATCTTAAAGGTACAATAACAAATCAACCTTTACTCAGAAAAAGTCTCTTAACTTAACTTTGCGCGAACAAAACCAGACAAAATGAAACGAACATTATTTTTATCTATTTGTCTGTTTACTTGTTACAAAGGTATACAGTTCACTTCCTTTGGTTTAACAAAGTAATCTATTGCCTTGTCTTGTAAAGAACACGTACGAGTTAAAGGATTGTAACTTTATTAGAATTAAACTTAGACTTGCATGTAAAAATGTTTGTAGGTAGTATTTGTTCATAAGTTGAATTTGTGTACAAAAAATATTTTTTTGGTGAAAACCAAGACACACACAAATTACACAATTAACAAAATCCCAAAACACACAAAAGAAAAGAAAAAGAATAAAATATAGAACGAATACAGAATAAATAATCTGTCTATGAAATGGTACCTACACTAAAAAATTCGTGCACAAAGCCACTTATCGCACCTACGTTACGCTACCATGGCAGTCAAAAACATGTCATAGAATGAATAAGCTAAATTATTTTGAAGTCAAATAAGTATTTTAAAAAGTCTATATTGCAAAATGAGATTAAAATATAATCTTAACCTTGTTACATAAAATATCTCAGTAAAAACTCTATAGAAGAATAGCTTTAAAAGATTACTGCATATTACGAAAGGTACACCAGTTTTATAGACATTGATGCGTGGGCAAAGGAAATTAATGACCCCAAGCAATAAGCCTAAAGCCAGATAGTGAATAAAATTGAACAATTTAAAAGCTCGACTCGAATTGAACTTAACCATTTGCTAAGGCGTTTAATTAATAGCTACATTCGATAGCTAAAGGGATTCAATGTTTATTTTGTATTTAGGCAGGAAATGTGTATTAACTTTCAAAGGAAATTGTTAGAAGTGTTTCTTGGATTGATGAAAATTTTGTACTGTAAGTGACAGTTTCAATTATGTTAGTTCATATTGATTTAGTGCATCGTAGTCCTGCAGTGTTTATACAAGAACTGCAATACAAGAACTGCACTACTTCTTTATAAAAATAATTGAATATATTTTTTAACTAGCTGCCTCGTGCCACTTCGTTGGGCGGCAAAGCCTATGACACTCCCCGATAAATGGACTATTCAGCACAGAAAGAATTTTTTAAATCGGTTCATTAGATCCAGAGATTACCCCCTACAACGTCACAAACACACAATCACACAAACTCTACCTCTTTATAATATTAGTATAGAAATATAGATATAGTTTTTTTGTATGTTTTGGTTTGATCACTGTTACTAAACGAAAATAAAATAATTTCGTGTAATTTTTAAAATATTTTTACACCTGTTACTTGTCACAATAATAGAAAGATACAGGATGTTCTCTTTTGTATTGAAATATGATACTAATGCATTTAGGGTCCTGTTCAAGTCCCAACTGTGGGAATAAGCGGAGAAGGCATCAACAAAAACATTAGTCGGTTCTGTGTAAACGCGTGAAAATTATTGTGAGCCCAAAATAATATTGAACTTGCTCTCGAAAAACCATTAACGTTTGTTGTTTGTGTTTGAGCGTTGAGCCTCGTTGGTGACGCTGTTGTCTACTGATTAAAAAAAAGTATAACGACAGTTCAAAGCTTGACAAACACCATGGATTCCAGGTGACTAAGTCGATTTTATAGCGGTAAGTGTCTTTAAGCATGCTTGCTATATTTTGTCTTTTTCTTTGCTTGACGTTAAAGGTGCAAAAATCATAGGAAAATATTTCAGTTTATATAAATTATTTATTTATTATATTTTTACACTAATTAATTTATTAAAGTTTAATTTATGCGAAATAAAAATAAAATTTCAAGAGATCTTCCAAACATATGCTTTTACTTACGAGTATGTTTTCGATTACGTAAGCGCCGATTACACTAGACTACATGTAGGAGACTAACATGTAGTCTAGTGTAATCATATTTAGGCTGTTAGGACACTTCATTTCGGAGATTGGCGAGTACCGACCGTCCTACATCATGTAGTCTCCTACATGATGTAGGACACTACATGTAGTTTAGTGTAATCGGCGCTTTACTTGTTATTATAAAATTTAAAGTGAATTTAAGCGCAAATATTTTATACTTAGTACAACATTCTACATATTTATTTAAGTTAAAAGCTTTAAGATTTTACCTAAAACGGTAGGTTAGTCACCAAAATGAGGAAGTCAAAAGCCATAGAGAAGCCATAATGCGATCATTACTACGTCTGACTAAAGTTTACATTCAATATTTGTACAGACACCATGTTTCTCAAAACAGAAGTTAAGAGCGTTCTGTTATCATTGAAAACAAAAATTTACTCACTGTTGGTTTTGATTAACTGAGGTTTAGAAAAAAACTTTTGACGTTAGTCATGTCCCAATAACTGAGCCATTACACAATGGCCAGTATTGTTCCCATCTATAAGTCCTTTATATTATAGTTAATGTCATAGTATCATCTTTGTATATACAAAGGCCCTTATTACATTTCCTTTATGATAACAGCCTAATCAAAACATGAAATAGAAAACCTTTGTATATGTTATTATGCCTTAGTCGGAATAACAACATTAAGATAAACATATAACGTTCCGCTCATACAATAGAAACCAATGTATCTTTTAGCATTTAAGTTTTGTATTTGATTAAATAAAGTTAGTCTTCATTTACTCTTCAAGTGAGCAACAGCTCTTGTTGTTTCTTTTTAAAAAGCCTTTTGCCTTCGCCCACTACCTAACTGGCGCAGTCGGCAAGTCGCGAACATCTGACAAGTAGTTCTCAACTAAAAGTTAGTAACTTCGTCTTCGGTCCGCGAATCAAGAACCTACGGTGGGTGCAGCGCAACTGAGCAGAGGCAACATAAGAAGACTCATCACCATCATCCAGCCTTAGCATTGGCTATGTTCTTGGGGTAAGCATTTACTCTGATTATTTCCAAGACTCCTTTATTATTCCTTCCCTGACACCTTTTACGTACCTATTGTGTATTTAGTGTCCGGGATAATCTAGTGTTTTATTAACTTAATAAACGCACTATAAACTTCTGAGACCCCTGCATTTGAGTGAGTTTTAAAGTCAATAGATTAAAATGGCTACTGACAAGAAATTCGCCGATGACAAGTCCTTTTTTGACGAGAAACCGGTGCCTACCGATTACTCAACGTTCTCGAAACTGTTACCGAGCTATGACGGAAACAGGAGAACATTAGCATTCTATATTGAAGGCGTAGAAAATGCATTAGACCTAATAACTAATAAAGAAGATCCTTGCATTACTTGTTTAATTAGGAACAAGTTAACTGGGAAAGCTGTAGAAGCCATTTCCCAAAGCCCTGGCTCGAAAACCTGGCTAGATATCAAGGCAGCATTACAAAGAAAGTTTGGGGAATTTAGAACAGAAATGCAGCTCGTCCGAGAGCTGATGCAGGTTAATAGGGACAATAGTTCTTTAGATATATTCGGTGACAAAATTAGAAATCTCATGAGTACACTAATATCTAGCGAACCGAGTAAGCGCGTGTATTACGAGCAAATGGCACTAGAAACATTCCTAGATAAATTAAACCCTATTACAGCTATTTTAATAAAGCTTAAACACGTAGAAAACCTCGAACAAGCGATAACAGTAGCCAAACAAGAAGAGTCTAAGCTTAAGGCTCGTCGAGCACAACAAAATAACAAATCAGTAATAAATAACAAATCTCCAAAAGGCGGAAACTTTGTAAAAAAAGATCAATTTAATAAAAATAAGACAACGACTAGTAGTGAGTCAAACAAAAGTAAATTGCATTTCCAAAACGAGTTGGAAGACGAAAACGATAGTTCACTTCCGCTTGAGGAAGACCAAGACGAATATGAGTCCGAAGACAATTTTCACGATGAAAATTTTCTTCAGGATATACAAAACCATCTTCAAACATAGTTTTTATGAATAATATTCAAAATTATAACCGATTACCATACATATATATCAACGAATTAGGTGGTAGATTCTTATTAGATACAGGTGCCTCACAGTCTTTAATACACCCTAAAATTTTAAATTCAAAAAATTGTAACATTAAAATAAAAAACGAAATTCACTACATAAAAACAGCCCATGCAACGTCCAAACATAAACAAGTAGCTTATGTTAAATTACCAAGCAAATTATTTAATGACGAAATCACGCACAAATTCTTACTTTTTAATTTTGATCCAGATTTTGCAGGTCTATTAGGATTAGATTTATTAGTCCCACTAAATTGCAAAATAGATATAAAAAACATGGTACTCCACACAGAAAAAGCAGATATTCCAATTAAAGACGACATAAAATCATACACAAAAATACAACCCAAGTGCGAACAAGTTGTTAACTTACTTTGCAATTACGAGGAAGGCAATTATTATTTAAACAATACCACAATGAAAAACGGTTTGATACTACCATCAGCAGTTATTACTGTAAAGGAAGGAAACGCACTAACAACAGTTATAAATAATTCTGAAAAACAAATATTACTTAAAAATAGTTGTCATTTAAAATTAAATCAATCAAATTTCACGAAAAACACAACATCGCCAAAACCTCCGCTGAAACTAATTAAAAAAACGGACGAATTATTAAAACAAAACCTAGACAGATTAAGAACAGAACATATGAACCCCGAGGAACTCCGCGAAATTAAAAAACTTTGTTATAATTACCGCGATATATTCTACTGTGACGACATACCACTCACATTCACACACGATATAAAACACGAATTACGATTAACGGATGAAAAACCAATCTTCGTACGTAATTACAGACAAGCACCTAAACAAAAGGAGGAAATTAAAAAACAAATTAACAAATTGTTGGATCAAAATATCATAAGAGAAAGCAGTTCCCCTTGGTCATGCCCGGTGCATATTGTACCCAAGAAAGTGGATGCCACAGGCGAACAAAAATACCGTTTAAAAAAGAAATAAAATCATTCTTAGGACTAATAGGATATTACAGAAAATTCATTCAAGACTTCGCTAAATTGACTAAACCACTTACAAAATGTTTGAAAAAAGGCAGTAAAATTACTTTATCAACCGAATACCAACAAGCTTTCGAAAAATGCAAAGAAGTACTAATTAATGCTCCAATCTTACAATACCCAGACTTCGACAAACCGTTCATTCTCACTACAGACGCATCAGACGTAGCCATAGGTGCAGTATTATCACAAGGACAAATAGACTCAGACAAACCGATAGCGTACGCATCACGTACATTATCAGACACAGAACAGAGATACTCTACCATTGAGAAAGAATTACTAAGCATAGTTTGGGCAATTAAATACTTCCGCCCTTACTTATATGGCAAACATTTTACAATCTACACAGACCACCGTCCACTTACATGGATTATGTCGTTAAAAGACCCAAATTCTAAGTTAACTCGCTGGCGTTTAAGATTAGCAGAATATAACTTTGATGTACAATATAAAAAAGGAAAATCAAACACTAACGCCGATGCACTGTCAAGGATACAGATATTACATCATAATAAGCATTTAACAGAGGAACCTCAACCTAGTACCTCATCCATCGGCCCTGAAATTGAGCAAATTATTCAATCCATCGACCCACAGGCAGACAACAGAGATATTCGTAGTATACTGGGAATACCTCTTACACCCGAACGATAAGTCACACACAGGAAATTGAGTCACAACCAATACAATCACCTCAACCAGATACAGAAACCGATAAAATACCGGAATTTAACGACGCAAACGATAGACAGTTAAAACAATTTCATATTAGAAAAACACCTGGCAATAGCTACAGAATAGACGACAGATCAAAAGGTAAAATAGTAATCAAAGATGTCTGGATTCCAATTAATAACACTAAAGACCAAATTATTCAATTCCTCAAAGAACACACGATACCAGACAGAACTTTTTATTGTTACTTTCACTACGAAGACTTCTACCAATTATTTTGCCAAGTGTATAAAAACATATTCAGCAATAGGGGCCCAAAACTAATTAGATGCATGAATAGAGTCACTCTCATAGAAAATATTTCCGAACAAATAGACATAATAAGGAAATATCACGAAGGGAAAACCGTACACAGAGGTATACAAGAAACATACAAGCACATTCACAGAAACTACCATTGGCCTAACATGTTAAAATCAATACAACATTTTATAAACAAATGCGAAAAATGCCTTAAAAGCAAATACGAACGCAAGCCATTAAAACTACCATTATCATTAACCGACACACCACATAAACCCATGGAACACATGTTTATGGATTTATATAGCAGTGGAGGAAACACCTTTTTAACGATAATAGATAATTTCACTAAATATGCACAAGCCATACCAATTACCACAGTTAACAGCATTCACATTGCGGAAGCATTACTAAACATATTCTCAGTTATAGGCGTTCCAAAGAAAATCACAACAGACTCTGATTCTAAATTTGATAACGAAGTAATTACGGAAATGTGTGCAATTCACAACATTCACATACATTTCACGACACCCTACAATCCAAACTCAAACTCACCGATTGAAAGATTACACTCAACTTTGGCAGAAATAATTAGAATCCAAAGACTCACCGATAAAAACGATTCAATTAATCTTATGAAATACGCTATAATAGCTTATAATAACACTATCCACTCAGCAACGGGATTCACACCATTCGAACTATTATATGGACATACCGATAGTAGAAACCCACTAGAGTTATACTGCCCCAGAGAGTTCTACCAGGAGTACGTATTAAAACACAGACAAATAATGGAAAATACACACAGATTGATAAACGAAAAACTATCAAGCGAAAAGCGACACGCAATAGAGAAAAATAATGAAAATACGGAAAAAGCACCATTTAAAGTAGGAGACATAGTATATAAGCAGGTAGCAAAGACAGCTAGAAATAATAAACTGGAACCTAAATATCTAGGCCCCTACACAATCGTGCGCATACACCCAGAACAAATAGCAGAAATAGTAGGCAAGCACGTTAACGCAAAATCAATTCGAGTACACTTCCGTTTACTAAGGCGACCTGAAAATGTTTCAGAAACGCCATCACCCTCGTCGCAGTGTTCCGGCTCGCCGCAACCTCAGCGATCATTCAGCCAATAGATAACCATAATGGAATCCTAGTGCTAACAGAAGCAAAAGCCCAATACCAAGCTGACACGTACCATTTAGCTGTAGTATATAATACAACTAAGTTAAGAGATATATACCTAGATATATGTAGCAATTATTTTACTTTTAAGCTTAAACAAAATAGTTCTATAGATAGTACCACTATTATTAAGCAAATAGATTACCTCATAGATACGGTAGAAAGTAGATTATTATATTTAGGAATAGAAATTGTAGGATTTAGATCTAGATACAGACAAAAACGCGGATTAATAAACGGCCTAGGATCAATAGTGAAAGCTATTACAGGAAACCTAGATCAAGACGACGCAATTAAATTCGAAAATGAAATTAAAAATATCCAATCATCTATCACAAATAATAGGTTAAACCAAAGAAAAACAATTAGTATAATGCAAACTTTTATGAAAGAATACGAAAAATCCTTAGTAGTAATAAAGCGAAACCAAAACGAACTTTATAGAGCAATAGACAGATATTCAAGCCAGAGGACAGAATTCGAGACGAATTATTTAACTACTAATATATTCAATAATATCGAAAATGCACTGCAACAACTTTATGATAGATTAGAAACCTTGGAAAACGCGTTAACATTTTCTCACCTTGGAAAGATGCACCCTAGTGTAATCGATCCCGCTTACTTTATTGAGGAACTCAATCAGATTCAAAACGAAGTTAATGTAAACCTAGCTTTTCCACCAAACATAAATAGCATACAGTTATGGGAAAAAGCTATTGTAATAAAAGCATACAGTACAAACGAAACACTTAATTTTATCCTGGATATACCTATAGTTACAGAACAACCCTATAACTTACTACACCTTTATTCAATTCCTAACAATAACAACACTATCCTTATACCTAAAAATCCTTACCTTGTCTTGGGAAATAACGAGTTTGCATACCCCCACGAGCCATGCTTACACATAACGGACGACGAAGTTATCTGCAGACACCTAGAGTGGAAAACATTACTACACTCAAACGACTGCATAGCTCAACTAATACAACATCAAGAACCACACAACTGCACATACGCAACTGCAACATTTGAAAACAACATTATACAACAAATCAAAGACAACAGCTGGATAGTGATCCTGAAACAAGAAGAAGTCATAAAAACAATCTGCAACAAAGATGTTCAATACCAAAGAAACCAAGGCATTTTCCTAATTACTACAGATAACAACTGCAAAATAGAAATAATGGACAGAACATTAACAACACATGAAAGATATGTCAATATGAGGGAGACTATCCCATTACCACGAGCTCACCAAACACCAACAATATCACCTATAAAAATAAACCTAGAAGACATGAAATTGGACAACCTAAAGAATGTCCTACACCAATTAGAAACAATCAAAATACCAGATGAAGAAACCATCAGCATCCCAAATATACCCAGCTGGCCATCAATAATCGTGTACATGATAATGTTCCTGGCCGTAGTAGCAGCAATAGCATACAAACTGTGGCAGAACCCCAAGTCGGCGCCAACTCCAGCATTACAACATGAAGCTGAAGAACTCCAGCTCCAGTCGCAGCCGTCGGTACGCCTTCATCTTAAGGGGGGAGGAGTCATGTCCCAATAACTGAGCCATTACACAATGGCCAGTATTGTTCCCATCTATAAGTCCTTTATATTATAGTTAATGTCATAGTATCATCTTTGTATATACAAAGGCCCTTATTACATTTCCTTTATGATAACAGCCTAATCAAAACATGAAATAGAAAACCTTTGTATATGTTATTATGCCTTAGTCGGAATAACAACATTAAGATAAACATATAACGTTCCGCTCATACAATAGAAACCAATGTATCTTTTAGCATTTAAGTTTTGTATTTGATTAAATAAAGTTAGTCTTCATTTACTCTTCAAGTGAGCAACAGCTCTTGTTGTTTCTTTTTAAAAAGCCTTTTGCCTTCGCCCACTACCTAACTCGTTTTAGACAAAAAAATATTGACATCGTTTCGTTTGCTTTAAACTCCATTGCTTAGATTTAACGTTTAAGAAAAAACGTCCAGCGTTTACCAAAAATGTAGTAGGTATATAGATAGATATATAATTGTTAATTAGATTTAATTAGTATTAAAGTTAGTTCCTTAAGAATGCTGTGCCCGTCAGGGTCCATGGTATAACTATTTATATTAATTATTTCACCTATGTAATACCTAATGGAATGGCAATAAAATATTGAGTAGGTATTAACACTAGAATTGCCAGTGATGATGTTTGTGTTTTTTGTTATTCGTCAGAAAAATAAGCATTACGATTAATCAGGTCATCGTTGAACGGAAAATTCCAATAAATGGAAAAGTGCCAAGCAAAATGGCAAGTTTCCTTGACATTTTATAAAAAAAGGGTAACCTAAGAGTGAAGGTAATTGTAGGTATATAATTTTTTTTCTATTATTCTTGTTATCGAATAAAAGCATTGTAAGCAGCAATTGTAATTAATACAATTTACTTCCTATACATGAAGCTAGTCCTTGTGCTTGTCCGTGTGGTGACGGAGTAAAAATACAATATGCCACCACCCCATCTCATCCCATGGGTGTCGTAAAAACCGACTAAGGGACTAACCGTAAATATTATCTTTACGAAGTTAAAGAAGGAAAACTTGAAATTAAACCCTATAACAATCCGTCTGGCCAGCGTGGTATTAGTAAGCCAAGTATCCCTCCGTCACGGTAGGAGGCCCGTCCCTGCAGTGGGACATTAATGGGCTGATATGATGATGATGACATGAAGATAGTAGGTATGATGTTTTTTTTTATTTTACAAATTTGTTGAATACTAAGATAGGAAATGTTTTTATTTCGTTTGCTAATCATATAAACGCTTTATAAATAGACTTTCCGGTATCAGTTACATAAGTAATTTATTTAAATGTAAAATTCTTTGTACTGTAACATCCTCCATTTAAAACGTATAATTACAGTATGAATTAATTCTCATCTATCATTCATTTCGTTGAACAACGTTACTCTGATTGCGTTATAATTGCTACGACATGTCGTTGTGATGGACGGAGTATGATATAACACACCATAATTATAAAATTACGTACGAATGTGATCTGGGAAGCCATTGCTAAGGATGTATAATTTATATTGTTTCGGAAAATGTAATAAGAACTGGAAATGCAAATTACAGCAAAAATTTAATTTTGAAGTTACTTTTTCGATCTCTAAAATATGTAATCAATATTAAAGTTGGGAATGAAGTATCTGAATGATTTATTAGAAGACATGAAATGAAATGACTAGAACTTCCAGTGTCATGGCAGTAATTTGTGGATTGCGCACGGCATTATCATAACCGAAATAGTGAATTTCAATAATAACTGGAATAATAAGACCATAGTTCATTTATTTTATCAATGTTACGTTACAAAAGTTAGTCTAAGTTTACAT
The DNA here is from genome assembly GCA_905475405.1 of Schrankia costaestrigalis. Classification (NCBI taxonomy): domain Eukaryota; kingdom Metazoa; phylum Arthropoda; class Insecta; order Lepidoptera; family Erebidae; genus Schrankia; species Schrankia costaestrigalis. Next base: position 16,819,445 of record FR997832.1, read on the forward strand.
GGCGGCGGGCGTGGCGTAACAAACTCTAAAGCAGCAGTTTTTAGATGTCTCTATAATTTTACAACAATTTTGTAACTGTAATAAAATGCTGCAACCATTGTATACCATATAAAAACTAAGGATTGTAACTAAAAGATCAAAAAAATAATATCTTTAACTAGAAAGAATCGTCCGTAATTTAGTAATTTAAGATATTGGAATATAGAGAAAAGATATTATATAAACGGGATATTAACGCGCATTTAATTTACCTTTATTTTACTTGACGTTTCGGCACAGGTTGCACTGGCCGTGGTCGCGGCACGTTCAGTGGCACGTGGCGTTGCACGGCCAGTGCAACCTGTGCCGAAACGTCAAGTAAAATAAAGGTAAATTAAATGCGCGTTAATATCCCGTTTATATAATATTTATAATAATGAAACGCGATAGTTTAAAAGTTACAATAGAGAAAAGAGACAAAAAGAAAAACTAGAAATCTCACTTATCTCTTATACTCTGTACCATTGAAGTAAGGTCCATACGCTTCCCAATATTATAGAAATTTTAACAACATTTAAAACATGTCCTTTTCAAAGAACTTACCTAACATATAGGTACCTAATAAAAAAAATATCCCAACTGGCCTTGAATTGAATAAACACTCTTATCTCAGGGCTTGTAAAACATCCTCTGTGTATTTTACGAGCGAACTGCCTTAGTAATATAATCCATATGAGTAAGAAATAAAGATACAACGACATAACATCTTCATACGAACATATTGATAAAGCTATAATGATTTGTGTACCAAATTGACTTTTATTTCCTCAGCAGTAGGAATGGTTATGCAATAATCAAAAATTTGATATCAAACTTTAAAATAATGTTGATACTTACTTTTTACCACTCTCAAGAAAGCGGTCGTATTCTACGGACATTTTACAGCAGAGATGTTTGCGTTGGTGCGAGGCGGAACAGTTTGTATTTACCATATGGCCATCTGGGAACAAAAAGTGTATTTTATATACAACTAATTAAAGTGCTAAATTGTATGAATATTTTCTTTAAAAGCAGTGTGCCTTGTTCAATGAAAACACGGGTTTTATGCTAAGAATTTTTGGTGCATTAGTACCTAATTGATGCTAACGTTTCTTTTTACTTTTTAATTATTCATGTTATTTTTAAATATATTAGGTTGGGGAAAAAGTCTTTTCGTATTTTTGTATGAAAAGTCAAGACATTTTTTTCAAAGTATATTTACATTTATTTACAATATATATGTACCGTTTAGTTGAACAACTTTCTGCCATTTTGTGGGCAGAGACATTATCCCGTTAATGTAGAAACTTTGGGACTTCTGATCAAAAAAACGGGACAAATAGTTTTGGCAGTCCTCTCTTGTTGTCAACCTTACAGAACCTAAAGAATTCTGAAGAGACCGAAACAGGTGAAAATCTGAAGGCGCAAGGTCAGGGCTATATGGTGGATGCACTAGGACCTCCCAGTCGAACTCTCTTAATTTTTGCTGAGTGGCTAAAGATGTGTGTGGTCTAGCGTTAGCGTGATGAAAGACCACACCCTTCCTGTTGATCAATTCCGGCCGTTTTCTCTCGACTGCTTCCTTTAATCTCATCAGTTGCTGGCAGTAAAGATCAGAATCGATGGTTTTGCCGGGCGGTAAAAGCTCATAATGAACAATGCCCTTCCAATCCCACCATACACACAGCATCACCTTATTTCGTGTTAGGCCAGGTTTGGCCACAGTCTGTGAAGCCTGGCCAACTTTCGACCACGACCTTTTTCGCACGTTCTTGTCGTACGTGATCCACTTTTCATCGCCAGTTATCAATCTCTTCAAAAACGGCTCGGTTTCATTACGTCTCAATAATGAATCGCAAATGAGTACACGGTTCATTAAGTTTCTTTGAGTGAGCTCGTGTGGCACCCAAATATCGAGCTTTTTTGTATAACCAGCTTTCTTCAAATGGGTCAAAACTGTTTTGTGGTCAATTCCCAGTTCTTCAGCTACATCGTCACTACTAATATGCCGATCTTGCTCCACTCTTTCAAAATGTCCATTTTATTCGTAACAGGGCGACCAGAGCGAGGTGCATCTTTAACATCAAAATTTCCGGACTGAAAACGTTTGAACCAAATTTGTGCTACTCTTACTGACACTGCATCAGGTCCATAAACATCACAAATTTTTTTCACTGCTTGAGTTGCATTTTTGCCTTTTTTATAATAAAATTTTAAAATGTATCGAATTTCTTCATTAGATTCACTCATTTTTACGGAGAGAAAAACAAATGAAAAATAGCGGGAAACAACTTTTTTTTATTTTTTTCTTTTCTTTATAATGTAAACTTTTTAATGTTACCAAAACCAGCCAGACACAAGTAGTACAGTCAAAGAAATTTTATAATAAGTTTATACCTACGTTATGCGAAAAGACTTTTTCCCCGACCTATTAGATAGAAACCCTTTGACTATTATAACATTTATTGAAACAGTTGATGACTAGTTTCAAGTAATTATTAATATTAGTCCCGTATAGTGACGGAGTAAGAATACAATATGCCAGCACCACATCTCATCCTATGGGTGTCGTAAAAACCGACTAAAGGACTAACCAGTCCTTTAGTCGGTGAACGACGGTTGTGATCTTCACGTAATAAAAATAAGGAAAACTTGAAATTAAACCCTATACCAATCCGTTTGGCCAGCATGGTATTAGTAGGCATAGTATCCCTCCGTCCCTGGCGAAGGTCCGTCCCTGCAGTGGGACATTGATGGGCTGTTATGATAACTATACGGCCAAAATGTATAAATTATTTCTACTTACCAGTTTGATTTTGATGTTGTTTATTTTCTGTATCAGTAAAAAACCATATCTGTAACAAAAGATAATATTGTTGTATTAATAAAGTAGAAAAGGAACCAAAGAAATTGTGGTTGTCATATTTGATGGGCTTTAGTTTCAATAAAAAAAGGAAACACAAAAACATAATTTTATATTTACTTTAATTAAGGATACTAACTGTAAAAATTAGTAATATGCTATTCCCTTAAGTAATTGTTATCGTTAAGTTGATCGGTTACATACCTACTGGATGATGTCTTGTGACTGTTTGTTTACCACTGTTAAACCATGTTTGGTTTTATGGTAATTTATGTCTATGTACTTAAATGTATTGAAACTTTTTATTGAATAAATAACTTAAAAAAAAAACTTTTGTAGTGTGATTTTAACAATGTATTATACTCGTATACTGTAATAAAATACCTAAATAAGTAATTTATATTATCAGAAATAGATGATACCTAAATAAAAACCATCTCAACGTTTGTATAGCTGAAGTTACTACGAAAAAATAAATGTTTTATTTACAATCCCAAACGTATTCATTTTTATCTTAGCCCTTATTATTATAATATTGACTATTATATAACATGTTGAGTCAACATTAAATAGAAATTGTTGTGTAAATATTTAAAGTTTATTTAGGAACTTACGGCTGATAAGTTTCTGCGAATTTCTGTCTAGTCTTTTGGACCACCTATACGGTTGTTAAGCGGTTAATGTGGTTGTATCAAAATTATATCTACCGTTCTGTTTACTCTGCTTACAAAGTTTTGTTTTAAATTTGCTTAGTATTGCTTATTCATAGAATGGTTTTCTAGTTAATGTAATAGAAATAATTAAATAATTTTTTTTGTTTATACTATGTGAAAGATTAAAACTTTATTTTGTATGTATGAACGAAAATTGTATTATGTACCAATAGCCTTTTCCAGCTAGTATGTCTACCTAGTTAAACCTAATTCTGACCTTTAAGTTCAAGAAAATATTTATGGACCATTGCATCAAGTACGAACGTCCAACTATTTGTCGATAGAATAACAGTTGAAAGAAAGAAAAAATATTTATTTGGTTTAACAACAAAGAATAACACAGAGACAGACAGACCAGCTGGTATAGGTCAGTTAAAGTCTTTCTTTGTTTCTAATGATACTATATTACTGTTAAATATAAGTCCCCACTTGAACGTTAACTGCGCGAATCGCTTTCGCGAGTCCAACGTTCAAGTGGCAACGCTCGCAGTTTTTTATGTGTTTATAAAAAACTGCGAGTTTTCCGTCTTGATAAAAACGGCTAACACGAGAAAATTACTGCATCAATTTGAAAATGAAAAACATCGTCGTGTTCGTAAAAGTATAGGGAATAAACTTAAATTAAAATACATTAACCTTATGAATATCTAAATACAATGAATAGTTGATAAACCTGAGAAATTGCGAAAAATTGTTGACATTTTCCGCGATTTTCCGGGAATTATATTATTTGTGAATAAAAATTAGCAACCCAAATTAATGATTTTATTTTTAAAATATAATTAACTATATTACTTTTAAAATAAAATAAATATATTAGTAATTCTGAAGGTTAAAGTATTTTAAATTATTTTTGAAATAAATACCTTTTTTAGCTGACTCGGCCATCTCGGCGTTTTGTAGTGCATACCATATTTTTGTTTAGACAATAAGAACATAAAAATAAGAACGTAGTAGGTTTGTTTTCTAAATTTAATTATTGTTTATTAGTTTATCTTCTAGAATTAAACGATTTCAATAAACTTTAAACGATTTCAATAAACTTTTATTGAGGAAAGCGTAATTAAACCGCCATTATTGTTAAACTCAAGCCAAGTTTTAGTCTTTGACTTTTCTTTTATTAAATTTTAAAAGTTACTCAAGTTTTATAACATAATATCACGACCATTAGAAAGCACACATTTTCTAGATAATTGTAATATATTACACTTTCAACAATATTTAATTAATCAAATGTATTTAACACATAAATAAACAGTAAATTTCATACAAGGACATACGAAATGAAGCAAACTTCTGTTTGACATTGCGACCACAGATTATTTTTTACAGCTGTTTATTTTGGTGTAATCCGTTCTAAAACTATCGACAATTGTCCCACAGACTTTTTTAAACGTAGATTTTAAGCGGTAGAATCATGTTTTTATAAAATATCGCGCGTTGCAGAACGAATTTTTTTTTGGTACTTTTATACCATATGACGTAAGTCCCGCCATTTTGTCAGTGGATAAATCATACCCATTGACGTTCAAGTGGTTAGTCACCCTTTATGAGATCCTCTTGAAATGAGATGTGGCGGTGACTAGCTAGCAGCTAGACTAGCAGACACCAATTTCGCATTACACCAATATGTACATAAGTGCTTAATATAAGCGCCGATTACACTAGACTACATGTAGTCAACTACATTTTGTAGGACACTAATGTAGTCTTTCCATTTTTTAAACAATTACATGGAAATGGAAAGACTACATGTAGTCTCCTACAAGATGTAGTCTCCTACAAGATGCAGTGTCCTACAAGATGTAGTGTCCTACAAGATGTAGTGTCCTACAAGATGTAGTGTCCTACAAAATGTAGTCTCCTACAAGATGTAGTTGACTACATGTAGTCTAGTGTAATCGGCGCTTTAGACTGCAGCAACTTTGTAGCGAGATAAATAAAATTGTTATTGATATCGACTTGTTCTCTACCAGTATTGTATCAGTAAAGCATCAATTTGTTAACTACTTATATCCGCAATTAGCTCCCAAGCTTTATTTGTTTTTTTTTTGGATTGGCAATTATAGTCGTCTTGCTTTTGTTTTTGCCGTTTTCGAGATAATTTAGTAATGTAGAAAAATTAATATTAACAGGCAGAGTAATACTTACTTGTAATTGATATGTTTTTATATTTATACTATTCTAATGATTGTAAGTTCATGATTTCAAAATAATAAATAAACTGCCATCTCAGCACACATGACTTATAAAGTAGAAGCAAAAAATTTTTGATTGATTGTTATTATGTTTAAAATAAAGCCTACATATTATAATTGTCTACGTAAACACAAAAAAAGTCAGCTATTATTTTTATAAAACGTTTCGTAATTGCGTACTAATGTCCTATTATTATAGAACGATAATCGCTTGACATGATGAGTGACATACGAAGTATATTTGATAACACAATGCTCTCATGTTATATTGTTAGCTTCAATAAAGGCCTTTATAACAAAGGTGGATGTAATAGGATGTTTTGTACTCACAAATTTGTTTTATTAAACATTTTTACAATGAATGAAGTAGTGACTTGTGTTTAGTTTCAGTTTGGTTTTTATACATTACTTTGTTTACTTGTAATAAAGTGTTTAAACGAATTCTGTGGCTTAGTGTTTACAGGACACTAGCTAAACCGTGCCCACTTCGTTGGGCGGCGAAAAAAACGCGTCCGTTTTTCAAACATATTTCATTACTGCTGCACTCCTATTAGTCATAGCGTGATACTATATAGGCCTATGACACTCCCCGACAAATGGCTATTTAACACAGAAATAATTTTTAAAATCGGTTCATTAGATCCAGAGATTACCCCCTACAACGTCACAAACACACAATCACACAAACTTTACCTCTTTATAATATTAGTATACTTAGATGAAAGGTCTCGAATTCTATTCCAGCACAATGCTAATCTTTGTGAATATAGATGAACATTTACATTGGCCTGGGTGGCTTCTGAGTTATAATACGTATGTATTTACAAAAGAAACCATTAGAAAAGTAAATGAAAGTAAGTAATAATGTTTATCCATTATCTAGTACCTACTGTTCTATAGAAAGGTATATCTCGCATCATCATAACAGCACATTAATGTCCCACTGCAGAGACGGGCTTCCTCCCGTGATGAAGGGATACTTGACCCACTAATACCACGCTGGCCAGACGGATTGGTATAGGGTTTCATTTCAAGTTTTCCTTCTTTTTACTTCGTAAAGCCAATATTTACGGTTAGTTCCTTAGTCGGTTTTTACGACACCCATGGGATGAGATGGGGTGCTGACATATTGTATTCTTACTCCGTCATCACGCGGACAATATCTCGCATCTAGCTGATAAATACCTTTAAAATAATACAAGTTTCTGTGAATCTTAAAATAGTTTAGTATTACTTTGAACAGAAGAGCTGCAATCTTGTTGCCTGACAAAACACAGGACAGGCAATATCTTGTTCAACAAACACGTTTGACATTGATATAGAACTTCTGAAACTGATACTTGGTAATATTCTCTGTTGAACATAATAGCAGCTTAATACACGTAAAGTGCTAATTGCAGTGTTGAAGCAAAATTTGTGTCTAGTAGGTACATGGTAGATGATTGGTAATATCAGATTGGCATAAGGTCACTCATACTTTCATGTAAGTCCTTAATTTGGAATTGTTTCAGGATGAGATATATTCTTATAATAGGTCTAGGGTCTACTAGACTGCGCAGAAATAAAACGGCAATTTCACCTATGAAATTTCCGTTTTATTTCTGCGCAGTCTAGTAGACCCTATATTCTTTGAAAACATATATTGTTTAAATATTTTTTGTTACTTAGGAAATATAGGATATAACCAACATCTAACAAAAGATAAAAAATTAAAATAATTATTATTTGTATTATTAATAAGCCTGTGAACGTGGTTCCAATTTAAAACAGCGGAAATAATTAATTTTCCTATTTGTTTAATTGTAACTTCTTCCCTGATACTTATTTTTCTTATAAACAAAATAGTTAGCTTATATTTGCGCTATTACTTATACCAAATTTCCAAATCATTATTTAAAAATCTAAGAAAACGTTAGTATGAAAAATCCAACATCTGATAAAATCTTCATACAAAACGGCAATTTCATAGGTAAAGACCTATTATTAATTATCTGTAATATTTAAAGACGACAGCAGCAGTACAATCTTTTACTACCGTACTATATTTTAATCCCGAACGCACTTTACGACGCTGAGATATGTCAGTGTCATGGCTATGTCGAACTCGAGCTAACTAAAACCATACCCCCTTACTCTTAAACGCCTCTTAAATTTTAGTCAATTGATTAATTAGCATAGACTCTTACGTTGTTTGGTATAAGGTTAAAAATCTCGCTAAACAGTGATTAAATTTAAAAGGCGTTTATGAGTAAAGGGGATAGAATCTAAGTAGGACCTCTGAAGGATAATCCTAAAATTTTTTGAAGGATGTTGGTCACCTCAATGCAACTGCGATACTATGGAGATATGCCTACTGTTAGAGCTCTTAAGATTAATTATTCTATCATAGAGACGGGCACTTCTTGTTTGAGTTTTGTGTCAAAAAATTGCCTAATCTTTTGTATTACTCCTGCACAACGCCTACAATACCTTACCTAGTAGTATTTTACTTACTTTGCTTAGTTTGGGACTAGATGGCGTTGTGTGAATGTGTGAGGAATATTTATTTTTAATACGTCAAACTTATTAAAGTAAAAATGTCTGCTGAGTTAAGAAAAACCTAAAGAGTGTTTTAACATTAAATTAATTTTATAATTCATTAGTAAAACTAATCAAATGTATTAATATAGTTTATAAATCGAACAGATCAACAACTTCGAAATTATCGATTCAGTTTTATAACCGCAGTTACCGTGCAAGTAGGTATGCATAAAGGTAATATTCATGATGCGTCATTACTTGAATGTAATTGGCAATCTTGGCATGTACCTGTTCATGGCTTCTGTTGCCAAGTTACGTCGTTTGTACATCGTATTATACATACGATCTTTATAAATAATAAGATACTACATTCTTTTTGATGATCAAGTAATTTTTGTAACATGTATTTTGTGAGCATTAACTAACTTAGACAATATTATATACCTAAGTAAAATGTTACTACTTACGAACTAATTCTCCACTTAAGGTAGTGAAGAATCAACGCTACCCACCATCTGACTACGGAAACTATCACAAATATTATCTTAAAACATAAGGAAAACTTGACAAAAAATCCTATGAAATATGTTTGAGGCTTGGTATTAATAAACCTCCGGATTCTTCGTGTGGTAACGGAGTAAGAATACAATATGTCACCACCCTAACTCATCCCACCACTCGTTATCGTAAAAACCCACTAAGGGACTATAATCTTAACGAAATAAAAAGAAGGAAAACTTGATAATTAAACCCTGTACCAATCCGTCAGGGCAGCGTGGTATTAGTAGGCCAAATATCCTTTCGTCACGGGAGGAGACCCGTCCCTGCATTGGGATATTAATGGACTATCTTGATGAAGTTGATTCATTTAAACAAGCATAAAGCTAATAAAAGGAATTGGAGGAGTATAACAGGAAGGAATTTAAATGCACCTTCCAGAACGATTGATGTCAATGGTCGTTAAGTACACAACAATAGACAGAGCAAGGTTTGTTCGCGAGCTATTGAACTAAGGTTGTACCGTAACATGTTTTGATACATTCAAGTGTAAGCACATCAAGTTATACATCCGTTTAACGTATTCTTTTGCATTACAGAATTAAAATAAAATTTCGAATTCATGGTTTTGTGAAACTGTTGCAAAATACAAAATATTTTAATGTTTTTATTTCTATATCGTTAGTATCTTTTATAAGTTTGGAGGAGGCCTATGTCCAGCAGTGGGCGTCTATAGGCTGGTATGGTGATGATGATAAGTACAGAGTACTCTACCTTATCGTCATAACTACCTCTGCCATAACTGCAGCTGTCCAACCTTGATCTATCGTACCAAAAATAGATGTTACATGTTCCATTGTAGGGACAGGGGTATTTCATTGAGTGAGCGAAACTTGGCTTATTAATACTCTACTGACCCCACACAAAGTAAGGGCGCCTTCAAATTTGCCGCTAAGTGTCGCGCGGAGGCAGCGCGACTGCAGCGCCGCTGCCGTCGCTAGGTTTGAGAATGGTAGTGTTGTGTTTTAGTTTTACGATGGACTCAGACGAAAATACACTGCTCTTAGTGTTACTATTAAAAAGAAAAAGTATTCTAAACAACACTAGTCGATCGATGAACGAATGCGGGGACGCAGCGCGGGCGTAGCGCTGCAGTCGCGCGTTTTTTATCTCTATGAATTTACAAAACAGCGCGACCGCAGCGCTGCTGTCGCGCTGCCTCCGCGCGACACTTAGCGGCAAATTTGAAGGCGCCCTACTTCGAGTTTTATTTCTCTTGCATCAAACATTTATAAAAATTGATTGTGACTTTTCATTTTTTTTATGTAATAGGAGACAAACGAGCCCGCAGGTCACCTGATGGTAAGTGATCACCGCCGCCCATTTTAATGTTTCATCAGTCAATAAGCATAAAACCCAGCCAGTACAGCGTGGTGATATCTCATAATATAATAACACCAATCCGTCTAATAAAAGTATGTTAACACAAGCAACACTTGATTAATCTTCTGTTGACTTCCGAGAACACATTGAGAAGGCGACGATAAGACGTCACCAAAAGAAACACGATATCTACACAGCAAACGTTAAACACTTAAACGTAAATATTATGTTGGAATATGATATCGACGCCATTAAGCTGCTTAGTAAGTAGAAGTATAATGGATGAAATATTATAATTAATTCATACAGTAATTGACACGCTGTAACGATTGAGTTAGTTAATTTCTTGTAAGGAGCTAGATAGTGTAAATTGATATTATCGTTTTGCAATTGGACAAACTGTGCTTCGATTGCAAATTTCTTTTTATAGCTTACTAAATGTTATGTTATTATTTGCTTACACTAAAAATATAGTTGATGCAACCAACCCACACACTACCTATATAATGATATTCTATACTTAATATTATAAAGAGGTGACGACCTCGGTGGCGCGCCGGTAGAGCCAGCGGCTGCCGCGCATGAGGTTGTGGGTTCGATCCCCACGCAGGACAATAATTTGTGAGATCCACAAATTATTGTCCTGAGTCTGGGTGTTCTTTGTGTCCGTTAATTGATGTTTTTAAAAGTCCCCGCGACACAGGGCATGATCCCTAGTGCGGGAGTTGTCTTTTTAAAAAAATCAAAAAATCAAAGGTAAAGCTTGTGTGTTTGTTACGTTGTAAGGGGTATTCTCTGGATCTACTGAACCGATTTTTTTAAAAATTCTTTCAGTGTTAAATAGTCCATTTAACGGGGAGTGTCATATATCACGCTATGACTAATAGGAGTGGAGCAGTAATGAAATATGTTTAAAAAAGTGACGCGTTCTTTTCGTTGCTTAACGAAGTGGGCAAGGGTCAGCTAGTAATATACATAATTATTCCTGATTTTACATAAGTAACCTGACCGTCATACGTCAAAACGCTTTTACGAGTATAAACGGCATAGGACCAATAACTACGGCTGCACAAACTTTAACATGAAAATGGAGTAATATAAACACGGATAATATAATTGAAAACGAAACAACCAAAGCTGTTTTCTCTATACAGATTGATTTAGACAATAGTCTGTATAGCTGTAAATATCAAACTTACAAGTTGAGACAGAGACAAATTGTTTAATATAACACTAGCTGACCCGTGCCCACTTTGTTGGGCGGCAAAAAAAACGCGACCCTTTTTTAAACATATTTCATTACTGCTCCGCTCCTATTAGTCATAGCGTGATACTATATTTATAGCCTATGACACTCCCCGATAAATGGACTATTCAACACACAAAGAATTTTAAAATCGGTTCAGAAGACCCAGAGATTACATCCCGTACAACGTCACAAACACACAAACTTTACCTCTTTATAATATTAACTATAGACTTAAAGCATGAATTCTTCAGGATATGAATATTGAAACATTCTTGTTGAAATTCAAATACATTGCACACAAAATCCTGTCATGATAGTTGCATTTAGTTACATAGTTGTTCAGAGATATTGTTTCCGCACTAACATTTATAACAAGTAGCTATGGATTAGTGTGACAATGCACTATTTAGTAATAGAGCAGTTAAATTAAGTAAATTTTGTATCACGGCATCTTAAGCTTTGAGTAAAAGTCACGCTGTCAGAAAATTGAAGAAATTCTGTTCTTAAGGTAAGTAGGTCTTTTGGAAGATCAAATTCAAATACAAATGTTGTCTTATTTTTAAACCTATTTTATATAAGACTGATAGCTAAAAACGCAGTAACGAAGTGACATGAATTACTAAGTAGTACTATTTTCTCATTTACTAACGAAATACATGTCCTATTCATGAATGTTTAAATCGTTGAAAAGCATAGATCTATTTAAAAAAGTATTATAGAGGTATCAGTCACCGAGGGTTAACACATCATGTCATAGGTTTTTCATCTCCAATAAATATTTTCCGTAGGATGAATGAGAAACTGTAACTAAAATCTGTCAGTGTGATGGACATAATAATATTTCGTCCCACGTTTTCATATAACGTTACGAGTACACACGGCAACACATCAAGTTAAACATTTTCATTTGAAATTGTGTCTTATTTCAAGGTATTAAGGTACATGAGTGTCCAGCTTGATTAGTTGCTGTACAACCTTTATAGTGAAAGATGAGAATTTATAATGTACTAATATTCTGAGATGTATTTTCACAGTATGTAACTGATAGTCATATTTAAGATATACTGTTTTATAGCCTAACTGTTACTCATATTATTGAGTACCTACAATAATTAGTAGAACAGTATAATATTCATTACATATTAAATTTAAATTTTACAACACACTAAAAATTATAGACATTATTCTCATATTCAGCAATTAACTTTATATTATTATAGACACTAAAATTAATTTTATATCATTGACAACATTTACATACTTAATGAATGAGTCTTCTTTACAAACATTATACAAGCAGTAAACAAGTTGAAAAACTTTCCCAACAAAATAAAAAACCCAAAACCAGTTACCTACTAAATGCAACCGTTTATAAATCAAGACTCAAGAGTACCGAGTTACCACAAAAGGGCAAAATCAAGTACACAATCGCGTCACGTGTTGGGCGCGCGCCTTGGTTGTGCCACGCGCTGCGCAGGCGCACTTCACAATGGCGCCCGCTTGTCCTGCGCAGGGTTAACGGTTGATTATGTACGCTCCAGATTCAGGAAATTCTCTAGATAAATGGTTGTTGCACGATTGTTATCTATTGTATACTTATATGGATTTAGGATACATTGTATTCGTGTATGTGTGTTTGTGAATATGTTGTGATGCGTATTATTTTTTATGAATAGTTTTTGCCAGTTTCCTATGTTCACGTATCAATTAAGACCCCTGTATACCTTCACCCTTTGAAATAAGACACATTTATTAATGAAAATTTATAGTTTGTGTTGCTGTGACGTGTGCATTGTTTTATAGTCAAGTTTATTTTGTTTATTTATTTGTAATAATTTTCATTAAGCATCACACAATACATCTGTAACTTACAAATAAATTGCTAATCTTGATTCTTGACCTGTCTAAATGTATTTTAGAATAAAACACGTTTTTTTTATAATTTGCATCATTTTTGCGCCAAATTAGACTAACTTTACACAATTTTTGTAACAAATTAAATGACTGTCTAAAAGCTTATTATAGTACACTTATTCGGACCAGGTAATCCCTGTTTTGCCAGCCATACCGGACTTTTATTGATGAGATGTTTTAGTCGATTAGCCGTATTTAGTATCTTTGTAGAACAATTAATGTCTGTCCAAAAAGCAAGTAAACTGCCTCTTTAAGGTTTCCCTCGTAAAAAATAAAAGTTTGTCACTAAATTATACTTTAGTCATAAAGCTTAGTGAACGTTATTTTTCCTCAACGAATATTAAAATAACACAAATTTTTGTAATTTATTTTTATCTACATTCAAATCAATCATTTCGCCACTCAGACCTCCAAAATATTTGAAAGAATGTTTTATAAGCGTCTTTGAAACAAGTTTTGTGACTTAAATACCAAGATAAATGACTTCACAGAAATATTTGCATAATAGCGTTGTTTCGGCGTCTCATCACATCAACGATAACATAATACTAAACGTTTAAAAAATAACAAAACAATTTAAAATAATATTTGGAAACGTTATATTCAGCAATATAATAACACTCTTGCTGCAAGGACGGGTTTTTTCCAATAACGAAAAAAAACTTGGGCTACCAATAGTTACTTACACTAGGCAGACGGATTGGTATACCAATAAATAATAATAGATAAAGTAAGAGTAAAGTACTTCTGTTTGTTTTCTTTCAGATTTCATGCAAACTTTCCTTATCAAACCTATCAATCAATGCCATAATGTATTCTTTCTCTATTAGTGTATCATCCATCACCATCATTATCTTCTGCCCACTCTTCATCATCATCTTCTATTTTATCACCCACACAAAAATCAAACCGAAATAAATTATGTTATCCGACAATATTTATAAAGAGGCAAGTTTGTTTTCATGTGTAGGTACAATTTAAACGTTTTTGGAGCGATTAGTTACTATGAAGCAAATACCAGTTTTGGGTCGATTCTCGTAATCAATTATTTCCTAAACTTGCGTCCATTAGTAGCATAAGCAACATATTATAATAATACTAATAAGATTATAAATACACAGTCGTTTATTGTTGAAATTGAAGCGTTTATGAATTATAATGAAAACTGATCATGAGAACAACACAACCCCGCTGTGAACGTTTCTGGTGCATTTATAGAAGATTTATCACAACGTTATTGGGACTTAGCTCCATGGGATATCTTTTTAATATGTTTGTTTTATTACTAACAAAGTTTAGTAAGAATTCTGACGTAAAATATATAAGGCTACATAGTTTATTTTGAATCAAATTCTATGTAACTTATAAGATTACCTATTCTAATCAGGAGCAGGCCTTTATAAAAGTTATTGCTTGGTAAAATGTATGGTGGTAATCTAAGTGTTTAATTGATATTTTAACACTCACTAACACTAACAAATAAGATCTTTGGTGGTTTATCTTCGTACAATTGTCATCGAAAAGTTTAATTATAATGATGGTAAATTTACTTTAATATAACTTGAATTAAACAATCACAATATTTAGGAAATAGCAGATAATCATTAATTTGCAGATCACAAGTAATTGTCTTGCAAGGTATTAGAATTCACGATCTAGTCAATATTTTACCATTGATTCACTGAGTTTGTTGTTCGAATCGAGCAAGTTGTTTACAAACGTATTTCATTCTTATTTGAGTTCAATAGCCCATTCATTAACTGCTACATCTTTACACAATGAACCTTTGAACTATAAATCATTGACTAATCTAAGTTAAAAGTAGCATTATTACTATACAATAGATCAAAAGTCTAACCTGTTTCTTTGCCAACTGGAACCAAGTCTTCAATATTAATGGTAGTCTTGTATACTGGTAATGTTTTGTTGTTTTTACACTTATAAATATATCATCTAAACTTATATTTTTGTTTTGTCCACTGTCTAGTATGTTTGTTTTAGTCACAGGTTCTATAGATAAGTCAGACACTTGCACAGATTCCGCTCGACTTTCTTGAAAGTTGAAAGTAACGCCGCCTTGATATACTAATAGGCTGCAGTATCCAAGAGTTATCAGCACAGCTGCGGCCTTAAACATTCTTCGCCGTCCCATACCAGAGCCTGCTGGCGCCAACGCGCCGATAAGCATCCAAAACCCTGTACACCTTTTCACTCATCTGTTGACTTTTTGTATCAAAACACAATTGATAAACAGTGGTCGAAGCGCGCACTTTAACGGACTGTATACCAACGTCCAAGAGCAGTTATAAACTAAATAAAATGTAGCACAGACGGCAAACATACGCCTGCGCTCGGTCGCCCCCACCACGTGGTGCGAGCGAGAGGGATTTCTTCCGTCTCAGTCGTTTCAAAGGGTCTACCTGCGCGTGCGCTTGTCCCGCCCGCGCCCGTCTCTCGCTGTTAAGCCCGCGGCGGCGATACCATGTCAAGTGTTCACATAATAGTTATCTACAGCATCGAGAAATCGTCTCTAATGACCAATTTTATGCTCAATCATTTTGAAATTGTCTTCTTTTCATTCAATCAAAATTTTAAATCTTCATAACTATTTTAGGTTTAACGAATAATGACATTATTTTAAATTAAAATTTCCTAACTAACAAATTTTAAGAAATGTTTCATTGAGTGCCTATAATAATATATTTAAAAAAAAAATCTAATTATGTGCGTAAGTAGGATAATTTAGCTGGTCGTCGTTGCTTTTGAAGGCGCAGTAAATTTGTGTGAAGTAAAATCATTATAGTACAATTATTTCTGTGAATCATTCTAGGCCGCAGAACCAATGGCGATTCATCGTAATTAGCCGCAGCAAAACTTCACGTTCAAAATTTCTCTTCGTCATCATCCTAATTTGTTTCCATTCGTGGACAATACGCTATTGTTAGAGCGTTGAGTGCTGGCTGCTCACCGTTAGGCTCCTAAGCCATGGGTGGTAATGAAATTAGAAAATAGTCATTGTTGCATTAAATTCATCTAAAATTTGATAATGAGTGATGGAATTTGAAACTATTCAATATCAGTAACGTGACTTACAGCGCACTTATATTACTTACGTTAATTAAATTGATTATAATATTATAGAAGATGTGAAATTGAAAAAATGATTGAATAGTGTTTAATTAATAGTCAAGACAGAATATGAAATATTGAGTTCTTGGATTGTCTTAGGAACCACCGCGTTTTGACCGAACAGCATGAGATTTTTTTTTAAGAAATGGTCTTGACATAATAAGCTATAATATAAACATCTATCCCAGACCGGACATAGTCTTAGGACCAGATTACAGTGTTGTAAAATCATTTAGTTAATTCTAAAACGTACGCAACCAACAACAACAGTTATGTTTATATTATAAATTAAAGTTCCCAACTTACAACAACAAAACGTTATAATAAGGCCTAACTGGCGTAAACGCTGCACTTGTTTAATCTCTTGATTTAATACAGTCAACTTTGCTTATTTAGTTTTGTGTATGCGATAGCGATTTATTTTTTGCTGATACATAGTATTATCATTGTGCCAAGAATCTTCCTTGCACTTATAACGTTTATACTGGTAGTGTTAACAAAGTAATATATGAACGTACAGTACCTATGAGAAATAAATTAATGAGTTTTTATATATTTTTCTATCAGCTATCTGTTTTATTCAAAACTAAATCGATCATCACTAATTAACCGACTATCACAGGAATCGGTTTAAGCGCACCAATTTTAATTGAAATTTCCATAAGCCGATCAGAGTGCAACGCTTATTAATAGGTACCGTCAGTATTACGTTTCTATAGAATTATGTTTTTTGTATTGCTTCAATGTTTGATTAATCCGATCATTTGAGTTTTATTATAATGAGTAAATTATTTTACAAGCAATTAATTGAATTTAGATCGATCGTTTAATAATATTATGACGATAAAGGTATAGTTATACAAAAGTAAAAAAGCGTGAATAATATTTTATATCAAATCAATAATATCAATATGTAATAGATACATTAAACAGTCACAACAGCTTTTAAATACAACACAGGCAGTAATTCCATGCTCCCTAGACGTATTATCAAATAAGTTTGTGTCTGTAACTTTACCTTAACTTTAAGTTTTTCATTTAGGTTTTACGTCATCCACGAAATAAGATATGCTACCTTAATCTGAATCTTAAATCTGAGCATTAACCCTCTTAATCATAAACGCCTTTTAAATTTAGACACTGTTTAGCGAGATTTTTATTAGCAAAACCAACCTTATACCAAACAAAACCGTAAGAATTTATACTAATCAATTGACCAAAATTTAGGAGGCGTTTATGAGTAAGAGGGTAGATAATAGATTATTTTTAATATTAAAAACAAATAACCGAATAGAAACAAGTGATAAAATAGAAACAAGTGATAACATGGAATCAACACACATACGTTCAAACATTAAGCATCGAGAAAGCCCAGAACCCATCACTAATTGCGGAAGTATGTAGTAATGAGGATCGCACACGCCAATGTCGACGAACTTAACTCGTGGGAACAACAATAAGCAGCCTCTATTCTTTCTGATAGCCAAATGGTGAAAGTATTTAGAAAAAAGTGCTACTTGATTCTAATAGACATTGATGTGCATCACTAATCTTGTAATTACTTGAGAGTGTTGTTAAAAACCGTTATTACCTATTTTTGCAATGATTTGTTCAATGAATAGGATTAGCTTTTTACCGTCAGTTTTAACATTTTTCTTTTTTACTTTCGTCTATACCAAACATAAAAGTTGGTAGTGTCTGTCTGTAAGATTATACCCACAGTTTTTAATATCTGCATATTACGCAATATGCATTTTCCAGCTTTATTACTCAGGTCAGTAATTTTATAGATTTGTCGTCTAGATTTCATAAAAAGAAAGAAACTACCTAAACTTTCCTACTTAGCTACTTTATTTATTTACTTTCTTTATTTAAGTGATTGAAAAATCACTTAAATTTGAATATCTTACCACTTAAAATACTTCATCGCCTCGATATCCAAGTTTGTTCATTGCTTTATAAGGCGCACCTCGATATTTCATTCAATAGCGCCATCTGGATTCCGGTTTCACAGTTAATTAGATGATTTTTTACTAACCTTGTTTGCAAAGAGGCAAAATATCGCCCAATGTTTGTAAAGTGCAGTGCCAACAAGAGTGACTTTAATATGACTTTCACCTGAAATATAGATTATATACAATCTGAGAAATGTATTAACTCGATCACAATAAAGAAGCAAAATGACGTCAAACATCAACAATCGCTGAAATAAAACGTTGAAATATAAAACGTAGTTCAACGAAATCAAAATCAATAACGAATTACTTATAATAACTCTTTGTAGGTACAATACCAAATATAGAAATACCAATACCTACATCAAATAAACAATCAATCAACAGCCAACACAAATCTGATACGCAACAGCAACTATGAAACCTAAAACAATTTATCAAATAATTACTTTCGAAGCAATATAGATGATTTTATCTATAACACAAATCGATTTAAAGCAACGACATATACAGATGCTATCAACACATCAATTCCGCTTGCTCAACTTTGCTTTGGCTAGCTTACTTGTCAAAACTTAAGTAACATCAACATTGAACCGTGATCTAATGTTCGCTGGACCGTTGCTATTAAATCATGTAACTTTTTATGCTTAGATGAGCTTAAAAATATAATAACATTGATCATTATTAGTTAATTTGATGTCTGAGAAAGCCTTTTTATTGAAATTGTTCTTTTGATATTAGTCATACTACTAACGGGAACTTTCTTTGGTGAAAATAGAGTAGCAGACTTACTTTTGAGTGACTTCAAAAAGAAGGTAATAATGATGAAAAGTAGGAATCTATTTAGAATACATTCGCAATAACGTACATCACGATTTAAATCATTCGAAATTATGTATCGATGTGGCGCACTTTCGCACTTAACGTGATGCGCATTTTAGTTTTGGGCTTGGCTTTTGGGCTACTATACTATTCTGAATCTAAAATATCAGTATTACAGTCACTATTCTTATCTTTCCCCTTTAAAAAATTTTTGTCAAGGTTTTATTTCTTACAAGTTTCAATCAACTAGCCTATTGCAGTCCACTGCTGGACATAGTAGGCCTCTCCCAACAAGCGCCACAGAACTCGGCCCTGCACCTTCCGCATACAGTCTTACAAGTTTATTAACTCTTTAAATTAGTAATAAATACACGAACATAATGTTGTCTCTAATTGTTACAAATAGTCGACAGAGAACGGCGGGCCCAAACCAAAACAAAGAGTCGGTAATTTAACTTCGTACTAATACTCTTTAATGACTGCCTGAGAACACATAGACAAAAAAAAACATATATCTACTCATTACAAAGAACCGTTCTTTATTGATGGTTCAATTGCATTTATAAAAGCAAAGATTTTATGTAGGTATTATCACGTTCAAATTACTCATAAAGAAACTAATAAATCCAAATTACTTTAATGTCTAAACATGACTGTACAGAATTGGGATCGCGTGACAACCTACGCACTCCCACTATAAAAACTTTTAACTATTAAAATCCGGTTAAGAAAGACCAAAATGATCTAAAGTCCGAAGATTTTACCAAGAAATATGACTTCTTTATCCCAAATTGGTTGGTAAACGAATGAACTCAAGAAGCTGATTTGTATTTTACTGTGTAACTGTAATAGCTGGGCATAAATCGTTTGGGTCAAATGTCTGCCTACACGAATATAAAAGTATAAAAACATTTTAATAGAACACACTAATAAATTGCCTCAAATATAAAAGGCGATTAGCACAAAACGTCGGGCAGTAAAAACAGCTCATTTGCATGTTATTGACCCCTATTGTCTATGTTGAGATATGTTATCTAAACATTCAGGTATTTTCTAATAAATTTTATTATTAGTATGCAGGTATTTTTTTAATAAAATAAAGAAACTGAATCATAGTTAAATAGAATTGTAATGAAAACAGACTTAAGAATTATAGTCATCGGTATTAAACGATACATAAACAATCATTTTCTAAATCTACATTCAAAAAACTTGCCTTGATATGTCACTAAAACAGTCCAATAATATCCCAGTTTTCAGTAACAAAGGAAAAATTGGTCTACTAAACCACGTTAGCCAGATTGATTCTCTATATCAAGTGTTAGCAAGCTGAAGTTGCAATGGGTTGGTTCCGGCGAAGGACCGATGGCCAGTGGAGCAAACGTGTCCTAGAGTGGAGACCGCGACTCGGCAAACGTAGTGTAGGACGGCCCCCCAGCTAGGTGGACCGACGACCTCATAAAGGTCTCTGGGTTGGACTGGATACGAAAGGCGCAGGACTGAGTTTTGGGGCGCGTGTTGGGAGAGGTCTATGTCCAAGAGTGAACTGCAATAGGCTAGTTGATAGATTGACCAATTATTTTGTCTACGTAGAAATTAACTACTAACTTTTCCATCGCCTTTTACGAATCCCGTAGCATGAAATATGGTAGTGACATAATGTATCCCCCACATTACACACATACAATGCCGAATTTCCATTCCTTATCCACCTTACTGTTACCTAATTTTTGTTACTTTTTATGTATTCTTGTCTATTTCGTAGGCGAGTGACCTGGAGTCCTGAAATACAGGGTTTCCCTAGCTTAGGCTCCAGTCCACCCTTAAATTGTCAACAACATAAACATATTGGTAACTATATTGTGGAAAATAAACATTTTTTTTTTTTTTTTTTTTTTATTTATTCTCACTCTGGAACCACACGAAGATTATGTACACGGAGTTACATGTCAACAAAACAGCCAATGACAATAGACAGAATAGACACTTCCTTGGGAATGTAAAAGTTAATCCGATTATTCGTAACATTGTGGGAAAACATTGTGATATCGGATGTCGTACATTAAAAGAATCAACGATACATTACATGGCTGTTATCGGCACTTGCGCCAATGGAGAGATTGCCCTCATCCGGGTAAGTGCGAGACTCCCTCTATTATCCAATTCATACAAATTTGCGGAGCGACGTTGATCTGTTTATTGTGTGGTGCAGTAACGCTTTGCACTTGTGATGATTGTAGTTACAGTATGGTCATAACGAAATGCACTATTTTATGATTATTAACAAGATTAACATTAAATAAACAGTCTTAAATGAATTTCATTTAAATGTAGCCTTTTTTTTTTTTTTTTTTTTTTTTTTTTAATTAATATAATATTATATAATTAATAATAAATATAATAATAATAATTATTATAATATAATATAATATATATATATATATATATATATATATATATATATATATATTAGGGCATGCAACTCCGGAATTCCGCAACTCCGGAATTCCGTAACAATTTTACTGATTTTTCAGTTCCGGAATTGAGAGGAGTAATATCGGAATTCCGGTATTCATAATGTTTTGATATTATTTAACCCTCTACTTCATATGGGCCCATATATGGTATACCGATTTTATTGTTGTTTTATTTCCAAACAAATAATAATTATGTCATTCCACATTGTTAAATCCATGTAATGGTTAAGTAACTAACAGAAAACGCACTTAGTTCGTCTATGATTTGATGACATTTAGAAAAAAAATTACTTTTGTGCGGGTAGTCAGTGAAACAAAAGACGACTGCCTGACATACATTTTTGATTATCAAAAACAAAAACGAAACGTGAGTATTCAGGAAAGGTAAAATTATATTTCTAAAGTCAATACTTCCTTCTTTACCTATAAACAATGATTTTCTTACTTTTTACGTATTTACTATGCTTTTCATCCACTTTTATGTCAATACCATATATGGGCCCATATGCAGCACGACGTAAATACGTTTGGACATATATGGTATCGTATGCATTCTGACTTATATTCATAACGAATAAAAAATTCAAGTGCTACTATATTTTTAGCTTTTTTTCTATTGCCTTGTTATCACTCCTGTTTTTTTTTGCTTTTGTTTGGTAGAATAGGCCCTGCTTGTTTTTATAAAAAAAAAACAAATATGCTAATCCTATTGCGGGTGACGGTCATCTTGGTGACAACCATGAGTTGGATTCCGATAGCAAAGTATCTTCAATACCTGTTTCATTCAGAAGACCCATTATTATACCTGAAACTGATGATAAAAGTTTGGATGAAGACAATATTCCTCTAGCAAAAAGTGACTACGAAGCCTCGCAAAACGTCAGCTGCTAACGGAATAGGACTCCAAAAATCTGGGTCCATACAATCCTGGCAACTACACCTTCACGGGCGATATTGAGCTGCCTTCATGCATTACAAAGGTGAATACACCAGCTGAACTTTTAGTTTTACTTTTAGTGGTGGTTAGCTGTCCAAACCTGGTACACCCGTATCTTCTAAAAGGATGACAAAAAATGCCAGAGCGATGCTAAGACATTCCTTTGGGCTGTGTCAGTACAGATAACATTGTACATTGGCCTATGTGGCAGAAAAAACGTCAACATTGCATAGTATGTTCTATGAAGACATACACTAAATGTATAAAATGCAAAGTTTTTCTATGCTACAATGATAAAAGAAACTGTCTCGTTACATTCCACGACTAACAATAAAATATTTTATAACCTCCCCTTTTCTACTTAGTTATTGACTGCATACGATACCATATATGTCCAATCGAGATTTTGTCTAAGTGCATACGAGCCCATATATGGAATCTTAGTTTTTTTTCTACATAAAACTACTTTTTTATTTTTTTTCGATTTTTTTGTCTTAATATTATTTAAATAAAGCAATATCCACAAAGAAAAATTTTTTTTTTCATCTCCTTAATAATTCATGCAGTAGAGGGTTAATAATACCTGCAAAACATACCATTATTTGGCTAGTGAGTTGTCATAATGTTGCCTGTGCCATAATGCAACGCTATTACAGCTTTTAATTAAACTAGACGAACAAACAAGCTCTATGAGTTGAGGCAACTAGCGAAGTCGTATGGAACTCTAAAAGTCTACTACTATAAGAATTCGTTTTCCACTATATACACAATCCAGACACACACGGAGGACGGTACCATTAGCTAGCCCTAAAATAAAAAGGGAACTATATTTTTTGTCACCAAAATTTATATTTGTCATCAAGTTGTATCACCTAATAAATAGATATATCGCCACGAAATATTTTCGTTCTCAGATAAACAAAGAGTGTTCCCAGGTATGAATTACCAAATTATTGTTAATATAATGTGTAAAATATGAAATGGATTACCAATAAAATTGTAGTGCATTACATGAATATAAACTTTGTTCTTATAATAATAGTTTTATTACTTAAATAATAGCTTGGTGCTCAGAATGGTAGATCTGTCACCAAATAAATCGATTAATCGATCCCTGACTGCGACTCCTTTTTATTTGTTATTTTGTCACCAATACATTAGTTACATTTTATTTCGTTCAGTTATTAAAATAATGTATTCGTTACCAATTTAATACATCAGTTTATAATTTTAATGAAAATATGTTCAAAGGGAAGAGGAAGGGAAGGGAGACAAATTTGCGCGCTTTCGGGCCTCAACGAATGGGTTGTAGTTTGGTTGTAGGTACGATCATACGATGCGCGCGGATTAGCCATATGCTTAAAGATAGCCAACCCCCCACCAGAAGCAAAAAAATTACTTAACGCCCAGAAAAGAAAAAGGGGGCGCCCTTCAAAATCCAAACCAGCACTGATTATTGTTATTTTTAACAATAAATATTGATTATTTTGACTTTAATTAAGTGTTTTATTTACTATTCAGCTAGAAATTTAATTTAAATATATTTATACTACCATGGAAATTAAGACCCTTGGGGGAGGCACATGGCCAGTTAATTATTAGACTCTTTTGGTTGAAAGGATGATGACGACCACCCTACATTTTTAGACCTTCATGAAATTTTCTAGTGATATAATATATGATTTATTGGTGATCTTTTTAAATTAGTTTGCTTAAATACTATTAGGACAAACCTATTCTAATACATACAAAACCATTTATTTGGTACTTGACCTGGTTTCATCTTCATGATTTTCGGTAATTTATTGTGGAATTGATTTTATATTGTTTGGTGACTACATTTTGGTGACAAATCTACTATTTTGAGGGCAAACCCTATTATTTAAGAAACACAAAATGAATTAAATTGGTGACAGCTTAAATCATACCCAAATAAAAATATTTTGAGATCATTGTCGATGTACTTACTTCATCAGTTAAAGTTTAAAACTCCTAACAAACCCATCGAGGATGCTACAACTACACAAGCTTCAGCCGGTTTTTTTTATGTGGTAGGAGGCAAACGAGCCTGCAGTTCACAGTTCACCTGATAGTAAGTGATCACCGCCGCCCATGGACACCCGCAACACCAGAGGAATCACAGATGCGTTGCCGACCTTTAAAAAGGGAGGTTGGGTTGAATCGTACTAGATTTAGCCGACCCCAATTCGAAACTAAGCATGTTTTCGATATCAGACACAAGTTTGTTTCGGTTCTCATTAACGTTTTCCACCGCGAAAGAGAAATGAGAAAGCGGAACGTACTTTTTTTAAATGAAATATGATTTTGTTTCCACTATCAGCGTTTTTAAAATTGTGTTTACTCCGCTTTGTTTTCGAGGCAGGAGCGAGCTCATTTCTACTCTTTCTACACGCTCGGCTCTTTCCGTCCGACTATTTGTTGGTGGAAATACAACTTTTCACAGTAGCATCTTTTATCGTCCTTAGAACTTCACAATAGCAGTTCTATTAAGAATTAGATCTCTCGACTAATTTTCTAATGTACGCAATGGCGAGTATCTGACAGAAGCTTACAAATATATTTTTATGTGTTCTGCTAACAAGTGTGCAGAATGAAAGTGTTTTTCTGTGCTGGCCACACATGGCCACATAAATAACCGAGTACAAAGTTCATTCTCTGGCAAAATGTAATTATCAAGAACAATGAGTTAGTTAAGTCTTGCCTTAATTTAACGAATGGCTTAGAATGACAATAATAAGGGAGAAAAATTACCAAACATGTTCAAATTCTTACCCCCTTACTTATAAACGCCTCTTAAATTTAGTCACTGTTTAGCGAGTTTTTTATTAGCAAAACCAACCTTATACCAAACAAAAACGTAAGAATTTAAGCTAATCAATTGACTAATATTAAGGAAGCGTTTATGAGTAAGAGGGGATTAGTGAATATTATTAGACAACTGACATTATTATACTCTTCTTTTAATTCAACATATTCCAAAAAATACCAGTTCTGGAACTAGCTCCGGAATTCCGGAATTAGACCTCCAGTATTGGAAGTCAGTTCCGGAACTGAGAACCTTCCGATATTGCATGCCCTAATATATATATAATATATATATATATATATATATATATATATATATATATATATATATATATATATATATATATATAATATATATATTATTATTATATTATAATAATTATTATTAATAATTAATATATTATATAATTTTTTTTAAATTTAAATGTAGCCTACTCCAAAAATTGAAGATTTTTTTATCCAACTCCAACAAGAGAATTTTGTGGAGAAGAAATTATTGAAAAACTTCTTCTGATAACTCAGAAATTATTTAACCAATATATTTAAGTAACTTTGTTCGCAGTGCTACTAATATTCGGCACATTTGTAATTCAATCAATCAATCAACTAGCCTATTGCAGTCCACTGCTGGACATAGGCCTCTCCCAATACACGCCACAGAACTCGGTCCTGCGCCTTCCGCATCCAGTCCGACCCAGAGACCTTTATGAGGTCGTCGGTCCACCTAGCTGGGGGGCGTCCTACACTACGTTTGCCGAGTCGCGGTCTCCACTCTAGGACACGTTTGCTCCAACGGCCATCGGTTCTTCGACAGATATGACCAGCCCATTGCCACTTCAGCCTGCTAATACTACGAGCTATGTCGGTAACTTTGGTTCTTTGTCGGATAACCTCGTTCCGGATTCTATCCTTCAAGGAGACGCCGAGCATAGCCCGTTCCATAGCTCGCTGCGCGACTTTAAGTTTGTGGACTAGCCCTACTGTGAGTGTCCACGTCTCGGCACCGTATGTCATTACTGGTAGGACGCATTGGTTGAAGACTTTGGTCTTCAGGCATTGCGGTAAAGGCGAAGAGAAGACCCGACGTAACTTGCTGAATGCTGCCCAACCCAACTGGATCCTGCGATCGATTTCTTTCTCGAAGTTGTTTCTACCAAGTTGGACAACCTGTCCCAGGTAAACATACTCTTGAACAACTTCGAGCATCAATCCGTCGACATAGATCGGCCTCGGCGTTACATGTTTGTTAAACATGATCTTCGTTTTGTTTAGGTTCATGCCGAGTCCGACCCGTCGAGAGGCTCCATTTAGGCCCTGCAGCATCCCGTCAAGCTGTTCCAGTGACTCTGCCACGATGACGATGTCGTCAGCAAACCGGAGGTGTGAGATATACTCGCCGTTGATGTTGATGCCCCGTCCAGTCCAGTCCAACGTCTTAAAGACGTCTTCGAGTGCGTTGGTAAAGAGCTTAGGGGAAATAACATCCCCTTGCCTCACCCCTCTACGCAACTCAATAGGTGGGGTCTTTTTGTCATGGAGCTGGACGGTCATGGTGGCAGTTTCATATAGAGATCTCAACACCTCGATGTACCGCCAATCGATGTGACATCGCTGCAGAGCATCCAGAACCGCCCAGGTTTCGATTGAGTCGAAGGCTTTTTCGTAGTCCACGAAAGCCATGCACAGCGGCTGATTGTACTCCTCAGTCTTCTGTACAATTTGCCGAACAACATGGATGTGGTCCACGGTGCTGTAGCCTTTTCGAAACCCGGCTTGTTCCGGTGGTTGGAAGTCGTCGAGTCTTCTGGCGAGGCGGTTTGTGAGTACTCTCGAGAACAACTTGTAGATGTGGCTCAGGAGTGATATGGGCCTATAGTTCTTTAGTAAGGATTTATCACCTTTTTTGAAGAACAGGACCACCGCACTCCCGCTCCACGCCTGAGGTGTTAGGCCCTGGTGAATGACGGAGTTAAAAAGCGTTGTGAGCTCTTTAAGGACAGGTGTTCCGCCAGCTTTTAGTAGTTCTGTAGTGATTCCGTCATCACCTGGACACTTATTGTTCTTAAGTTGCTCGAGAGCAGCTCTGACCTCGCCCCGGTTGACATCGGGGATGTCTTCCGTATAATGGCGCGTGAGTGGGGCTCTGTGGTCATCCTCGCTAGGTCCCAAGGGTTTAGTCATCCGTGATGCGTACAGGTCCTTGTAGAAGCTCTCTATTTCCTCGAGTATCTCGAACTTGGAGGTCACGGTTCTGCCGTCCGCAGTGTGTAGTTTCGTTAGATGGGATCTACCAAGCTGGCGCGCAAATACTTTGGTGCCTCTATTCTGTTCGATCGCAGCCACAACGGCGCGGGTGTTGGAACATCGGAGGTCACGTCGCACCAGCTTCCGGATCTTCCGGTTGAGGTTTCTCCCATCCGACGAAGAGGACCGCGCGGGTGACATCTCGCGTCTTTGCCTCATAAGTTCGAGAGTCTCGGGGGAGAGCTTAGGCTGCCTGACTTTGCTTTTTCCGGGGAAAACCCTTCGAGACACATCCTGTAGCGTTTTGACCACTGCGTCGGTTTTCTGGTCAACGTTGCCATCGGTTTCTAACAGGTCGAAACGATTTTGAAGCTCTAGTTGGAACTTGTCGAATCCCAGAGCTATTTGGGGCGCGGTGGGTCTGAGAGTAGACTTCACCATGCGACGCCTCTCGGCTCTGAAATTCATATTTAGAGTGCCTCGAACAAGTCGGTGATCACTCCCAGTATTAAACCTGTTAATCACAGAGACATCTCTAAATATGTATTTCCTGTCGGTCATGATGAAGTCTATCTCATTCTTCGTCACAGTATCGGGGCTTTGCCATGTCCACTTCCTATGTGGCTTTTTCTTAAAGAAGGAGTTCATCAAGAAGAGCCCCTGCGACTCCAGGAAGTTGACTAGCATCTGCCCTCTGTGGTTTCGGCGCCCCACACCGTAGGATCCGATTTTCGTTTCGCCGTATCTTTGTACTCCCACTTTGGCATTGAAGTCCCCCATAACAACATTGTAGTGAGCCTTGGTGGTATTATGTAGTGCCTTAGCAATGTCTTCGTACATGGCTTCGGCTATGTCATCGCTGTATGTCGAGGTCGGTGCGTACACTTGTACCACCTTCAGGGAATACCTGTCGGTGATTTTGATTATGAGGTACGCTACCCGTGTCGACACACTGCTGACTTCCACAACGTTGTCGGTCAGGACTTTGTTGACCAGGAAACCAACACCGCCTTGAGAGGGCCGATCACCTTCCCGAAAGTAGAACAGGTGACCTGACTCGAGGGTTATCGTGTCCTCCCCCTCTCTTCGGACTTCAGATAACCCCAAAATGTGCCAGTTTATACGTCCTAGTTCTACCTCGAGTTCGGTGAGATGTTGGTCCAGCCGTAGAGAGCGTCCGTTATAGGTTGCCAGGGTCATTTTGGTATGGTAGCCGTTTGCCGTAGCCCGGAGATTCTTCGCACCCCCCGTCCCACTGTTACCGCGACCGCTACCGTAGCAACGGGCAGCAGGACTGCCGGGAACTGGGGGCCGTTTATTTGGGCGTGCTAACATTTAGGAGGGGGTTTGCCTTACTGGACCACGCTGGCAAGACGGGTTGGTACAGGGTTTGCTTTCGAGTTTTCCTTCTCTGGCAGTGGTGTTGTCTGCTAATTTGTTATTTCACCATTTGTCGACTTTTACGACACCCATAGGAGGTAGGGGGTAGCGACACATTGTATTCTCCAGCCGTCGCTACACGTTTGTAATTATTGTCCATTATTTAAACCATAATTTACAAAAACAAAAAATATAAGTGTAACGGATTACTTCATCATAACATCCCATTGATGTCCCACTGCAGGGACGGGCCTTCTCCCATGACGGAGGGATTCTTGGCCTACTAATACCACGCTGGCCAGACGGATTGGTATAGGGTTTAATTTCAAGTTTTCCTTCTTTTTATTTCGTAAAGATAATATTCACGGATAGTCCCTTAGTCGGTTTTTACGACACCCATGGGATGAGATGGGGAGGTGACATACTCGTAATACTGTATTCTTACTCCGTCACCACACGGAGAAGGTATTTACTTATTATGAAAATAAGAGTGGTTTTGTAATGAAAGTGCCACATAATTTTGATAGATAAAATTAATATGTGTAACTGTTGGTGTACTATAATTAAATGAATAGATAACCAAGATTTGATTGAGACTGCGCGCGTAATTGAATGCATTGAATAATTGACTAATTAGAAAGTATTATTGAGATCTGAAATCATTGAACAAGTATTGAAACTAGATCACATACTTATGTAACACCCAAAGTGACATAACGTAGTTATAAAAGCATCAAGTGCAGTTACACATATGAATTTAGCTTCCTGTGTACCCTAACACCTTCCAATAAGAAGCATATTTGAATGAAATTGTGTAACTTGATGTTTTGCTGCTAGGATAATTATATTTTTTTAACTTTCTCTGTTCCGTTTACCTAGTTGATTATATCCAATTAATATCAACCATACTTCCTGTGTGGCGGCAAGTTGTGTGAATTTGTACTTGCGGTGACGGAATAATAAATAAATAATCTTCACACATCGCCACCTAGTCCCAAACTAAGCAAAGCTTGTACTATGGGTACTAGACAACGGATAAACATACTTGAATACTTTTTTTTTGTTGTAAATACATACATATTATATATAGGTACACAGAAAACACTCAGACCAATGCAAACAATCATGTTCATGCACACAAAGATTTGCATTGAGCGGGAATCGAACCCGAGACCTCTGCGTAGCAGCCATGTAATATACCGACTGCGCAACAGAGGTCGTCATTGACGAGGGATCAAGAAATACATGATTTCCTCTTTGCTTTTCAGATGAGCTAGTGAGTTATGTGAAAGCTGAAAATCTGTATACATACTTCTGTAATCAGACACACAATCTCTATGACTAGCGGCTCGCTCGACTAGTGCAACTAGTTGCCCTTTCACTTCAAAACTACTGCACCGATTACAATGCAACTAGCCTCAGAATTGTCCGTGTGTTGACGGAGTAACATTGCAGTATGTCACCACCCCATCTCATCCCATGGGTGTCGTAAAAACCGACTGAGGAACTAACCGTAATTATTATCTTTACGAAGTAAAAAGAAGGAAAACTGGAATATAAACCCTATACCAATCCGTCTGGTCAGCGTGGTATTAGTAGGCCAAGTATCCCTCCGTCACAGGAGGCTCGTCCCTGCAGTGGGAAAGTAATGGGCTGTTATGATGAGCCTCAGAAAGTACAAAAAAGCTCCAAAAAATAAATGGACACTTTTGTAAGTCGTCCCAAACTAACAATTTCTACTTATACACAAGACAGAGGAGGGCAAAGCCGCAGTAAATCTACGAAGAATTCTAATTACCATAACACGACCGCTACTTGTACTAATCTTATTAATTCTTATTTAGGAGTTCGTGATTGTAAATACCGACCGTCACTAAAATATTTTTAATACGACACGTTTACGACATTAGGCCGACATATGCTTTGACATAATATTGTGGGATTAAATTAACTGTTATAATTCGATTATCTCCATCTTAGTATGTATGTTGATATTGTCGTGATTCTTTCTTTATAATAATCAGATCGATTGGAAAGCTTATTAGATTTATAATTTTGATATTAATACGATTTGTTTTGAAACGATTAATGTGATGTTTGATGACAAATAATAATAAAGTAGGTAACTAAATACATTTTAAATACTAAATTCATATCAAAGGTAAGCTTTTATCAGTCAAAAGCGCCGATTACACTAGACTACAATGTAGTCTACAAGAAATGTAAGAAGTAAAAGACGAAGTACGTGAAGTAAAGTAAGTGTAGGAAGACTACATGTCATGTAGTCTTCCTACACCATGTAGGATGTAGTCTAGTGTAATCACATTTAGGCTGTTAGGACACTACATATCGGAGATTGGTGAGTCCCGACCGTCCTTCATCATGTAGTCTCCTACATGATGTAGAAGACTACATGTTGTAGTCTAGTGTAATCGGCGCTTTTAATTGATAAAAGCCTGCTAACTTCCACATGTGTCGTTTCATGTCCATATTACGAGTATAACTCTTACGTGGACTGCCCCAACGCCGATTTCCTGACCCTAGCAACACTTTGTTCAGAAGTGTATTTGAATTAAATTATTTGGAACGAACACTATTTCACACGGGCTCAAACACCACAATGTGGATCATGTAAACAAGTCTTCTGTGATGAATTATAATCTGCGACCGCTATGCTACCAAGTTAGTATAATACTTACGTTATCAAATCTTTACACCATAAAGAAGAACATTAATCACACTTAAGACATATCCTAACTAATAGTAATAAGAAAGTGATATATTTTAAAAAAATCTAATAAAACTGAGTTATTGACAATTATCGCCTCCAATAAATCAGTTCAACAATCGTTTTTAACATTTAAAATGTTTCGATAATATGTTACACTCCCACATGATACCAAATTATGTTCCTATGTTAATCTAAATCATGGAATTATTACACCTAAGTACATATAAACTGGTATTGAAACAACAGGAACACCCTACTGTGAAGTCTAATTGGTCCGCTAAAGGTATTTTAGGAATTATTCGTATCCTACAGAGACACTGTAGGTATAGTTTAAATTTGTTTTTTATTATAATTTAAACTACAATCATATACAACAACACGACTAATTAATAAGTTAAAGCTATGTAGGTACATTTTAGTCTGTGTTAATTGTTATGTTTTAACTTACAAGCTTTTGTTTTTGACAATAAATTATTGTTACTTATTTTATGTTTTCTTATATAAGTGACCTGTATTGTTCTTATGAAAATCATCATCATCATATTTGCCAAAGACTTATAAGAATAAATACAATATCTAAATCTAACATGACATCAAAATTAAATCAATCAGATCACAATTCTGACCCAAAAGTCAATCAAATCAATTCAATTAAAGTCAATTAATTTAAAATTTTTGATTAAAAAAAATCACAAGCATTTTAAATCACATGCAAAAACTAGCGTAAATTAAGCAACAAATTATACGCCCTATTTGGATCTCATGTTTCAACCACAGCGGGTAATCGACTGCAGTGTCACCTTTCACTTGGCTTGCGATTAATATGCATCCAAAACGGGTCACAGACCAAATTTTATAATAAACTTAGGTATGTATTGTTAGAAAACCTTCTTAATTATACGCTTGTTTAAAGTTTTCCTTCTAACAGTAGGTAGGTGTTCTTAATGACGTAAAGTTTTTTATATCAAATAAAAGTTTGATTTTTTACAGTTTTGACTAGTTCAGATTATCTTCACTGCCAACATTTCAGCAATACATGAAACCAGAGCTCTTTTTATCCATATTAACAATATAACCTTTAAAACAACAAAAACCGTATGTTTCGGTTACAAAAAATTATCAAGGAACGGACATACATGACATACGAGTAATCAGTACCATACCATAAATTCATAAATATATACCCGCGAAAAGCTTATTACTTTTTTTTTTTTTTGCGTAAAAACCTTTATTCATTAGGTTTAAGTACGTAAATAGGTACTTTATAACACAGATTAACCATGACATTAAATGATTTTAACTTTTGTACTCGTACTTACTTGAGCTTAATTTCACAATTTATGATATAATTACAAACTGCTTACAGAAATCTTCGTACTTGACTACAATTTTACTCTAATGCCCGATTTACACATCGACAAGTACATTGACGAGTTAAAAAAATAGACAGTTAAGTAGTAAGTAATAAGCAGTAAGTACAGTTCACACGTAGGCGAGTACAGCTCATAAGTTGCCGATCAGAGACGAAGACTAGTCGCGTCGTGCGTGCGTCGCCTGAGATTGTTTACGGTTATTTTAATCGATAAAATCGACATTGAACAGTTGAATACCCATTTACGCGCTATTATACGAGAAATAGTATTAACACTGAACATGCAACACATTAAAAATGAAATTTTAATAAAAAGTATACTTAGAATAATAAAAAAATAAATATTCCTCACACTTTCACACAACGCCATCATAAAGGCATCTACCTTTTTGATCACAATGTCTACACTGTAAAATGACTTTAAAGGATTACGCATAAAATTCATATTGACTAAGTAGCAAAATGCCTCAAATCATAACGACTTAGTACTAATACACCTTTAAATGAAAATGATTTTGTAGTAAAATGACTACGAAGTAACGAGACTTTAAAGACAAACGTCTTAAGTGAAGATGACTTGAAATCCAAAATACCTAAAATGCAAAACTTCTCAGTAGGTAGTTTTATGACCAGAACACGAAAATGCACCCCCTGTGGGGCACGAACCTCGACCTGGACTGTCACTGACTAACAGGACGTGCGGAAGGCACGCCCTCTAGGAGCGAACGCGGCGCGTATTCTGGCCTCGACGGCGAGGACGGGATGTACCCGGACGCCTCAACCACTAGTTGGTTGGGGTGAGTGGCAGCCGTTTCAAAGTATCGACGGGAACAGAGTTCCGTGTGTTGCTGGATAGTCGGCAACTCGAGTTCTATGTGAAGATCCTCGTTACGCATGAACCACGGTGCTCCCGTCGCTTTGCGCATTAACCTATTCTGAAGTGTTTGTAACCTATGGACCCTGTGTGAACTAAGGTGGGCGAAAACTACGCACGCATAATAATTACGTCATAATTGGTCTAATACAAGTCGTGTATAACCTAACCTTGTTTCGGATCGACATCTTAGATTCCTTCCGGAGGATCATGTGCAGCCGTCCCATCACAAACGAGCACACCTTGCGAACCATGTTTATGTGGGGACGGAAGGAGAGTTTATCGTCGAGTATGAGTCCAACATATTTGACTTCCCTCGCCCAAGGGATCAGGGAGCCGAACATCTTGACTTCTCTGCCGAGAGGGTCTTGTGGCTTTGTTTCTTGTGAAACATTACCGCTTGACTCTTTTCGGGGTTGACTGTTATCCTTCATTTCTGAAACCAATCGCTAAGGGCGTTGGACGCAGATTGGTGTCCCCTAAATATCGAGGGGGAGGGGGAGGTGCCAGAGGCTTCAATAGCTGTGTCGTCTGCAAAAAGAGCTGTTTGAAAAAGGAGTTTATCTACTATTTCTTTTATTTGAACAAACCTGTTACTCGTCTACTTTAGGAAATAAATAAGCAGTAATAATTAAAGTAACATTTTATTTCATTTATAATAATTCACAAACAAAAATAATGATTATTTGATTTATCGTCGTTTTGATTCTTAGTCCTAATGGCGTATTGTGTATTATCCTTTAAAGTCGTTTTCAATTTTGAGACATTATGCTGCATAGGCCAGAAACAATACAGATGTATTGCAAATAAGTCAAAACACTTTAGAGATATTGATTTGAGGCATTTTGCTTCAAAGTCATTTTACAGTGTAGACATTGTGATCATAAAGGATTAGAACTTGTGAACTGTACTAAACTCGCCCGTCTACACGGCGGGCGCCGCGAGCGCCGAGCCGGCGGGGTGAGGGAGACGCGAGAGAGGGGGCTACTTCGTTCTTAACTCGCCGAAAAATAGGATCGAGCTGTATTCAAAACAACTTGATCGGCAACTTACTACTTAACTCGCTTTTGCCGTCCACACGCAAAAAGTGACTTAACTCGCCAATGATGCAAGTTAACTCGCTACTGTACTTGTCGATGTGTAAATCGGGCATAAGTTCCAAGAAAACGACTTTCTTGTCTTAATATAAATAAAACCAAGACTAAATCCAGTAATATTTTCTTCAGACATTCAAAATCCTTCCATTATCTGCATTGTAGTAAGAAACGAAAGAACTTTTTATTAGCAAAAACAATAATCGGGCCACAGATGTTTTACGATACAGCCAGTGTAATTTAAAATGTCCGCTACGTTCTCGATTTTTTTAAATTGAATTAGAACATAGTGTTTTTGTTTTCAAGATGGCTGACAATGGAATGTTTTGAATTCTAGGTTTGAGTTCAAACGCTCCGCCTACGCTCAAAGTTGTTGGCAGATTCTGAACGACAGGCAATGCTTATTGGCTCCTTTTATGTTTCTGAACTTGTTAGAGAAAATACCAAATGACATCTAATGTGCATTCCAAGCCTTGTCTTGAAACAGCGAAGTACGTCGAATTCCTTTGTAATGGTAGAATGTAGTCCTACTTAGTGAATACTGGAGTCCAACTATTGAGTACTACGTTACTATTTATTTATATGAAGATAACATAATTTGTAAAATAGATAGTAAGATTTGGTATTAAGTAGGATTTAATAATACCTTAAGCTTAGAGTAGAATATTAATTTTCGTTTACACCTTTCAGAATATTAAGCACTTTGTTTGTGGTTTCGTGAATAAAGTATAATTAATCCAACATTATTATATAAGTGCATACAATGAGGCATTTGAGCACATTGATATTTTTAACAGTTCCGAAGCAAAGTTTAGGGTTCTTCTGTTTGACACCTTGAGACTTGTCAATTAAAATTTAGTTAATAAATTTTAAAATTTAATATAAGTATAATGTAGTAAAAATCTGGATGCATTTTTTTTAACTTCATAAAATAAAACAGTAACATAATAAGAGTCAACATACAGCATATATATATATATATATTTATGGTAATCTGTGAACAGCGCTGTGGGCTGCATTATTGTTTATACGATTTTTTTTTATTTCTAATGTTTATATTTTATAATGTAGCTGTTTGTTGTTCCAATTTTAAATAAAATAAAAAAAATAAAAAATAAAATAAAATAAGTCTAATATTTTCCTAATTTTCGTTTTATCATCTTTGTACAGGACATCATATATCGTACAAACAGCCTCCTTTCTCTGTGAAATATAAAATTCGTATGATAAAATATCAACTAGAGTCATATTAGGATAGCAATTACACTGATTCCCAGGACGATAAACTAACAATTTCAGCTAATTTGGCTCAATTAGACTAGGCAGACAAAACTATCACCGTGTGCGATCTTGATGAATGAATTCAAAAGCATTGTAACAATAGGGGCAGTCATAAACAACGTGCTAACATAAGATCCTATCGGCATAATGTTATATGACGTAGATGGTTACTTTTTGCTGAGAAATCATATCATCATAACAGCCCATTAATGGCCCACTGCAAGGACGGGCCTCCTCTCGTGACAGAGGGATACTTGGCCTACTAATACCACGCTGGCCAGACGTATTGGTATAGGGTTTAATTTCAAGTTTTCCTTCTTTTTATTAGGTATAGATAATATTTACGGATTGTCCCTTAGTCGGTTTTTACGACACCCATGGGATGAGATGGGGTGGTGACATATTGTATTCTTTACTCCGTCACCACACGGAATTTTGCTGAGAAATGCATTATGTTTTTTTTTAAAGAAACGACTATCTCCATTCCGTAGATTGTGAGAGTGACTGTTAAGTAATTCACTGTGAGTTGTTGTTGCCAGGTAGTTGAACCGACGACCTCATAAAGGTCATGGCACATTATACCGGCACCGCAACAGCACCGCTCCACACCAGCATTTAACTTGTCATTCAATTTAGAGCATTAAATCGTGTGTAGTATAATATATTTCATAATGTCAATATGAAAAAGCCAACGGCGGGCAGTCAGCGCGCTTGCCGCTACCACACAACTCGACCCGCAGCCCGCGTGCTGCAAGCGAGCGGACCTTATGCGTACAGCGCGCCGACGGCATGCTCATTACGCGCCGACTCCGAGTCGTGCAAGTCCTAAGCGTGTTCAATCATAAATGTCTTAAAACAATATTGAGTTCGCGGTGACACCAAGCTTACACGTCGCGGCCACCGCGCGGACTGTGAGCTTGCACCTTGCAGACAACGCGTAGTTAGCGCGCTGGCAGCTAGCCGTAGTCTCAAATTCGAGGCGACGCCGTGCAGCAGCTGTGCTGTTGCGGTGCCGGTATAATGTGCCATGACCTTAAAGGATCAGTAGGACCGAGCTCTGTGGCGCGTGTTGGGAGAGGCCAGCAGTGGACTGCAATAGGCTAGTTGTTTGATTGATTGTTGTTGCCAGCTTGTTCTAGTATATATTGTACATCTGATTCTGCCAGATTGTTAAAAAAAAAAACAGAAACTGTAAAAATCTTTCTACATTATAAAGCAGCATATGCAATTTTATTAGACAGACTATAAATAGAGTGTAGTTGTAGCGACAAAATTCCGCATAACTAGACAACCTGAAAAAGGTAAATTTTACTCCTACGTAGCTCGGATGAAAAAGCTTATACCTACTTATTCGTCTCTCGTTGCTTAGCTTCAGAAACGTTTTTCTACAAAATTGCTAATTTT
The DNA here is from genome assembly GCA_905475405.1 of Schrankia costaestrigalis. Taxonomy (NCBI): domain Eukaryota; kingdom Metazoa; phylum Arthropoda; class Insecta; order Lepidoptera; family Erebidae; genus Schrankia; species Schrankia costaestrigalis. The sequence continues at coordinate 16,857,330 of FR997832.1, forward strand.
AGAGCAGAAAAGTATTTTTACTAAACTTCAAATGGTACAAAACATCCATCTATTTATAGGAAAGGTAAATCGATTTCATTTATTTTTTTCGAAGAGAAAACAGTGCTTTACAAAAATAAAATATGAACGTTCCTTTTGACTGAATGAACTTGAATAACTACAAAAGGCTCAGTTGGGCTCTAATTGGATTCGCCCATCAACTTTGTTTTGACTTTGAGTTTCACAAGAAATATTTGTTTGGTTCTATTATTTTGTTACTGTTTCTTTACAACTGCTCGTTTTTCATTCACTTATTGACTTCCACACCAATTTTATATAGGTTTTTTCAAAAATATTGACATTTTACAGGTTTGGGGTTCATTTATTTTATGTAAGTAGTTATCATCATCATAGCAGCATCATAGCAATTTCCTTCTGCATAAACACAATTATTACTGAATATTACCGGTAATAACACAAGAAACAATCTCATTTTCTCACTTTTATTATCTTTTACACAAGAAGCCTCATTTACTGTTTTGTGTGTAGTCATAAAAGCATAATCAATACTAAATAACAGCCGGAGATAAAGATCTTCGAATAGGTATAACAAATTCAAGTCAGGAAATAAGACTAATTTTATTTGTTTTCCTCGTAAGGTACCGCTACATTGTACGAACAAAACAGACACATATTTTAATTGTGACAGGTTTAGTACGTGGCCTACGACAACAAGAGCTGTATACCTTCGATTTCCAATAAATAACAGATTAGCTGACAATATGGGTTTCTGTTTTCTAATTAAATTTTATTGCGTTAAGTAAAATCGATTAGTCTATTTATCTTATAAATTAAGTGTTTGTGTTTTGATTCAGAGCATTGTGGTTTCGTTTAATATTGTTAACTAAGTAGGTACTTACCTAATAGAAGTAAAACCAAAATGATTTGAATTTACTACATCGCTGTATTTTTAATTTTATTTTAATGTGTGTCTATTTTTCTTAAAGCTTAAAATCTGCTGATAATTTATACCTAAGTACCCTTCTAGTTCTATCTGTATTCTGTATCTGTACCTATAGTAGTACCTGATCTTCTTCCTTCATCACAGCTATTATGGAATCAGGTAGGTAAAACAATTTAACATTCACATGAACGACTTTCCCAAAACCTGTAGATAAGACGGTGACGTTGTTTAAAAAACAAACGCTTTGTGGTTATTTAGGTACGTACTTTTTCAATAGTTTTTAAACTACACATAGCAATTTTAATATCAAAAACACGTTGCTATTTATTTTGGCCAGGCGCTTTACTTCGTTAGTACGTTTTAAGAATTGTGTTTCGCAAGGGATTTCACATGGTTACTAGACCACAAATGACAACTAAATTGATCAACCATATCTCGAAATTACCAACGTTGGCATAAGTTAATACAATAAGCTCAACTAAAAATAATCACTTGATACAGCAGTTAATAAAAAAAAAAACTATTTTTTACTCACACATTTTAAACATTACTTTGTTTTAATTCTAATTTATAAAGAAGACGTACATAGATATTATAATGTTTATATACATGCCATGTATACGTCTGTATTTAATAACGACCAGTGTTTACATGTTATTGAAACTTAAATCAGAATATTAGATATACTACTGATCCTAGCTTGCCCTCAGCATTCACCACGCGGCAGTTCAATTCACAGGTCAGTCGTAGTGTTATTTAATTTATCGGTTTGTAAATTTGCAATAGCTATACAGGGTGTTGAAATGGCTACAGACACGCCAATGCATACTCGGTACATATACCTAATATATCTATAATATCTATAACTGCTATTGCATGCGATATGTAGGTTAGTAAGTTATAAAGCTCTGGAAAGTCAATTCTAGTAAGTATAATGTTCGTTTACATGTACAAAGTAGGTATGGTGCTTTTCTTAGGTAATCGTGAGGTCAACCGTGAAGTGATATTGCTTTGCTTATTTGATTGAACATATTTATAAGTTTGTAAGTACTTACGTAAAAGTCATACGTGTAAATTTTCACAATAAGTTATAGGTACAAGCCACATAATGTGTTTTTATTATATGTAATTTAATTAAATAAAGGTTCAACGACCGCCAACATAAGTCACGCCACAGAACACGGTCCTGCGCCTTCTGTATCTTGTCTGACCCAAGAGGCTTTTTTTGAGGTCGTCGGCGCACCTATCTGGGGCCGTCAAGTCAATATAATATAAGGTAACCATTCCTGACGGCGCTTGTACACGGTAAGAAAAATCGCCGGGCCTACGCAAGAATTCGTGTCGTTTCTAAGCACGACCTGTGTACACAGCGCCGGCGATGCAGAAGAAAATTTTCTTGTCTGCGCAAGACAAGACACGGCGAACGTTGTTGCGGAGCGGCGGGGAGCGGTGTAGTAGGGTATCATACTTGTTTGCTTTCTAGTTAACATTTTTACTAAAGGAAACTCACACTGATTATCACACTTGTTATTACTTGCGCGCTCTACGCCCGTCTGACGACTGTACGAAAAAAATCCTGGCGTGTACACGTTCCGAATTGTCTTGTCTGCGGAAGACAAGAAAAGTTTTCGTGTACGAAAAAGACAAAATTCTTGACGTCTACACGAAGATTTGTGATGTCTGGCGTAGACACGGCGATTTTTCTTACCGTGTACAAGCGCCGTAATTGTACCATTGTCGACATTGTCGTATCATATTTTTATAAATCACTAGATGTAAAACGCGACTTTGTCCGCGATTAAATTTGAAATTAAAATAAAAAAAAACTTGTATAATTCATACAAAGTTTATTCATCATCACCATATCAGCCAATCGACGTCAACTGCTGTACATATGCCTTCTCCAAGTATTGTCACCTTGTGCGGTCCTGTGCCTTAGCCTCCTTTAATTAGGTTATCAGTTTACCGCAATTCTTTTTTTTTGGTACAAGGACTTCTTTCCAGGACTTTTCCCAATCGATTAATTCGAGATTATGTGGTTTGCCCAGAGCCATAAGGAACAGACACCTAATCCGAAGCGCTGTATCGATTACTAAATATTACTTCTACATAACAATGTCATAACGTATTTACAATGCTGTATTATTACAGTTCAAAGTGGCACAGATATCTAAATTCACAAGCTCCACAATGTTAGTTATATTAATCAGATACCTTTACCAATGACACTTGTAACAATCCATTGATTGAACTAATGTCTCTGCTTGGATGACGTCAGATTGGCATAGCTTACACATTGATAACGATACAACTACATAATAATTATCTTGATACAATCGTTGCTTTTAATGGAAGTACCTACTTAGGTATATCATTACAAGTTACCTTGATTGATTAAATTTATGTAGGTACAATATTGATAATAATTATATCGGCCGGGATAAGGCGTGAGTTTATGTATGTATGTATGTAAGTACAATATTGAGTTCTAAAGTTTTCAGTGAAAAGTTTATCTTTTTATACTACAATATGTACTGTGAACAAAGTGAGACTAAGTATCTTTAATCTTTTTAGCAAATACATTGTGTCTTTTGAAACTGATTAAAAGGGTAACGTTATTGAAATGGGATTTACATTTACGCTATTTTATTTCAATACCTACCTCATTTTATTGCTTAGTGTTAAATCTACTACATAATATTTTCAAGGAAGTATGAGAGCACGTTAAGCCCTCATTTTAAATTGGCTTATAGAAAATGATATCGTAATAATCTTATTATACTTATGTGTATCATATTTACGTCATAAACAGTATAATAACTGTACGTTTATAAAGGCTTTAACAACGTCACTGTAGAGACGGGAATTCTCAAGCTATACCTAAAGAAAAAAAATGCATTGTAATACCCCAATCCTCCGTGTGGTGACGGAGTAAGAATACAATATGTCAATACCCCATCTCATTCAAGGGACAATACGTGAATACTATCTTTACGAAAGAAAAAGAAGGAAAACTGGAAATTAAACCCTATACCAATCCGTCTGGCCAGCGTGGTATTAGTAGGCCAAGTATACCTCCGACACGGGAGGAGCCCGTCCCTGTATTAAGGACCTTAAGATTGATTTAAGGATTTTATTAGGAAATTTCATCTACTTTGCGCAATCAAAAAAACGCAAAATGTTATTATTCTAGTCACATGGAACTATTCTAGTCCGGTTCACAAGGGCGGCAAAATCGTGCACGTTGAATACTATGTGTGTGCAGCCTCTTCCCTTGATTTCCACATAAATATTCTGTTTCAAGGCTAATAAAGGCTAAAATTACTAAGGAACATAAAATCACTTAGCTTTCATTTCAATTAATTTATGAAATAATAAATTTTGAAATAATGTATTGATGGATATGAGAATGACATTACAATTATTTTATTACTATGAATTATTACTTAATTTTATAACTTTAATTTAACATTGCATTAGTTTGGGACATTTTTTATTTATTTTATTATTAAAATTAAATTTCACAAAATAATAATAATGACATTACTGTCATTTGAATTTTTAATGACTTATTGTATGTTTACTGGTTTTAATGTCAATCTTGGTTGTAGCTATAATTGTATACATTTTGCATGCCTCACGGTAGATACACTTGAAACATGTACCTACATTATGTAACACCATTATAACAGTGTTTTCTGCAAAAATAAAATGATTTGATTTGATTTGATTTGATTTGATTTGATTACAATACATTGTAACTATACAAGAGAACTTTCAGAACTAATTACATGTTGAATATGTAAACAACCATTGAATATAATATATATAATGAATACATGATTAATTACCGCTTCGTTAGCCACGCTCTAGTTGCGTGATTCATAGCCATAGAGTAAAGAGGGTGGGGTACTGAGAAGAGAATTGAATAGGTGGCCAGTGTTGCACCTTGCGAAATATCTAGTTATATACAATTCTATTGAATACTATGTGGATTGAATCTGATAGTTAGTGATTTATTATGTTGGATTTTTATTTTGTTTAGCAACTCTATACGTGCAAATCGAAGAAAAAGCTTGGTGAATTTCTGCCTATGTAGAAGAATAATAATATGCATCATAAAGTGGCAAATAGTTACTTATTAATTAAGGTACTGCTAATGTTTGAATTTTCACCGATCCTCTTTCAGGCGCCTTGTTAAGAAGGTCTACAGACCACATATCGTTTCAACTTTCAATGTAACTTTTCCTCCATCAACGAAAGAAGCCCGTACCTACATCATAACAGCCCATTAATGTCCCACTGCAAGTACGGGCCTCCTCCCGTGACGGAGGGATATTTGGCCTACAAATACCACGCTGGCCAGACGGATTGGTATAGGGTTTAATTTCAAGTTTTCCTTCTTTTTATTTCGTAAAGATAATATTCACGGATAGTCCCTTAGTCGGTTTGTACGACACCCATGGGATGATATGGGGTGGTGACATATTGTATTCTTACTCCGTCACCACACAGAGAAAAGCCCGAAGGTTACCTACAGTGAAACATTAAATGGCTAAAATAGAATATTAGATTTTCACATGATTCTTCCTTCCATTAAAAAAAAGTATTTATGTATGTATATCCGTTGTCTAGTACCCATAGTACAAGCCCTACTTAGTTTGGGACTAGATGGTGTTGTGTGAAAGTGTGAGGAATATTTATTTTATTTTATTTATTAGTTTATAATAGTAACGTTGATCTCTATTTGATTACTGGGCCTTAACGAGGTACTAGTATTTTATTTTCCTGTTAGCGTTTATCTAATCTTCTTCTTCCTCTTAATCGACATTTTGTTTAAGTTTCAGTTGCAATTATTAATAGTACCTACTATTGTAAGTTTTACTAAGTAAGGGATATAAAAATTATATTTCTCAATGCAATATTGCGTCAATGACAACTACATAGCATATATTTTATGGGGGTAGTCCTAATTAATCCCTTATCGAGCCCCCATGAAACCTGAAAAAAAAAATCAAAATAAATTGATACAAAAGCCTTTTGTTGTTGCCAGTACTAAAGGTAGACAGAGGGAAGTTAGAAACACTTGCCCGGGACAATTGCCTCCGTGTTGAACAGTAATGTCGTGCTTTTGTGTTCGTATGACCTACGAGATAAAGAAAATCTCCTGAGGATAAGATGACGTGAAATGTTTTAAGGAAATACCTAGTACGTTTGAGAAATTGCAATGTTACAGTACAGTCATAGTACAAATATATACAGTATTTCGACTTCATAGAAACGGACGAAACGCGAGTTATACCTACACGCTCACGATAGAGGTGGCTTTGCGGGGTGAACAGTCGCGACTGTGCCGCAGTAACGAGCGGGAAAGTAGGTAAATGTAATTAAAAAGCTGGAGGTGGGCAGCCCGCATGTTTACGTGCATCCGAGATAGACTATTAGGCCGAGATAGACTACTGGATGTACTGATACAGTTGCAATCGCAAAGAATACGTGTGTTGGTTTGTTATGGTTTTTGTGATAATGTGATTGTTTTCTTGTTTTCTCCTGAGGTCCTGTTTTTTGTATGAGACAGTTACTATAGTTATTGTCTATTTTTTGTAAGAAATAGTTTTACTGAAGTTGTTTCTTGGTCAAAAGTCTTAGTCAAAATATGAATTCTGATTTCTGTGATAGAATAGAATTTTCACGCTAAATTTTAACGGATTGAGCGTGAACTTACTCTGGGTTGCTAAGTAGGTTAAGGATTAATACTTATAATCAAAATAACGAAAGCAAAATAAGAAAGAAAACTTTACAAAAAGCCCACGCTACTGGCTGGATTATTACACAACCCGTCTAACTAAAGCTTGCACTAAATGACTTACTGTTAGTAGGTAAACCAAGTTCATTATAGAAATTAAAACCTAATAAGTAAGTACCTTATCGTTTCTTTATAACAGTTACCTTATTTCTAATAACAAACATACATCTTTAATTTGTTCTATCAGAAAGACCTACCTACCGGGATTAATACGTTGCAGTCGAGATTATTTGTCTACGGAATGAGGCAAACAGATACCGTGATACGAAGGAAGATCGATAGTTCTTAATCTAGATTTTAAGTACCTAGTAATTTTATAAAAAGTTATATCGCCGTGTGGCGACGGAGTAAGAATACAATATGTCACCACCCCATCTCATCCCATGGGTGTGGTAAAAACCGACTAAGAGACTATCCGTGAATATTATCTTTACGAAATAAAAAGAAGGAAAACAGCGTGGTATTAGTAAGCCAAATATCCCTTCGTCACGAAAGGAGGCCCGGTTTTCTAAACTTTACTTCTTTTTATTCAGAGTATTCTTGACAAACTGGTCGTCTTTATCTTTCTAACTGTGACACGTTTGACAGCTCGTTTCTATTTTCGTGACTGTTGCTTGTCTAGCGCACTCTGGCACAGGCCATCCACTGTCGCTTTAATTTGGTTTAAGCACCTCATGGGCGTGACCTTACTCGTATCCTATTTTTTATCAATAAAATTGTTTCTCAGTCGTAAAAGTCAGTATAAGGTCGAGATAATTCTAAATCATGAAAGACCCCGTTCTAGCTGTGGTCTTGGATAATGATAATCTACCCTATCTACTTACAGCAATAAAAAGATTATAAATAACACAAATTAGTACTAACTATAGACCCATATTCTAAATTAATAAAACTTTGTTGAAGCAAGTTATCTGCAAAATAAAATAGGTTGTACGCTGCGCCATCTTACAGGGTCGACTGGGTCAGTGTTTCTTTTCGCTTTAGTTGCTTCTTCTTAAATGAACGTTGTATAACAAGCTAGGCAAATTTTATTTTCATAAGATTTACATAAATTGTATTTACATCTACAGTTTTTTGCTCTCTCAAAAAAAAAGTTTCTTACGATAAAAAATTGTAACATTAACTTAAGGCTGTTATTTCGACGGCCTCTGTGGCGTAGTGGTTATACAACATGACTGATACGCAGAGGTCTCAGGTTCGATTCCCGCTCAATGCAAATATTTGTGGGCATGAACATGATGATTTGCATTGGTCTGAGTGTTTTTATGTATAATGTATGTATGTATTTACAAAAAGTGTATCAGTATTAATATCCGTTGTTCTGTTACCCGTAACACAAGCAGGTTAAGCCTAGCTTACTTTGGGAACAGATGGCGCTGTGTAGATATGTCCGTGAATATTTATTTATTTATTTACTGAAATTATCACATTAAAGCTAAAATAGAAAGAACGTCAGTTATTTGCTCAGAATATTATTTTGAAAAACTCTATGTTTTTAAAAATATGGACATAATAACAGCCTAGTAAAAAATATAATTTTGAAACATACCGTTTAATTCTCTATTTTACCGTAAAGCTTTAAAATTACAGTAATAAATTTAAACATGTTCCTGTAAATATTTTTCCAGAAATTGCACCAGTTTATGGCTGTTAGTAATGCGTGGTTCATTTTGCTTTTAATATTTTTCAAAGCACTTTACCAACACTTACGATCGCGAGGGGAATAGGTGTTAAAGAGCTTAACTACCGCAGTTGAAGTTATCAATAGTGAAGCTGTTAAATGGCTTCTCTTTGATGTTACGTGAGTTTTAAAATATAAAACAATATTTTATAACATACTTACTAAAACTATATGAATTTTTCCTGCCATTGATGTAAGGAGGTTTTCTTTGCGGCTGGCCCGCACAAGATTTCGCATTCCCGAAAGATAATTATTTGAGTGTGATCCATAAATTAATGTCTTGAGCCTGGATGCTCTGTGTGTCTGTTTACTGCATGTCTGTAAAAGACCCCGCGACACAGATATCGATCCCTAGTGGGGGAGTTCTCTTAAAAAACACCAGCTGAAGGAGCGCTTGTTTAAATTTTAGTTTTTGGAGTAAAAGTAATAAGTAGCTGGAAGAACGAAATATAAGGTATTCACAAAGTACCCTAATAAATACCCATAAACACCCCTTCAAAAACATGCTCCCTCTAGTGATAGAACACTGGCCTTGGCATTGAATGTCTTTACTCAGATTGACTCCGATTTACTATCAATAGTTCAGAAGTTAATATTTATTTAAATAAAGATATTTAGCAATCACATATTAAACTATTACACCTTAGAAAACGCAGAAGTAGGTTAAATTAGTTGTTTCACTACCAAAATTCAAAAACTTTATATCATATTGTATAAGTTTTGGATATCGATGTTATTCAACGATAAACTTTCAAGTGTGAATAATAATTCAAGTTTATCGTTATTGTAGTTCATAAAACTCCTAATGCAGAAAACGAACCTCTCGCCTCGAAACTCGATTTTGCTATAATCGGTAAAGTTACTTATTGCTAGACGATAGTCGAAAGAGATAGGGTTAAGGCAATATCTACCCTTGGTCCTCCACGATACGTATTTTATCTATAGAGTTTATTTTAAAATAAGTAGAAATAGTCGATATTAGAGAAATTCTATATACTTAGTACTTATAAATTGTTATGCGAAGTAGTAAGTATGGCCGAAAAAATGATAGCGACGAATTGAAACCCTTTTATAACTACAGTACAATTTCTTTCAATCCAGGACTGTATTCGCGTTTTCTATCAGGTTGCTTACAGTTATTTTTAAATATTGGGACAAAGATACTAGCTAAGAACTGTCTAGATAGCGTATATTTGAGTACCTAACTAAGGCTGCTTTTATATTTCGCATTGATTGCAACTCAGTCCACTGACGTAAGAAGGTCTCCTGGAACGGTGCTGCTAGCAATAATTAAAAATCTAAAGTATCTAAAACACAAGTCTGCATAAATCTCTGTGAGGTATTTTGACACTCAATTAATTATTTTAATTACCTATCTGAAAAAGCGTACTTAATGAGATTTATCTGTTATAATTGTCTGTATCTGTCTAACATACTACGAATAATTCTTCATACTAAAACAAAATAACGATTATGAACATTAGCACAAAGTTATCCAATAAAGTTTGTTTTCATAACAACGACTAACTGGAAACTGTTTTGTATGCAACATGAAAGGTAAATTACCATCCTCATATTATGCTAACTTATCTTTGTTTACAATAACTAAAATTTGCTAACTTTTAGGTACGTCCAATTACTGCAGCTCTGATGTTAATAATAAGCTGCTACAGCTTAATATCATAACATAATCATCATAACAGCCCATTAATGTCCCACTGCAGGGACGGGTCTCTCCCAGTGATGGAGGGATACTTGGCCTACTAATACCACGCTGGCCAAACGGATTGGTATAGGGTTTAATTTGAAGTTTTCCTTCTTTTAATTTCGTAAAGATAATATTCACGGATAGTCCCTTAGTCGGTTTTTACGACACCCATGAGATGAGATGGGGTGGTGACACATTGTATTCTTACTCCGTCACCACACGGAGAATAACACAGCTTAATAACAAAGTTCTTAAAAGTTCCTTTAGAGTTCTTCATGGCAATGAGCGTAACTACTTCTATTTTGCCGTGACATTTATATAAGGCACTTGAATAAGTTATTATTTTTCCTTTTGTGGTCTTGGTAATTTTCTTTTTGAAAGTAGTAGATTTGAATATTTAAATTAAAAATGGACACAAACAGTCCACTACTTTTTGTGTCTACGAACATAACAAAAAAACCTTATGAATCCCGCGCTAATATATTTTTTCTTATTACTTATGTGATTTACAATATTTAGTTTAACTCTACCTATAGGTACAAATTTTTATAGCTGTCAACTATTAAAATCGTTCCCGTATTTCAATCTAGACGACTTAGGATAACGAAAGAATATTCTTTGAAAAGACATGACCATCCTCAAATTATAAACGAGCTGTTAAATTTTTAAAATTATCTTCCACAGGCTAGTCGAGATTAAAAAATAGCCCAGTATTTTCCTTCGTTAGAATCATGAAACAAACCGTACTGAATAGCGCTACCGCTTAAAGAAGAAATAAAAGTCTTAGGTATATCTTACCATACTCATTTTGTACGTGAATGGTGCAACCTCAGGTGAAAAAATATAAGGCTGCGTGAGCTCTTAAAAGTTTTTGTTACGTCCGATTAACCCATATTGTGTACGAATGCTTGACGTCACGTTACGTCCTCGATTTTTCTATCAACCGAGGGGCGTCGGGTCGCATCGGGTCCCACCGGTTTGCAAATGCATAGCGCATGCGTCGAAATTGCGCCAATTTCGCGGGCAGCGGCCTCTGCCGGCTACAGTCCCAGTCCATTCGGTGCTTAGCGGAGGGATGTTGCATCGCTCGCGACCCATCTCACGAACGGGAATTTAAAAAAAAATGAATATGGCATAGTTTGTAAGTGGTGCAGCGCGGTCGGGAGCATCGTTTTAATGCGTTCGCGCTGTTGATGACCAGACTAAGTAGTGATGTGTGTTTAGGTTAAGTTACTGTGTTTGCATTAAAAAAAAATGCTTAATTCCGTGGATATTTTTAAGTATTCAATAAAATAGTTATTATTGTGTATAAAGTATTTTAGAACTGGATACAAAATTGCGTGGTTTCGAATGCAGTGTCCGCCGCGTTCTCATTCAAGTGCCAGTATAACCTTGACACGTTTTCCCGCGCTAGCACCCCAACCTTGTTTTCAGTTGCACTCTCTCTCTTGACATTTACCGCAAAAGCGAGTAGTACTCTTTTAGTAATAATTAGGATACTATTTAGTGAATACTCCCTTGAGACTGTAGTAACTAAGTAATAATTAACATCACATAGTTTGTAATAATGTTGAGTGATTTTAAAACTGTTGTAGAATGTTAGTGTATTAAAGTACAGCATTGTACTCTCTCTATAATTAAAGATCGCGTTTTTGATAATGGAGCCTTTGGGATAGGGGCTTCTACAGTGAGGTGTGATCCTTCGACATCAAAATGATAATTCCACAAGGTAAGTTCTATTTTACATTTACTAATTATTAATGTTTTTCTAACTTTTTTTGGATGTGTCTTTTATTTTATAACATTTTGTTTTCATTGATTATATTTCAGGCTGTATGTAGAAAATATCTGTCTGGATTTATATTTAGTTTGAAGGTCTAAGCTAACACGTATTGCCCGTTTATAGCTCACTGCTGGAAACAGGTCACGGTTACTCTTCGAATGCTGAATGACGTACTAAGCTTGAATGTTAGGTACTGTTAATAATAAATATGAAATAAAGCTTTCGAAGTTTAAAACTACTGAAGTAACTAGTAAGAAATAAGTTATAAATTACATTAATGAACCCTTATGAAGAGAATATTACCTAGAATTAGCAAATAGAGGTTAAATTAGCGTTAATAATTAAGCTGAAATTAAATTAACAGGACTTACTGAGGTGTGTTGCGTGGGCGATGATGTAATAAGTAAATGAAGGTACAATAGATTATACATACATACATAAACTCATGCCTTATCCCGGCCGGGGTAGGCAGAGACGACAGAACGCCACTTGTCATGATCCTGATTGCACCTGATAGAGAAATTGATAGATTATACCTTCTTTTCAAATTCTATATACCATGTGTCTTAATTCATCACAATTATTAAATACTTTAGAAGCGGTCTGCAAAAGAAACGTATTAAAATTTAATGTAAAGTATGGAAACCCAGATAATATCAACTGAACTTAGCAAGTAAATGATTTAAGTTAGAAGATTCTAAAAAATACTATATGCGTGGAGATGTACAAAATGGGATCAACTGTTATTCACTTCGGAATTTTTTGTCTACATTTTCAGACGTAAGTACGCAGATGCAAAGGTTCTAAGTTTTTAGATAGCGTCTACGTATCTGGTATTCACGAGGACAATGTGCAATGTTTCTTTACTAGAGTAGTTCTTTACTAGCACTCTGTTCTAGGGAACAGATTTACCTGCCCAATATAGCACGTGTCTCGAGCATGGAGTCTTGTTAGCAACTCTTGGAGTTTTTTGAAAAATACCTAATAAAAACCCTAGACTAGCTTTAGCATTATGCTTTCTGCATAATTGGCAACGATCAAGGCATCGAGCTCAAGGAGTCGCTACAGTTTTGCCAGGATACCGCGTTTCTTAGCGTTGTCTTTTCCTCCCATTCCTTTTTCCACAAAATGCTCGTGCTGGTCTTAAGTGTAATTGTGAAATTAAGTAAGTACTGCATACATTTACTGTGTACAGAAACGGGAGGGGTATCTTCTATGACAGGTTTTTTCTAAACTTAAGTGAAGCGTCCCTCACATTGTAAAAACTGTAAATAAAGAAATTTTTGATTTTGATTGAAGTGTCAAACCCTGATGTGTTCTCCTATTAAGTTCCGCTGCAAAAGTTATTCAATAACAACCTTGTCACAGGTATCCAGGATTAAATTAAACCCTTTGGCTTCATTTCTAATCAAAATTCGTAGTTCACGTTCGATTCGGTGATTTAAAAAAAGGATTTGCATCAGGTGTAACGGTGAAGTCACTTCACTTATCAACAAAAAAGGCAAAAATATATTGTAATGTTAGTAAAAAGCAACATTAAATCTCTTTTAAATAAAATTTACTGAGCTTTTGAACAAGTTTAAAGACCTCAGAGTGTCTGGGTCCCCGAACTTTACATCACCTTTGTCTAACCTCAACAACCTTGTAGAAGATGTTACTTTGAGAAGTCATATAGTGAATTTTAGTCAATAAAAACTTATTTCTATCGCGATTTACTAGACCATTTATTAACTTTTCAAATAACTTTTCAAATCAACGAACTATCTAAATTGCTGCGCTTATAATGAGATGTCTTTATGTAGTTCTCCGTGTGGTGACGGAGTAAGAATACAATATGTCATCACATAGGTGTCGTAGGAACCCACTAAGGGACTATCCGTGAATTTTATCCTTACAAAATAAAAAGATGGAAAACTTGAAATTAAACCCTATACCAATCCGTCTGGCCAGCGTGGTATTAGTAGGCCAAAAATACTTCCATTACGGGAGGAGGTCCGTCCCTACAGTGGGACATTAATGGGTTGGTAATGTGGTTAAGCAAATTTAGATCTTTCTGCACCAAACATTTTTAGGTCACAAAGAAAAGAAAAAAGATTCAAAATATAAATGTGTGAAACAGTAAGAATAGAAATTGAATTTCAAAGATGGTGCATAAGTATTATCTGTAGCACTGCGGACGGGTTTTATAGCATGAACAAGAGCATCTACGTACATTGGTCCAGTTATACTATGACTCATTTACTTATTTACTTGTATCTAAAAAAAGCAATAATAAAGTTTAATTCCTTAGAGTGGTTACATCTTTGATACTCTAAATCTGTAAGGAATAAAATACAATTATCAACTTGTGTAGTTAAGAAAGGCATGTTGACGCAATAAGGGCTTTTTTAATTTAGCCGTTTTGTGCCGTACGGCTGCCGTATCTTTTTCGAACAACAAAAGCAACGTTCGTTTGTTTTCGTACAAATCTTGCCATGCGGTAGCAGTGCCGCATACGACCACCGTACGGTGGCCGTTTTGTGCCGTACGGCATTATTTATAGTGACAAGCATTCGCCGCACGGCAAGATTTGTATCAAAATATAAGAACGTAAGTTTGCTGTCAGAAAAACGCACCGCAAAACGTACGGCAGTACAGCACGAAACGGCTAAATTGAAAGTGCCCTTACAGTAGAAAGATTACAAGAAAATGCGTATTGAGAGAGTTTCAACAAATGAAACCAATGGGGCAAAATTGTCTTTATTTGTTTATATGCTCAACATTTATATCTTACTAATGTCCTAAATAAATTAACAGATGTTTATAAATTACAACAATTCATACGCTGGGGTGTATATTGTGCTACTTTTTATATTTTCGTGCTAATTTTCCTCACCATCAATACTAGATAAGTATTCACTATTATATATAACTTATGGAAAAACACACGAAGATTCGCGTAATAAATTATGATTAACTGTAACATCGCTTTGCTTTTATTTCCATCCTCTCGCAGTTGTCCCTCAAATACGTCTTAGTTTCTATTCATTTATCATTCTACTCTTTATAGTACGTAATGTGTAGCTTTGATCTCATTTCCCCTAACTTTTAGTTTGTATAGGAGGAAAATGTTCTGTTTGGTGTTTCCTTTTGAAATACACGAATTTCAATGGTTATAAAGACTTTGATATTTAAAGGTTTGAACTTTATAAAAGAATTTGAGCGACTGTTCACACCAGACTTACTTCATCATAACAGCTCATAAATGTCCCACTGCAGGGCCTCTTCCCGTAACGGAGTGAGGGATACTTGGCCTTCTAATACCACGCTGGTCAGACGGTTTGGTATAAGGTTTAATTTCAAGTTTTCCTTCTTTTTATTATTTCGTAAAGATAATATTCATGGATAGTCCCTTAGTCGGTTTTTACGACACCCATGGGATAAGATGGGGTGGTAATGCACTGTATTCTTACTCCGTCACCACACGGATAACTTACTTACCAGACTTACTTACTTGAGTTATTATTGAATTTTTTACGATATGGTATATTTATACAGAAGGGAAATATAAAACTTAGATTACCACTCCAATGTGCAAGTTACCCAAAGATACATGTTTTTAATATAATGTGCTCAAATCCCGTAACCCTGTACTTTTACTATTTTATTTATTTTTATTTTCGTTTCTTTTTCTAACTACTGTGTTTCACCAACTAAGCACTGTTACGTTTGCAAACTAATGCAGTGGTACCACATAGAGTATCCACTTGATAAGTAAGTATTCAAAATCATCATGATCTTCAGGAGAAGTAGTTATACCAAAATTTGAATTTTGAAAAAAAAATAGGACTTTTTTATAAGGGTCGTAGCACATAATATAACGTAACGTAAACGGATCGGCACCGGCTCGCCTGTGTGAAACGTCAAAAAACCGATTACGTTACGATTCCGATTAGTGTCTGTTGCAGTTAGGAGTTTCATACAAATAATACTGAACGGCTCGAGTTGATACGGTGCCGATCCGTTTACGTTACGTTATATTATGTGCTACGACCCTAAAAGTAATTCAAAAAGCGATACATTTGTGTAGCAAAAAATATGTTCCTTTTCCGCACGATTTCTTGTATTCGGAACGCGCTCTGGGATTCTGTCTTACTTAAGGTACAGCGGGTTATACAATTTTTCGTTTTACGTGATATTTACTAACTAGGGATTTTCTGGTGCACGGTCTCGAATAATCTCGATTTTATTTCTTTTAAAAGTAAACGTATATGTTATAGCTTTCTATATAAGCTTCATGACAATAATACACATTTATTCAAATTCATTGTTGTTGTTTTGCATGCAGCACTTACCGCATTACGGAGAAATACTTACATAAAGTAATGTGGATTATACTATTGAAAATTGAAGTTCCCCTGAAAATCAGTCATTATTATGCACTTATTTTGTATTTTTACTATTATTCTTCCATCCCGTAGCAGTCAATGATAATCTATACTTCTATACTAATATTGTAAAGAGGTAAAGTTTGTGTGTGTGACGTTGTACGGGGTAATCTCTAGATCTACTGAACCGTTTTAAAAAATTTTTTGTGTGTTGAATAGACTATTTATCAGGTAGTGTCATAGGCTATATAATATCACGCTATGACTAATAGGAGTGGAGCAGTAAAAAAATATGTTTAAAAAATGGACGCGTTATTTTCGCCGCCCAATGAAGTGGGCACGGGTCAACTAGTATTTAATAACTACACTAGATATCTGAATAAAAGCAGCTTAATAAGATTCATCATTTGAATAAACCTCCTTTTCTCACTGAAAATTTATCTTTGTTATTATCTTTTTTTAAAAACCTTGTTAAAGAATAGAAAAGAATGAAAGCATTTAAATTATTCCTCGTCCGGTATACCGTAAACACAGGCTAAGAAAAATCTTTTGTGCAGTTGAAATTTTAGCCTTGCACGCGAATGGACTATTAACCTTGCCCTTTAAGTTCTACGGTACGGTCACAGTACAACCAGTAGTATATCTCGACCGAATATCTATCTATACTATAATAAAACTGTAGAGGTCGAAATGTCTGTTCTTTTCGAAAATTCAGATAAAAATTATCTATAAAATCTAGAAAAAAGTCAAAAAGCACGAAACCACAATTTTTAGAATTAATGTCTGTCTGTCTGTTTGTTACCGCACATCTTTAAAACGAATTGATATAATCTTAAGACCAATACATTGTATTGTAGCCTTTTTTATAAGGCTTAAACTGAGGTATGTTTCATCAAAATCGGATAAGTATTACTGAGAGAGATCAAGCAATATCTCGATATTGCTTGATCTCTTTATTAGAACAGTCCAATTACAAATCAGGGGTCAAAATGGATTTGGTTCAATGTTGAATGAATTTAAATTTTCAGTTTATCTATATATAATAAATAATATACTTAGTCCAGTCTAAATTTAATCAAACATTTTTTGCTAGAATATCGTATATGAAAGGTGTTGAAATAAATTTGTTTCAGCATTTTTTTTTATGAAAGACAAATCCCACACTAGCAAGGGCCTTTAAAAAAATCAATTTAACGGACATAAAGAAAATCAAGACTAAGGACAATAGTTTGTAGATCACACAAAGAATTGTCCTTCATGGGAATCGAACCTGCGACCACATTCACGCCAGCCAGGTAATGCGACCGCCGCGCCACCGCGGCAATTAATTATGCCATAACGTGGCGTGCAAATGTATTCATTCATAATAAATTAGGGATTATTCGTGTGGTGACGGAGTAAGAATACAATATGTCACCTCCCCATCTCATCCCATGGGTGGTGTAAAAACCGACTAAGGGACTATCGGCGAATATTATTTTTACGAAATAAAAATGAAGGAAAACTTGAAATCAAACCCTATACCAATCCGACTGGCCAGCGTGGTATTAGTAGGCCAAGTATCCCTCCATCACGGGAGTCTTCAGTCTTTCAGTGTGACATTATTGGGCTGTTATGATGAAATAAGCGATGTCATTTATTCTAACTTACAAATTTGACAACAGATGGCGTTGTGCCTGTGACGTTATTTTCAGTATCGCGGTGTTGAGATTTTCCTTGAAAGAATGACCCTCGCTTATGTCTGTCAATACAGTTTTGATGCAGTCTCTAAAGATCTGTCTTTGTAAAGGTCTGTTTTTAAAAAGATTTTGGTTCGTTCGTTAATATCTTAATTCGTTCGTAGTATATTCGTTCGTTATAAGGTTTAAAAAACGACTTTTCGGTATTAAATCGAATTGCGAAATCAAACCATCCACCACGCGAACGAAGTTGCGGGCACAGCTAGTTTATTATAAAGGCCTACGGCTGCGCGGTACGTAAACATGCGGTAGGGCTGCCCACCACCAGCTTTTTAATTACATTTGCCTACTTTACCGCTCGTTACTGCGGCACAGTCGCGACTGTTCACTTCCCAAAGCCACCGCTATCCCGAGCGTGTAGGTATAACTCGCGTTTCGTCTGTTTCTATGAAGTGGAAATACTGTATATATTTGTACTATGGTACGGTGCTTGGTTGCCTAAGTGTGTCTCTAAATTTATCTAAAGGCTTAATTAAGCTAGTTTAGTTTTGCGGTTTTTATGTAAGTACTTGACCTGATTATAGTACCTTAGTTTTGCGTTGTATCTCGTCTGAGTTATAGTATGGTACTCTTGGTTATCAAGATTTTTTTAAAGGAGTTTCCTTGTCTTCGGCGATCATAAATGTCTAGGGTTTCTTAATATCTTTACGCTTTTGAAACACTCTCTTCAGAAGTGACCATTTCCTAAAAAAAGCTAAAAAGTATTGCAGTAGTATTAAAATAGTATATTGGATGGTTTCTCGCATCTGTTGCCTTCGTCGTCAAAGGGTCCGTATCTTTTATCGTAGGTCGTAAAGCGCCGAACAAAAAGGTTGCTGCTTTAGTGATTGTGAGACCTTCAAGAACGTAGGCAATACTATTTGGAACAATACTGCGTTATGTTATGTGTTGCCTGAAAATAAAAGCTTAAGACACACAAGCAGTTGAGGATGGATTACTAGGCGTTGATCTTTATTCTTTTTTTTTAACAAATACGACAGCATGACTCTTTCGAACTAGTAAAGTCATCTAATAGCCTAACTTCGTCGGCATTGCCGGTTTGGCCACGTCTGCTGAGGATGTACACCGGCTGGACCCCAAACACGATAACCAAGTGCAAATCAGTGCTTATGCGAGCTTTTTCGCTCGAGTGTACTTTGATTACGTTGTAAAGAACTACCTAGTTATCTGTGATGTAAATCGCTACCCAGGCGATTAGATGATCTATCACCTGTCAAGTTACGGTCGCTTCTTAAGACCTCAAGGGTACAACAATGAGGTGTATTTAAACTTATAAGCCATCGCTTTATAGCTAAATGATTTTTTTTGTTTTCCTCTGTTAGTAGAAAAGGAAAACTTGAAACAATCCTTTTGTTTTTAGACCATTCCTATTAATGCTTGAATTACGACATATAAAGGAAAAACAACGCACTTATAAAAGATCGTAATAAAATTGTCAAAAGCCATTTTCTTATTAACAACATCTAATTTCTTAGTCCTTGCTGTGAACTCATTAAATTGGAAATGTAATTAGATGTGTATGAAGCTCTGAAGATTCATTGTTAACTCTTGAGTTTCAATTTATCCCGTGAGAGGAAACTCATGTTGGCAACAGAGTGGTGTTATTAGGTACCTATAATTATTATATAGAAGTTACTTGTATACAGAATTACACGTGTTGATTTTAAAATACGTGAATTAAATAAACCTAATATTCCTTAATTCCTAATATTATAATACCAGATGAATATTTTACATTAAATATTTGTTGCTAAGTAGATTTTTAATTACAATACCCAATTTTACAAACACAGTACTTACAGCTACTTCTTAAGATAATAACAAAAATAACCCAACTAATTTTAAGGAAATTTCTTTCTCTATATCCATAACAAATATATTTTATTATAAGGTTTAGATGTTAAAATGTAAAATGTTATAACTAAGTACTGATTGTCCTTAATAAATATATAAATAATTAAATCTAAAAGACTGAGTTCTGCTGTAGCATACCAATGTACAATGAAAAATGGAGGTAATCTTTAGTATCATAATAGGTACCTAAATCTGTTAATACAATTAAATTTAAAATTACTGACAAATCACGTTACAAATACTTTTATTTAGCATAAGTTATACTTTAAACTTTCTTTTCCTTTTAAGATTTTTCTAGAGCCTTTCACAGCATCTGATTAGATTTGTCTGATGTAATCAAGACAATATTGTGTACGGTTAAGTACCAGTTTACGATATTACGTTTATATTAACTTGAAAACCTTGAGATGAAAATTTTGAATGTAAATAAGCCAATTTGCAGTTTCATTTGTAACCAAATTTTGCATATTCTCTTTATTCCATAGAAATTATTTGAGACGTAAGAAGATTTTCTCAGCAATAGGGATTAGATATGAAGAGCAAACAGTCAACGAATAGTTCAAAATAAAATTTAACGGGCTACTGAATATTACATTGTGTAAAAAAAGTATGTAGGTACGTGATCTACTTAGTTTTAGACTAAATAAATAAATAAATATTCCTCACACTTTCACACAACGCCATCTAAATAGATCTGGATGGGAATCGAACCCGAGACCTCTGCGTAGCATGTTAGTTTCAGATCTTTCTTAATTTACAATTACTGTGTCTTCTAAAACTTATCGTGTTCTTAGCTTCATAAATGTTTTAGTACAGTTTATACAATTGAACTTTGAACATTAATAAATAAGTAATCACCCGAGCAGGATTTACCTACTAAGTATTTATTTTCAAATCGAGTGGTTTAGTACTTAAGATTTATACTTACAATCTGTAATAGAAATGTCGCCAAGACAGGTGATTAGGAAGATTCTCAATAAAAAGGATTTGTTTCAAAGTAAGATTACTTCAAGTCATAAAGTTTAATGGCTGCCAAAAGAGGAACGTAATGATACCTACGTTAAAACTTAAGCTGGGAGAAGCGTTTAGCTGTAGCTTAAACTTTCAAGGATGTGTCCTAATTTCGTCATGATACAGATTACGGTAACAGAATGGCACGTACGATATTTTCAGGGTGCTTTGGATAATACTTTGAAACAGTTTTTTTTTTAAATTAATTTATTCTTTTATTTTCTGCACATTAATTCAATAAAACAAAATTGCGAAACTGTTGCACGTTTGTTGGCGATATTGGCGCTCTTACATTTTACTTATATACTATACTTAGGTACTATACATTAAAACTTATATGCTATAGTTACATACAATACATTATATACACTTATATATTATTTCCCTAATCATATACTCGTAGATACTATAACGGCATTGTAGTTATTCTCATAATGGTAAGCTGTCGAACGCTTAATGCAATGTAATGGCAGATACTTAAAAAAAAATGAATAAAAGTAATAATAATATTTTTATTCTTTGCACTTTTCTTGTTGTACCTACGAGTACTTATTGTAGTACTTTGTATGTGAATGTTATAGTAATAAGAACTTAAAGAGGTACGCACCCGTGAAGCATAATATAAATCCACTTTTAAGCTATCATTTTTCACGACAATAAAGTTGAAAATCACATAAACCTTTATATCCGATATAAAACTGTTACAGTGGTTGAATAATATATATGTTGAATAATATATGAATAACATAGGTAGATATAAAACATAACCGTTTTGTTGAAATCTGAATTAAAAAATATATTTATATAACTGGGGTAGTCAGAGCAAATAAATACTATTGTATGTTTCATAGAAATAAAGTTACACCTTAATGTACAATACCAGGGAGGTACAGAAGTCAATGTCAGAGATGAAATACACGTTTCACTTCATACGATTGATGGTCGCGCAAGGGTTGTCTAGTTTGGTGTATGCACAAAATAAACCGTTATTTCACTCATATTTAATTGTATGATTTTGATAAGAATGAAACTGATCAGAAGGAAAACTATGAATCAACAACAAAACAAAAAAAAAACACTCTTTACCAATTGTTAAAGTTTACCGTCGGGCAAGCTTTTCTGGGTTAACGATTATACAAAATACATTTGGTCGATGAAAGCTCCTGTCAGGAGAAAAGGAAATAATAAAAAATAAACAATTAATAATAAAAACTCAAATTTAATAAATGAATCTATTATAGGTAGGTACTTAAGGTCACAATTCACCCTCCATCCGCATTTCACTTTTCAATTTAGCTACTGTACTTATTTCTGTTTTGTGACCATTGTTTGCGAAACAAAAGTATAAAATTCAATGTTCAAATAAGTATTATGCTTATATTAAAAAGGGTATGACGTTTTTGCGGATTTTTATTGAATCAGCGAATATATATTTTGGCGATGTAACAATTCGTTTATCTGATTGTAAATCAGTTTGTTTTGTTCGGTTTTATATTGGTCAATGTTTTGAAATATTTTTTGGATGTTTATAGGAGTTGGTCAGCTTTTGATTAAAATTTTGATAAAATAAAAGACAAATTCCTGTTTCAAGTAAGCGTATAATACATACCGCCATTTCAAATTAATATCATATTAACCTATTCCCTGTCCCATGTATCATATATGATACATACCCATTGTTTTACTATTGTGTCTACAGGCGGGAC
This sequence comes from Schrankia costaestrigalis, assembly GCA_905475405.1. Taxonomy (NCBI): domain Eukaryota; kingdom Metazoa; phylum Arthropoda; class Insecta; order Lepidoptera; family Erebidae; genus Schrankia; species Schrankia costaestrigalis. The sequence continues at coordinate 16,879,928 of FR997832.1, forward strand.
AGGCAACCTGTACTCTTTTAATATAGTTTCCACTTTTTATTACACACTCTACTTTTATTCATTCTTCAAATCTAACTAGTGACAAAAAAAGAGTTTAGCTTTGAGGTGAACGCATTGGAATAGAACTCGTCCCCCGTTCCATACCATTGGGGTCGTAGTAGGCGCTTCGTCTTTTGTTCTTAGTGGTAGGCATAGGCCTTTGATAAGTACATAATGATTATGTTCGGAGATGAGCCGGATTGGTCAATACGTCACAGAGACGGTAACGCGAGAGATCATAATTTCATGACTACAATCATCATAACAGCCCATTAATGTCCCACTGCAGGGACGGGCCTCCTCCCGTGACGGAGGGATACTTAGCCTACGAATACCACGCTGGACAGACAAATTGGTATATTGGTATGACTACAATCCGTAGCTTTAATTCCTGATCTGTATTCGCGCTTTCCACCAAGTTGAAAGCAGACAGTTGAAAGGTAAACAGTTCTACATTCCAAATTACAGTTGAATTGTCCTCGAGGATGCGGTGGAGGTCGGACGGTCTCCCTGGATTTACTCGAATTATAATAAGACATTTTCTTAAATTATGTTCAAGCTTGTCGTGATGTTGCTTTACTTACGGTTTACTAACGACGTTGTTTTCTGCATCGATTTTCAAGATAACAGCACTAAGACAAAGGATTTAATTATTGTTGTTTTGAGCTATTGTCAAAAAGACATAGCTAAACTACTGTTCAATAAAAGTACAAAGAACGGACGTTAGAAAATACGTTATGATTATTTACGGAACTCCGATACAATACGATTAATTTGACATTTTTTAAAGTTCTATATATCGTTATTCGATTTGGAAGCTCTAGTAAATCGTATTTGTAAACTTGTAAAGGTTATAAATATCGTAGATTGTTAATTTTGTTCCAGTAATGAAGTCAAATAAAACGTAAATAAAAATGTGCCATAAGATTTCGGATAGTTTATGCCAAAAACATTATTACTTACTAAAAATATATACAACACAAATGATCTTAATTTGAATAGCTCAAGCAATATTGATATACTCCAATTTTCAAATTAAACGTTTCTAGCTACGAGTATATTACGAGTATGTTATTGTCAGAATTCTAATTACGTTGTTAATAGTGTCAGCAATCAATATGCTATAGTGTAGACTGTTATTGTGTGTACCAAATTGTTGAAATCTAGCCTAGATTTAGTAACACGAACGGTATAACCTTCAATTTGAGACTATTCTATAACTAATACTAGCCTGAATTCTTGTTTAATTTAATATTGGAATAGTAAGTTTCACTTAAATTGTTAAAATTGGAAAGTATTCTCGAATTTCTAATAAACTAGGTAAAGAAATTCATAAGATGAAAATATTCATAACTATTTTAATTTGGTATCCTTTGTCACAGAGTCACAATTTTCATTGAATACTTTCGCAGTAGTTACTTAAAATTTAATAACTTTAAGATTTAAAACGAATAATTAAAAAAAACATACATTCCGTAAAATTTCCTAGCGTTTACGTTTGTGTACTATAGGGTTTTTTCCATTAAGAGGTGTTATTATGATATTCAAAGAAAAGTGGTATTTTTTATACTCTGACCATTCGGTCAGATGTTTATCTATACTTCTATACTAATATTATAAAGAGTAAAGTTTGTGTGTTTGTGACGTTGTAGGGTGTAATCTCTGGATCTACTGAACCGATTTTAAAAATTCTTTTTGTGTTGCATAGTCCATTTATCGGGGAGTGTTATAGGCTATGTAGTATCACGCTATGACTTATAGGAGTCGAGCAGTAATGAAATATATTTAAAATAGAGTCACGTTTTTATCGCCGCGCAACGAAGTGGGAACGGGTCAGCTAGTATCATTTTAAAGAGGAAGGTATGCAGTTATTAATGGAAAACAATATTAGCCAAATGGTCACCACGAATACGCTTACAGAGCTCTTATTGGAAAAGCCTATATATTATTATCCTCTGAGAGCCATATCATTTCTCTATACCTCTCTCGCTTGCACTTACGGGTCTTCTATTCTTATATAATATCTTCTGTTATTATTAACACGGGTATTAACACGTATATTGTTTGGTAAATATTTAGTAATAATTTACCTTTGAGGCTCTCGACGTTTCGGCCAGGTTACACCAGCCGTGGTCACGAGTAGACTGAAGCGATGTCATAACTCCGTATTGTTCTACTTCCTGTTGACTTTATTAAAGGAAGTCAACAGGAAGTAGAACAATATATGCACCACCTAAACTCCATTCACCCAAACATGAGTTTTACTTATGAAATGGAGACGGACAGATCGTTGTCGTTCCTGGATGTCAAGGTGACCGCAAGACCTGATGGAACCCTGGCACACTGTGTTTACCGTAAGCCCACACACACAGACCGATACCTACACGCAACATCACACCACCACCCCCGTCACTTACAATCCGTGATGACGTCACTAAAAAACAGAGCTAATGACCTCTGTGACCCTGAACATCTTGGACAGGAGCTGGGACATGTTCAGGAGGTACTCAAACAGAACGGATACCGTGTAAGTGGACAGATGACTCGATTTCACAAAAAATGCACACGTCCTGAGGTAAGAAGACTGCCTGCCTACATGCCTTACATCAGAGGAGTAACTGATAAGATCGGCACGGTGTTAAAGAAGTACTCCATACACACCGTATACACACCTGGAACAAAGGTGAACAGTCTTGTGGGTACGCCGAAGAATGTGGTGCCATTTCAAACGCCAGGTGTCTACAAAATAAATTGCAGCTGCGGTAGTTCATATATAGGCCAGACTAAGCGGACCATAGCTGAAAGGGTCAAAGAACACATAGCTGCTGTGAAAAACCACCAGGTGTCGAAGTCAGCGATTGCGAAACACTTACTACAAGCAGGCACGAATCACTGGATTGAATTTCATCGTCCACAAGTCCTCTCTACGGAACGCCACTTCTACTCAAGAGTCGTACGAGAAGCGATTGACATCAAAAAGCATAAGACCTTCAATCGAGAAGATGGTTATAAGTTATCCGCGACATGGAATCCAGTGATTCAAAAAACATTACCTCACTTTGATTCGCAATCGGTGAAACATCAGAATAGGGACACGGTTAGTGTTGTGTGCAAAATGAGGGTAGAAAGAATATCTTCTACCTCGGAGACGGAGTTATGACATCGCTTCAGTCTACTCGTGACCACGGCTGGTGTAACCTGGCCGAAACGTCGAGAGCCTCAAAGGTAAATTATTACTAAATATTTACCAAACAATATACGTGTTAATACCCGTGTTAATAATAATTACATAAAATGAAACACGAAAGTTTTAAAGTTAATAAAATATCTTCTATCTCTTTTTGAAGCACTCAGATAATAACGTGCATAGTATAGTATGTGTATATCTAAGATATATCACAAACTGAAACATTGAGCCTTCGTGTGTTTTATGAACACCCGTTCATAAAAACAACGTAGGATTTTATTTCTGGGCTCATAATTCCGATGCTATTTTTCGTTTTACCCAACATAAATTCACCAAATGGCTTAGTATTATAATATTCACGTGGGAGTAATACGTAAAACTGAGTAGTTAGAATCAAAATGTCTATTTTCTGATATTTAGGTTTTATCTTCTTTAGCGATCCAGTTTAATTGTTAGCTCTAAACTAATTAGTAGCTCTAATTAAAACTATTTGTTAATAGTAAGATTGAAAAATCGATAAACATTATTTACTTAAGTTACTACTTTGAATGTATTTTATTTTATTTTGAAATTTAGAAAACTGACAGCTTACTTAAACAGTAAATAGAATGAGTAAACATGAGATGGCCAATTACAACTTTTCACTTTTAACAGTATGGTGTATAGAAAAACAATAAGTACATTTTTAATCACAAAATCAAAAGGTATATTTTTATTTTCTCAACTCACAGAAATGCAATCATAATACCATTTTGTTAGAGATACGATATGTTGGCTTTTCCCCCGTTATTTGCTTTTTCCACACGAGTTTGATTAACCCTGGGATCGTAGAGACAACATTTGCTTTTACCCACTCACTTGAACGGACGTGTAAAACAAAAAGGTTTCAGTTTTCTTTTACCCTCTATTTTTATAAGCCTTATGTTACATCGATATAATTATAACAGCAAAATGTTGACCTACATATTCTAAACCAAACGGCTGTGTAAGAAGTAGCTAATTAAATACAGATAAAATATCTTTTTCATTAAACTCTTAGTAATCTTCACTTTCTTGACAAATACCTTTTTCATTTAGATAAAAAAAAATTAGAAACGGCTACAATGCAGGGCATCATAATTTTTTTTGTACATTTTAACATAATAATAATGTACGAAATTAGGATTAGTATTATATTATTGCGGTTAAAGCCTAAAAATCTACTCTGTTTAAAATTGCTTAAAAAAAGAGTTATCACAGCGTCTTCCACGTGCCTTTTTAGTTTACTAGCGCTTTTCCCCAGAGCCTTATTTCCTTGAAAACCTTGGACCGTTGGGATTACGGTTACATCCCTTTTTTCTAATACTAAAGCAGTCGTCAAGGAGCAACTTCTTTTTGATGTATCTGGAAAATAGCCATATTACACAGTCTTCAAGTTTCAGCTAAGCATAAGCTCCTGTCTCACGCAATGCTAGCAAAACTTAATATGCCGTAATCGTTTAGTATCTCTATTTCAACAATAGCGTTATAGAAGACCATTGAAGCAAAAACAACCTAAATCTACATATCTACAATTCCACACAGTTCTTAAGATTTAATCAAAGGATTGCCTTAACCTTAAAGAGGACCGTCGCATAAAGGAATTGGTCCCAAAAACATCTACGTAATCCAAATAAATGACGCACCGAGTGATATTAATGGCTGTAGCCTTGACGTTAGACAGAATTACCCTACGTTGATATGTATTTGCAGCTGAATAAACAACTTGCCTGTCCGTAATTGATTCCTTAGTATATTGGAGTTTTGTTGGCTGTTACGAATAGGAAATGCCACTTATCTTTTGTATTTAATTTATCTGTTATTTCAGATTGGCAGTTTTGTGTTTGGTTTTCTTGTTTTTGGATTTTTTTCTTTAATTGATCAAATTAGTCTTTACTTTTTGCATTAAGTAGTATATAGTTACGACAGCTTGACTTTTTAAATAAACAAAAATCTTACATACATTACACGTGTTACACATACTCATATAAAATGTAACTTCTATTTTGGTGAAGATACACTTATAAAATGTTTACTAATAATACTTATTACTATATAGATAGACTTACAGTTTATTTTTCTTGCATGGAATTCAAAATCACAGCAATGCAGGTAAATAGAAGGTGGTGACCGTTAAGTCCAGAAGCCAAATAAGGGACAAATTACCAATAGCGTGTCGCTTAAAACATTAACAGGCTTTCATAACTACGTACTCGTATAATAATATGATGAAATTCTAAATTTGAAAAAGTTGAAGTTCTTAAAATTGAAGTTATTTCTGCGTGGTGACAAAAAACGCCTGTGCCGACTTGAGACTTAAATAGACATGAAACCAGCGGACTAAAAGCACATTGTTCATGTCTAAGTCAATGATTTCTGGATAACACAAGTAGCTATCTTTCACGGGATTCAAAACTGCAACCTCTTTGCCCACAGACAGTAAATTTAGTACTTTACTGTTTTTCCTATGATTTGTAATTTAATCAAGAAACATCCTTAACTTGGATTATAAATAACACTACGATAAGAATGTATTGAATAGTTCTATTCCAACCAATTTGTCGATTAATTAAGCAATTATTATATCTCTGAATAGTTTGAAGGGTCGTTAAAATTCATTGCCTATTAAAGCATGGCGCTCACTAACAATAGTAATTTGTGTCTACCTTTATAAAGTTTCTGATTGCTTTGTATTGTACTTTTTACGGTTGCAAGTTGTTAAATTCACTCTGGCGTTTACAGTTTTATTTGTATTTGTGTTGTTGCATTTAAAACACCTTTAAAGGGATATTTATTATACTTTGGCGTGGCGACAAAGTAAGAATACAGCGTTTGCACCACTTGGGATATCTACAAGGTGACTAGTTATTTATTTTTATGAGTTTTAGGCTTTATCATTTCACTGCTGGGCAAAGGCCACTCCCTAGACAGGGCACAGAAACACTGGCCTTCACTGGCCAAGGACCGACATTTGTGAATATCAAAGGTGACTATCAAAATCAAAAACATAACGAGCACCATCTACATCAAAGAAGAGCTAATGATACGCAATACTCAAATTCCGCTGGTTACCGGTATTGGACGTAAAGTATAGGGTCACGGTAATTCCCCATGTGCGAGTATCAGTACCTTTAGCCGCATTGAGATTTGTTTGTGTTTGCCATAATCTTGTCATTTTCAAAATCCATCACGTGATCCGCTTACTAAAAGATGACGAGCTTCATTTTTATGTTTAAATCCTTTTTACGAACGTGTCTTGCCTGTCAATCTCAGAATACAATTCTAAAATCTGAAGAAACTAAAATTAAATTAAACTTCCATTTCGTTCTCGTAGCAAGTTACAAATTTTGAAAATTTAAATCCCTATTCAGTAAGTTGTAACGAGATTTTCAAGAGATGCGTTGACAATATTCATCCTCGTCCTAAGAAAACAATGTCTATTATGTAAAATTTTGTTCGTAACAAATCTCATAATTGACTCTTGTCGTCTTTTAGATTTTGAAAATAAATATTATTTCAAGTTCAACAACAAAATATTTTCCAAATGACTCTCCTGAATACAACACTGTTGTACAATAAAAAAAACATACATTTCTTATAAATATAAAATAGTAGACATCCACTGTTGATTTATTTTTTTGTTGAGGACGAGTAATTTGTCTCTGACGACAGTACTACTTTACGCGGGCTGTGGTGGGGCGGATGGCCCTCAACCAAAGCGACATCACTGTTATTGATGATGACTTGTATACCACTGCTGGTACTTTTGCTTTGTTCATAAGTTGCATTCGATTTCGTAAAGGAATTCAGTTCATCAAATTCTCTGTTAAATTAATTTCGTGCGGAATGAACGTTGTAACACTATAGTACCACACAGGTAACGTATAGGTGGTATTGTGCTCAGTTCTGATATCAATTATAGTGTGCCAACACAATGTTCTCGGAATCAAGTAATTAATATACACTGAAAGTGTTACTTTGGTGGAAACTTTGATGTTTGTAATTTATTTCTAATAGAAAAGAGAACCTGTCTATAGTTATATATTAAGATCACCATAACAGCCCATTAATGTCCCACTGCAGGGACGGGCCCCCTCCCGTGACGGAGGGATACGTGGCCTACTAATACCATGTTGCCCAGACAAATTGGTATAGGGTTTGATTTCAAGTTTTCCTTATTTTATTTGATAATGCAGTAAAATGATTACGTATTTAACACGAAAACACGATTTTAAAGATGTAGCAGAATCAGATGTTGTGTCTACAATGTAAATTAGTCCAAAATTACCCAGTATTATTTTGAGCTCAGGAATCGTTTATGAAAATATAATTAATAGGTATATTATTCCTTGGCTTATTTTAGCTTTACTGAGCTTAAAATATTCTTTAGCCAGAATACAATTTTCTAATTTCAAGAAGATCCTTGATATTACAGCAATTTTACAATTCAACGACTTCTAAAAGCGTTCCCTTGAACTCTTTCAATAAGCTAAACAAGTAAAAATGATTTGGTATCTCAAGATAACTCCATATTATTAACCGCTTCGTATAACATACAAACCTTAGATGGTATCACATTGGGACGTATGAATGTTCAATATCAAAGTATTGGGATGATTGCCATGAAACTCGCGGTGGAATTATACGTATGTATTTGTAAATTTGAAGGCTTCAAGTTATTCGTATGGAGAAAAGTGCCGACGAGGCCACGTCATGAATATAGACGACCGGTTGACGAGACGCTAATCTAAATAAACCGTCATCAAGATTGCTACAGAAAAAATATTTCGGGATTATTTAGTAAATTTTGTTGACTTCATTCAGAACTTAGACTGGGTAAATACGACGTTTGTTAGCTTTTATACAATATGTATGTTAAATTACCTTATTTTTTGTATTTTGTCTAGAAAAATATACATTTTAAATACACAATACGTATCAAGTAAAAATGTTATTGAATTAATCTCTATAACATTTTTACGGCAACTTACGTAAAAAATAGCGTAAAAAATGTATCTATTTAATGAAAATTCTCTGACTTCATATTTCATCATTATCATCATCATATCAGCCAATCGACGTCCACTGCTGGACATAGGCCTACTCCAAGTATGGCCACCTTGTGCGCTCCTGTGCCTCCTGACTTCATGTTTATTGTAATATTTATTAAAGTTTTAAACTTTTATGTCCATTACAAAATACAACATATTCGATGCAAAGTAGATTTCCATCTACTATAAAGCATATTTTCAAACTCCAACTGACTATAATGCTTTAATATGAAACTTTTAATCGAAATTTTTAAGCAAAAACTAAAACTTCATTTTCGCTACAACATGCAAACTACAAAATACCTATGATGTTGTTAACACCTTTATGCTACAATTTAAAAATAAATTCGTCACTCTTTTTATGTCAAACTGCAGAGAGTGATAATTTTATATAATTTGCTTTTCTGTGACATTTAATTTTAAGAAAACATTTATATTTTGTACGCCACAACTTGGCAAAGCATAGAGAATCTACTTAATTGTTATTGTACCATACCTATGTATACCTATGTTTACAAAATAAATATATTTCATTTGATTTAGAGCTAACCTATATATTAACAGAATGCGGAAGGCGCAGGACTGTTCTGTGGGGCGTGTTATGAGAAGCCTAAGTTCAGCAGTAGACTGCGATAGGCTATTGATTGATTGAAGCCATAAATTTCCAAAAGCCTGAAAAAAAATCGAAATCCTTAAACGCATTTGGCTGTTAGGCTATCCCAGTTCTAGACTTATTTTCCAAAGTTTATTACTTTATGTAGATCAAAGTGCCTATTTTGATCATTTTGTCATTTAGCGATTATTTTGTACTTGATTCCATTCTATAATATAATAGCTGACCCGTGCCCACTTCGTTGGGCGGCGAAAAAACGCGTCCCTTTTTTTAACATATTTCATTACTGCTTAACTCCTATTAGTCATAGCGTGATATTATATAGCCTATGACACTCCCCGATAAATAGTCTATTCAACACAGAAAGAATTTTTAAAATTGGTTTAGTAGATCCAGAGATTACCCCCTACAACGTCACAAACTCACAAACACACAAACTTTACCTCTTTATAATATTAAGTATAGATTTCTTGGAATACATTTTATTTATTACAGTGATAGATTTATATTATTTAACTTACTAATTCCACAAAAGTCAGGTGAATGAATATTGTATTTGTTTCTAGTTTTTCTGTTCTTGTTGTGACGCTTGCAGAAACAACCTTTATCTCTCATGATACACATGGGACGAAGTAGTTGGTGTTATTTTGCATTCCATTTGTTGGGCTGTGGTTTCACTAATTCAAGCATTGTTTGCTTATTTGATAGGACTTTTCATATTCAAGAAAGGTTTTTAATAATAAGATGACATCTTAATGATGGTAAAGATAAAAAAAATTGTAATGTTCTATAGGTTATTCAATTGTGTAGAGTCTGAATAACAGCCTTATTTATTTATTTATAGACACTTCCATTTACCTGTACATCTACCATTAATCTACAGCTCATCATCATCATAACAGCCCATTAATGGTCCACTGCAGGGATGGGCCTTCTCCCATGACGGAGGGATACTTGGCCTACTAATACCACGCTGGCCAGACGGATTGGTATAGGGTTTGATTTCAAGGTTTCCATCTTTTTATTTCGTAAAGATAATATTCTCGGATAGTCCCTTAGTCAGTTTTTACGACACCCATGGGATGAGATGGGGTAGTGACATATTGTATTTTTACTCCGTCACCACGCGGACAATACATATACATCTACCATTAATCTACAGAACCTCATCAAATTATTACTGAATTTAATCTCAGTCATGGTTAGTTCTCTGTCACTTTGCATTCCTATATCAATATAGTCAAAGCTAAATTTCACTAAAGAGGTTCGTAATAGCTCTAAAACGATGTTATCTGACCACACCTATGTCAAATACGTATCCCAATGCAAATCATAGAACATCGGCAACTAGTTAATCCATTTAAGCATGATTGCCAATATCAGGTTTAATTATCTTTGGAGTTTAATTAAAATATGTTCGATAATGTATCTTACTTAATGAATACGGAATATTGAAGCGGTGATGTTCTGGTTGATTTGTGATTCGAATATATTATTGGTTGCTTAAGCTTCAATATTCTGAATATTTTTTACGACGGAAGGCAAACGAGCTAGCAGGTCACCTGATGGTAAGTGATCACCTCCGCCCATGAACACCTGCAACACCAAAAGAATCACACATGTGTTGCTGACCTTTAAAAAGTTTCTTGAAGCTTCCCAAGTCGTTACGGTCCGGAAAAATTGGGTCACTATTTGTAAGAAGTCGATTCTTTTGTAAGGGACAAGTTTTGAATATAATCACAACTTTTTTATTCAGTGATAATTTTAAACACCCCAGTGTTTTACAAAGGCATAATATTTAATTGTTTTGTAGTGTTGATTACTTATTTACCCATTAATATATTTTACGTACCTATGTATTATAGTATACAAGTATGTTTATTTGTTGTCTAGTACACATAGCTTTGCTTAGTTTAGTGCTGCAGGAAGTTTTGAGGAATATTTCATATTTTATTTTTTATATAAGCAGTGTCCTTAGATTCCCATTATTATTTTAGCAGTTGCCAATACCTACAGCAAAATGTATACAAAATCCCCTAGATAATTAAATCGTATTCCAATATCAAACTATCCAAAACATAAACTTCTCAATTAACAGTGATGTGGTCGTGATCCTAACACGGTTCACTTAGTCAGTACTTAATACTATTCAGTGTATCAGTAGGACATTGCCGAGGGTCTAATGTACGTAACTCCTTTCGACCGCGCCTTAGGGTCACGGTAAACGTTCACTATACACTTCTTCTTCTTCACTATACACTACCACGTGTTATTACCTATCTTTTGTATTTAGTTCATAATTAGGTACGTACATACATAAACTCACGCCTTATCCCGTCCAGGGTAGGCAGAGACGACAGAACGCCTTAGTTACGTGGAACATTATGAAGCTTTTATCGATCTGTTTGTATCCATCACAAGTTTGTTGGAGGAAAGGTTAAGCAAACAGGTTACTAGGTTTGTATCAAAGCTTTTAAAGCTTTTTAAATTTTTATACTACATTTCTACCAATAATGATGGAAGAACAGGTCTAGTTTTTTTTAGCTTACCATTAATTAACATACTCTTGAATACAAACACAATACGCAGCCACATTGCACGTTGGTAATTTTATCATCATAACAGCCTATTAATGTCCCACTGCAGGCACGGGCCTCCTCCCTGGACGAAGGGATACTTGGCCTACTAATACCACGTTGGCCAGAAGGAATGGTATAGGGTTTAATTTCAAGTTTTCCTTCTTTTTATTTCGTAAAGATAATAATCACCGATAGTCCCTTTGTCGGTTTTTACGACACCCATGGGATGAGATGGGGTAGTGACATATTGTATTCTTACTCCGTCACCACACGGAGTCTGGTATGTTATAATTTCTTAATAATTGTTTCATTGTTCCTCAGTTATTAATAAACATATTATTATTATTAATTTTACATTAAATTAAATAATACAAAATTAATTATTAAATTTTAAACAAAACTAAGATTAATATAAGTTGAAAGATTAATTCTGTTCTAATATTGACTTGATAAGATAATCTAAAATCGGATAAGTCTAACCAAGATCACATCCTAATCGCGATTTGATCGCGTTGTAAACAACGGAGAAGAGAAATTAGGTCAAATTTTAACTCGAGAGGTGGACACTTTGCTCAACTCAGTAACCTCCTTGAGATCTCCCAAGAGATATTGTCTGAAAATCTTATTTATGTGAATTGAACATTTATTTTTATAGTAAAGGCTGTATTAGGGCTGTGTTAATATAAATTACACAAGTAATTTGTACGTAGAACTAAAATACAAGGCTTTTATTCTGTTTGATGTTTCGAAAAGGTTACACTGGGCGTGGTCTCTAGCTGTCACTCAAGAGAGTGAAAGGTCATCGGTTTGAATTCATGACAATTGTTGTGACCGTAATGGTAGCCATACACGATCCTTCCTATTGTCCAATCGGCATGACGCTACCGATTGGATCAGTTAGAATTGACCGTGTGTGTGAGTGGATCGGAAGGACAGTTAGAATGGACGGCAGGATCGAATTTCGTTTCTTTTGATTGATGGTAGCCATACACGATCCTTCCTATCGTCCAATCGGCATGACACTGCAGGCTTGATCCAATCTGCAGTTCGTCCACATTGGGCATACACGATCCTTCTTATCGTCCAATCGGCATGAACTACCGATTGGATCAGTCATACTTTAAACTACATTTTAGCTCACGGTGGCCATACACGATAATTCCTATCGTCCAATCGGCATGATACTGCAGGCTTGATCCAATCCCAATCAAAAGAAACGAAATTCGATCCTGCCATCCATTCTAACTGTCCTTCCGATCCACTCCCACACACGATTGGACGATAAGAAGGATCGTGTATGGTCAATGTGGACGAACTGCAGATTGGATCAAGCCTGCAGTGTCATGCCGATTGGACGATAAGAAGGATCGTGTATAATCAATGTGGACGAACTGCAGATTGGATCAAGCCTGCAGTGTCATGCCGATTGGACGATAGGAAGGATCGTGTATGGCTACCATAACGTTTGTATCACATAAAGCGATAATTTATTAATTAAAACTAAATTAAGTAATACATTTAGATTCATCAAAAACATTGATTAAGCTTTTTCAATAACTGAAAAGTTTATGAAACGAGAGGCTTGTGACCTTACAAAACCATACTTAATATTATAAATGGGAAAGTGTGTCTTTCTTTTACGGCAAAATGGAGCCACGAATTGACGTGATTTTTTAAGTGGATATAGTTGAAGGGATGAAGAGTAACATAGACTACTTTTTCTTTCCTTTTTTTTTTCTTCTGTGTCCAGAAAAGGGGAACCATGCTACCCTGAATTTAACGCGAACGAAGCCGCGGGCAGAAGCTAGTATGTCATAATCTTTTCACGTAACAATTTCTGTCTGTGACGTAGCGCTTACAGTACATGATTGCTACGTAGAGGTCTTGGATTCAATTGCCGCTCAATACATTTTTTGTGTGAATAAAGTTCAATGCTTGTTTACAGTGCCTACGTGCCTAAATTTAACCGTATTCTTCAAACTCTGCTTAATTAGGGAGTTGATGATTGAACTGATGCATAATTCATGACGACTATAATTATCAATAGTACCTACATGTTTTTCTGTTATAATATGAGCGCAAATAAAAGATAAAGAAAGGCAACTTATTAATAAACAACATACATAAATAAAATGCTCTATTTCGAGAACAAATACGAGTATATAATAACTTATGTAACGATAATATAATACCAAAGGTCCAGGAAAACAACAACTGAATTAAATAATAATATTGCGGTTTTATTTGCAGTCAATATAGAGGAAATGTGTTAAAGGACCGCCCCCGTGGCAAGATCAATTGAGATTTGCTCTTTGCTCTCCTTGAAAATGTACCTACTCGTAACATATAAATGTAATATCTAGATCTATTTTTAGATCTAATTGCTATATTTATTCGTTTTACTTTTATTTATAACATCAGCAAATCTTCGAAATGCTAAATGATACAGCTGTTGATCACCCACGAAAAATAAAACAGCAGTGCTTGTATTCTGTAAGCAGTTGTTTTGCATAATTGAATTCACAAATATATTTGAATGTGTTTCTAAATTAGTACCTACACGTCAAATATGTTATGTCTAAAAAAGTTTTTGTTGCACAGAGGACTTTTGGAGAGTTGTCGTTTTACCCAAGTATGATCTGCGTCCAGAATAATCTGGGTTAAATCTACACCCCGACACACCTGTACCTACAGTATAAGTCTTTGGTGTACTGAAACACGTCAACGAAAGCTGTGGATATAATTTGAATATTGCATGACTATAAATTACAATTAATACTTTATCTCGAGTTTACCTACATATATGTACTTTACTACATAGAAATTTTACAGCGGGTGTACAATGTTAAAATCATTATTCATATATCATCATCATATTATCTTGCAATTGTCATCTACTGCTGGACATAGGCCTTTTCCAAAAGTTTCTACTTTACGGGAGTCCCCCCTCATTTATCGGCCTCCCGGTGCCCTAACACGGTCGCCATTACTGAACTTTTCTGCCGCAATAGCTGTCAGCTGTACGCGCTATGTGACCTGTTCAACCGCCACTATCATGTAGTCATTCGCAATCCGTCACCAAACAAACAATTCTATATCATATCTAGGTATATATGTAATGTAACTAGCACGTATGATATTACCTAACTCTGTTGTCCTAAACCAAAACAGGGATTATTTAAATTTCACGTTGTTTGTCATTCCGTATTTCTCGTTTTAATACCCCCCATGTTGTGTTAACCGGCCGTTTGTATCTGGGATGGTTGATACGGATTTTGTAAACATTTTCTTATTTAGCTTGGGCAAATTAATCACCTTAGCAATGTTTGCGTTTTTAGTAAGGTTTCAATTTAATTTTGAAAGGGTAGGTTGTGTTGCTCGTTACATTTAGTTTTTTGCTAGATTTCATTTTATTTAGTCTATATTAAGTAATCATTTAAATATGTTTTTGCACATTTTGCGTTAAGCTTTTGATACAAAATTTAAAACTAGAAATTGAGAATTGTAAGTACTAATTTTTTAGGTAGTGTAAAAAATTGCAATTCTCAATTGATGTTACAGACGAACTAACACTGGAGTAAGTAATATTTAATATTAAGTTAAATAATGACCAAGGTTCGATAGCTATGATTAATTTAGTTACTTCATTTTATCACTGATAAATTAAATTTATTATCAATTTATATATATACATTTACTTGAACAAGTTTTAACATCAAGAATTTTTCCTTTCTACGCATTATAATGACATAGCGTACCCATTGAAAGCGACCTACGATTTCTGTATCTGCAAAAGCTCATAAATTCGAAACAGGCAAACGGAATTGTACGTGAAAGTGCCCGTGTTATTTATAGCATGTAGTAACTGAGATAAGTACCAAAAGGTTTAAATGGAACCTTCGTAATCTCAATAAAATGTTACAGACCTTTGTTCCTTATCTATTTTTACTCATGACAATTCATTTGTATTAGGAAATGTAATGTTGAAGTTATGCTTTAAATAAAGTAACTATGGTTACTATGAATTAACCTTTTGGGGCAGAATGGGTGCTTACTTTGACAATGTTAATGTAACGAAATAAATAATTTTCGTATATTATTATTATTATTAAAGCTCTGTGTGGTGACGGAGTAAGAATACAATAGGTATGTTACCACCCCATCTCATCCCATAGGTGTCGTAAAAACCGACAAAGGGACTATCCATGAATATTATCTTTACGTAATAAAAATAAGGAAAACTTGAACTTATACCAATCCGTCTGGCCAGCGTGGTATTAGTAGGCTAAGTATCGTGTATGGCTACCATAACGTTTGTATCACATAAAGCGATAATTTATTAATTAAAACTAAATTAAGTAATACATTTAGATTCATCAAAAACATTGATTAAGCTTTTTCAATAACTGAAAAGTTTATGAAACGAGAGGCTTGTGACCTTATAAAACCATACTCAATATTATAAATGGGAAAGTGTGTCTTTCTTTTACGGCAAAATGGAGCGACGAATTGACGTAATTTTTTAAGTTGAAGGGATGGAGAGTAACATAGACTACTTTTTCTTTCCTTTTTTTTTCCTTCTGTGTCCAGAAAAGGGGAACCATGCTACCTTGAATTTAACGCAAACGAAGCCGCGGGCAGAAGCTAGTATGTCATAATCTTTTCACGTAACAATTTCTGTCTGTGACGTAGCGCTTACAGTACATGATTGCTACGTAGAGGTCTTGGATTCGATTGCCGCTCAATACATTTTTTTGTGTGAATAAGGTTCAATGCTTGTTTACAGTGCCTACGTGCCTAAATTTAACCCTATTCTTCAAACTCTGCTTTGTTAGGGAGTTGATGATTGAACTGATGCATAATTCATGACGACTATAATTATCAATAGTACCTACATGTTTTTCTGTTATAATATGAGCGCAAATAAAAGATAAAGAAAGGCAACTTATTAATAAACAACATACATAAATAAAATGCTCTATTTCGAGAACAAATACGAGTATATAATAA
Source organism: Schrankia costaestrigalis (assembly GCA_905475405.1). Classification (NCBI taxonomy): domain Eukaryota; kingdom Metazoa; phylum Arthropoda; class Insecta; order Lepidoptera; family Erebidae; genus Schrankia; species Schrankia costaestrigalis. The sequence continues at coordinate 16,896,425 of FR997832.1, forward strand.
CTTATGTAACGATAATATAATACCAAAGGTCCAGGAAAACAACAACTGAATTAAATAATAATATTGCGGTTTTATTTGCAGTCAATATAGAGGAAATGTGTTAAAGGACCGCCCCCGTGGCAAGATCAATTGAGATTTGCTCTTTGCTCTCCTTGAAAATGTACCTACTCGTAACATATAAATGTAATATCTAGATCTATTTTTAGATCTAATTGCTATATTTATTCGTTTTACTTTTATTTATAACATCAGCAAATCTTCGAAATGCTAAATGATACAGCTGTTGATCACCCACGAAAAATAAAACAGCAGTGCTTGTATTCTGTAAGCAGTTGTTTTGCATAATTGAATTCACAAATATATTTGAATGTGTTTCTAAATTAGTACCTACACGTCAAATATGTTATGTCTAAAAAAGTTTTTGTTGCACAGAGGACTTTTGGAGAGTTGTCGTTTTACCCAAGTATGATCTGCGTCCAGAATAATCTGGGTTAAATCTACACCCCGACACACCTGTACCTACAGTATAAGTCTTTGGTGTACTGAAACACGTCAACGAAAGCTGTGGATATAATTTGAATATTGCATGACTATAAATTACAATTAATACTTTATCTCGAGTTTACCTACATATATGTACTTTACTACATAGAAATTTTACAGCGGGTGTACAATGTTAAAATCATTATTCATATATCATCATCATATTATCTTGCAATTGTCATCTACTGCTGGACATAGGCCTTTTCCAAAAGTTTCTACTTTACGGGAGTCCCCCCTCATTTATCGGCCTCCCGGTGCCCTGACACGGTCGCCATTACTGAACTTTTCTGCCGCAATAGCTGTCAGCTGTACGCGCTATGTGACCTGTTCAACCGCCACTATCATGTAGTCATTCGCAATCCGTCACCAAACAAACAATTCTATATCATATCTAGGTATATATGTAATGTAACTAGCACGTATGATATTACCTAACTCTGTTGTCCTAAACCAAAACAGGGATTATTTAAATTTCACGTTGTTTGTCATTCCGTATTTCTCGTTTTAATACCCCCCATGTTGTGTTAACCGGCCGTTTGTATCTGGGATGGTTGATACGGATTTTGTAAACATTTTCTTATTTAGCTTGGGCAAATTAATCACCTTAGCAATGTTCGCGTTTTTAGTAAGGTTTCAATTTAATTTTGAAAGGGTAGGTTGTGTTGCTCGTTACATTTAGTTTTTTGCTAGATTTCATTTTATTTAGTCTATATTAAGTAATCATTTAAATATGTTTTTGCACATTTTGCGTTAAGTTTTTGATACAAAATATAAAACTAGAAATTGAGAATTGTAAGTACTAATTTTTTAGGTAGTGTAAAAAATTGCAATTCTCAATTGATGTTACAGACGAACTAACACTGGAGTAAGTAATATTTAATATTAAGTTAAATAATGACCAAGGTTCGATAGCTATGATTAATTTAGTTACTTCATTTTATCACTGATAAATTTAATTTATTATCGATTTATATACCTACATAGGTACATTTACTTGAACAAGTTTTAACATCAAGAATTTTTCCTTTCTACGCATTATAATGACATAGCGTACCCATTGAAAGCGACCTACGATTTCTGTATCTGCAAAAGCTCATAAATTCGAAACAGGCAAACGGAATTGTACGTGAAAGTGCCCGTGTTATTTATAGCATGTAGTAACTGAGATAAGTACCAAAAGGTTTAAATGGAACCTTCGTAATCTCAATAAAATGTTACAGACCTTTGTTCCTTATCTATTTTTACTCATGACAATATTCATTTTTATTAGGAAATGTAATGTCGAAGTTATGCGTTTAAGTAACTATGGTAACTATGAATTAACCTTTTGGAGCCGAATGGGTGCTTACTTTAATAATGTAAATGAAACGAAATCAATAATTTTCTTATGTTATTATTAAAAGCGCCATTGTAGAAATGAATGCCATTGTTCATTGATGGACAGAAGTATCTAGAGATTCTATTAGTTTAGTTCTACTGAAATTACCTGGATAAGACAGATTAGGATGACATGTTTTCTTACACTTTGCTTTTAGTTGACTTTGACGACGCCCATGGAATGAGATGAGGTAATAACACCATTGTATTGTCATTCCGTCACCCAGCAGCCGGTATATTTATATAAGACCATACGAAAATGCATGAAACTAAATAATAATTTTAATTTAATTATAAGTTTTATTATTTAATTCAATATTCTACCAAAGAGTTTGGATTGATAAGTTTTATTCCACCATCTCAAGTTGAAATCTTCAAAGTTACCCAAATACTTCCAAAATGCCTGGTAACTCGTTTCGTTCGTTGATCATATTAACAGTTAGGGGAACTCTCATTAATCCTCAAGGGAGTAGAAGTTACATTCTCTGAGATGTAACTAACAGTTTTCTGTAATGTGGTTTGAAAACTTCTGTCTTAGATGTAATTTAGATACCGCCGATATTCATTATTGTGTATTTATTAAGAAGTACCTATTTATATGGTTTATTGAAGTAAAGTTATTAATAATTGAAATCAAAATTGTGAATGTCACTATTTTGAATCCCATGCTAATTAGTTATTTGTGGGATTTTCAAATTCTTATCTTTTGATGCTTTCTTTGAATTACTATGTACTTGCCTTTTGAAAACACACAGCCTTTGTTCAGTACAAAATGGCATGACGACATCTTGTATTCTCATTTCGTCACCACATGGAAAATAATGGTATGTGTTCTGTAGCCTAGGCTTCTTTTAAGGTTAACACGTTGTATATTTATTACCACCAATGCTTTCATTGTGTAACCTTATATCCATGTGAATTACAGACAAATAAAATGCAACAACATAAAAAAGATTTCTATGAAAAAGAAATATTCATAAAAAAGATATCTCAGACAGTCTGTTCCAAATTCAAAAAATGTACGTTCAAAACGTTCCAAAAAGTATCTAACAATTTCCACTACAAGAGCACCTTACTACCCCTTTGTGCGACAGATGTCTAGTATTGCGGACGTTTCCTTCGCCCGTCACATATCGACTTGACAACCTTCCAATAAGGTTCTAACGTAGGCCTGAACTGAAAGCTCAACAATAATTTTGAACGAAAAACGTTTTGTAAGTGAATGTTCTCCTTTGATGATATTTTGACAAGGGTAGAAGCAAGTCTAAGTTATTATTTTTGTTACGATTAAATTATTAACATGACATATTATTAAACCGTCCGTGTCCCATGGGTGTCGTAAAACCGATTAAGGGACTTTCCGTAAATATTATCTTTACGAAATAAAAAGAAGGAAAACTAACCCTATACCAATCCGTCTGGCCAGCGTGGTATTAGTAGCCCAAGTATCCCTCCATTACGTGAGGACGTCCGTCCCTGCAGTAGAACAATGGGCTGGTATGATGATTATTAAACCATGTCCTAAACGAGTTAAGTAGTTTCTTGACACAATGGTTAAATTCAATGTATTTGGAAGGATATAAATAAGACTTTTACATTACGGCTACGTGTTTTTGTTCAAAGTTAAAGTTTTTATATAATTGTGTAGATAATGTTTCGGAAGGCGCAGGACCGTGTTCTGTGGCGCGTGTTGGGAGAGGTGTATGTCCAGCAGTGGACTGCAATAGGCTAGTTGATTGATTGATAGATAATGTTTATGCGAAGCTGATATTAATAATTACCTGTGACGACCTCGGTGGCGCGACGGTAGCGCAAGCGGCTGCCGTGCAAGAGGTTGTGGGTTCGATCCCCACGCAGGACAATAATTTGTGAGATCCACCAAATTATTGTCCTGGTCTAGGTGTTCTTTGTGTCCGTTAATTGATGTTTGTAAAAGGTCCCCGCGACACAGGGCATGATCCCTAGTGCGGGAGTTGTCTTCTAAAAAAAAAAAAAAAAAAGTTACAATATTTTGAAATACAACAGCTTCTTTATCATTTTATTTGTCCGTCACTTTTTGTTTGGGTTACTATTTTTCCTAATAATTTTGATGTATTTAAAACTTGAGTAAAACAGAATAATTAATTTGATTTTCCTTTGATGTATACTTTGTTTTTATATCAAAGAAGAGTGTTTGAAATTTAAAGGAAAAACAATTATGAAAATTGCTCTTAGTTATAAGGAAAGTCAATGTTCCCTTTAATAAACCTGATATTTCTTTATGTTCATTTTTAATATTGTTTTTACAAAATACATCACTTTTGTCCATTCAAAGTTCCGTTACTAATATTTATGATGTCTCTACAAACTTTTATAATTGCAATAACTTGTCATTCTGTAATAAAATAGACGTATTTTGTGTGGGAAGGGGTCCTAGTAGAAGTAGAAGAAAAAATACAAAATAAAGGTGATAAAATACTACACAAACAAGCCAGATCCAAAACAAACCTAATAGCTGAACGTTCAGCTGGACATAACATGAAACTATTCTAAAGTTAACTTTGAATAAATGAGGTTTCAACCTACCTACGAGTACAAAAACTCATAAACAAACTCCTTTGTCGAACACAAAGAGATACATTGTAAAGAATATTAGTTTTCTATAATTTCCACAGGGACTGTAACCTCAATTGTTACGACGACCGACCCTTGGCTTTTTGTACTTACAATCAATAATATTGTTTTTGTTCCTTTTAACAAAAAAATCCCACTAATTGATGTTCGTTTCGTAGTAAGGGTACGGGCGGCGTCCAAAAATTTAATCTTTCCAACTTCTAGCCTTTTTTTTGTTTGACTTTCCAATAATTAATCACAATGGAATAAAATATACACCATTGTTTTATTAATTCAACTTCTATTTTTATACGTTTAACCCCGCTGCCTTTTCATTTTTTAGAGTGTTTATAAGGTTTCGTTTTGTGAACCAGTCTTTATTAGTTATGGCATTAGCTTTGATTTTAAACCGAGGAACATTTTTATCTACAATGTTAAAAACATAATTATTATGTCGTCAAGAAAATGCAGCAGTATAGTTTGTTGCGCCGCTTCTTCTTCTTCTCTACTAGCGCTTTGGAGGCGGTGGTAAAGTTTTCTAAACTTTGAAATGTATTTAAACTTAGATTAAGTAGTTTATAGGACGGAAGGAAAATAATATTAATTTTGATTAAATCGTTTTTTGACTTTGACACATACGACAAAATAGAAGGCAGATAAATTTAAAAGCCCTTCATAGTCCTTTGCTGTCATGGAATAGCCTCCTCTAATTATGAGGCACTGGCTTTCGTCTAATACGCGAGATGATGATGGATAGCGCCTGTATTAATATTGTTTTTTTTCGAGTTATTCTGCTCCTGGCACGCACGCAACTGGAAGAGGTTTTTCTCTCTTAATTTGGTAACTACGATGTTGTTCTTAATCCGTTCCTGTATTTGTATTTGTTATGTGAACTATGTGTGTAGGCTTAAAATAATGATCACGTATCGTCCCAAAATGATAGACCATTGTAAAACTAATCATCATCATAACAGCCCATTCCATGACGGAGGGATACTTGGCCTACTAATACCACGCTGGCCAGACGGATTGGTATAGGGTTTAATTTCAAGTTTTCCTTCTTTTTATTTCGTAAAGATAACATTCATATCAAAAAGTCCCTTAGGCGGTTTTTATGTCACCCATGGAATGAGATGGGGTGGTGACATAATATTGTATTCTTACGCCGTCACTACAAGGAGAACTAATCATGAATTAGTGACATTTATAACTAATACATGATTCCGTTCGTATATACTGTACTGAGTGAAACACTGTTCGAATTACCATCCAATTTGCTTAATGGGCGTTCCTACGAAGCTGACGTGTAAATTCAACTCGTTACCTAAGTGCCTCAGGTTTTATGAAATTCAATGTAAGTCGGTTAAGGGTTTCTGCAGAGTTAATCAGTTTTTCACTTGGAATATGAAAATATTTATTAACATTGTGGGTGTTTAATGTGATTACTGTTATAAAATAGTTAGAAGCAAAATTGTAGCTGAAGATCTTTTTAATAAGTCTGCATATTTAATAATAAGCAATGTTTTAAAGTCATTTTAACTTACTTATATGATTGATTATGAAATGTTTTATAGTAAATTACTGACTCGACAGATATAATCGTTCCTGATTTAAGTGCAATCATAATCGCTATCAATTTTGTAAAAGTGGTGAGGGATGAATTTACATTCCACTTTTAAAGCATATTTTAAATAAGAAAATATATTTAGATATAGGATAGGCTTCTCAAATTGTTTAATATCTTTGTAGTGTTTCTGTAGTTTAATTGTATTCAAATCAACCTATTGCCAGATTGGAAGTTTCTCCAAGTGCTTCATTTTCTTGTCGCTGTAGCGGATGCGTCGCGCTTTTTACGAAATATCAAAAATCTGGTAGTTAGAGATGTCAAAGTCGGTGGAAACCTACTAAGTAAAAATAGGATGTATAATCCTATTTTTACTTAGTACGGTTTAGTACCTATAATACTAATGTCTAAGTGTAACTACTCTATCGCATTAGTTAGTCTGTAATGATAGTTGTAAGTTTGGTTTTTTAAATAAATAAATAAATAAATAAATAAATGTAATATGACTATAGTTTGCGAATTCTGAAAGTCAAGACAAAACTTACGTATGTACAAAAATCTTAAACGAGCACTCAAATAAAGTATACAGTCTCTCAATCTTATCATAACAATAAATTAACATATTCTGCCATACCTAAACCTACTTAATGATTAAAAATAGCGGTGCTCCATACAAGAGGCCTCGTAACTGACCCGAACCCGAACGCCCCTGCAGCCTATGTTTGCTTTGTGTGCTCACTAGGGCGTCGTATACCTACTGTAATTCATGGAAGTTTACACACATTTTCTGAGCTTGTTTGTTTGCTCGATGAAACTGGCTGGCCGGTAATACAATAACATTGTCAATAAGCTATGCTTTCAAAATATATTTTGTACCTTTCATCATCATCATCATCATATCAGTATTAATTATTTAATTTTTTTCAAGTTTCTCAAGTGAAGATAATTTATGTAAAATTATAATCAGTATTTAAATTTTTTTATTTGTATATTCGTAACTTAATTCACAAATAACATGAATCATATAATAATATTTCTCTAATTTATGACATGTGTGATCATTTAAATTTGTAAGTGCTGTGCACACCTGTAAGTGGCAATTTCACTCTAGTTTTTAAGAAATTAACAATTTATTAAGCATATTGGTGAATGCGCCGTTTGGCGTGCCATTATTAATAAATAAATATCAGCAAATATACGTCCCCAGCTGGACAAAGCCCTCCTCCAAATATTTTCACCACTCCCTCATCCGTTGAATTCTTGCGGTCTTTTGTATCTTTATCGCAAAGTAATTTGGGTCATTTTGTTTCAAGTTTTTCGATCGTAATGTAATTACGTGACTTCCTTAGAGGGTCGGATCTTTTTTCCTTACTCGGTGTTATGTAGATTGGCCGTTACTGTCTTTTCCCTCTTTCAGTTTTATTTATTAGTGTCTGCCGTCTGACCATAATATATTTTATAGGGTATAATTTATTTCGCCTAGTAGATGTTATGTTCAGGTGTAAATAATTTCAAGATAAACTATAAAAATCACTGCAGTTTAAACTATTAAAAAGGTTGTTATACCCACTTTTTAAAACTAGATAGGTAACTATTTTTTAAATCTCATTTATTTAAAATAGCCATACATCGTATAGATTAAGTCGGCTAGATAGATAGATACCTTGTTTTTAGAGAATTTCCTCGAAGAGTATATTTTATAAGTACATAGTAGTTAGTTAGTAAGTTAATAATAACTCTCACATCCAGATCTAAACAGAGCTAACTCAAAAATTGACGTTTTTGACTTTTACACACAGTCGAATTCCTTGATTCGTTACGCATCTACCACGAAAACAGATTTAAATATATCTTCACTACACGACGCTAGATGTCGAAAGGAGTCTTTTTTGTTGGATAAACGGACTCATTTATTTTGAGTTCACTCACTATATCTGACATTTTTCGTAATTTTATTTTGATTTGTCTCTATTTTAACGGTTAATTTCAAGTGTCTATATGAAACATTTTGAGTTAAACTTGTATTGCTGGTGAGTTTTATTATGCAATGGGGATCTAATTCAAAATTTGCAATTTTCAGCTCCAATACATGACTATAACACAAAAATCCTGTATCATATTTCTTCTAGCTGGACCTCTAAAGCATAGATAAGGACAAAAAACTCCTGCGGTGAGCAGGATTGAAGAAAACCGTTTTTCGTGTTTTGTGAAAAAAGTGATTTTTTGAGTTGACCCCGTTTAGATCTGGGTGTGCGTATCACCTTTACGTGTAGGAACGAACTCAGGATACACGGTGTTACCATCCCATTCTAATCATGGGTTGTCCAAAAGATTGTTATTTTATTTACAAAAACAAAAAAAAAACGGTAACTGGAAAAGTGATGAAAACTTGATATACAAGACAATATCAATCCGTGTGTCTATCGTGCTGTTAGTAACTTAAGTTTCCCTCTGTCAACGGAGGATTGCCTGCATTAGGACTAAAACTATTACCTGAGTTAAGAATAAAAAAACAGATATGTAATGTAGGAGTATTTGAAATATCACCATATAAATATTTTTACTTATAACCAGGTGTAAATACGTAGAGAGTAAAATTCGTTTCAGTATCCTGATAGGTATCCGGGCATACGGATTAGGGTCGAACCCTTATTCGCCTCGTAACCTTCTTTGCTACCTGAGTAACTGTTTGTTTATTTTATTTTTAAAGTTTTATCGCAATTTACTTAAGTATTTATAAGTAAACTAGGCGATGCCCGCGGCTTCACCCTTGTTATATAGGTAGCTTAAATATTATTCTACACTCTAAACTACCTATGTTTCAAATTTCATCAAAATCCATTCAGTAATTTTTGCGTGAAAAAGTAACAAAGATCCATCCATCCATTCATCCATCCATCCATCCATCCATCCTCACAAACTTTCGCATTTATAATATTAGTAGGATAGGATAGGAAGTATGAAAAATTAATATAATAAGATGAAGGAGACGTTTTCGGGAGGTCTATGTCTAGCAGTAGACGTAACTTGGCTGCGATGATAATAAAATAAATGAGCACTAAGGAGGACTTACTGCATTTAACTGCATTAAAAATAATATTTACTTAAATGTTCTAAAAGTATTAAAAATATTTTAGAAATTAACTAAAAGTTTTAAGCTCGCGTGGTTGAAATACAAACTCATACAAAGTCCGTGCAGTATTTGCATACTAACTGAAAAACTTGTATATTAGCTACGACTGCGGCATTAGGCCGAGTGTACACTTGAAATACTTGTTGCGCAACGTATACGGCATAACATGCGGAATGCTGAAGTTGCAAACTAAATATTTGATAGGTATGTAAATACATACAGCGTAAAACAAGGTAGTGTTGTAGTTAATATCTTCAGTTTTCTCTTATTCAGATTGTAGTATTAAGATTGTAACTTCATTAATTGAATTAAAGTAAGACGGAATATGGTTTAAGAGCAGAGTAACCTACGAATATATTTCCTATTCCTCACCAGATTTGTTTACGCCATTGTGTAATAATAAATAAATAAATATTCAAAGGCATCTCTACACAGCGCCATCTGTTCCCAAAGTAAGCTAGGCTAAACCTGCTTGTGTTATGGGTAACAGAACAACGGATATTAATACTTATATACTTTTTTTTTGTAAATACATGTATATTATACATAGAAACCCTTAGACCAATGCAAATATTTGTGTGCATGAACATGATTATTTGCATTGGTGTGAATGTTTCTATTTCCTCTGCGTAGCAGTCATGTGTATAACCACTACACCACAGAGGCCGTCAATAATGTTTATCATTTTCACAATTTCAACAAAAGGTCATACTCATATAATAAGATTCATATAATTTTGGTAAAATGTTACTAAGTAACTGTTATAGTCATGAGAGTGTCGTAACATTCAACTAAGGCAATATATTATTATCTGAAAGTTATGTTACAAGGCCAAGTTGCATCTTTATCATCTGAAGAGACCTATTTTCCAAGAATGACACTAAAAGGCTATTAAAACAATATAGATGTTTTTTCCTTACCTTCCAAAAAAAGTATAAACCCATTAATGTACAAGTACAGCAATAAATTCTCGTTTATACAAAGTATCAGTGTAACCTAAGCCTTACTTTCTTTCAGACAGGAAAATAGAGTAACTGTTGGCGATTAATTTGCATACGAAAGTGGCTAATATTTCTTTTTGTACAATAAAAATTTCCTTTTAAAACATAATGTAAAGGTAAAAATGATTACTGTTATTTACTGAAAATATAAAATGAAATTTTTGTAATTGTAAAATACTTCAGGCGTAAATATCTGAACGAAATTGTTGTGAATTGTTAAAAGATTATTTTTGTGAATTTTATGTAATTGGTATTAAATTACTTGCTTTAAATGTAGGTAGTACAGTGAATGTAGGTACAGTTTTCATTAATTACTAAAAATATTCACAGTTAAGTTGAAGTTCTTGACGTGTAGATTAATATTTTTTGATGTATTTGAACTGAACATTTTATGATAAAAAATTAGGATAAGTTCATTTTATACTTATCATTATTGTCAAAACTACAATTAAACTATAAATCACTGCAGCCACGTACTATATTATTTGCATTAGAATAACTAATCGTACCGAAATGAAATTCGAAACATAGAAACTAGAACAGTTTTACTTAACGTAACAACCTGCTGTTATTACATGTGATTGGATACGTAAAAGCACATAAGTTTCCGGGTCCTTGTTCAGCATTTTAATAAATGGACAATTTATTTTCCTTTTAAGAGTGTCAAAATATTATTTTTATAAGATACTAGCTGACCCGTGCCCACTTCGTTGGACGGCAAAAAAAACGTGTCCGTTTTTAAACATATTTCATTACTGCTCCACTCCTATTAGCCATAGCGTGATACTATAGCCTATAACACTCCCCAATAAATGAACTATTCAACACAAAAAGAATTTTTAAAATTGGTTCAGAGATTACCCCCTACAGCGTCACAAACACACAAACTTTACCTTTTTATAATATTAGTATAGAGTATTATAGATAACTAAAACTATTACAAAACACACAATAATTTTCTTATTAAATCTACTTAAAATCCACTTAAAAATCAATCACGAACTCGCTGTATGACTTTATTTATAACACAACACATATTTTGATAAAATTTGTTTAGGACGAACCCCTTTCAAACTTAAAAGTAACAAACATTAAAAAAATACAATCTAATTAAAAATCCTCGTTTGAAGGCGATCAAAAATAGCTAAAAGCTTTTAAATACAAGGCTAACAAAGACAACTCAATGTAAACTTTAAATTAAATACACAGAGTAAATAACAGGACTTTAGTGTTAATAATGTTAAAGAAAATTAGTGAAACTTCAGCAGTTATACTTAAATTGAGCTTGTAATTACATTTCGTGCCAATATGTACGTGACTTCGACGCGAACGTAATCTCATAAAGTACATTAACGATATGACGCAATGCAGTGATAGCACAACACGCCTTTCACACTCGGAATCAAATAAAAGAATTACCGTATGTTGCTTAAGGTTTTAACTATTTTTTACGTTACAACGCCATCTAGTTTGAAATTAAGAAGAATTTGTGTTATTATGGTATGTACTTGTGCTGAGTAAGTTATTAATAAAATAGTATCCTTTTAAAAATACATCAAATAAAGAAACTCCCAGACCAAATCAAGCTTAGTCTAGACCTCTGGCGTAACAGCCAGTTTACAAGTACTTTTAAAAGTACTTATAAAATATTTAAAGTTTCTCAATTTTTTGTAGCAGGGTAGGCGTTTTCCTTAAGTGCCTTTACGTGGCTCACTAGCGCCGCCAATAGAAGAAAAATCATAATTCGCAAATAAGATAAATAATGTTAAATGTTGATAACAAAGTCTTGAGAAAAGCCAGTAAAGTATGTGTATAACACACTCTCAACACTTTAAATGTTTTTCAAGTAAATAAATATTGCATTATAAACAAAAACGGCCGTTTTTTTTTCGATTGCGAAATTTAACTAATTAAAAAACATTTAAAGTGTTGAGAGTGTGTTATACACATACTTTAATGGCTTTTCTCAAGACTTTGTTATTAACATTTAACATTGTTTATCTTATTTGCGAATTATGATTTTTTTTCTATTGGCGGCGCTAGTGAGCCCTATAAAAGCTCCTAAGCATGAAATATTAGTAGGTCAAGTTTCAGTCACCCGCGGATACCCGCCTCTGCATTGAGAAAATAAAGAGCTTGTAATTTAAATTAGTTACAAATTAACAACACCATAATTATGTATATAAAGTAATTTGTCTTCCTCACAAATATATCCGTAACACATTATAAGTATTCAATAAACCAAAAACCAATTCAGCAGTAATATATCAAAGAGTTCTCAGTAATTTTTTATGGCATTTTTATGTTGAAGTCGGCTTTTGACATAACTGTTTACGACGCCCCTTATAATACTGTTTTATCTGACCACGTATATCATAATTGTTTATGAATACGCGAATAAAGACGGCTACGGTGGACGTTTTACGGGATTTGTCTATCATGTTTTTAGCTTTTTTTAGACCTCTATCTGCTGTACCTCAAATGTTTTGCTTATCCAAATATCATGTTATGTCACCCTAATTTTGTTAGGGATCGATTTTAGACTTAGGCTCATAGCACATAATATATAACGTAACGTAAACGGATCGGCACCGCCTCGCCTTTTTCTTCGGTGTCAAACGTCAAAAATCCGATTACGTTACGATTCCGATTAGTGTGCGTTGCAGTAAGGAGTTTCATACAAAGAATACTGAACGACTCGAGTTGATACGGTGACGTTCCGTTTACGTTACGTTATATGTGCTATGAGCCTTATTCGTGAAGATATCATGTTTTTTTTTTCCCAGTTAGCGCTCTATCGTAGAGAACTTTTAACGAACAAAACACTATAGGCTCATGTAAATCATTAGTGGATCACAAAAATAATTTTCTTAAGACAGCCACATATACAACCGCTTTTGAAAAAGAGATGGCTGTAAATAGTTATTAGTCAATGCCGTTTCTTTTCTCCAAAGAAACAATACACATTGTAATCAATTCCAAAAGTTTTATTTGTCTTGTTAATATAAACCTTAATAATGTTACAGACACTTTTATATTCATTAGCTAATAAAGTAACAAAACAAAAGCCCAAACAAACGACATAATAACGCAATCAAACAGCCAGTTACTATGCGACCTTATTTCCAAAGAGAATAAATATAGATTTATATTCTCTTTGAAAATCGTAACAGCCCATTTAATGTCCCACTGCCAGCAGGGACGGGCCTCCTCCAGTGACGGAGGGATACTTGGCCTACTAATACCACGCTGGCCAGGCGGATTGGTATAGGGTTTAATTTCAAGTTTTCCTTCTTTTTATTACGTAAAGATAATATTCACGGATAGTCCCTTAGTCGGTTTTTACGACACCCATGGGATGAGATGGGGTGGTGACACACTGTATTCTTACTCCGTCTCTTTGGAAATAAGGTCTATATATAGACAATATACATGCCAACAAACAATAATAGACGTTGTCATTCCGCATTATCATTTCATAACCGACTGTCACAAAGTAAATATATTTCCTTTTTGGGTTGATCAATCCCGGTGACTTATCTGGAGATCATGGCGGAGTGACAAGGGTTCTATGTAGAAGGCTGGCTGTTGTACCTAATGAAAGGATGTGTCATAGTACGTATGCTTTGAATAGGGTGAATGCTGTTACAGTTTGATTTAATATTAGACGCACGTGTGTAGGTAATAGTGAAAAGGTTTTTCTTAACTCTGTGAATATAAGTATATAAATAAAAATTCTTCACACTTACACACAACGCCATCTAGTCCCAAACTAAGCAGAGCTTGTACTATGGATACTAGACAACGGATAAACATACTTATTTCCTTTTTTTTTTGTAAATACATATTATACATAGAAAACACCCAGACCAATGCAAACAATGATTTGCATTTAGCAGGAATCGAACCCCAGATCTCTGCGTAGCAGTTATGTTATATAAACACTACGCCACAGAGGTCGTCAATAAGTTTTTAAAAACTTTATTACTTGTATAAATGATAATTAAGATGTTAATACATTAAAAAAATAGCGCGAATGTACCTATAACGTAACGTAATGTAGAACGATAGAGGAAATCCTAAGAAACTTACAAAGATGTTATTGGTGACATGATAATAATAATGGCGTGTGTTAGGTAGGTATACATTTAAAACGCATTGGAATCGTAAAACAAATCTCGTACATTAAAATCGTTAATAAATCGATTCAGTCAACTTTAGTTGTGAAATTGTCAAACAATAGGTAAGACAATTTGATAACTAAAGTTAACCGAATTTTTAACGATTTGAAGGAACGAGAATAGACATGAAGGTCACAGAATTTAGACTGTATAGAACCTAACGGAATACGCGATTAACTAATTGAAATAGATAGTAATCAACAGTCGTTTGAATACCCAAAATTGTATGAAGGAACACATGAACTTAGAAATAAATTGGCTTATTCCCTATTTGACTGGCTTCCTTTATTCTTATTAATTTTTTTACGTTCCTAAAATATCAAATATCAAACAGGTGACTGTTTGATATCATACGTCCCACGTAATTTCTTAAGTCTTATTAAGTTATGAATAGGAGGCAGAACAGAAACATTTATGTTATTAATAAATATCTGTACGACATGCTAAAATAAAATATTATGAGAAATTTTATCTTAGCTTCATGTAAAACATTTGAAGACACATTTTATAAATAACTGAACGAAAAAATTATTAATAGAATTAAGTAAAAAGAAAGACGATATTATATATTATATTTATTGACAGCTTTTAAGGGTTTCTTGGCTTATATATGAACAACAAAATTTAATACTATTGACTTGAATATCCCAAATTCTGTATCAGGTGTCAACTTTTTTCGGTAAGACAAACAATTACTTTTGTTTATGGAAAAGTTGAAATTAAACCCTATACCAATCCGTTTGGCCAGCGTGGTATTAGCAGGTCAAGTATCCCTCCGTCACTGGAGGAGGCCCGTCCCTGCAGTGGGACACTAATGGGCTGTTATGATGATGATGATTTTTGTTTTGGAAAGTATAAACAGTTTGTAAAAGCGCTAAGCAGTATATTACTTCGAATACCCGTTCGTCTGTAAATGACTGCAGAGCGAACAAAGGAAACAGTGATTAATTGATATTTTTCCGCTTCTACGAGCAGAAATGTCGACTGACTACAGACTAGGTCATACTTACAAAAACATTCAGCATTATCATTTACATCACTGCAGTGCAAAATGGAACAAATAAAATAAATTTTGTAGACATCACATTTTTATTTTTGTTATTACCAAAAAGAACGTGGTGTTAAATTGATGTGTGACTATCGTCGCTTGAGTCTCGTCAACTCGTCCACCGAGTTCTGTGGCGCGTGTTGGGAGAGGCCTGTGTCCAGCAGTGGACTGCAATAGGCTAGTTGATATCGTCGCTTGAATGCGATTACTGAAAATTAATAATCTAATATTTCTAAAGTAAACCATGCTGCAAAATATTAGGACGCCGATGATCTGCCGACAAGCCAGCACAAATTCCTCAATTCCTCAGTTAACACAGTCATGAAAATAGCCTACATACTATGAACATGGTCTTGAAAAGATTGACTTACTTTGTCTATGTTTTTTTGAATCAAGCCGACCTGTGTAAGAGAGAACTTTGACTTTGACGCCATTGATGGTGTAAATGCGAGTAAACTGAGAATAAGGAACAGATACATTTGAAAAATGTAAAGTAAACATGTAAACCGCTGTTAAACTTTTCCATCTCTCGAATAAATGACGAGATACTGGTACCAGAGACCGAAAAGGGTCTATTTGAAAATATAAAGTAAACATAGCATTGAAGACGCTGTTATACTTTTCCATCTCTCCAGACAGCACTTCTACGAGTAACACTCTTGAGAGAATGTCCAAACATCCTGCCCTGGTTCGTTAATACAATAAGTCTCATACCAAAATTCTACAGTCATATTCCACTTACCTATACATCATAGTTAACCAATATTCCGTGCAGGTTACTATTACGGCAAGTCATCTTTAGCCCGGTTACATAACGACTTTACAATGTTATCCACAAATCGTCTGAAATCGGCTATGTCGACGACAGGGCCGACGTCTGGGGTGAAATCTAATCATTACAGTGCATCGACATTTACCGAGCGTCGTCGTTTGAGCTATATGTCATATACAAAGGACTCTTGTTTGTTACAATTACAAGTTTTATAGAAATTGTATTTTACCCTTTTTAGAGACACTGTATTATGTGTATATTTTGTGATCAATGTAATTTAAAAGCATAAAATTGTCAACAAATGATCTGTGATATTGTATACAATCATAACAGGCCATTCATGTCCCACTGCAGGGACGGGCTTCCTCCCGTGAACGAGGGATACTTGACCTTAATACCATGCTGACCAGACGGATTGGTATAGTGTTTAATTTCAGTTTTTCCTTCTTTTTACTTCGTAAAGATAATATTTACGGTTAGTTCCTTATTCGGTTTTTACGACTTCCGTGGGATGAGATGGGGTGGTGACATATTGTATTCTTACTCCGTCACAGATCATTTGTTGACAATTATATGCTTCTAAATTATAAAGAACTAGCTTGTGTCCGCGACTGCGTCTGCATATTTTAGACAATTTACGCAATATCTTTATAAATTATATCCCTTAAGTTATGTATTAGTAAGATTCCAATACAACCGTAAAATTCCCAATTGAACCCCCTCGGGGATAGAATTTCAAAAATTCCTTTGTTAGCGCGAGATTTCATCATAAAATGCGTTAACTGTAAAAACATAAAGTTTTTAAACACTGTGGCATAAGCTGTGCGTGGATGAATCGGTGGATTTTGTCATTCATTATTCCGGTCTCGCTGGAAAGTATTAATAAAAGGAGTCTCAAAAAGCATGAAAAAATAAGCTTTAGATATACCTAATCAAAATTAACATACGCATTATTTACAAAATCGAGCTTTGTGCTTCCGAAAGAAAACCAATTCACACTTGCAACTTATACCATTTTCAAAAAGTGTATATTAATCTATTCAATACAAAAGACGTTAAGCATGAAAAGATGTCATGTTGACAGGTCCAAGCAAGATTGATGACAGTTTCATTCTAAAATATCCGACCCGCTATTCACAAAGCCGGGGGGTAATAATTTGACGGCACGGAGTTTCTACTAAAAAGTTTTTAGTGGTAAGAAGTAATTTGTGCATGGCAATATTGTATAAATAAATAGAATGAAATAAAACAGACCATTGTTTTCCTATTGCAAGGACAAGTCTCATATATTAACATTAGATAACTTGACCAATTAAAACTTTGCTGGCCAGGTAGATTGGCATATTATTATGGGAATTTGTCCTGGAAGATTTAATTTCCCATAAAAAGGCGTGGTCGGCACATGCCCTTGCTTTTATTGAAAAAAATTACTTCGATATTATGTCAATGAGTTGCCGATTGAAAAGCAAAACAAGTCCGGTTACGGTGTGACGTCATAGCACAACTCGCTCAGTCTGGATTTCTCAGTCCGCTGAAGATTACGCGCCCGTACCGTTGAAAACTTGAAATTGTACCTAAATACTTCTAAAAATGTCCAATCCAAATACTAGCAAATCATGTGTTGTACCTAAATGTAAAAATACAACTACCAATTTGCCGGTAAAGTGTGAAATGACGTCACAAGGACTCGCTACTTTTCAGGACTTTGAATACCTATAAAATCATAAGTACTAGACATTTTTGTCTACAACAAAAACTAGTGTGTTTGTATACATACCTACAGGCTTTACTGAGACAACATTTCAAGCGATTTGGCATATATCGCACCCTCAGTAATAATATAAGGGATCAAGTCAAAATTTTAGTAAACTGAGATTTTAAATGCTAAGGGCATAAAATGGAATTCTTTACCTGTTAGCGCTGACAGAGCGAGAAAAAGGACAATAACGACTCGGTAAATATATTTGTGTCCCTCTCACACTCTCCCAGCCCGTGGCCCGCTCTTACTGTTACAAGGTATCAATCAGAAACAAGCCCATGTTTTTTGAAGGCGGACTGTTTATGTGTGGTGCGATTCGTGTTGGGCACAAACGAAAACTATGACGAAAAACCCGCTAAGTTTGGTTTTAACATGTTGTTATAAATAGACCTATTTAGTAGTTGTGCCGTTACATTATGCAAAATTTATATTTTAATATTATATTTAATATATATTAGGATCTAATTCATAATAGTCCTAGTATTTCTTTGATATTTTTGTATTACAAAGGCCTAACTCGAATGCATGTTTTTCAATTACTTGTAATTTATAGAATTAATGCAAATATATTGTTTTCTCTTATTGCTATTTATAGTGCATTAACCAAAGAACAAATCTGCCAAATTTCACATTTATAACTTAAATAACAAACAAGTAATTTGAAAAAATTGGCATTTTATAGGAACCCAGAATCTTAAATCGTGATTTCCCAAAAATCAACTTTTTTGGATTGTGCCCTTATAATACTGAGGGTGCGATATAGTAACATTTTTCATTATCAATTTATCTTTTTAACCCCAATGTATTAAACATTAGAGTTGAAAAGATAAATTAAAAACAAAACCAAATAAGGTTTAATTATGTTTGTTCTATGTTCAAATTAAGTAGCGTGACCACTGACTTATATATTTTGGTTTACTTTAATTATTAAAAACTCAGCCAAGTTCCTAGCGGTGTAAATAAAATACCAAAAACAGTGTTGAAAAGTACAGCAATGAGTAAAATAGCTTCATCTGATGAAGTAGCGAAAAATTTTGTATAAACGATTCTTTTTTGTTATCCCGAGAGCCCTTCCCCTTCGTTGAAAATATTATCTATATTTTTTTATCAAAATAATTACGCATTGCATCAAAGCAATGTAAATTTATAAGAAACATGTTCTTTTTAACAAAAGACTTTTTTACTTGATGTATTTCTGCTAACATTTTTGAAGAATATAATTTTGCTTTCATTTATAATTTTTGATTTATATTACAAC
The DNA here is from genome assembly GCA_905475405.1 of Schrankia costaestrigalis. Taxonomy (NCBI): domain Eukaryota; kingdom Metazoa; phylum Arthropoda; class Insecta; order Lepidoptera; family Erebidae; genus Schrankia; species Schrankia costaestrigalis. The sequence continues at coordinate 16,915,653 of FR997832.1, forward strand.
AATTATGAATTTTAAATGAAGGAAACAGCAAAAATGATTTTGTTTTCCTCGAGAAGAGAAAACTGTATGAGGATTGTAGGAAATTTTTAACAACCTAGACATTACTCTAACAATAAAATCTCCAATACTGAGAAATGGTAATTAATACTGAAGGTTTTGCTTGTGATGAAACTTATTCTGAGCAACCCATATCGTATATCCATAAGGAATTATAAATCGAAGGAGGGAAACTGACCATTTAACTACGTTCGGTAGATGAGATAGTACCGGGTTATTTGTTAAGTCTCTTTGTTTGTACTGTGATAATGCGTTCTTCTGATTCATTTACGATTGATGTCGTGATCATATTTTTTAATTACTTTTTCTTGTTGTTACAGGCTTCAAAAACATAGCCTTGGGCCTCAGCATTGTCATCATCACATTTCTCAACCTCACCGACTGCGATATCGTCACAGAAGTTCCGAAGACCAAAGAGGTTCACATTTATCAAAGAGATGGTCCCAATGATATTCCTGAGCCTGAACTTCTTCCTGTGCTTCATGGAAACGATACCAGATGCCGTATATCAGAATACTTGTGTTCGAATAAGAAATGTATACCGATAAACAGATTCTGTGATGGCTCCAACGATTGTGGCGATTCGTCTGATGAACCAAGACATTGTACACGTAAGTAGATATTACTAATTTGTTATCACTATTTTAGCACTTTTTTAGATATATCCTAAAAACTATGTGGTACGCGGCTTGGAGAAAGTTATAAAAAGTTAAAAAAGATCAACGTCATAGAACAAACTAGTCCGTTTTTCGTTCTTTGTTCGTGTTTGTGACAGTCAATTTATATATTTACAACATTTTCAATCCTTGACAATGTTATGTAAACGTGATTGGGATATACAACATGAAAATGTTACTGTTTTCAAGTACAGGATGAAAAAGAATCTATTAATTTTAAATATTCTTAAAACTCGATACAAAAATCCAGGGTTTTTATTTTACGTTACGTTTATTTTTGTTGAGAGCTTTTCACGGATGATTCAAATCATACACAACAATAAATCTTTAGGGATTCATTTCATGAATAAGGATTTATACAAGGCCTTTTACCTTTCCATTAAATAAAGACCTGTCTGACCTTTTTTAGAAAACAAGGCATTAGCAAAGTAGAGAGAAATAATCCTGTAACATGCGAGCATAAATTTAACTCCCAATCCTTTTTCTGGGGAAGTGGTTCGAACATGACGTGGCAACAGCTGAGAAGGAACGAATAGGTATAATATTACATTCACATAATCTAATGTACTTATACATTATATTCTGGGTTCCCTAGAACATTTTTGCAAAGTGAGTACAATCAAGTAAATTTTTTGTTAGTCATTTTGATGTAACGATCTTCAATTTCGTAAGAATGTCTGTATTGTTGGACCAAGCAGAGATAGCGATGATACAAAAATAATAAAATAAATACTGCCACAATACAGACTTCATCTATCAGCCAATTGACGTCCACTGCTGGACATAGGCCTTCTCCTAATATTGCCACTTTTTGCGGTCCTGTGCCTCTCTCATCTGTCGGTTGCCCGACGTCCTAACCAGGTCGTGGGTTCATTGTGTGAGGGGTCTCCCCATCCTGCGTTTTCTGGTGAGCAGTCGCTATTGTAGAACCTATCTGCCCCTACAATTGATGGTTCTTCGCGCTATAACCACGTTTACTTTGGTTCAATTTAATACAGACCATACATATTATTATGTACATACATTGTATACGAAATGGTGGTTACATATTATGTATACGAAATGGTCGATCGCCTAATCAAAATGTAGGTACTCTCAAATTAGTTTGATAGTAACTAATCCCTTTGCTAAAAATGTTCTAGAGAACCCGAAATAATATAATATGTTATAGATGTCTATGTAACACACACGCGCGAGAAAGTCGGACTCATGCTACTACTGAATTAATGTTGCTGATGCGTTTTTCATTTTTGAATATAAACGTAATGTACTTTTAATCTCCTTTGTGCATGAACGATAAATGTATTTATTATTACTTTTGTAGATAAAAGCTTACATGAAAACTTAACAAGCAAATATGCTCTATAAATTTCGTGATAATTTTTTTTTTATGATACGTACCTAAATGATGTAAGGTTAGGCAAGTCATAGACCCAATAGGATTTTTAGAAGGCACTGTAAATTAAAGCAAACGGGTGGTAGAAGAATAATGCAGTACTGTATAATGTAGCGTTATTTTCCTCAGCGTCTTGCCGGTCTTAGCATATATTGTGGTTCTTCACTTTATACAAGTTACAAGAGAAAGCAAACACTTGCACAGGAAGGCTAGTTCGGAACTTTATAAAAATATCTTTTCTTGCAAATATTTTTAAATGAGACAGAAGTTTCCTCTCCATACAAATTATTCCATTACCACACAATAATACTACATGATTGTAATTGAGCAAGAGACGCTAATCTTGTAACCTTTAGGTACCAGAACAAATTTGAATTGAGATGCAGCACTGACTGCAAGATTGGAATAAAGTGTAGTTTTAGCTTCTCGCCTAACTTCGATAGAGTAGATGAAGTTCAGCTATAACATTTTATATAACGACCTCAACTTACACAGACAGAAATACAATATTTTCCTTATTCCTTACGTAGAAGTTTCGGATTAGTATACCAAAGAAGAAATACATCTTTCTTATTTTTCCTTGTACGATCCAATATTAGTATTCCAACATACGCCTAGCTTATTCGTTGTGTATATCATCTGGTGAATTAAGAAAGATACCAAATAGAAACGGTTTGTTAAATACTCTCCCCGAGGGAAATTTAACTCCACATCGTAACGAATTAATTCGTAGGAAACGGCTAGGGGGAAATAAATGCACAATTTCCGACTACAAGAACATTTTGCTAAGAGATTTAGTTTCTTATATGGACATAGCAGTCCTTGGAATGTTGGTCGTTGAAGCAAATTGTTTTCTCGTGTTAACATTTCGTATGCAGAACATATTTTGTACTTAGCATAAAACCTAAAAATACTTTTTTAGACAAATATCATTAAGGTGTGTCCAAACATTGAGCAGCAAGAGCGCGGCAGCAACACGCGGCATACGTAAGACACATTTCTGCCGCGCTCTAGTTTGGACAAAGCCAACTAATGTTTGCGCGGCAGTACTGCGCGGCACAACCAAGATATGCCGCGCGTTTCAGTTGGCATCAGAACTAAAATGAAAGCGGTCGCATGTGTCAATACGTCCACATACAATCGCCGGCGAATGAACAATGATAACGTTCGCGCGCGGCTGGTAATACAGGGAGGCCGCGCGCGGCAGCCGCGCTCGATTGCTGCTCAATGTTTGGACACACCTTTTGAATTACTACATTTTGACTTTTACAAACCATCAAGTCAAACTGACTCATCTCAATACCAAACATTAAATACCATAGTAACATTTTATATTTTTTTGAAGATTTCCTTTAAGTAAACATTACATCTTCAGCTAGATAACTACGTTGTGATTCAAATAAACTGGATTTTCTTAACATCTTTACAAATAATACCAAAATAATTTCATAGACCATAATGCTGTTATAAGTTGAACTCACATTCGGGTTAGTTTATGTATGAGACAAAATTAAATCAAGATCTTAAAGAAATAAACACTCATACTAATATAAAAAGCTTTCAATGTTAAATATTTCGAGTATGAACATGAATAACATTAAATATGCATTGTCACGACACAACCAAAATATTTTTGCTACGTCCGCAAGTGTTTTTGCAACGAACCCAGTATTCAACCAGCCAGTTTTTTACCCGGAAAACTCATGATCGTCTAATGGAAATTTATTCTGGCTCTTTGATTTAAATTCCGTCCTCAACTAATGATTTATGGCTTTTGTTGAACATTGTTGGAACGTTGCTATAGCGGAGTGAATAACGTGTATAGTTTTTAATATTTGACCCAGTAATCCTGAAAGTTTTTATGAAAATTTTAAGAATAATGCTGAACGAAGGATACATTTTTCACTGTAATGTTTTATTGTCTTCCAGCAATTACTTTCTTTTTTTTTCTCTCGGCTTTAATTTGTAAAAGAAGATTCTTGGGAGAAAGTTTCAGTCACACATCAGATTGCAGCGGCTTGTTTGTGATTATATTACATATAAGCTATAAGCTCGCATGACCAACTAGCGACTTAAGTTATCTGTGTCACTTAAGTATAAAAATATTTTTTTATTTTACCACATAAGTGACACAGACAATGGCGGACTGAGCTGCCTGTGCGGCGCTCCGCAAACTATGTCCTACCTCTTATCATGTCCTGGATGCCTTTACACCTGCACTCAGGAAGAGCTAATGATTGCCAGTGATAACGCAGTCACTGTCGCAGAGTGTTTTGGGCTACATCAATTTAGTCCACAGTATCGTTTTGCCATCGATACCCTAAGAAGAAGAACTATAATAACGATACGAAGAAACAACAGATTTGAGCTTAACAGTAAGGCAATACATCGACTATAGTTCTAAGAAGTCTTTCTCTACATGGTTGGAAATAAAACCTAAGTAATCTCATGCCTGGCCTCATTTAACCTCACCTCCAATTTCTTCAAGACTAATAGTAGTCCTCGCTTCCAATCTTATTGAAAATGCAGATGTCTTATTTGATTGTCTGAATTTATAACCACAATATTTAATTTTTGTCTCTTTTCCTCGTTTTATTTTGATGTCAAATACAGATAGGCAAAATTAGAATTTTGAGATAAGCTCCATATTTACGACGTTACAATAAGAACAATTTTCATTGTTTCCTCAATTCTTAGACTGTAGTCATTTCAGAATATTTATTGTTGTTGAAATGACAGGTTGGATTCCTTTATTTTAATAGCCTTCAGAAACAATCAATTGCAAATATCCAACTATACAATATTGTTAGATTTTATATTAATTTGAAACCGTCTTTATGTTTGTTTACGTAATAAAATGTGAATCGATTCTTTTCCTTTCAATAATGTCCCTGAGCATTTGTTTTCTTTATAAAATGTTTGTTTCCTATTCTTGGATATGCTTTGGCTCAAAACTTTGATAAGTTATTGTTCAATCAGTCCATGAATTTATGCATTGACTTAACATACTTCATAACACACATTTGCATTGGTTATTGTTATTAATAGAAATCTTTTCTCAGATGTGACCATTTTTTTTAAGAATACAGGATTTAGGGTATTCCTGTATTCTTAAAAAATAATACTTTCTATAGCGCTCAATCAATAAAAGACTTGGCCTAGTAAAACACGAAAATCAGACCTAGGTTAGTATAGTTTAGGGTTTTACTTCATCATAACAGCCCATTAATGTCCCACTTCAGGGACGGGCCTCCTCCCGTAACGGAGGGATACTTGGCCTACTAATACCACGCTGGCCAGACGGATTGGTATTGTGTTTTATTTCAAGTTTTCCTTCTTTTTACTTCGTAAAGATTATATTTACGGTTAGTTCCTTAGTCTGTTTTTACGACACCCATGGGATGAGATGGGGTGGTGACACACTGTATTCTTACTCCGTCACTACAGGGAGAATCTCATAATTATCGTTAAAGTCTTTCTACCTACTATAAGATACACAGTCTCTATTAACTTTAAAACCACCTATCCCGATGAAAATTAAATATATAACAACTTTATTTATTCTTAATTCAATTTAACATCGCGATTCGATATAACGCGTTATTGACATTGTGTCAACCACGCGTCATGAATCGGAATGAATTGAATTCGTAGGTCGGATACAAAAGGACTACTTACATAGGAGTATGCTACCCTAATATCTATAGTAAAACCACTTTCTCACAAAGCCTTGAGATAGTGTATACGCGACTTAACTCACTAAATACAATTTGTTGTAAATAAGGTTCATTTAGGTCTTGTAAATGCTAAAAAACCTTGTCGATGGTGAGAATTAATACACTGCAAACGCTATTCAAAGTTACTACAAATTTGCTATACAATTATTCTTAGTACGAGTAGAAACAACACTGCAGTATCACGTACTAAGGCCGCATGTAACTGAGAAGAACAATAATTGAGTTTGGGAATGCGGAGGCACAACACTACTCCCAATACAATTGTATGTCCATCTCGAAATAGAATGCTTGTTACAGGGATGTCATACAAACATGAAAGTGTTATGTAATTTCAGATTCTTTTTCGGTGGTGATGTTTGAACTAAATAGGTCACAAAAGGAATAGAAAAATATTTATGAAATCTATAAAAGTGTAAAATGACATTCGAAAAAAATTTTTCGCGCTTCTTTTTCATGTCGAGAGACTTCTTGGGTTAATTTTTTTTGTATCTTTAAGACACCCCATACAGGATCAAGTAAACATGAGTTAAGATGAAGTTCATAGTTTATTTACCAGGTTTTGTATATTTTGTCCACTGTCTAGATTACCTCCTGAACGAAGACGACTGACCTTCATATATTTTGTTAGTACCTACTCGATTTAAACTGATAAAGCTCTTACCTATTTTCATAAATAAATTAATAATATCAGCAATTTAAAAAGGTAATATAGAAACAAAATAACAAAACGTTAGCCTGCGTTCGTAAGATAACACTTTGAACGTCCTCCTTTACTCAACAAAGGCGTCAATAGAATACGGCAACTAATTTCAAGTCGACCGGCCGCTTGCTTGATGTGTTTACTTGAAAACTTCATATTTTTCATCGTGGATAAACTTTTATTTTGCTGAACAAGTCCACCCAACTTAAATGGACGTTATTAATGTTTTCAATAGACGATCGATTTTATTTTTATTAAAGAATAAAGTGTACTGCAGTTTGGACAGGATAATGAGTTTTGTGTTTATTCTTAAGTTCTATTAGCATACAAGTGGTCTGTGTTTTTTGTTTATTAAAGTTTTTTTGCTAATTTAATGATAGTTTGCTTTAAAATAGCGACCACATAATTATACTGTAATATAAAGTAGCTATTTAACTGTGATTTTATTCTTATTAAAATCGTGTTTTATTTGCGCAAATAGCTAAGTAAAATTAGTTTTCTTTAATATAAATTATTTTTATGAAACAATACTAAGTGAAAACTTAGTCCTTTAGAATTGCGAATAGTACTAAGGTTACGTACCTACTACTCGTAATATATTAATACACATCCGCAAAAGACTATAAATGTCATTATTGTCTTAATCATGCGGTAATCACGTAGTACATTAACGTACTGCAAAATTAATATCAATACCTATTCAGTAATTTTGATCTCGAATCGAATAATGTCATAGCATCATTGATAAACTAGACATTATGCATACAAAGACAGATGCCAATCAATTGTCATAGAACTGCCACAGGCATAGGTGAAACGCAATATCAATGCAAATTACACCTGACTGTGTGAAGTCAAAGGAATATCTTGTGAACTAAGTAATAACGAGAACCTTTAGTTTTGATTTGAATAAGTAATGGAAATAAGCAATCATATCAAGATCATCCGTGTGGTGACGGATAAATGATATACAATATTTCACCACCTCATTTCATCCCATGGGTGTCGTAAAAAGCGACTAAGGGACTATTTGTAAATATTATCTTTACAAAATAAAAAGAAGGAAAACTTGAAATTAAACCCTATACCCATCCGTCTGGCCAGCGTGGTATTAGTAGGCCAAGTATCCCTCCATCACGGGAGGAGGCCCGTCCCTGCAGTGGGACATTAATGGGCTGTTATGATGATGATAATGAATCATATCAAGAGAGTATCTTAAAAGGTAACTTAAGAAAAAACTTTGCAAGCCTTATTTATACTCATATTATAAAGAGGTAAAGTTTGTGTGTTTATAACGTTGTAGGGGGTAATCTCTGGATCTAGTGAACCGATTTTAAAAATTCTTTCTGTGTTGAATAGTCTATTTATCGGGGAGTGTCATAGGCTATACAGTATCACCCTATGGCTAATAGGAGTGGAGCAGTAATGAAATATGTTTAAAAAAGAGACGTTTTTTTCGCCGCCTAACGAAGTGGGCACGGGTCAGCTAGTTTCTAATAAAGACGAGATAGTGAAAGAGGTGTTTAGTTAATTTAGTTCGACGGCTAGTATGGACGCTAGAACAAAACTAATTGCATGTAATCTAAAAATAATTTTACAATGTTCTACAATAATAATAGTGCAAAATAGAAAAATTCGTAATACATCTTGGGGCAAGGAAATTATTAAGTTTAATATAGATGATAAAACTTTTCCTGGCGAGGCGAATAAGAGGCGAGGTAATTAAAAAAAAGTTAGTTTATTAAAATTGCGACTAATTGTGACTATTAATGGTGCACTCGGAGTAAGAATACAATATGTTACCACCCCATCTCATCCCATGGGTGTCGTAAAAACCGACAAAGGGACTATCGGTGAATATTATCTTTACGAAATAAAAAGAAGGAAAACTTGAAATTAAACCCTATACCAATCCGTCTAGCCAACGTGGTACTAGTAGGCCAAGTATCCCTCCGTCACGGGAGGAGGCACGTCCCTGCAGTGGGACATTAATGGGCTGTTATGATATATATATGGGTGGTGACGTATTGTATTCTTAATTTGTCACCACATGGATGTATGAAATAATATAGATAGTGTACACAAATATTCAGGTAAAACTGCACGAATTTCCTTATGTTCCAAGACGGCTCTAGTGTAATTTACATCTATAAAGGGGGTCCCTATTAAATTTGAACGGGTAAAGTACAATGGCGTCCTCTAGCGCCAGCCTAATGGCTTGAGTGAGGTAGCTAATAAGATCACGCGGTTCGTTAATTTAGCTCGGCTCCCCTTACTAATTTAGCAGAAGGTAGGTCGTACTTAAATGAAATAATAAACTGTTCGGCCGATTCATGACTTTTTTGGGCAGCCATTTTGCGTTACCGAAGGCTAGGTATATCGTTTATTCGCTAGTTTTCCATTTAGAGCTTTAATTTTTTAGGACTGTTTTTTAGTATTTTATAATAATATAATTTTTTTCACTAACACTTGGCTACCTAAAAGCTAATCAAATAAGAATTTAAATAAATTTAATATCATAATATAATTCTCTTTAACTTTGAAAATATCCCACGTTAATACTTACGTCCTTCAAGGAAAGCGGCTTCAAAGAAGAATGCGTCTTGCGCCACTTTCCTTTCCTGGGTAATCTAACCAGCCTTGAATCCGGTGTCTAGTCTTTCATAACAGCCCATTAATGTCCCACTGTAGGGTTGGGCCTCCTCCCGTGACGGAGGGATACTTGGCCTACTAATACCACGCTGGCCAGACGGATTGATATAGGGTTTAATTTCAAGTTTTCCTCCTTTTTATTTCGTAAGGATAATATTTACGGATAGACCCTTAGTCGGTTTTTACGACACCCATGGGATGGAATAGGGTGGTGACATATTGTATTCTTACACCGTCACCACACGGTCCTACCACCACCTAGTCTTTGTGGTAATATATTATTGGCTCGTTTATTGGATCACCAAATTTTTCCGTTCGTTAAGAGTATATTAGATATAGATACATAGGGAATACTCAAAGAATAAGCAAAACAAGGTATTGTTTAATCAACCGCAGTATTCCAATGAATGAAACGAAAGTCCCTAACCATTTAAAATACGATTTAGTAACTCCGTTTCTAAGTATTTCGTTTTTTATAAAATATTACAATCACAGCTTCATTTACACACTAAGTTAAAGGAATGAATACACAATAAGAAGAGATTCTATGTAATCAAACAAAACTTCGTCACAAAATAAAATATATTTTTCTCAGTACAAATATTTTATTCAAGATATTTCCCGAAAATATTTATTCGATGTTATAGGCTATCCAAAAATATGATATTGAGTTATTTTCTGTTTTATATTCACAGTTCACTCGTCTTTTATAACAATCATAATTTTACAGATGAAATATATACATCAATGGTAGTAATGAAGTTATTGTATTGATTGTTTTGTTTTTTTTTAAATATTATAATGATATTCCTCACACGTTCACTTAACCCCTCATACCAATCCCATTTCAAATAAAGTAGAACTTATGGTATGAGAACTGGATAATTGAAACATATTATTATACTTAATGCTTTTTTCTGTGTAATAATCACGGAAAAAAAATCAATCAATCAATTTTCTTTATTCTTTCTTCCGTGGTAATAATTATATGTATATCATTATTCTTTTGTAATAGAAAATACACGATAAGCGTGTAAGCAGTTTAAACAAAGTGGAAATTGAACGCGAGAACCACCTTGACATCTTATTTTCTTGTGGGTATGCAACGCTAAGCTCTGCAATCCTTACAAATCTTTATAGCATACTAGCCAAAACATCAAGATAAAAACCCAATTACCTGGTCTAGCTATTTGTCTGTACAAAAAACATAGCAAATAAAAATCACAAACGGCTTTCCTCCAGTTTTCACAATAAACACATGGTACTCGTAGTAGTTCAGTAAAACGCGGCCTACGGCGAATTGAATCCTCCATTATTAAGTTTTAATGACGTCGACCACAATGCCAAGGCTTGAGGCGATAAACAAAGGATAATGGCCGTTGTGATGCTTGTAATAAGATAAATAACCGCAATTGCAATCAGCTTCTCGGCGCATGGATGGTAGTGTAATCTTGAGATGCTGAAATTAAATATGAATCTCTTCGTAGTCTTCGTAAATAATGCAGTTGTAAGTACTTGGATAAATAAGTTTTTTTTAATAATTCGTGTACGTATAAGGAAAATTATGTTGATAACCTACAATGATTATTATAGTGTTTATTAAGTACAATATTGCTATGTCTGTAAACTATTTTATAGGAAGACTCTCTCAGCAGTGGAAAATGAATGTCAATGAAATGATTAGAGGTGAAATTTGATGAAATATAGAGCATAAGATAAATTTTGATACTGCTTTTAATAACTCGCGTTGTTTAGTCATCAAAGCCTTTGTGGCACTAACGCAGAAAAGACACTTCGGTTTTTTACTTTATTTCGATAATGACAAAGATATTAGAAGACTTAACAGTCGCTTTCACAAAGATAAGAAGATACATTTCAATTCAAAGGAATCTACATTCAGAAAATGGTTCATGAAAACCATTAAATCTAAATAGCAGGACATTAGCCTACTAACGTTCGTTGCAGATTCAGAAAGTGATTTTAAAGTAGAACACGTTTCCAATGTATTCCTAGATAGTGCGATTCTCATATAAACGAAAATCGACCAACGAAGAGCACTAACACTAGAAATTTCTAGAATGTAGCTTTGTTCGCACGACTTGAAGGACTAAATGGCTTACTGAACATAAAACAGAATGACTTTTGAACAGTTACACATCAAAGTTACTATTCCTATTACATATCAAATCGATAGCAAGACTATAATGGTTGAAGCAATGTGCAAGCCACAGTCCAGCAATTTCATTACTCACAAATAGTGAACTCGTATGTATTATGGAACTGTGAGCTAGAAAAGTGCTGCATACGGAGGCTGGTATTTAATAAAACGTATAAGTAGTTTAATACGTGCTGGGACATGAGTACTTGAGTGAACAAGAATTTATTAGCTGGCGATTCATGGATACGTCTATGAAGTTTTGTTTTTGTTTTGCTTATCTATACTTAATATTATAAAGAGGTAAGGTGACATTGTAGGGGGTAATCTCTGGATCTACTAAACCAATTTAAAAAAATCTTTCTGTGTGGAATAGTCCATTTATCGGGGAGTGTCAAAGGCTATATTGTATCACACGATGACTTATAGGAGTGGAGCAGTAATGAAATATGTTTAAAAAAAGGACGCTATTTTTCGCCGCCCAACGAAGTGGGCACGGGTCAGCTAGTGTCGTATATTATTATGTATTGAGTTTGTTGGTGGGATACTTGGCATTTAATTCAAAATTGAATTTTGGTTTGGAAAATGTAATTTAACTGTTATAGATCTTCTAACTATAGCAGCTTCGGGCTTCGACCTATTTCTAACAGGTGCAATTCTATTGACAAATTTTAAATAATAAAATAATCTTTGTGCACAATCACTAACAAAAATACGTACTTAACTACTTTTTACACTCAAACCAAATCAAATGGGCATAAACATAATTTGTTTCATACAAAAGTTTGGCTCGTCTGATAATCGAATCTGAAACCGTCGCCATCGCAGGTTGCTTTAGCAACCATTACAGATGTCTGGTAATTGTCTACTTATATTAAATTATAAATCTACAAAATGCTTAATCTGCTTATAAAAAAAGTATAAGTATGTATCCAATATCTAGTACCCATAGTACAAGCTTTGCTTAGTTTTAGACTAGGTGGCGATGTGTGAATGTGTGAGGATTATTTATTTACTATTTTACAATATAATTATATTACATTGTATTTTACTATATTCTGTTTAACATACTCATGTTTTTCTTTATAAAACAACTCGGTTTCCGCTATATCCTTTTATCTAGCCCTAACACCCGGAATATCGTTCCCTCTGGACAAATTTGCTTTCAGCGAGAACTTTGGCACGTTTACTAGCATTAAGTGTAGCATACACTAATCCTACTCTCATTACTAATGCAAATTTAATACTACACAACGTTGTACACATTTGGTAGATATATATTAGAGTGTGTTATTGGTTACACAGTTATACTACGTATTGTAGTTTTATTAATACGTGTAATACCTAAATAACATAATATTTTTTTACATAATCGATTCCCGCTCAATGTAAATCTTTGTGTGCATGAACATGATTTTTTGCATTGGTCTGGGTGTTATCCGCTGTCTATTACCCATAGCAAGCTTTGCTTAGTTTGGGACTAGATGGCGTTTTGTGAATGTGTAAAAGAAAAATTAAAACTGTGACGTTTTGTGACAACATTTCTAAATGTTTTAATATCGTAAAAAAATACTTCGTACCTCTAACATTTCACTTTCATAATTACATTATGCAAAGCATTTGCTAGTGGAATGAGCTTGACAAAAATTCTACAAATTTTGTTTGTTGACGTTTTCTTTGATGTTAATAATAAAGACGATAGGGTTTCATGCTTCAAAATTTTACTCTCGTAATAAAAAAAGTATTAAATTATGTAGTAAAACATTAAATTTCATATTTTAATTGTGTTTAGTATTTAAAATGGCTATTGTGCTTTTTTTTTGTTATAGAACTTATATGTACATTTAAGAAATCATAAACTTGCTAGATTTTTTAAACTGACACAATTTTTTTTTATTGTATTCAAAAAAACATTACACCTATTTTTACAATAAAAGTGAAACATCTCCATCATAATTTTACTATTAAAAAACTAACCTATTGTAAGTTCAATCGATTTATGTAAAACCATTTAACTTAGGACTCTGTAGCAAGCATTAAAATTACCATAAAAACGTTCGGAAACCATCTAATTTGCCACGAACCCGTCGCTAATTAGACTGAAACGTGATTACCAAACTAAAGAGTCTTTTATGTATTCTAATCAAAGGGAAGCTGCATGTAGAAAATTAAGGTTATTTGTCCTTAGCAAAGAGAACGTATACATTGTATAGGGAGCCTGTAGTAAGGTATATTATTATTATCGTGTGTTTAGTTGCCTACACAGTGTTTTGGGAGACACAGGACCGCACAAGGTGGAAATATTTTGAGGAGGCCCAGCAGTAAATAATAAATAATAAATATTCACGGACATCTCTACACAGCGCCATTTGTCCCCAAAGTAAGTTAGGCTTAACCTGCTTGTGTTATGGGTAACAGTACAACGGATATTAGTACTTATGTACTTTTTTTTGGAAATACATACATATTATACATAAAAACACTCAGACCAATGCAAATAATCATGTTTATGCACACAAATATTTGCATTGAGCGGGAATCGAACCCGAAACCTCGGCGTAGCAATCATGTTATATAACCACTACGCCACAGTGGCGTAGTGGTTATATAACTCTGTGGCCTATATAGTGTTTTGGAAGGCACATGACCGCACAAGGTGGAAATATAATTAACTGCTATGACGATGATGATGATAAATACTCTTATTTAGAGTTCTTTAGGCTAAGATAGTAGTTTAAATAAATGCAGGTATAATTCTGTCGCAAAGTTTACTTTAGAGACCAATTTCTATGTCAAATAACTAGACAGCTCTATTTACTTGAAAACAGATTTTTTTGTATTTTATTTGTGTTTCGATAATAATCAGGTGTGACGTCCTCGTCAGATAGAGGCCGATGTAACCTGGGCCGAAACGTCAAGCAAGTAAACAGCAGGTAGTCTTAATCTTTAATTTAATTTTCATCATAACAGCCCATTAATGTCCCACTGCAGGGACGGGCCTCCTCCAGTGACGGAGTCGGACATGCTGGGCAGACGGATTTGTATAGGGTTTACTTTCAAGTTTTTCTTCTTTCTATGTAAAGGTAATATTCACAGATAGACTATTCTTAGTAATATTCACCTTAGTCGGTTTTTACGACACCCATGGGATGAGATGGGGTGGTGACATATTGTATTCTTACTCCGTCACCACATGGAACTTAAGTTTAATATTTTATAAACATAACAACCCATTTTAAAATGTATTATTGTGTTGAGTTAATTAACTTCAAAGGTTAAGTATAGTAAGCATTAATACGAGCAAGTATACCAACCATTAATTCGATGTGTTTGTATAACTTTAGAACGTGTCGCGTTATGTCATACATCAATGTATTCTCTCAGGTATTTGATGCTGATTTATTGGCGTGTTCATTATCTATGTTTTTCTATCTACTAAATTATTCTCTTTGAGTTAACCTATTCGTATTTTGAAATTATACCTACTTAAAGTTTTTATGACTTTTTAACCGACTTCAAAAAAAGGAGGAGGTTCTCAATTCGATTGTATTTTTTTTGTGGCCTTGAGGTCTTGTTGTTACAGTAAATGACTGCTACGCAGCTCTTGTCATTAAAGGTACGATTGCTGCGTAAACCAAATCCTTGTGGACGTATTGTTTTGAATTGAGCTTGGTAATTTCTATGTTTAAAAAGTATGTATTTTATTTAACAGGATTAGTTGTTATCAACATAAACTCGTCTCTTTAGAATACAGAAGAAGACATGAATATAAACATTAACCCCCTTACTTATAAACGCCTCTTAAATTTTAGTCACTTGACTAATTAGCATAGACTCTTACGTTGTTTGGTATAAGGTTGGTTTTCGTAATAAAAATCTCGCTAAACAGTGATTAAATTTAAGAGGCGTTTATGAGTAAGGGGGTTAGTATTTTTATCTGTCTACCAGTAAAATGTTTTATAAAAAAAAACAATTTGTGATAAATTAAAGTTTATTAAAGTTATTATTAAATAAAAAGGGTTACTACAGATCATTTCCGAATCAAAACATTTGTAGCAATCAAACACAAACAAAGTAAAACAGTATCCACACTATTTAGTAGACACGTAACTTGAAATGTATTCAAAGCAAAAGGGTGTAAACATTGATTAGGTTCCAAACTAGTATCATGGAATAGATAATAGCGAAACTTCGTATGTTCAGATAGTGAGAAAGTTGCCCCACTTTACGTAAACTTGTTAGATCGATATCTGTTTAGTATACCAATTGATTATTATTGCACTAAGTTTGATACAGTAAGTTTAAATGAAAGAGATAAACTGGTATAAAAAACTCGTTGTACTTGATTAGTAATACGAAAACGTATTGTGATTTGTAGTAGTGGGGACGGTTTAACAACAGCTGGGCAATTTTGTTTTTGGACCGCGTATTGTACTGTTGTGAAAGATATCACGTGATTAGTCGCCTTTAGCTCAAGTAGTGTGCGGGTGCCGGCCGTAAGTATCATTTAGCCTACTAGATTAACTCTCTGCCTTGCCCGATCTCTAAGCGATCAGTAGAATCCATGACACCGGCAACCACCCTGGGTGATCACCATGTTTATCTTATAAATAATTAGCTTTTGCCCGCGGCTTCACTCGCGTTGAATTCGGGGTAGCACTGCTTCCCTTTCCTGGACAAAGAAAAAAAAAATAGTATCCTATGGTACTCTTCATCCCTTCAAGTTCAACTATCTCCACTTAAAAATCACGTCAATTCGTCGCTCCGTTTTGCCGTGAAAGAAAGACAAGCGGACACACTTTCCTATTTATAATATTAGTATGGATTTTATATAGACAATGCTTTCATTGCTCCAATGTCAAAATTTAAACTAATACAAGCATCTGTAAGATAAAAGCTTTGACTTAAAAAATCCAGAACAAACTTTGACTTAAAAAATCCAGTACAAAATCACATCCAACTATTACAACCAGTAACTGCCTATTATTTCCAATGTAAAATATTAAACCGTTTCTCGCCAGGCACCGATAATAACTCGCAATGGAAATAATAGTTCGACTCGAGGTTGGCACATTGCCAGGGCAGCAATCTATTGACAACCTTATTCTTTAATACTTTCATCATAGACTTAATTTATAAAATGTACCAGTCTTATTATAGGCTTAGAAACGTTGCGAAAAGAATTGCTTCATCATAACAGCCCATTAATGTCCCACTGCAGGGACGGGCCTCCTCCCATGACGGAGGGATACTTGGCCTGCTAATACCACGCTGGCCAGACGGATTGTTATAGGGTTTAATTTCAAGTTTTCCTTCTTTTTATTTCGTAAAGATAATATTCACGGATAGTCCCTTAGTCGGTTTTTACGACACCCATGAGATGAGATGGGGTGGTGAAATATTGTATTCTTACTCCGTCACCACACGGAGAAGAGTTGCTTGTTAGGTTGCAAAGCTTAACACAATATTCATTTTTTAGCTCACACGATTTTGCACCCGCAAATTTTATACAATTATTACTTGACGTAAATGCTAGTTCCAATGCGTTTGACTAGCGTGGTACACATACGCCAAATTTCAATTCATGCATTATTATGATGCTAAATCCATAATTTTAAATGGGAAAGTGTGTCTGTTTCTGTGTTGTGTGTCTTTCTTTCACGGCAAAACGGAGCAACGAATTGACGTGATTTAAGTGGAGATAGTTGAAGGGATGGAGAGTAACATAGGCTACTTTTTTTTTTCTTTTGTGTCCAGGAAAGGGGAACAGTGCTAGTCCGAATTTAACGCGAGTGAAGCCACAGGTAAAAGCTAGTAATACATAAATAAATACTTTTATAATAACCTACTTATTGTGCAACGTCTTAAAAATGTATTTGCTACTTTGGAACTCTCTTTTATTACCGTATAAGTCTATTATGACATATTTTCTGTGAAATTGTTGCCGTTTATTGCCGTTTAAAATTTCATTAAACTTCAATCAAGTTGTTCCACGTAATAACTGTAAATATTTTATATTGTTGTATGTATGTATATTGTATGATTCAAACGACATTTGATACTACATTCACAGTACAATATAACAATCATTTTGTGAATTAACGAGGCCAAAATATTACCAAGCATAATACGAGTCCAAATTGAATTTATATAATACAACTGCTTTCTGCTTTCAGCGGTCCCTTCGTTATTATCAGTCGAATTGCCCTTAGGAACATCTCGGTTGAAAGACGTGAAAGGCACTCGATAAAAAACCCACTTTATGCTCTGATATCTTCCAAAGATCCTCTCTCGAGTCTTATACATTCATATTGGTAATATTTTTCTTCAATTTTTTTTATGAAAGTTGGTTAAAAGGTTTGCTTCGTATAGATTGCTACATTATATTATTGTATTTTCATCTTCATTTTAAGCTTAATTAAAGTACCATAAAATTATTAATTTAGGGAGTTCAATCCATATACTACAGTAGGTACATTACGCAATTTCAAACATGTAATTTTCTCCTTAAAGACATGAAAGTAAAGTATACTTCAAACTTTTAATTGTTAAATTACAACAGGCATACTAGCTTGGAATAAAGTGGTTTAACTATATACTAAGGTAGGATTTTATTTATCTTGAAACAAGTGAACGTTGTAATCACTTCTCCTACAGATACTGCATTAGTCTAACGAGGTAGGTTGGTTGTTGATAGTATATCGGCTTTGTGTTTAGTTTTCTTTCTTTATCGGGATTAAAGGCAACGGCTGGTAGTGATGTAATGGCCTTACTATTAGTATAGACAACATCATAAATTATCTTTTAATACCAAAAGCACAAAACGCTTAAATACGAGTGTACTAAGCGTATTACTGAGTGGGTTATGATATTTTATAAAGGCTGGCATCTTCTACCAATTTAATACATACCAGCCGAGGTTATAATATCTACTAGTGGGACAGCGTTTAAAAGGTTTCCAACATGAAATTACAACCATCTACTGCCTTCCGTATCCGTGTGGTGAAGGAGTAAGAATGCAATATGTCACCACCCTATCTCATCCCATGGGTGTCGTAAAAACCGACTAAGGGACTATCCGAAAATATTATCTTTATGAAATAAATAAAAAGAAGGAAAACTTGAAATTAAACCCCATACCAATCCCTATAGTCAGAACAATGGTCTAATGGTCAGTCAACTTGCTTAGAAATTTGCTTTTTATAGCAACATACCCTGTATCAGGAACATATTATATTACATAATCGAAGTCACTAGCTACGATAATTGAATTACTTCAGGACATGTGACCTACTACAAAGTGTTCTTTCGAACCCTTGGACCGGGTCAATCGGATTATTTGCGCGGATTTAAACTCGTTGCCTGTCATATTTTACACATTGAGTTTATTGAGCCTTGGAAAAGGAGATATGGTACATTTTTTTTGTAGATGGTACGTTAAAGATACTTATAGTAGTTAGTTTAATCTAAGTTAAGATTTTTTATAAACGTAATAATTACAAAATAATTTGTATTTATGTGAAGAGGAGTAAGAATTATCCTTATCGTCATTCAGCTAAAAAGTTACCAAATTATTGAATGAATTATCATCAATTTAAAACGTACTCATTATATTATCATTAAATTATTACATATTTACAAATTGTATTATGTACCTGTGGTGACAAAGCTAGAGCACATGGCATTAATATTCTTATGTCCTATTATCTAGGCTATCGTAAACTAAACAACGTTGTACACTCACGTTATAAGGAAAAATTAACATAATACCCTATATCTAACTGGCTGGGCAACATGGCATTTAGGGACAAACTTTTCGTAGTCTTCCCCTAACTTAAAAAACCTAGACCGCCACTACAGTGAGAACTTAATTCCCTAGTTATGATTATAAATAGAGCAGTTTAAAATGAAAACTTACGCTAACACCAATATTTTGTCACAAATAATAATAAATAATAAATATTCGTGGACATCTCTACACAGAGCCATCTTTTCCCAAAGTAAGCTAGGCTTAACCTGCTTGTGTTATGGGTAACAGAACAACGGATATTAATACTTATATACTTTTCTTCTGTAAATACATACATTATACATAGAAACACTTGACCAATGCAGACAATCATGTTCATGCATACAAAGATTTGCATTGAGCGGGAATCGAACCCGAGACCTCTGCGTAGCAGCCATGTAATATACCGACTGCGCCACAGAGGTCGTCAACAAATGCCATAAATATGCTATAAATACAAATACCCATAAGTACACTGTATAATTCTTTAGTTAACGTACTCGTAAGTTGGTGTATAATTATTAAGGTCAATAACTAAAACAACAGCAGCAGTTAAAATTAAATTAATTGATGTGGTTTTCATTCGTAATCCGTTTTGTTACTTTACTGTTATTAGTAACAAAATTCAGTAGCATTTAGCTATTATTATTTAACATTTAGTTTAATAGTCTTTTATTGAATACATTTACGATTAAAAATCTATTAGTTATTTTATATTGTATGGGTGACATGGTCACTAAATAAAGGTATTTTGTTACAGTAAATAAAGAAAAAAGTTGTAAATTCTGTTTATCGGCACATTTCATTATATTATAATAAAATATTTAAAATAAACTAAAAAAGAATAGGTATCTTAAATTAATTGTAAAAAATAAAGCTTTAGCATGTTACATTGCGTTGCGGAAGTTTTCGTAGAAATTTAAAAAAAAAATTAAAGGATTATATAATTTAATATTAATGTGTACGGTATGCCTTGAGTCAAAAAACAATTTTTTTCATTCACTATTCCTCTCATCTACCTACAGTAAGCGATACTAAGCAAAAACACATGAAAAAGAATAAACGCTTCACGTTTCCAAAAACAAACAGACATTCTTTAAATGAGGTAATATAACTTCCTCTCACGTGGCAGCCCAAAAAAAACAAATGGCAACATTCCATAGCACATGAAAAAGAATTGTATTTCTGCCTTCGTGACCGACGTTCATGACGAATCGCCTACGAAATATGTGCTTTCAAAATGCCGTGAAGCTTTTGTTAGAAATCAAGTAAATATGTATAAATTGGTATATACTTACCGAATATCTATTTAAGTATTATTTTTAATTGTATTGTATTGTATTTATTTATTGTATTTACATTTACTTAATCTAAGTTTTCATATTAAAAGGTTTTTCTCTCATATTAAAAGGTTGTCTCAGCCCATTAATGTCCTACTGCTGGCCTCCTCCCATGGCGGATGGACATCCGAAATGGGAGGAGGCCAGCGGTGGCATGGTATTAGTACTAATACCACGCTGGCCAGACGGATTGGTATAGGGTTTAATTTCAAGTTTACTTCTTTTTACTTCGTAAAGATAATATTTACGGATAGTCCCTTATGGCCGATTTACACATCGACAAGTACAGTAGCGAGTTAAGTAGTAAGTTGCTGATTAAGTTGATTTAAATAGATCTCCATTCTATTTTTTGGCAAGTTAAGTTGGCGAGACGCGAGAGAGGGGGCTAATTCGTACTTAACTTGCCAAAATATAGGATGGAGATCTATTTAAATCAACTTAATTTTAAAATACTACTTAACTCGCCACTGTACTTGTCGATGTGTAAATCGGGCATTAGTCGATTTTTCGGCCCATGGGATGTGATGCGGTAGTGACATATTTTATTCTTACTCCGTCACCACACGGAGAAAACAAAGGTAATTTCCTACAAAATGCGATTAAATCCTCTTCCCAGCAAAGTTAAGTGCTCAATTTTAAAACACGAAATATATTTTCATAGCAAAATACATCTTTATGCATACTTGTATTATCCTATTATGTTATTAAACTATACTTTATACAAGTTCAACATAGCAGTTTAATTTACTGAAACTTTGCAAGTTTTCAATTTATCTTCATAATGCAATTAAGAAACTAGAGACACAATACAAATAAATCCAACTCAAAAGAAAATACGGGAAAGTTTCAAAACTCGTTGCTTGAAATGGTGGAAATTTTTGAACTCAGAAAAGTGAGTTTATCTTGAATTCAGCTGACATCATTATGCAAAATGGCATATCTAGACTTAGTATGAAATTTTTGGTACGTAAAGTTTCCTACAGTTTGCAGTTTTTAAAAGAAAAATTTGGTAGGTAACCTAAAGTTTCTGCACTGATGTAGGTTTAAAAAGGAAAAAAACTATGTGTTAGAATGCAGTTGTTTGGTGAATTTATGACAAGATCATATAAATATGTATTTCGTTTTGTCTTCTGGAACGCTAATTTTTGTTTTGCTAATTGTGTAGTGCACTTCGTAGGGCGGCGAAAAAAACGCGTCCGTTTTTTAAACATATTTCACTACTGCTCCACTCCAGTCGTAGCACGCTACGACTGGAGTAATATCACGATATTATATAGCCTATGACACTCCTTGTTAAATGGACTATTCAAGACAGAAAGATTTTCTAAAATCGGCTTAGTAGAGATCCAGAGGTTACCTCCTACAACGTCACCAATACACAACCTCTTTATAATATTAGTATAGAAGAGAGATATAAAACAAAATATGACACGATCTTAGTCGATTATGATACAATCGTTCTTTTGAAATTCCTAAGGATTTTTATATAATAATGCTGTAAAGATTATATTAGTCTTATGACTTAAGACTCAAAAAACGATTAGCTCAAAAAAAGGTATACCTAAGGGTATTGAGCTGACCGTTTTCTTTATCTCTTGAGCTAACCGTTTTCTTTATTTTGTTGGATAAGATGATGTTTTCTTTTTATTATGTAACTGAGGACAAGTCGTGGATATAGGAACAAGGTAAAATATAAACCAGTAAATCATTCCATACAGAGACATCTCATTGTACTTTCAGATTTCGTATTTGGAATAATACAATATTTCAAAGATGGTGTGATGTAAGAAGGTATATACGTAAGAGTCACATTCTAAGGAGGTTAGATAACCAGAAATCTTTCCATCTATATTGAAGTAACACAAATTCTGTAGGCACAGAAACATTTCAAGATTAAGATATATCATCATCATCATTACAGCCCAATAATATCCCACTGCAGGAACGAGCCTCCTCCCATGACGGAGGGATACTTGGCCTACTAATACCACGCTGGCCTGACGTATGAACAAGTGTACATGTGTTACATCCTAATCATATTTCCCACTTTCATAATTCCCCAGATACTGTTTGAAGGCTGTGTTGTTTTACTAGCCTACAAAACAGCGGTCTTCGTTAATGGCCGGAAAATAGAGTGGAGTCGTTCGTTTTAATGGAGGCATATTTCACGGTTTTATGGTAACCTAAACAAGAGTATGGAATGGAAACTGCAATACACATAGATACGAGTATTAAAGACAAGGGACATATTTTATAGGTAATTGTAAATTGCACCACAATTTACTATGGAAACCCTGAGTTTATTTAACTTAACCTACTGCAGACTTGTATAATAAACATGCATAAACTCATGCTTTAGCGTTTTAATAGTTCTGCCTAGCCCCATGATAACATTAGGCTATGTAAAGTCTACTGAGCACCAAGTTCTACCATATATTTGCCAATATTCATACATAACATACACTTCCGTCGGTTGCGAGTGCTATGCACTTGCTGATCCTGAAGGACTGTCACCAATTATGCACTTGTAATGTTAGTCATTCTAGGGGGTACCCTACTGACGTTTCTTAATACGTTTCCGCTTTGTTTATAATACGTTTCCGCTTTGTTTAGCATAATTTTCTCATATTTGTAGTGACAGACGTGTAGAGATACGTCTCATTTAAATTCGCATTCGCATTTATTTGTTTTGCTCTTTTTGAACCAAAAATGAACCATAATGTACCAGAAAATCAAGTTTCATTTCTATATTTTAAAAGGTCGTTAACTACTCGATCTTAATATAACTAGTTAAGCATCTTAGATAAACTTTTCGTCTCAGCTTTGTTTAAAGTTAATCTTTCGTTTAGTTTTCCATAATTAAATACTTCAGAGGCTTAGCCTCTAAAGTCAACAAAGCATAAGCTATTAGATTAAAACTTTCCTAACTCTATTTTAAATGGAATTCCGCTGAATCTAGATATAACAGGCTTAGCCACTGTAAAGCAAAAGGATTACAGTCTTAAAATCTTGAGATATTTCAGCAAAATTCTATCTAGCGAAGCCGAGATACGAGAATTCCTTTTGACCAAACCAATTGCCTGATCCTATTCCTACAAATAGAGCGTAATTTGCTTTGGCGACGTATAGGGTTCAAGTTAAAAAGTTCAAGCAAGTATATCTTAATGTTCGTACATGCCTTATTTCTAGTGACCAGTGTTAAAAGATCTGCCCCAGTTAATGCGATGCGGTTGCAGCCATAATGTTCAATGTTTACACAATTGGTCCATCCTTTTAAGTGAATTTAAGCGTTTCCAGTGTCGATAGTGCTCTTAAGTTTTATGTAACGGGAGTGTTAAAAGGCTTAGAAAAGTTTTAAAATCCAACTTCTCCATCTGCCTTAACACGTTCTGGTTTTTAAAGGGGCTAATGTGGTAATTGGTTAGACATACTTTAATATTTTTGAAAGAAGTGTTTCCTTGCATTTTCATTTCTTGAGTAACTGTAGCTTGTAATACAAATATGTTTAAATTTAAGTAACTTTGCCTACCGTAATATTTTTTTATAAATGAACTGTATCTCAAAATACCTGTCATTGCTTAGACAGATAGATGTAACATGGATATCATATTAGGTATGTAGTGTAAAGCGCCGATTACACTAGACTACGTGTAGTCTCCTACATTAGGACGTTCTAACTTTTTAGTGTTAGGACGTTCTGTTTGACACTGTCCTACATGTGATTACACTAGACTTCATGTAGTCTCCTACATGGTGTAATTGACTACATGTAGTCTAGTGTAATCGGCGCTTTAGTTGAATTAGAATTTTAAAACTTCTACTTAAAAAAGAAGGTAAAGTACGTTAAAACAGAAGATAGATATACCTAATAAAGAATAGGATATATGTAAATGTAAATGTTATTGACATAAGTATAATTTCGTGTCTGCTGTATAACAATATTATGATCGGGAATTTCAAGGTACTGTGACAAACAAACAAATACTTACTCATTTTAAAATTATATTTGCA
Source organism: Schrankia costaestrigalis (assembly GCA_905475405.1). Taxonomy (NCBI): domain Eukaryota; kingdom Metazoa; phylum Arthropoda; class Insecta; order Lepidoptera; family Erebidae; genus Schrankia; species Schrankia costaestrigalis. Next base: position 16,940,167 of record FR997832.1, read on the forward strand.
AGAGAAATTCAAATCAAAGGAAATAACTAGCAATCGCATAGTAAAACGTGGTTTTGCATTGTTCAACATTAATTTATTCCGTCTCGTTGACGCCATGGAACATTAAACACACCACAGTATGCACAACCTACTGTATGGAAAATCATTTCATTTAACATACGTAATGTATTTCAGTAAAATGTTTTTATTTATATTTTTAACTGTAGGGACGGGCCTCTTCCCGTAATGGAGGGATTCTTGGCCTACTAATACCACGCTGGCCAGACGGATTGGGTTTAATTTCAAGTTTTCCTTTTTTATATGTAAAGGTAATATTCACGGATAGTCCCTTAGTCGGTTTTTACGACACCCATGGGATGAGATGGGGTGGTGACATAATATTGTATTCTTACTCCGTCACCACACGGAGAACGAACTGTATATTTCATTTAAATAACTGTATTTCTATACAATTTTTCTGTAAAATTTCAACTGAATTCTGTTAAAAAATAAATTAGGTATAATTTTATTGATATTTTATTACAAAACTTTTATTGGTTTTGGAGTTGAATATATTTTTGGATATAAATATTTTTTAAAGTAATTTCCTAGAACATGAAATACGCCACAGTAGGTATGCACAACCGACTATATAAAAAATCGTTTTATATAACAGTAACGTAATGTATTTCACTGTAATGTTTTTTTTTTTAATTTAACCGTAAATTCTATGCAATTATTCTGCAAAACGTTACCTTAATTCTGGTAAAAATAGGTTATTTTAATAATATTTTGTGTAAAAGCGTATTGGTTTCAAATAATATTGCTTTTTGTATTGATAAATATTTTTGCGTATAATTGTTTATTTGTAAAAGTCATTTTAAACTATACCAAATAGTTTATATTTCTAATTTTATTATTTTTGGTCGGAAATACTTAAATAAAAATTTCGAAGCTTTATGTTAAGTTCGAAATTAAAATTTATTTCCGGCTTTATTATTGTGTTTACCATATTTTTTTGAAAATTAATAAAGTGTATAGTCGATTCATTTATCTTTGTTTTTTACCTCATGGTGCTAGGTTTCGTGACATGGTTGAAACGTGGAACATGGTTGACGTTCCCATTGCAGTGTACCATATATGGTACACGTGCATTGTTTTACTATTGTGTCTGCTGGCGGCACTGTGAATAAGGTAACGAACACACTTGATCATAACAAATAAGTTCTTCAATAACAAATTACATGGACAGGCATGTTTTACTAACACCCCGGATAAAATAATTAATCTAAGATTTTTTGTCACGGTTCGTTCTTTCGTTTTTGTAGAAATAACATTTGCCATTTTGGTTTTTGCAACGTATTATTACGTAATGTATTAAAACTACTATGCCACAGAGGTCCTTAAATAAGAAAGTCGTCATAATTTAGTATCTGATTTAACTTTACAAAACCACCCACAATCAATATTTCAACTTCAGTCAAAACAATAGGTACAATCGGAACGAGTTATTTCTGAAACAATAAATGACACAATTCCTTTGTAACCTAATTCCCTAAATGGAATAATAGCAAAAACTCTTTAGGGGCTTTGGGGTTTCTATCGAACGTCAGATCGACATTCTAAATGTAATTCAGAAATAGCTTTTGTCCATCTTTTTGTCATTTGGTCCCATTTCAATTACCAGAGAGAATAAAACGATTCACTCCTTAAAATATCAGCACAATCTAAATTTAAATTATTCAACCTATAAAATAATGTACTTCTGTTGCTGTTTAATGAAAACTTTAAAATAACTTTACTGTGCTTTATTAATGTTAATTGTAAATTTTACTATGCGTCGTTTCATTCTGTCTTGCTTTAAGACCGTATATAGTGGAAATATTAGACGTATGGCTATCACCAGCAATTAATCTATACTTCTATACTAATATTATAAACAGGTAAAGTTTGTTACGTAGTAGGGGGTAATCTCTGGAACTAATGAACCGATTTTAAAAATTCTTTCAGTGTTGAACAGTCCATTTATCGGGGAGTGTCATAGGCTATGACTAATATAGTATCACGCTATGACTAATAGGAGTGGAGCAGTAATGAAATATGTTTAAAAAAGGGACGAGTTTTCGCCGCCCAACGAAGTTGTCACGGGTCAGCTAGTTAGCTTATAAAATGATGATGATTGTTAAAGAGACACTTTTTTTTAAATCTTTGTTAGAGAAAAGTTCTGAGCATATCGTTTTAATATGCAAAAAGATTTAATATTCCATAAAAATACAATTTATACATTCAACTATAATGATGTCATGATTAATGATAAAAAAGCTAGTTTGCAAAAAAAACCTACATAATTTAAACTCAACATGAGTTCTCGTGTTATTCCATAGTTAGTTAAACTTCATGTATTATCTACAAAGTAACTAATGTACGCTGATTACTTGCTCGCATGACAGTTTTAATATAATATTAACATTATGAGCACATGGAAGCGTTCCTAATGATAATAATTTAACTTTATCTTTATCGTGTATTGTTGGTTTACCATTATTTAATGATGAGGGTACAAAAGTTAAGGCAACAACTTTAATGATAGTAAGAAAAAGTTTATTCAGACATTACACAAACAAAATACATAAAAAAGTCTCTTGTTAATGCGTTAAACCAAACAAAATAATTCTTTAGCTGTTTAATATTTATAGGTACTCGTATTGGTTTAGATAATTATCTAAACCCATTATAAACAAATTTAAACAACGAATTAATTTCAACCAACTCATAATTTAAAAGCATTGACACAATCAGATTTCAAAATACGAACCGATATTTTATTCGATACAATCGATTTCTATTTTATCGATAAAACAATCAAGCGTATTCAGTGCCGTGTCCATTGATTACAATTAGTGTTACGAGTATTATTCGATTGTTTTGGAAAAGTTTTGGAACAGTAACGCATGTTCGTCACGATACAAAAGTTTATTGGACACGCTTGGATAATTATATTCGATAGATAATAGTTAATTTTCATGTTTCGTTGCATTTAACTATATGACTATTAGTAGGTATTGTTATGTATTTTATATGAAACACGTTTTTTTTATCGTGGAGTGTTTATTTTCTCCGTCTACTTTATTTTACTCACAGATTGGCTTTGGTGGGGAGATGTATCGGGATTAATCCAGGACCTTATAAGGGTTGATAAAGAAAAGAACAAATCATCATCAGAATATTCACCAATTGACATCCACTGTAGGATATTTATAGGTCTCCAAATATTTCCGCACTGGGTGGTCCTGTATTTTATTTTGTAAAGAAAAACTTAGAAAAAACACAAAATAATTTATGCAAAAAAAAAAATTACAATAAGTAAAAAAAATTGGAATAAGTCATTTTAATCTTTAAAATGTTTCATGTCACCTTGTCTTATAAATTGATTGTGCAACCTGCACTAGATCGCCTTTCGAAATAAAAACCTATTTATTATCAGTTAAAATGAAGTGGCAATATTCTGAGCACTACAGATCGTAGCAGTTAGGAAGATTACTTCCGTAGAAGCCGTAGCTATACTGTAGCTTAAGCTACGGTTTAGCCTAGATAGCCTTAGACACTCAATTTAATACTATTGGGATGCCTGTAAATTTACTTAGTGTACTTCGAGGTAGCAATTCACCTGGACAGTGGTATTAAAATACCTAGTTTCTCTCCGTAACTAGAGGGGTAAAGATAATAATGGGTTTACAGAGATCTTACATTAAATATAGGTATCACCATACTCAGCTTACAAGCGTGCAAATTTTACAATATTTAAACAGTTTTACACAGGAAAAAAACAATAAAAAAATATCAAAATTAAAGCATGTCAGAACTAATATGAAAAATGAATTAATGTCAAATAATTACAAAATGTGTCCGAAATATTACTTAAGTACAATACTCTTTAATAAACAAGTATACATGCGCTATTTCTTATCACCAATTTATTATTATAGTTATTTTCTATTAGTGACTTTTTCTGTTAATGAGCGTAGAACAAAGAGGTCAAAAATCAAAGTACACAATGTTACTTATTAGGAAAAATAGTCAACAATAAATATTTCTTAGAAGGACCTTCACAAAAGAAATGTAATACTTTTTCTGTAAGTAATTGTTTTTTACGTGGGCCATTTGTTCTTTGTTGTATTATTTGGTTCTATTAAACATTTACTATTTGATGAGAGTGGTAAAGGACCGCCTAAAGTGGAAATATTTGGAGGAGGCTGTTGCCCAGTAGTGCCTGTTGGCTGATAATTTGATTATGATTTGAAAGTAGACCGTGGTTTAACTTGCTTGGCTTAGTTAATTATCTTTGTGACTTCGGTATCCTGATGATCGCGATAAGCGGTAATCGGTCGCTTTCTTGATCCCAGGATTAGTCAAACATAAAATAAAAAGACGAGAGAGTTGAAAAGTCTTTTGTCGAACAATTTTTAATAATGCAAACAATTTTGTAAAGAAACTTTTATCGTCTATACTCAATTTTAAAGAAAAAATAAAAATCAAATTATTTAATAGAAATGCTTTCGAAGAAAAAAATTAAAAATTAATTTCTACAATATTCGTTCATTCAAATTCCTTACTAACTCGGTATCGTTTTCTCTCTGGAAAATGTGTAAATTCACCCTCGAGCTAACTTCGACAAGTTACCCAAGTTATTACAACTTAAATTGAAATTGTGAAAGACCTGGTTAGATGTACCTATATAGTAGCCCGGGATATTGAAGAAAACATGGATATTTTTATCACTAAACCAAAAGTTATACCATGTTTTAAGATTGTTACAAGCTACAACAAGAAAACATTTAAACACTTCTTAGTTATTACTCAGAGAATAGAATATACGAGTACATAATTTATTCATCATCATCATAACAGCCCATTAATGTCCCACTGCAGGGACGGGCCTCCTCCCGTGACGGAAGGATACTTGGTCTACTATTACCACGCTGGCCAGAAGGATTGGTATAGGGTTTAATTTAATTTTTTCCTTCTTTTTTCTTCGTAAAGATAATATTGACGAATAGTCCCTTAGTCGGTTTATACGACACCCATGGGTTGAGATGGGGTGGTGACATATTGTATTCTTATTCCGTCACCACACGGAGAGTTTATTACATAATTTATTACAGTAGGCAAAAACACGTACACACATTAGTAAATACATTCATATTCTCGCGTAACATAACACTTGAATTAGTTAAAATAAAACCGGTCAAGTGCGAGTCTGACTCGCGCACCGAGGGTTCCGTACAAACCTATTTATTTTCCCGCCAAATTGTGATAACGTCAGGATTCAGCTGTTTAAATACTATTTTTCCCGCCAAAATTCAATGACGGCACGACTAAGCTGTCAATAAATATTTTCCCGCCAAAATACTATGACGTCAAAACTGATCTGTCAAAAATTATGTGACGTCACGACTCATCTGTCAAAAATTCAATGACGTCACGACTAAGCTGTCAAAATATATTTTCCCGCCAAAATTCTGTGACGCCACGACTCATCTGGCAAAAATTCTATGACGTCACGCCTATCTGTCAAAATTGACAGCTGTCAAAAGTGACAGCTGTCAAAGTGACAGAGGTTTCAAATATTTTCCCGCCAAAATAATATGACGTCACAAATCATCTGTCAAAAATCCTGTGACGTCACGACTCATATCTGTTAAAAATTCAAAAACGTCACGGCTCAGCTGTCAAAATATATTTTCCCGCCAAAATTCTGTGACGTCACGAATCATCTGTTAAAAATTGTGTGACGTCACGACTCATCTGTCAAAAATTCAAAAACGTCCCGGCTCAGCTGTCAAAAAATATTTTCCCGCCAAAATTCTGTGACGTCACGAATCATCTGTCAAAAATTGTGTGACGTCACGACTCATCTGTCAAAAAAGTCAGGGCTTATAGCTGTCAAAATATATTTTCCCGCCAAAATTCTGTGACGTCACAAATCATCTGTCAAAAATTCTGTGACGTCACGACTCATCTGTCAAAAATTCAAAAACGTCACGGCTTAACTGTCAAAAAATATTTTCCCGCCAAAATTCTGTGACGTCACGACTCATCTGTCAAAATTGTATGACGTCACGGGTCACGTGACCAAAATTCTATGACGTCACAGGTCACGTGACTAAGCTTTCCCGCCAAAATTCAATGAAATCAAAATATAATATGATTGAAGTAAAAATTTGAGGTTTTCGGAATTTTCCTATTACATGTACAATAAGACCTTGCTTCATGCCAAATTTCAAGTTTGTAGGTAGATTGGAAGTACCCTGTAGGTTTTTGCCTTTACCCCTCTAAATTTGCGACAAAAACGGCTATATCTCTTGATTGCGTTGGATTAGCACTTTGATTTTTTTACTGCACTAAGAGGCAACAAGCCTTAGTATTTGGTAAAAATTTCAACTTGATACCTCCATGCGTTCCTGAGATAAATGGTCTTGACAGACAGACGGACGGACGGACGGACGGACAGACGGACGGACGGACAACAAAGTGATCCTATAAGGGTTCCGTTTTTTCAAAACTGGTACGGAACCCTAAAAATGCAGTAGAATACATTATTGTTATTTTTAAACTACATATATTTTTTTTAAGTTTTTAATTAAAAATAACAATAAAAAATACTGTACAATATTATATTAAAACGGTTTACTTGTGAGAAATTTTCACCTCATGAGAATAGAGCCATAATAAGCGACTGCATCTGCAACTAAGTGCGAGTGAAGATGGCAACGCATATTAACAGTTCAATTTGTTCGCCTTCATAGAACTTGCGGAAGTTTGTATTATGCAAAAACGAAACCTAGACAAAGACTATAAAAAGACCGGATGGCTTGGAACACATTAAGTTTAAAGTCGTCTCATTTATAGCTGGCACTTAGCAGCATTTTCTTAACTATTATAGATGCAACGTTTCATCAGATCTCTAAAGGATACCATGTTATTACCTATAACAAAAACAACTCCGACCAATTTTGATAAAATTCAACCAATTTGGACGAATACTTTTTCAAATAAAAACGTTTTGCTTAATTGGTCAATAAATGACTGAGTTTTTAAATAACAGGGATTAACAAAATACAAACAAATTAAGAATAATTGAGAACTTTTTGTGATTGCTTAAAATACATCAAGAAGAGGTACAAAATAATCCTATGAAGTATGTAATTTTATTTTCAAATAGTATAGACGCGAACCTATAGATAAGACTGATCATGTAAATTTACATAAGTATAAATGTAAATTGTTATAGAAGAGAATCAACGATCTCACAGTTAAACTGCGCAAACAGTTTTATGAAGCAATGTATGTAATAAAGTGAATCTTTTAAATGCAATAAAAAATGATCCATCCATTTGCAGACTTAAATACTTGCCATATTTACTTTTAATTATTACTGTATACGATAAAGCCTCATAGTCTGTATGAAGTGTAGGGTTGTAAAGTATACTCTTAAATATTAACCCTGCTAGAGAGTTAAAACTAAACGAAAACAAATCCTCGTAAGGACGGCGGGAAGCCGACGGATGAGGAAGGCGCAGGACCGCACAAGGTGGCAATATTTGAAGGAGGCCTATGTCCAGCAGGGGACGTCAATTAGCTGAGATGATGATGATGAGAATAAAACTTTAAGCCAAGCTTGGCTATGCTTACTTTCGATACATATGGTGTTGTAATATCGAGACACTGTAGAAGGAAATAAAGTTGAAAGCTTCCTGAAAAAGTTTACTACAAACAACTACAACTCAAACACGTACGTATTCATATACCATATCTGGATAATAAATTACTTGATACCCTCATTTACAAGTATAACGACAAACTCATCAATAACCTTGATCAAATTTGTTAAGCAAACGATCTCAGCTCACAAAGACAGTATTTAAAATGCATGGCAACTAAGGCTGCAAATTGGTAAAGGCGTGAGCGTTTAGTATAACAACGAATTTTGAACTACTTTTTATTATAATCCAAATCTCTGATACTCAAGTCTGAGTCTCTCAGTGATAATCAAAATAAATTGTCGTTCTTCTAGTGCCTACATCATATACTTTAATTTTGCCATACTAGCTCAAAAGTTATCCTTAGAGTATTAAGACTCTCCTATTATGTTTACCTACTTATGATGCTCAAAAAGTTTTCTAGTGATAGAACTGCATCTTCTCTATAACCATTTATAATGTCATATATATATAGTTATAAAGCCGGGTGGCTTTACAAAGGGTAGTCAATCTTCGGTTGGAACCATTACTCCATCGTAACCATAATTTGGGGTATAAATTTACATTGTTGAAGTTAATAGAACATTGCTTCCGCTGGTCTGACTATATGTGAGACGGAAAATCGAGACAGTTCAATTTGTGGGTTGTGTTAGTACATTGGTTTCCCGCTAGGAATACATGTTTGGAATATCTAATGATGTTCATGTAGTAAACTAAAAGAATATATATATGTTGGGAGTTAAGAAACAGTGTTATGGATCAGCTAATGGTTTGGTTTTTCTATCACTTTGGCCACAAGAATGTTATATTCAGTTTTGTATCAACTTTCCTTGCTTTCATAGGGATATAACTAGCTAGGCTGGGAATGCTTTGTCCCTAAAGTAAATGTTCATTTTTTACTACTAATGCTTGACTGATTTTATACAATAACATAAAGGGTGTACCGAAGCTTAATCTAAAAATCCCTGTTATTCAGATGTTCAGAACATTCTTTGGAAAACGTCGTTATATCGTAAGTACGGGATGAGATGGATTTGTAACATGGTATATATTAATCCGTGTGGTGACCGAGTAAGAATACAATATGTCACCACCCCATCTCATCCCATGAGTGTCGTAAAAACCGACTAAGGGACTATCTGTCAATTATCTTTACGAAATAAAAATAAGGAAAACTTGAAATTAAACCCTATACCAATCCGTCTGGCCAGCGTGGTATTAGTAGGCCAAATATCCCTCCGTCACGGGAGGAGGCCCGTCCCTGCAGTAGGATATTGATGATATATTAATTCAGACAGCCACAATAAATTTACAATCACATCATAAAAAGCAAAATACCAAGGGTATCAACCACAAAAGTAACATTTGATAGCTCCGCTTTACGATCCGCCATACTGTATTCGCAACCTTAGCAAGTAAGGAAACATATTTACATATTACAAGCTCACCTCGTGGTCAGCGGTTGTTGTTAATAGCTTTTACACTAGGTTTCACTTGGACATAATATAATTTTTAAAGCGTTGTACAGTTTATTGAATAAAGTCTGTCGTTTAAGTTGGTTGAGTGTAAATTCGAACGGTGGAGTTTAAATTGAATTAAAATAAATTTACAAGCGCAATACTCTGATGATTCAAAGATTATTTTGAAAGATTTTCAAGTAGTATACTTAGTAGTTCCATAGTATTACACTTGTGTAGGTGTTCATAGGCATTAATCCCATTAAAATTTTATCAAAATCGGTTTCAAAATACCTATGATTTAATCTAAAGTAAAATGTATTTTTTGTTAATGTTAATGAAATTGAATGACCTCTATGGCGTAGTGGTTATATAACATGACTGCTTCGCAGAGGTCTCGGGTTCAATTCCCGCTCAATGCAAATCTTTGTGTGCATGAACATGATTGTTTGCATTGGTCTGGATGTCTATGTATAATATGTATTTACAAAAAAAAAGTATTTAAGTATGTTATCCGTTGTCTAGTACCCATAGTACAAGCTCTGCTTAGTTTAGAACTAAATGGCGCTGTGTGAAAGTGTGAGGAATATTTATTATTATTTATTATTTAATTGCGTAAGAGGCACAATCGGTGTAAACGGTCTGGTCGACGTCGATATTACAATTAGAAATGTATTCATAAATAATACATATATAACTATAACTAAAAACATTGAATATCTTCACAAATTCGCGTATCTACACAAAACAAAGTGATCACTATCTGATGTATCTACACTGCTTGCCGATGTCGATACAATACTCTCCTGTGTAATCTAGTGTAATAAAGTTACGAATAGATAAGTTGGTTGCGCAAACACAACAACCATTTCGAATAATACATGAACTAGAATAGCAATGTTGTTTTTATTCTTGTGACAATTCTGATTTGATGGCCGTTTTATTCAAAAAGATATTAGAAGCGCATTTTATTCTTGTTGAAATGATGTTGTGGGATTTTGGTGTAGTCATATGTATTTTATCAAACAAAATAGGCTTCGTTAAAATATTTTATCTAAAAAAATATAATCTTTACACAAATTGTTTAAAGAAAATGGCGTAAGAGTTATAGTGGTTAGTAAACGCTCTGGTTGCAAATGGTTTTCTAAACAGTAAACTTTACCTACCATATGAACATAATAATATGTTGTTCTATTAACATCTAACATTGAATATCTTCACAAATTCACGTATCTACACAGAACAAAGTGATCACTATCCGACGTATCTACACATGTGCTTGCCGATGTCGATACAATACTCTCCTGTGTAATCTAGTGTAATGAAGTTACGAATAGATAAGTTGGTTGCGCAAACACAACAACCATTTCGAATAATATATGAAGTAGAATAACAATGTTGTTTTTATCCTTGTGACAATGCTGATTTGATGGCCATTTTATTCTTTTTGAAAAGATTATTTAAGAGTAGGTATTTTTAGGTAGTTAAAGCATGTGATCGTATGCAGATGGACTCTTAAGTATCACTTATAGAGTGGCGCCCTACACGACGCCCTCTGTGAAAAGCGTCGCTAAGCCCATTGTGAATAGCGTCGCGACGCTTTCTGTGACAAGCCTTGCGACGCCCACTGTGACGAGCAATCTACACAAAAACAGTGATCACTATCCGACGTATCTACACATGTGCTTGCCGATGTCGATACAATACTCTCCTGTGTAATCTAGTGTAATGAAATTACGAATAGATAAGTTGGTTGCGCAAACACAACAACCATTTCGAATCGCTAGAAAAAATCCAAATGACTTTCATATACAAGAAAAATATAAAATATATAGAAATTATTGTAATAATATTATCCAAGAACAAAAAAATCAATACCAACGAAAACTACTTACGGACTCCACAAACAACATTAAAAAAACATGGGACTCTATTAAAACCATATGTAATTTAAACAAATATATAAATAAAAACGACAGTTTACTTAAAATAAAATTGAATGTCATAGACTCAGTAAACCACGTAAATAACTATTTTACCTCAATTGGCAACCAACTAGCAAATAGAGTACTCAGCAAATTAGGCAAAAATGAAAAGGAACTGGCTGACAATGTGAAACTTAACACCAATGTTTCACCACACTCCCTGTTTCTTAATCCGACAGATGAAATGGAAGTCATTAAACTAATTGATACACTAAAATCTAGCATGGCAGTGGGCCATGACAACATAAGCAATGATATGTTAAAACAAGTAAAATATGCAATAGCAAGGCCTATAACGTATTTATGCAACCTCAGCATTTCTTCAGGGACAGTTCCTGATGAGTTTAAAATAGCTTACGTTATCCCGATACTTAAGGCAGGGGATTCACACGAACCTGAGCACTACAGGCCAATTTCTATTTTAAGCGCCTTGTCTAAAATAATCGAGAAAGTGGTTAATAGTCGTTTGGTTAGGTACCTAGAAAGTAATAGCCTATTAGCTAGAAATCAATTTGGCTTTCGCTCAGGGAGGTCCACAGAAGACGCCGTCACCTCACTTGTCGATTTTGTTACACACAAAATTGATGAAGGACAAAAGTGTGTCGGTGTTTTTTTGGACCTCGCGAAAGCTTTTGATACAGTTTCTCGACTGATACTTTTAAAAAAACTGGAGGCAGCAGGAGTTAGAGGGCTGTCTCTTGAATGGTTTAGGTCATATCTAGAAGATCGGAAACAGCGCATTCGTATAGGGGAATATGTGAGTGATTGTGCGGACATTGTCTATGGCGTGCCGCAAGGCAGCATTTTAGGCCCTACGCTGTTCCTGGTGTACATAAACGACCTCTGCTCACTAAAACTGATAAATGCACGTTTGCCTTCGCAGATGATACAGCCATAATTTTTTATGCAAAATCTTGGAGCGGGGTCGCTTGTGTAACCCAGGAAGGGCTCAGCAAAGTATCTTGTTGGTTAAAAAACAACCTGCTGACCATTAATATTGATAAAACTAAAATGCTATCCTTTAGAATATCAAATCGGTCAGGACCTGACCGCACATTTCACATCAAACTTCATGTTTGTAATGCTGAGAATCCCATTTGCAATTGCACGGCCATTGAACAAGTTCCTGTGATCAAATATCTGGGCATACTGATTGACGAACGACTTGTATGGAAATCCCAAATCAATGCCTTCGTAAGCCGCATCAAAAAATTGTCACATATTTTTAAAAAACTCAGTTCAATCTCAGATCTTAAGGTGATAAGAATTGTTTATTTGAGCCTTTGTCAGTTAATATTATATGGGTGCTGCACATAAGACACATTTACTAAAGCTAGAACGTGCTCAGCGAGCAATTTTGAAAATAGCTTATAGAAAGCCCTGGCGTTACTCAACTGACAGTCTGTACTCGGATTGCAACCATCTTCGAGTGAGGCAACTTTATATTGCAGGTGCCTTGCTAAGATTCCATCGCCATGCCAAGGAACAGGCTCGTGCCTCACACAGAACCTTGAAGTGGGACCGACCCAGAGTGCATACTTCATTTGCACGGCGATCCCTTGCCTTCCTTGGCCCTTACCTTTACTCCAAGATCTATAAATTCAATTCTACCGTCCATGATATGACTTATAGTCGTTGTAAAATTATAATATTCAATTGGCTTCATCCCAAAAATTATAACCAAACGGAGGAATTACTGCATTTGACACAATAGCCATTATAAGGCTTACTCAAGCTACCTTTAATTAATTTATCAAGAGTCAATATACTTACACAGTCCGATATAGGTAGGTACATAGTTATAAGATATTAACACTTTTTGATTCTGTTCTCTTCTTTTTTTCTTACTGTATAGATTTAGCTTAAGTTGTACTAATGTATTTTGTAAGCACCTAATGCTCGGATGTGCGGAATAAGTAATGTTTAGCGTGATTATAGTATTACAACATTTATAATCACTTATGTATTTGGGAAGAGACTGGATCCCACGACACAGGGTATCCTAGTGTGGGGTCCAGAGAATTTGTAATATCTAGTATGTAAGTAATCATTTATGTAGTATAGTTTAGTATAAGTATTGTAATCGCTTGTACTAATTTTAGATCCAAATAAAGATTTCATTTCATTTCATTAGAATAATACATGAACTAGAATAACAATGTTGTTTTTATCCTTGTGACAATGCTGATTTGATGGCCATTTTATTCTTGTTTAAAAGATATTAAAGACTATTTTTGTATAGTTAATAGGTGTGGTATTATGCTGACGGACTAAGAACTATAACCAAGACTAAGAACTATATACCTTTTGAGTTTCGACGAACACAATAAATAAGACAAGATTGTATTTATCGTCATAGATCAATTTTAAAACAATCCCTATGTAGAATTCATTCGAAAAATATTCTTTTTGTACCAATATCTTTCTCCGATTCTCAAAAAAACAACTATCTGTAAAATATCATTCTTTTAAATTATGCTAAGCTCTGTCTCCGTTGAAATAATCTGTATCAAGCTGTTTTTCTTATTAGGCAAATGGTGGAAATTTTAAATAAAGATTAACAATTCATTTAAAATAATTATACCTGCCATGAACTGAGTTTAATGTAAAAACCCTGGAGTATTTCAATTGTAACAACTGACCCAATTTTATTATCACAATTTCTTTATTACTCTCTAAGACTTTTCAAAGCAATAAAATAATTATTATTGTCATTTAAAGTGAAATAAAAATGGCTCTAACATAATTCAGTTTGATTACCGTTTTGAATAACCGTATCATAAAATGGGTCAAGAGGAATCTGCCCTTTGAAATCCGCAGTAATTGAATATAATCACAATGAAGGCTGAATATAAATAAAAAGGGGGACGCGGATGGTCGTTTCATTAAAGCAATATCAAACAAAATTGCTGGCGACGCGAAGAAGAATAAACAGAAGTTCAATAATGAAGATACTTTACAAATAAATAAACACAAAAATTGTAATACTTAGGGCGACAGGGATATCCCTCTTTCGGCAAACACCATTACCGGTCCCCGCCTATAAACCAGCCAAGATAAGATGTATTGAGGCATGGCCGTAAAAATAGAAGATATCGAATTTTTGCTTATCCTGCTGTTGAATTCTGGTTAAGTTTTGGGAGTTATAGTGTAATCTCGAAACCACAGGTTTTATGTTGTTGTTATATGAAAACATAATGGCTGCGTAAATTCAACTAAATTTCCTAGATTTTAAAATAATAACATAATAATGCATTATGGATTTTAGGACATTTTAGTACTATGATCATGTATACTTTAGTTGATTGAATGGCTCCACGTAAGTATGCGTGTAACGCTGAGTGCTAACAATACTACTGTGTGTACACAAGACTTATTTATAACATTTTTGACTATAACTGTACAGAATAAAAACAGGGAAATTCAATGTAGAAAATAAAATCACCAGTCAAAAGTTTCCAGAATATTTCAGTTAAAAACTCCGAAGTATTTTAGACAAACGTTTCACACGAAAACAGGAAAGTATTTCAAGTGAGAATTTCTGTCTGGTTCAGGTATCCATCGAATCATTCAATCGCAAGCGACGCTTCAATGCTTTTAGGTCACAACACCTGTGTTTATCGTCCACATACTAGTTCTTTACTCTTTACAAGCTCGTAGTCGATACAGTCTGGTCCGTCGATAGTACAGTCAATATGTTCAGACATTAATCATCACTTACGTAGCGTATTACAGCGCTTATTATAATAAACGCTGTAAAACGCTACGATATGTCTGAACATTAAACAAATTGACGGTGTCCTCTTTTGAACATCGAATGTTCAGATATTAATAATCACTTGTAGCATATAAAATTTCTTTGGCAACAGATTTACTGTAAATTAGTCAATTTAAATTGTCTAGAAATATTCGATCACCTTGCCTACTATGATATCTGATGTTGAGTGTACCTATAGAAAAGTTGAAAACAGAAATTCTAATACCGAATATCGGTGTGGAATGTGTTGACAAAGGTGGTCTGTCAAATACAAAGGAAACATCAATTTTATTCGAGCGATATGTTTGTCTGTACACCTTACATTGTATTTCCTCTGTGGGCACGCGTGCTGATGTGAGAGTAAAGGATTATTGACGTTTTGGTTGAATAGAATTTATTGTTTTTATATGTACACAGATATGAGGGAATATAAGGAGTGCAATGTTGCATTACTTCGAATTTATTGCGTTTGATAACTTGAATTGAAAATTACTGCAAATGCAATCTGGTCAGTAAGAACACGTTTGATTGAATAACGATTGCCTTTTATTAAAGGAACGATTCCACAAACGGACACATATAGCTTAACATACAGATTACAGATACACTTAACTTTAACCTTTAACTGGTGACATGGTTATTATGTAACGTGACTGGTGACGTGCGGTCTGAGAAGCCGCTGCAGTGTTTGGTCTATAACATGGAAATTAAGTATGGTAGCTAATTATGGTATTTAAAAATAGTATAATCAACTATTACTGGTTAAAATAAAACAAATAAGTTTACTCTAAATATAACTTTTATTAGGAACTTGGCGTCACAGCTATAAGTAATATTTTCAATCAACCAAACATAGATGAGATCAATAATTAGTAATAAAAAAATTAATAATCAACATTTTAATTAAAAAACACTTTTTATTATAAAGAGTAGATAGTAATTAAGTAAAAAAAAAATTATACTGAAATAAAAAAATAGAATTGACAAAACTGACAGTGGCCAAACTTATGTCGTCTGATTAGAGGTTCATCTCCACTATCACTTCTGGAAGACCGTTTGTCCTAAGTTGACTTCTGGCTCACAGTGTGGTGTATTACTGGTTCGTCATCTTCAGAATTACTTGGTTCCGTTTCCGAGTTATGATCACTTTGCTGCGGGTGTAAATTTTCGGGAACGTCTTCGGCTTCCGAACCACTTAAATCTTCCTGTACCAACCATTCCTCGATTTGATATTGTGTTCTAGTGCTTAGCACTATTCCCGACTCCCTGCGCCACTTTTTTTTAAGTTCATAGTTGTCCATGTTGTAGTAATAACTGTAAAAATAAGAAGAAAGCAAATAATGAAAATTTTTACATTTAGTTACGTGAGTGGTGACATCGTGCCTGAGAGGCCGCTGCCGAATTTTAAATCACTGTAACTTACCTATTTGGGTCCGTGAGACGCAACTTTCTTTCTCTATGTCGTAAATGGGACTAAACTTGAAGGTACTCGGGAGTATAATCAAATGAAGCACGGGGAAGGGGGTGTAATGACGAATCACTGACGCCGCTCGGCCTGTGAGACCGCATGTCACCAGTTAAAGGTTAAAAGATACCTCGTTTTGCCGGGTTACTACTACATGTCACACACCTTTTTCAAGCAGGTCCTATATTCAGGCAGGTCAAGAGTAAATTTATTTGCTCCATATCGTAGTGTTTGCAGTCTCTGACTACACATTATGAATTTCTTAATATTTCTTATCCTTCATAATTCTTATGAAGTCACATTTTTTTATTCCATGCAATACAATTTTTGTGCGCTCCATAAAGATTTTTCGGTATCGAAATGGCTTTGTGTTGTGCGTTAAATATATAATTATGTTTGTAAGAACTTAGTGCAAATTACCATAAACCTCCAAAGATGTCGTAAAAAATCTTTTAAAAATAATTTACGCATAAAAAAGCATGTTACAAAAAAGATTTTATTCGATCACCACTGTCAATCAACGTTTCCCATTACAAATACAAAAACACATTTACAAAAAATCGTCAACAAATATAATTTTCAATCAATCCGATAAACTGTATCGAAACAATTGGTCGTAGAAAACTTTTATCAAAACGGGCGAGTGCCATTGTAAATTTTGCCCAGTCGAAACTTGGGGGTAACAAAGGCAACATTCGCCTATACAAAATAGTGAGGTAACAAAAGAGGTGCGATTCAGATTTTACTCCAGTTTATGTGGTACCTTTTGTTCTAATGTACAGTCACGAGCAATAATATGTACACATTTTCAAATTTTCTAAACTATCTGCACGTTTATCTAGACATTACAATATCAAAATGAATTCGTAATTTAGAAGAGGTTCTGTACAGTTTTGAATTAATCTTCGAATTTTCAATTTTGGATTGGCAGAACTTTAGATAACTGGTTTACAAAATGCGAAAATGTGTACATATTATTGCTCGTGACTGTACACTACGTAAATTATTAGCAGACCGACTACTGAATTATAATGTTTGTTGGAACTAGCGTATGTTGTTTAAGTTTAATTGTGTTTTAGAAATTGTATTGTTGGATTATAAACAGTGTTTGTTACATTTGAAACAATTCTGTTTAACCTGATTTGAACTTTTTGAAATTTTATTTTTATTTTTTATTTTATTTATTCAGGAAACAAACAGTCATGTAAAACATATTAATTATTAAACATGATATACATCATAGACTTGAAGTTCCATAAATATATATAAGTACGACAATTTAGCAAAGTTACATACACAATCACAAAACACTTAAATTGACATTAGCTAATATTAATAGAATGTTTTGTATTAAATCTAATCATAAATAATTTCTCATTCTTACCAGCTTTTACATGGCCCAAAGAGCCTTTTTTTAGTGATTGAGACCGTGTGGGGATCAACCTTTTTTAATTTACCTTCCATAGTTATTCATCTTCTCGTTTCTTTTTTTTGACGACCTCTGAGGCGTAGTGGTTATATAACATGACTGCTACGCAGAGGTCTCGCGTTCGATTCCCGCTCTTCTTCTTCTTGCAAATCTTTGTGTGTATGAACATGATTGCTTGCCGTGTTCTAGGTGTTTTCCTATGTATAATATGTATGTATTTACAAAAACAAAAGTATTTAAGTATGTTTATCCGTTGCCTTGTACCCATAGTAAAAGCTCTGCTTAGTTTGGGACTAGAGGGCGTTGTGTGAAAGTGTGAGGAATATTTATTTATTTATCTCATTAAGTTAATTTATCTCATCTTACAGTTATAGTAAAAGCTCGCTGAGAGAAAGACTGTAGATATTATTACTTCTTCTTCTTCTCTCAAGTCGTAAGACACACAATGCAGTACCATCGGTGGTCAAATGCAGTCAGTCCAGAACTTGTCCACGGTGATTGCATTGTCTGTGGCGTTTACAAGGTCTTCTTCTGTGCAGCTTTCTGGGCACCTAGGACAGTTCAGGAGTGCCATTGTTCACTGGTCTTCACCGCATTCACAGCATCGATCTGAAGAATTTCCCCCTTTCACCAGGTTATGTTTTCACTACAAAGACAAAATGAATTAAACGTGTATTACTCTCCTAAATCAGACTAGTTATATATATATACTCTAGACTAGTTATATATATATAATCAGACTAGTTATATATATATAAATTGTAGAACCATCTTACATAAAATAACTTAACCGTGCTTAACTAGTAATCACTTAAAATCTACTAAGTAAACGGTCTTTAAGCGCTTTAATCGTTAGTAATATAATAACTCTTCTTACATTTTCTGATAAAGTTTAAGCTAAGTTTTTATTAGACTTAAACTGAGCTGTTTTTTATTCGACTATTTAAACTTTTTACTGATACTAACTACAGTATAAAAATATTTTTCTGTTGAACCGTTTTTATTAATAAAATCCTTTTTATAAGGACTATTATCCTTGACTTTATATTATGATCTAACCGTATGAGCCAATGAAACTTCACATATATAAAAACGTTCTGTATTTTAAACGTTTTTTTTTCTAAGTGTTATTGTCTACTTGACTGAACGGACCTATTTATTATAGGGTAACTTGACCTACTTTTATCACGCTGACCAGAAAGATTTTTTTTAATTTTCTTTTTGATATCAAAAATTATCCACAACTCTAACAAATAAGGACTTGATAACTTCAAAATAATATTTTCATTCCTGTGGAACATATTCATTTTGGAGAAATGTTTTTTAATTATTTTGTATTTTAACGCATGTTGTAAGCTCTTTACAAAACCCAGGTTCATGAAACGTGATATTCATGTATTGTATATCAGTTGCGCACCCGTCTTCGATCCGGGCGGCGGTCGATTGCGATAACTACGGTTGTACGAGTATTGTTTACTTATTAAAAGTATTTTTGAGATCGGTCCGCGTCGCGGCACGGGGCACGTTGCCCAGCGCTGTGAAGTATGGATTCTGTTGGACCTAGCGTGCAAAATTGTTCAACGAATGAGGATGACGAAAATATTATGGTAGTGGAACGAGGGGAGTGCAGCCAGACAACGAACATGATAGACGAAACACATAGGGCAGAAAAGAGGACCCGCGAAGACAATTCTTCGGACGATGGTTGGCATACGGTTTCAAAAGGGCGCAAAAGTCTAAGAAGGTTAAGTCAGAATGAGAGCGAAGACATTAAAATAACAGTAATGAGCAAGGATATGTTACCTAAACAATTTGGCCTTGCTCGATTATTTAAAGAAAATAATATTAAAAACATTTGCCGTATCAAGCAGGTTAACCCATACAAAATGTTTATAACGTTTGATGACTTAAACCAAGCCGAATTCTTTATGCAATGTGAAGCATTTAAGAAACTCGGATGGAGAACACAAAGGACTTCTGAAGTTGGAGTTTCTTATGGCATTGTTAGAAATGTAGAACTGGATGTTGAGGAGGCGGATATTATTAAAAATATTTCTTGTGACTGTGAAATTGTATCAGCCAACCGATTGCATAGAAGAAACAAAGACAGAGATCAGGTAGACCATTGGTTAAAGTCCGAATCTATACGGCTTGGGTTTAGAGGATCGAAGCTTCCTACCCATGTGTACATATTAGGATTAAAGGTAGAAATAGAAAAATATATATATCCAGTAACGCAATGTTCCCGATGCTGGCGATTTGGTCACAATTGGAAAAGGTGTCCAGCAAAAAAACCGGTTTGTCCTAAGTGTTCCAAAAATCATGAAAATTGTGAAAGTGTCACTTTGCGATGCGTGAATTGTACTGGGAATCATTTACCTTTACAATCAATATGTCCCGTATACAAGAAGGAAATAAGAATAAGAGAACTGATGTCAGAGTTTAACTGCACTTACAGTAAAGCACTGACCTTATATGTCCCACCATCACCAGTCACTGTAGACCGAGATGTATACTCGCCTGATTTTCTCGCAGAGTTTCCAGAACTTCCACATCAACAAAATGTATTTACATCAGTTGGGGTCACGGATACACAAAACCAACCCTTAATGTCAGAGATTGTCAAGATGCCCAAATCTAGTGTGACTGAAGACGAAGACAAAACATCAAAAAAAAAACAAAAGAAACCGCGGCGTATCCCCACCCCACTCCCTTTACACACAGAATCACATAGTGTACGAAACAGCCTAGGACAGCCAGATACCCCAGAGATTTTGGAGTCCACCGACAAGACAGACAGACACACAGAATTTACTTTCATACGTTTTATAATGAAATTAAAAAATATTGTTGTATCTAGGGAATCGTTAGAGAATAAAATTAGTCAGATAATAACTAGTGTTACGGAATATATAATATATAAGTTGGGAGGTAATTTTTCTGTTAGCTCATTAGTAAAGATGTTTTTAAATTTTTTTTAACACAAAAGATTATGGATAAGAATGTTATTATTATTAATGTAAAACTTATACAATGGAACTGTCAAAGTGTTAGACCTAAATCTATTTCATTAGAACAATTGCTTACACAACAATCTATACATATTGCTGTATTAAGTGAGACGTGGCTCGAGCCTGAGAGCTATTTTAAAATACGTAATTATAATACCTACCGCCTCGATAGGCACGACGGCTACGGCGGTGTTGCGATTATGACTCACAAATCTGTGAATGCATGTGTTGTGTATTCAACGCGTAGTACTAATGCTGGTATCGAACTTTTGCACATTAAAATTACGAATTGTCAACATATTGAAAATATAATAGCTTTGTATTGCCCTTCTTCTGTCAATACAACACAAAACGATTGGGACTCAGTTTTCTCTTTAGCTTCTAGAAAATCGTTATTATTAGGAGACTTTAACGGTCACCACTCCAACTGGTCGGATAGAACAGAGCGAAGAGGGTCACAGATTTTGGATAGTATGCTAGAACATAACTACGTATCAATTAATAACGGAGCGCCTACTCGAATTAAATTAGTTAACGGTTTGTTACAACAGACGGCACCAGATATTTCTTTTGTTTCTTGCGACATTGCTACTTTATTTATGTGGAAAACTACAAACGAAAGTTTAGGTAGTGATCACTTAATAATTGAAATTTCGGCTACGTTAACTACAACACAAAATTTTAAAAAGAAACGTAATTTTAAAAAATGTAACTGGCAGGTTTACTCTTCTAAAACAAATGAATTATTTTTTAATTTTGTTAGCCCAAGTAATTCACAAGATTTATACGATAAATTCTTACAAATATTACATACTGCCGCGGATGCTACTATTCCTACGATTAAAATACCACAAAATTTTAATTCTAAATTTGTACCTAAACCATTTTGGAATGCTGATTTATCTAAAGCCGTAGCCGAACGGCGATTGGCTTTAAAAAATTTGAGAAGGTGTCCATCTGCAGAGAATCTAGAAAATTTGAAAAATAAAATACGCAATGCTCAAAAACTTATTAGGTTGGCTAAATGTAAGTCTTTTCAAGATTTCTGCTCTTCTGTAGATGAAACTGTGTCTACATCGGCTATGTGGCAAAAAATGAAATGGTTAAAAGGATATCGATCAAACTCAAGTATACACTGCTTTGATCAGGAGACGGTCACTAAAATGTTGGTAGATTTAACCCCAGCTTACGCCAATCCACCACAACCACAAATAAACTCAACTAATAATATTTTAGAAACTGAAGTCACTATACATGAACTTTTAAACTCAATAAAGAAAAATGATACGGCTCCTGGCAGTGACGAAATTTCATATTCCATGATAAAACATCTATCGAGTACAGGTAAATCAATATTATTAATAATTTATAATAGGATTTTATCAACCAGTTTTGTTCCTGCTCAATGGCGAGAGGTCAAAATAACACCAATTCCAAAGTCAAATAAAACCTTGCGCCCTATCTCATTAATATCTTGTATTTGTAAAATTTTTCACAATATTTTAAGTAAACGAATAGAGTGGTTTATTGAAAATCAATTGCTGTTCTCGGATAAGATGGTAGGATTTCGTAAAGCAAGATCATGCTATGACAGTCTCGCGCGGGTGGTTTCATACATTCAGGTTGGGTTTTCTAAGAATTTAATTACCGCTGCTTGTTTTGTTGATATCGACAGTGCATATAATAACATAAATGTAACATGTCTTATTAAAATACTAGACAGTCTAGGTGTAGGGTCAAAAATATGTTTATATTTATGGTCTTATTTGACTGAAAGACACTTATCGGTATCTACAGACGGTTATACTCTAACAAGAACTACTAGTCTTGGCTTGGCGCAGGGCGATCCTTTGTCACCGCTTCTTTTTAACATAGCTACTTTACATATTTGCAAAAATATTGTCAATACAGAAATTTCTCAATACGCAGACGATTTCGTAGTGTATACTTCTAAGTATTGCTTAGATTTTGCTGTGTTAGACTTACAAGTAGAATGCCAGAAGCTTCACTCTATGTTAGGATCTTTAGGTCTTGACATTTCAACAACTAAGAGTAAGTTATGTATTTTTAAAAGAGGTGGGTTTAGGAACACAATTGATTTTAAAATTGACAACCAAATTCTACCTGTAGTTAGTCACTACAAATATTTGGGGGTATGGTTAGATAGTTCCTTGAGATGGGGTAAACATATAAATGAAATAATACAAAAAACCTCAAAATACTTAAATATTTTAAAAGTTTTGTCAGGATCTAGTTGGGGCCTACACCAAAAGCACCTACGCCTTTTATATATTACATTAATACGCAGTAGAATCGATTATGGATGTTTTCTGTATGACAACAGCTGTAAGACCAACTTACTCAAATTAGATCGAGTTCAAAATCAAGCATTACGATTAATAGGTGGTTATATTCGTAGTACGCCTATTCACGTTATGGAAAGCGATTTATACCTTCCCCCACTCTCAATACGTAGAAGATATTTAGCAGGTAAGTTCTGGTTAAAATCAAAATCTTTTACTAATAACCCAACTAATGTCCTCATATCAGAGCTACAAAATAATTTACAATCGCCATATTGGAACAAGAAAAAACGTCCTTTATTAACTTCCTTGGCCACAGATTTAGATTCAATTCAAATATGTAATAGTCATCAACTCGAGTCTTTTCAATTGAAAACTTGGATTAGCAGTATTAACTTAAAAGATGTGCTATTTGATTCTATACCTTCCATTGATCGCGCAAAACGCACTTACAGCAGCCAAGCTCTTCAAACTATTTGCTCTAATTATATTGAACAACAATACATGCAATGCTATAAAATCTTTACCGATGGTTCAAAGGAAGGTTCGCAGGGTGGTGCGGCATTCCTTGACCCCTTAGAAGACTGTTACGTTAAACTTAAGATTGACTCTGACATATCTATTATGCATATTGAGTTGATCGCAATAGCAGAAGCTCTTGCGTATATTGAATCAATTCCTTTTGACAAGTGTGTCATCTTGACTGATTCCAAAAGTTCTTTGCAACATTTGGCTCGGTGTACCTCTCCTTCTATGCGAGGCGCACCGATTGCCTATTGTATATTAGAGTCGATCTTGCGTTTAAAGACATGTGGTAAAGATATATTTCTGCAATGGATTCCATCCCACATCCAATTACAAGAAAATGATACTGTAGATATGTTGGCAAGACAAGCGACGATAGATGGAACTTCATTTGGGGTCACTCCTTTATTTACTGACTTTATATCTTTACTTAAACATCAGTGCAGAGTCAAGTGGCAAGAATACTTTGATGAGCGATCAAAAGAAAAAGGTATTTGGTACCGCACTATTCAGCCTCAGATACCTAAGTTCCCATGGATTGACAATAACATATTGAACCGCAAAATGTTAGTGATAGCTCTCAGGCTCCGCTCTGCACACATCCCATCAAATAGTTTTGGTTTTATGATGAAAAAACTACCTTCTCCTAATTGCGTGGAATGTGGTGTGGTAGAGGACGTTCAACATATTTTGATGGAATGTGTGAGGAACGAAGGATACAGAAGATCTTGTTTTGGCCAAAGTCAATCATTTGATGTAGGTTGGTGTAATTCATTATTAGCCTTTCCAATATCACAAAGCGCATTTCCATTGTATAAGTTAGCAGATTTAGGTTTAAAGAAGTAGGTTTATGTATATTTGATAATTTGTGTTTTTTGTTTTGTTTCTTTTTTCTTACTGCATAAGTAATTGTTTTTTCTAATGGGGCAATATGGTCGCTCAGCGACAAAGCCCATAAATAATTAAAAAAAAAAAAAAAAAAAATGTATTGTATATTGTTAGTGTTTTACTGATTATATATGTATATGAATTAAATAAGTGTTTCATAAAACCTGAATAACATTTGAGAACTGACGCAAGTAGAACTGTGAAACACAGATTAGTATGATATGAACTTAAGTTAAGTAAAAGCGTCTAGTTATTTATTTTGGTATACCTTTTTCAAAATCCTGTCATTCTAAATAATTATTTACTAATATTATAATATCTAATCTAACGTCTTTTACCTATTTATTTGATATTACGACCACGCACCACGTTTATGGTTCCAGGTGATATGACAAGAAGTTGACTCATCAGTTATGTCTCACAATTACGTATTAAAAACGAAACTCATTCTTTGACTTAAGCTTTTTAACATTATGTTTTTGTTTTTAAAAAGACAATGTTTTTAAAAAGACAACTCCCGCACTAGGGATCATGCCCTGTGTCGCGGGGACTTTTTACAAACATCAATTAACGGACACATATAACACCCAGACTCAGGACAATAATTTGTGGATCTCACAAATTATTGTCCTACGTGGGGATCGAACCCACAACCTCTTGCGCGGCAGCCGCTGACTTTACCGGCGCGCCACCGAGGTCGTCATTATAAATCGTCAATGGCAAGTAACTCGAAAACTTAACACAAAAGCAACAGACAAGAAGTAAAAATAGACAATAACCTAAAAGCATCTAGCTCACCTCAAACAGAAAACTTTGCATCTAAAAACTAAGCCGGAAACTCACAAAGAAAAAAAAATCCACGTTAAAATAAAAAGTAGCACGGCCGCAAGTACCGAAATGCATCAACTGTAGGACTCTCGGCTGCCAAGTGGCGTGTCCCACAAACACACTGGATACGGGATACCAATACAACTGTTGCAATCAAAGAGAGAGCTTTTAGACAACTTTGAATCTTCTTGTGTTTTTTTTTTGTGTGATTTTCGTTGATTTGGTTTTTATGAGTTTGAGGGATTATGTTTTTATTTTAAAATTTGAATCAGTTCTTCAGCAGTGTTCTTCCCTAGAGTCGATAGAAATTGGGTTTATTTAATAACACTTCTATGATCAGACTGTTCAGTATAGGAATTATTTTTGATTTTATTTAGTGATACCAATGGTACACTACAAACCTCGACAAGCTAAAACATACGTTATTATCTTAGAAAAATATTGCATTGTAAACATTTCTCATAATAATTAAAAACTTTAACGTCGGGTTTATATTGCTTATCACAATGCATAAAAAATAAGTAGATAATAGCTTGAATTGCTTTATCGATCTAACCTAAAGTAAACTGAATTTATCTAATAAACAAGCTGTATAATAAAATAAAACAATACCAAACAAAACACAACCAAAACAAAACAAATATTTGCATTGTTAGCCAGTTACATTAAATAATCTTAATCGTTTTCAAATAGATGCTTTTATACGCAACGTCATGAATGTAATTCGCTTTCGTGGTGTAGCATATATGAGCCGTGTAATGAGTTCAAACGTAACTTCGAATTTCGAACGAATGTGTTACGTAATTGAACGACAACGATATTCATATTCAAATTTGTGTAATGAGTTCCAAAGTTTTGAATTCCTTATTTAAACATTACTGTTCATGTTTGGAAACCATTTTCTTGTCTTAAATGAATATTTTCTTGCCTTTTTAATTAACTGAGTTTCAAAGGTACTTGAGAAACCTCTTTTAGTAAAGATAATAATATAAATTCAAAGATTTGTGTAACGGTGGATTCGTTTTGCGGTCTAAGTCGGTCTAGTTGGTTAAGGCTAGTTTGTAATGCGTTTTTAAGATGCTTGAATATACTGTATTTAATGAGTCTCACAAATCAATTCACACGCAAACACTCTCGTATACTTACGGCTACACATACTCTACGAATGTTTACCCAAACTTAAACAGTTTTACCCAAAAATATTTATCAGTATAATTTCAAATACATTTTACAGCCAACGGCACTTTTGAAGTAAAAGTTGAACGAATTTACCCTACCTAAAATTTTACCTGTTTTCAAATTAAGAACAGTGAACTCTAATTTACACTCACACATATGAACGTACCCTCGCGTTATACGTTCACAAACACGCGTCCATAGAATGTATCCTTTTGTCTATGTCACTGTGTTTATATGTAAGACAAGCGCGCTACTCAAATATGACAGTAATGTTCATTTGAAATCTCTACCCAAGCGACAGGGTTAGAAATGCTCTTTTGTTTCTTCCTTTTTATATGTCTAAGTTAGTATTTTTGGTTTAGTTTTACGTAAATTTTGAAAAAGTATTATAAATGTAATTGTGAAGTGTTATAAACGGCTTAGTTTGGAAACCACTGCCCATATTTAAAAATAAGTCACTTTAGTATATAATTTACCGTGTAATAGTTAAGTAAGTTATCTTAAGATTTAAAGTGTAACTTTCTGTTGGACAATAAATAAACTTAAACTTAATAATCATCACGTCCCATTTATCACAATGGTTTTGGTGAGAGAGAAAAATTTGGCCATCTTGCCACCAAGTCCCGACGTGAGTCTTCTTTATCGTTTATTTAGTAGCCAACCTGGCGTCGAAAGGTGCTTAAGTTGCCCGTAGGCCTGTAATATAGAACTAACTCAAAAACTATGTCACTAAGACGTTTAAGGAATTACCTTAAAATAAATAAATATTAAATTACCTTATACGTCTAGAGTTATTGTAAAAAAAATAAGAGTAATTACAAACGTTAAATTAAAGAAGACTGCACTTTTACTTAAAACATTTAAATGTAATTGCACTTAATGTGTACGAGATAAAACTCTTGTAAGCTGCATAAAATAATTGTTTCAATTTAGAGTACAGTTTTCTTCTTATGCAACTGCTATATTCTTGTCTTGTATTCCATTGTAACGTTCTTGTAGTTTCATAATATTATTTATTCTCCTTTGACTATAAGATATTACACTTTGCAGAGATATAATATACTTGTTGGGGTTGAAAATTTCTCTTCTATGTAGGTACAGAAGATTTCATGTACCTAGTATTTTTATAGGTAGTGAAATTACGGAACTTTAAGATTTAACAGTTTATGTCCAGGGTAGGTACAGCAATATCTCCGTATCGAACCTTACAGAAAGCTTGAATACAGGACAAAGGGCAACGAAATATTAATTTGACTTTACTTGTGCGTCGTTCCCATAACTTTTCACGTCTGCATAAATGCTTCTTCACTCTACGTATAAGTGATCCAATACCATGTGTTTTGGAGAAAACACATGTGCCAGAAGTTTTTTTAGTCTTCATATAATATAATATTTCAGCGTAGAAAAGTATACTTAGTTACTTTGTGATCATATTCAAAGCTCTATTCAAAACAAACTCAATATATTATTTTTAGAAAATTTATTTACTTAGATTTCCCTATTGCCACGGCATTATACAAGTACATACATAAATCAAGAACTGCCTCAGATAGGATCTCATGTGTCGCTTTTAAAATGGAATTCAGAAGCGGAATTGCATTTCGCGAATATAGGTAACGTGGTACTACTATTTTAATGCTTATAATATTATATAGCATTCGTGGATAAAACAAGGTTAGCGAAAGATTGTGTCATCCAATTTCAAAGAAAATACATTCTTTTTTGTAAAAGTATATTTGATTTAAATTAGTCATGATTAAAAATACTACAAGCTACGAACAACTTTGAACGCTAATAAAATCTCCTTTCTATCAATATTTTCTGGAAGTTAATAATAATAATGTATGATTATGCTTTGGTGATACCCATGAGTTTTATTTATATAATTATTATTTTTTGGTGTAACATGACTACAAGGTACATTATGGTTACCAAGGTCATTACTGTCGCACCAACGCGACGGTCAATTAATTTCATAATGATGCTCTTTTGTCATTAGTTTATAAATGTCGCAATGCAGAGGTCAAGCATTTGCATTGATTTTCAAGACCCACACCAAGATTCAAATCAAAGAAAATAAATAAGTAATCGTATTGCTTATCAAATAGAAGCTAGTAATACAATGACAACATCAAAACAAGGAAAATAATAGTTTTCTGTTGCCTATTTGTTTTGCTGATAATTTATTTAGCAGGAAATTATGTTCTTTATCAATGTTTTCTTTAATAGATAGATAACTTCCATTAATATTAATCAATCATATCTAACAGTGTCCATAATCAATTTAATAAGAACTCTATAGTTAACAGACCAGGTAAATATTTAGTATTATAAAGCGTTTGAACCTAACAACACTCCAAGTTCAAAATAACCCTGCCAACACAAGTTATTTTCGAGATCGATAATTTCGCACGGTCCCCAACTTCTCAAGTGAAATATAAATCCAGCAACTCTATTCTCATCTTCAACTTCATTTTTCTCCACAAAGTTTAACAACCTTTTGAAAACTTTCCTGCCTAGAAATAAGCACATACTCTTGTAAAGAAAAATGTAATATTTCAAAGTCTTGGAGTGTTTCTCTAAAGATAATATGAGTTTTACGTCCATCATCAGTATAAAAGGGTTATAAACTATGAAAGGAACACTCACCGGCCCTTTATGGCAGCGAATGAGATAATATATCATGTTTTTGTTAAAATTGTAGCTAGTTTATATACAGTAAAAGTAGCATTGTTATGATGGACTCACAGCTTCCTTACTGCGCTTGTACACGCTAAGAAAATTTGCCGTGTCTACGCCAGACAAGACAAATCTTCGTGTAGACGTCAAGAATTTTGTCTTTTTCGTACACGAAAACATTTCTTGTCTTCCGCAGACAAGACAATTCGGAACGTGTACACGCCAGGATTTTTTTCGTACAGTCGTCAGACGGGCGTAGGGCGCGCAAGTAACAAGTGTGATAATCAGTGTGAGTTTCCTTTAGTAAAAATGTTAACTAGAAAGCAAACAAGTATGATACCCTACTACACCGCTCCCCGCCCCTCCGCAACAACGTTCGCCGTGTCTTGTCTTGCGCAGACAAGAAAATTTTCTTATGCATCGCCGGCGCTGTGTACACAGGTCGTGCTTAGAAACGACACGAATTCTTGCGTAGGCCCGGCGATTTTTCTTATCGTGTACAAGCGCCGTTAGGGTATTGTTTAATATTTATTCCTGAGCATAGGTATATTTTTATATTTTCTTTATGATGATGTGGTGACAGACTTATTTACTTCCTATATTCTTCTTTGAAATATCGTAAAAGTCGTTTTAGAAAATTTTAATAAGCTTCATAAATTGCTAAAATTGATAACTCTACAAAGTTAGTATCATTATCATTAGGAAGTGTAAAAGATTTTACAAATTGGATCACCTATTTTCTTTTTAACTGTAAGGGGAATCCAAAATTTAAGTAGATATTTTTCTTACAAAGTAGTTACTTTCCTTTGCCATTTGCGACTTTAACATGATCTCAATTAACCTACATAATCTATATTAGCTTACCAAAACTTTCAACTTGATAAAGTTTAGTAAACGTCCTGTTCAAGATAAACTAATTTGCTGAAATAGACAAGAATTTAAATGAGGGTAGATTAAAACTTTAAATAGATTGATTAGCTGTCAAGCTTCACACTTTTTAGATGACTAACTATTAATAATCGCGTTATGATTTAAAATTATTTTTGTACAGTTCAAGTGTAAACTATGTTATAAGTACACATACGACTATTTAATTCTGTAGGTCTCTACATAAGGTTTCTATCTAATACATATGCGTTGGTCTGGGTATTTTCTATGTATAATTGTACGTATTTACAAAAAAAAAGTATTTAAGTATGTTTATCCGTTACGGTTGTCTAGTACCCATAGTACAAGCTCTGCTTAGTTTGGGACTAGATGGTGTTGTGTGAAAGTGTGAGGAATATTTTTATTTTATTTTTTATTGTGAACTGGTTTCTGTTCAGAGATGTTTTTACTTTGAAAAAAAAGTATGTAGTACTTATAAGAAAAGGTCTTCTTGTCAAAACTTTTAGTTGACATGTCGGTAAACAAGGAAATAATACACATGGGAAACCCTGCCTTGTTACTATAACAAATTTAATCAAAAGATCCTTTTTTTGGGTTCTATGGATGTTGTGTTTTTTTACACGTGCCCTTTTTATATGTATTGTATTGTTTATTGCTTTAGTAAACTTAAGTCTTACCTAATTTGATGTGGTACTGAAGTGACAACCAACGATCATGGAACCAATGTCACAGGACAGGCCGTGTCACTGCCTATTCTAAACATAGCCAAACTTTAATAACAATTCTCTCATGCTTTGTATTTGTTTGTCACCAGGATGTAACAGGACATACTACGGCGATATTGGGCGTACATATGAAGTGGAGCTACATCGCCCAAGGGAAGATCTAGTGCCTTATGTTTGTCTGCTCACAATAACAGCGGCGGGAGGAGTCCACGGAGATTTGGTGCAGGTTAGTAAATACATCTCAAATAAGATATAACTTCCATCTTTCGGGTTCGATTCTCGCTTAATGCAAGTCTTTGTGTGCATGAACATGATTGTTTGCATTGGTCTGAGTGTTTTCTATGTATAATACCTATGTATGTATTTACAAAAAAAAGTATGTTTATCCGTTGTCTAGTACCCATAGTACAAGCTTTGCTTATTTGGGACAAGGTGGCGCTGTGTGAATGTGTGAGGATTATTTATTTATTTATCTTTCATTCAGAAAACTTTGAAAACTGTGGTTTAATATTAAAAAGAAGATTTATACATTTTTTATTTAAATCTCTATTTTGGACGCAGTGCAGACGGTGCAATGCGCTATACCGAAATTGCTTGTACAATATTTTGCCGTCTACAATACGAGCCACGTTCAAATTCACGACTGTAAACGTTATTCTTTTGGAACAAAGTAAATGACTATGTAATATATTACACCGTTTTATATAAAATCTCAACGTACAAGCGTGGGAGATATGAGTCTTACCAAGTGTTATCTAGGTGTGTTGGTAATAAATTATGAGATTTCAAAATGATTACGTTTTAGCATTTTATTTCTTTACAAGGTTTTTGTAAAATATCTGTAAGATGTCGAATTATGTTTGGCATTTCGCTGCGAAACAATACTTTTTTCCACATAGATTTGAACTCAGAGGGTATCGTGTATCAGTCGTGTACTATACCGCTCAAGCCACCGTAGTACAATTTAACTACACTACAATTTAGCTATTGGTATTCGAGGGAAACAGCTCTCGTTGTTTAGGAGCTACCTTTATGGTAGACGACAATGTCTCAAGATTGGTGATTGGATTAGCGATGAAGTCCCTATTACATACGGTATTCCCCAAGGCAGCATAATAGGTCCAACGCTGTTTCTTTTATACATCAACGACCTCTGCAATCTGTCTCTTTCCCATGGCTCACTGTTTACCTATGCAGATGACACCGCCCTCATATTTCATGGCACTTCATGGGAATCTGTGTTTAGACATGCCCAGATTGGTTTCGATACCGTGACGAACTGGCTAGTCCATAATCAATTATCATTAAATGTGGATAAGACTAAATTCATACCTTTCTCACTGTCGATGTCGGGGAGTGGTAGGTGCCCACCGAGCACGTATGCATTGAAAGCCCACTTGTGTTCGCAAGCTGATCCGCTATGCTGCTGCCCTACTTTAAATAGTGTCACATGTATAAAATATCTCGGTGTGCTCGTCGACGATGTCCTTTCTTTCCGCAATCATATTGATACTCTCAGCAATAGACTGAGAAAGATGACTTACATATTTTCCACCCTGCGGCGCGCAGCAGATGTAAGGATAATAAAACTAGTGTACCAGGCTCTGTGTGAATCCCTTATCCAATATTGCATTGTGGCATGGGGAGGTGCTGCAAAAACCCATATGATAAAACTGGAGCGGACACAAAGGGCACTTTTAAAGGTAGGATGGAAGCTTCCATTCCGGTTCCCCACAACTGAACTCCATGTAAAATGTGGTATTTTGTCTGTCCGAGCTTCGTTTATCAAAAGTGTCATTATAACAACTCATACTAAGACACCCTTCAATGAGAGTATGATTAACAGTGTTAGACGCAAACACAATATCTGTCCCCCAATTTTGGTTAAAACACGCCTTGCGCAGCGCAATTTCTGTTTCTTAAGTGGCTATTTATACAACAAAGTTAATAAAATTATTTATTTATATCCACTTAATAAATATGCATGCAATAATAATATTAATACGTGGTTAATCAATTTGAGTTACGACGAGACTGAAAGTTTAATTACAATAATAAAATAAATAGTAACAAAAAAAAAACATATACACAACCGGTAAAATAAAGTTATTTAATTATACTTACAAAATTTCTATAACAGTTAAATATCTCATCACTTACACCACACACCTACACCGCACACTTCAATATAAACACGCGCATTCACACACTCAGAACTACACAGGCACACACTACATGCCAATTATTCCTACAATATATTTTATCTACAGTTAGTTTATTTTAAGTTACCCTCATAAATGTAATTATAACTTAAAAAATAATTATTCTTAGTTCAATAAGTACTTAACTAGAAACGCACCGTATTAAGATATCTTTATACAAGGGAGACCTGGAGATTTGTAACACAGGTCCAGAACCTAGTACAGACTCCAGCTCTCACTAAAGAACATGTACAACATAACAGATGCTTATAATTTGAACCCAGCTAAGTGCACTTACATCAGATTCACTAAAAACACAACAAACGTCATAAACTCTT
The DNA here is from genome assembly GCA_905475405.1 of Schrankia costaestrigalis. Classification (NCBI taxonomy): domain Eukaryota; kingdom Metazoa; phylum Arthropoda; class Insecta; order Lepidoptera; family Erebidae; genus Schrankia; species Schrankia costaestrigalis. The sequence continues at coordinate 16,973,564 of FR997832.1, forward strand.
GTTACACAATAGGCGGTGAACAATTGAATCTGGTAGAAGAAGTCAGGGACCTGGGAGTTTTGATAGACAGCAAACTTAGTTTCGTACCTCACATAGATGTAATTCTGACAAAAGCATGGAAGATTCTGGGTTTCATTAAACGGACTTGTCGCGACTTCAGAAGAATAGAAACGATACTCGTCTTGTACAATTCGTTAGTTCGCAGTTTGATTGAATACGCATCACCTATCTGGAATCCTAAACATAGTATTCACATAGCACGGATTGAGAGTATCCAACGGAGCTTGACCAAATTTCTAGCGTATAGGGATTCCAGTTGTCCATACCGAGCTGATTACGAGACGCGTTTACGACATTTTGGCCTTGTTACATTGGAGAATAGACGTAAAGCACACGACCTAATACTGCTGCATAAGCTGATTCACGGAAGCGCTGTAGCACCAGAGGTTTTGGCGGAAGTAAATATCTGTGTCCCAAGATTAATACCTAGGCATCCTATTAAAAAGTCTTTTGCAGAGACCGATTTTCGAACGAAATTGTTATCTCCATTGAACAGAATGAAGAGAACGTACAATGATGTTTGTAGTGACATTGACATCTTCGGAAGTTCTGTAGGTGTGTTCAGATCGGCAGTGTGTGCGGTTCTTAGAAACTAATGTTGAGTTTAATACATACTCATTATACAAGTAGTAGAAAGGAATATTGTAAGATTTTAGTGTCGATAAATTTTTAATTATTATTATTATTTTTTTTTTTTTCTCTATCAGTATAATTATTGATTGTAATGTCATGTTTTTAACCAATTCGTTTTTAATTTAATTTATTTGTATTACATACTGTCTGATTATTTAATATTCTATTTTATTATTATTATTTTTTTTTTTACTTTTTTCATAAATTATAAATTTTTAACAAAATTACAAATTGACATTTATTAATTAATGTATTTATTAATATTATATGTAATGACTTATCTAATAATAGCGCAATATTTATACATTTTAATTTGTGATGTTGATATTTTTCAAAGCTTTTATTTTTTGATGTGATGGTTGTATGTGCCTGTAAAGACAATGCGCACAGACCAAGAATTTATAACCTTAATGTAATGTATATTTGTGTAATTGTCGTTGGCATGTCTTTGTAATAAATAAAAAATAAATAATGTTTGTAAAACTTATTGTATTGTTACTTTATGAGAGAAATAAACTGATTAATTGATAACTAAAATTTAAGTAAAAAGGCATTAAAATCATGTTACCCTATAAAAGTTATTCATTTAAAATATAATTGTGACCAAAAGGCCAGTAGGTTAATAACGTTCACGATACGAAGGGTGGTGGATTAAAAAAATCTTATTCTTAACATTTATTTTTAAAACAAAGAACAAGGTTGCAATTTCTCAAACAAGTAATATATTCAATACGAAATCTCATTCAAAAAGCGTTTTTATTCCTTGCAATATTACATATTTTCATAAAGACGTAACAAGAATTCTGCGTCAAAAGGTATTTTGTTAGTTGAGACGCCAAAGTACGAGTATATCCTTGAAATCAAAGATATATTCTCAAACCGTAAAGAATCGGTAAGTGTCGAGGAAATCAGAACCGGACGAAGAGTAATACGTGTCTTTATAGATTCGCCCTTTTTCTTGAATGATATAAAAACTTATATTTGCAACGGTATTTCAGATATATAAAAAAAGTAATAAAAAGTATTATAAAAGTACCAATGCTTTGAGTACCAATTTTTTCCATTGTCTTTCTTCTTTTGGAAATTTTCTAGTTATAATAAGCTTTATAGCTAATTTTATGTAATTTAATACAACATATTCACCATTACCATTAATTGCAACATTGAAAGTTTATAAGTGTTGTTAATTGTGAGAGCCTATCTTTAAAGCAATGGTCTAACTAGATTAACGAGATAGAGACTCAGGTAGCTTAGATGTCATGGCGCTAGACGCGTATAGCCCAGAGATGCAAGTTCGAGTCCTGCCTCAAGAACCAATTTTGCCATTACCTTTATTCTTTTCGATAAGAAAAAGTGGGAGTAAACATTGTGGATTTCTACATAAATAGCTCTACTGAGACTTATGGTAAATTTATGTAACGGTAGGGAATGTAATTCTTATGGGAAAACACACGTGTGGCCAAGCAAATACTACCTACGTCTTGTTCCAAGTTATTACCAAGTTTAATAGTCCTTGCTCTTGCTAGCAGCTGGGGAAACTTGTTATTCGTACTTTACTGTATAATATTCTACAAGTTTTCTTTATTTTTTAAATAAATGGAGAATGGAGGTACTGATTATAAAACAACAATATCGTCGCATAGATGAGCCACAGAAAACTCTATGTTTTTAGATGATAAACAAATATATTTATTTTTACTACTTCCAATCCTCAAAACATTTAAAAAAAGTAAATCTTTGCTTCAAGTTAAGCTAAGCTTCAAGCTAAGTGCCGATACGTGTGTTAAGCCTTATTAATAGCAGGGCAAGTTCTGAACATAAGTATGTAGCCAGACTTAAAATATGTACTAAAAACGAACAAACCGATCGAAAATTATAATGACTAGACAAATTGGGTCAAATTATTTTTAAATCTGTTGTTTGTGATCAAATAAGCTGATCTATTACAATCTAACCTCTCTATCTGTCTCTAACTATACCTACTTACAATCTCTTTTAATATAATTTATTTATTCATTTACTACTACTCCACCCCATCTCATCCCATGGCTATCGTAAAAAACTGACTTAGGGACTATCCGTGAATATCTTTACGTAATAAAAAGAAGGAAAACTGAAATTAAACCCTATACCAATCCCTCTAGCCAGCGTGGTATTAATAGGCCAAGTATCCTTCTATCACGGGAGGAGGCCCGTCCTTGCAGTGGGACATTAATGGGTTGTTATGTTTATTTATTTACTTGTCTGTCTTGTAGAAATAATTTTATTAAAATCTACAGGTCAATAGCATTATATTCGCAGCTTATTTTTTTTCGTAAGTTATGACACCATACACTTCATACTTTACAGCGGATTTAATATCACTATAAACAATATTAGCATAAATATCCTTACCGCCATAATTTACTGTTTTTGTTTACTCACAGTGCCAAAAATATGAAAGAGGTTTACTGTAGGGGCCTTTTTTGGGTACCTTAACATTCGACGTATGAAAAATGTGCTGTCAAGGAGGTCGTTTCATATCCAACCTCTATCTATATCCGCGTTTAAGATAGGTACGATTATACTTAAGCGCCTTGTAAAGGCAAAAGGGAAGCACGTAATGTCTTTTAAAGGGTTATAATATAATGGTTTTATTTTACCATTTTTATGTTTGGTAATTTTTTTTCTTCTTAAATACGAACCATCGTTATACTCGCAAAGTTAAGGACATAGATAATTTTACCGTAAAGCAGAGAATGAAACCAAATATAATTTCTTAAAATATCAATGATATCAGTTTCAAGCTGAGTTATTACCATTAAAATGTAGGTCTCTTTTAACTTTGTTATAAACATACATATTTTTAACTAAGTAGTAACTTTGTTGAAAATGTAGTTTTATAAATAAACTACGAGTAGCTGACCCGTGCCCACTTCGTTGGGCGGCAAAAAAACGCGTCCCTTTTTTAAACATATTTCATTACTGCTCCACTCCTATTAGTCATAGCGTGATACTATAGCCTATGACACTCCCCGATAAATGGACTATTTATACACAGAAATAATTTTTAAAATCGGTTCAGTAGATCCGGAGATTACCCCTACAACGTCACAAACACACAAACTTTACCTCTTTATAATATTAGTATAGATACCATAGATACAAATGAATACCCCATGTTCCATGTTCATGCACACAAATGCTTGATTACTAACAAAATTAGCTTCGCGACTTTCGTGAGACCACTTAGATAAACACTACATGATCAGAATCGTTATTATGTAAACATGTATAGAAATAAGAAAAAAAAACACAAAAGGCAATTTCTTAAAAAAACAAATTTACTGAGAGCCTTATCAATGACGTAAATGTCTTAAATAAATCTTATTTTACCTTCCCTTGTGTTTACGTTTAATTTTCTCTTGTATGTTGTGATTTTGATCTTCTCTGCTATAAAACGCCCAAGGCGTAGCAATGCGGGTCTCAAATAATATTCTGGATTTACGCAAGTAATGGAAGGGGTCCCATTAGAGTGCTTATAGAAATTAATGGGCTGTGAAACCTTAATGAACTTTAATTTAGAACTAATAGTACGAGTATGGAGAAGTGACTAAGTATAAGAAATTTTTGAAATTTGAAAAGTATTGCGCTCTTAGGTATTTTTAATGAGGATTTAGGAAAAGTCATCACTTTATATTTTAAGGAAGATACTCGTGTACTTATTTGCGTTATCAGCGTTGAAATAGTACTGAAATTCATGATCATCATGCACACATGGTTTAATTACTGTGAATTGACCCCAATTTTCTACGTAGCAGTCATCGGTGCCTATATTTTAGACCCTCTCTTCAGAGTAAAAGTGATATTTACCAAAGGATATTGTACCAAAATTACATCAGCGCAAATTCTTGTTCGCGCATTCTCATTTGGTTCACAACCAAGCCACATCTCCAAGTCATAAGGAAAAATCTTGGGCCATTTCATCTCCACCAATAACGTTATACACCACTCCCTGCGTATTATATCTTCCAATTCGGTTTGCACGCTATTTTTACGTTCGTCGGCAAAGACATTGGTTTCACGACATTTCATTTCTGATTTCAGCTCAGTATTTTATATTCGCGTACAAGAAATAATGGAATCGGTGATTTATAGGAGTATATTTTATCAAAGGATAATGATTGAAAGTGTCTTTTAAATTGGTGGTAATATAATATTTAGGATACAATTTAGAATCGAAACCTCGTACTGTTTGAATGTTAATGTACTGGATATTTGGATTTTTATATTTGAATTAATAGGCCAAGTATCCCTCCGTTACTGGAGGAGGCCCGTCCCTGCAGTGTTTATAATTAATGGGCTGTTATGATGATGATGATTTGGATTTATATCACATTTTTTATGGTCGTTTTTACTGTACCATCGAGCACAGACAGTCAAGATCGTCAGCATGGCATCCGTAAGTCAGGTTTGTTTTAAAGCTAAATGTGAGCTTCTAGACGCTTCAAATAAATATCGTCTCTTACTTTATATACAAACATAAATTGTAGGTATGTTTTTCAGTTTCTTGATCCATGATTTTGCGCGTTTGTAATCCAGAGAGCGTTATTAAATGTATTGTAGTCTCCTTTAATATAAATAAACCGGCTCAGCCGTTAGAATTTTGCGCTTCATAAATTTAATCTATTTGTTACAATTCAAAGAAGTTTTGCAGCCTTCTCTGTTTTTTTTTACTACCCTGTCCATTTACACCAAATCAACTTCTTGTTTGTAAAAGAAATCTATTGTAACGTGCCTGGTAAGTTTTACATATATGGTCTAAACTAAATAAGCCAACGCAATCAACAGTACTTATAGCTGTAGTCGAGTCCTAAACTTAGTGAGTTATTAATGGATGCACGTTCAACAGGTACTTAGCAAGTTCTCAGACGAGCTCAGAATTAGAACAGGTGAAAGCTTTGATTAAATTATTACTGCCATTCAATTATTACTGCTATTTTATAAGGAATTGGATAATAAATCGCATGGCAATGAAACAAAAACGTATTTTTGAGAGAGCTTTAAGATTCTTGATATAAGTGTTTAATTTATCTCTGCTGGATTGAAAAGATACTTCCTAACTAGCTATAGATACGTAGCTGATCATTTTCATATTAATTTTGGGAAAAAAATGGGATGTTGACATTTCCACAAGTAACATAACACAGTACAATCATCGGTATTTCTTTATTTGAATTTAATCATAATTAAAATATGGCAAGTAAATACTACTAATTAAATTATGGCAAGTAAGGCTAAGGACGATTAAGGCAAACATTATTAGTCCAAATAAAATTATGGAAATAGAGACTTCGGGTAAATGAAATTGACTATATCAGTTTTAGTTGCTGCTATCGTACTAGTTTTTTTAACTGATGGACGAAAAATGTCCTTTATTTTCGTAACACTTGAATTCGTTCAACCGTGTATCTGTGGTACAAAAACCTTGAAAATGTTTGTACCTAAAACACCGCATGTGCCTAAATTGGTAAGCGAAACGTTACACCAATTAGCTGGCTATACAGGTCAGTAGCTAGAAACGAGTAAAACATCGATATTATGGTTTATTTTTAATTTATATCTGATATTAATAAATTAATGAAAATAATACAGATTTACGCGCCGATGTTCCACTGCAGTAAAGATAAAATGGAAGATTCTTACTATTTATAGCTGCACAAAAACAGCACCAAGGTCTTAAACATAATAATAGAAAGAAAGAAATAAATATATTAGTTCACAAAAATAATTATATACATTGACTGATTGATTGATGATTGGTGAAATAGAAATGAAGAAAAGATTAAAATTGTTTCATTCTTACTCCGTGTGGTGACGGAGTAAGAATACAATATGTCACCACCCCATCTCATCCCATAGGTGTCGTAAAAACCGACTAATTGACTATCCGTGAATATTTTCTTTACGTAATTAAAAGAAGGAAAACTTGAAACAAAACCCTGTACCAATCCGTTTGGCCAGCGTGGTATTAGTAGGCCACGTAACCCTCCGTCACGGGAGGAGGCCCGTCCCTGTAGTAAGATATTAAAGGGCTGTTGTGATGATTGTATCACTTCTTGTCATAACAATCAAGGCACAGTTTTCATCCGTCTCGGAGACCCATATGTTCTCATAAACGAGCATTTATGATAGAATTAATCCTTATTATACGGCTGCAAAGTAACGTTATTTCCACATTTTATTCATACTATAGTCAGATTAAATATGGGTTCGTAAGTCTATCCTTATCTATTACCGTAAATAATCCTTCTGTAAAATCACGTACGAATAAATCATATTATGAATTTATATTCCCAAAAAAGGAAAACAAACTATAAATATTCCGTCTTATTTCGATGTGTGTTCATCGCGTTTTATGTTTGGCTAAGTCTATTCTTCACGAAATTCATCTAGGTATGAAATAGCCTTTCCAGGAGTATTTATCATAACTGCCCATTAATGTCCCACTGCAGGGACGGGCCTCCTCCCGTGATGGAAGGATATTTGGCCTACTAATACCACGCTGGTCAGACGGATTGGTATAGGGTTTAAGTTTGAGCTTTCCTTCTTTTTATTTCGTTATGATAATATTCACGAAGAGTTCCTTAGTCGGTTTTTACGACACTCATGGGATGGGATTGGATGGTGACATATTGTATTCTTACTCCGTCACCACACCGACAATATGACATTTAATATGTTAAGAATATTATCGTCCGAATTAGGCAAACAAATCCTGAAAGTAAATAAATTTGAAATATTATCTCTACTTTGCAAGTATCCCAAGTCCTTTTGATATGATGATTTTTTATTTATATGCCCCTTATTACGCATGGCTCTCTTTGTGTAGGGTAAAGAATAAACCTTTTTAGTGAATAAGCTGATTGTATGCCAGTGACTTTTTTATATTAGGTTTTTACTATGAAATTGCCGTTTTGTATGAAAATTTTATCAGATGTTAGATTTTTCATACTAACGTTTCCTTAGATTTTTAAATAATTATTAAACATAATAAAATAAAAATTTGGTATAATAAGTAATGGCGAGCATTTAAGCTAACGATTGAATCTAAAACAAAGAAAAAAAAGGAACAAGGAAGAAGTTACAATTCAACAAATGGGAAAATCCGCTGTTTTAAATTGGGCCCATGTTCACAGTAAGCCTGTGAACATGGGCCCAATTTAAAACAATTAATAATTATTAATAATACAAATAATAATTATTTTTATTTATTATTTTTAGCTAGATGTTGGTAATATCCTATTTTTCCTAAATTACAAAAAAATATTTAAACAATATACTTACGTTTTAAAAGAATATAGAGTCTAAAGACTGCGCAGAAATAAAACGTCAATTTCATAGGTAAAGACCTTTTATTTCGTAGGCGATACAAAACTGTTTAGGTTTAATCTGTAATGAGTACTTATAAGTCTCCTTTTTAAATACTGCTTGACTCACACGTAACAGTTGAAACCTATGTACTTTTATGCAAATACAAATCTGTTCTGGTAAAAATTAACACACGATTGACCAAGCGTTTGCTTTTGAAATCTATCCTAATATTATAAAGAGGTAAAGAGGTTTGTGACGTTGTAGCGGGTAATCTCTGGATCTACTGAACCGATTTTAAAAATTCTTCTGTGTTGAATAGTCCATTTATCGGGGAGTGTCATAGGTTATATAGTATCACGCTATAACTAATAGGAGTGGAGCAGTAATAAAATATGTTGAAAAAAGTGACGCGTTTTTTTCGCTGCCCAACCAAGTGGGCACGGGTCAGCTAGTAACTTATAAACGTGTAGCAGAGGCCTATATTCGGTGGACTGATGACATAGCAAGAGCAAAAAAAACTTCGTCACTTAAATATAGGTACCCTTATAAACCATAAAACATTTTAGAACAAATACAAGTAAATTAAAAAAAAATCTTAATAGCACATTAACAATTAGAATCCATTTTATATCGTACATAAAAGTCACATTATAACCTTAGTAAAATCCAAATCACCTTCATAATACACAATATTTGAAATTAACCCTTCGCGTAGCTTTCTCATTTTGGCCGCAATTAAAGTAACGATCTAAGCCATATCCAGTTACGTAGGTAAAATGTAAAATAATAGCTTATACAAACTCTTTCAATAAAAAATGAAAGCATTTTTAACAAAGATAAATTAAAAAGATTGTTAGTAATTTGTGTTTGTTTAAAATATACTCGTAGACATTATAACTGTTCGGTATTCTGCGTAAAATAATAGAAGCTCTGTATTTTACGTACAATAATTGTAGCTTTGTATTTTAAGTAAACTAATGTTATATTGCCGAAAAGTTAAATAAACAAGAAATACAAAAAAACTAAAACCATTTTATGTAAGTTTTGTACAATCTGGGCCAGATTGTACAAAACTTAACTTTTCGGCAATATAATATTAGTTGATATAAAAAAATTGATCGCTTATTTGATGGTACGGTAGCGCGTTTAGTGTCAAGTTTAACTTTTTAATACAAAAATAATTTATTCGAAGCAGAAGCATAACCTATCTTATCTTTACTTTGAAACCCATTACAATGTAATAAAAAACAGCTCTCACATTTACTTTTAACATAATATTCTTGACGACAAAGCGAGCTCTAAACTAAAATACCCGTAGCCAAAAATCCATTAGATATTACCGCAGTAACACGGCCTGAGGCGCGGCTCACCGCTATGAAAAGCAGTATGGCGGATGCATAGCAAAAATAATTTCGCTTAGAGCGCGGTGCCTCGTTACAGTCCAGATAACAGACCCCCTCGACCCTTTAACCCTTCACAATTATGAGGTGAGATCCCACAGTTCAGTTGAGTCTGTATTCCGAGCGTATTTTTAGCTTACTTTTGTATAAAAATGTTTGTAACAATGTTTTATAAAAGTGCTTTTGAAGGGCAGATTACGCGAATATTTAAGGTAGTTTAAAGTAGTAAATGAAATGTTCTTTTAGACGCTTAAAAGTGAATAGTAAATGTAAGTGATTTCTGTTGCTGCTTCTCAGTGTTCGATTACCACTCAATGCAAATCTTTGTGTGCATAAACATGAATCTTTGCTTTAGTCAGACAAATAAAAATGTCACCTCCCCTTCTAATGCCGAGGTTGTACTGTATAATAGTCACTTGTAAAATAGGAAAATTGCCACAAAACCGCAGAACCTTTTACCACTGTAATTTTTTTAACCTCAGTTTTCCTCTTTGCTTAGCGGTAGAACATTAATTACCTTATTTTAAGTAAGTAAGAAATCTTCACTAAAACCATCATAACTACGTATCCCCTTCCGTTAGGGGATGTGTGGCTCTCAAGGGGTTAGGCAAACCCCTAGTGTAGCCACTAAAAGTCCTCAGCGGCACTCCTTCATCGTCTACTTGGAGGTGGCCTGGGAAACAGGCAGAGCCTTTGCGTCCAAAAAAAAAACCAAAAATACAAAAAACGTAACTAGGCACTACAATGCCATTATACTTATTCTAAATAGCGCAAACAAAGTTGTTGAACCAACACATAGATTGCTTTCTCAGGATACATCTTCTCCTGTCATCTACAGCTGACAAGGTCGATCGAATTATATCGATGGTATCAACAGATCTATCAACATTGCAACTACCTATCAAATTCACTCGTGCTTTTATAACTGTAACATATAAATGTGATAAAGTTTTCTTGTTACATTTAATAACAAAGTTAACTTTAGATTGTTACAATTGAATTTAATTTTTTTTTAAATAATTTTGCAAGAAAATTTAATTCAAAATCCCCTGGTCAGCGATTTGTTAGATATTTACATTTTGTTCTGACTGTCCATCTCTACTGTGTTATTGAGGGCTTGAAAGATAATATTTATTGACCTATAAAGCTAGTAAAATCAGCGGATCTAATTCAGTTATTGAAATCTAACAATTAAAGAAAAAAATAGAAATATTATTATCAATAATAATATTATCTCTAACATATAAATGTAACGCTATCTTACCCAAAATAATAGTAAAGATTATAAATAGATAACATCCAGACCAGTCATTGCTCACAAGATTTAATATAGAGCGGGAATTGAACTTGAACTTTTTCGTAGCAAGCTTATAACCGCTACTTAAAGATAATAACAATTTTTACTTTGTAGCCGACATTATCGTAACTCAGATAAAGTTCTTTCTTTATTTCATTGATACTGTTATGCTTGAATTTTTATATTTCTATTCAAAAAGTTTTACAAAAGGTAAGGATGCGAGATGTTTTAAATGTTTCCCGTTTCGTTATCAGCTGAGTCTAACATTGTACATACACAAACTCCCGCAATAAACCTTTATAATTGTTGTTCAGGTATACTTTGCTTACCCCATTCTGGCCTTATATTTCGTTTTGTTTCGTTTTCACTTAGGTATTGTTTAATTCGAACATTGTTTGAAATCTACCCCTCCATTTCGATCTCATTATGTTTTACATTAAAGTATTTGTTTATAGGTAATGATCTTCTTTGTGGAATTTCCTTTTTAGTTAAAACATGTTTGATAGCCATTGAAAATAACGTGGAAAAGTTATAGGCGCATCAAACAGGCGACCTATGACCTTTTACACTAGCATCTATATCACAAATTACTTAATAGTTACTTATTAGCTATACACTGACTAACTGACACTCCATCTGTTACCACCCTTACAAGAAACTCAACAATTATGTTGAGAGTTTACAGCAAAGATTCAAATGCAAAAAGTTTTGATGTATCAGACTTGTTGGTTCCGTTGCGCGCAGAAAATCTTATTACATATATTTGTTCGCGTTGTTTATCAGAAATACTAAAGAAACTTATAGTTTTTAACAGAATAAATAGATAAATAACGATATACGTCACACATCGGCGAACCGTAACGGTTCGCCGACGATATTGTACTGTTCGCTGAAACAAAGGAGTGCTTGCAAAACATGCTTACAGACCTGGAAAGAGAAAGAAAATGGTAGGTTTATCGATGAACGCCTCCAAAACCAAAGCACTAACAAATACGTCCGAAGACCCATTGCTTATAAATGGCGTACCACTTGAGTATGTTAAAGAGTACACTTACTTAGATCAACAAATCGCGACAAGTGATATAATGTCAAAGGAAATAGACACTAGAATTGGCAATGCGTGGAAGTGCTTCTGGGGGTTAAAAGAAATAATGAAAAACAAAGAAATTAAAATAGCAATTAAATCAAAATTATACAATACCTGCGTGCTGCCCGTTTTAACATATGGTTGCCAAACCTGGGCTCTTACTAAAGCACAAAGCAAAAAGCTTGAAACTTGCCAGACAGCTATGGAGAGGAGCATGCTACATTTAAGGAGATCAGACAAAGTCCGTAATGAAACCATCAGAAACCTAACAAAAATACAAAATGTCACAACCAGAATACGCAAACTTAAGTGGCAATGGGCAGGACACACGATAAGAGGCCCTGAAAAGTGGAGCAAAAGGATAATATTTTGGTATCCCAGAAATAGAAAAAGGAAACGAGGTAGACCATTTCGAAGATGGGAAGACGAGATAATGGCGCTTGCGGGAAAACTCTGGACAAGGAAGGCTCTAAACCGGTCAGAGTGGAAGGAAATGGAGGAGGCCTTTGCCAAAATTGGGCACACAGACAGTGTTGGCGATGTCTTAGACTAAGTAGAGTTCCAAACTTAATTTATATTATTGTAAAAAAATATTGTGTCTGAATAAAGGCTTTTATTATTATTATTATATTATACGTCACACATTCACACAACACCATCTTGTCCCAAACTAAGCAGAGCTTGTAATACAATCTACTTAGAACCAACACACAGTTTTCAGACCAGCCTAACTTCGATAGGTATAAGATTTTGTAATATCTTGGTATAAAATTACACCTTATTATGCTATAATTTGGATAATAATGGTTAGACACTTTGTTTGTTTCAAATCTGTTCTATGCAAATTTTGGTGGAAATGCTGACGGTAACAAATTGCAGTCGTTATTCATTTGTTAACTTGTTCTCGAGTCACATGTTGTACGTATTTCATTTAAAATGAAGGAGGAATGTTTTGTTCTGCGTCATGTGGATTTGTTTGACAAATTCCGAAAATGTTTGTGTATGCTTGGGTACCAAGTTATGTACATTTTCATTGTAGTGGTCTCAGTGGTCATATTAAAAATTTCAAATTTTTGTTTGTAGAAAATTAGAGACATAAAATTCTTTGAATTAATAATAATAATAAATTCTTTATTGCAACATAATGTGTATACAATTACAGTGTAAGCCCTGATTCCCAATTAGGAATTAATTTCGTTTACAAACATAACTGATTATCTTAAATTGACTATGCGCGAGGTCTTGAATTAGAAATCCATGCATAAAAATAAATTGTGTGATCTACAAATAATTTAGACCTTTGTAAAGATAATCAAATTTGCACTTAAATACAAAACCGTTCTTAAAAGACATTTCCTTGATAATATTGAGAATATCACAAATTATTGATGTACTTGCCCAAACTAAACTAACTTAACCAATTACTTATACTAATTATACAAAATGTACCGTTTTTAAATGCTTAGTTATTTACTTTGTCTTATTTTAAAATTACAAAACTTATTAAGTAGACATTAAACCTGTGTTCGTAGACTTTCAGGACTCGGTATTTAGCATAAGGACAAACCTCCGTAGTTTATTTATGTTATTATGTAAAACTGTGTTTGTATGAATTTGTAATATGATAATAAAGGATAAAAAAAAACTTTCTCACTTTAAACAGCAATGGCAGAAGTTTATGATTTCAGCCTTTACTGGCTCCTTTTTGACGTTTCCTCAATCACACACAAAACCCTCTGTGCCCCTGAAACTATATTATAGTACTCATCCTTTACTGCACTGATAGAATAAGTCCTAATCTTTTCCGTATCTGCACTTTATTTTCAAGACCACAAAATTTTCAAAATCTCCGCGCGAACAAAACATTATTATATCAGATAACCTGCAAAGTAGAACAATAAGCAGGTATTTTATTAATGCATCACGTGTTAGGAATATAAAATTATAGAACAATATCCAACGTGAATGTAAGAGCCTTACTAAGAAACAGGTCAGTTGTTGCAAGCACTGACCGGAAATTGAACCACACTGAACACGATAAATATTACATAGACAGTTTTTAGTTCTATAAAAAAAAACTAATGTTCAGTAAGTTTGCCTGCTTTTAAACTATTCCAAAGAAAGTTCTAATTTTGGTTATACTTTTTAATGTTTCATCATCATCATAACAGCCCATTAATGTCCCACTGCAGGGACGGGCCTCCTCCTGTAACGGAAGGATACTTAGCCTGCCTACTAATATCACGCTGGCTTGATTGATTGGATTGGTATAGGGTTTAATTTCAGTTTTCCTTCTTTTTATTTCGTAAAGATAATATTCACGAATAGTCCCTTACTCGGTTTTTACGACACCCGTAGGATGAGATAGGGTGGTGACATATTGTATTCTTACTCCGTCACCACACGAAGAGTTTTAATGTTTGCTGGTCTGTAAAAGAGCAGCGATGTAAAAGCGGACGAGGCTTGGTACCAAGTTTAGACATCAATGACGCACCAAAGTTTGTGTCTATTACTAAAACTGATGGACAATAATTTTATTGATACAGTTTAATGTTTTTTGTGTAAAACATCATTAAACTATAAACAATTGTAAATAAATCGTCTCCTATGAGATTTAATGGACAGCGAATAAGACTGTAATTTTTTTTTAGAATAAAACAAAAAAATAATATAACTAAAAGATCCCTTATGAGGATTCAACAAACATTGTACAAGTACAAGGTTACATAGTACAAGCTCTGCTTAGTTTGGGACTAGATGGCGTTGTGAAAATGTGTTAGGATTATTTATTTATTGTATACGCTATAAACATATTTTATCAGATTTTTCTCTAGAGTTCTACTTATAAGCCCACGCATAACAACAACATATTTTATTCATCACATTGTCGATCTGTTTCTGTTTTAAGTAAAATATTCCCTAGTGACGTGTATCATTCGGACCTATGATCCTTCCTCTACGAAGCAAAATTTGGTTACCTAATCTAAACTAACAACGACCCCTTATGGCTAACGCAGACTTGGACGGCATGGCAAAGTATTTTAATTTTTACTAATGGAAATTCAACCGTACTGTTACAGAAATACGACATAAATTACTATGCTTTAAAATGATGTCGCGGCATTGAAAAATCCCTTTCAATCAAAAATCCCTGTCTGCGTTAGCCATTAGACATACGCGCTGACCCTATTTCACTCGACAAGTTAACATAGATTACAAAGTCATGTGATTAATTGTAAAATCTCTTATTAAATGTACCTTTAGGTAAAGTTTAGTTTACCATTATCGATTATTGTCGACCTCTGTGGCGTAGTGATTATTTAACATGACTGCTACGCAGAGGTCTCGGGTTCAATTCCCGCTCAATGCAAATCTTTGTGTGCATGAACATGATTGTTTGCATTGGATCTGGGTGTTTTCTATGTATAATATGTACCTATTTACAAAAAAAGTATTTAAGTATGTTTATCAGTTGTCTAGTACCCATAGTACGAGCTCTGCTTAGTTTGGGACTAGGTGGCATTGTGTGAAAGTGTAAGGAATATTTATTTATATATTATAAACCGTGTTTAATAATATTGACATCTCGTAAATAAGGAAGTAAGAAGTCAGAAATAAACAATAATAATGTTAAATGCGAAAGCTGATTTTCACATCGTAAAATAAAATGTTTAATAAAAGCCAATAAGTACTGATAATTTTATAATACATCAAAGGGTTAAACTTAGCAACCGTAGAACGCACACTAAATTACAAATAAGAAAAACTCCAAAAGTTACTTTGGAATCAGTCAAAAGTTTCACGTGATTAGCACAATCTTCAATCGAAGGGAAACTTTGAATATGTTCTTATGTACCCCGAATCGTCAAAGTAAAAGAGGCATAATACTTTTCTTAGAAATATTCTCTAACTGAGTTATCTGTTTTCGTATCTACGAGTACGTGACGTCGAAGTAAAATTAGTTTCTGAAGTGAAGGATACTGGTTTATTCATTTCGAGGAATGTAATTTAAGTAATTGTTCGTAACCTTTCAGAATTTCAGGGTCTGCTTATTTTTCTTTCTTCTCAAAAACTTATTTAGGCATTTCACCTAATAACTCTTAAAGCTTTAATAATGCGATGTTATTGTTTGAAAAAAAAAACAGAATAAGGAACGTTGAGTACCAAACCAACACAAATATGGCGTTGTGTAAATAAAACTATAAATATTATAAATATTTCTCACACATTCACACAACGCCATCTAGTCCCAAACTAAGCAAAGCTTGTGTTATATCAATATTCACATTTTGTTGAACATAGAAACACAGTAGATAACAGTGATATTGTTAAATTATAAAGTAGATCACGGTGATGCAAAATCACAGCACTAATTTCCATCTGGCGAAACATGCCCGTGAATAGTTAAACACTGCGGATCTCGAATTTGGCAAGAATTCAACTACCATCCTCGTCCATCTGATATCCCTTGACTTCAGTCAGTAAATAAATAATTGCTAATACCCAATAGGGCAGTAGCAACGTCAGCGAATTCATGGTTTAGTAATAAATTGATGTTGGGTGTCGACCAAGCGTCAGCCGGATCAGACTATTAAGTCGCTATAGCTCTCCTTTAATTTGATTGTCCAAGACCTCTGTTGTCATAAATCTTGAATAGCCCTTTATGAATTACAATCGCCACTTTCACTCTTCGCCGTAGTTATATTTTAACTTTAATGGCACGTTTATCGTTAAAAGTCTTGGCATGGGTCTCATTTATATTTGGTGTGTAACTAAACTTTTTAATATTGTTTTATATATGAAACGTTTTGATGGAGATTTTCGTTGTGATCAAAGTAAAAGCAAAATAACTTTTATCAATTGTAATAAAACAATTCGCTGACTAGGATTTAAACTTCGTTACTGTGTGTTCAAGAAACTTCAACAGCTTGCGGTGACCGATTTAGATCAAGCCTCGATTATACGCGGTACGGCCATTTAACTCAGCCAGAATAAGTTGAAATAAAATAAAAAGAAAGAGAAGCCGCTCTCAGTTTAGCTCACAACCGACGATAAATTACCTTCAATAAAGAAAATATCCTTAACTGCCACCACAGTCAATATAATTGGAATATTAAATGGAAGGAAAATTTAACAAAAAGGTTGTACAAATTATGAATAAAGCCTAATTATTCCATTGTATACTATTTAAAATGTAAAGTAGAGTAAACTTTGACTTATAAGAATCGATATTATAAATGCTGTTTTAGAGATTAAAATAAGTAAATAAGTAATAAAATAAGTAAATAGTTATAAAAAAATAATTATAAATAAAAAGTATTTCAATGCCCGGGGTAATGTTAATAATAAAATAGCTTATTATCTTGTTTCAACATAAAATCACACGTGAAATTCCGCAGGTTTTTCACTTTTTAATTTGCAGAGATTTTTCGCTCAAAGAACCCATTTCTGTATAACTTAATCCATAATTCAAGCTAACGAGCTATGTGTAGGTAGCAGGCGCACTCGAGCATGGATTAGACACAGAACGTCCGCATAAATTAGCTAAATCCCCAAAGAGGGTACGTTCTGACAGAAACAGTTGCATTTTGCCTGCCAAGTCCTAGCCAGAACGTTGTCTAGTATGATTACCGTGAATAAGTACTAAGATTGCGTTTCTTGTTCGACCCAAATAAGGAGGAGAAACAGTATGTGGATAAAGTTGCCCTATACTTTGCTGGAGCAGAATGAAGCTAAATGAAGTTGGGACAAACGGGTCAAATGACGTAATGGAACTTTCTGTAAGGTTCAATTAAAATAATATGCTAGTGTAGTATTATAAATACTGGAAAGAAATAAAATTGTATCAAATTGCTTTTTTTATTAAACCCGTTGGTTTGTTTCCGTTTAATTAGTCAGAAGCAATTAACAGTGCTACAAGGAAACGGAAAAGTTGATTTGCTTTCGTTTTATGTTACATGCAGACCTCTTTTTTATTTCTCCTCGCTCCTCCTCTATTTTACATCTAAGAAAATATTTGTACCTTAAGAGAGAAATAAAGAAATATAATAACTTCCTCTTTATCAATATTTCATACAGTGACGACATCTCCTTTGAAAACTTCTTCGTAACATAACGTCATCTATTTCTAAAAGCTAAATATTTAGATGAAAGGTCTGCCAAAGATATTATACTAAAATAAATGACATTGTAAAATCATAAAATAGTGCACTATTGTTTTATTGATAAGTCTCAGACAGTATTTTATATGCTTCAGTTATGTGTTCAGTATAATCATAAGCTGGTTGATCACCCTTTACAATCCATGTAGATCCAGATTTTGCTTTTTTGATAACATGTAGAATACCGCTCACAGCTGATTCTACCCTGCAAGCAAATTAATAGTTAAAATATACTGACTAAACGCTTTTGGTAACAAAATTGGTGAAATTGGTAATAATAGCATAGCTAGTAGAATCTTTTTTTATCGTGGGAACTTTTAATTTACATTAAGGGGGATTTACACGGGTCGATTTTTGCCGTTCGGCTAGTCGTTTGACTAATCGCCTCACCAAAGCGACTTGCAAATTCTCCCTTGCGGCCTACCTGAATTGCCATTTGATGATGGAAAATTGACGCCGCGCGCCAAAAATTGTGCGGCTTTAGTCACCCGTGTAAATCCCCCTTCAGAATCACTAAGAAGATAAAAAATACTGTTCAAAGACTAGAACCGATGTTGCACCTGCCTTTATGGGAATAAAGCCAATGGGTGGCTCTTAAAAGTTTTCCCATGAAAAACAAAACTTATTACAAATTTGAATTACAATTTAAATTGACGACCTCTGTGGCGCAGTCGGTATATTACATGGCTGCAACGCAGAGGTCTCGGGTTCGATTCCCGCTGAATGCAAATCTTTGTGTGCATGAACATGATTGTTTTCATTGGTCTGAGTGTTTTCTATGTATTACAAAATTAAAAGTATTTAAGTATGTTTGTCAGTTTTCTAGTACCCACAGTAGAAGCTTTGCTTAGTTTGAGACTAGGTGGCGATGTGTGAGGATTATTAATTTATTTATTTGCCGCAAATTCCATTCTTGTTACTTTCTCAGTCACATCTTCATAATAACAAGTTCATAAGAATTTATGTTATAACGGACAGTTTCATTTGAAAAGTTTGAAACTTATTGAATTAAAACTACCTTCATTGGTTACTTTAATTTTATCTGTAACTGCTTGTTATCCGTGATTTTACAAAAAGTAAGTATTTTGAACTCGAATTGATATAAGTTCGTAAAGAATGTTCAAATATTCTTGGATTCCTTTTAGTCGTAGTGTTAGTTATATGAACATAACAGTTTTCATTTTAACGGACTTGAAAAATAAATGTACGTGTATTTTGTTCAAAAGTATGTACGTACAAAATTACCTAAAAAAACTGCAAACAAAGGACTTGCAACCACTGCTATTTGCAAGTATTTCATGTATGTGTGGACTGAGGGCCCATTTTTTTTTCTGCGGCTTTTTGTAGATTAATCAACAAAAGTGCATAGTTAAAGTTGTTAAAGAGTTTGTTAAACGAATATCAGAGTTTGTTAAGACTTCATTCAAAAGATATATCGCTTTAAGTGGGTCCCTCAGTTCAAACACAAAATCTCCCATAATTAGATAGGTAATGAATTAAACAAAAATTTTTTGTTAAAAACCCTTAGTTAAACATGTATAAAAGTATAAAAAGCATTGAAAAGCCTAATATGAGTAGATAATAAAAAATAACAAACGTTTTAAAAGGTCCCTGAGGGCCCACTTGAATTTATCTCATAATTAATAAATAATAGCATGAACATTAAATATTCCTAAGCCAACCATTTGTTAAAAGGGCAAGGATAAATTTAAAATTAAAGAAAGATCACAAACAGTGATAATTATTGTTATTTTTAAGTTTTTAAGTGGTCCCTCAGTCCACACACTATGCAAATGCTAATTGTTAAATATATAATTAAATACAACAATTATGAAAATGGGGAACCTTTCAGTGCATAGTTAATTTTGTATTTTATCGATTTGTATTTATCTTATCACTGGTTTTATAATTCTTTTAAGAAAAAATTACAAAATATGTTTTTCGTACAAGTAGAGTGTCCATGCAGTCAAGAGATAATCAAGAACCATTACATACATTAATGAAGCCGGACTCAAACCCGCGTGTCTGGACTAAACGCGTCCAGCGCCATGACCAATTAGGTCACCCGAGTATCCGTCTCGACCCCCAAATTTAACCATTGCTTTATACGACGCCGGGCCACAACTTACAAACTGTACAACGCCATCTAGGCACGATGGCGTTGTACAGTTGAGTTCGAGTTTGGTGGTCGAGATGGATGCTCGGGTGGCCTAGTTGGTCATGGCGCTGGACGCGTATAGTTCAGAGACGCGGGTTCGAGTCCCGCCTCGAGTAACAATTTTTTCCATTGTCTTTCTTTTTCGGATTTACAAACTTTGTTCTATTTTATGTGTCTGACAAATAAATAGATTTTCTGTCTTTCTTTCAATAAGTAAATAAACCGTGCAAGTGCGAGTCTGACTCGTGCACCGAGGGTTCCGTACAAACCAATATTTATATATTTATTTTCGCGCCAGAATGCGATGACTTCACGACTCATCTTTTAAAAATTTTACGACGTGACTTAGCTGTCAAAAATTATTTTTCCAATATAAAATAAATATGTATGTGTGGACTGAGGGCCCATTTTTTTTTCTGCGGCTTTTTGTAGATTAATCAACAAAAGTGCATAGTTAAAGTTGTTAAAGAGTTTGTTAAACGATTATCAGAGTTTGTTAAGACTTCATTCAAAAGATATATCGCTTTAAGTGGGTCCCTCAGTTCAAACACAAAATCTCCCATACTTAGATAGGTAATGAATTAAACAACAATTTTTTGGTAAAAATCCTTAGTTAAACATGTATAAAAGTATAAAAAGCATTGAAAAGCCTAATATGAGTAGCTAATAAAAAATAACAAACGTTTTAAAAGGTCCCCGAGGGCCCACTTGAATGTATCTCATAATTAATCAATTATAGCATGAACATTAAATATTCCTAAGCCAAACATTTGTTAAAAGGGCAAGGATAAATTTAAAATTAAAGAAAGATCACAAACAGTGATAATTATTGTTATTTTTAAGTTTTTAAGTGGTCCCTCAGTCCACACACTATGCAAATGCTAATTGTTAAATATATAATTAAATACAACAATTACGAAAATGGGGAGCCTTTCAGTGCATAGTTAATTTTGTATTTTATCGATCTGTATTTATCTTATCACTGGTTTTATAATTCTTTTACGAAAAATTTACAAAATATGTTTTTCGTACAAGTAGAGTGTCCATGCAGTCAAGAGATAATCAAGAACCATTACATACATTAATGATGTTACATTACGTTTTAAAGTTTCTGCATAGTCATAAAGTGTGAGATAAAAGTAAATAGTTGTAATTGTGTTGGGCCGTATGCGGACCGAATTGAGTGCTATTTGATGCAAACGTAAACAAACAATAAAAAAATACATGTTCCTGTTAAATTAATGATTTAAAAAAATATATATTACGAAGTACCTAATCTTTAAATTTTCCAAAATTATGACATAGAATTCTTATGGTCCCGTATTGCAGTTAATAATAAATTGATAAAAATGTTAAAAAACATAATAATTTAGTCTACATAACTTTAAAAATATTTTTTTTATTTTACTTTCACTCTGACCTCTTATAATAGCAGTAGATATTGACAGTTTTATTCTAAATTATTTATCTATATAGTAACTCTCAAATCCATAAAAACAAGAACCATATAAAAGAAAGTAGAACTCTCAAATCTGTGGTAAACTGTCAGCTTGTTGATTATCGTGAATTCGTTCAGTTACGAGTATTAATTTTAAATTAAAATAAAATAAAATTGTATTATTATTCTACCCATATTATTATTTATTTTCGCGCCAGAATGCGATGACTTCACGACTCATCTTTTAAAAATTTTACGACGTGACTTAGCTGTCAAAAATTATTTTTCCAATATAAAATAAATAACCCTTAAATATTTATTTTATTTTGTTTTTAGTATTTGTTGCTATAACGGCAACTAAAATTCATAATCTGTGAAAATTTCAACTTTCTAACTGCCATGGTTCAGGAGATACAGCATCGTGACATACAGATGGGCGGACGGACAGCGGAGCTTTAGTAATTGGGGTTCCGTTTTTACCCTTTGAGTACGGAACCTTAAAAACTGTGGATTTCGTGTTACAAACAGACACTCCAATTTTATTTATATGTATAGACATACAGATATGTATTACGATTGTAGCTAATTAATAATATAACCTGTCACTTGTCTAAAACTTAAAATTTTATTACATTTTAATTTTACTGTATTGCAAATTTTATTGTTTTATTTTTTACATTTAAAAAAAGGTTTCAATTTAGATTTATTTGATTAATATTAATATTGTGTAATGTTTTGCTTGCCGTGGCAACTTGTAATGGAATCAGCACTGTTGCTTGAGCTACTTAAATATTGTATTATTTCTGATTGACTTTGTGTATGTTTCGTGGGTTATCCTAATTATAAATAAATAAATATCTAAATTAATAATAAATGACATTAAAAACAAATATACAGCCGTTTTCTTAAAACGTGGACACCCCACACCAGACTTAGTATGAAAATTAATAAAACAGTTAAAATGACAAAAAATATAAATAAACCAGACACAAGAAAAATACAGATCGATAAAATACAAAATTAACTATGCACTGAAAGGCTCCACATTTTCGTAATTGTTGTATTTAATTATATATTTAACAATTAGCATTTGCATAGTGTGTGGACTGAGGGACCACTTAAAAACTTAAAAATAACAATAATTATCACTGTTTGTGATCTTTCTTTAATTTTAAATTTATCCTTGCCCTTTTAACAAATGTTTGGCTTAGGAATATTTAATGTTCATGCTATAATTGATTAATTATGAGATAAATTCAAGTGGGCCCTCGGGGACCTTTTAAAACGTTTGTTATTTTTTATTAGCTACTCATATTAGGCTTTTCAATGCTTTTTATACTTTTATACATGTTTAACTAAGGATTTTTACCAAAAAATTGTTGTTTAATTCATTACCTATCTAATTATGGGAGATTTTGTGTTTGAACTGAGGGACCCACTTAAATCGATATATCTTTTGAATGAAGTCTTAACAAACTCTGATAATCGTTTAACAAACTCTTTAACAACTTTAACTATGCACTTTTGTTGATTAATCTGCAAAAAACCGCAAAAAAAAAAATGGGCCCTCAGTCCACACATACATAAATAAATAACCCTTAAATATTTATTTTATTTTGTTTTTAGTATTTGTTGTTATAACGGCAACTAAAATACATAATCTGTGAAAGTTTCAACTTTCTAACTGCCATGGTTCATGAGATACAGCCTCGTGACATACAGATGGACGGACGGACAGTGGAGCTTTAGTAATTGGGGTTCCATTTTTACCCTTTGAGTACGGAACCTTAAAAACTGTGGATTTCGTGTTACAAACAGACACTCCAATTTTATTTATATGTATAGACATACAGATATGTATTACGATTGTAGCTAATTAATAATATAACCTGTCACTTGTCTAAAACTTAAAATTTTATTACATTTTAATTTTACTGTATTGCAAATTTTATTGTTTTATTTTTTACATTTAAAAAATGATTGCAATTTAGATTTAATTGATTAATATTAATATTGTGTAATGTTTTGTTTGCCGTGACAACTTGTAATGGAATCAGCACTGTTGCTTGAGCTACTTAAATATTGTATTATTTCTGATTGACTTTGTGTATGTTTCGTGGGTTATCCTAATTATAAATAAATAAATATCTAAATTAATAATAAATGACATTAAAAACAAATATACAGTCGTTTTCTTAAAACGCGGACACCCCACACCAGACTTAGTATGAAAATTAATAAAACAGTTAAAATGACAAAAAATATAAATAAACCAGACACAAGATAAATACAGATCGATAAAATACAAAATTAACTATGCACTGAAAGGCTCCCCATTTTCGTAATTGTTGTATTTAATTATATATTTAACAATTAGCATTTGCATAGTGTGTGGACTGAGGGACCACTTAAAAACTTAAAAATAACAATAATTATCACGGTTTGTGATCTTTCTTTAACCCATTTGGACCCAAATACAAACCAGAGAATTTTTTTTGAAAAAATCTTTATTAATATGTGTAATAGGGCTTACAGAAACATTAAAGAAGAAAAAAAAATTTAAAAAAAATGTCCATATATGAAAAAAAACCCCGTCCTTAAACGGGGCCAATGGGCTTAAGTGTGGTAATTTTCGAAACATCCTTTTTCTATGTATAATGTTTTAATACACTTTTTACACTGCTAAAGTCCTTCCATGTGGCATACGGCACATCCCAGTTGACTTGGCAGTTTCTGAGGGAAGTTTCCAACGCTATCTAAATTCATTTCTGGCACCTCAGAAGCTGGTTTGCGACGCCTTCTATCGGTTCTCTTTGTACCAGCAGTTCGCAAATACGACCTTGCAATACATTGCCGAAATTGGAGCTGATCTTGATTTTCATCAGCAACGAAAACATGAACACTCCAAGCATTTGCTACCGCCAAATCTAACATGTAGGTGAATAAAACCCACCACCATTTTTTGCCTTCTATAGCTGTCGACATTGACTGTCTCACATTGCTTTCGAAACAATAGAAACGTGGCAATCCCCACCTAAGGACTAGTACAGCCATTCTTGTGCATTTGTATGTCAAAAGAAGAATACCGAAGAATAATTTGAGGTCTTCGACGATTTTCTGCAAATCATGAATGTTATGTTGTGCAGTGTATTTTTTCGGATTCATAAAAGTCATGTCATAGATCTCCGCCTCCAATTTTTTCAAAAATTGTAAATGGTCCCTTACCTTTCAACTCTTTTATAATGATCTCTTAGCCTTTCTCAACATTGATTTCTCTTGAAGCCATGTCCACATATGAACTGACACATTATGTACGCCAACATATTTCCTGGGTGTCAATACGCCTCCTTTTTTATAACGGTTTGTCGTCACTGCTGGCCCATTCTTCATTATTTCTGAACTGGATAACTTCAACTCTTCTTGGAATATTTCGGGGAAGAATGTTACGTTGGACATAGTATTTATCACCCTCTTCACCATCGGTAATACGCTTGGATCTGGAGTAATGGCTACTAGATCATAACTTACATCAGAGTCTTCCTTCCCATTCAAGATACTTTCGATGGCCTCCTCGAGTCCTAGGAAGTCGTCATTGACACTAAAAACTATTTTAGCCATAATTAGGCACTATCTAAACCTGTAAATAAATTAAAAAAATTGAGTAAATAATATATCGTTTAGCCCATTGGACCCGTTTGGGGACACCATACTAAACTAACTGTAATGATAGTCAAATCCTACAAAACATCTAAACAAAAAGCGTTATATTACAGTCTATACTATAATAAATCATAACATAGAGAGTTTGGAATAAAAAAAAACGTGTTAATTATAAAAATCATGACTTACCTTAGCTGAAGTATGCATTTGCGGAAAGCAATAATCAAAATCACTGAATAGTCCACTTTATCCAAAAAACCACAATATTTTAATTTCCATTAGAAAGCCACAACGTTTGACACTACGAATTCGTATCATAATGAACATTGGCCAATTAGTATTAAAAATTGTGGGTACTTATAGGCATGTACCCAAATGAGGACGGCGGGTTTAAATGGGTTAATTTTAAATTTATCCTTGCCCTTTTAACAAATGGTTGGCTTAGGAATATTTAATGTTCATGCTATTATTTATTAATTATGAGATAAATTCAAGTGGGCCCTCAGGGACCTTTTAAAACGTTTGTTATTTTTTATTATCTACTCATATTAGGCTTTTCAATGCTTTTTATACTTTTATACATGTTTAACTAAGAATTATTACCAAAAAATTGTTGTTTAATTCATTACCTATCTAATTATGGGAGATTTTGTGTTTGAACTGAGGGACCCACTTAAAGCGATATATCTTTTGAATGAAGTCTTAACAAACTCTGATATTCGTTTAACAAACTCTTTAACAACTTTAACTATGCACTTTTGTTGATTAATCTACAAAAAGCCGCAGAAAAAAAAATGGGCCCTCAGTCCACACATACATAGTACACACATCAAAAAAGTCTAAGCAACATGCATGATATTACAAATTTACCATTTATATTAATTAATTTCTAAGTATTTACTCACTCAAAGTGTATAGGTAAGTAAACTTCAAGTGTATAGGTAAAAAAATTTCGATTATGTTTTGTTTTTTTTCATAAAATTCAAATGACTGCGAATTTGTTTGAATTTGAGTGCATGTTAATTGCTACGTTTTATAGTTATTATCAGACAGGAACGGTACGGTGACATTTGATCTTTTCCGTGTTACTTAGTTTACTTTTGTAGAAATTCAAAATAAAAGCTATCAACTTATGAACCCGAACTGATAGAAAAATAAAAATATTATTTAGACGTTATTATTTAATAAAATTATATGAAATATTTGGTTTATATCCCATCTTCAACCTTATTATGTAAAATATAAACATATAAATTTTAAAATCATATGCGCGACTCGGAACGAATCTCAATAGAGATTGACACAATAAAATTGTTAAAATCGATTTTTTTTTTATTAAATTGGTTAATCGATTAATTACATTTCAAAATTCTTATAAATATAAGTTTTTGTGAAATTATATGGAATGGTATCTTGGTTTGGTATCGTGTTGGTGGATAAGACACATTGGTGTATTGGATTTGTAGCGAAAGTATTTTGTTCGTCTTTTTAGACGGCTAAAACATAATAGTTCAGGTTTTCCGAATTATACCTTGCATGTTTGGAGGCTGTACAGGTGGAGGAGACTGGAATCCTTTCATTATAGACGCGCAGCATCATTTGAGGTAAAACTAATCCTCGCGCAATTTAAATCTACTTCTACCATAATAGTAGCGGAGAGGCTCAGTCCTATGAGCCTTTCCGTTTTTTTCTTACCTCAATCATCCTCTTCACAATCTTGTTCAATTTCAATCGGAAAACTGGTAATAGTATTGATAACTTCCGATTCTTGTAGAGTTGAAATTTAATCTTATTTGGGTTCGAAAAACTGTGACGTCTGTGAGACGTATACGTCGGTGATTAAAGGTTTAACTATGAGAGAATAATTTATACTTTGGATTAAGCTGATGGCTATAAGGCCAAAGATAAATGTAATTAAAGAAAAAGAATAATACGTCACATGCTCTATATTGTTAATATGTCAGTACGATTGCGTATGCTTGTATACTGTCCGTGTTGTGTGCTTTGAGTTTTACTTACTGTTGGTTTTATTTCGTTGATATTTTGGTAACATGCCAAAAATAACGAAGAAGGCTGTGCTGGGCAGTCAAGCCCGTGAATTTGTAATCCGGTTGAGGGACTACTTTGAGCGTGAACGAGAAAATGGCGGAACGCTATTGCCTCTTTCCAATGTTTTGGACCGAGTAGCAAGTGCGTTAGATATTGGCCGGAATACCGTTTCTCGAATCACTCGGGAGAAATATGGTGCTTCTTCTACTGAAGAAAACAAACTATCATCCCCAAATAGGAAGCGATCTAATAAAGCACCGGTAACAGATATAGATAGTTTTGATACCGCTGCTATCCGGAATCACATAATTATACAACTACTATCAACATAACCAATTGCCGACTCTACTGAAGCTGGTAAAATCTTTAAAAGACGCAGACTTATTTCATGGGAGTGTTACATCGTTATGGCGCCTACTTAATCAAATTGGTTTCCGATTTAAAAAAGCTAATAAAAGAAAAATCATAATGGAAAGGGGTGATGTTGCTCTTGCACGGGTAACTTTTTTGAAGAAAGCCAAAAACATTGTCGATTGGAGCAACGTAGTCTTTTTGGACGAAACTTGGCTTAACGCCAATCACACGGTCACCAAAATATGGACCTACGATACTGCTCATTCGTCAACTAAAGTACCAGAAGGTAAAGGACAAAGGCTTATTATTTGTCATGCAGGTACAATTAATGGTTTTGAGCCAAATAGCCTTTTAGCATTTAAATCAATAAAGACGGGCGAATATCATGAGGATATGAATGCTGAAGTGTTTACGGAGTGGTTTGAGAATTTGTTAAATAATTTAGAAGAACCCAGCCTAATTATTATGGACAATGCGTCTTACCACTCCGTTCAATTAAATAAACCACCAACATCAAGCAACAACAAACGCGAAATACTAGAGTGGCTTCACACTAATAATATAGAAGCCGATCCGTCTTTGTTTAAGGTGGAATTACTAAAACGAGTGAACATGCACAAGCCCCAAAAAACATACAAGCTAGATGAATTGGCAAGAGAACGTGGTCATGACATACTTAGGCTTCCCCCTTATCACTGCCAGTACAATGCCATTGAAATGATATGGGCTCAAGTGAAAGGTATTTAATTTTTCACATTATTTAAATTTAGTAATAAATATAACTGTGTTTGATTATGACTATTAGTTTATTATTTTAGTAAATACTTAGTGTTTAATTTATTTTATACCAGGACACGCGGCACGAAATAATACAGCTCCACCATTTACGACAACCAAGATGATGGCATTATTAAAAGAGGCCTGTGATCACGTAACTGCCGATGATTGGAAGAAAGTGGTGTTAAAAACAAAAGATCTAATACTCCATGACTGGGAAAGAGACATCAGATTCGAAAATTCAGACGATTTTAAGTTAATTATTCATGTCAGTGACGAATCAAGTAATTCATCAGATGAATCACTTGATTCGTCATAATTAATTTATTTTTGAAAAAATAAAGTTTTTTTATTTTGTACCCATAATCGATTTATTCTTGTTTGTAAATTATATCGGTTAGATATATAATCGGTATTTTTAAAAACGATTTTAGTGTTACTACATCTCTAGTAATGACAAATATTAAACGTCACCGTACCCATAAGATCTGAAAAATGGTATAGTCTTGATTTTATAATTTTACCAACCATTTAAATACAGTTGGTGACAAAATTGAATTGTTAGATATTCTTTACGTCATGGAGCGACGTCATTTGACGGCAGATGAAATGCAAAGAGCTGTAGGGATGTTGCAAGCGGGAAGTAATCAATCTCAGGTATCTCGACATTTTGGTATTCATAGAAGTGTTATTTGTCGTCTTTGGCAGCGCTACAATAATACAGGGGAACCCGCTGAACAGCATCCAGGCCGTAAAAGGAGTACAACCACTCGGCAAGACCGGTACATACAACTGACTGCAAGACGCCAGCCGATGTTAACCGCTCGAGAGATAAGTTTGAGGCTACAAAATTCAAGTGGTGTTGATGTAAGTCCCCAAACTGTGCGAAATCGACTGCATGAGTACGGCCTACGAGCTCGACGCCCTATCAGGTGCCCACCGATACGTCACGGGAATCGCGCTCGTCGAAATGAATGGTGTAGAGAACGCATAACATGGACCCAGGAACAATGGGATAAAATTATGTTTTCCGATGAGTCGCGATTCGGGTTTAGGCCTGATACAAGAAGGGTGCGAGTGTACCGTCGACCCGGAAATACTGAAAGACTCAGGTGCGTTCAGGAAGTTCATCCATACAGCGGCTCAACAGTTATGGTATGGGCGGGTATTATGAAGAACAGGCGAACTGAGCTCGTTTTTGTAAATGGAAACATGAACGCTGAAAATTACGTTGAGGATATTCTCAGACCTTATGTCCATCCATTTGCACAAACCTTTGGCTCCGATTTTACGTTAATGCATGACAATGCGCGTTCACATACAGCTCGGCGAATTAGTGAATACTTGGCAACGGAGAACATCCAGGTATTGCCCTGGCCTGCACAATCGCCAGACCTCAACCCCATCGAGCACGCATGGGACATGCTCCAGAGACGTGTTTTGAAGGACTTGGACGGAGTGACAACAACCCAACAGCTGAAGGATTTGCTACAATTCCATTGGGAGCGAATACCGCAAGATGACATAAACAGTCTCATTAATTCAATGAATAATCGTTGCCGACAAGTTCTGAATAGCAGAGGAGGCCATACTTTGTATTAAATTGTCCTATTCTTTCACAATAAATTCATTTTCTTAAGAAATTTCAATTTGTAAAAAAAAAGTTTAGTTTCTTATGTACCTGTATATTCTAATATTGTTAATTTCTGTTATTAAAAGAACTTATAAAGAAAACAGCTGTTATTTTTACATCATAGAACCCTAAAAATATTATTTTAAAAATAAAATACAACGTTATAATTAAAATAAATGGTAAAATAAATTAATATAAATGGTAAATTTGTAATATCATGCATGTTGCTTAGACTTTTTTGATGTGTGTATTTCAAAGAGGTAAAGTTTGTGTGTTTGTGACGTTGCAGGGGGTAATCTCTGGGTCTACTGAACCGTTTTGAAAAATTATTTCTGTGTTGAATAGTCCATTTATCGGGGAGTGTCATATAATATCACGCTATGACTAATAGGAGTGGAGCAGTAATGAAATATGTTTCAAAAAAGAGACGCGTTTTTTTCGCCGCCCTACGAAGTGGGCACGAGTCAACTAGTATCTCAATATATTACAAAAACACTTATTCCATGGGGTTGCTGTGTAGTTTCATTTTTAGTGAAGAAAACTCAATACTTACTTTTGCCTTATTGCTGCCCGAGATGAGATGCGTTCGGAATCACTCTCGAAATTTAGCAATTGGTTTCTATCCAATATTGCTGTGTCTGTTGGGCCAAGACACACAGTCACCACGCGTACTTTACTCTTCGCATATGAATCCTCTGACTGGAAAAAAAGGGGACGTGTTAATAGTTTTCGCGTAGTAGAAATTTCCCTTACCGACTCGTAGTCACACCAAGCTTGTCACACCAGTGTGACAAACAGTAATCTTTTTCTTGTTTGTCACACTACTGATTTTGACACACCTTTTAATGTATTTATTTCTAAACTAGTGATGTCCATGTTACAGTACTAAGTTTTTATATTAAAATCATCAAAGTATGTAGGTACTAGTGTGTTCAGAAAGTGCCAGAAAAAGACCAATAATACACAAAACGTTTTTTATTCATTAAATTCTGTTTCTGGAATTGAGTTTAGTTCTCGTTGCAAATTCTCCTATAATTCAGTTTCATTTATTCTACTATTTAATCTAAGTTTACATATTCAAAGTTTATCAAGCTTTCCCACCGATTCCAAGGCGCTAGCAGAAAAGAAGCGGCGAAACTAACTGCTATTTCTAGACTATATAATTTAATAACATTTTATAATTAATTATAATTTAATAACCATAAGGAAGCATTCTTTAAGTAGTGTATAAAAAAGGGGGAACCAAATCACATATTTTATGTCAATGCATTTCAAACCGGTCAGTGCTAGTAGTAACTTGTACTTATTAATTGTCGGCAAACGATTTTACTATGTAGGCACTGCACTAGCAATTATGTTATACATGATGTTGAAAAATCAGTAGTGTGACAAACAAGAAAAAGATTACTGTTTGTCACACTGGTGTGACAACCTTGGTGTGACTACGAGTCGGTGAGGGAAATTTCGTAATAGTAGTGTTGAATGAATGAATGAATTATTTATTTAAGATCACACAGAAACACATAACAAGAAATGATACATAAAGAGAAAGATATATACTAACAGTAGGTACAGAAATATAAGAGAGGTAGTACACAAATGATATACATGAACCAACTGTTAAATAAATTATATTGTTATAATCTCTTTGATTCTCGGATGACGTCCGAAAGGAAAGTATGGAAGAAGAAGACATGCTGCGCCGACCCCAAATAAAATTGGGGTAAGGACACGGGAATGAATAATAGTAGTAACGAAGTAAACAAAATTTTGGGTCAAACAAAAAGTCAAACTTAAGGCTTCCTAGAGTTGTGTGTACGGTTTTATAGTTTTTCAAAGTTAGCATTTGCTTGCAGTTGCTTTAAATATTTCTATTATATTTTGTATACTGAAGGACCGCACAAGGTGACAATACTTGGAGGAGGCCTATGTCCAGCAGGGGACGTCGATTGACTGGTATGATGATGATGATGATGATTCTGTATACTGAATATTTATTTTATTCCACTTCTATAAAGGACGATGACTCAAGCAGATTTCATCCACAAAGACAACAAAACCATATTTTTTTAATATCAAAAACATAATCTTACGATGAACAGTTTTCCAAACATTCATATTTCAAAAAATTGACAAAGTTTTAAAAATATCCTGTCCCCGATTTCTCATTATAACAAATTGTCAATTGTTTTCAAGCAAGGAAATGAGAAAATCTAATCCGAAGATTGCCGAATACAAATAAATGTTTCCGAGAATCATAATTAAAATCGTGACATTGTGGAATAGCAATCAAGCGACACGTTTGCTCTTTTATTCTCAAACAATACTAAAATATTCTTTATATAAAATGAAGAATCCACATGTTTATCCTAACAAAGAATACCTACTTGAAGTTTTAATAATTTATGAAGAATTAAAAAGGAGGAAATTAATATTCCCATCTTTTTAATTAAAAAAAACAAAAGATTGTCCAATAGATGGGTATTCATGGCCTCTTTGTATTTTTGTTCTTTTTAAGTTCTTTGTAAAGCACATTGACATTAATTTGTCTGAAGTATACCGTGTCTGCAGTTGTTCTTAATTCAAACTTAGCTAGGAAACATACTTTGAATTTCGAAAAAGTTTTGTATGTCGTCTATTGTACGAACACAATTTTATTCTTCTCCTAAATCTCTCCCTAGCCTGATATCCTACCTTCTTAACTGTTTTTTTTAGTTATCTATTAAAAATCTCATTCGTTATCAATACTTACTCCCATAGCCACACTGAACTGCATCACAGCTGTTTTAGTGGCCGCGTAAACTGGTAGATGATTACTTATATTGAGTGCCAATAATGAAGATAAGTTAATGATTATTCCGCCACTACCTCCATGGTCCTTTCCAATAACTTGTATGCCTGTCATTGTGCTGTTTACTGTTGCTGTCTAAAAATGAAAATGTACATTATCAAAAACTTAAAATTAATTAAAAATGGCAGATTTTTAACAGGCATAATCTTATTGATCATTGTTAAAAATCTCTGCTTAACACCAATACAATAATATAAATGAGCATTTCTTAATAAAAGAGGAGGAGATTTACTATAGGGTAGGTAAACCAGTTGGGGTAAGGTTTTAAATGGACATTTTTTGTCGTTGCCTAAATACGACACCTACAAAAAGTATTTTATATATTGAGATGGGTATGATTTAAACTTTTTGCATAAAGCTTACAAAAGAAAACCGAAAAATTAAAACCAACTCCATCATCAGGCAAAACTTCCCTTGACAAGCTACTTTGCCAAGGAAAGTTTTGCCTTACATAATTCATAGAACTAAGTAGTAACTCACAAAATTAATATCGACCATCCTCTTGTAACTTCTATCATCGACGCTTAAAACCGCAGCACTGTTTATAACACCGTCAAGTCTTCGGTATTTGTCGATCACTTGTTTGTAAGCGACAGCAAGTTGGCCTTCCTCAGAAATATCGCATTTGATAAACTTGGCTTTGAGAGCACCGAAATTGTTCAAGAGTTCAAACTCCAGGAGTGCTCCCTCGCGCTCCAATATGTCAAGAAAAACGACGTGCTGAAATAATTTTAATAATACTGTGAAAACCAGTTTTTTATTTAAAATTTCCTGTACATTTTCTACAAAGTTTTAAAATTTTAAACATTGTAAGTGCATCAAAATCTCTATGAAATGAAGCAAATAGGCAGTTGCCTCGTACAATATCATCGAAAAGAGACGAAATATTATGTTGTTAGTATTTCCAACGACGTCTAGGCTTTATGAGAGGCTTAGTGAATAGAAGGAGGTCGTTAAAGACTGTGTAGAGTACCACATTTTAACAGAACATTTTGCTAACATATTAAAACAAAAGTTCGTATCATAGTTTTAACAGCCTCTCAAAAGAAACTTGTACTGACGTTAGTCTCAAACTAAGAAATAAGTAGTTGTCTACTTTAAATATTGCTAATGTAAATAAAGTAGCTTCTTGTAAGGTAAAACTTACAAGTTTATAACCACAGAGTCCCGGTACAGACTTTTAGTAACATGCAACAGCTGGGACGGATAAAATACAAATTGTAACTTGTATTTTGTTAATTAAATTATAAGGAACAGTACCGTATATTGTATAACATGAAGCTGTGATTAAACTGTTCCTAGTTTTAAATATTAATGTTATTGTTTGAGTTTGTTTCATATTTTAGGGATATAAAATTAACCGCGCTTCAATGTAAGTAGTTTAGGGCACAGGCAGGCACACTATTTGTATACTGACGCGGCATAGTGACTTAACGTCGGCCTCATATCAGGGCAACAATAATTATTATTGTCTTTCTGTTGCATCTTAAACCAGTACTCATTATTTAAATTTAGAAACTCGAACTTGATTATACAACTCTTCAGAACATTCACCACAAAACAGCAAATAGAATAAGCTATGAGGTGCAACGTCTCTCTAAAGCTGCAGCAGTTACCAGATTTGTTTAAAAAAATAGTCTTTTAGAGAAATGCAGCAACGGCTGTAGTAAAGTTATAACTGATCTTAAAAATTGAAAACATAATTTTAATAAACTTACCTGAGCATTTTCAATTAACAAAGCCCTTACGATACCAGCGCCTATGCCGGCTGCTCCACCAGTTACTAAAAACACTTTATTCTCAATACCAAACTCCTTTCCTAAACCTTCAGCCATAGCTACACTTATTTCATAACTCACGGAAAATATACCAATGTTAACTAAATGAGTATTGTTTGTGTGTTATCAAACTAGTTTGTTAAACTGATATAAAATGTTATCTAGACGATAACGATGACAATAGGAATTGAAAACAGTTTTATGACTGTGTCTAAAGTAATTGTTTTCGCGGTTATCTTTGCATACAATGCAACTTTCATTCAATGATAATTTGATTCAATAAAAGTAGTAGTTTCCTTGATATACAGTTGAAAGTAAACACAATTCTATCAAAGGCATAATTCTACCGGTCGAATGGATAGATTTAAATAAGTGTTTCTATTCAATTGATATACATATTATTATTTGATTCTCCTTTTTTATTTTTGCTAAGTTATATTTTTATTTTATTTTTATATAACTAAAGAACAAGATATTTTATTAGTCTACTTTATTTTACTTCTATCAAAGTTACAAGCTAGCCAGCGCGCCACAGTCACGTCTGGACTAATCCGTTCTAAAACGTATTATCACTTTGAACTAGTCGGAACATTTAATTAAACGCTTCGTAAAACTTCTAATAATGTTACAGTATATGATAGACTTTTATTTATAGACGGCAATATACCTACTACATCTCCGTGTGGTGACGGAGTAAGAATATAATTATGTCACCATCCCATCTCATCCCATTGGTGTCGTAAAAACCGACTAAGGGACTCTCCGTGAATATTATATTTATGAAATAAAAAGAAGGAAAACTTGAAATTAAACCCTATACCAATCCGTCTGATTAGTAGGCCAAGTATTCCTCCGTAATGGAAGGAGGCCCATCCCTGCAGTGGGACATTAATAGGCTGTTATGAATATACTACATAATTACTCTATAGACAAGTATAATGTATAGACCTAATATAAATACGTTATATTTAACGATGAACAAATTTCTGATTTGTTATTTATCTATTTATATGACATGTCTATCTAGTATAAGAGACAAATATAATCCTCTTTTTATATCATATTTATGCAAGACAACCTATTTCTATGAAGTCAAGTCTGTTGTCAACAAGAAATAATGTACATATTGAAGGTCAATTTATATCGATTCTGGGGGAAATAGAAGTGAATGAATATGTTAATAACTTCTGAAAAATCTATTCGGTAATGTCTGTTGCGCTATGCTATATTATGTTAAAAAAGTTTACTTAGTAGATATAAGAAGAGACTTGTTAAAATTGCATCTATACACTAACATGTCAAAATTAACATAACTAATTTTAACTTCAAAAAAGGTAAAAAAGAAAGGAGATAAAAAATATTTATTTTACCACAGACTAAATGTATAAAAAAAGCAAACAAAATACCGTCCTAACCATAGAAACATGAAATGCATGTTCGTCAATAAACATAAAACATTATTTAAATCAGCCAACGAGGTTAATCCACGGAGCCGGCGTGATCCACAGAGACTCGCCCTACATGATCTTCCCAGGCTCTCTAAATATAAAAAAAGCTGCTTATATAATTGTGTCCGGATATATAATAAAATTCCAAGCAACATAAGAAATTTTAACCCTACACTATTTAAGAAGAAATTGTTCGAATGGTTAAACACTAATAATTTTTATAGCCTTAAAGAATTTATGGACAAGAGGTCTGCATAGTTGCTGGTTTATTAAGTACTACTCATTTAATAATTATGTAAAATTTGAATTCTGGCAAAACATGTAAGCTCTATAATGTAATTGTAACACCATGTATACACCATGTTTTATGCAAATAAAGATATTATGATTATGATTATGATTCAAAATAAAGGTCCTAACCAAAAAACAAAAATGTAAATTTTAAAAAAGAACACGAAAACGGCAAATGAAAATCCAATATCAATTTCCAAAATTTTCATAAAGACCCCCGTCAACTTAAGCTGGTACATCAATCTCAAAGTACTTTTGAGTACTATGGCGGTTCATTTTACGTCGAGGGGTTGACGCGGCGAAGCTTTCAAGTGCTGCGTCCATTGACTACGCAACAATAACGTCTAATAGCATGCCTGCTAACGAGGCTTTTCTGAACTTGTTTTAAAAAAAAAACTATAGAACTAGTAAGGGCATCGACTTTTGTCGTAAGGGTGATGATTTTAATTTTATATTGACGCCGTTCGGCTTTGCATACTTTTGTTGATTAGGAATAGTATGTTCTCTTTGTAGTAAATAAAATGGAATATATAAGTATGGTATTATTATTATCACATGTGTGTTGTAAGAAAGTAAGATGGACATTAGCTATGTCAGAACATTACCATTGCCTCCTACTACCTATTGTATCCTTTCACCTAAACACAGTATCATTTCCATACTACTAGTACTGCTTGAAATTAGATTAAGGCATAGAGTTGGTAGAGATCTATTCGACCCCTTACATCATCGGCTGTATACATAAATAATAAATAGTTTAAAATAATTTTATTCATGAATGTCTGAAAAAAAACAAAAATTTCAAGTAATTCACTCATACAGATTTCAATTAAAGACAAGTATTTATAATATACCTACATAATATAACTCGATTACACAGAACCGTTACACGAACATAACATTTTTATGCTCAGCCATTTCAACTTTACATTCCACTTTTATTTTTAATTATACGTGCAAACATTTTCTCTGTATTAACGTGTGTACTGAAATAATAAACAAAGGGGACTCTTCACGAGAATGCGAGCTGCTATGTCTGCTATGCAACTAGACGACGTAAGTACAAGGTTAGTTTGCATGAGCCAGTACTGGAATGTAAATATTTTTATTCGTATTTTTTACACGCGATTTAAATTTTTGTTGTTTAATCTTGTGTAATCTCGGTGTAAACACAATACATCCTATGTTTTGTAGCGTGTCTTTTTGTGTCTATTTCTGTTTCTTATATAAGACAAATACCTCACTTGACAATCTCTGCCTTGCGGGGATTCTCACAAACGCGTAATTAACTGACAGAAATGACTTTCCATTAGTTCTGCGGCTTCTGTGCCTAAATTTTAAAAAAAGAATGTTGAGTGGGATTTGAATGCTATACCTTGTACGCACCAGCCGCCCTTCGTAACCGCTTTTACTTACAACATTTTTTTAATCATACCCTTAAACTCCGTCATACCTTATTTATAGACTTAAGCGTTTCCAAAGTGTAATCCATGAAATACACTAGATTTCAAAATCTTGCAATGTCAAGAAATACATAACAATAAACATAAATACAATTTTATGCATTTCGACAACCGTCGTTAACATAATTCAGTATTAATGTCAAAAGTTTCGAAGGCTTGTTTTATCAATCATCCATGACAAACAACTTTCATATCGAAAAGCCAAAGTTTATAAACTGATTTGAAAATAGAAATATCGGCATCGGCCCCTAAACAAGTGACTGCAAAACTCGGGCTTGAACTTTGCCTTGGCTCAAAGAATTAATTCCATTCGTTCTATACCCAAATACATTTGGTCATTTGAAATGTTTAATAATAATCGTCGTAGTCCCTTTTCAGTAACTTTTTCGAATGTGATACTTCAAAATCTGTTTTTCTTTATTCGAAAATGGAATTAAAATTAGGTGGCGTACAAACAAAATGAAAAAGTTTTTATTATATATTTACATTATCAGATTATCGTTTACTTTATCAGGTCAGCCTTCCATTGCTCACTCAGCATTTTTTGGTACATGTTCGTTTGAGATGGAAACATTTTTAAACAAAAAAAGGAAGACAGATTAATAAAAAAATATGATAATGATGACGCAGACAATATTTTTATGGCAATACCCCCGGTATTGCCATATATGCGGGCTTATGGCCTTTCTGCGCATAATAATATATCCAATTACAGTACCAAGGGATCAGCACCCATTACACTAGAAACACTAAACAGGTTGTGGGATTTAGTTCAAATTATGCAACAGAGAATTATAATCAGAGCAGTCGCATTCTATCATGTTTTCTCTTCGATAACTTATGTATGATATAGACATAATTGATATGACCATGAACAATTTTACTACACAAAGATAAACTTACGACTGATACAGTAAATTCAACTTATACTTTCAAGAGAAATTCAGTCATAAATCGAACACATTTTAGGACCCACTGTATGGATTACGACTCATAAATCTTTTGCACAAACCCCTCAGGACAAAGCGTCAGTTACTTACACGTAGGTACCACGGAAATTGCGGATTTTTTTATAAAATTATCTATACTTTTACTGCAGCGTAAACCCCTAAAAACAATGTATAAAATGGAAGCCTCAGTTTCGAAGTATTTTTTAAAGTAGCGCTTTCTATAACACTAATTTAAATAAAATATTTTTTATTTGAAATATCCTACTTCCGACTTACCCCCTTTTCTGGGGAACGCTTCTTCTTACATAACATTTCAACTCATATCACCGGAACTCCGAAAATGTTTCTCATACAATTTTGACACTTGATTAGTTGATTTTCACTTGATCAGTCCAACAAAAATTTCAATAAACTTGTTTAAGTTTAAAACAATAAACGATGCATTATTTTAAGAATGGTGGCAACCAAAGAACCATCAGTAGTTTTGCACCTACTGACTTTAAAGCATTTTGAAGCCGTGATTCTCCCATAACGTAACTCATACCATAATCCACTCTTATGTTGGTTTCTGGTTTCTTTCTCAACATTTCTGATATTTATATCATTAAAAACTTTAGCTATTTGCTTTAAGAAATCATCACATTCATTGGTGTTGTTACTACACATCAGGTAATGCAGTGACAGTGGGTCCGATTGCGTTTCTCAATTGGCTTTAATTAAGAACAACAAAATGAACTTAAATGTAAACTTAAATTTTTAGTACACATGGGTATTACCTTTCCTTTAAATAAGAACATACACTAAAATAGGGCCATCCTAAACTTAATTAGTGATAGTAGTTTTCTTATTCCGATTGCGTTTCGTCTTATTTGACATTTAACTGACCTTATTTAAGTAGAAGCGGTATAAAAACTGCCTTAATTAAAGTCGCTCGAAATTTTGTGCGAGCTTATTTTAATTTATTTATAATAT
Organism: Schrankia costaestrigalis; assembly: GCA_905475405.1. Classification (NCBI taxonomy): domain Eukaryota; kingdom Metazoa; phylum Arthropoda; class Insecta; order Lepidoptera; family Erebidae; genus Schrankia; species Schrankia costaestrigalis. Next base: position 17,013,377 of record FR997832.1, read on the forward strand.
AGGTATTTCTTGGATTTTTAGTGACAAAAATGTTTCCTATCAGTGTTATAATTGTGCAAAGAAGGTTAAATGAAGCACATCAACGGTAAGAGGGTTTAAATGTGTTAAAATTACCTAACTGAATGCCTTTGTTCTTTATAAAAAAGTGCGTTTTTTCTTATTAGTTTACAGACAAAAGAAGGCTTACATATCGGCATATCAGAGATAATTCTGATCCGTTCGATGTGAATCTGTTTCCATGTTATAAAAACAAATTAAAAGATATCACAAGTAAAAACGTAAAATAAGTACCAACGAAAGTAAGACTAACTTTGACGTAATACAGGCGGCGATGTGGTCGCTAAGCAACAAAGCCTATATAAATAAATTTTAAAAAACTTTGACGTAAAACATGTCAAACTTAATATAACAACACTCATAATTAAGGTTGTTTTCATAGACAAAAGGAATTGGTAGTTTTTTAGGTCACGTTCTTATTTTGTGACATCCGCAATAGCTTTTATTTAAGGACGTGGTCTTATTTTATAAATTTTAGTGCATCCTTATTTAAGAGCGAAAAGAAAGGCAATCGGACCCATTGTATTAGTTTTTTTGCAAACATAATCATTTTCATGCTTTAAATATTGACAGGAAGTATTTTTTCTTTTTTTACATTCAATTAAAAAATCTTCAACTACACTGTCACCTATACTAGTTTCAGCACTTTTCACCTTCTTTTTCGTCATTTCTTTTGTGGTCATAATCTTTATTGAAGAGCCAACCTTTGATAGTGTTAATTTTTTCCAATAACATTGAACTGAAGTGCATGATGGCTCTTCACTTCTACGATGACACCACATTAAAAATGCTACAGCATGCTTACATCCACCAGTAGACGCAGGACAATCATGGCATGTCACCTGTAGCACATCATCTTCTTGCTCATCTACAATGAGAGTTACAGAATATGGTTTGGAATGAACTTTATGTTCCAGACATATGGTACACTTTATAGTACATATAGTTTGGGTCCTTTGTAGTTGCACGTATCCGATAGCATCGTCGCCGTACGATTCTCTTGCAGATCTGTGGATAATTAAGTCTTAATAAAATCATTTGAAAAACAAAACATAACTTAGAACTTTCCGATATTTTTCTACAAATTAGCTGTTATTTCATTAAAAACAACATAATAAAGGTAATACTTACAAAGATGTTTTCACATTCCGGAATTCGGCAGAACAGAAATCTGTATTAGGCTGACCGCACATTGGAGACTAGACTGTTTCAAGACTGACTTGCCTTATATAGACAAGTCTGTCTTAAAACTAAAACGAAACAGTTTTGACTACGATACGTAGCACACATAAAACAAAACTGTTTTGTCTCATAATCAGTGATAGGATTATACTCGGCATACATGACCACGTGACGTGTTTACTTTCTGAACGATCGGACGAGAGTGGGGTGCGTGCGGGGTGTGACGGTAGACAGTTTTGTCTTTAATGTGCGCGCCCGCATTGATACAAAAGGGAAGCCGACAATCGTTAGTCAGACTAGTCGCCGTGCGGTATTAGTCTATCTAAGACAATATTGTCTCTACGACGTTTTGTTCCAAGTGTGCGCATATTCATACATATTGTAAAGCAATAGTCTGTCCTAAGACTGTCGTGTTCCAAGTCTGCGCTAAGCCTTACGTGCAAAGAACTTTGCAACCATCATCGTGTCGATTTTTGGTAAGTTCGTACTATCTGCTTTTACGAAACCGGCTTCCATTTCGTGTTTTTAATAGTATTTATCAACTGACTAATTTTGACGAAGAGCACTGACGAATCGAAAATATTTACGACTGGGTTGACAGGTGACAGCAAATTATTATTGCCAATATGACGTCACAGCATGGCGGCTCGTGTTTTTAGTCACGTGATATACAGATTGAAAATATCAATTTTTAATTCTAATATTATAAATCAATCATGTAAATTTATGACTCAAAATCAGTTTAACTATGTTTATTTTTACATAGAGTTCATTTTGTACCGATTTTTATATTTTTTCATTAACCACCGAAAGTACCCTATTATTAAGTAGTTTAATCCTAAATTTTATCAAACACAGAGTAAGCTTTGGCTTTATGGAAACCTAAATGCCACTACTCAGTTTCCTCAAACTGCACAATACTAAAAAAGCGTTCCAACGAAGCACAATTCTAACAAAGCAGAAGGACCCCGAGTGTCCTGACAAACAAATCTCATAGGCTAAGTTTAGGGCTGAGTTCACATGACAAAACTATTGTACCTAAGTTTAAAAAAAAGGTTTGTTTTACTCCAAGTCATACTTTTAAACAGCATGTCAATTCTCGTTCCTTAAAAACGTTAAAAATAAAGTTAATTTAACTTTTAGTTGTCAAATTGTGACACAATAGGTATTCTTGTATTTATAATTTAAAATCTTTTTAAAATCTTGTAATGTTCGCGCTAAAATGAGTATTTTTGTCATTATGAAACGTCAAAACCTTTGCGTTTATTTTACGAGCGGCAGTGCGCATGCGCGAGGGAAGCGTAACGAGCGGGAAAAACAAGTTAGCGATATCGCATTATTACATTCAAAGACCCTGATTTTCTTATATATTTTTTTCTTAGAATAGAAGTTTACGGAACTTATAATATTTTAATTTACCGAAGATAATTTCCTGTAGTTGATTTATATATTAATGTTTTATTTCTGTATATGGAATCTTAGAAAATCTATTAAAATTTCCAATCTTTAAAATTGTAAACCGTAAACTGGCAACTCTGTTATTTTTAATTTTTTCTTTACCGGACAAGAATACCACTTTGGATTAATTAAAAATAATATTTAAAAAAATTAAAAATTAAGATAAATTAAATACTATGTTTCGAGAATTGGCCTGCAGTTCTTATTTAGATAATACGAATTTCGAACAGTGACATTTTAATATTTACCAGCCAGCCGTATTTGAAAAAAGAATCATGACATTAGTATTTTTTATAAAAAGTTTAATACGAGTTCAATTATATACAAATTCTTATTTTGTTGAAACCTTCTTCTAATTAATAAAAGAAAAAAAAACGGATAGCTTTTTAGTAATTTCTTGGAATGTTAATATACTTTCTGAATTTAATTCCTTATAAAGTTTGATTCTAAGTAAAGTTTTAATTTTAATTATTCCAAAGTATGAAGCAATGAAAGTTGAAGTACAATCAAAGAAAATAAATTATGTAAAAAAGTAATTATACCTTTTCTTTATGACTGTTTTAGAAATAGAAATCGTTTTTTTTTCTAAGACTCCAATATAAAATTCAAGAGTAATTTGCGCAAGAAACCAGTTTGGTATTTTACCCTGCAACCCTAACCGGGAAACGTTGAGAAGGTTTCTTTGTCCTTGCCGAAGAGAGCCGCAAATACAAAACTGCAACACTCCGTAAAATGCCTTAGGCTTTCAAGTTTTACGTGTGGAGATAAAGAAAACAAATAAACTGTAAGGGTTTCGAAGAAAAACTTTCTTAAAAGAAAAGTTTGGATGCATGAGGTTTCTAGTATTTTTGGATGCGGAAAATGCGAAAAAGGTGTAGAAAAATTTGTGAGCCCCTTTATTTCTTACTTTAGATTGGCACAGAGGAAATGTATGCGGATTTGAGAATAACTTTTTTCGTTTCGTAAATTGCTTGTTTAGGTGACTATTGAAGCGTGAAGAAATCCTGACACAATACAAATAAATAAACAATGTTTACTTTTGTGATGGTGGGATGAAAAGTACGTTATCTAGTATTGTTTCAAAAGCAAGGTTAGTTAAAAAATGCCAAATTTCATTCATATGCCAAATATTACAAACATTGCTTTTTAATTTTAACTTCACTTCAACGCTTTTACAGTAACGTCAAAAATGTTCAGTACTGGATTAAATTTATAATTCGTTCCTTTGAGGCTTAATTTTACTACAATATTTTAAAACTGATGTGTATGACTGCCAAATGACGAAATGTATTTTGTAAAATATAACAATTATACAATCGGACTTTTGCAAACGTGAAATTAACGGACACATATAGGTACCTAACATTTATGCCAGAATAAATCACACAAAAAAAATGTCGCGGATACACCACTGGGCATAACGACTGAGGTATTACCTAATAACTACTAAGTGAACTGTTTCATAACATAGATTAATAAAAAATAAATGAATATTTTATCCTTATATTTTTTTATTATTTTAAAATGAACACTAAATTATTTTACTTTAGACTATCTCATAAAAGCAGTGCTGTATGGAATAAACGAGTTAAATTTAACTATCATTCAGAATTATTATAACGTTTACATTTTTACGCTTAAACTATTTCAAAGAGGAGTAGTTCTATTTAAAACATTTTGTTCAGTGAACTCTTAGTAATATTTACTCAAAGTAACCTCGCTACTGGAAATTGCAACCGTTGTGGCGTATAACTTATACTTAGGATGTGTTCATATGGAAAACGTTTGTGATTTATAAAATTTATTTTTTGTGTTAATGTATCACCTACTTTTATTAGAGAAGTTTTTTTTAAAATATTTACAGACATCTTTACACAGCGCCATCTGTTCCCAAAATAAGCTAGGCTTAACCTGCTTGTGTTATGGGGTAACAGGATATAAATACTAATATACTTTTTTTATATTATACGTAGAAACACCCAGACCAATCCAACCAATTATGTTCATGCACACAAATATTTGCATTGAGTGGGAATCAAACTCGAGACCGCTGCGTAGCAGCCATGTAATATAACCACTACGCCACAGAGGTCGTCACTTTGTTAAATATTTTATATTTTAGTTTCGTAATTTTGCTCGACTTAGTAGCATTTCGCTCTATAATTTATGTCGGGTCTTATTGCTCACAGTGTAATGTTAATTGCCATCGATTGCCATTGAGCAATCGGACAACTTACGTTTACTGAATACTTGATTTGTATGACGTACTGAAGATTTTAATAAATAAATAACAGCAAATCGGAATTCATATTCGCGATAATGTTTATTTTGAATTATAAGAAGAACTTGTGAAATTAGTTTCTAAACATTGCATACACAAAATGCATATAAAAACACTGTCTTATTATTTTACATCAGTTAGTTCGTTGACTACAATTTTGTTGTCTCATGTACAACTAAAATAAAAACTAAATATTTCTTAAATGTGACCGTGACTTTAGTTTGTAATATTTACTTGGCGTAACCTCGACTGCTAGTAACTGTAGGCGCCGCGCCGTATAATTTACACTTAGCACTTCAGACGCTTGGTTCGGCTCGCCCGTTTCAAATAAAACACTGGGACATAAAGGATATTTTTGAATGTGGTTTAAATATAATTCTCTACAGATAGTTTTACTTTTTATCAATAATACACTAATATAAATGACAAAACATAGGTAGGTAATGTAAAAAATAAATTAAAATATGGATGAAAAACTTATGATAAAAATACAATATAATAATAATTCGTCGACAATAAAATATTAGCTAAAATTTCGTATACTAGCTAACCCATAACCACTTCGTTAAAAAAACGTGTCACTTTTTTAAACATATTTCATTACTGCTCCACTTCTATTAGTCATAGCGTGATACTATATAGCCTATGACACTCCCCGATAAATGGACTATTCAACAAAGAAAGAATTTTCAAAATCGGTTCAGTAGATCCAGAGATTACCCCCTACAACGTCACAAACACACAAACTTTACCTCTTTATAATATTGGTATTGATATTAAACCTACTTCTTGAGAGGTTGCGGATCTAAATACGAGTATCAAGCAAGACACTATTTTATGTGATCCACGAATGATTGCCCTGAGCCAAGATACCCTGTGCATTAGTTAAATAAGTGTTTATAAAAACCCCTAACAATAATTTAAAAATGTATTCGTATTTACTTAAAACATTTAACACCTCTCCTTTACCAAAGTACACTGAAAATACAAAATGTAAATGAAGTAGCGGTGCATATAGCCAGTAACACTGTTACACTGGATGGTAAACAGTTCACTGCAATGCTTACAGTTACACCGGTGTGTAAACAATCCAGTGAAGTACTTACCAGTCGACAGATGGCGGTGCAATGCAAACACTGCACGAGAGCTCTTCAACACTAGAGCCGAAATTTTAAACGTATGAATATTTTAATACAGGAAAAGATTTTTCGGTGGAAGTTCGTACTGGTCGTACGGTAGAATTTGTATGGAGTTTTTATTAAAATTTAACTAAATAAAATACAAGTATATTTAAAGAAAACGTATGACCTGTTAATTACATAGGTACACACAAACACACAGAAAGAAAAGTCCACACAAATTGACAATATTTGGAGGAGATCTATACCTACGATTAGACGTCCCTAAGCTGATATGATAAACAACGACTACGGTGGATTAATACAAGTAATATTATTTGTAATCAATTGGACAGAATAGTGTCCAAAAATTGAAGCTAAAAATAATAGAAAAAATTTTGCTTTCTCAAATTATTTACAAAAACTTATGGATTTAATAGCGTGCTTACAAAAATATCCGAATGCACAGTTCTATTATTTCATATAAACACACGCCGACCGTATATTAAAGTTAGAATCGGGAACAACTGACCAAAGAAACAATGACTAAAACGTGGCGTCACGAAACTCTGCCCAAGTTCCAAGATAGGTAAAGTTGGAGTAAAGTTGTTGATGTAGTTCTAATGCATGACTGAGACTTGTGTTCGGTTTGCGTCTGTGCAGTTATAAATTCATTACAAAGGGATGTTTACTTCGAGATGAGCTTGTTAGTTCGACATCGGATTAAACAGATACATTCGAGTATTATTAATTCAGTGACTTGTTCTCTGATGTTATAATGGAAAATTATGGCTTTGTTGCGTGGAACACTACAGGAAAACAATATAATTTTGTTGTCTTTATAATAATATTCAGTTATTAAATTGGCTACATCGTTGTCGCAGTAGTTGCGCATCCAGCTACCGGGCACTAGGTGGTTTGAAACTAACGATACAATCAACATTATCATCATAACAGCCCATTAATGTCCCACTGCAGGTCCGGGCCTTCTCCCGTGATGGAGGGATACTTGGCCTACGAATACCACTCTGGCCAGACGGATTGGTATAGGGTTTAATTTCGAGACAATGCGTAATTCAAATACAAATTCAAATGTTGAATTTGAAGAGTTTAACTAAAATTAATTTAACGGGCATAACGCCATCTCTTACTCATATTCTTTTACAACGCAAATAGCTGCGTTTACAGTCACAAAAATAATTAGAAGTCACTGCTAATTTCTAATTATATTTCAAGTTTCTTAACTACCCTACCAACTTATTTCTTTGAAACTTGTTTCCCAATATTTCCTCTAACCTAATTATTTCTTTTGAACATCTCATTCATTGTTAAACAATATTCACTGAAAGTGACTGACTTGAAATTGTTTTTATTTCCAAGAATATAAAACTTTAATTTGATGCTCCATTTAATGTAAAGTGTAATTCTTATAATTAGAGAATTTTCTTTTCCAAGAAGTTGACTATTTATTTTACAATTTTAGGAAAAATTACAGCTAGTAGATATCATCATAACACCCCATTAATGCCCCACTTCAGGGACAGGCCTCCTCCCATGACGGAGGGATACTTAGCCTACTAATACCACGCTGGCCAAACGGATTGGTATAGGGTTTAACTTCAAGTTTTCCTTCTTTTTATTTCGTAAAGATAATATTCACGGAAAGTCCCTTAGTCGGTTTTTACGACACCCATGGGATGAGATGGGGTGGTGACATAATATTATATTCTTACTCCGACACCACACGGAGAATATATCTTGATGAAAAGTAAGACAAAAGAAAGTAGTAGTTATCAGGCTGTTTTTTTATCGTTTAGTATGCACCGGCCTAGAAATTTGATCTTGCCCGTAAATTGTACTTTAAATAATTCACCTTCAACCACTTGACGAAGAAACATCTTCACCAACGCACTTAGAGAAAGTTCAATTCTCTAGATCACTAATCATGTTAGCTTAGTTCCTGTACCCGCCAATAGTAAGTTACTCCCATTTGGTAATAGAATAAACCTTTATTAAAAAATAACCTTAATATTTGCTATAATATTCAAATTAAACATAATAATTTAGTCCTCATAAAGCAAAAAGTCATGTTTATTTTTGTTGCTCAGAATTACTCAACATAAAATAAATCGAGCTCATATTTCGGCTTAATGAAAAACGAGCCAGTTTTAATTATATAGTTAACATTTCAAACTTATCCAAGTCTAGGCAAGATTTTTTCTTTTTCATCACATACATTCTCGGAACATAAATTGAAACGCCACAACGCGTTTCCGACACCAGCAGCACATTTAAATTTCATCAAAGACCCGCGAGAACATCCCTAGCGGTGCAAAATTGTATTTTCTGCTTGAGAGAAACGAATATGAAGGGACATGTCTTTCACATTTCGAGTCCTCGTCGTCAATTCCTATTTCATTTTCTACATATCAGAATCCATTTTGTTGATACTAGTAATATTTTCTGGAATAGTTTCGCTATTTTCTGTGTAAGGTATCTTTTTGACTATACTTATTGTTTTTATGTTATGGTTTATCATGCAGCGTTTGGTTATTAAAAAAGGAATTCCTGTTTAGTCGTTTAAAAGATCAATAAAGACACACGGCATGGTTTGCCTAGATATTGATGTTTAAAGACTGCCTTTTTCCAAGTTATTATGGGGCCCAGCAAGAAAATCTACAAGCTCAACTAGATACTACTCCAGTAAAATAAGCATTCAACCTCGAAAACGGTAGGTGATATGAAAAAATGTTTTGAACAAAAATTGTAGATCATTTTGTGATCTACAATATTTATAATGACGTAAATGGCGTATTTCCCATAGAAAACAAGATAATTGGAAAAAACTGATTTTCGTGACCTTTGACCTTGAATAACTTGTGACGCAGACACGTGATCATATGAGACTTTTCTAACAGTCTTTAGTACACCAAAACAAAGGTTTATGCAAATTTACAGCTTATTCGCTTCCATTCCGAGGTTTGCCCCTATTTTAGCCTTATTTGACTGTACTATACCTACATTTGTGCACAAAACATTGTGACCTGAGAGCAAAATTATTTTACCAATGCTAGGTAAAATAAAACCGGAACTATTTCAACACAAACCGTAAATTCTTGAAGAAACTAAATCTTTAGACACATTTTATCCTCAAGATTCAGTGTAGAGATACAATTTTCACCCACAAATTGCATTTACTTATTTCTTCTTCTCTTATTTCCATTTCAGCGAGTCGCTAGTCGTATTTTAACTGCACTAAATTTTCAAGAAAGGATTGCACTCGGTAGATACATTTGTAGGTGGTATATGTCCAGCAAACTTTTATTTTATTTTATTTTTGACGACCTCTGTGGCGTAGCGGTTATGTTACATGGCTGCTACGCAGAAATCTCGGTTTCGATTTGCGCTCAATGCAAATCTTTGTGTGCATGAACATGATTGTTTGTATTGGTCTGAGTGTTTATATGTATATTATGTATGTACATATTTACAAAAAAAAATAATTTCCGTTGTTCTGTTACCCATAACACAAGCAGGTTAAGCCTAGCTTACTTTGGGAACAGATGGCGCAGTGTAGAGATGTCCGTGAATATTTATTCATAGTCATAATGAAAGTTTTCGTTTTTTTTTTCACAATTTCCAACATTCGCTAAGTGCACGTGTATTCGCATGGTCGCAGAAGAAGGTTTAAATAACCCTGCGTGATTTATACAAAAGAAGTAATACATTTAGGTCTTATAATGTAACCTTACTTGTACCTATTACATCTACTTTACTTTTCTCTTTTCATATTAAAAACTATAAATATATCCTCAAATTGCCTTAAACATAATCACGTCATTTGTCATTGTATTAAATCTTCCTTGGAAACGTTTATATCCCTAACTCATGTTCTTGATATTTTGATTTTGCTATCGTTCGAAATAAATATTTTTTTAAACTTAATTGTTTTCAAATATAATAAATACAATTTCATGTACCAAATGATAACTTACATGTATGATGTAAACATAAAATACTTACATCAATCAACACAAAATGATTACGGAAATGAAACTCGTTCGAAATGCAATTTCCATTACTTTTCCAATCTCGGCTTTTCGCTGCCAAAGTACTCAGCACCATACAGTGAAAACACATTATTATGATATCGACGCAAGAAAGCGATCTTGTTGTATCTCGAAAAATGCAATTTTGCACCAGAGCTAAAAAACTATTTAAAAAATTCATAATATGAAAACTAGTAGACTTAAAACTATCATATTTTCAATGATGAAATTTTAAAATAAAACCTTCCATTTGCAATTTAACCGGTCATTCTAAGATTATTGTATTTGGATTTAATACTAGATACATCATTTGATTATTAAAATATAAACTTTGATTATGCTGTATCTTAAAAGCAAATGTTTAGACCATCAGTAACTTCTTCTAATTGACTGTTATCAAACTTGCTGTATCTATTTAAAAGTTTTAAATGATAAATGTTAGTTTGTTTTATATGAATATATTTATTTATCATGGTTTTGTTTTTTGTTGTAAGTAGTATTACTTAATTTGCGGAACACAAACAAAATGCGGTATGTTAAGCAACGAATTTATTTATTGTAATTAAAAATGTAAAAACAGAGTTTCAGGCCTATACGCAAAACAAAATAAAAACAAACAATAAAAAAAAGCTTCATTGGATTAATACTTCTTAAAACCACTTTAGCTAAAGTAAATGGAACGTGACAAATCATACTAAAAATTAGGGCAATTCTAAGAAATGGTCGTAAATTAGAAGAAACAGATGATCTGAATTACTGTTTATCTTCATCGTCTGTTTCTTCCAGAATATCTTTAACTTTTTTATCATATTTTGGTTTTAAATTCTTTAGCGTATGCCTTCTCTCTCCGTGTGACGGTGACGGAGTAAGAATACAATATGTCATCACCCCATCTCATTTCATGGGTGTCGTAAAAACCGACTAAGGGACTATTTCTGAATATTATCCTAGCGAAATAAAAAGAAGGAAAATTTGAATTTAAACCCTATACCAATCCGTCTGGCCAGCGTGGTATTAGTAGGCCAAGTATCCCTCCGTCACGGTAGGACGCCCGTCCCTGCAGTGGTGTATTAATGGGCTGTTATGATGTTCAAATATCACATTAAACACGAACATAAGGAGTCGTCTTTCCACTACGTAATCGCATTCACACTTGGGCGGTCGAGCGCCGAATGACAAATAAGCCGTACGCGCTGCATCTGCGAATGGTCGCGGGGGACAGGGAAACGAATGCCACGTATATTCTAGTAGCCAAAATATTAATTCCTTTAAAATGGGTTAAGTACATTTTTTTAATAGAAAAATACACTGTAAAGTGCTGTAATTGTAGAAATAACGTAAATTGCTGAATGAGCACTTGGTAATATCTCAAGTTGGCATGTAAATCCCGAGCGGCAATTTTGCTGTAACTAAATAAAATTTATATTGTAGTGCGCTGTGAAGGGTGTAACTCCTTGCAAGTAATGCATTTCGGCCGAGGTATATGTCGTAATCTGTGAAGTATACGCAGCAATTATGTTGTATGTATCCTAACATAATAAAACGCGAATTTTGGGTTAGTTACAACATTATTTTCGTTTTGATTCAGAAAAATTGAGGTAAATCTCAATGTCGTATCTAAATAAAAAATAGTCGTAGAAAAATGAAACTGAGATCATTCGATGTGGTATTTTTTTCTGAATCGAATGGTGTATAAAACTCTATTTCGCAATTTTTCGAGATACGACAAAATCGCTTTCTTGCGTCGATATGTTTTGAAGTTTACAGTTCTAGACACTATTTTGTATCTAGTACAAGACATATAATATCCATAAGCAAACCTCTTTACGTTCTAGATTTTTTTTAACTTTATTTATTTAGGGGATTTTATTATACAATAATAATGTTAGCCCCATCGTAACTTAACCTACTTAAACCTCTAGACTGTCTAGATACTGGCTTAAATTAGACAGGTCTCTTTGAACATAATTTTTGAACATATAGATGAAGTTAGATAAATCTCGCAAACACGTCAGTCATGTTTCCGGATCTTTATAAAGTAACATTTAGGTAAAGTAGCGGTAGACACCAAAGACCATTTTGTTAACTTTCAGAATTAGAAAGCAAAACATGAAGGCTCATATTTCACAATCGCAAAATTATACCTGTAATATCATAGTTTACACCACAAGAGGGTATAGCTTTACGCTTCGAGAACAAACTTCAAGTATAGAATTTCTCGCTACTCACATCTCACGTAAACAATTATCTAAGTTTCAAACTTTGTATTTAATAATAGATGCGCCATTATTTGACGTCTAAGTTTACTTGTATTTAGCACTATTAAACTAGCTGAATTTAATTTTATCTCTTTAATTTTAATTGGTCCATATAAAGTGGCGTGCTATTTAATTGAACCATTAGGCAAGTGGCCGGTGGCCTCGTTCTAATTTATAGATAGGACTAACTTTGGAACGTACTTCGAAAAGTTGTTTAATACTGGATCCGTATTCTACGATACATTACGTAATCTGTAGTGGCCTTGTTAATGTGTGGGTTACAGTTTTATAGAAGATAGAAATAATGGGGAAACTGAAACCTATTTATCCAACGATGGTCTGGTTATCTATTGAGAATAGAATGTACTGTCTCTAGCCTACCGCAAGACAGACATATTATATTTAAATATTAAAGCAGAAGAATCGTAACTACGAAAACAAAATCACTACTGAAATCAAACTCGAAACAAACACTTCCAAGTGACAATAACCAATGGAATGATTATTCCTATCAAATACTCAGACGTACACTAAAGCCTTTAATGTTCCACTCCAGGGACGGTTTTTCTCTAGTCAGAATGATTAATAGGGATCTATGTCAAGTTTATCTCCTTTTGTTTTCCTTAAACTGGTATGTGAAAACTTCATTTTAGTCCCGATGAGGTAGGGTATTGACTCTATTATTTCCGGTAACGACATACGATAACTACATAGTAAGAAATTTCAAAATATTCCAAGACCATGTTGGAATATTAAATATTTTCTTTTTACATTAAAGTATTTTATTTTTTTACAGGTCCTCTTCGATAGCTTCACCCTCGGTCGCTTCACATCGTTCACTGAAGATGGCTGTCCCGATGGCTACATGCAAATACAAGAAGCAAGCAGACCCCAAGTCGGAGGCTCCTGGTGCGGAACCTCTTGGGGCCCATCAATCTATTACAGCGAAACCAAATCAATCACACTTATCATAAGACTACTTCACCTCTCCAAAGAACAAAATAACTATAACTTCGACTTCCGAATGGCGTATAAGGTGTTGAGGAGAGAATATGCCACAGTGCGATATGGAGGGACCCCTCCTTCGGGTACGTAAATCATCTTGATACAGACAAATGGGACCCTTTTATATTTTCTGCTGATATATTATGAGCAGTGTATTTAATGACCACATTTGGAATGCCGAGTAAAGCTATCTGAACAATAGAGAATTCACTAATTTATGTGAGGACTATTAATATTAAATTTATTATATCATATAAGAATGATTTACGTATGAAATTTATAGGTATTATTATGGCTTATAGAGGTGTGAAAATTATAAATGCAATAAAGATAGCTCGGTATGTTTCTTTTAACGAATACTCGAGTAAACGTTGGTCTATTAATAAGCCGTAGAACTTAGTAGGTGAATTAGTCGGTATACGGCTTGTTTTAGGTTATAAATGTAATAAATACTTATACAGATTTTAATCCTCTAGAATTCTTCTATCTTTTCACTTTCGGCAATCACAAACTCACTATAAATTAGCTGATGTGTATGTTACTAAACTTACATTCGATAGATAAGCTAATTATTTGAGAGAAATAAATATGTACTCATTACAGAACGACCTTTCTTCAAACTTCGACCACTACCTTATCCCGTAAACATATCACGAGGCGAAGAAACAAATATGGTGAAAACGACAAAAACAAACGAATACTACCTCGGGGATTTGATATCAGGAACTTATTGCTCAAGAATATTCAGCGATTGTGATCGCAAGAACTGTAGGTTACAGTCACCAAATTTTCCTGGCGTTTACCCTAGAAATTTAACATGTTATTATGCTGTTAGACAACACGAAGTGCCTCAAGGAAAACACGCCCTTATAGTAGTGAAACAGCCTAATGGACAACTAGTTTCAATAAGGAGCCAGAAGGCTATGTATGCGGCACAACAAGAAAGAGGTAACAATGGTCGAGAGTTGAAATTTTGGCAACAATGTGACGAAGTTCAGGACTATGTGACAGTTTACGATGGCTATACAACAAGAGACCCAGTAATTTTGAGGTTTTGCGGCGGAGGCGTGTCCGTACCCGAAGCAATATCGAGCGGTCCTGAGTTATTAGTTGAATTTACAACTTCGCCATTTGGAACTTTTTTGCAACCAGCCACGTCACAATCGTTACATGGATTTCAGTTGGAAGTAGAGGTAAAGATGTTTTGCATGTAAATTTTCTTTTAACTTAACATTTTTAATCTCATAAACGCCTCTTAAATTTTAGTCAATTGATTAGCTTAAATTCTTAAGGTTTTGTTTGGCATAAGGTTGGTTTTGCTAATAAAAATCTCGCTAAACAGTGACTAAATAAGAGGCGTTTATGAGTAAGGGGGTAAGTGTTTTCATTTTTGATTTCCAGATGCGTTAACATGAACCTATGCTATTAGGATTTCTATAATATACAGTAAAGTTTTTACCTCAAAACTTTTTATTAACTATTTTCATGGACTCGAAGCGTGTCGCATTAAGTAATGAATCCACAAATAACTGTCCTGATTAAAGTTTCTTGATTAGCCTTTCCAATCGCTACTGACTGCAGCTATACTGAATTCTTTAGGTTATTTATTATTTTTAAATTAAAAATATCATGTAGTTATTTTATGTAAAAGTGGATTTATGTGTGATGATAGTTCTGTCAGTTATTAAATAAAGCCTTATGAACTATATAAGTCATACTATCAATTTAACGTAGTTCGTTCATAATCAAGTTAGTTTTTGCCATAATTGATTAAAGCTCCTCGTTAAACACGAGTTAAAAAAAATTTAGTCTGGCGTTGCCAAATAGGAATTTTAAGCATTGATTTAACTTTTACATTATGAAACAACTGCAAGTACTTTCAGGCCATTGCAATCAAAACACTAAAATAAACTTTTAAATAATGATAACAAGTCACTAAACGCCTTATAATATTATTCATTTACTAAATGTAACATGAAATTGATGATGCTCAAACTTGTTAAAACTCCTTTAAACATACAAATTAAGTTTAATATCAGTACTTTATAGATGACAGAGAACTTGCATATTTGCCTAACTTTACCATTCGTTTTATCTAAAACTAATCGACACTCGTGTGATGCCAAAATCGGGTTAATGGCCTAATGTATCATGGCGAAGTGTTATTTAAAGTGTTTAATTCTCAGTTAACAATAATAAATCTACTAGCACTCTGAAGGCCTCAGTTGGGCCCCTGCCAAAGTGTAATTAGTAACGTAGGCTCGCACTGTCGGCCATAATAATGAAGCTACCGACCTCTGCACCGTCCCACATTGTTCCAAGTTATGAAATTAGGACACGACACGACACCCCATCTTTCACTTTTCAATAAAATTCTTTTTATGGCATCTTTTGATAGCACCCTGAAATAAAATTTTACAGCCTTACTGACCTTAGTAATATTTTATATTAAATTAAAACATAATTCCTTTTCAAAGCCATTGCCATTTTCTTTGGAACTAATAAAAGATGATTTATATTAGGTCCTATGTTTGGTTTACTAATGAAAGTATTAACCTGGTATTAATATTTTTCAGGTTCGATTTGTTGATCAACAATCACCTACGTATGCGAAGAACAAAAGAGCCTGTGAATTTTGGATCAGGGGTACAGGGCGTGGTGTTTTGGAACACCCGCAACATTCCTTACCACCAAATACAACGTGCCTATATCATATGCAGGGTATAGATACATCAGGACCTTCAGGAAGAAACATAATTTATAGAAGACCATCATTTTCTGCTCCACGATTTAGAGTATGGTTTTCAGTTTTGAAATTTTATGTTACCAATGCCCTAAATCCAAACTTGCCTGAGGACGAATATTGCGGTAGCCATTTGAATATATGGGACGGTCCGATGAGAATATCGCCTGGTTGCAGCGACATATTTTGGTAAGTTATTAGTTATATTTCTTCGAAATACAGTTCCTGTGGTTAAGTACTTTTTGAAAAACGGTTTTGGTAATCGCTTAAATTGAATACAAAACTACTAAATCTATTTGAAGGTCTTATTAATTATTTGATTTCTCCATTAGGTAATGTTGTTTTTTTATACAAGAGGAACCATTAAAATATAACAACATTACGAAAACTAGCTTTTGAGATCTGGAGGGCTTTTTAAATGCCTCTATAACTAAGGTACTATCAAAAATCTATAATATTATTTTGTCTCGTTTTATTACAGCGACAAAGATCGCTCCGTTCAAATGTCAAGAGCTACATCACCTCAATCAGTAATAGTTGGTCGTCCTCCTACAAACGCTACGTTGGTAGCCAGATTCTGCCGTGAACGTGCCCCACGGACCTGCGAACATGCTTTGTTAAGAAGATCCAGAGCTTGTGCTAAAACTGAGAGCTTCCTTTCAAAGGGAGACTCTTTAACGTTGGAACTAAAATTAACGCAAGGAACCGCATTGAAGTAAGTTAAATTAATTATAAATATCAAATCCAATCAAATCATTTTATTTTGTAAAAAAAAATGATTTGATTTGATCATAAGCCTAGTTATGCTCTTGTCTGTTTTGATTCATGTCCAACAAATAGCTGCACCATTTAAATAAAAATAAAAAGTCTTAATATAAGAAGACGATTTAAAAATGTATCTCTATTAAAAATGGTAATTAAGCTGTAGGCACCTACAGCTTAATTACCATCTTTATCCGGGCTTTATCTGATTGGTTTTGCTTAATTAACTACAACAATGCTGTGTAATTATAAAAATATAATTGAAGACTATTAGGTTATAATTATTGTACTGTGCTATTAGTGTCTGTGTATATCCGTGCATTACCCTAGAGTCACCGATCACTTGCGTATTAACGAATTATTTGCAATAATGCATGTATCCGCTTCAACTACTGATTTAATTAGTTTCCATTTAGACATTTTAACGTGCTTAATAGCACATAATGATAATTTAATTTGAAAATGTACCAAGAATTTAAATGCTGCGCTGCCAAAATTTAATTTTTAATCTCCTCTAGCTGTCAATCTTCTTTATTACTTTCATGCAAAATTGTTTGAATTATTTTATTACAAATAGATTTGAGCTCTATAACATTAAAATTCAATAACGAACTGTTTACATTTACGAGTCGTTTTGATAAAAATAATGCTTTCAACTTTTTAAAGGACTCTTTGACAAAAATCTAATAACATTTCCAAACATTTTTAAATATAATATAAACGGAAGATTAACTATATAATATTTATTTATAACAATAAAACGCTATAGTTTAAAAGTTCTGATTTTTAAATATTTTGTTATTAATATTTCAGGCCTGTATACTTCAAAGCTCTTTATGAGTTTGTGGATCTCCATCAAGATGGTGAACCTTGGGGAAGAGGTTTATGCTCTCGCAGATTTGCATCAAGGTCGTTTCCAGAAGCACCGCCAGATCCACCAATAACGTTTTCTTCACCGAGAGATATCTTCCTATATGGTAGAGGTGGCAACCGAAATATAAGGTGAGATTTCATGTCTTCTGAACACCGTCACTTTAATCAGAAATTCTTGAGCGCTAAGTCGTCACTGTTCTTTAGCAAATCTCCGCATTTATGATTCTATCACGCAGGGAAACTCCCAACACAACTCTGGAATCACATTTAACAAAAGTGGCGTGAAACCACATACCTAATAACATCTTAATATTGAGATACATAAGGTAGCACAGATAACATTTTTTTTATAGTAGGGCCATTACAAACGTGCGAACTGAGTCATAAATCATTACGTCAAAGGAATGTGACAATGCCGCGTCACTTGTTATCGATAAAGGGATGCCGCTCGGACGCAGGTAGCCAGGATGCCGCGGTCGTTGATGACTAATGCAATTAGGTAGTTTTCATTACTATAATAAAAATGTAGGTATTATTAATATTCTAAGATTTACATTGTTTAAAATTTGTTATATTTATAATTTGTATGTAACTTTGTTTTGTATGGCTATATTAATTTAATTTTTATAACATTTAATATATTGTATGTTTTATATAAAAAATTCATGCTAGACAATATTTTGCATTATTTCCTTAACCTTTCCCTCATTACCTGTTATTGACTATCGACAAATCACTTTTTTATTGTTACACACAACACTAGGAGTGCGAGCGAGAGTTCCGATATGCCTATAAGTGTGAGCGAGAGGTCTGATAAAAATGATTTATGACTCAGTTCGCACGTTTGTAATGGCCCTACTATAGTACTGATGTCACTACCTATCAAGTTTCAATTCTATAAAGTGTAACTAAGATTTAGTTTTCTATTTCAACATAATGTTTAGCAAAAAACGGTTGATTTCAGTTGCACGTATCGATTTGAAGCAAACCCTGGTGAAGTAATAAGGCTGCGAGTATGGGGTATCCGCAGTGGTGGAAGGCTCTGCCGGTCTGTACACTCAGCTCACTCGCCTTGGTATCGATGTGCTGGTGACGTCACTGCAGCGGTAAGGGTGTTCGATAAACCATGGAGAGATGCCGGCTCCAGGATACCTAGAGATTGTTTGTGCAGGTAAAATACAGTTCAGTTTGATTTCAACCGTTAGCAGCCCGTGGGTTCCCATAGAGGAAGTTCAGTGTCATTCACAAATTATTGTCTTTAATATGGACTAATAAAGACAATCATTTGTCTAGACTAGAGTATCAGAATCTAGGGATTTTACAAACTTTGTAAAATCCCTAGTCATTATCATCATAACAATGTAATTGGCCTGTACCGTTTTAGTTAACTTTAAATAAATAAATAAATAACAGCCCATTAATGTCCCACTGCAGGGACGGGCCTCCTCCTGTGACGGGGAGATACTTGGCCTACTAATACCACGCTGGCCAGACGGATTGGTATAGGGTTTAATTTCAAGTTTTCCTTCTTTTTACTTCGCAAAGATAATATTTACGGTTAGTCCCTTAGTCGGTTTTTACGACACCCATGGGATGAGATGGGCTAGTAACATATTGACAAACGGACAAAGTCCCTAGTGCACGAGTAATATTTGTATAAACCAAATGTAAAAAAAAAAATATTCAAAAAACTTAAACGATGTTTATGTAGTAACCGATCTTGTTATAATAACTAGCGACACGTAGACTAGCGGTATTGTCTCGGAGTGGCTCGGGGTAAGATATATTGGGAATAGGATACCCTACTCCAAGCCACTTCAAGATGCTACCGCTAAGCTAAGCTTCTTTCCGAAGGCAGTAGAGGAAGCAGTGGAGTGATGAAATGTGGAACTAGCACAAATCATTCAAAGCCGTCAAAGTGCATCCTTGATAATACCTGAAGAGGAGGAAAAAAAGATTAGAATATATGCAGATAGTATCTGTAAAGGATCATATTTATATATCTCTCTATGATATCTTATTTTGTGTAAGGAGCAGATCTGTCCCTGCTGTATAATTATCATTTAAGCTGCTAAGTTGTTCTTATTTTTATATTCAATCTTATATATTTTATTTTTCAGCGATGTTGGTGATTACGAATTTACGTCAATAAATACAGTAGCAGAGTTAAGGTTTGATGTTGTGAATATGTCTGCTACTGACGACTTTCGATCTTTTGGCTTTGAAGCGTCAGTCGAGTTTGTTAGACTTGACACCGGTTGTGAAACTACACATAGAGTTTATGGAGCTAGTGGAGATTTGAGAATGTCGTCTTTGTCGCCTATGTCTGATACCGTGAGTTCTGTTTTCTTGCTAATAGCTTAAAAAAAATTGAAACTATTCTAAAGTACTAACTTTTCTTTAAGCGATTTCATTAAAAAATTAGATGCATGTTCGTCAAAGAATATTTTATCCTTAATTAATGTCTTTAAATTATTGCTTTTCCAGGAACGTTGTGAGCGTCGTCCTTGGCTGATTGATCCGTCTCCTGGACGGTATCTTTATCTTCAAATCCGAGGCAGTATTATAAGAGAACCAGAGTTAGACAACTTCACACTACTGAATAATATCACAGTAGCTCCGGATATGAGACATTTGTGTAGAACTCAGAATAGGATAGCTGTGTATACTGGAGGATTAACGCCTACGTTTGTGTGTCCGGAGCCACCAGAAGAACAGGTACAAATTATTTTGTAAGAAAATAAAAGAGAGTCTCGTTTGTTTGTCTGTGGTTATAAATGTTTCTAAGCTAAAGAGGAAATAATTACCACACTAATTTAAGAAATATTAATTCTTTTTTTTAAATAAAAGTGTTGGTTGCAATAGATCAAATGAATGCAGAAATAAATTAAATAATAAATTTTGCTAATATAATATTACTTTAATAATTGCAGATGGAAGACATGGTGGAAGTATTTTCGGAAGGCTGGTCGAGAGAAGTAGATCCCCTTGCTCGACACGTGTTCGCTTCTCCTTCTGCCTCAGATCACTTTGACTTGGACTGGCCAAGAGCATTAAGCGCTGAACTTATTGCTGTCGAACCGGGATCTTATTATGTATCGTGGCTGGAACTTTCGAGAAGGTAACAAGTTATATTTTACACTCAATTAAAACATGTAGTTTCAAATTCGACTAAGTTGTATACTTTTTACTTAAATAAAGCTTTACATAAAGAGCTAATACGCCACATAGATGGTAGATGTATTTACGGGTTCCCTTACCAGACCACGAACTATCTTTTCTATTATGCTGAAACACTAAGAGAATCAGAGGCCACACCAATAGCTATGCGAGTTGCTGAGTTTTGAGTTGAAACATATAAACAAATTATTGGATACAAAAAACCACACATTGTCCAATTGCGTATAAGTAAATAATAAATCAGATCACGCGGCAGAACACCTATGCGATGGACTGATCAGATTAAATCCGCAGTGGGGAGCGACGTGTCAGACTGCGCCAGACAGTCTGCGAACAGAGAGAGATGGCGGGAGATCGTAAAACAAGCTAGGTCCGCCACTAACATCAACGCGGACGCCTCATCGTGACCACGACCGCTCTGTCAAGAGCGAAACGGCTGAGAAGAGAAGAAGAAATTATAATTAACAATAAAAAAATGATTCTCGTGAAAGAAAAAACTCAGTTAAAGGCTTTACTAATCCCTGAACTTAATGTTGTTACAGGCATGCTAGCTCTCACGGAGGCGTGTTTGCTTTGTCTGGGGAATGTGAATACCGGTGCGCTTCGTTAGACGCATGCATTTCTTCTGCGTTGTGGTGCGATGGGATCCCTCATTGTCCACGTGGAGAAGACGAACGGCTGACTCATTGTTCCGCTCTTTTAAGAGTTCCTGCGCACTATGCTGCCGCGCTACTTGCGCTTACTGTTCTGGCAGGAGCTGCTGTTGTAAGTTTTTGTTTTAAATATTAGGTTTCTGTAATTTCTGATTAAGTATTGCAGATTATGCCAATAAATCAATTAATTTTGTAATGCAAGATCTTAAAACAGAATTGTACCGTCTAGAATACCCAATTCTGTATACCTACTCAAGATTTCATTTCAAAGGACCACATCCATTAAAATACATTCTCAATACCCTTTTATTTTCTTTTATTGGTCGTAATCTAATAATTTTTGACCAATTTAATAATGTATTACCAGTATAAGCAGCCGTTCAAACAAAAAGGCATTTTTATTCTATCTTTGTAGCACAGTTTTGTATATAGTATTGCAGCACTCAAATATAATTTATTTTCTGTTTACAGATCGCAGCAGCACGTTCTTGCCGACGACGCCGTTCGGCGTTACAACAGCGCCTGAAGAGTTTATCTTCAGACACCGCTATCTTCGACGAAAAAGAAGTGATTTGCTGACCAAGCGAGGACTCTGTGCGATACGTTGAAATAGATCGTGTCACCACTGTGTGACCGAATTCACGCGCAGAGTCCAACGATATATTAATATTTGTATTGAATTCAGTGGTCAAGACATTCGTTATTTAAAACCACAAGGGTAGCAAGAAAATAAGCTGTAGTAAAATGTTTGACCGATTCCTCTTAGTAGTGGGTCAATTGTTGGTTGATTGAGGGTATTTAGAATTAAATAATTTTGAATCAAGTTTAGCTAATGAAGCGAAATTGTTAGCACCTCAAGCAATGGTGAGATCTATAAGAATATTGTAAATAAATGTGATTAATAATAAAGTAGATAATGTTAGTGCGATTATAAATGTTGGACCAAGTGCTGTTGATCGGTGTTTGAACTTGGCCGTTGATGGCCAAGTAATTGGGTCACTACAAAACGATGATATTAAAAATAGGTTTTAGTTCAATTTTTCAATGGAAGTTTTGTTTTGTTGGAATATCCTATTTAAATAATCTGTAGGTAGAGAAATGAAGCTTCAAAATTAGATAAAACAATCAAAATAGTATTTAGAAGTCCCTAGAAAATTTGTTATAATCCTAATGACTCGATTGCGTTAAAATTCGCAAGTTACTCATCATTCTTCATGTTTGTTTCTTAATTCCTTACAATTTGTTATTGTTTGTTATTTTTTATAAAGTTGATTAAAACTCTCAAATGTTAGGTATTGAATTTCTTATTCCTGTAAGTGATTTCATGACTTGTTTGGCTCGCCATAAATTTCATAATTTTTAACTTTAGTATGACGAATACGTCAAGAAGAAACGCACAAGCTGAATAATTAACCCGATCAGACGAAGCACAATTTGAGTTAATAATTGGCATGTTGTAAATAAGTAGAGGTTGATGAAGATTCGTTATTCGTTATGTAAATGAATTTCAAGTGTGAAATCGTGAAACATTATTAAAATAAAATTTTAAGATATTTCAAATTCAAGGGCAATTTAAATACAAGAGTTATTGTAAAATTAGGACTAGGTAATTAAACATTTTTCACGATTTCTCAGTTGTAATTATGTAAAGGAATTTGTGGCAATAATTTCATTTTAATAACGAAAATGTATATTTGACCTGTGTTCTAAATGTTACTCTAAATTCCTATACTTAAGTGATATGATACTGCCATTTTTGTAAAAATATTCATGTTCAATTAACGAAATTAGTGAAAGTTGTAAAATTTAATTATTTGTATTGGTCAAATTATTATTCAATTCCTATAATTTTTGATCCACTTTTAATATTCATATTGTGTTAATTGCCCAATAGATGGCGCTAATTTAAATAATGTCTATCGCAAGCTTTATAAATAAAAGGAGATTATATTCCTATTAAAACATTTGAAAAAAGAATTTTCATATAGTAGGAACATACAAATATGGTACCTATATAAAATAATCGAGTAAAAAGCGATGTAAATAAAAACTAAAAAAAAAACTATTCATATCTTAGAAATGTATTAAAGTGATATAAATTATGTTTGTTTCCCAAGGAAATTATTAAAGTTTATTATATCACGTTAAACTATTAGTGACAACTTAGATAAATAATAATTTGTTCATATTAAAGACACCTGAGGTTTATATTATTTTTTTCGGCAAGATAAAGTACGATTTACATTTTAGTAAAATAACTAGGCAAAATATATAGAAAAAATACTGCTGTTTGGAATATAATTTGCAGTCGTTTTCCATTTTTCTGTATTATTCTAGATTATGGCAGAATTTTAAATTTAACTTTCGCGCCATTTTATGACATAAGATAAAGATGGCGGACAAGACGCGCCATTTTAACTGTCATTTAAAAGAATGACAGTACGTGTTTTTAAATACCAGTTATTTAACTACGTTTTATTTACTTGTTAAATTAATTTTAATTAGATACCTACTTGTAATATAAGGTTTACTAGTCAAAATGGAGTAGAACGTTTGTATCGTCTTCCATAATATACGAGTACGAGAACTCCGGATTTCTTTTCCTCCAATACGTTGCGCCATATCAGATACGATAATTGATTCAAATTACGGATACTAATTAAACAGAATCAGGTGTTATCCTGGAAGACAATAATGATGGATAATAGCTGTGTTAAGCAGATACATAATTTCACGTTCAAAACAATGATTACAAAGAGTTATAATGATAATAAGAAGTTTTTAAAAATAAAGTATTTACTGCATGATTTTTGTGTTTTATTGAGTACCTACCCCAAATTATTTTGTATATTAATTGACCATATTAGCTTACGAAGGGCCTGCTGATGACGGCCTCGGCCAATCATCTATTTATAAAGTTTCCCGCCCGTCATAACCCTTAAGGTGTGTACAAACATTGAGCGGCAATCGAGCGCGGCTGCCGCGCGCGGCAACCCTGTATTACCAGCCGCGCGCGAACGTTATCATTGTTCATTCGCCGGCAGAAATGTGTCTTACGAATGCCGCGTGTTGCTGTAGTGCTCTTGCTGCTCAATGTTTGGACACACCTTTACGTTGTAGAGAAACACCGCGGTTTTGGTAAATATTTTAAATTACCAAAAGTCCTTAAGCTAGCAGGCCAATAAGGTGTGTAACTGCTTACTTAATTGACTAGATGTTGCAAGCTTAACCTTAATTTATAGATTTGCGTAAATATTAATGCAAAAATAATTAAACCTGTCAGGGCGAGTGGTTTATTTATTTAATTATTTTACTACTTAATTCTACTTTAAAAATTAATCAATGACTTCTGAAGGTTATTTTATTCTGATATCTCATTATTAATACCTACGTGTATAATTGCAACAATATAAATAGATCTTTTTTTTCTGGATTTGCTATGAATGACTCATACTATTGTCATAAAAACTTGTTTACATCGCGTTAGACTCTATTTGGTAGGTAATAGTTATGTAGGTACATGTGGGTTGTAATAAAAAACTAATGATAGACAGATGAGATAGAAATATTTTCTCAGCAAGTTGCCATTAGCTTGTAATTTAAAAACGGTATGATAATATAAATTAAAAATGCTCACGTACTTACTATTTATTTTTTACACATTCACACAGCGCCATCGAGTCCCTGTCTTAAGCGCCGATTACACTACTCTACATGTAGGGCCCTACATGTAGGGTAGTGTAATCGGCGCTTTTGCAGAGCAGGTACTAGCTTGTACTAGACGAAGAATAATAATGTTTATGGGTTGTCTCTTATATACTTTTATACATTACTAATACGAACATTATATTATACAAAGAAGACCTCCAGTCCAAAACTTAAACATGTGTTCATGCACAACCAGGTTAGATAGAAATAAAACAATAAAGTAGGTAAAACTTAAGAATATATTCCTTGGCTCATAATTTGGTAGGCTTTAGTGACGTTGGCTGTGATATCTTCAGCAGGTCTATCGGAAGTTATAAGCCAGGTTGTTGCAGATTCACCGTTTTTATATGCGTGCATTAGACCTTCAACAGCTGATTCCAATCTGAAATGGAAAAAATGTTGAGTAAGTAACGCACTAAAAAACCTAGGCCGCCGACCAGAACATGCCTTAAGTAATGCCAATATTCCCGATGTCCTAGCCGTTCGTAGTTGAGAGAGTCTGGGCCAAAGGCGAGCGGGCGGATAATAAACATTAATTACTATTTACTTTTTTATTGTATAGGTACATTAGGTACATTTTATACCTAATACATGTAAACAAAACTACCTTTCAATATGCTGTTTAGATAAAACAAGATAAGATTGTATGTGATAGTTTTATAACGCGTCATAAAATATGTATAAAGTATTGTATTAGCAAAATACACAGTAATTATCATAAACTTATCAAACTAACTAACTAACAATAATATTTACTTTATATATCGTGATCCTTACATTATTATGTAAACCACACTAAAAATTATTACAAGATAAATGCTGTATGATAATAAATATTAAAAATGCGAAGAACACCTTTTCTTCAGTACTTTATGCAACAATAAGCAACAGCTTACATTGAAATTACCTACATAAGTACGTTTTAGCGAATTCTTTTAACGAGAAAACGAAATTCTTTAACCGCAAAACTTTATTATCTTTGTTAAACAGCTTGTTTTCAAATACAAATACGGATGAAAGCGTATTATGTTAAAATTAAGTAATAGTTCTTAGACAAAGGCATCCTTTAAATATTGCATTCCGACTTAGTAAGGCTTTGTGCTTTCCTCACCTATCTTCTGACAGGTCGTCAATCCGTATCATGTTAGGTATCCCACACTGTAGTTGCAGTAAGTGGTCACCATTCTGATAGTTTAGTAATAACGTGAATAAATGTGTCCGGACCCGTGCTCCACCTAGGTTCACCACCTGGGTGAAGCACGCGGACTTGCTAGGTCATATAATATACTTACTTTTGCATAGGTAAATGTCCTAAACTCTTTTCTAAATAATCAGAAGTTTCTTTATCGATAGATGCCATTTTAGTAGTGCTGAACAAAGAGGTGTCTGTACATCCAAAGCAAATGGTCAAGATGCGTACTTGAGAACGAGAATAGTGAAGCTGCATCTAAAACAAACAAAAAAGTTTTTAAATCATAATCATAACAGCCCATTAATGTCCCACTGCAGGGACGGGCCTCCTTCCGTGACGGAGGGATACTTGGCCTACTAATACTACGCTGGCCAGACGGATGGTATAGGGTTTAATTTCAAGTTTTCCTTCTTTATAATATTTACGGTTAGTCCCTTAGTTGGTTTTTACGACACCTTTGGAATGAGATGGGTTGGTAACATATTGTATTCTTACTCCGTCACCACGCGGACCACCAATAGTTACCCAACTCAATAGATCAGATAACCAAACTCAATAGTTTTCCTTATTTACTATACTTATTATTTTTATTTGCATAGGTAAGAGAGCAAGGCTTATAAACGTCACAACAAAAAATGTTAAAAAAGACACGGAAATAATGGCCGTATCTCATTTGATTTTATTTTTCATGTTAGTGTCTTACTAAAGACCCAATATCATAGAAAGGAAGGAACACAAGTGCCGGAAGTTTTTTCAATAGTTTAATGTTTACTTTATAATAAACTAGTGCCTAGGTACTTTAACTTTGTTTATTGTCGGAAGTAAAAAACCGATAAGATACGAAACTCTTTTACAATGTCAAGACCAAAAGTCCTTCACAGGTTGAAGTGACAAAGATAAATGAAAAACACTTGAGATACAAACTATTTTGGTAGATCAAGACAATGTAATTTGTAGAAGACTTCAACTGTTTCCAAGGCACGCGATCTTGTACCTAAGTCCCATATTCATCATTCTCCAACTTAAGGTTCACCTGAGGGGTTTGCCAACTCTGCGTCGTCGGGTTCACAGTTGCCATTCCAGAACCATTTTTTCCCATCAGTAGTACTATTACTACTAATACTATCTAGGCAGAAGTCATAATAGTGGTTTTCCTTTATTCATCTAGTTAACACTAACTTACCCCAAGGCAATTGCTGAACTGCAGCACGGCACTTTTAGTTGCTGTATAAACGGGTAAAGATTGTGCTTGACATAGTCCCACGATGGATGATATGTTTATAATAGTACCTCCTTGTCCACCACGGTCCTTACGCATTAGGTCATACGCTTTGAATGAGCTTTTTATTAAGGCTGACTGAAAAAAAAAAATGAAAAAAATTAATCTTCGTAACATTAGCTAACACTAAAATATTTGTTATTAACTTAGCACTAAATATTATGTTTATTTTCACTTAATCTATTTCATCATATCAGCCAATCGACGTCCACTTCTTAACATAGGCCTCCTCCATTGCCAATCTATTTAAGCCTACCAAAAGATAAAACTTCTTTATAATACTGATAAAATGGAAAAAGCAGGTAATAATGGTATTATGGACTTCGACCGACCGTATCTGTTTAAATGACGTAGAAGATCCAAAGTTCAATGATTATTCCTAAGCCACCAAAGGTAATATTGATCAATCATCTAATCCCTATATAAAAATATCAACATAATCTGGAAATGGAATGTACTAAAGTCTTTTAGCAGATCTTTTATAAATTACTAGCGATCAGCCCCGGCTCCGCACGGGCACCTACTACAGAATGTCCTTAAACAACGTTTAAGTAAAAATTTTATATTAAATTTATACGGGTTTCTCTACTATATTATGCATTAGTTAAACATTCCTCTTTTATCATTCTTCCTAAATCAGTTAGTCTGACTGATTTAAATCTTTAAATCAGTAGTTTTAAAGATTTAAGCATACAAAGGGACATAAGGACAGAAAAAGCGACTTTATTTTATACTATGTATAGATATGACAATACCAACAGACTAGACTTAAAATTCTTTCTTAAGTATTAGATCAGGTTGTAGTGATAAGAATTAATCAAATAGAATCATAAATAAAACAATAGAATAACGTCTCCAGTAGAGTACGAGATAAGATAACATTTTGTGAACTTAATCCTACACCATGTTTCAAAATGGTTATCTTACGTTTCATTAATGAGTCATTTTCACATAGGAGTGTACGAAACTTGGACTTTGATCAATATAAATAAACAAATTGTATAATACAATTACACACAAGAAGTAATATGAGATATTATGGGCGTCAAAGCAGAAGTGTCATTAAGTAACGTTATTTGCCGAAATGACTTAATTATGCCATTAGATGTGACCGAATTAAACAAGAAGAACCTTCGACCTAAGCAAGTGACTACAATTACTATAGTACGCGCAATCTAAGTTGGCTGTCCTGAAGTAAGCCTACAAGATGTTCGCGTATGCACACACAACGCCAGAGTTAGCTAACCCCCCCCCCCCCCTAAAGTTATAAAAAGCGCCGCAAATAATGCATATTAATGAGGATATAGTTAAATCGCATTTTTACGATTATGACGATGTTTGTTTTTGTTTTCTTAATAAACAGTTCTTTTGGTTTATATTCGATGAATCAATAGATCTTACCTTGTTCTCAGCTAGTTCCAATTATTTTACAGAGATGGCAGTACTTAGGGGGGGTCAGGTATCTATGGCGCACACTGCACAATAACTAAAAAATCACCTGCTCCCCACGTAACCTGACATTTAGTTCCTAAATTGACATCTGCGCAGACATTTGCAACAATCAAGCCGACCAACTTACATTTTGCGTATTTTTGGTAAACTATCGATATTTTATCGTTGCCCTAGATTTGTAATTAGTTTATAAACAAGCACTTAATATTAACTACTTGTTTAATTAATACATTATGTTAAATAAAGTTGTCCTAATTATTGACAGTCATACCTTATCTTGTTCTTTAAACAACTAAATACTCAGGTAATTACTTTGATAGATGTTTGGTTGTTTTGCACTAATTTACTTTTGATAGAATATGCAAATATAATTTCATACATCTTTTAATTATGAATTTTGATCAATCTTCTCATAGATAAATTCTCTCAATAATGAGAATGTTTGCTATGAAATGAAAATCGTTTTGATTAAAAACTGATTGGCCACTTTACCAAACATGGCTGTGGGGTTTGTTTCGTTTCTCTTGTAATAATATTAAGATTCGTGAACTTTCCTAAGTCGACTCTTATGCTGTTCAGAGACAAGGGTGGTGACTTTTTGCATTCTTAATACGTCACTACACTGATATTAATATATAAAAATAAGTCGCGTTTTCCTTTCTGACGCTATAACTATCAGCGGAAACTTGTAAATGACCTTCATAAATCTATAAGTTACGTTTATTATATATGCTAGTTGTAAGTATCCCAAATAAATGAAAAATAAAATAAAATAAAAATAACTCCAGAACGCACGAACCGATTTCCACGGTTTTGCATTCGTTGGAAAGGTCTCGGGCTCCGTGAGGTTTATAGCAAATGAAATTCAGCAAAGAAAAACAGAAAAGTTGTTTTTTTTTAAATGTTACATATAACGAAGCCATCTGGTGGCGAAACGGAGTTCGCCGGATTTGCTAGTTATGGACAATATTCTAATAGACCATTGTGTTTCGATAGCATGATATTGATTTCCTACACCAATAAGGCTGGTCATTCATGCGTTTGTAGGTAATTAGAAAGATAAGTGTTTACCTTTTTAGATAAATTATAAATTAATTTAAAACCTACTCAATTCATAATTGGCAAAACAACTTTCATGGATTTAATAGCTATCAACTCAAAATCTTGAACTCGTTATACGCATACCTAATGTAGGTAGGTACTGATTTTAGGTACGTTATAAATAACACTCAGCATTATTAGGCTGACTTATATACGTCATTACTATTAATTTCGCATTGAATAAGCTCTACCATCCAGTAACAAGTTCTTTCGGTGCTGCGGAATAAGTTGTGCACCTTTTACTTAGCTACAATTTCGTCTAATGCTCCTCTTGTAGATAAAAAAGTTAGATAAAAAAGTTACTAGCGTCTATTGATACTTCGCATGTTAACATTTTAAAACGTACACAAATCAGAAACAAAAAAAGTTATGTATTAAGTTCTGTACTTATATGTATAAAACTAGCTGACCCGTGCCCACTTCGTATTTTTTAAACATATTTCTTTACTGCTCTACTTCTATTAGTCATAGCGTGATACTATATCTAGCTTATGACACTCCCCGATAAATGGACTATTCAACACTGAAAGAATTTTTAAAATCGGTTCAGTAGATCCAGAGATTACCCCCTACAACGTCACAAATACACAAACACACAAACTTTACCTGTTTATAATATTAGTATAGATAATGCTTACAATAATTTGGGGTGCTACTTACCACATTAATTTCGATTTCCTTAAGATAAACATGAGGTGCATCATTCATAATTCCAGCGCAATTGATAACAACATCAATGTATCCAAAACCGTTGACAACATTATCGTATACAACATCCAAATCATTTGTAGTTACATCACATTTATGGAATTTCACTTTATTTTCTACATATTTTTCTGATAGTTTCTTTTCTAATGATTCACCGCTCTTTATATCGACATCCAATGCTGCAACATGCTGAAAAGGACCTAATGTTTTATTATTTAAGTACATATTTGAATCTCAAGGGGAATTTTAGTTATGGTATAGGTACCTATATTAAAATTAATTTTGGTAAGCTTTCTTTTGTGTTGTGATAAGAACAAAGATGTTATAAGATTGTAAACAAAGGGGTGATACATCGAAAGAATGCAAAAAAAAGAAAGTTAATTTTAAGTTTGTTTTAATCAAAATCATTGAAATTATTTATCCCAGAACGTCAGAGTTTCAAAAGGTCAGAGTTTTAAAACGTCTGTTTTTCATATCGTCAGAGTTTCAAATGGTCTGTTTTTCATATCGTCAGAGTTCCAAAACGTCAGAGTTTCAAAATGCCATGTACAATAATATACTTAAATGTTAAAACGACTGATTACTATTAAACAATATAATCTTAACTGATCCAGAAGGTGTATAAACCTATTTACTATTCTCTTTACGTCATTTAGATAAGAAAATTTAATGTCAATTAGATGATAAATGTAATGTCATCGATTTTCTATTAAAGTAATATTCCATTGCATATAGGCATTGTGAATCATCGGCATCAGAATAGAATAATTAAAACCTGAAGTTGAATTACATATTTACCTACTGACGGAATATTTATTTGTCTTTGTTATGAGTACTGATATTATTTTTACAACAAGTCAAAAGGGCAAAAAGCTTCTGCTTCGAGATGGATATCGTTACAATCTAAGCGTTAAGCACAAGTCTGGTAAAAGCAATTGGCGGTGCGCGAACAGGAAGGTATGCAATGCTTCAATTAGTTTGTGCAAAAATGATAAATTCATAAAAATGAGTAGACACACGTGTTTACGTAATGAAAGTAGAAACAGTGTACTTGCAAAAATATCTTTATGTAAAAAAGAAGTATGCAAAAACATGGAACCCGTTGGTAGAATATATGAGACAGTTTTTTATCATCATAATGAGAATATTAGGCTGAGCGATATTCCAACATTAGATTCATTGAAAAATACATTGTATCGTGCGAGATATAACTATTTGAATGTTCGAAAAGCAAATTTTCATGCATTAAAAGATGTAATGATCCCCGAAGAACTAATTAAATCATTTTTTGTGTACGACGAAGGTTCTGATGATAAAATTCTTATTTTTGCTTCCCCTGCTGCTATAGATAGAAGCAAAAAGATAAATGTTTGGTTTGGCGACGGAACATTTAAAGTAACACCTAAACCTTTTTATCAAATGTACACCTTACTCGCAGACTTGAGTTCCGATCCCGAAAGTACTCATTTTGTTCCTCTTATATATTGTTTATTGCCAGATAAATCACAGAAAACATACGAGAGACTGTTCAGTATTTTAAAGTTGCAATTAAAAATTGAAATCGTTATTTACAAATGCGATTATGAAATTGCTGTGATTAATGCTATTAATACATGCTACGAAAATGTTCGCATTAAAGGATGCTACTTCCATTATATGCAAGCAATTTGGAAAAAATCTAATGAAATCGGTTACAGTAGGACTCAAAAAGGTCGCCATATTACAAAATTATTCGTTCGTCTGGCACTGCTACCTCCTAATATGATTCCAGAGGGGTATTTGTCTATTTGCGATGAAGTTGAAGATTCGGACTGTGAGCTTTTTTCAAAATTCAACGTATATTTTACAAAACAATGGATGGCAAAAATTAACGGACAGTTATTTAGTTGCTATGGAGAAAAATATCGGACTACAAATTCAATTGAAGGTTGGCACCACCGTATTAATACCAAAATTTCAAAACACTGTTCTCTATTTTATTTTTTACAATTATTAAAAAAAGAAGCCAATTACCAAGATATACGAATCAAACAAGGAGCATTGCATCATAATTTAAAAAAAAGACTCACTAAGGATATACGGAAAGAAAATCAGATTTGCAAAATTATAAGTGATCTTCTAAATAATATTATTTCGCCATGTGAATGCTTGAATTTATTAGCTGATGTCTGAAATACATGGCACTTTTTGTAGTAAGTAAGTAGTGATTTTAGATTTTGCGTTAATTTCTTAAATAAAATACAAAGTTGATGATCAAAATTGTGTTTGACTGTACATTGGCTAAAATTGCAACTGACATTTCAAATTAAAGACCTTTTGAAACTCTGACGATATGAAAAACAGACGATTTGAAACTCTGACGATATGAAAAACAGACGATTTGAAACTCTGACCTTTTGAAACTCTGACATTCTGGGATAAAATTGCCATTTTTTTTTTGTAAAGGCACAATAAAGTATTTTTTACCATTTCTAATTACTTTGTAAAAATATAAACACGTGTTTCGGAGTTTATTTTTTTTAAATTTCATTGTAATAACATACATAAACAATACATATTAAAAATAAATTTTCACGCATTTTTTATCAAATATAAATAATAGCATTTATACTAATGCTATAACTTTTTATAATAATATGATAAATAAAATATTAAAAAGTAATTTGACAATAAAACAGGCAGTAAAATATTTCTGCTCTTATTATGATAATCGACTATTGTTTTTTTTTAACAAATAAATACTTAATATAACTAGGTAGCTTATAATATAAATAAGAAAACTATTTAGCCTTTTTCAACTAAACAAACTAAAAAAATATTAAGTAAAATAATACTGAGGTAAGAATTACGAAAAAAAGTAAAATATAAAGTTTATTGACAATTATTTTTTTTATCAAGAAATAATATAAGGAAACCATTTACAACATCTTTAATGTTAAAACATAATTAATAATAACAAAAAACTAAAAAAAACTCATAAGTATTTTTGATTATCGACAATTGTTTTTTTTTTAACAAGAGATAATAATAAGGAAAACATTTACCTACTACATAATTTTAATTTATCTAAATAATTGATAATAAAAAACAAACTCAAAAAATAAAAAAAATCTATCTTACCTTAGCACCTTCATTCAAAAACGCTTCTACTAAACCAGCCCCGATACCCGCAGCGGCACCGGTAACCAATACAACTTTATCACGTACTTCGAACATGTTTCCACAAAGGCTAAAGAATGACTGGTGTGATTATAGTCTCGAGTCTCGACGATGATACTCGTACTCGCAATACTGTTCTAACGTTATGTAAATCAGTCAGTATTATGCGGTTTGGCCTTCTAGAGTCTACAGGTGTGGTATATACAGGTTGATTGATAAATATGAGGTATAAAGGAGATTATGGATTGTGTTAGGGCGCCTTCAAATTTGCCGCTAAGTGTCGCGCGGAGGCAGCGCGACTGCAGCGCTGCGGTCGCGCTGCCGTCGCTAGGTTTGAGAATGGTAGTGTTGTGTTTTAGTTTTACGATGGATTCAGACGAAAATACACTGCTCTTAGTGTTACTATTAAAAAGAAAAAGTATTCTAAACAACACTAGTCGATCGATGAACGAATGCGGGGACGCAGCGCGGGCGTAGCGCTGCAGTCGCGCGTTTTTTACCTCTATGAATTTACAAAACAGCGCGACGGCAGCGCTGCAGTCGCGCTGCCTCCGCGCGACACTTAGCGGCAAATTTGAAGGCGCCCTTATAGGTTGATTATGAAAATAGGTGTGTTTGTGAAGAGTAGGTACAGATGCATAAAACCTGTTCTTATAATTAATTATAAAAATAATGTTATTGATTTGTTGCTCGTTACGTAATCTGACAATTAATTTATTTGTAAATGTTATCACCAGTACGTGATTTAGGCGTAATGACTCCGAAAATAAATGAAGTAATTACTTAATTTTTAAAGTATTACGGTACAATTATTCTATTTTTATTTTTCTTAATGTAATATTACCCTGGGTAATTTGTTTTATAAAAAAAAACTTGATATTGTTTATAAATTAAATATCATAATAAACAGAAATATTGAGACAACGTTTTAACTAAAAATATACATTTAAAAAATGTATTTTTATAATTGAAACAAAAAACACTTTGGAAAATACAAAAAAAAGAAACAAGTAAGTTATTTTTTGTTTAATTTTTATTAAACGTTATAAAAAATATTAA
The DNA here is from genome assembly GCA_905475405.1 of Schrankia costaestrigalis. Taxonomy (NCBI): domain Eukaryota; kingdom Metazoa; phylum Arthropoda; class Insecta; order Lepidoptera; family Erebidae; genus Schrankia; species Schrankia costaestrigalis. The sequence goes on from FR997832.1 coordinate 17,048,654, forward strand.
AATATTACATCATACTGTATAATATTTAACAAAGATAACGAATTATAAATTAATAAAAGTTAATACTTCAGTTTTAACAACATAGCGATAATAAGCTCTGCAGAAAGAAAATAACTATAGGTAGATTACAAAGATAAAACAAATACATAATGCGAAATTATAATATATCTTTGACAGTATTGTTATAGAGGTACTCCGTTGACGTCAAAGACTGTCAGTATTTACGTAGATAAGAGACATTAAAATATATTAATTTAATGTATTTATTTATATTTACAGTAATATTGTGGCAATATAAACCATTGCCTCCCAGACTTTGCAATATTTTTGGTTTTCTATAATTATATGGACACCTGTCGAGGTCTACCAATTTAAATCAGAATAAATCTATACAAAAACACCTATGTATTTTTAATAAAGAATACGATTATAGCTATATACCGGTTATAGTGCAATGTAGTTTGCGAAATACGACGGTTAGCCTTAACCTAGATCCTTCGCACATTGAATATCTACTCGTTGACCACAGCCGATCACGAACGCGAGTTAATTATGCTAAATGTTTTAAGGCATATAATGTTACTGTTTAAGGCATATAAGTAAACATTATATGCCTTATAATAACAGCCTACTAATGTCCCACTGGAGGGACGGGCCTCCTCCCGTGACGGAGGGATACTTGGCCTACTAATACCACGCTGTCCAAACGGATTGGTATTGATAGGGTTTAATTTCAAGTTTTCCTTCTTTTTATTACGTAAAGAAGGAAAATTATCATTTTATTTACTGATAGTCCCTTAGTCGATTTTTACGACGATGAGATGGGGTGGTGACACATTGTATTCTTACTCCGTCACCACACGGAGAATGCTTTAAAGGCAAAAAAAAATACAAAAAAAGTGTAGGGTGTTTAGTACCCATAGTAGAAACCCAGCATAGTTTGGAACTAGATGGAATTGTGTGAATGTGTGATGCATACTATTATTACTACGCCACCTATAATATAGCTGCTAACTACTGTCCGGGTGCCAAGCTCGAAAGAGGCAGATGGCAATAAAGGTACCTATCAATCGTATGAAGGTGTATCAATTAGAAATAAATGTTATAATTTTTTTCTTGCCGTGTTTTTATTATCCATAGCAGAGCATCATAGGAAAAAGGATTGCTTATCTGCATCAAAGTATTATCTTTGAAAATGAAATTGATATAATATTGTTTATTTTTTTCAATCCTCAAGTAACTTTGCCAGATCTGAATACGTCTTTTCCAGCGTGGATGTTATGTCTCTAGCCGGCTTTCCATTGTTGATTAACCAAGTACTACCGCTTTCGCCTTGTTTAATGGCATCGATGGTACCTTGAGCAGCTACCTCTGGGCTAAGGAAATAAATATAAACAAAAAGCTAGATAATTTAGTTCTTTTTATTTCTAGGTTTTTATACGCATTTTTAACGTAAGAAGACAATTTGTAATATCATCATAACAGCCCATTAATGTCCCACTGCAGGGACGGGCCTCCTCCCATGACGGAGGGATAATTGACCTACTAATACCATGCTGGCCAGACGGATTGGTATAGGGTTTAATTTCTTTTTATTTGTAAAGATAATATTCATGGATAGTCCCTTAGTCGGTTTCTACGTCACCCATGGGATGAGATAGGGTGGTGACATATTGTATTCTTACTCCATCACCACGCGGAATTCAACTTAGTCTTCATATAATTTCACAGACACAGATTTGGTAGCTATGTACAACGTCAAATGGCTTGCCTGAGATTTCCAAAGAGTGTCCTGTGATATTTTTAAAGCCTCAACATTATCTTTAACTTCAACTAAGGATACTGTTAAAACTTACGTTTGCATCGGGTAAATTGCTTGTAATTCTTCAATATTAATATTTTCATCAAAACTTTTCATTTTATCCATAATTACAGTTTTTGTTGGACCGTAACATATTGTTATAACTCGTACTCCTGTACTTGAATATTATGGATTGCTCTGAAATAAAAAGGATTAAAGCTATTAATCTAAGTAGGAGTAAACTTATAATTTGTGTGATTCACCAATAATTGTTTTGAGTCTTCAAAGCCAGAGAAATTCAAAGATGAACAAAGGGCTTTATTAATTTATTATGTTCACAAAACAATTATTTATCGCTGCCACCTGAGCAACCGTAAATATTGCCATAATTAATAAAGGAGGATCGTGGTATTCAGCTATTGTTTTCAAAATAACGTTGCCTCTATCCCTCAGTCTACTTATTAATGATGTACTCTTCGTCTTTAAAATCTTTGGCTTATTAAATGTTTTACAGAATTAGGAACGAATTGTACTAAAAATTATACTCACTCCTATGCAATTACTGAACTTAAGAACAGCACTCTTAGTAGCAGTGTAAACAAACATTAAAGGACTAAATTTAATAAGAGCAGCTACGGATGACACATTGATTACTGTTCCACCTTTCCCTCCTTTTTCCTTACTCATTAACTCTAATGCTTTAATAGTTCCATTTATAAGTGCTGTCTGAAAAAAATAATGTTATATATTAAAATACGCGGTCATAATTGCCATAGTTTCCAGTGTTAGTTTTTGTGTTTTAGTTGTTATTTTTCTCAATTATTATATATTAATATATATTATATATATATTAATTAAAAAACATGCTTTATTGTAATGTCAGAAAACTAACTAAATTAACAGAAGATACCTCAAAATCCTGCTTAGGAAAGAATTCGCGAACCATATCTCCAATAGCGTAAAAGTTTGCGAATTCTTTTTGTATGAAAACTGAACATAAGATTTTACACCAACCCGTCCGGTCAGCGAGTTATTGGTAGGCTAAGTTTGCCCCCATCACTGCAGGTAGCCTGGCCTTACAATGAGACATTCATAATCATCATAACAGCCCATTAATGTCCCTCTGCAAGGACGGGCCTCCTCCAGTGATGGAGGGATACTTGGCCTACTAATACCACGCTGGCTAAACGGAATGGTATAGGGTTTAATTTCAAGTTTTCCTTCTTTTTATTACTATAATTTAAAATTACTATAATTGCATGTTTTGTTACTTACAGCGTTTATTTCTATCTCCTTTTGTATATATTCACTAGTGCTCTCGTTAGCTACAGCGGCATTATTGATAACTACATCTATGTAACCGTACTCGTCATATAAATCTTGAAATTCTTGAAACAGCTCTACAGTTTTTGTTATATCACATTTTGTAAATTTTACTTTATTGTCTCCATGAGTCCTGTTAAGTTCTTCTTGTAATTGAATCCCTCCAGCTTCATCAATGTCTAGTATTCTGACATCCTGAAATACAGATATTTTAAACTCATTTGATTTTATGTTTGTATACATCTTATCTGGTAAAAATTGCGGGCATCCGATGGGTGAGGGAAGCACTCATTAATATTATGATATCAAGATACGCCCAGCAAATCCGCATATATAAAACGTCCAACGAACAACCATTAGGCAGTTGGCCCACCAGGCACGATCACCCTCGCGTGGTCGGAGGATCCTACCTTTTCGTTGGAGGGGTGGTGCTGTTACGTCACCACGACCTCCACACTGTTATGGCCAACTGCCTTGGTGGCGCGACGGTAGAGCAAGGGGCTGGCGTGTACGAAGTCGTATTTATTTGTGCGATCCACAAATTATTGGCCTGAATCTGGATGTTGTTTGTGTCCGTTAAACCCTAAGAGGTATTGACGTAATTTTATCCTCTTCATGTGCATACAGATTGAACACACCGAATTGTTATCTATTATCAAAACTGAACGGCTATCAGACAATTATGTCATTACTGTAATTTTTTTGATAATAAACGTTTAATACACTGTGTAATTTAGATTAAATATCTATAGAAATGTATATTTCTACTTTAAAATATTTAGGTTATTATTGTAATTTTTTTAATAAAATATTATAATTTTATCCCATGGTTTATATTGTATGCATAAATATTCTCCGTGTGGAGACCATTGAGGTAATATGTAAGAATACAATATGTCACCATCCCATCGCATCCCAGGGGTGTCGTAAAAACCGACTAAGGGACTATCCGTGAATATATCTTTACGAAATAAAAAGAAGGAAAACTTGAAATTAAACCCTTTACCAATCCGTCTGGCCATTATTGGTATTAGTAGGCCAAGTATCCATCCGTCACGGGAGGAGGCCCGTCCCTGCAGTGGGACATTAATGGGCAGTTATGATGATTTTATTTATTTATTTATTTATTATTATTAAGCATAACAAACTTACAGTGTAAACACCAAAGCGCTTGCATGCTAAAGCTACACAATGATTATAATTAAACTATATACATTTAATCATTTAATATACATTTAAAATAAAATTTACAGAATTACAGAAAGAAAAATTACTTACTATTAATATATTTTAATAAATTACTTTTAAAAACACAGGGCTTATCAAAAAATATGTCTGTATCGTGACTACCTTGTAAGATAATGTTACAAAAATGAACTCCTCTAGCGGTAGGGCTATTGTGGGCCTGGGAAGAACGCCAGGCTGCGGGATAGGCAAAAAACTGATGCTGCCTTCGTCCACATCCACGCAAAAAATTGTCAGGCACATAAAGATGTATGCACTCCAGCACCGACGGATTGTCAACCATACCATTAATAAGATTATAATAATGCATGATGTGCGCAAACTCTCTTCGTAACTCAAGTGTTTCAAGTCCAACCATGCCGCACACAAACAAGGAAGGATACAAGTAAGGATAATATCCGTATATACGTCTATATATGCATCGACCGAATTTACGTTGAATTTTTTCAATCATGAGAGTATATATTTGCTCTCTTGGGCTCCAGACAATGGCGTTATACTCAAGTCTACTGCGCACATATGCGTTGTACAGTAACTTTAAAGTGTTAATGTTACGGAATAAAATGGTTGTCCTTATTATAAATCCCAGACATTTGTTGGCATCTTTGCATACCTGTACTATGTGCTCGTGAAACGTAACTTTGCTGTCAAATGTTAGTCCTAAATCGCGTATTGTGTTAACGCGTGCAAGTTGCGTGCCTCCCAGCTCATATGATGTTGTAATAGGTGTTCGAGATCTTGTGAACGTGATCGTTTTACACTTGGTAAAGTTAAGTGGTAGCTTATTTCGCCTACTCCATGCGTCGACTGCGTTGATATCACGTTGTAACGTGGTAGAGTCAATAGAGCTGGTAACACAAAGGTAGAGTTTTATGTCATCAGCGAACATTAGGCATTCAGCACCACCCAGGATATTTGGCAAATCATTTATCATTATTAAGAACAAGGTAGGTCCTAGGGTACTACCTTGACTTATTCCCGATCGAGTAAAATATTCGTCTGATCGATGCTGGCCTATTTTCACATACTGTCTCCGGTCTCTGAGATAATTAGCCATTAGAGTCAGAAGATGTATACTAAAGTTCATAGATGCCAATTTCATCAAAAGGACATCATTATCCACAAGGTCGAAGGCTTATTTAAAATCAAAGTACGCCGCGTCTACTTGAGAGCCTGCTGCTACTTTAGTACTCAAGTAATCGACGTACTTTATGTGATTTGTTAGAGCTGAGCGGGCAGGACGAAATCCATGTTGGCAGTCGCTAAGGTATGTGCTAAATTGGTTAAATATGCAGTGTTTGATGATCGATTCGAAGACTTTACCGAACACAGAGAGCACAGCGATTGGTCTATGATTTGTCACGTCCCTGGAAGAACCGTCCTTAGGAATAGGTGTTACCCTAGAGATCTTCCACTTGCTGGGATATACACATTGTCTTAATGCGGTGTTGTAAATGTGTAAAAGAGGCTTTTCCAGAGGCACGAGACAGTCCCTAACTAGGAAGGCAGGTATATGGTCAGGACCGCAAGCTGTCGATGTTCTCAGTCGACGCACTGCTCGTCTCAATTCACTCTCTTGTACAACCTCCATACACACTCTGTATTGGTAGCCGTTGTAGACTGCGTCACGCTCCGCCACTTCGGGGTCCAGCCGGGGTAGACTTTTATGAAAGACCGAGCCAAAATATATCGCAAATGCGTCAACTGCGCTCTTACCTTCGACAATTGTACCATTATATACAAATTCTTTGGTTTGTTGTATATTGCCACGTTTTCCCTTAATATATTTCCAAAAGTTTGACGGCTCACGTTCGATGTTATTTACAATTCTGATTAAGTATTCCTTAAAAGCTATATGGATAAGATTCTTTACTTTAGTTCTATAATACCTAAATAATTCTATATTAAATTGCAATCCTTTATTTCTATACATCTTCAAATTAAAATATTTTAGTTTTATATAATATATAATTTCTTTTGTGTACCAAACAGGGTACTCGTACTTGTTACTAGTTCCAGCTCTTTTATAAGGTACGTGCTTCGTAATGATCTCGTTTAGCTTTCCATAGAACATATCCACGGCTATGTCGGTATCTTCCTGCAACACAACTTCAGTCCAGTCCATGCCGGCCAATTCGTCATAGAGACTATAAAAGTCCGCTTTATAAAAATTCCATTCAAGGCATAAGTTGTGTGTCTGTTTGGTCGGTAGTTTTTTCTTAACAGTTTTGCTTCTTGGTAACTTTAATAAGATCTCTAATGACGGCTGGTAAGCATCCATCGGTACCAGAGGGTCAACATCGGAACTTATTTCAATATTGTTTTCATCAATATTGGTTAAAATTAAGTCTAAGATACATCCATACTTATTGATTATGCTATTACATTGTCTTATTTTACAATAGTCTAGAAAATTATTAAACTGCATTTTTACAGAATTACTAAATGATTTTAAATTAAAGTCGCCTAAAACAACCAGTTCACAACTAGAATAAGATACAATAGCGTTTTCAATGCACGATAGGACATCCAAATACTGATTGTTATTGTAGCTAGGTGGTAAATAAACTACGCATACAAATAACTTAATGTTTTTAAATGTTATTAACGCAAACAACAATTCTTTATCATCTGTTAGGCCCTCTACATCCGTAATTCTTTTTACAGAGTAACAATCCTTCACCGCTAACAAAACACCACCCCATCCCACATCACCCGCACGATCCTTCCGTACTATCGTGTAATGTGGTGGGAATAATTCCGCGTTGGTAACTGAACTATTAAGGAAAGTTTCAGTAAAACCAAGGAAATCCCAGTACATGAGACTTGCCGTAACGTTGTTATAGAACACACTGATTTTTGTACGGAGTCCTCTTACATTTTGATAATATATCATAATTTTCTTAGTGTGTGTTTTACATTTACAAATACAAATACAAATACAAATAGTTTATTGCTTCATAAGTTTGTCAGTACATGTTTGTGTTTGGAACTTCCCTTTAAGCAAATAATGCCTGTGTTGAGAAGCCCCGCTCTTCCATAACAATGCAATATTGAATTTAAATTTAGGTTTATGACTATGAATATTTAACAAGTAATTTTTATTATTATTTAATCCTGTAGAAGTATTTTTCCTATATTGCACGAAAAAACTGACAGCCTAAGCTATTAATGCTCTCATAATTAGATACAGTATTGTGAGAGTAGTAAGGATTATCACAGTAATAGAGTATAGTATCCCTGATGTTTTTGTATACATTTTTTATTCCCTTCACATTGATTTCCCCTGTTCTATATGAAAACATATCAAAAGATAAGCGACTATTTGTGTCCAACAAATATGAAAAACTATTAATCTGTAACTCTGAGTATAACAAGTTATTGAATAGTTCCACTTTATAGTTATATATAAGTGCCCCACATACATATGTTGGTACACATATTACAATATTTGTGTGAGTTATATGTTCTAACGCATCCTTTAATAATGTCACTAACTTGGCACAGTCGCATTCATTATCAAAATCACTTTTACCAATCATTAAGATACAGTAATCGTTTGTTGTAAAATTAACTAATTTACTATCAAAATTTTGAAGCATTTGTTCTAATCCACAGTTAGGTGAAATATAACGACAGTAATCGAACCGATGATGGCCGAAAGTTTCTTTAACAACGTTTAAGGCACCATACGAATAGCTGTTTGTAATAATACACAATTTCCTGCGTTTGTATTCGGCTTGTTCCGTCAGGGTAGAGTCACCATTATGATTTACTGTAGGTCCTCTATTACTTTTGTGTTGTAGTTCCTGCTGTAAATTATGAATTTGCGTATTCAAGTGTTTTATTTCAGTTCTAGTTCTAAGTAATTGCTGTTCCAAATCAGTAAGACATCTTTGCTGTTTTGAAATGGTGTCATTAAGATTGTTGTGAGAGCTTGTAACGTGCCTGGGAGGTGTTGCTATGTTGCTTAAATATGTATCTGTATTTTGTAGTGAGTATGTATTCTTTTGACTTGGATATATTTCATGTTGAGGTTGGTATAAAAATTTTTTTAACGTATTATTTTCTTTATTTAGTTCTTTAACTTGTTTACGTAGATCATTATTCTCGATAATCACATTTTCGAGATCATTTTGTGTACTAATTAACTCAGACTGCATCTGTTCAACAGTTTCCTGCATCTCCTGACTAGTTATAATCTCGGTCGTTGTATAGTCCATATTTCTTGACAATTTATCGTTATAAGTAGTAGGTATAAACTCCTGCGAGGTAATTGGTGATACTGTTTCATCATTATTAACTGTTTTGGGATTTACCTTTACTCCATTTTCTATTAATTGCTTTACGAGCTCTGCGCCGATTCCGTTCGCGCCACCCGTTATCAAAACAACTTGCTCCTTTAACTCGTACATGTCGAATGAAGTGTGTTGTGCGGCTGTTTATCGCACAGGAATGATAATACGATAGTAAACTAAGAATAGCATAATTTACACCGCAGTACTTAGTAGGCAACGTCTGCAGAGGATGCTCTAGACGGGCTAACTAAGTACATTAAAGATGTTCTTATTCGGTGACTTCAACGGGTGGCTAAGGGTCCTTTCACACAGACCGGCTCGGAGAGGAGAGCAGATTCTCTCCGGTCTGTGTCTGTGTCCGAAAAAAAAAATGCGCGCCGATGCTCTCCGAGCCGGTCTGTGTGAAAGACCCTTAGAATCAACCAGCTTGCATGAGCATTACTTAGTAATGAAGATAAAGACAAGCAGGTTTGTGAGATTCGTTTGTGTACTTTCATTCGGAATGTAATATTTATTACACAAACAGATAAACTGCTATTATATTTAGATTAGGCGCTGTGCCTTTTTTTAAGAATATTTTATAACAGATTACTTATCGTATTTTTTTAAAACTCTAACCTAACCTTTAAGGTTTCCAGAATTAAACTCTTACCTAACCTTTAAGGTTTCAAGAATGGTTGTTTTAAGTAAAATACGCATAAATAAGTATTTGAATTTATTTTAAAAATGTCTGGCATTGCGTACAACTTGTAAATATAATAATTTCTGTTATTATTCGTTTGCACGAACCCTCTGCATTGCCTTCTGGCTCTGTGACAGCGTAAATAACATTTTAATCTTTTTTTGTTTGTTTTCTATTGAGTATTATTATGAGTTTCTTCTGTCCATTGGTTACCCGTCACCTTTACTAGTCTTTTTTTGTTGTATTACTTTCTGAATAAGAATAATAACAGTTTATCTATACTTATACTATATCTATACTAATATTATAAAGAGGTAAAGTTTGTGTGTTTGTGACGTTGTAGGGGGTAATCTCTGGATCTACTGAACCGATTTAAAAAAATATTTCTGTGTTGAATTATTGGTCTGAATAATGATGACATTAAAATTTATACTTACAACCTAAGGTCTGAAATCATATTTGCTGAAAGTTTTGAATTCCCTTCAAGGCGCCAGCAGTGTTGCTATTTCTTCGTGACTTTTATTTAAATTATCAGTTATATCTAAAGCAGGCTTGCCATTAACAATTAACCAAATACTAGCGCTCTTCCCTTTTTTATAAGCTTCAATAGAACCTCGGACCGCAGATTCGACACTGTAATGAAAAGAGGAGTCATATTTAATTACATGGAGTCCCATAGTTTAAAGTACTTTGAGTCATGTTTTAATTTCTAACATCCATAAATGACACTTAAAAGATTATAGAAATAGGATTTTATTTGCGGAAGTATTAATAGGATTTTTATTGCTATTTGCAACAGTTTTTTCCTTTTAATTGCATTACCTTTGTTTCTCATAAGTTGAAAGAAGTTCCTTTACTTCGTACAGACCACATTGTTGAAATGGTGTGATTTGGTCTTTTACAGGATGGTCTGCCTATACTGGGTCAGAGCTTCCTGTAAGGATTTGGAGGTTCTTGAGGTATAATAAAACTCTCGATTGCTTGAAGTAGAATGCGTGGTTTACTCCGAAGTCGTCACACCGTCCTCTCTGGGTCCCTTTGTGAGATATGGGCTCGAGAGGCGTGTGGGTCTAGGTCGGGGCCGTAGGCCCCCTGCAAGAGATATCCTTTACGCGTAGCCCACGAAAGGAGCTACGGTCGCTGGGGTTGCTGAGCTGTGGAGTCTTCTTGATTCTTGGCCGCCGGCGAGTCAGCCCGCCGAGTGGGACCCCGTTGGGGGAGGCCCAGCGAGCGACTGCAAGCACGGCGGCCGTGGTCTTGTCTGGTGGGGCGGGACGTAAGCGAGGTCAGCCCTTGCGGGCCTCCGTCGAGCTGGCGGCCGGGTCGTGTCCTTGTAGGTCAGCGGCGAGGGTGCAGATGTTAGCGATCCCTCGCCGCACGGTCTCGACGACGTCCGCGCCGCTATCCATCGCTTGGAGCACCTCGTTGAGGGTCTCCAGGCAACGTTTAACGACGCGGAGTGCTGTTGTGGTGGCAGCTAAGTCACTCTCCCCCCGCTCGCCTTCTTCCCCTGTGAGGGGGCGGCGACCGCTTGGGCTGACGGGGCAGCGGTGGTGGTGGTGGCGGCCTCTGTTGGCTGCGGCTTCTTCGCCCTCCTACGGCGGCGTCGGCGCTTGCGCGCCCCATGAGCGAGCCGGGTGCATCTACTTCGCTTGAGGGAACGGGTGTCTTCTTGGCGGGGCGCGCGGTGTACCGTGCTGGCCTTCTTATTCCGCACCGGAACACGGAACAGCTGTTGTGGTTCGAGGGGTGCCCCCCCCCGCAGTTCATACCTACCTATTATTTTTTGTCTACTAAAAATAATAGGTATATTTCAGAATGTTGTGTTGTATATTAGTTCTATACTAATGAGATCCATCAAGGATTTTGACTATGAAAAACAATTTTGACTGCCTTATTTTGTTGTTATAAACGGTGCTGCCTATAGATTTAATTTTACTTGTGACCTACAACTTAAATATCTAAACTTAAGACCTAATCTTAGCATTCCATGGATTCTCCGTGCGCGTCCATCGCGTGATAGAGGACGTAACACTTGCACAACAGCGTCTGGGACTTACGACCCATCCTCCCCCTTACAACGCGTTAGCGGTCCCCTTCACTGTCTGCTATGTTCCGTCCTCTACCTATCCAAATTTGGTATGAACCTGACAATGCCGTTTTGGACATTCGTGATAGTACAGAGCTTACTGAAGTTCTCGGCAGTCCTAGTTCTCTATCACAATTTATTTTTCGTATTGTTACTTATTTTTATAATCTAACTCTTTTTGCACAATACCTACTAAATCTATAAGCTCTAAATTGTATTGTATATTCAACTAAAGAATAGGTAAAAACGGTCTACCAATATGAAGTCAAACAAAATCAAGTAAATTACACTAACTTCTTTTAACACTTCAGTGCAAGTCACAGCACCGATGCCATTAGCTGCGCCAGTTATTAATACTACTTTATCTTTAAAATCATACATGTTTAACGCACAACGTATGAATTGAAAATGATGTTAAAACTGCTCGCATGACATCATAAATATGCCATTTTAGGTATGCCAATTTGTATGACAAAAAAATAGTGTGTTGCTTGTCTTTTTGAGTTATAGATGAAGAAGGAGGAAGCAAAAGCGGTTAAGTGGTTTTAGTTATAGTCACGGCTACAGTAGACGATTTAAATGGAGATTTGACTGGTATCAGTCTCGCTGTTTATACCATGAATGAGCCTCGACCGGGGCAGTACCACCTTTTTGCAAAACACCGACGAAAAGCAGTTTCTATTACTGCTGTGTTTCACAGCAGTAAAAGAAACTGCTGCTTTTCTCTGCTCGGTGAAAGTAAAGTTTTGCAGCTACGGAGAGGATGCTTAGGGTATAGCATGGCCTCAAGCAATAACTTTCACATCCTCTTCCCTTTTTTTGGGGAAGGTAGAAAGAATATGAAGGTGCAGAGAGAGGTGTGGCAATATAGGCATCGGCCTGTCTATGTCCTGGCATTGCTAGAGTCTGTGGCGGATACCACATAGGTACCATCAGGTAGGGCGCTTGCTCATTGCCGTCTCAGGAAATAAAAAAAATCACTAAGAAAATTTACTTGTCAAATACCTCAAATACGGTGAATTACTATTCACAGGTTATAACGTGACTGCCACGCAGAGGTCTCGGGTCCATAACACAAGCAGGTTAAGCGTAGCTTACTTTGGGAACAGATGGCGCTGTGTAGAGATGTCCGTGAATATTTATAACAACAACACGACGTATACTCTGCTGGCCAGCAGCAGTACAATAAACTGGCCTATCGCAGTCTACTGCCAAACATAGGCCTCTCCCAACACGCGCATCAGCAGAACATGACATTTTGCCTTTGACAGTACGCAGTAGCTTTCTATTAACCATTAACTGAGTGATGAACTTTACTTTTACAAAAAAAAAAGGCTGTGTTTATAATTAATAATAAGTATATTGTTAGACTTTTACACAATCTTTGACGAGAGTATCGCATAACCTTGTTGAATTTCAGGACTGATATCTTCTGCTGGTTTGCTTGCATTAACTAGCAAAGTTGTACCACTTTTGCCATTTTTATATGCATCAACTATACCCTTTGCTGCAAACTCGGGTCTGAAATTTAAAAGAAAATCTTTATAATCTTTTAGGTTAATTCATTCATCTTAAGTGATAAGCAATTGCTGAATCCTATTTTTTTTAACTTGAAGGGGCAATCATCTTTATATTTAAATCTTCTTAATTTTGTGTAATCTGCTATGAATAATTCGACGACTTTTGTGACGTAGTGGTTATTTATCATGACTGCTACGCAGAGGTCTCGGGTTCGATTCCCGCTCAGTGCAAATATTTTAGTGTGGATGAACATGATTGTTTGCATTGGTCTGGGTTTTTCTATGTATGTATTTACAAATAAAAAAGTATTTAAGTATGTTTATTCGTTGTCTAGTACCCGTAGTACAAGCTTTGCTTAGTTTGGGACTAGAAGGCGTTGTGTGAATGTGTGAAGAATATTTATAGGAATATTATACACTCTTAAGTCACTGTTGAGACCATTTTAAAAACAGAATTGTTACGATTACGAGAAGAAGCTTTCATTTATTAGCATTTCTTAACAAAACAACAGCATGATAACTAAAGAGTATAAAAAATATTATTTAATTGTTCTATTTCTTTCCACTATATTTAACAACATTTGACAGCTTGACGTTAGTGACGTTCAGCAGTATCCCGAATGCAATGCCTATCTATTGTAAGCGATTTCACGATTTTTCAAATTACTTTATTTTACACATTTGGACCCTTACATCAACTTACATTTTCATTATATGATTGTTTTTTTTTTCTTTATCTATGTAAAGAGAATTAGCCTATAGCTTAAAATGATAAAATTATAGTTAGCTTAGGTATTATTTAAAGTACATAAATTTATCGTGACACATTCGCAGGTTATAGCTAATCTAAAATATCATAATATTACATTTTATAAACGTATTAAGAGTTCAGGTTTATTCATAGCATTTATTTCTACCGATTATTTGTAATTTGTTTTATAATGGTGGTAATCGTTATGAGTGTCCATCACTAAGTAACCATGGTAACTGAAAAAAACATGGGTACTTTCATGAAATACAACGTTATTTGTTCGAAAAATAAGCGGAAGTATTACGAAACTTCATGGACGTGAACTGTCAAAAAACCAAACTTACGCTGGAAGGGGTATAGTTACATTTCGCTATCCACATCGGAAAACATAAACTGATAACTTATTACGTCTGCCTTTTTATGCCAGCCCTTTTATTTTACTAGCTGACCCGTGCCCACTTCGTTGAGTGGCGAAAAAAGCGCGTCCGTTTTTTAAACATATTTCATTACTGCTCCACTCCTATTAGTCATAGCGTGATACTATATAGCCCATGACAATCCCCGATAAATGGACTATTCAACACAGAAACAATTTTTAAAATCGGTTTAGTAGTTCCAGGGATTACCCCCTACAACGCCACAACACACAAACTTTACCTCTTTATAATATTAGTACCTATAGATTATTTCCAATGTTGCAAGCTTAATAATGCCAGTTGATACTTACGGTTGGAATGTAGTCTCAGTTTGGATCTTTTTGACCATAGTATCATTATAATCAGGGTCATGACTACCAAGCTTTTGGGCAGTTAATAATGGTGTTTGTGTGGCACCGAAGCAAATTGCCAGTACTCTAACACCAGTCTTATTGTAATATTCATCCAACTGTAAAATATTGTATAAAATAATTAAATTGATAATACGATGTCATAAAATCATAACAGTCCATTAATGTCCTACTGCAGAGACGGGCCTCCTCTAGTGACGGAGGGATACTTGGCCTACTAATACCACGCTGCTGGCCAAACGGATTGGTATAGGGTTTAATTTCAAGTTATCCTTTTTTCTATGTAAAGGTAATATTCACAGATAGTTCCTTAGTTGGTTTCTACGACACCCATGGGACGAGATAAGGTGGTGACATATTGTATTCCTGCTCCGTCACCACACGGATATCACCAATAATTAAAAACTTAATCCCAACTATTAATTAAATTAGGTACTTCATCATCATATCAGCCAATTGACGTTTACTGCTGGACATGAGCCTCCTCTAAGTATTGCTACCTTTTACGTTTCTATGTCTTCGTCATTCATCAGTTAGGTACTGTTAATAAATCAATTCTAATTAGTTGTAAAATGAGGTCATCATCATAACAGCCCATTAATGTCCCACTGCAGGGACGGGCCTCCTCCTGTGACGGAGGGAAACTTGGCCTACTAATACCACGCTGGCCACACGGATTGGTATAGGGTTTAATTTCAAGTTTTCCTTCTTTTTATTTCGTAAAGATAATATTGACGGATCAATGATCAATGGAGCGTAGTATTTTGGGAGTCAAACTTACTGACCGCATAAGAAACACAATACTACGTTCCAAAACACAACTTACAGATGTAGGCTACTCCGCCGCCAAATTGAAGTGGAATTGGGCAGGCCATGTTTGTCGCAAGCCTACAGAATCATGGGCGAGGGTAACCACAGAGTGGACTCCAAGCAATAGGAAGCGGCAACGAGGGCGGCCCAGGAGGAGATGGCGAGATGACCTGGACACTTTTAAGAGGGAGTGGCATACGGAAGCCACGGATCGGGAGAAGTGGAAGTCTGAAGGGGAGGCCTTTGCCCTGCAGTGGGACAGTACAGGCTAATAATAATAATAATAAGCCCGCAGGGGCAGCTTGTGGCGAGCTGTTGGTGAGTGGCGACACCACGGACCCTGATTCCTTGATGGCCTGGCTTACCTTCATTGGTCGGCCAGGACTGGAATACGCAAGAGCGGATCCTATACTTCATGCTGGAAGTGTAAAATGTCATAACGCCGGGGGCCCTTGAACGGTTCGACCGGAATTTGGCGCCCCGCTGACTCACCTCTCTGCAGCTTCTAGCCTCTCTAAGAGATGTTGCTCCATTGTCGCACTGTACGTGCGGCCGTTTTGTGGGGCCCACTCAACGAGATGGCAAGTCCTGTCTTTTTATAATATAGAGACTGATTATCACGACAGGTATCCGATAGTCTCCTTCCATAGCCCAATAACCTATCCACCGAACATACTCATCCATAGACTATTATTTAAATTTCCATTGCATCCTTAGAGATGCACTACAATAGTTTTTGCACTCGGCAGGGACCATCTCTGGGTGTACCATATTGTGCGTTCAGAGATGGTATCTGCCCTGTGTATCCATTACCAGATTAAATATCTCTTAAAGGGCCTCTTCGTCTTGGCTTCGGCCCGATGTATGCCTTCCAAAGAACCGGGTCTTCAATAGACCCGAGTATTATGGAAAAGAGAAACATAATAATATTGACGGATAGTCCCTTAGTCGGTTTTTACGACACCTGTGGGATGAGATAGGGTGGTGACATAATATTGTATTCTTACTCAAACCACACGGAGAAATTAGGTACTTACTCCTATACAATTGCTGAACTGTAGAACAGCGGATTTGGTTGCAAAGTATACTGGCAATACTGGAAGCTGCATGAGGCCAGCGATAGAGGAGATGTTAATAACTGTTCCACCTTTACCACCTTTATCCTTGCCCATTAGTTCGATCGCTTTGAAAGTTCCTGTCACCAAAGCGGTCTAGAAAAAAAACAAATCAAAATGTATTGAAGGTAAAAAGATGTTGTGCGCATTTATTTTTACTGATAATGATGATAATGATGATGATAATGCCGAAATAATTAGTAGGTATAACCAGGAATAATAATATAAAGAAAGATAGAATTGATGGTCTATTACAAAAGTTACTATCCTGATTGTAAGAATTTCACAAGTAAAATGAGATCAAGAGTTTTGTTGCTGTACCGGAGAATAAATTGTAATTTGAATTTCCTATAACAACGAAAGTTGTAAAGAAAACTTACCACGTTAATATCAATTTGTTTTTTATATACGTTAGGGCTGTCATTCATAAGCCCAGCATTGTTAATCACGACATCAAGAGATCCTTGCTCGTTCTTCACAGCATCAAAGATACCAAGAAGAACTGCTTCATCTGTTACGTCACATTTGTAAAATTTAACTTTGCCGTCACCATATTTTGTGTTCAGTTCCTTTTGTAGTTCAATTCCTTTTGCTTCATCAACATCCAAAACTGCAACATGCTGTAAACAAAAGAAAAATACAATGTTACAACTAAAATATATCACAATACAAATAAGAACGATTTTGTGTTACACAGAAAATGTTTAAAACTCAAAGTTAGTAATTATTAGGGGAAGAGAATGATTGAATATCTATGTAATCCATCCATCCATATCATCCTATGGACTTCCACTACTGGACTAAGGCCTCCTTCAAAAGTTTCCACTCTGCGCGGTCTTGTGCCTCCCTTATCCATCCTCATCCTCCTCATCATTTTATCTATGTAATAGTTAGTTAAAATTTATAACGAAATAGATTAAACCAATATTAAATACTACTTTTATATAAACAGATGCTAAATAGTTGTATGCTCGGTGAAAGTACTTAACTCCACTTTGAAGTGCATTCGACCAAGCGTTTAGAAAATTAAATAAAAACAAGTTAACTATTATAAAACGTTGTTACTAAAGAACAATCTTGTTACCAAATCAATTATCGATTGTTTTCAAGGTAGGTATAACATTTTTTTTTTATTATATAGGTATATTTAAATAGGAAGTGAAGAGCGCATACTTATAACTTTTTTTTCGTTAATTTTTATGATTGTAAGTTAAGAAAATAATTAAGTGGATTATCACCCATTGAAATTTAAAGAAGTCTATTACATCGGGCAGCCTATTCGGGTCGGTAGGCCAATTAGTGGGTTCTGCTGTCGAGATAGTGGAAAGATAGTTGCTATCCACTCTTTTTCAGCTCCCTGCCTCTGGTGTTAGTTAATCTAGAAGCCCAGTGATTGTGTTTTGCATTCCAGTCTCCGCCTGCTATGAAGCGTGGACCTAGGGAATTGAATAACTCATCATATTGCTCTTTAGTTATTTTGTGTTTAGGTGGGCTATATATACCACAGATATTCAAAGCTCCATTCCGATCTTTCACCTCAATAGTAGTACCCTGGATGTGGGTTTTCCTAAACTGTGGTAGTTCTTGGTGCTCAATGCTAGATCTTACAACTATGGCTGACCCTGCGTGTGCTGTGCCATCCGGATGATTTGTCGAATAGACATTGTAGTGAGGTATTCTTATACTACAGTTCCCTGTAAAATGGCTTTCAGAGACTAGCAGTATATCGATGTTGTGTGTTGACAGTAGGACTTCAACCTGCTCCTTATTTGGGGATAACCCATCTAGCTTCCAGGCTCCTATTTTTAGAGAAGTCATTTTGTAAGCTTAGCTACAAGCGTTGTAATGAGGCTGATCAATGAGCTCATTTGTTGTAGGATACCATCAAACTTTTCGGCTTGGTTAGCGAGCATCTGTATGATTGTGTAATTTGATGCCGGCATATCGGAGTCACTGGTTTGACCAGCTTTCAAGATGTTAGCATAGCTTTCTTTCTTGTTTTCGTGTATGTTTGTTTTAGTTCTGTCTGTGCAAGATTGTTTTGTGGGAAGGCTGTTTTGTTCTTTTGTGTTGGTATTACTATCTGGGTTGGTGTTGATACGTGGTCGGGTATTGAATTTCCTGGCATGAATTTCTTTGTATATTTCGCATCCTTTGTAGTTAGCAGGATGACTGCCAAGACAAAGAGCGCATGTTGCGGGAGTGTTGCGGTCAGTTTTAGGGCACTCAGAGGATTTGTGTGGTTGCGCACACTTTACGCAGCGATATGGTCTCATACAGTAGTTTTTTGAGTGGCCATATTGCTGGCATCTTTGACATTGTACCACTAGCTTACGTTTGCGTGGGTCTTCTATTATTACAGCCTGATGATATTTCTCCAGTCACAATGTTACCTGTCTCTTCTATAGCTTCTCTAATTGCATTTATTGGCGTAGTGTGGTGCAGATTTTTGATAACAATTCTGTAATTCCTTTTTTCTTTCCTATTAAATGTATGCCCTATCAGTCCTTTTTGTCTCACTATTTCTAATATTTTTTTGTAAATATCTATAGTGTAGCAATTGACCCGGAGTTGACTCTGGCTTACGACTTTATATTGGAATCCTGACTTATCCACGACGCTCGTGAAGAGCTCTGTAAGCTTGTTGACGTCTTCAATGCCGTATAGAATAATTGGAGGTGGTTTCGACACCTTTTTAGTTACAGGACTTTCTTCGGTGTCTTCCTCTCTTTGATCAACAGGAAGTTCGCTAAATTTGTTATTGGTTGGGATTTTATCTGGAGATGGGGTTGGTGACGAAGTCTTTCTCCTTTTAGCGTTCCTTGCAATTGGTACCCTTTGCCATGTCGGAGGAGTGACATCTGCTTTTTTAGACTGGCTTTGATTAAGGGTATCTGTCGCTGAGCTCAGTGATTGGGTTCTAGGTCTTGGCACTAATAGGCTAGGGTGGAAGATTTGTTGGACCATCTTCTTTCTAGTTGTGTTGAGGGTATTGGAATCCATATGTTGCAGCACATTGTCCCCCCCAGAATACGTGGGACAGTCTGAGCTAGGCTCAGAGAGGGATTCTCCGGCTTGGCCGGTACCCTCCTGGGGTAATTCTCTATTATGTTCTGCTGACATGGTATATATGGGATAATTTGTATGTCAAGTAATTCCCATATACTTGACTCCGTGTTTTTAGAGGGTATTTAATCCTCAAGGCTTACGGTAGCCTGTTAGGGTTAGTTTGATATTTGGGTCCCAATTGGTGAGCACATGAGAATGCTCACAATCAGAGAACTCAAATGACCGCCGCCCTGGCTCGGCGTTGTTGCTCGTTTAGCACCACCCGGGGGAGACGTGTAGGGTGGGCCTAGAAAAGGTGGTAAATCCTACGGACGCGAGCAACTCCTCCCCCAATACTAATATTATAAAGAGGTAAAGTTTGTGTGTTTGTGACGTTGTAGGGGGTAATCTCTGGATCTACTGAAACGATTTAAAAAAATATTTCTGTGTTGAATTATTGGTCTGAATAATGATGACATTAAAATTTATACTTACAACCTAACAACCTAAGGTCTGTAATCATATTTGCTGAAAGTTTTGAATTCCCTTCAAGGCGCGAGCAGTGTTGCTATTTCTTCGTGACTTTTATTTAAATTATCAGTTATATCTAAAGCAGGCTTGCCATTAACAATTAACTAAATACTAAGAAAGAAAGAAAGAAAGAAAGAAAGAAAGAAAAAACATTTATTTTGCACCTCACTGCACAATACAATAATTAATATTATTAAAATTAAAACATAAACAAAACAAAAATTAAACTAAACATAATAAAAGTCACATGAGGTGTAAAATTAGAACCAGTCTCAGCATGATGCTGCAACGTTGATAGCTGCAGCGCTGTTATTCTGACTGGCCCCACTACTACTACTACTACTCTACTACTACTAGCGCTCTTCCCTTTTTTATAAGCTTAGAACCTCGGACCGCAGATTCGACACTGTAATGAAAAGAGGAGTCATATTTAATTACATGGAGTCCCATAGTTTAAAGTACTTTGAGTCATGTTTTAATTTCTAACATCCATAAATGACACTTAAAAGATTATAGAAATAGGATTTTATTTGCGGAAGTACTAATAGGATTTTTAGTGCTATTTGCAACAGTTTTTTCCTTTTAATTGCATTACCTTTGTTTCTCATAAGTTGAAAGAAGTTCCTTTACTTCGTACAGACCACGTTGTTGAAATGGTGTGATTTGGTCTTTTACAGGATGGTCTGCCTATACTGGGTCAGAGCTTCCTGTAAGGATTTGGAGGTTCTTGAGGTATAATAAAACTCTCGATTGCTTGAAGTAGAATGCGTGGTTTACTCCGAAGTCGTCACACCGTCCTCTCTGGGTCCCTTTGTGAGATATTGGCTCGAGGGGCGTGTGGGTCTAGGTCGGGGCCGTAGGCCCCCTGCAAGAGATATCCTTTACGCGTAGCCCACGAAAGGAGCTACGGTCGCTGGGGTTGCTGAGCTGTGGAGTCTTCTTGATTCTTGGCCGCCGGCGAGTCAGCCCGCCGAGTGGGACCCCGTTGGGGGAGGCCCAGCGAGCGACTGCAAGCACGGCGGCCGTGGTCTTGTCCAGCGAGGTCAGCCCTTGCGGGCCTCCGTCGAGCTGGCGGCCGGGTCGTGTCCTTGTAGGTCAGCGGCGAGGGTGCAGATGTTAGCGATCCCTCGCCGCACGGTCTCGACGACGTCCGCGCCGCTATCCATCGCTTGCACCTCGTTGAGGGTCTCCAGGCAACGTTTAACGACGCGGAGCGTTGTTGTGGTGGCAGCTAAGTCACTCTCCCCCCGCTTCGCCTTCTTCCCCTGTGAGGGGGCGGCGACCGCTTGGGCTGACGGGGCAGCGGTGGTGGTGGTGGCGGCCTCTGTTGGCTGCGGCTTCTTCGCCCTCCTACGGCGGCGTCGGCGCTTGCGCGCCCCATGAGCGAGCCGGGTGCATCTACTTCGCTTGAGGGAGCGGGTGTCTTCTTGGCGGGGCGCGCGGTGTACGTGCGCGCCACCGTGCTGGCCTTCTTATTCCGCACCTCCCTGCGGAACACGGAACAGCTGTTGTGGTTCGCGCAGGTCGGTGGGTCCTGAAATATACCTACTTATTATTTTTTGTCTACTAAAAATAATAGGTAGGTATATTTCAGAATGTTGTGTTGTATATTAGTTCTATACTTATGAGATCCATCAAGGATTTTGACTATGAAAAACAATTTTGACTGCCTTATTTTGTTGTTATAAACGGTGCTGCCTATAGATTTAATTTTACTTGTGACCTACAACTTAAATATCTAAACTTAAGACCTAATCCATTCCATGGATTCTCCGTGCGCGTCCATCGCGTGATAGAGGACGTAACACTTGCACAACAGCGTCTGGGACTTACGACCCAGCCTCCCCCTTACAACGCGTTAGCGGTCCCCTTCACTGTCTGCTATGTTCCGTCCTCTACCTATCCAAATTTGGTATGAATCTGACAATGCCGTTTTGGACATTCGTGATAGTAGAGAGCTTACTGAAGTTCTCGGCAGTCCTAGTTCTCTATCACAATTTATTTTTCGTATTGTTACTTATTTTTTTAATCTAACGCTTTTTGCACAATACCTACTAAATCTATAAGCTCTAAATTGTATTGTATATTCAACTAAAGAATAGGTAAAAACGGTCTACCAAGATGAAGTCAAACAAAATCAAGTAAATTACACTAACTTCTTTTAACACTTCAGTGCAAGTCACAGCACCGATGCCATTAGCTGCGCCAGTTATTAATACTACTTTATCTTTAAAATCATACATGTTTAACGCACAACGTATGAATTGAAAATGATGTTAAAACTGCTCGCATGACATCATAAATATGCCATTTTAGGTATGCCAATTTGTATGACAAAAAGATAGTGTGTTGCTTGTCTTTTTGAGTTATTGATGAAGAAGGAGGAAGCAAAAGCGGTTAAGTGGTTTTAGTTATAGTCACGGCTACAGTAGACGATTTAAATGGAGATTTGACTGGTGTCAGTCTCGCTGTTTATACCATGAATGAGCCTCGACCGGGGCAGTACCACCTTTTTGCAAAACACCGACGAAAAGCAGTTTCTATTACTGCTGTGTTTCACAGCAGTAAAAGAAACTGCTGCTTTTCTCTGCTCGGTGAAAGTAAAGTATTGCAGCTACGGAGAGGATGCTTAGGGTAATAACTTTCACATCCTCTTCCCTTTTTTTGGGGAAGGTAGAAAGAATATGAAGGTGCAGAGAGAGGTGTGGCAATATAGGCATCGGCCTGTCTATGTCCTGGCATTGCTAGAGTCTGTGGCGGATACCACATAGGTACCATCAGGTAGGGCGCTTGCTCATTGCCGTCTCAGGAAATAAATAAAATCACTAAGAAAATTTACTTGTCAAATACCTCAAATACGGTGAATTACTATTCACATGTTATCTATCGTGACTGCCACGCAGAGGTCTTGGGTCCATAACACAAGCAGGTTAAGCGTAGCTTACTTTGGGAACAGATGGCGCTGTGTAGAGATGTCCGTGAATATTTATAACAACAACACGACGTATACTCTGCTGGCCAGCAGCAGTACAATAAACTGGCCTATCGGGGTCTACTGCCGAACATAGACCTCTCCCAACACGCGCATCAGCAGAACACGGTATTTTGCCTTTGACAGTACGCAGTAGCTTTCTATTTTAACCATTAACTGAGTGATGAACTTTACTTTTACAAAAAAAAAAGGCTGTTTTTATAATTAATAATAAGTATATTGTTAGACTTTTACACAATCTTTGACGAGAGTATCGCATAACCTTGTTGAATTTCAGGACTGATATCTTCTGCTGGTTTGGAAGCATTAACTAGCCAAGTTGTACCACTTTTGCCATTTTTATATGCATCGACTATGCCCTTTGCTGCAAACTCTGGTCTGTAATTTAAAATAAAATCATTACAACCTTTTAGGTTCAGGGTCGTAGCACATAAAATATAAGGTAACGTATACGGATCGGCACCCTATCAACTCTAGTCGTTCTGTATTATTTGTATGAAACTCCTTACTGCAACGCACACTAATCGTAATCGTAACGTAATCGGATTTATGACGTTTGACACCGAGGAAAAAGGCGAGGCGGTGCCGATCCCTTTACGTTACGTTATAATATGTGCTATGACCCTAATTCATTCATCTTAAGTGATAAGGTATTGCCGAATCCTATTTTTTTAATGGAAGGGGCAATCATCTTTATTTTTAAATATTCTTAATTTTGTCTTATCTGCTATAGATAATGCCAAATTCTAATTTATACACTCTTAAGTCACTGTTGAGATTGAGACCATCATGTCAATTCTCGTACCTTAAAATCGTTAAAAATTCGGTTAAGTTAACTTTTAGTTGTCAAATTGTCTTACCTATTGTGTGACAATGACAATTAAATTGACAACTAAATGTTAACTAAACCAAATTTTTAACGATTTTAAGGTACGAGAATTTAAATTTTAACATGCATTTTAAAAAAGGAATTGTTACGATTGCGGGAAGAAGCTTTCATTTATTAGCATTTCTTAACAAAACCAAAGCATGCTAAGTAAAGAGTATAAAAAATATTATTTAATTGTTATGAAATGGAAAACATAAACTGATACTTATTTTGTCTGCCTTTTTATGCAATTATAATTATTTTCTTTATTTACATTTTTCACATTAATTTACATTTTTAAATATAGATATAAAAAGAAACACATTTAAAAATTTTAAAAAAAGGTAGTCCCGCCAGCATCGGGTGTACAGGGACCAAGCTACTGGTGATTAGGGCTCCAGGATTATATACATATTATAATTTATTATTTCCAATTGCCAGTTGATACTTACGGTTGGAATGTAGTCTCAGTTTGGATCTTTTCGACCATAGTATCATTGTAATCAGGGTCATGACTACCAAGCTTTTGGGCAGTTAATAATGGTGTTTGTGTGGCACCGAAGCAAATTGCCAGTACTCTAACACCAGTCTTATTGTAGTATTCATCCATCTGAAAAATATCATCAAAATTGATACATCATTTAATACGATGTCATAAAACCATAACAGCATATTAATGTCCCACTGCAGGGACGGGCCTCCTTCCGTGACGCAAGGATACTTGGCCTACTAATACCACGCTAGCCTGACGGATTGGTATAGGTAGGGCTTAATTTCAAGTTTTCCTTCTTTCTATGTAAAGGTAATTCACCGATAGTCCCTTAGTCGGTTTCTACGACACCCATGGGATGAGATGGGGTGGCGACATAATATTGTATTCTTACTCCGTCACCACACGGATATCACCAATAATTAAAAACTTAATCCCAACTATTATATATATCAGCCAATTGACGTTCACTGCTGGACATGAGCCTCCTCTAAGTATTGCTACCTTTTACGTTTCTATGTCTTCGTCATTCATCAGTTACTGTTAATAAATCAATTCTAATTAGTTGTTAAATGAGGTCATCATCATAACAGCCCATTAATGTCCCACTGCAGGGACGGGCCTCCTCCTGTGACGGAGGGAAACTTGGCCTACTAATACCACGCTGGCCACACGGATTGGTATAGGGTTTAATTTCAAGTTTTCCTTCTTTTTATTTCGTAAAGATAATATTGACGGATAGTCCCTTAGTCGGTTTTTACGACACATATATGGGATGAGATGGGGTGGTGACATATTGTATTCTTACTCCGTCACCACACGGAGAAATTAGGTACTTACTCCTATACAATTGCTGAACTGTAGAACAGCGGATTTGGTTGCAAAGTATACTGGCAATACTGGAAGTTGCATGAGGCCAGCGATAGAGGAGATGTTAATAACTGTTCCACCGTTACCACCTTTATCCTTGCCCATTAGTTCGATCGCTTTGAAAGTTCCTGTCACCAAAGCGGTCTAGAAAAAAACAAATCAAAATGTATTGAAGGTAAAAAAATGTTGCACTTATTTATTTTTACTGATACGTATTTCAGCATTAGGTATATTAATGCTGAAATACGTGGAACCTTAACTATTATGTTAGTTAGAAGTAATAAGTAGTATTTAACAAAACTAATTGTAAGTACTTATTTAATTACAAAACTTTTACTTTTTTTTAATTACAAACTTTCTTAGCTATCCTGATTGTAAAAAAACAAACCAAATAAAATGGACTAAAAGAGTTTTGTTGCTGTGACGGAGAAAGCTAACGATTCATTGGATAAAATAATTATAAAAATTACAAACATATTTTACAATAAATAAATTGCTCAATTGATAGAAAATTTTTCGTAAATTTAAGTAAATTGCTGTAGGAAATTAAAGAAAACTTACCACGTTGATATCAATTTGTTTTTTATATACATTAGGGCTGTCATTCATAAGCCCAGCATTGTTAATCACGACATCAAGAGATCCTTGCTCTTTCTTTACAGCATCAAAGATACCAAGAAGAACTGCTTCATCTGTTACGTCACATTTGTAAAATTTAACTTTGCCGTCACCGTATTTTGTGTTCAGTTCCTTTTGTAGTTCAATTCCTTTTGCTTCATCAACATCCAAAACTGCAACATGCTGTAAACACAAGAAAAATACTTACAATGTAACAACTAAAATAAATCTCAATACAATAAGTATGTACTTACTAGATGTATTACACAGAAAATGTTTAAAACCGAAAGCTAGTAATTAGGGGGAAAGAATGATTGAATATCTATGTAATAGTTAGTTAAAATTTATAACAAAATAGATTAAACCAATATTAAATACTACCTATAATTAAACAGATGCTAAATAGTTGTATGGTCGGTGAGTCCATTCGAGCAAGAGCGTTTAGAAAATTAAACAAAAACAAATTAACTATTAAAAAACGTACTATAATAATATGTACTTAATCGTTATAAATATTTGTAACAAGAAAACACAAGAAAAAATTAAAGAGCGTATAGATCTCGCATTCAATAGCTAAGTCTTTTTTTTTTTAATTTATTTTATAGGCTTTGTCGCTTAGCGACCACATCGACAGCTAAGTCTTCAAATTCATAATAATTATATTTATTTAATAAGGTTTTAATTTATAAACGATAAAAAAACCCTCTTTGTTGCCCTATGACCGCTTTATCGCAAAAATGTGATGTCTTCCAGACCACCTTGTTATTAAATCAACTAACAATTGTTTTCAATTGGTATAACATTTTTTTTTATTATAATTAAATAGGAAGTGAAGAGCGCATACTTATACTTAACGTTTTAATCGACAATTTTTTTCGTAAATTTTTAGGAAAGTTGAGAAAATAATTAAGTAGATTAATACCCATTGAAATTATTCAACATCATTGAAATTTTTTTCGGGATCACGTTTTCACGTAGTTTTTTCTTTAAAAAATAACTGTCACATCATGCCATATGCTACGATAGATATCTTTATCTTAAGCGTAAAGATAACACTTAGTTACAATCAAATAAGAATCGTGTGTATTAAATAATCTAATGCATCATGTTTTTATCAGTGATGCCGGAAAAACAAATATAAAATTGACAGTTTTATTGAAACAAAATGTTAGTTTTTTGTTTTATTTCATCTTTACAATGTAAAGGTCATCCTAAATACGACACTACCTTTTTAGGTCATGCTTAACATCGAATCTAAACGTAAACAAGTCAAAAGCACTCAATGAGTGCCAATGCAGGACGTCCAATAAATTGACTATAGGCAACAGAAAATTGATCAGGAAGTAAATAAATAACATTTAATATATGATTTTCTGATTTTTTAATTACTGCATTTAAGTGGCCGACGATCAAGTGTCCTACTTCAAGCTAAGTGCTAACCACTGCTCAAGGACGTCACCAACGTCAGAGCTCATATCCTTTTCCCTATCATATTTTGCAGACCTACCTACTGCTTGGAGGTGGACAAAGGGACCACAACAAAGGTACCCAACTAAGGTACCTGCGGGTAACAAGAGCCGGTGGGTATCAAGAGCCGTTGCTTGAAAATGACACTTTTAATGATCACAGCACCGTACATTTACACATGCTTAAAAATGACCAATAGGAAAGCTAAGATCCGAGCTCGCGTCGTCGCACGATCATCAATCTTACCAGTAGCCACGAGTCAGTTGAGAATGATAGACAACGTCGCTCCACTATAATTTTATCATGCCAAAACAATTTTTTTTTACCTAAAATACAGCCGTTTGTTCAAATCTGGTTAATTAATTGCGAATGTTATACAATAGTGTAGGCTAATTAAGGTAAAATATATATATGTGTTAATAAATACAATACTTTTTACCGGTTTCAATTATCCTATCATCATGGGCTAATAAGGGCCACGCTCGAGGCGGGTACATAGGCCGGCCCTTATTATACATATAGGATGTAAATTAATTTTAACAAATTTCATAAGTCTTGGTTATTTTAATACCTATAATTGTTATTATTATTAAGCATGTATATGTTATTATTTTTGTATCATAAATCATCCCTAATATCTTTAATTAACTTAAAAGTGTTTAAGCTGTTGATCTCGATAACAACAGATTTTATAGTAAGGATAAGACGGGCCACGTACGTGGCCTGTCTTATACCGTACTACTTATTTATAAAAAAAAATGTTTTAGTTTTGTAATTTCCATAGATAATATTTAAAAAGTTACAAATTCATTGTTTACGTCTGTGATTATTTTGACGATATGTAATGGATAAAGGTTTTTATGACATATTTTTGCTACGTTAGTTTATTAAGAGCCATTGCTAGTTTTTCCTTTGATTAAGTAATGTTAAAAGCGTGATTTAATGCCAAATGATAATTAAAGTCAAATAAAACCGAAAACAATATTTTTTCAATTGATGACTCTTTTAATATTTGAATTAAAATTTGGCCCTTGTAAAACTACATACGTTTATTAAGGGCCAAAGAGAGGGTTTTTTAAAATCATGATTACTATGCCTAATTGAGATGAAAATACTTGTAATAGTACTTTCTGATGCAGATATTGAAATAAACATTAACATGATATTAAATATTTTATTATATTCCTTTATTTATAGAAATTATTTAGGTTTAGATTAAGGTGGCCCTTATTTACCGCAAGTACCTTAGACCGTCTATTGGTTGCTTGATTTTAAATGACGTATTGAATTCTTCTTTCTATATTTATGTTTTTGTTTTTTTTAATTACAACATTATTTTTATTCTTAACTTTCAAACTTTCGTGTTTCAATATTTTATAATTACTATATATCAAGAAAATAATATTAAGATGACCATCTCGTGAGCATGGCTGGTGCAACCTAGCCGAAACGTCGAGTGCCTCAAAGGTATAATTATTACCAATTTTAAATACGGGATATTAACGAGTGGTCGCAAGCTGACTGGTGATGCGAGGTCACAGCTTGCGACCACGGCCAGTGCAACCTGTGCCGAAACGTCAAGTAAAATAAAGGTAAATAAAATGCGCGTTAATATCCCGTTTATATAATATTTATAATAATGAAACGCGATAGTTTAAAAGTTATTATTACCTATTTACCATAAAAATACCTATCGTGTTAATACCCGTGTACCTAATAATATTAAAAAAATATTCTGTTAGAAAAAAGCTTGCAATCCTATTTTTGCTGCACAATAACTTTTGAGTAAATAAAAATGCCTACCTTAATTCCTTCTTCAAGAATATGCCTGACAGTGACTGCTCCAATACCTGTAGCAGCACCAGTAATTAAAACAACTTGGTTCTTCCACTCGTAAGCCATTGTTATTGTTCAAAAACAATTTTACTAATAAAGTTTTATCTTGAATCTACTTGTCTTTTATAACTACATAAGTACACGTATCTATATTGTAATAGATTACATCATAATCGTGATAAGCAATGCATGGGATAATAATATAGGATTGTATTGTTTATTTCTAAGTAGTAAACATTATCAACATCAAATTAAGAAGATTCACAGGTGTATTCTCCGTGTGGTGGCGGAGTAAGAATACAATATGTCACCACCCCATCTCATCGCATGGGTGTGGTAAAAACCGACTAAGGGACTATCCGTGAATATTATCTTTACGAAATAAAAAGAAGGAAAACTTGTAATTAAACCCTATACCAATCCGTCTAGCCAACGTGGTATTAGTAGGCCAAGTATCCCTCCGTCACGGGAGAAGGCCCGTCCCTGCAGCAGGGACATTAATGGGCTGTTATGATGACAGGTGTATTATAAACAAAACTTTGTGTGTAGTTTAGCTGTTGTAGGTAGGTAGTTGACGTTAGTATTAGCTCGTTTTTCAGTGATAAAGATACAAAAGAGACAAAGTTTGGCAGCGCAATTAATTATTGTTTATGTTATTACTTACCTATATAATTCTATAAATTAATCAGAACAAGCATGTACCTAATACCTAGGTTTTCTTACTTTTTTTACTATACTTAACTGGTCTTTTTCAGTGACGCGGAAAAGTGGCTCTACCTATGTTAACCGGAAATTGATAATGCTTTAACAAACGAAGGGTGGATTTCTCATTTTTATAGAAAAAAAAAGGTCAAGCGACTGAAGTTCGTTTCATAAATCACTTATTGCACAATAGTTGTGCAATATAAAAATTGACGAAACGTCGCAACGTAACGTTGCACACGGCGAATCTAGTTTGAATGTTGCTAAAACAACGATTTAATATGACACCGCTTTTATGATTCTGAGGAGATCAAAAATCAGCAGACAAAATTGTACGAATGGAAAAAGTGAAACATTTTCCACACAAAGTAAACAGACTTGGCGCAACCCCCTAGTATCCAATTGCCTCTATTTATCTTTGAGTCATCGTGCTCTACAACATTTCTAGGATTAATCATTACATGCTATTTAGGTACACTATCAAATGAGACATCATTCGTGCAATTATTTGCAATTTTGGATAATAAAATAATTAAAACATCATCACGAATTTAAAAAAAAATCACTTCCATCATTTCTCATCTAAAGCTATAACTGGGTGGTCGGTCACGTTGTCGATCCAACGCGTTTCATAACATTTTGGCTATTTGTAAATATTATTCTCTCTTATAAAATATAGTAAAAACCTTGTTAGAATTAACTTTTCACGTTTAGAATAATTGATTTTTTATTTATTAGATTACTATCATTAATAAATAAATAGCAGCAATAGTAAAAAGCGTTATTTAACTTTGTTTTTTTACAGACTCAAAAATTATTTTCGAAATTCTTCTACTTCTGTTAGGTCACATATTTGTGGAACTTTACTAGTAGCATAATCAACGATACAATAAGCCTTGTTTCTAGTTCAATCCCTGCAATTTCATCGATATCCGGGCTGTGTAAAAGATGTCATTGTAAGTTAACCAATTTAGCAAGGGCTTTTTAGACAGTTAAAAAGATTTAAATGTAATATTGTAATGTAAGACTTTGGCTTTTTTATTAACACTTTAGTTGATTCACAATCCTCTCCACTATTTACGTAAATCTTTGTTTGCATGCATTCTTAGATTTTATAATCCACTGCTATGCACTAACTCTACATATACCCAATAGATTATAATGTGATTTTCATGGATAGACGGGGGATTTAATGAACAGGGTTCTTGGGTATAAATGAATATAAGATTAGTGCATATTTACTTAAATCCAGTTAATGTAATAAGTGTCGATAAAAATATTCTTATTATGCGGGCAATTCAAAAACTGTTGATAATTAAACTCTACAATTTTAAGAAACTTATCGATACAACCTACATATTTTATTATGTCCGCTATGCATAGGTATGTATATTCCGTGTGGTGACGGAGTAAGAATACAATATGTCACCACCCCATCGCATCCCATGGGTGGCGTAAAACCGACTAAGGGACTATCGTGAATATATTATCTTTACGAAATAAAAATGGAGGAAAACTTGAAATCAAACCCTATACCAATCCGACTGGCCAGCGTGGTATAAATAGGCCAAGTATCCCTCCGTCACGAGAGGATAGACCCGTCCTTGCAGTGGTACATTAATGGGCTGTTATGATGAAGTTTTAAAAAACGATTTTTCAGTATAAAATTGAATTGCGAAGTAAGTAACATCCACCACGCGAACGAAGTCGCGGGCACAGCTAGTATCTAAATAAAATAATGACATCATTTTCTAGTCTACTTCTGTATCTGCAGATTACCTACTGTTTAAATTATCAAACCTGGTTATTCCAATCAAAATATATAATGCGATTAAAAATCCTATAAGATAAATCTGTCACGTAATTAAACTGAGGTGTTCACGTGGATAGCGAATGAGAAGCAAAGAAAACTATACACAATAAAATTTCACATTCAGGTTGGATGAAATAGTGACGGGGTCCGTAATATAATTTGATCAAGATCATTTTATTATTTAGCTTCTGGGTTAAGAAATACTTAGTTAAGTAATATAAATTATCCCCCTTACTCATAAACGCCTCTTAAATTTAATCACTGTTTAGCGAGATTTTTATTTGCAAAACCAACGTTATACTAAACAAAACCGTAAGATTTTAAGCTAATCAATTGATTAAAATTTAAGAGGCGTTTTTGAGTAAGGGGATAAGTAATTAAGATGAAGTGAGCGTCTTTGTTTTACATAGAAGCCTCAAAGATATAAAGTTTTTAGGAGTAGGTGCCTATTGCATAAAATCTTCACGTTGATAACAGTTCTATCAGCATGATAAATAATATCAGTAAATTTAGGAGTTTCCGAATTTAAATCAAGTGCAATCTTATTTTTCATCTTTATCTAATCGAATAATTTAGATTCAATAATTACATTATGTCATGTTTATTTACCTACATTTAGCTAGTCATAGTAGATAATTTCGTACCTTACTTTACTTTAACTTACTTTGACTTTGTACCGTGGTATGACGATGTTACTGCTTCGCTTAAACTTAATTTTAGTTTATGAGAATAATAAATTAAAACCTTCAATTTACTGTAATATTTTAATTAGAGGTAAAACAATGGTAAAGCTGATACTGAGCAATTGACAAGTGCAAATGACGATGATTAATTCGAATGCACCCGGCAGGGAATGGGAAGAACCGGCATGGCAGCTGGACAGAAAGGTTATGGTATGACAGACATCGGGACAGCGCGGCGGGTCCATATTGGCTCACCTAAAGTTCTTTATCCGAAATTGTTCTTCCTAACGATTTGTAATCAGAATGATCACTCTTCCTAAAATTTCCGGTCCGCGGATTATTGTCTTGAGTTCTTTGTGTCCGTTAAACTGATGTTTCTAGGATCGCACAAATAACCGTGCCGCGCGGCGCGGGACGGTTATTTCACGTAAGTAGTTAAAGTACTAAGGTCTCATAGTTTCTCAATATCAATTTCACTCTCTATACCTGTCACTGCTCATTAGCGATATCTTTATCTTCTGATATCAAACAAACAAAATATTTAAAAACTAATGAACAAAATTCATAGTTAACCCGTGAGAAGGCGCACCCTAAAAAGTTACACGGATAGGCGCGCGGGAGCAAAATACTCATGCTATTTAAATCGTATTTTTTTTAAATATAAAAGACTATAGTGCAATTAAAATTATGTTTTAGTAAATTACAGGCATTTATCTAGGTAATAAAAGAGTTTCATTACAAAAAAATAACAAAAATGCAGACTTCTGCGTAAATTAAAAGTCCCTTGAACTTTAGCCTTTTGTTAGAAACAAGTAACAATAAAATATTCCCCAAAAAATTAAAACATTATAAATTTTAAAAATTAGTTTACTATTATTATCCATAGATATGTGTCTCTCATAGCAAATACTGAACATAAATGTCACATGCTCGGTGCAAAGTGATTTATGGCTCTAAAAAAGCATCTACTTTGGCATGCTTTTCTAGAGCGTCGATTTTTCCTTCGTGGACACATTGCACATAAACCACTTGGTCTGGGTTCTGTTTCCTGTTTTTTTTTATAAATCCACTTGTTCAGTTACCTCCTAAGATTGTTCTGTGTCTGTTTCACGGAGGCTATCAATATCAGAACAGTTACTGTCAACGGTATCTACACGATTTTCATCAATATCCAATACAGATTCTTCATCCGAAACAGTTTCTTCCAGCCATGCAAATATTCGAGAATCCATTTCTATTTCGTAAGCTAAAAACAATATACAACATAATTATAAACATTAATATGACTTTCAATCCACACATATATGTAATAAAACACAAAATAACATTTATAATATCTACAAAAATACTTACATGGATAGGCGCATGCTTAGCAAAACTCCGCATTTTGCGACGCAGTGGCACAATTGATTCACTGCGCAATCGCAGCGGCACTTATCGGTGTGAAAATGAAATGCACAGGTAGGGGATGAATATTTAGGAAGGTACTGAGACGCTCACCATGTTTCGATATAGTCAACATAGAAAATAATCGCGATGAAATTTTGTGTGAGAAAAACTCTCATAGCGCGCCTTCTCACGGGTTAACACTTTGAATAAAATTACAGTATGGAAGTTTGTATTCGTCGATATCGTACTTACCTACTTACAGTTGATATTTGTATTGTAGAACACAACAGATCCTGCGTCCTAACAATGAAATGGATGACTACAATCCAAAACACCAAAATACCTAAGAATTTCAAATATATAGCCCTATAAATCAAGAGTCCTAGTTTACTTCAAAAGAATTAAGTCTTCGTTCTGATGAGCCAATTAAATCATGGTCACTTGCCAATATAGTTATCTAATAGGTTCGTCTTTGCACTTTTACTCCTACAACGGGCAATTATTTGCCAGCTCAGTTATGTGAAACTAATTTCCTGTTAATTTTGTATATAATTTGTACCTCATCAACACGTACCACGTACCTAAACCTGGAGGACTGGACTCAGCTATTCTAACTTATTAGGTACCTACCTTAAAATAAAACGTTTAGGATGGGTGATAAAATTAACACGTTATAAAGTTACAAATAGACACCAAAATATTACACGACAATTTAAACTTTTTATTAGTTTGCCTTTGTTTATTTCAAAAATTAATAATGAATTCCTTTTAAAATATTAACGAAACAGTTGGTATAATTACGAGTTCCCACAGATGCAAGGGTACTTTCATCCTCTCATA
This sequence comes from Schrankia costaestrigalis, assembly GCA_905475405.1. Lineage (NCBI taxonomy): Eukaryota > Metazoa > Arthropoda > Insecta > Lepidoptera > Erebidae > Schrankia > Schrankia costaestrigalis. The sequence goes on from FR997832.1 coordinate 17,083,222, forward strand.
GGATAGTCTAGCATATTTTAAGTCACACTTTGTATGTGGTATTTATTATTTTTATTGTACTTAATAAGTTATTGTAACACTTTTGCCTTCAACGAAATACACGAACAGGTAAATTAGAAATGAATAATCTAACCAATTTTCACACAAAATTACACAACCTGACGTTTAAGTAAATCGATAATTCCTGACACTAAGCAATGAAATTAATATCAAATTAAATTACACTCAAAAATCAACGCTCTGTTATAGAACACACTATAAAAATTATACTAAATGTGGTCCAATATGTCACAATAAAACGTTTCCTTATTTAAAAATCACAATATTGTTGTGTGTTGTGTTGTGAGTGACAAATAAATTATGCTTTCTTTCAAATACTTAGAGAACATAAAATAGTATTAACTTCCGAATGTATTATTAACAGGTATTTAAAATCGACCAATTACAGCGTCTTTATCTTATCGACGGGTCCTACGTAGACTAGTATAAGTGCAAAAACACAAGTTTACAGGAGAGCAATTCAAAGGTTCAAAAGCTAATAACTTTGTCAAAGTTCTACAGAAATTACTGAAATTTTGATAAGTTATACCTTGAAATGAAAGGAAAAATACGGACTAAATATATTTTTATATTTCTTTGTATTTTAGAAAACAGCTGTACTTGCATTTGTTTAGCTTGTTTTGATCAAAGTATCCAAACAAGTAAACTGTTACAAGTAACCACTTGTACTAGTTTACAAAGTTCTGACTTAGTTTTAAAATAATGAAAATAAAAGAAATACACATTATTAATCATACATATGAGTGTAATTTGTAAATCATGAAACCTCGAAATATGGGAAAATAATTTCATTTATCTACTTTTACCACTTGCACTACTTTACAAGCTATTAAGAAACTAGTTGTACCAGTAATTTATGTAGTTTTGTGGTCATGAACTTGATTTTTTTATGGAAAAATGAAACAAACAAAGGTACAAAATAGTAAAACACGTTTATTGTGTAACATTAACCCACTTCTGATAAAGGCCTCTTAAATTTAAACACTGTTTAGCGAGATTTTTATTAGCAAACAAAACCTTATGCCAAACAAAACCGTAAAGATTTAAGCTAATCAATTGACTAAACTTTAAGAGGGGTAAATGTTGTAAAAATAAACGTATTTACTTTTTTTATAATGACTTTAAATTTTGAAGTCTTTTCCATTTAATTTTAAAATGTTAAAAATTTAACATGATTCTCGCTCTGATAGTAAATATCATTTTTAATAGGTAAAGGAGATATTAAATTATTAAATCAGTCTTTAACAAGCTATAAACTTTAATATAATATATACTTGGCTTCATCTTTTTAGTAATAATAATTAGTTAAAGTAATCAGTGCTTCTTCACCATGTTAATAAAATAATATATATCTAAAACAAAATGTTAGATTCTTTTTAGGTAAGAACTGTACGACTACTAAGACTAATTAAATAGTTGTCTTACAGACTCATCAAAATAAAATATACATTGCACAATTAATTGTGTACCACAACAAAAATCTACTAAGTGGTAAAAATAACTTAAAAAAATAAGACTTCATATTAAAGACTTTATATTAAAATAAAAACCTAGTCAGATACGTTTACGTATATATAAAACGTCCTAACGTTTTATTTATTTACAGGATGGCCATCTTTTTGTTTAGTGGAAACATTGTTGTCCCTCCAAGTGGATGTACTGGGAAAAGTTGTGAGATACTAATTCTCCCGTGATAACTTCTCACTCTTTCACAAGATGGATTGAATTGCATAACATCACGTATTATTCACGGCTGTGCTAATACACAAGTGGTTACAAGTGATGACAAATTTATAAAAATGAGATTTTTTTTTATGTATTGAACAAAAATTTCTTAGGTATATGGCTCTGTAGAATTATATTATTTATAAAGTAACGTTGCCTTATTAAATTGCTTGCAGCTATAGCTACCACAGCTATAGCTGCAAGCAATTTAAGCCCTAACTTGTAAATAAAGCAAAAACTAACTTTTTTATGTGAGAAATGTTAAGTTTATTTGCTCCCTAAGGGTTCTTTCATTGCACAACTAACGTTAATTTTAGCTGCTTATTTATTCATTTACCCACAATTTATTAAAATATAGAAAAAAGATTGGAAAATCAATCAAGTGTAAAATGTTATTCAAAATATTCCTCATAGTTCTCTACTAGCAATATGCTACCCATTCTCCTACCAGGTGTTATAACACCGATCATTTTCCAGATTTCCCAGAGGACCATGATTACTTTTTATGTAGTTTTTCTATAACGTTAGTGACACAAACACCAACATATCAATTTTTTTTTAAGTTCTGAGCCCTTAATAGTTTCAGGAGTATCTGGGTTAATTGACTCCGAGAACGCTTCATACTTATTATTTTTTTGTATTTTCACTGATCTTAAACACTCAAAACGTCGTAAAAATATAAATAATTTTTAGAAATTCAATACTACTAATAGAAGTAAAGTTCATTGCAGTTACACCCGTATCGTACGTACGCGCTGTATCGTCGCCGCGCGTATACTGGTGCAACGGCCACTTACACTCACGCGTCACGTAGATCGTTACTACGTAAACTAATGCAAGTAACTTATATCAGTTTTGACCGTCTCCTTGCATTAAATTGTGTTACTTATATCAGTTTACGAGTTTGTATCGCCGAAACTAAAAGAAATTTTAATTTTTTTCTTACTGATTTGAGAAGAATAGGTTATTTTAAGGCCATTCAAGCAAAAAAGTCATTTTCGTCAATTTGCGGGTTACACCAGTATACGTAGGACCCGTCGTTATTACGTAACGTCTTAATCAAATTAAATTATTTCTAATCTGTTTTCTTTAAAATTTAACGACTTTAAAAAAAAGCGTAAGTAAACCACGAGAATAGTCTAGGTGTTTACTACATGGACATCAAATGACTATTTTTATTTTTCATCTCTTTAGCCAAATTATTTTTGAATAATCACAACTTAAATCACTTAAGTATGGTAGGTGCAAATAACACTTGAAAACGAATCCTAGCTAACGCGACGCTCTAATGTTAACCGACCTACGACGGTGTATTATAACTCAACAAAATACGATTCCTTTTATCACCATCATTTTTTATTGTCACCGTATCAAACTTTTGGCTTCATCATCATCATAACAGCCCATTAATGTCTCACTGCAGGGACGGGCCTCCTCCCGTGACGGAGGGATACTTGGCCTACTAATACCACGCTGGCCAGACGGATTGGTATAGGGTTTAATTTCAAGTTTTCCTTCTTTTTTGTAAAGATATTATTGACGGATAGTCCCTTAGTCGGTTTTTACGACACCCATGGGATGAGATGGGGCTTTGGGCTTAAAGGTCCCTTAATTATATCCTATCTTTTCACAAATCATAGTCAGGTTAAAAAAGTAAAAAGATGTCAAAACCTACTCGTCACTTTAAATAATAGCCAAAATTTAAACACTAGGCACAAAACCATCATATTGACACTATACAAGCAGGACAATTTTATTACACAGCAGGAACTACATTACTGTACCTATTGCTAAAATTATGAACAGTACCTTTAAACAGTGAGCACTCTGCTCAAAGCTCGTTAACTACGCAGCCTGTGGGCTGGCTGGCGTTCATCCCAATTCTGATGTCGGCGTTAGCTTATGATGGCACGTTCTACGATCGGTCAACTCGAAGTAACACTTTTAATACACGTAACACTTTAACTACACTGAACACTACACCATATTCGAAATAACACTACTCAAACAAAATGGGTAATGGTTCCTAGTAAGGAGCACCGATCACGACCGAATTCAAACTGTAACTGACTGGGGCGTTTCCCTTTCGGCGCTCCCCACCTAGGCTCCGTTGTCATGTAGCACGAAGCTAGCTATACACGTCATTGCGACAGTGTCGCCTCTACCGGCATTCGTGCTGCGCTTTGTTTATGAATCAAATTTAGTACTGTTTCCGACAAATATATATTGAAACTCCTAATGTTTGTTATCATAACACCTTTTATCCCTAAACATAATATTTTGACCTAAACTCAGAAAGAAACATTTACCAAGTGTAATAAAAAATGTATGTGGATAAAACATGATAACTAAATATATTTTAGTTAGAAAATAAAATATTTTATATAAAATATAGGAAAACAAATAAAAGTTTAAAAGATGTTTATTGCTACTGACATTATGAAGTTGAATGGTTAGGAATTCAAAAATTAGAGACAAACCTTTTGGGAATTCAGATTGTTAAGATGAAAAATGTTAGGAAGAACATTTTTGGATTTCCAATTTTCGGAGTTGAAATTTTAGGTGAGCTTTGGCGCACCCCAGCGGGGCACGTACCAAGATATGCAGAATGGGCTTTTGGTAATTTTACAGACACAAAGAATATAAATAAATAAGCCTCGAAACATTTTATTTTAAAACGGCAGCCGGATACCACGGTCACCGAGATAGTTAACAAAATTTAGTAGATGTTTACAGGATGGTCTGCCTATACAGGTTCAGAGCTTCCTGTAAGGATTTGGAGATCTTGAGGACATAATAAAACTCTCGATTGCTTAAGTAGAATGCGTGTGGTTTAATAAAAACCAATAAAATATGAGAAAAATAAATATTTACAAAATATAAAAAATGTATAACCAATCACAACTAAGATTGTAATCACGCCATGCGATGGAAGCGACACGTAGCGGCGATGGCGCGAAAAGTCGAGGCGCGCCGCCGAGCTCCGTCCTGCCGGCCAGCCTTGCCTCCGTGCGTAGGTTATAAATACGACCCGTCGCTCGTACTCGTTCTTTCCCCTCCAAGATTAGCAAAATTCGTAGACCTAGGCATGCTCTCGAAGAGCCGGACGATAGGATCACGATCGCTCAACGTAGAGCTTACACGGCTCGCGAAGCCACAACAAAACGTCCGCGGTTCCGTCCTCCCCGTCGAGGCCGGAATACGCGCCGCGTTCGCTCCTAGAGGGCGTGCCTTCCGCACGTTCTGTTAGTCAGTGACGGTCCAGGCCGAGGTTCGTACCCCAAAGGGGGTGCCCCTGTGGCACGTCACTTAAATGTCTTTGGTTGAGGGCCATCCGCCCCACCACAGCCCGCGTAAAGTAGTAATGGTCGTCTGAGACCGACTACTCGTCCTCACAAAAAAAAAAAAAAGTACTCGTTCTTTCACTCGGGCGCGGCGTTGAAGAGGGACGGACGTCGATCTACTGCGTATGGTTCGGCGCGTGCGGCGTGTGTGAAGATTGTAATATCAACTTGAAGTCTTGAATTAATATTGAAGAATATTCTGTCTGGCTGCGTATGTTGGCGACGAACGTGAAGATAAATATTACTTGAATGAAGAAAAACGTTGTTACGTGTGCAGAAGTCGTACACAACGGTTCTTATTAGAACTGATTATTATTTCTATGATATAATAATCTGAAAGTCATTATCAAACAGTTCTTTTCAGAACTACTTCACTTTTCTATGTTAAGAAGTGATTGAAAAGTCATTATCAAAACAGCTCTTATCAGAGCTACTCACTGTTTCTATTGACTTAATCTGTATTAAAGTCATATTTAAAAACAGCTCTTTTCAGAGCTAATCACTATTTCTATGGATTAATCTGTAGCAGGCCACGGCAGCTACATATGGAAAGGACTCAAATTACTTTGAAAATTGACATTAATATCTTATTTTTCCGTATGCAAGTCATTATTTAGTCTTATGTAGGTACGTACATATTTGAGACGCCTGTTTCTTGTGATTGACAAGTCATAAAGGCATACACCCTATCGACGCCCTGTTCGTTCAGATAGGTACCGTGTAGGTACATGTATTGTACTGTCTAATTACCTTCCCAATGGACATTTATTGAAATCAATCCCAAAACAGAAGAAGAAACTGTAGTCAAGAGAAACAGTCCTAGATAATTTTTTTTAATTTGAGTTGATATAAAGAGAAAAACAAGAAGTTACATTTTGCAGTATTTTTTAGCAAAACACTTTAAACGACACTTTAGTAATACAAAATAAATCAATTTTCTGCGTCAACTGATCATAAATAGTTTTATATTGATCAGCTGGGTACTTGAATGTTGCTAAAAGTTTTGCCCTTTTCTCGAGGGTTCTTAAACTTTAAGTTCTTTCAAATAAATTGACAAAATTGTTAATATTTCTTATAACTTTGCGTCATGTTAAAAAAACATCTTTTTAGATTCGATGTCTGGTACAAATTATATAAACTGATTGTTATTTCGATGAAGAATTCGTACCCTCAGTGGAAAAAAGGCATAAGATGAAAATGATGATTTTTCAGTAGGGCGAAAAAACTATATTTATGGGCATATTTACTTTATTTTCAAACGTAGAGCAATTATTACTATATCAAAAAAAAGGAAAAAGTATGTCGCACTGCGTGTTGTATTTAAGTTAGTGCTAATGTTTATAGTTTATTAGAAATTGTAAAAATAAACTAAGTATTATGCTATTTTTCTAAATGTAAAAAAAAAAAATTCTGAGTATCAAAATTTATGACAGACTTTGTCAGAAAAGTAAAATATATTTAAAAAGTATGTTGTATTAAAGCAATTATGAACTTGTAAGTATGAACATTTATGGTAGTATAACTAAGATTACTGCATTATTTCCTTTATTAAAATTATGTTTGAAATGTATAAGCTGTACTTACCCCTTTTTTTCAATTTAGGGACTTGATTAGAAACCAGAAGTAAACAATAGTAAGTACTTATTCCATTAAATGTTATAGAAATGTTTGCTGCATATTAACACATATTACTTTGAGTTATTGCTTATGACTATAGGGAAAAAAAGCAAATGCATTTTTTGTATTTAATATTTATTAATTTAGACAAAATACTAACTAAATTTTTGGATACAGTTAAAGTTCGTACTATTAACAATGAAATTGCACAATAAAAATTCAGAAATGTGGAATTTGGGTGAATATTACTACCACTACTGATTTTTTTTATATTCTTTTTAAAAATCAGTAGATTATTTGTAAATGCTTGTAACAATTAACAGAAAAGGGTTTTTCTCGTCTCCATACAACAAAAAATTACGTTCTCTCAATAAAAATCTAAGGTAATAAACAAAAATTACAATTAACAAATTAAAATTAGAGGCACTTTCCATAGTGCCGGTGATACAAGAGTACGCTCCGACCTCGACATACAGCGATGAAATAGCCGATGCCATGTACGAAGACATCGCTAAGGTACTACATGGCGCTACCGAGGCTTACTACAACATTGTTATGGGAGACTTCAATGCCAAAGTGGAAGTAGGTACAAGAAAACGGCAAAAAGAAAATTGATACTACGGTGTGGGGCGCCGAAACCACAGGGGGCAGATGCTGGTCAACTTCCTGGAGACTAAGGGGCTTTTCTTAATGAACTCCTTCTTTAAGAAGAAGCCACATAGAAAGGGGACATGGCAAAGCCCCAATACTGTGACGAGGAACGAGATAGACTTTATCATGACCGATAGAAGATACGTGTTCAGAGATGTTTCTGTGATAATTATCTTTATTGCACCTATCAACTTACTTTTCTCTGCTTCACCCAAAGGTTAGCTGGAAGAGAATGCCTTAAGGCATTAAGCTTACCATTGTAGATCAGTTTATTTGTGTGCTTAAATTACAAATAACTAAATAAATTAAGACGTATAATACTGGGAGTGATCAACGACTTGTTCGAAGCAGACTACTCTACTCTCAGTCGAATGGGAGATACCTTAACCGGAAGATCCAGAAACTGGTGCGACGTGACCTCAGATATTCCAAAACCCGCGCCGTTGCGACAGCGATTGAACAGAATAGAGGCACCAAAGTATTCGCGCGCAAGCTTGGCAGAACCCATCTAACGAAACTCAATACTGCGGACCGCAGAACTGTGACCTCCGAGTTCGAGATACTCGAGGAAATAGAGAGTTTCTACAAATACCTGCACGCATCACGGATGACTAAACCCATAGGACCTAAGAAAGATGTCCACAGAGCCCCACTCACGCCCCATTATACGGAGGACATCCCCGATGTCAACCGGGGCGAGGTCAGTGTTGCTCAAGAGCAACTAAAGAACAATAAGTGTCCAGGGCATGACGGAATCACCACAGAGCTATTAAAACTGGCGAAACACATAAGCAAAAAGAGCTTAAAACACTTGTGAGGTGTTTTTAGCTCCGTGACGGAGCTACCGTCATCCACCAGGGCCTAACGCCTCAGGCGGGAGTGCCGTTGCCCTGTTCTTCAAAAAAGGTGACAAATTCTCGCTGAAGAACTATAGGCCCATATCACTCCTGAGCCACATCTATGTTGTTCGGCAGATTGTACAGAATACTGAAGAGTACAATCAGCCGTTGTGCATAGCTTTCGTGGATCACGTAAAAACCTTCGACTCAATTGAAACCTGGGTGGTTCTGGATGCTCTGCAGTGATGTGGCATCGATTGGCATACATCAATGTGTGTAGATCTTTATATGAAACTGCCACTATAACTGTCCAGCTCCAGGACAAAACTACCCCACCTAGTGAGTTGCGTCACGTCTAGGGTTCAGGCAAGGGGATGTAATTTCTCAACGCGCTCGAAGACGTCTTTAAGACGTTGTAGTGGACTAGACGGGCCATCAACATTAACGGCAAGTACGAGTACATCTCACACCTTCGGTTTACTGACGACATCGTCATTGTGGCAGAGTCACTGGAACAGCTTGACGGGAAGCCACAAAGCCTAAATTTGGAGCCTGTCGACGGGTTGAACTCGGTATAAATCTAAACAAAACAAAGATCATGTTACACAATCATGTCACACCGAGGTCGATCTAATGTCGAAGGATTGATGCTCGAATTTGTTCAAGAGTATGTTTCTTACAAGTTGATCAACTTGGTAGAAACAACTTCAAGAAAGAAATCGATCGCAGGATCCAGTTGGACAGGATTCAGCAAGCTACGTCGGGTGTTATTTTCGCCTTTACCGCAATGCCTGAAGACCAAAGTCTTTAACCAATGCGTCCTACCAGTAATGACGTACGGTGCCGAGACCTGGACACTTCGCTCCTTGAATACAAAACGGCCACAATTAAAAAAATTATGAAAATGGTTTTATTGGTAAAATGATACCTAAATCGACTATATTTTATATTTAACAAAAACACCCATCATTTTTCTTTATATTTTGGCCACACTGACAAAACGCCCTTTTTGATTTTGAGCACTTTGGTAGGTAATGTCAGTGCAAAACCGCCATTTTTTTAGTTACGTCCTGACATTCAACAAGAACGCCCGTAAGTTCCGTGAAAAAGTGCCACAGCACAAAATACGTCTTTATTGCATTAAAAATTTCAGGTGAGTCTAATTATATTTTTTAATACAAAATTGCCATATTTTGGAAAACGACCGTCTTGCATTCTGAGATAAGTATTTCAAACTTAGTCATATGATACAAAAGTGCCATATTTTGGAAAACGTCCATTTTACGTTCCGAGATTCGTATTTGTTAACATAATATGTAAAACAAAAGTACCATATTTTTAGAAACAACCGTTTTGCATTCTAACATCTTTATTTGTTATTATAATATGTAACACAAAAGTGCCATATATAAATTGCATCTTTTCTGTATTCCAATATTAGTTGACTGTAATCATGTTTTTTAATACAACACTAGCAATAATTTAAAATACGTCCCTTTACCATTGAAACATACTAGAATAAATTAATATTTTTTGAAATTTTGTGTTTTTATATAAATAATAATTACTATTTTGATGTTCATTTTCTTCTGTTGTAATTGTTTCAGTGATGTTCCGCTTAAATGTTGTTATTTTAAAGATTACTTGAAAATGAGCAGAGCACGAAAAATATTAACAATGGCAACCTTAAATGTATCAGAACAAAGCTGTCCACAATAATAATGTGCTAGATTATACTACCTATTAATTCTTCAGATACAAATTCTGTAGCAGATAGTCAAGCTGACCTTAATCTATCTATCAATATTGGACAGCGAAGACAGTGATGGAAGCTCTGTAACAAATACCAAAGTCACAAATAGGCCAAAAATAGTTTTTGGGCAGAGTGACTTAAGAAGCGACACTATCGCTTGATGAACATCTTGAAATTGACAATCTCAAAACAACATCAAATCCCGATTTTTCTGCAGATGACAGTTTAAGATCCTAATTTTCTACCATTTCTTAAAGCATTTTCCGATTCTGAAGGAGATGTACAGTCAACAGTAATTACCAAACCAATTTGTATTTCACCTCAACCCGGAACTTCTCGAGTAGAACCTCACTTACTCAATGATAACCTACTAGTTACGAAGTTAGTCAATACGCGAGGCAGTGAGTCTATCGATCGCTATAGCTAAAAAGGACTGACTACAAATGAAAGACAATACATCCAATTTGTTAAGAAAGGCACCACTAAAAAGACCACCTTTAAGCCTTTTTCAGTCCTGAGTTCGACAGACGATTGGACACTGCTAGTTGACACGTATGAAACACACTACAGAATCCCGGAGCATATCTATGTGTCCCCGTTAAGACCAGCCATATTCCTTTACTCACATTTAAAAGAGCGTGTAGTACTTATTGAGCTCACGGTACCGTGGAAAACTAACATCCCGAAGACCACGCAATTAAGACATTAAATATCTACTTTCACTTGACAAATGAGATGCCGTGGAAATAGGTGCGAGGTGTACTCCAGCTAAATCCCTCTACAGCTTATTAAAAGAGCTAGGACTGCCGAGAACTTCAGTAAGCTCTCTATTATCACGAATGTCCAAAACGGCACTGTTAGGTTCCTACCAAATTTGGATAGGTAGAGGACGGAACATAGCAGACAGTGAAGGTGACCGCTAACGCGTTGTAACTTGTAAGGGGGCCGCTAAACCTACATCTGGGTCGTTAGACCCAGACACTGTTATGCAAGTGCTCCGTCCTCTATCACGCGATGAACTCGCACGGAGGATCCATGAAATGCTAAGATTAGGTCTTATTTGTATTACTGTTTTGTTTATAATTATTAAAGTGTTATTTTTTATATAATGTTTAAAGAGATGTTTAATTAAACTTAAACACGTACGTACAAAGTTTGATCTCAATTTATTAATGATAAGCTAATATTGTTTAGTTTAGATTATTTAATACAAAACATTCCTGATGTCTATTCACTTTTGTTCATAAGTAGCTAGTAATATGATTAAGCTTTATAATTAAAAAAAATACGAAAATATTTAATAAATCCCTTTTTATTTCTAAAGTTTTTGTAAAATTTTTGACATATTTTATATGGTATTGATTAAAATTTTGAATGCAAAAGAGACTTTTGTGTTATTTTATATTAACCAGTAACAGATATTACAAAGTTCAGATTGTACACCGATAGAGCTTAAAAATACGCATCTAATGATATATTAACATCTTATATTTAATTAATAAATATATAAAATTTCAAAAAAAAATCGTTTTAAAAATTTGTTTTGGCCGCCCTGTAAAATTATAGCATTTCGATTTGTGTCCCTTTTGTATTCGAGGAGCGACTTGCTAGTTGGACTAGTCCATAAGCTGAAAATCGCGCAGCGAGCTATGGAGCGGGCTATGCTCGGCGTCTCCTTAAAGGATAAAGTTCGGAACGAGGTTATCTGACAAAGAACCAAAGTTACCGACATAGCTCGTAGAATTAGCAACCTGAAGTGGCAATGGCTGTCGAAAGACCGATGGCCGTCAAAACAAAGGTATCTCTAGGATACCTTTGTTCTGTGGAGACCCCGACTCGGAAAACGACCTCAAATAGGTCTCTGGGGTCAGACTGGATGCGAAAGATTCAGGACAGTGTTCTGTGGCGCGGTTTGGGCTCTCCCAACCTATGTCCAGCACTGAACTGCGATAGGCTAATTGATTAATTACTCATTGCCAGTACGTTTTGTTTTAAAATAATCAACGATAAAAAAAATACTAATAAATTTTCGCATCGACATATTCACACTTATGTCCCATCTGCCTACTCACGCGCCGCTGTATCAAATCTTACGTCTCGGTGCAATGAAAAAATTATAATGGAAGAAAAAAGTAATCATTCTTATTTTACAGCCTCGCTGCAGTATGTTAGTCTTATGTTTTTGCGTAAAGAAAAGTTTTTAGTGGAAGAAAGCAGTAATCGTGTATACAAAACTAACGATGTAAAAAAACCAAACGCAATTAAATCATAATTTTGTTACTATTTATCTTCTACATTTAAATAAAGGGATAAATGTAATATTAAGCAATGCCATATTTCTCAATTTATTCTTTGCGTTATATCACATAGTCTTATAATCCATAAGAAAAAATGTGATAGAATAAAAATTCTCAAAACTAATTTTTTGTATTAATTCGTCAAATTTAACAAGAAAAATATGAAAAAAATGTAGCATACGTATCTTTTGATGTTCTTTCCGAATATGATAAAATCGATGATTCAACGTAAAATCACTTATGCCTATTTTCCACTGAGGGTGCGAATTAATAGTCAATCGTCTAAACCTTTAAATATTAACAAAAATATTAAATTTTAAAAAAATGCGTTTACGTAAAAGCTTGTCCTCTGATTTTTCGAATCAAGGATGAGTTTGACATTGTCAAGATGTCAAATCAACGTCAACGGCCATGTTGTTGTTGTCAAAGTTGGGAAATGTCAAAATGTGTGTGTTGTGTGACGTCAATGAACGCCAACTTTAAAGAAACTGTAAGAAACGAATAAAGTAGTAGTAGGAGGAAAAACGTTCACGTCATCAACGTTTTGTAGAATCATAGTGCTTGTGGTGCAATCCTGTTATTAGTCACTCACGCGTGTGTTGTGTTTTAATAAAATAATCGGTGACTTTTACCCAACGTCACTTAGTACCTTTACAGCTGAATAACACGGCGTACAAATATTAACTCGTAAAGTTATAAACTAAAAACTCACGGAAAAATGAATCCCTACCAGCAAGTAAGTAACGCTATAAAATTATTTTAAGCTTGCTTTTACTGCCTGTAGTCTGTAGTATTTTGTTTTTTTTTGCATAATTATTTTATGGAATATAAAAAGTAGTTATAGTAAGTAATGCATTTTGCATAATATGAATTGATTTGGTTATGCGGTGTTTCGGTCTGTTTCTTCAAGTATTTAGTAACCTATTACTGATTTGTTTATCACAATATAGTTATTTCAACTTTTTTAAATATTTGATACAATATTTCATTGAATAAGTTTACCACCATGGACAATTTATGTACAAGACTTACACATTGTTTGTTTTGTTTATGGGTTATTCTAAGTTAAGAAGTACTTTCGACGGCAAAGACAAAAAATATATATTTTTTTCAATAAACTTTATAAATAACTTATTTATTACTTAAAACTAAATGCTTCCTACGTGGTCACTAAAATTTATTGCAGAAATGTACGTAAATTAGTCACAATAAGCTCTAATATGTGAAAAATGTCTCTCCCCTGGTCTGTCCCATAACCGATTTTATTTGTAAATCAGTAATTATGAATGTATTAAAATTCAATAATTATTTTAAATTATTTAATTTTACAAGGACAGTAAACTTAGTAATAGTATCCTACAAGTAAAAGTGCTTTTATTCCAATTCTTTAAAAAAAATATGAACACCGAAATTTGTCCACCGTGTTTCGTGTCTCGTCCCCTGGTCTTTTGTTTTCGTTCAAAAATCAGTTCTGCTTTCCTAGTCTGCAGAAGTTGTGACCATGAATGCATAGTGTGTAACGTAAAGTTACCAGCAAGCGGCGCATAAGCAACTGCGCCGCCTTATTGCTGGCCATTTCGATCACGCCACTCGCTGGGTGCAGAAATGTTTAGTGAATGCAGTCTTTCCCCTGGTAAGTTTTCCATTGCCATTTTTTGTTAAAATACCAACATATACTTAAATATTTATTACAAATAGTGTATACATTGTTACGTTTGTGTGTGAATCACGTGCGTGAAATACTTTTACGGCTAATTTAGATTTCTATCGAAAATATATCTCCCCTGGCGTATTTCCCCTGGCTCTTTTGATGGCAGGGGAGATACTTAATATCCAGGGGAGATACATTTTTACGCGTTTCCATTAATACTTCTAGTTTTCTCTACGCCTTTACTTGGCGTTATGCTTATCATAGCTTTAAAATACAATATTAAGTTTTTTTTTTACAGAAAATAATACCGACATAACGAAAAAATTGGGATCTACTAAAGATTTAGAGACTTTTTCAGGAATACTAAAGGTTCACCAAGTTACCGGTTGCGTATTGCCTAATATTGAAAAGTTTGAGCTGCTTCTGTGACTCTCGTCATTTTCAATTGGGTACTTTGGATTATCCACAAAAACATGCTAACATAAAAGGCATTATCTTGAATTAGGACAAAGTTGTCACCAACAAAACCAGCATAAATATGGAACGACGTGGCCCCCCAGGATTTCTTCAATGTACCGATCTGCAGTCAATCCCCTTACATGGCGGCCGGTTTCAATGAAAACCAAATCGATTTTTTCTATCAAAAAAATACTAGCCCGCACCATGCAGGAGCCACCTCCATACGCAACAGCATTGTGCGTATCACTCTCCTGGCCTTCTATACACTCTTCTTCTTCTGTCACTACCATGCAGACATACTCTGTTTTCATCGGAGAAGAAAGCAGAGCGCCACTGATCTTCCGTCCAATCGACGTGTTCTCTCGCAAAACGAATACGAGCTGCTCGATGCGCTGTAGTCTGTAGTCGATTTGGAACCTGTTGCTGGTCTTTTTGTTTGGAATCAGGGTTACCAGCTACCTTGAGTCTTCTACTCACAGTGCGAGAACTGACAGTTAGTCTACGCGTTTATCGGGGCTCCCGTTGGATTTGAACCCCGTCGAGTGAACAATTTCGCAGTGAAGTACTAACGATGAAAAGATCGTCTCTTTTTGAAGTGGATCCTTTTCTACCTGGACCTCTTCTTTGATCAAAGCCACCAGTCTCTTGGTACCTTTGGCTTGTTCTTACTCCATTGACTGGCTTATATTCAGAGTACGAGCCACTTGTCGTTTACTCATGCCTTGTTCCAACAGTGTAACTGCTTGAGCCGCTACTTCTGATCTTGTGTCCATTTCTGGGAAGTTTTATTGCTTGAATATTCTGGGGACGTGTACCTGTTGACATTTTATGGTCAACTAATAAAACTCATAGGTGTTGGTCGCCTTTAATATCCCCTGAAGTCGTAAGAGTATTTGAAAGAGTATTTTTAGTTTTTGTTTCTTTTTATTTAATTATTGCCTATTAATAGTAAAGTTATATAACTTTAAAACTTTCGTGTTTCATTATCACTTATCATTAATATCTACACGGGTATTAAAGTTATATACACCTATACTTAGGTAGTTTTGTTTTGATAGACAAGAAAAATAAATATTTTTTAAGTTTATAATGTTACTCAAAAGAAAATTTTTCTTTTTGTTATTGATTTTCATAGGAAACATTTAATTTTATAGACAAAAAAGATTGTAAACAAATGAAAAGCCTGATTATAAATAATTCATATTATAATAAATAAAGATGATACTTAAAAATAACCATGTTTATTATGATTATCTCTTCCCTGTTCATAAAGTATCCTCCCCTGTACACCTTGTCTCTCCCCTGTATGGTGTATTTCCCCTGGTCACTTATAAAACGTAATAAAACCAATAAATTGTCTGGCCACTTTGTAAACGTTTTAAACATAGCAGTTTACATTAAAAAAATGTATACTTAAGTAAAAATATATAAAAAAAACCCGTGCCGCCATTTCATACAACGAATTACCTCTTAACTTAGAATGACCCTTATAACTTATTGAGTCGATATCAAACTAAATATTACTTATCTCTTGTTGTTGTTTTGTGATAAAGCATAGTTTTGTGTGAATACTTATAAATATGTTTCGTCTTCTAAGCTATGACAAGGACTTGACAAAATCTTTCAATTTATAACTCAATTTTGTTACAAGAATCTCTAAAAGCTGCCTTTACTGTTCTGGGCATAGCTTGGACATGAAATAAATTCTTAAAATAGGTACCTACTATTCATTTCAGTAACATGTAAACTAAAATTGTTAGGTAGGCAATGGATTGATGTTCATTTTCATTTCATTCAGGGTCAATCGGGATACCCGCAACAACAATATCTTCATAATATTGGATTTAGCAACACAGCCCCTCAGTCTTTTGGGAATCCAATGCCAATGCCTGGTTTCCCTACAATGGGTTATCCTCAAGCACCACAGGGAGCACCAGGATACCCACAGGGTTATCCGCAACAGAGTTCTGGATACCCAACTCACCAAGGTTATCCACAACAAAACGCTGCTCAAGGATATCCAACTCAGGGTTATACCCAGCCTGCTCAATCAGGATATCCCACAGCTCAAACGGGATATCCGACTCAAACTGGTTATCCATCTGCTCAAACTGGCTATCCATCAAATAATACTGGTTATCCACAAGCTAATCAAGGTTACCAACAAAGTAATCAATACCAAGGGTATCCTGAACATAGGCAGTCACATGCGCATAATGCTTATAGTGTGTCTGCATCGGTGGCACCAACACCAACGGTATGTTTAATAACTTCATTTTAAAATACGCTACATATTTTACAATTGATCATTAATGTTACTTATTTTCATAATCATAGCTAACAGAAATTTATACAATTATTTTAATATAAAATTAAATATTTAAACTTTTACCGCTTTTACACTTACAAGACAATGTTTACTTAACTAAGTTATAATAACTATGGTAGGATCTGTATGATAGGATATGAATCAATGAACATATATTCATATGCATATGCTACATATATAGCAAGCAATGTTTGCAATAAAAATCTAGAAGTTCTAATATAATTATCTAATATGAATAGCAGTATAAATATAATTATGTCTAATAGGCTATTGTATAGTTAATGAAACAATATTGCTACTGTGATATCAGACACATACTAGATAATAGTTTTTATCATTTGTGAGATTTGTTCCTGATTCGTCATCTTCCTAATTGGTCATCTTCCAAACTGGTCACTTTCCTAACTCGTCATCTTCCAAACTGGTCATTTTCCAGATTCGTCATCTTCCAAACTCGTCATACCGTGTACATTTGTCAACAAAAATTTATTACATAAATCCTTTAAGAGTGTTACTTGTCTATCATGAAGTTTATAAAAAAAAAATAAGAGAAGAAGCACTTTGTCAATAAGTATATAAGAATAAATTAGGCATGAATTGATGAATATATATTTTTTTTCATTAGAGAAAGAGAAAAAGTAAATATTTTTGAATTTTATCTTTAGAAAATAATTAGTAAGACGATAAATACACCGAAAATCAAAAATGACAAAAAACGGAACGTCAAAAAACCGGATTGGAAGTGCACTTCACAATTGACATATGCAATTTTATTTTTTACTAATTAGGTACTAATAAAAAAGTATTTGTGTACTATCCTAAATGTTATATAAATAAATATTTATTTAAACTAAATACATATTACTTAAATAGATAAGAATGATGATAAAATTATTTTATTAGTATAAAAATGTTAGGTACATGATAATGTTTTTTACAAGTGACATTGCATACCATTTGAAATAAGTCAATTTAATTATTTTGTAGACATAACTTTTTTGTAGCCTTTACAGATATAAATATTCATTTAAAATCAACGTTAATTAGCACTTGTATTCATAAAAATATGATACACTTTAAAATATAAAACATATTGTTCCTGTCCATACTTGAATAATTATTTCTTTTAGTTTCTGTTAAAATTCAATTCGACAGTACAATGACGAGTTTGGAAGATGTCGAATCTGGAAAATGACCAGTTTGGAAGATGGCGAGTTAGGAAAGTGACGAATTTGGAAGATGACCAATTAGGAAGATGACGAATCAGGAACAAATCATTTGTGATTCATTTAACATAATTATTGTTATATTATAAACATTTGTGTAGTTCATAATGAAAGATTTTCTAGTTTGTTTATTACCTAAATTGGTATCGATTTTTTAACCACATAGTTAATTTAGGTTTTTTACAAAAGAGGTTTAATTGCCACATTACACAATTTTATGTTCTATATCTAACCACATGTAATGTTCTAGTATTGGTAGATTAAATAATGCTATTATTGTGATAAGCAAAACAGCAGTAGTTTCTTTCAGTAGCAGAGCTCATTTTATTTGCATGCAGTTTGCCATTTGTTTTATTAGAACTAGACTTTACTTTTTGCACTATCATAATCTAGGCAGAATGCTTTTCACTTTATGGGGCTTCTTCATCTGGACTATTTGCATGTCATGTAAGATTTCATTTGTATTTGAATATAATGTTTGCATCAAGCGCAATAGATATTTTTGTTGATGAGCGAGTTTTGATTGTGAGCATTATATTTTAGACTCCTCTTGTACTTACATGTTTTGACATTTTCATGTAAATGATGTTTCAACATATTGCACATTGTAATGCACAATTACCTATTAGCTGAGACACTAATTTCTCTCACTTATGTGATGCTACTATCTAGGTTACAATAGGTGAAAGTTTGCACGAGTTTGCACCTTAACACAATAAGCATGGGTGTTCAGAATTAGTTTTACCAGAAGTATCTAGTAAAAAACTTTTATTGCATTATTCATATTTGGTTTTGATTATTTTTTGGGTACTATTTATCCTATAATTTGTTTGTTTCTAAATGTTGGTTAAGTAAATTGAGCTTGCAGTTTTTGTGAACCTGTGTGATTTTGAATTTGATATCAATCTAACCAATTTCAGTTATCAAACTTATATTAAAATTTAAATAATGTTTGTCTGTTGTTTATAAGTGCCATAAAACTCAGTGCATTCGCACAATTGGTCGTAGGTATGTTTGATTTGTAATAAGGCAACACTATCTTCTTTCCCTTGACCAAGTAAAATTCATGGCTAAGGTTGTCGAATAGATTAGGCTCTGATCCATTTGATATACAAATATCCGGTTGTGATTTTACCGCTATCTCTCTAGGAAAGCTTTTAAAAAATGGTTGCCGTAATCACAACACAATCTGTCTCTTATTTATTACAATCTTGATAGTTGACAATCCCGTATACAGTTCACACTTTCACGCAATTCTGTTGATTGTGCTCCCAGCGGCGATAACCATGCGAAAACCATGATTGCTGTAGGTGTGAGAAATTAAATAAGTAAATCTTTGCCACCTTAACACTTACGATTAATCGCACTACGATCCACCTAATGTGGAAAGGCGTGGCTGCACGATAGCGAATCGCAACTTTTAACCGAAAACATGAGCTGGGAGTACTATTCAATTGCATTTTATTACTAAGCAATGTACTTTATCTTAACATTTTTATAGAGTCGAGCCCCTAATTGGGAGAAATTCGTATCTATTGAAATATATGAGAAGCACAACAGGGATTGTTCACTGGAAACTGTCGTCGTACCTACTGCTACTGGACTCTATTCAAGGAACAGTTTGCGGCAATTACATCGTTATGCTCACTTCGCTTCACAGTACATTTATCAAAGCAAGCAACGATTCAGTCTTGGCATTGGTCCCCGCTACAATGGATGTAGCGATCTCTAAGTACACCTTTGTTCTCACCTCTACACCACATTAAAACATCAGTGTTATTGTGTTATAGTGATGTGACTCTGTTAATCTATATATTTTGTTTGAAATTCGAATCGAATAATTAATATGTCCTCCGTAACATCGAATTCAAGTATGCGCAGTGTCTATAGACCTTCAATTGGTATACGGCGAGGATTTAAATCGTTTCGTTATACGGTATTTATTTTCTTTTATGTGTTCCTTCGGCGCTACGAATTTGTTCCAATTGTGTCATGCACTTGACAGCCAATCGTGCAAATGTATGACTGGAGTTAACAAGACTTAAATTGCTCCTGTACACATTTAAGCACTTAGGATATTGATGTTAGTCTAGGATTAAAACGAGCTAACTGAAACTGGCTCGAATATATTTTCTCCATTTAGCTTAGGTATACTCATGGTTTTAAATGTAATATTCAAACAATAATTAATATGCTTGTTACTACTTACTCCTTTTGATCAAACTAATTGACACCTGTGTTTATCTTTTTTACATAATGTGTGCCTAGTTAATAATTGCGTCATATAATATTCGTAATACATTAGATTTAATTAACCCAAAAACTAAGCTAGCAATTTATATATCAAAGCTTAAAACATCTCTAAGTATAATAAAACGGGCATTTGACATATCTTTGATATGTTACTTTAAATTTCAATGTGTTTCAAGCTGTGATTGCTTCACTTTCATAGAATTTCCAAAAAAAAAAAAACATAAATTAAGTATTTCTGGATTTAATTCTAGACTCTATTTATAATTTGTTATGTCCTGTGTTTTTTAAAAGAACTGAAGTTAACTTTTGATTTCTCTTGCAGTCAAAACCCACAGTCGTACCAGTAAATCCTTTCGACCCTCGCGAGGATGCCGCCATACTTCGTAAAGCTATGAAAGGTTTCGGTACAGACGAGAAGGCTATCATCCATGTATTGACAAGACGCACGAATGAACAACGTTTACGTATTGCTTTCGAATTCAAGACTCTCTATGGCAAGGTAAGTCGATTTTGAGAATAATGTTTCTTATCATAACAGTCCATCAATGTCCCACTGCAGGGACGGACCTCCTCCCGTGACGGAGGGATATTTGACCTACTAATACCACGCTGACTTGACTTTTAATTTCAAGTTTTCCTTCTTTTTATTTCGTTAAGATGATGGTCCCTTAGTAGGTTTTTACGACATCCATGGGATGAGATGGGGTGGTTACATATTGTATTCTTACTCCGTCACCACACGGAGAATGTTTCTTATGTATAAAAGTATTTTCAACGATATACTTATAAACATTTTGCTTTTTTACGTCACCATAAAAGCCTTGTGATATGACAGAGGGAAATTAATGCCCTTATACTGTCACAAAGGCCTAGTAAATGTTTGGTCTATTACCCATGAAGATACCTTCTTATCAAAATCTGTGTATTCTGTATTATCAACATTTAGTGTTGCAATACAAGTCACGCGTCCAGTGACGATGGGATGATGACGTTTTGTGTTCTTAGCACCGTCACTTTATGTATTTGTTACAGCCAAAGTAATAAACATGAATATTATACATAATAACTAGCCATTATGTATAAGGGCTACTCAATTTTGATAAAGTGATAAATGTCGCAGAATTAATCACATTAACTAGCCATTATATATGTTACAGTCAAAACTCATAACCACTTTTGACTGGTTTTTTCAGTCAAAAGTGGTTTTGACCATCGATGTTAGACAAAACTCATTGAAGTTTTACCTTTTAACTGACAAAAATACAATATTAAGGCAAAAGTCAGAAACAGTTGGTTAGGTTAGGTTAGTGCGGTGACCAAAGGAAAAAGGCTAGAATTAGTAATATGTATATTCTAGTTTTACATAAAAAAATGCTTCTTGCATTTTTCTTCGTCCTTTGGTCACCATACTAACCTAACCTAACCAACTGCTTCTGACTTTTGCCAGTTAAAAGGTAAAATTTAATGAGTTAATCACTTTATCAAAATTGAGTAGCCCTTATACATAATGGCTAGTTATTATGTATAATATTCATATTTATTACTTTGGCTGTAACATATTTACCTACTATGCATATGCTACTATGCACGATAACCGCTGTGACGTAGTGGTTATATTACATGGCTGCTACGCTGAGGTCTCGGGTTCGATTCCCGGTCAATGCAATGGTCTAGTTGTTTTCTATGTTATATTTAAAAAAAAGTATTTAAGTATATTTATCCGTAGTCTAGTACCCATAGCATAAGCTCAGCTTAGTTTGGAACTAGATGGCGTTGTGTGAATGTGTGAGAATATTTATTATTTATTTATAGTTAGCAGATAAAGATTAATTTCTTTTATCCTGTCCAAATGGGCAAATAAAAAGTATGGAAACATGAATTGGCAACTTCATTATTGATAAGTAATATCAGACCACTTTGTATAAACAACTAGCTGACCCGTGCCCACTTCGTTGGGCGCCGAAAGAAACGCATCACTTTTTTAAACATATTTTATTACTGCTCCACTCCTATTAGTCATAGCGTGATACTATATAGCCTATAACACTCCCCGATAAATTAACTATTCAATAGAGAAATATTTTTAAAATCGGTTCATTAGATCCAGAGATTACCACCTACAACGTCTCAAACACACAAACTTTACCTCTTTATAATATTAGTATAGATAGGTATTATTGTATCTATCATTAATTTACAAATCTGTACAATTTAGGTTTGATTTTCTAAAGTTAAAGTTCAACATTTTACACACATAGCCTCGCTCCACTTGGCCTAATTACGTACAAAACGTGTTACTGAAATATGACGGGGAATTACTACAGGCCCCAAATGACAAGCCCCAAACTAATTTAAAAATATAATTCTTATTCAAACAATATGTCACCACCCCATCTCATCCCATGGGTGTCGTAAAAACCGACCAAGGGACTATCCGTGAATATTATCTTAACTATACCAATCCGTCTGGCCAGCGTGGTATTAGTAGGCCAAGTATCCCTCCGCCATGGGAGGAGGCCCGTCCCTGCAGTGGGACATTAATGGGCTGTTATGATTATGATGATTCTTATTAAAGTTTTCGTCGTCCTTGTTTAAAATCATAGTCAATGTAAATTTTCGATTTTAGCATCAAGTTATACGAAAGTAACGCTGACCAGACTGGGTTCTTATAGGATTCTATACCAATTTTTCCTTAATTTGTTTTCGTAGTGAAAACACATGCGTATTTTCCCCTAGTCAGGTTAACGATAATCATTATGAAATGGTGTGGTGACGCCATGTTTCCCTACTAGGTGACTACTTACTTTTTGTATTCTCCGTGTGGGAATACAAAAAAGTTGGTCTTATATGAGTAACTAAGGCACAAGATCAAGCATGGTGGAATGAGTTGGAAAAGGCGTATGTCCAACAGTTGCTTTTGGTTGATATGAAGATAACGATGACGATAAAAATAACTGTAAATAAATAAAAAAGTGTATAAGTATTTACAAACGCGCCAGACATCACAATTCTCCAATGATTCCTTTTCCAATTACTTACTTGAATAATTACATTAAGTTATTAATTGCAAGTAGCGTTGAATTCTATTTCTTAATTAATTAAACGAACTATTTACTGAATTAAATAATTTACTCGTACTTATTCAAAATGACATCATCTAATGTTTGTAGGTATGTTTATTTATAATTTGACTAATTGTCGATATCACCTAATTCTATTAGTATACTATATCCTTTTGTATGGATAGCCCTATTTCAGTGACATAGGGTAATCTAGTATGATGCTGGCCAGACGGATTGTATGTCATGTTTATCTTATATTGTTTTCGTAAATGGCAATATCCGCTCAATTACCTACTTTAATTCGGTTTTTACGAGACTCATTGGACGACATAGGGCAGCGACACTTTCATTAATGGGTAATGAAAGTGACATGGTAAACAAAACCAAGCCCAATGAAATGACAAAGTTTCTAATGCCCCGGTTGAGCTCCGTAGATAATATGTAAAGCTGTTTAACCTTAAGGTTTCGGGTGATCACAATATAATGTTGACAAGTTGGGGTTCTGGTCAATCTGCCTTCCCGCCAGAGTAAGATCTCGGTTTGGGTCTTTGCACTAGTCAAATAATTGTGTACCTGTTACAGAGATGTTTGGATTCATGTAGTATTTATATTATGTTAAATTAGTTTTTTTCTTAAATAAAAACACTGTATGATGTTAGTTACTTGTCTAGTCACCCAAAACAAGATCTGGTAAGCTAAGAACTAGATGTCTTTGTAAGAATCGCAAGTTCAGTAAAATATAAATCCGTTAACATTAGACTCTATTCAAGGCCTAGTTCATTACAGAATGATCGTTAAACAGAGTTCGACGACTTCAAAGCGTAGCTGAAATATTAACTAAATCCTATTTCCATACCATAGAACTGTTGTTTCAAAGAAAATTTAGTGTTTTTAAGAAATTTTCCTTCTTACTTGTATGAATGGTATTCAAAAAAAATTCTAGAAGTAGTTTGCTAACATTAAAATGCATTGTGAAGTTGATGTGAGTAGAGAAAAAAAAACATGAATCATGTAAGAACAGTCTTAAAATAGGTTACGGTCAGCTATTAAAGTATTGTGTGCCAGCGTACATTATCGATCGCGATTCTGAGAAAACATGTTTCTTGACTCTTCCCTGACTTCCCGCTGTTGTTTTCTTAGAACTTTCGTATCCATACTATTAATGTCATTTAATTTACTACACGTCTACAATGTCAATAAAATATAACCATCCTATCTTAACCTCCTGGGGCCCAGAACATTTTTTTTAAATGATGAAATATTTTTTTTTTAATTTAAGTATTATTTATTCAAAAAAAAATCAAATTATTATTATTTAAATTACTAAACGTTAGTGTTTAAATATTAAAAGTTTACACGAATTTCATTAAATGGCATTGTATTTTATTTTTCCTGGTATGTATTATACATTATGACGCCAGGCCCCCGAATCTATAGAAAAAAAAAACATGAAAATTTTAAAAACATTCTTTACATTATCGTTACGTCGTTCTAAAAAAAAATACAACCGAATTGAAAACCTCCTCCTTTTTTTGAAGTCGGTTGAAAAGTTAAAATTAAGTTTAATTTAATAGTATGTTTTGAGAATTGACCTGCTGTTTAAAATTACTTTCTCGCGAATGGCAGTCGGCCTATAAGCACTAATTTTATTGTTATTAAACAGCAGCCAGGCAAAATTTACGAGCAAATGCTGTAATACTACCAAAACTATAAATACATTATCCTGTTAAATTTGTGGACTGTTGCTAAGCAGTTTTTCCTTCGTGACTACCAGCTGATAATTTGCAAAATATCCAGAAGACACGTTGGAACGTCAATGATTGTATGATAGTAGGTATTTCTCTCACATTTACACCATGTTCAGCAAAGGATGTCAATTTGCTGATATGATGATGATTAACACAACGTCATTTAGGTCTAAACTAAGCAGAGCTTGTACTATGGATCCTAGATAACAGATAAATATACTCGTATACCACAAATATACTTAAGTATTAACCCCCTTAAGTACTCATAAACGCCTCTTAAATTATAGTTAATTGATTAGCTTAAATTCTCACGATTTTGTTTGGTATAAGGTTGATTTTACTAATAAAAATCTAGCTAAACAGTGATTAAATTTAAGAGGCGTTTATGAGTAAGGGGGTAACAGCCGAATACTCAAACGTCTTTCAAAAGTAAAGCGGTGCTTAAACTAGAAACTGTCATACAAATGTCTAGTGCCGCTTTACGTTTTTGTAAGTGTCTAAAAATCTAAAGTGTATTTTATTTTTCTTACCAGGATCTTGTATCAGACTTGAAGAGTGAGACAAGTGGTAAATTCGAAGATCTTCTGGTAGCATTAATGACACCATTACCACAGTTCTATGCCAAGGAACTCCATGATGCCATTGCCGGGATAGGAACGGATGAGGATGTGCTTATTGAAGTTATGTGCACTATGTCTAATCATGAGATCAATGTCATCAAGCAGGCATACACTGCTAGTAAGTACACTTGACTAATTTTAGAAATAATAGACTTTTTATAATTTTTTCTGCGTATATTGTTGATGTTTTTAAGTTTCTTTATAGCAGCATATGTATGTTCAAGAAAGACGTAATAATCAAGAATATTCGACATTTACCGGGATTTCGTAATATCCCTATGGATTTCGTGAAATCCCTGGTTTCCTCATTTCCCTGCGACATTTATACTGAGATAAAAAAGACTGTAAACTTAGTCTCTGGGTTAGTCTTCCATCTACATAATATATTGAGGGTAACTTGGCCTACAGGTACCACATTTTTACTCGCCAGCTTTTGTATCAAATTGTACCTCTCTTTTAGAGTTAACCTGTAGTCGCATTTTAAGATACCCTCGGGATGAGATAGGGTACAGAGACCCATGGTCTAATTCCACATGGGGAGCTAATAATACATAATATGAAGATAAAAGCTGCATTGCAAGGAGTTAAAGGCTATAAAACTCTTTCTTTACCAATGATGAATTTGGCAATCTAGACCATAATATCGTCTGGTTTCGTGTTTCCTAAACGCAAACGTACATCATTCGTTTGTGTAAAGTCGTGATTTATAAATAAGGAAAGTGCTGTATTATTCCTTAAGTATAAATTAAACATCGTCTGAATCGTTGGCACTTGAGTCGATCAATATACATATTGTGGAGTTCTGACAGTCTTTGACCAACTTTGGCTGTACTATATATTTGCTTGAGAACATACTTATCGCGTTTTAATTTGAGGTTCTTACGTCTCCGGTGAAATGACTGGTAACTTGCCGATTTCTTCAGAAACCCAACGTCTTCACAAATGTTTATCCTCAATAATGCCCCGTGTAACGCATATTATACCCCAATGTTAGCAAGCATGCAAATTTGAAATCGCTAATAGTATTGTAATGTAGGAGCCACTCAAAATTATAAATGTGGCTGTTCGTTAATCTAATCAGTTTCCGCCAGGCCATTACCACAATACATAGTGGTTCTATGTATCAAAACAGTTATTATTACCACGCAAATATTGGTCATCATAAGTTAGGTATGATAACCCCAACGCCTAGGAATAAACCTACTGGGGCTGATAATTTATTTATTTTATTTATTTATTTATATAAGGTTAGTCCACAGCAAATCTATACATATTTCACATATTACAGCCGCAGAATAGTATTGAATCTGATACATTTGCCAATTAAGGATTGACCAGCATTTACACATAGATGCGACAGTGAAAACAAAGAACCATTTAGTGTTTACAATTAAAAATTTACAGCATAATAATAATAAAAATCAAAAGTAAGAGTATCAAAAAAAAAAATAAAAAAAATACAATACAACAGAAATAATAGATTAGCACAATAAGATGTTGATTCAAAAGCAAGAGAATAACAATTCAAAATTCAATCATCTTTGAGGGCGACTAGTGTTGTTATCATAGGTGTGAGGGAATGTTTTGAAAATTTTGGATTTTAGAGTGTTTTTTGTATCATGGTGTATGTCAATATCAGGACTTTTCTTGGTAACCATATTCGTCTCTCTACAGATCCGATAAATCGGAGAGTTGGCACCAAAGTTTGTTTTGGAGGTTAGTATAAAAAAGGTAGTGGTAATTGGGTACCTGGGAATTTTGGAAGGCACCTGGAGGGCGATACGCGATAACAACTCACCACTGTCCAGTTTACCCGTGATGAGCTTTTGCAGAAACAGTACATCCATAATCCAGCTTTTGCATAAACAAGATTAGACATTTTTATCAGTTGCTCAACAACTGCCTGGCCTGTTATGATTAAATAATAAAAAATGACGACCTCGGTGGCGCGACGGTAGCGCAAGCGGCTGCCTTGCAAGAGGTTGTGGGTTCGATCCCCACGCAGGACAATAATTTGTGAGATCCACAAATTATTGTCCTGGTCTGCGGGTGTTCTTTGTGTCCGTTAATTGATGTTTGTAAAAGGTCCCCGCGACACAGGGCATGATCCCTAGTGCGGGAGTTGTCTTTTAATATAAAAAATAAAATAATAAAAAATTGTTCTGAAACATAAAAACAGCACAACTGATTTGATACCTATTACATGTAGGTAATACACAATTTCATTTATTTGAATGATTCACAGCAATCCCATCTTATTTCTTCGGTTTACTTGAAACGCCTTGTCCTTGCAGTTAATGACCTAACAAATGAAACACTTCCTATTATTCACTTGCCTTAATAAGAACTTTATGCAGAAGTAACATGCACTTCTAAAATACGAGTAAACCACTTATAACTTCTAGTTTTTGACTATTATCATCATAATAGCCATCATAATGTCCCACTGCAGGGACGAGCCTCCTCCCATGACGGAGGGATAGTTGGCCTACGAATACTACGCTGGCCAGACGGATTCGTTTAGGGTTAAATTTCAAGTTTTCCTTCTTTTTATTTCGTAAAGATAACATTCACGGATAGTCCCTTAGTCGGTTTTTACGACACCCATATTGTGTTCTTACTCCTTCACCACACGGAGAATTTTGACTATTATGTTGAATGAAAAGTTTGATGGTCCATCTCCTGCAGTAGATATCTTTTGGCTGAGATGGTAATGTTGTATTAAAGCTAGCAAAGAGTCTTGTAACACATGAGATATTTGTGTTGTCCCCTAACATTTCGTACAAATACTTTTTAATGCTTGGCATCCACAACTCGCGATTGTATGTCAGCACCTTTACACGCGTAAGCTGTGCCAATTTTTTCATCATTTATTGTTAAAAAGAAATCGCGACTTGTTTTCTATTATTAGGTCGGAAGTGCAGAGATTATTCTTGTGGGCCTTAGTTTCTAAATATTTTTTTAGTTTCTTATATAGTTAGCGGTCTTTTGAGGGAGATAAGATAATAAATATAAATGTTTAATATTTTTGTAGATTAAGAAAACTCAAACCATACTGTGTGGCCAACGAAATTTACTCGCAAGTAGGCATAGTTTCCCATTTTGGGAAGTCGCTTGTTCTTGTTAACAAATGAATTTTGTCTGTGAAGATCTGGCTTATTCAACTATTGATCCCCTCTGCCCTTTTACAATCAGCTTCGTAAGTTGGCAAAGCGCCAAATATCAAATCATAAAAGTAAATGACTAGAACATAGTTCGAGGCTGTGACTCAACAATTTTTTCTAATCTTATCGGGTGATTAGATATACAACCTTGATGTTGTACTTATGCTGTAGTATAAACATTAAGGCCATTGGTAAACGGTAGTATTATGTCTATTTGTTTATCAATATACATTATACAATAAAAATACCGAGTTGATTTACATCTATTTTAAGTTAGTGGAAGTGGAAGTTAGAACAGAAAGAAGTGGATATTTAGAATACTATGAAACACACGTAACTTTTCAATTGACTTCAAAAAACGGAGGAGGTTCTCAATTCGGTTGTATTTTTTTTTTCTGTTTGTTACCTGATTTCTCGAAAACGGCTAGACCGATTTGAAAAATATTTTTTTTACTTTCAATTTTGTCCTATGTTAAGGTTAAAAAAAAATATAAATCACTATTTTATTTAGGTACTAATGTTTTGAAAATACATTTATTAATAATTACCATTGTTACTTCGCTTGTTCCACAACGCAAACAAATATAATTATAATCAATTTGAGTTGAATATTCGACTAGAGCTCGGTGCAATCTCTTCCCCTCTTTTCGCGTTTGTCGTGCTGCGCTTCCGTTGCTACTAAACATGTGACCTGTCACCATGCTGGCTTCAATGTCAATCTGTCTAAAACTTAATTATATGACTCTCCATATTTTATCTATTCGTATTTCAAAATATTTAAAATATCGTTTGCGTTGACGATCATTACGCACTCTCTTAAAGGTCAAGTGTAGAAGTGTTGTTAAGGGAAAGTAATGGATATTGATTTCCTCATCACATTGTCATGACGGACAGACACTATGTGGCTAGAGGAATACTAATGTGTAAGAATTTTAGATTTTAAAAGCCTGCAAAAGATAAATCCTGATATTTATTTATGTTGTATTAGCATACTTAACTGTTAATATGCTTAGCAAAGATGGAAAACTTAGCACCAAAGATAGCGCCAACCAACTTGTCACCAGTGGCCTGTCCTAGCAATGGGTCATTATGTGTAACAACATGATGGTGATAAAGCAGTAGCTAAACATTAAAATAAAGCAAGCTATCTAAGAGAAACTAACGAATGATTTTTTATCTTGATTACAGTATACGGAAACCTCCTCGAGGACGACCTACGCGGTGACACATCGGGTAACTTTAAGAGGTTGATGACGTCACTCTCTATGGTACGTTTTTATTGTTTTAACAATGTTACGCATTATTAGTGTCATTGACTTTGATGTTACTAAAATATGATTCACTTTGACGTAGTATAAAGTAGTATAGTAAGTAGTACAAATATTTAAACACTATTATTAATGTAGTAGTGAGGTTAGATAGTCATCGAGATTGTCTGCCAATTGTAAAGTAATTTTTATGACTTCATGTCATGAAATGGAGTAGCATTAATTGGAAAGTAAGTGCGTGTATTAATGGAATAAGAATACAAAATTTCATCCTCCAACTAGTCCCTGAGGTATGATAAAACCTAACTGAATTATGAGTATCATGTAGACTGTAGAGGTTACACTGAGAAAGTAAAACTTAACATAAACCCGGTATTAGCGCGGGCATTGTGGTGTGTTAAGTTTCCTGTATTACTGGAGGAAGCGTGTTTTTGCAACATGACTTACAACCCGAAAAGAAAAGTAATTATCATTGTGACAATGAACCACCAGCAATTCCTAAGTAAGAAGCGAGTAAAAAGTAAACAAGGATATAAATTGAAGTTTGATTTCTTTTTTCCAGGGTAACAGATCTGAAGATTTCCATGTTGATCAAGAGAAGGCGAGGGAAGACGCTAGGAGCTTGCTACAAGCTGGTAAGTTGTATTACATTTTCATTACAGTTTGATTTCATTGGTCTGGGTGTTTTCTATGTATAATATAAATAATAAATAATCCTCACACATTCACACAGCGCCACCTAGTCCCAAACTAAGCTATTTTTTTTTTACAACGGATAAACATACTAAAATACTTTTATTTTTGTAAATACATACATATTATACATAGAAAACACTCAGACTAATGCAAACAATCTTGTTCATGTACACAAAGATTTGCATTGAGCGGGAATCGAACCCGAGACCTCTGCGTAGCAGCCATGTAATATACCGACTGCGCCACAGAGGTCGTATATATACGTACAACATGTGTTTACAAAAAGCTTAGTATGTTTATACGTAGTATAAGCTCTGCTTAGAAGATAGGCGTTATGTGAATGGGCGAGGAATATTATAAGTATTACTATAATTGACAAATTACTCTGCTTATATTTCCTTTATCAATAATAGATACTCCTAACTATTAACACGGGTACTTATACCTATTATTATTAACGGAAAACATTATATAAGTAGTTATCAGTAATCACAATGATGTCCTTGTTCAAATTATTACTTAAACAAGCACCACTTGTAACAACGAAAACGCAAACAATTTTGTACTCTGTATGAGTGATGTGGTTCACGACTTTATATTAGTTTGATATATTCAATATAATTCAACTCTATTATCTAAGGCAAGCTAATTATGTGTAGCTCGAACTTTACAGTGAAAACATCTGTTCAAATGTTAACGAGGTTTTTCTGAGACTAGTCGAAATGTGTTTCTACTTACTTTATGTAAGTACGAATTTCTTGGGTAAATAGTTTAGGAATTTAACAGGAAAGTAGTACCTATCTGATTTGTATGATTATACCCTTACCGACTCGTAGTTACACCAAATACCTATAAGTAGTATTGTTCAATACGGAATTTTTATTTATCGATATGCAGTTTCGATATGGCAAAGTGTGTCATTTTGGTACTTAGTTTTCTAGATAATTAAATTTGTAATCGCTTTTATTAAAAGTAATTAAAATCTCGTTAGATGAAGTAAAAGCAAAGGTTCATAATGAATAAGTAATTTGTTTACTACTTATTTAAAATCTTAATTTACATACTTACAATATTATTGAAGTATAATTGTTTTCTGAATTAAAATCGTAAGTTATATACGGAGTATATATACGTATATATGTTACAGCCAAAGTAATAAATATGAATATTATACATAATAACTAGCCATTATGTATAAGGGCTACTCAATTTAGATAAAGTGATTACTTAACTCATTAAATTTTACCTTTTAACTGGCAAAAGTCAGAAACAGTTGGTTAGGTTAGGCTAGTATGCTGACCAAAGGACGCACGAGCCGAGCGAGCGAAGCGAGCGTGCCGCGGCAGCGGCCGGCGAGTGCTAGAATATGGTAATACTATATTCTAGTTTTACATAAAAAAAATGTTTCGTCCTTTGGTCACTATACTAACCTAACCTAACCAACTGTTTCTGACTTTGCCTAAATATTGTATTTTTGCCAGTCTATAACAGCTAGTTAATGTGATTAATTCTGCGACATTTATCACTTTATCTAAATTGAGTAGCCCTTATACATAATGGCTAGTTATTATGTACAATATTCATATTTATTACTTTGGCTGTAACATATATACGGAGATCTAGGACTAGACAAACTAAAGCTAGATGTAAAATATAAATAAAAGTATGGAAATTCCCCTTGTGTGGGTAGGTTACCTTGTCTTTATAAATACGCAACTGAATCAGTGATACAAATAATAAACGCATGTTCTACGTCACAACTGAGTCACGCACGATATTATACTTTAGAATGAATTGTTTAAGACTTATCAGCTTATTTAATCATTTCAACTTGCCATGAATAATGTATACGTAATTACGTACTTGACTTTGGTTTTTTTTGACAAGTTACGTGTGTTGCGTTACGTCATATATTTTTTTTAATTATAATGAGTAATTTGGATTTCCCATTGAATAACAGTCAGCTAAGAAACATTAAACCATAAAAGATTTATTCAGGGAACAATTATTTCTTATTCAATACCTAAAGAAAATATCACATATTTTCTTAGCCCAATAGAGCAGGTGTGGCCAAGGGCCAAAAGATGCAGATGCGGTGTACCGACTACCGGTCCTCTCTCACCCCCCTAAAGATCCTAGCAGGGAAAAAGCCATTAATCGAACTGTAAAAAAAGATGTTACTTTTTGCACTCTCAATACTCTATAAAATACACACTATAACTAATTTTTGTTTTATTTTCAGGTGAACTACGCCTCGGAACAGACGAGTCGGTATTCAACGCGGTACTTTGCTCTCGTTCGTTCCCGCAGCTGATGGCGATATTCCAAGAGTACCACTTTTTGACTGGACACGATATCGACGATGCGATCAAGGCTGAGTTCTCCGGAGATCTTGAGAAGGCTCTCAGAGCTATCGGTAAGATTTCCGCGGAATTATATTTACCCATGAACCTTCTATTGCTTGGATATATAAAAGTTAGATAATTATGTAAGGTAATTTAAAGATTTATTATATTAATAGTCAGATAATTAAGTCTGCAAATAGAAGTAGCAACTCCTGTTTCTCCCTGTATAACGCACCTCTGCTGATGTCTGATTAATTATCAGTCTATTAAGTACTTAAAATTATAAGCTATTAGTATATACCTTTCTATTCATCAACCACTACATAATCTTTAGACTGGCTCTAGACTTTTTCCGAACATTGACTAGGTAAAATTAAATTAAAGCTGATTTATTTGCGATATACATTCAGCTGGCAGCCGGGATAACGTCTTGCTCTACTTATAGCATAGCTTACCTTATGCTAGACAGGAAGTGCTTTGAAAACTTTTAAATCTTTCTTTAAGTGATGAATGAAGCCTATCGTTCATTGCACGACATAGGCTTCTCTCGCGGAAAAGTAAGTAAGTTTTCCATAAAAATTAATTATAATGATTTTATTTTAATTTCAGTGAAAATCGTTCGCAACAAACCGCTGTTCTTCGCGGAACGCCTGCACAACTCTATGAAGGGCCTCGGCACTAAGGATCGTCAACTCATTCGCGTCATGGTCACTCGCTGCGAAATAGATCTCGGCGATATATCCGATATGTTCCAAAGCAAATATGGTGAATCTCTGCAGAGTTGGATAGAGGTAAAGACTATATTATATACTAGCTAACCCGTGCCGACTTCGTTGAGCGGCGAAAAATACGCGTCCTTTTTTTAGACCTATTTCGTTACTGCTCCACTCCTATTAGTCATAGCGTAATACTATATAGGCTATGACACTCCCCGATAAATAGACTATTCAATACAGAAAGAATTTTTATAATCGGTTCATTAGATCCAGAGATTACCTCCTACAACGTCACAAACGCACAAACAAACAAACTTTACCTCTTTATAATATTAAAGCATAGATCTGATGAATTTATATACAGGGTGGAATGTTGTAATGCCACCTGGAGGGGAAGTACTCTTAATACTTTAGATAGAAAATTTTACTCAAAGGAAACATTCCTTTATTTTTGAAAAGAAAAAAAACTGCATTAAAGATTTTTAAAAATTCGCTTGCCGCACACGGTAATCGAACCGACTAAAATCTGTAAAAGTTGCACCGTGTACTTTTATTGCATTGATTGTTAGGGTCAATAAGGATGAAATCTCTTTAACAAACTTCATAAATTGAATAACATGAAAATAATTAAATTTTAAATTAATTTAATTATGCACAAAAAAACTTATCACCTAATCCAAATAATGAGTAGAAGTAAGCAAATAAGTCGAAAGAAAGTATTGTAAAACCATAACATTACTTCGATACCCCAAGTATCGAAGTAATGTTATGGACTTTGTTTATTATTGTTTTATGACTTACTTACAAACAACGACAAATAAACGCAGACATCACACGCACACACACATGCATATAACACACACGCTCACAAAGCATACAAGACACATTAGTGGTGGTAGATTACGTAGAACTTTGTATTATGTCTAGCTTACAAACACTGATACACACAACACACACGCACACACACACAACACACATTGGTGCTGGTAGTTTAAGTAGTAATTTTATATTATCGTGTATGACGTAGTTTAAATATGGAATGTTACATTTGAAATTTGTTAAAGAGATTTCATCCTTATTGACCCTAACAATCAATGCAATAAAAGTACACGGTGCAACTTTTACAGATTTTAGTCGGTTCGATTACCGTGTGCGGCAAGCGAATTTTAAAAAATCTTTAATGCAGTTTTTTTTCTTTTCAAAAATAAAGGAATGTTTCCTTTGAGTAAAATTTTCTATCTAAAGTATTAAGAGTACTTCCCCTCCAGGTGGCATTACAACATTCCACCCTGTATATGTAGTTAATTACAGCTGATTCTGATCCGTGGTAAAGTCCCTCATTATTTTATCAGGTTCTTACCGGTAGTACAAACTGCTTACGTATTTGGCCTCAGGAAACTAGGCCTAATAATAACACTGTGGCAGATTGTTATAGATTTTGATTCGAGTTTTTTTTTTACTAACAAAATTAGTAAAAGCCTGTCGACACGGTAGGATGACGTGTATTCTTACTCCGTCACTCCACGGCATATGTTATGCGTTAGGGATTTTTTCTTGTTGAAAGCGCAATTAAAGTCCTTTGCCACTGTTTCTCTTATTTTTGCAACATCTGTGCCCTTTTAGCTCACATCTTATTATACACTTTTGTCACCACGTTACTAATGTTATGATTTTATTTTCAGGGCGATTGTTCCGGTCACTACAAGAAATCGCTGTTAGGCCTCCTTGGTCTTTACTAAAAAGATTTGCTTTTCAAGCAAAATATAACTATAATAAGTCTCATACATTATATTGAAATCTCAGCCAATATTTGATGTCATCTATTCCATTTAATTATCACATTTTTTATAAAGTTTAAATGTTTTATGTGCGTACTTTTTTGAGTATGTATTCGGCGTTTTGAAAAGCTATTTATGGCTATTGTTGAATGTAATGGCTTGAACACACCTAATGCGAGAACTGTATTTTCGTCATGAATTTGGGATGTATTTGGCATATACAAAAAAAATTTTGAAAAATTCTGATTAAATATAAAGTTAGTAAGTAAGTAGTACTACGTAAACTGTTATAATATTCAGAATAATTATAATAAAACTATTAAACTACAGAATTGTAAGTATTTAATGAAAGTAAGGTTGCCATTAGATTTGAAAAAAATGTGGTGCTGTAACTATTTCTTACATAGGTACACATAATTTATAGCGCTAGAAAGGTTATGAAGGGCCTGTTTTGAAGTGCCTTAGAAAGAATAAAGATCTTATTGCTCATGTGTCTTATATGTAGAATTATTCTAAAGTTGGTCTGGGATAATATCCCTATTATATTCATACAAATACTGCATTAGGTGTGTTTAAGCTTTTATACTGAAGCAGTTGGAAGAGCATTTACACATAATGATATTGAATTATCTTAACACAAACGGTGTCTCAATAGTGTCTAGCTTTTAATATCTACAATTATTTCTTAAGTTTTCTTGGGGTAATTTTGTATAAAGAAAATTTGGTTCATATATTTTATAAAAAGCAATAGAGATGTGGATTTTCGTAAACACACTTTTATATTACAAGCAATAATAATGAATCCTATTTTAGCCCAGCGAACGCTGTTTTTAGTACATTTATTTAAGTTGTGTTTACGAAGTAATTTTTATTATATTTGACTAATAATGTTACGGACGGAATTGAAGTTTTCATAATTTAATGTTTAGATATTTCAAGGGAAGCCTTTTACTTTCGTGACACCAATAGGTCCTTAAGTTTTAAGCATGATTTTAAACCATAGATAAAATATAAAACTGCAACTTGTTTTTTTTACAACCAAGATAGTTATTGTAATAAGAAGGGATTTTTATTTGTTTAAATGTACTTTTACCTAACCTTTACTGTCTTCTTAGCTGAGATCGAGATTATTTAAAAACTGATAATTTCTAATTTATGACAATTAAAACACAAATTGCTTTAATTAAATACCTAATTACAATTTTACTGTAAGAACCATGATAATATAAACTATCTACCTATTATTTACTTCTAGATTTTTATAATAAAACTGATTCACACACAGAAATTATTTCTAATAACATTTTCGTTTAATGATGTCAAATTTCAATTATATAAAATAATAAGCCGTCCTCTTTTTTGATAACGAAAAATCTCAAAAAGTATACATATACAAATATATTTAAAAAAAGCCATTTTATTTTAAAATTCAATTTATTCGAATAAATTTAGATCTTGAAATTAAATTATACTCGTTTAAAATTTATTATTAAGAGTAATAAAATTAATTTATCTACTTTATTAAGCTATATTATAAATATAATTAATTATATATACAGCGGAATTGTTTAGTTTCTATGCAGTGCCTTTAAAATAAGCCAATACAAGTAACTGTGCCTAAAATTTTATTAATCGACCTTATATTGGTACACTATTTACATATTTGTAATTAATAATTGTATTTTTTTTAAGTTAAAAAAAAATATAAAATAAATAAATAATATAATAATGTAGCATTTTTAAACATATTATTATACCATTTTAGTTTGTAAAGTCAAGCTTTTGAATTTGTATGACAGTAATTTCTATTGTTAGAATGGCTGAAAAAAATGTGTTTCTTATTCCATCATCATCATCATTGCGTATGGCTTCTGCTCTGAACCCTATACATCTATATCCAGCTGGAGGAGCCAATCTTTTGCGGCCGGAGTAAGTTTGTGGAGCTCACGCATTCCCCCAGCGAAACGACGTCGGGGACATCTTATTCCATTATGCATATAATATTTGAATTACTAAATAATAAATTAATAGTCTATCAATTTAAGGTCGATTTAATTATCTAAGCTAAGCTTATTAAATATGTTATAAACATGTGCCCCACGTTTAATATTATGTCATATGATAATATATTAATTATACAGTTGATATTAAAGTTGTTTGTTATAAGACATACAATTGTTTTTTTTCACCCTTTTTTGTAAGTAGATCTTGTACATAATAAGTAAGACGGTTTCTCCGTGTGGTGACGTAGTAAGAATAGGTACAATATGTCACCACCCCATCTCATCCCATGAGTGTCGTAAAAACCGCCAAAGGACTATCCGTGAATATTATCTTTACGAAATATAAAGAAGGAAAACTTGAAATTAAACCCTATATCAATCCGTCTGGCCAGCGTGGTATTAGTAGGGCAAGTATACCTCCGTCATGGGAGGAGCCCCGTCCCTGCAGTGGGACATTAATGGGCTGTTATGATCAAGGAATTAAAGGGAAGGACCTACTGTCTGATTGCGTAGAGAAGGTCAGACGGGTCCCACAAACACTATCTACTAAAGCTTTGACGGTTTTGTTGAGTGAGTGAGTTCTTTTGGTGTCGAGTGGAGTCTCGGAAACGCGATGACACCTTCCGAGAACCCTCCATATTGCCTTCTTCTAAGGTTTGTTAAAGACTGTTGAATACTGCCAACTTTTACCTATTTTATTTTACAATTTTAGGAAAGCTTACAGCTAGTAGATATAATATACAGGTTGAACATAAAAAAATTAAGGCCTATTAAAAGTTTCCACAGATAACTATTTTGCGACTAGTTGTACAAAGTGGATAAAAACGGGTTCATCACCATCATAACAGCCCATTAATGTCCCACTGCAGGGACGGACCTCCTCCCACGACGCAGGGATAGTTCGCCTACTAATACATCGCTGGCCAGACGTATTGGTACTTATAGTATAGGGTTTAATTTCAGTTTTCCTTCTTTTTATTTTGTAAAGATAATGTTCACGGATAGTCCCTTATTCGGTTTTTACGACACCGATGGGATGCGATGGGGTGGTGACATATTGTGTTCTTACTCCGCAACCACACGGAGGGGTTATTTTAAAACGGGTTTATTTGTGTGAAATTTTACCAAGGAAAATATTTTTTTCTGAAAATTAACAATAACAATAACAATTTATTTATTGACTCCCAAAACAAAAAAGTTTACAAAGTTTAGGTACGTACATTGCGAATATAATTAAGTAGTGGGAGCCTGGTTTCCAAGCTAGGTTTAGACCTGTATTATGGATAACCAGACCTCCATCCACGGAAACAGTTGAATACTGGTTGTGTGCAAATTTGTACAAGTGCAGGAGTACTTTTAAATTTATTATTTTAATTTATTTAATTAATTTCATATTTTTGTTTCAAGTAAGTATTTTTTTTGGGCTGTGGGTAAAACGGTCATGATTATCACTTATAAGGCTACCTGTCTTGTAGAGCGGAGTTGGGCAGCGGAGCGGAGAAACCAAATAGGACTAAATAAAATCTAGAAAAGGAGCAGCAAGCGCAACAGTTCTATCTAAGGCGACAACTTTACTTTATAACATTATTTTGCTAAGAACTCTTGCAAGGGCATTTCTTACAGCGATTTATACCACAATTTTTTTGAAGCTGACTTATAGTTGAAATAAATGAAATAGGGATACATTCTCACTTGTTCCTTTATGTTTGTTGACCGGAATTTGCAAACCATTAATGTTTTGGGAAATATTTTAAACAGAGTAGGTAGGTATACCTAACGAAACATTAGGTACACGTCAGTTAATGACAATGTGATTATCACAGTGGAGACTAACTATCGAGGTAGGGTACTGATTTTATTAACATGTGATGCGCGAAGCGGAAAATATTGTTTACTTTATTGTTTTTTTAGACAGGAACTTCTCGACAAAAACAACTACCCTCGTCTTTTCGATAATTTTAACGGTGTACTGTACATAGGTCATCTAGATATTGACAGTTTTAAAGTGAAATGGTAGAGAAAAATGCTCAGAATTCATTGGATAGAACACCAAACCCATTTATTCTTATCAAACACCATTAACTACTAGGCTTAAGAGTTTAGGTTATTTTTGACCAGGTTGCTAAAAAAAGGGGTGACATTTTAGAAAAGCTCTTGACTAAGGGCAAAATGAGCAGAAAGATGTCTATAGAGAGAGAAGCATTTACGCTGGTCAGACTTGTCTGCCTCAGTGACGCGACGAAAACGACTAAGCGGCAGCCGTGGCGAGTCGAGGGTTTGATTCCCACGCAGGATAATTCTTTATACGATCCACAAATTACTTATTAGTTTGAGTCTGGATGTTTGTGTCCATAAAATTGATGTTTGTAAACGCCTCCGCGTCACATGCTATGATCCCAAGTTCCGCATGGCCAGATTTCCGAATGGTCAGATTTCCGCATGTCCAAATTACTGCATGGCTGGTTTTCCACCTCGCCAGATTTCCGCTTAGCTAGATATGCGCTAAGCCAGATTTCCTACTCGCCAGATTTCAGCCATGCCAGATTTCTGTTTGGCTAGATTTTTCCTGACCATATTTCTGACTGGCCCGATTTCGTACTCCCCAGATTTACACTCCGCCAAATTTCCAACTCGCTAGATATGCGTTACGACAGATTTCCCACTCGCCAAATTTCCGCATGGCCCGTTTTCAGCTTGGCCAGTTTTCCGCACGGCTAGATTTCCGCTTTACCATTTTCCGCTTGGCCAGAAGTCTGCATGTCCCGATTTCTGACTTCTCAAATTTCCGCAGGGCAAGATTTCCAAAAGGCCACATTTCCGCCTTACCATTTTTCCGCTTGTCCAGTCGTCCGAATGGCCAGTTTTCCGCATTGCCATATTTCCGAATGGCTAGATTTCCGACTCGCCAGATTTCGGAATGCGCAGATTGCCGCTTGGACAGTTTTTTGCTTGGCCAAATGTACAATAGGCCAGATTTCCGCATTGCCAGATTTGCAACTCGCCAGATTAACGTATGGGCAGATTTCCGCTGGGCCAGTTTTCTGCAAGGCCAGATTTTTGCCTTACTAGTTTATCGCTAGGCCAGATATCTGAATGTCCAGATTTCCCCTTGGACAGATATCCGCCTCGCCAGTTTTCCGCATGGTCAGATATCCGAATGGCTAGATTTCCACATCAACTGTTTTCCGCTCAGCTATATTACCGCTGGGCCAGTTTTCAGCCTTGCTAGATTTCTGCACGGCCAGATTTCCGCCTTACTAGCATTCCGCTTGGCATTCTGGCCCGTCAGGTAAAAAACCTGGTATGGCGGAAATCTTTTCGCTATACCAGTTTTCCGCTTGACCAGATTTCCGCTTGGCCAGTATTCCGCTTCTCCCGTTTTTCGCTTGGCCGGATTTCCAAATAGCCAGATTTTCGCTTCGTCAGATTTCCGCACGCCCGTTTTCCGCATGGTCATATTTTTACATGACCTGTTTTCTATTTGGCCACATTTTCACGTCGCCAGTTTCCCGCATGGCCGATTTTCCATCTCGCTAGTTTACGCAAGATCAGATTTCCAAATAGCCAGATTTCCGCCTTGCCAGTTTTCTGCTCGCCCAGATTTCCGCATAACCAGAATTCTAAATGGACAGATTTCAGTTTGGCCAGATTTCCGCCTCGCCAGTTTTTCGCACGACCAAATTTCCGCGAGGCCAGATTTCCGTTTGGCCAGATTTCCGGATCGACACATTTAAATTAAAGTAAAATAAAATAATCTGAACTCACCTTCAATCATAAAAAACCGTCAAAACAAAGTAATTTTTAGGAATGTTCCCGCGTTTATAAGATCAAAAAATATCGCATTTTTTTAAATCGAAGAGTGTGGTGTGGCCCAGATTATATTATGATTCCAAAAGGATCTTCTTTTTTATTTTTTTAACGTTAGCCCAAATTAATTAATGGAAACTTCATAATTTTAGTTTTTGTTATGACTGCTGATAATCTGGTGCAGTGCTTTTGGGGCGTTGCCACTAACATTCACCACGCGAATGAAGTCGCGGTCACAGCTAGTACTTATTAAAATCTTTAGTCGTAAGTTGTACATCGAATATGTATTGTAATTAAAATAAGAGACTTTCTCTATTTCCTATTGGTTCTTAACATTGATTTTTAAAAGAAAGGACAGAATGTAAATATTAGGTATGCTACTAAAATAAACAATTTGGAAAAGTTGTAAAAACTATCTCCAGGTACATTTTATAACAAGTTTCTGCAATCCGTTTTCGCAACTAAATAAATAAGTAGGTACATTTTGTTTATGAACCAAAATAATTCAGCAGATAACTTTATGTGGGTACTTCTCACTAAGTTACTTGGTATCCAGAAAATCTTAAATAAACTTAAGTACGTACTACGTACTAACTAACATTTGCAATGATTAAGAAACTTATGAAAGGCCTGCCTGAAATTAGTTCCCGAGGTAATTTCTCAGTCGTTTCACGTTCCTCTACCGTGTAGATGTTCATTAATCAAGAAGACTCTTTGATACTTTGAGGAAACGTCACTGAAAGTATATAAAGGTAAATGAGTAGATATAATAATCTTACAAGATCTTTACTATTTAATCCGTGCCTAACTTTCTTGATAGCCCTTCCTGTTTACACACGTGTAAAGCTTGTCAGATAAATAGTGTGCTAGGACATAAAGCTGTTGTATTACCTACCTATTTTCCTGTACAAATTTGGTTATTTCAACAAAATACTTATAAACACTGTCCATTAAGGTTTAAGGTATACCTACTTATTTGAGGAAAAACTTGACATACACGACAACTAAGTATTAATAGTTACGATGATTGTTTTTATGTTTCTTTATCTTACACTTAAATTGTCTGGATGATTAGGTACCTACTCTTATTTGGTACATTTTTTTAAGATAGTTCCCGCACTAGGGATTGATTTTCTAGGTCTACGTCGCGGGAACTATTTACAGAGATCAAACAAACGGACATTTACAGGATGGTCTGACTATGCAGGTTCAGAGCTTCCTGTAAGGATTTGGAGGTTCTTGAGGTATAAATAAAACTCTCGATTGCTTGAAGTAGAATGCGTGTGGTTTAATTTTTTTTTTTTTTTTTTTTTTAACGCCACGAATGACGCTCGCCTGGGCTGAACTTGCCCAGACTACCTCCGGTCTATACTTGGGAGGAGGTGGAAAACTCATCATGAGTACACCGAGGGAAGCCCTATGTCCCTAGCGGGTTATGCCGAGACTCTTACCGGCTAAAAACCACCAGACCTACTACTCGGTTGCCCTATGGGCTACTAAGCGAATCGGAACGTCCCCCCCAGACTGGGGTCCGGGGAAGCGTTTCTTAGATAAGCGTCGCCCCATTGAAGGGACGCCCACTTGATTTTCCCTAAGAGAATCCTACTTAGAGAGTCATGATTGAGCGCGCACTGCGTTCAGGTCATGTTATAAACTAACAGAGAGCTTAGGGGGACCTAAGGGATCTGAGCTTTGACAAGCCTTTCCAGATCGGAGGACAGTGTGTCCGGTGAGTCCAGTAGGACATTACGAGGCCTTCGTATGACATGAGGAGTAGTGCGGTTAGGGAGAACGGGGGTGTAGGCCACCGCCTCCCTTATGAGGTGATTTGTGTGTTCCTCTGCAGATTTGAAGAATCTATCAGAGGCCTGTTTCATGAATGTCTGTATGGTGGGCATTCCGATGTCCCGGTGCAGGTCCGCGTTGCGAACATACCACGGTGCATCGGCCGCCCGGCGTATGAATATGTTTTGTACTGTCTGGAGCTTCTCCATAAGGGTTGGGCTCGCGTGTGCGAATACTGGTGACGCGTATGTGAGTACTGGGCGTATGCAAACCTTGAAGATAGTTCGCTTGTTTCGTAGTGACATTCTACTGTGCCTGCCAACCATGTGGTGTAGCCGGCCGAGATAAAAGCGTGCATTCTTGATCACTCGCCGTATGTGCGGCCTGAACGAGAGGGATTCGTCCAGTGTGACTCCAAGATACTTGACTTCGCGCCGCCAGGGTATACGTGAACCTAGCAGTCGCGGGGGGTCGTCGGGCCTACGTAATCGTGGGTTCCGCCGCTTAACATCGAAGCGAACCGCAGCGCTCTTGTCTGCATTCACATCTATGCGCCACTTGCGAAACCACTCGCCCAATCTGTCGATAGATGGCTGAAGCTTACGCACCGCCGCTGCAATAGTAACACTATTACAGTACAACGCGGTGTCGTCGGCGAACAGCGACATCTGTACCCCGCTCCTGAGCGAGGGTACTGGTATATCATTTGTGTATGATATATATAAAAGGGGGGACAGGGGGGAGCCCTGAGGGACGCCGGCCGTGATAGACCGAGATGTCGATAGGGTACCTTCGTGCCTGAAACGAAAGGTCCTACCGCTAAGGAAGGAGGTAATTAAACGAACAAACCGATCAGGCAGGCCTAACAAGTATAACTTGTATACCAGCCCGTCGTGCCAGACCTTGTCAAAGGCCTTGGCGACATCAAAAAAGACTGCCACTGTCTTCCTCCTTTTGGGGTAGAATCCGTCTAGTGCGTATTCCACTATACGGTGTACCTGTTGGGTACATGAGTGGGCGGGTCGAAAGCCGAATTGATGGGGGATAGCTATGCCGCTGTCGAACAGATGATCTCTCAAACGAGATTGCATCGTTCGCTCGAATAGCTTGCCCATTGCCTT
Source organism: Schrankia costaestrigalis (assembly GCA_905475405.1). Taxonomy (NCBI): domain Eukaryota; kingdom Metazoa; phylum Arthropoda; class Insecta; order Lepidoptera; family Erebidae; genus Schrankia; species Schrankia costaestrigalis. The sequence goes on from FR997832.1 coordinate 17,127,539, forward strand.
GAGTAGGCTAATTGGTCTGTGGCTACTAGGGACGTTGAGGGGTTTACCAGGCTTTGGTATGCCTATTACGATAGCCTCTTTCCACGCAGTGGGAAAGTGACATAAATCGTAACAAGCGTTGAAGATGACTGTGAGAACGGTTAGCACTTGGATGGGAAAGTGCTTGAGCCTCTGTTAGAAATGCCATCGGCACCCGCGGCCTTTCTAACCTGTAGCTTCTTGACGTGCGAACCGTTATGGGAGGGGCCGTGAGAGGGAGAGAGTTCCTGTTACGGAGTTCTTCCTCTACTGACCGGAGATGCGCTGGGTCGCATGGTTGTTTGGAGGGGGAGCACTGATCAGAGATGCTGTCAGCGAAACATTCGGCTTTTTCCTCGTCTTCGAAGGCTATAGTGCCATCTGGACGAGATATAGGGGGGACGGTTTGCACTACGTCACTACGAAGGGCTTTCGCCACTTTGTAAAACGCTTGGTGCGACGGAGATATGTCTTGCATTAGAGTGCCCCATTTAGCGTTCCTCAGGTCTGAGAGTTTGGATCTAACGAGCCTCTGCAGATAGTTCGCGTCGGCTCGGTTAGAGGGAGTGGGGTAACGCGCAGCCCTTCTAAGCGCTGCGTTCTTAGCCTTTATCGTGTTTCGGATATCCGCCGGCAGCTGTGCCCGCCTAGGCAGGTTGACCACCTTCGTATTATCCTCCACAGACTTGGTGACTAAGCGTGTGAATGAATTTACTGCTTCGTCGATCTTCTCCCCGCTATTCAGCGAGTCAGGAGAGAAAGCAAAAGGAGAGTCGGGCTCGTCAATCGCAGAGGCGAGAGACCTAGTGACCTTATCCCAGTTAACAAAAGACTTGGTGGGAGGGGCTGACGGTTCGAGCGGGCCTAATACTATGTGTACAGGTCGGTGGTCTGAGCCCAGGTCGTGTAGGGTTTCTACAGACCTTAAAGGTAGATAAACACCCTTCGTCATAGCAAAGTCTAAGACGTCTGGTGCGTAAGCGTTGAAGCTAGGATAGTGCGTGCAGTCATATGGGCTGATAACCTCCAGCTCAAATGCTTCCGCAATTTCTAATAAGGCTCGACCGTTTGTGTTTTTTTTAAGGATTTTAACTGTAGGACCACAGTTAAAATCCTTGTGTTTAGAGTTGAAATCTCCAAACAAGATGACGTGATTACCTAGCGAGAGGAGTGCTTCAAAATCACTTCTCAGGGGGAGGTTACCCGACGGTATATATACGGATGCTATGACTAGGGTTTGGTGACCTATCATAGACAACCTACATATAGTTGCCTCCATGTTGGTGAGTGACGGAGTGTCCATGGGCGAGCAGTGTAGCTCCTTTCGGAAATAAATAGCTGTGCCACCGCCATTATGGCCTGTGGCTCTATCATTTCTGAGTAACGAGAACTTGGGAATTGACAATCCTTTCAGGGAAGTGGGTTTGAGCCACGTTTCCTGGATAAGGAGTAGGTCAACCCCAAGATTCTTGACAAACTCCCTGAGCTCGTTGACTTGTGGTCTGAGGCTTCGGGCATTAAAAGAAACCAACGACAGTCCCTTAGGCTTAATGCGACCCGTAGTGAGTGCGAGTGTAGCTGGCGTGCTAGGTGCGTGTGTTGTGTGTGTGTTTGTGTTGGTGTCCATGTTGGTGTTAGTGTGTGTCTACCTAACTACCTATTGGAACCCTAGTTTGTTGAGAAGTGTTGCGTGTTCGTCGAGTAGTAACACCAAGGCGATGGGATCCGTGTTCTCACGGATCTTGCGGGCGAGAACTTGAACCTCCGCTATACTAATTCCGCTCAATGCGCTACGGATAGCACCTAATGCGCTGGAGGGGGCTCCTGAGCCTATGCCGTGTTGGAAGGAAGGAGAAGGAGTGGGGAGGAGCGCCGGTTTGGGCGGCACTGGTGCCACCTTCCTCGGGCCCCATGCTAAAGCGGGCCTAGTACCCGCAACGACAGGGGTACTTTCCTTTGCCGGAAGGCTCGGGAAGTTCCTTTCCGTTGCAGGGGGAGGGACAGGTTTGGACCTAGGTGCCCTAGATTCCCTAACCTTGTTTGTTTTGCGCTGGGGGGCGCGGGGGCAGCCCATATAGTTGGCTGTGTGTCCGGTTTGGAGACACAGCACACAGGCGGGGGGAGAGGGAGAGTCCCTTGTGCGGGCACACTCCTTTGTGAAGTGCGGGTCTAGGCACTTCACACACCTAGGGGGAGCCGTACAATTCGCCGAAGCGTGCCCGTACAGTTGGCATCGGTGGCACTGCCCCGGGGAGCCGCGTCGGTGCGGTACCTCGACCTTAAGGCCGGAGAGTCCGCACACGACTAGAGATTTTTCAAGACGGAAGATATCCCTCGCCTTGTGCTCGACGCCGCTGGTCAAAATGACCATGACAAGCGAGACGGGACGGCCGGAGCGGCTCTGCATTTTATGCACAGCCTCGGCAGGGAAGCCTTGGCCAACGAGGTCGTTGAGGACGGCCTCGTTGGACAGCTCTTGCGGGATACCGCGAATCACGGCCCTCACTTTACGCTCCTCGGGGAGGGCGTACGTGTGATAGGGCACGTGAGAAACTGTGAGGTATTGCGTAAGACGACGGAAGTCGTCGACGGTAGGGACGTCGATTTTTATAGCCACCCCTGTGTTGGTGGCGCGGGAGAAGTTAATTTTCTTCTCCGCGAGGGTGCGGGAGAGCGCATCCCACTTGGTCTTGTCCCTTAGGAAGACCGGTGGGGGGGGCTTGACTTTAGCGGGGAGGGGGGCACAGCGTGAGGCTGGCTTCCCTGAAGTGGAGGGCGCGGTTAGGACGGGTGTCGGCGTGGCGACGGTGTCCTTCGCGGATTGAGTAACCTGCGACTTCTGCAAAGGTGCATCGGTCACCGGGGGAGGGGGAGGCATAGTCCCAGCGGGGGGGGAGGTCGTGGATCCTGAGCTCGCGAGTCTGGCCTATCGCCCGGCGCGACGTGCCTTCTTGCCCTTTTTCACTGAGGAAAAAGAGTGCGTGTCTGAGTCGCTATCTACCAAAGTAGATACCGGTGAGGGGGAGGCGGAGCGCTGTGAAGCGGTCCGCTTGGCGTTGGGTGTGAAGGACTCAAAGTCCATGTCGTTGTCTGAGTGTGAGTATGTGTGTGCGTGTGATGGTGTCGCGGGAGTGACGAGCGCGGGTGATAGTGTCACGTGCGCGGGTGTCGTTGACGCGTGTGTAAGTGGTGTCGCGGTGGTTAGTGTCACGAACGCGGGTGCAGGGGTCACGGCCGCGGGTGTCTCTACCTCGGGTGTTGTTGTTATCGTGAGTGTCTTTGTTATGCGTTGGCGCATTTGAATTTTGAGTGCGTTGTAGAACATGACGATCTCCTTTGTCATAGGGACCTTAAGAGAGTCCGCAGCCATGTCCATCTCATCATAGAGATTGTCCATGTTGCGGGCCTGCGTCCCCCTGCGCGAGCAGGGAGCGCTTACGGGGAGTAACAAAGGGAACTACTATGACCGGCGCCCTATTGGTCGCGGGCCTTCCTTTCTCCTGGGCGAGTCCCAGTGCAATGGGGTCCGGACTTTCGGTATTAGTCCCAGACCTGAGGGGCCGGGGACGAGCTACCTGGGGCTCAATCGGCTTCGTTGACACCGTTAGGTTTCCACCGATTACGCGGAAGGGGCCAAACACTTCTTAAAATTTACCCTTTAAACGTTAGTCTATGTTCTTAAAAGAACACAAACGCTAAACGTTTAAACGATAACACACAGAAGTGTAAACAAAGTGTACTTACCGCCACCAGCGGCGGTCCGACGAAACAAGCCTCGACCGAAGTTCGGCGAAAACGGGCACGGCGGCAGCGCGACCGGGGCGACGCGGACACTTCGCGGAACTCGATATTTACGAAAAGGAATGCGAGAGCGATGCGAGCGCCGAGACGTACGTCTCAGGCGAACGAACAAAGCGGAATAAGTGTGGTTTAATAAAAATCGTCGCCTTATATACAAAAGTGTGTAAACATGTAAAACCAATAAAATATAAGAAAAATAAATATTTACAAAATATAAAAAATGTATAACCAATCACAACTCAGATTGTAATCACGCCATGCGATGGAAGCGACGCGTAGCGGCGATGGCGCGAAATGTCGAGGCGCGCCGCCGAGCTCCGTCCTGCCGGCCAGCCTTGCCTCCGTGCGTAAGTTATAAATACGACCCGTCGCTCGTACTCGTTCTTTCACTCGGGCGCGGCGTTGAAGAGGGACGGACGTGCGTCGATCTACTGCGCATGGTTCGGCGCGTGCGGCGTGTGTGAAGATTGTAATAACAACTTGAAGTATTGAAGAATATTCTGGCTGGCTGCGTATATTGGGCGACGAGCGACGTGCGTGAAGATAAATATTAGCTTGAATAATGAAAAACGTTGTTACGTGTGCAGAAGTCGTACACAACGGTTCTTATTAGAACTGATTATTATTTCTATGATATAATAATCTGAAAGTCATTATCAAACAGTTCTTTTCAGAACTACTTCACTTTTCTATATTAAGAAGTGATTGAAAAGTCATTATCAAAACAGCTCTTATCAGAGCTACTCACTGTTTCTATTGACTTAATCTGTATTAAAGTCATATTTAAAAACAGCTCTTTTCAGAGCTAATCACTATTTCTATGGATTAATCTGTAGCAGGCCACGGCAGCTACAGACACAAGGAACATCTCAAGACAGTCTATTGTGGATTTTACAAATAATTATCTTCCATGGGATTCTAAATCTTGGATTTTAAACTATCGCGATTTGAAAACATAATACTATTCTATAGGTAGGTACGGGTCATACTGGCGGTATATACTAATTAGCCTAGATACTATTAGGATAAATACGGGTTATTCTAATTTAAGAAGTACTTTCAACGGCAACGACAAAAAATATATATATTTTTCAATAAACTTTATAAATAACTTATTTATTACTTAAAACTAAATGCTTCCTACGTGGTCACTAAAATTTATTGCAGAAATGTACGTAATTTAGTCACAATAAGCTCTAATATGTGAAAAATGTCTCTCCCCTGGTCTGTCCCATAACCGACTTTATTTGTAAATCAGTAATTATGAATGTATTAAAATTCAATAATTATTTTAAATTATTTAATTTTACAAGGACAGTAAACTTAGTAATAGTATCCTACAAGTAAAAGTGCTTTTATTCCAATTCTTTAAAAAAAATATGAACACCGAAATTTGTCCACCGTGTTTCGTGTCTCGTCCCCTGGTCTTTTGTTTTCGTTCAAAAATCAGTTCTGCTTTCCTAGTCTGCAGAAGTTGTGACCATGAATGCATAGTGTGTAACGTAAAGTTACCAGCAAGCGGCGCATAAGCAACTGCGCCGCCTTATTGCTGGCCATTTCGATCACGCCACTAGCTGGGTGCAGAAATGTTTAGTGAATGCAGTCTTTCCCCTGGTAAGTTTTCCATTGCCATTTTTTGTTAAAATACCAACATATACTTAAATATTTATTACAAATAGTGTATACATTGTTACGTTTGTGTGTGAATCACGTGCGTGAAATACTTTTACGGCTAATTTAGATTTCTATCGAAAATATATCTCCCCTGGCGTATTTCCCCTGCCTCTTTTGATGGCAGGGGAGATGCTTAATATCCAGGGGAGATACATTTTTACGCGTTTCCATTAATACTTCTAGTTTTCTCTACGCCTTTACTTGGCGTTATGCTTATCATAGCTTTAAAATACAATATTAAGTTTTTTTTTTACAGAAAATAATACCGACATAACGAAAAAATTGGGATCTACTAAAGATTTAGAGACTTTTTCAGGAATACTAAAGGTTCAACAAGTTACCGGTTGCGTATTGTCTAATATTGAAAAGTTTGAGGTGCTTCTGTGACTCTCGTCATTTTCAATTGGGTACTTTGGATTATCTACAAAAACATGCTAACATAAAAGGCATTATCTTGGATTAGGACAAAGTTGTCACCAACAAAACCAGCATAAATATGGAACGACGTGGTCCCCCAGGATTTCTTCAATGTACCGATCTGCAGTCAATCCCCTCACATGGCGGCCGGTTTCAATGAAAACCAAGTCGATTTTTTCTATCAAAAAAATACTAGCCCTCACCATGCAGGAGCCACCTCCATACGCAACAGCATTGTGCGTATCACTCTCCTGGCCTTCTATACACTCTTCTTCTTCTGTCACTGCCATGCAGACATACTCTGTTTTCATCGGAGAAGAAAACAGAGCGCCACTGATCTTCCGTCCAATCGACGTGTTCTCTCGCAAAACGAATACGAGCTGCTCGATGCGCTGTAGTCTGTAGTCGATTTGGAACCTGTTGCGGGTCTTTTTGGGATCAGGGTTACCAGCTACCTTGAGTCTTCTACTCACAGTGCGAGAACTGACAGTTAGTCTACGAGTTTATCGGGGCTCCCGTTGGATTTGAACGCCGTCGAGTGAAAAATTTCGCAGTGAAGTACTAACGATGAAAAGATCGTCTCTTTTTGAAGTGGATCCTTTTCTACCTGGACCTCTTCTTTGATCAAAGCCACCAGTCTCTTGGTACCTTTGGCTTGTTCTTACTCCATAGACTGGCTTATATTCAGAGTACGAGCCACTTGTCGTTTACTCATGCCTTGTTCTAACAGTGTAACTGCTTGAGCCGCTACTTCTGATCTTGTGTCCATTTCTGGGAAGTTTTATTGCTTGAATATTCTGGGGACGTGTACCTGTTGACATTTCACGGTCAACTAATAAAACTCATAGGTGTTGGTCGCCTTTTATATCCCCTGAAGTCGTAAGAGTATTTAAAAGAGTATTTTTAGTTTTTGTTTCTTTTTATTTAATTATTGCCTATTAATAGTAAAGTTATATAACTTTAAAACTTTCGTGTTTCATTATCACTTATTATTAATATCTACACGGGTATTAAAGTTATATACACCTATACTTAGGTAGTTTTGTTTTGATAGACAAGAAAAATAATTATTTTTTAAGTTTATAATGTTACTCAAAAGAAAATTTTTAGTTTTTGTTTCTTTTTGTTATTGATTTTCATAGGTAACATTTAATTTTATAGACAAAAAAGATTGTAAACAAATGAAAAGCCTGATTATAAATAATTCATATTATAATAAATAAAGATGATACTTAAAAATAACCATGTTTGTAATGTTTATCTCTTCCCTGTTCATAAAGTATCCTCCCCTGTACACCTTGTCTCTCCCCTGTATGGTGTATTTCCCCTGGTCACTTATAAAACGTAATAAAACCAATAAATTGACTGGCCACTTTGTGAACGTTTTAAACGTAGCAGTTTACATTAAAATAATGTATACTTAAGTAAAATTATATAAAAAAAACCCGTGCCGCCATTTCATACAACGAATTACCTCTTAACACGTTCACTGCGTTACGGGGTTTTTTGAACCTCGTGCAGTGCCGTAATTCAGTGCGGACGAAAAAAACTAGAGTATACTCGCTGGTGCGGGAGCTGTATCAATGAAATTATTTACTGTATGAGAGAGATAAATATATATTTTTCATGTACGCTTATTAAAGAAACAGTTAAAATTATAAAATTATACGGGGTCTTACAAACCCCGTTACGACCAGAGAACAAAAATTACCTTCCAGTGCGATACGGGGTTAAAAAATCCCGTATTAATTATTGTGCTCCCGTACTGGGTAGTGACCTCATTATCATTAGTGTTGTTAGTAGCGCAAGATGTTGTGTTTAACTATCGATAATGTAGCGATCGCGACGTATGTTAGAACTGTCAAATACTAAAAAGGATGATGAAATCTCGTCGTCTCCAAGTTCATCCCAACGGCAGTCTGCATCCTCAACAATTTACCGCAAGGTTTTTCAGCGGCATCAGCAACGCGCAACAGATGAGTTTGATATTAACACTAGTCCTAGTACTAGTCATACCTATCACGAGCTACGTAATGTTCATGTGATTTTTTCTAGTTGTTCAAACAAGAAAAAACCAAAGATCATAATTTTGGACAATGTTACTACTACACAACTACTAAAACTACTACTAAATAAGCGGATGCAAATTTTAAGTCAATTGATCTCTGTCAAAGGTCCCAATTGCCGTTGGGGTCAGATGAAAATGTTTTAAAACCAACATGTTAAAAAAAAAGTAATTTTGGATTATCGATCCTCTCCTCCCTAAGTTCTTAAATAAAGTTCCTAAGCCGAAATAAATATTATAAATTAAAAATTATCGTGGTCTTATTTCCCAACACTATAATTTTATCGACATAATTGAGTTCTGTGCGTTACGGGGCAGTAGAATCCCGTATTTTATTATATCAAGTGCGGTACGGGGTTTCCCAGGCCCCGTACAATTGGTTTTCTTTGTATTTTCGTAATTTTTTGTCAAATTTACTGGCGAAAGGACTATAACATAGCCCATTTCATAATCTATCAGACTATAAAATAAAACAAAACCAAACATAAATTTTCAGTAAGTTAAAGATTTAAAAAGCAATAAGGGTGTACGGGGCACTTTTATACCCGTAACGCACTATGAAGGTAACACTTCACGGGGCTCATTATATCTCGTAACGCACTCAAATTCGAGACGCTTTTTGAGCTCCCGCAGTGAACGTGTTAACTTAGAATGTAGGTTTACATATATACCATACCTAGGTTTTTCTCCGATGTTTCGGCCGACTTCCAAGGGCCGTGGTCGCGGAGGGGCTGGTGTCAGCGGAGCTTCGTCCTTGTGAAGTGCAGGGTATGGAATCTACCCTCAATTGGTTGACATTTTGAGTACTCGCTGTATTGTAGGTGTCATCAGGTGTGTCGAAATACTTAGTACCTACGTACCAAGTCGGCCGAAAGGTCGTAGAAAAGCCTAGGTATTTATCTTACTAGTATCTAGGCTTATTAGTATATACCGCGAGTAACACCTGTATAGAATAGTATTTTTTAAATCTAGACCTCGCAAACGGCAGCCACTTAATTTGTTCGATTTATGTCATGTTTTTAAAAGATCCCGCGAAACAGAGCCTGATCCCTAGTGCTTTAATTATAAGTTTTATTACCTGTTTTACATCTAAATTAAATAGAAAGTTTTAAAGATTTCTACTGTAGCAAAAGAATAATTGATGTGAGTAAGTGCACTTCCAAGTAGTTGAGGTTTCTATTTCACCGGGTCGCAGGTGATATCGAGCTTCAAATTCTTACTTATTGGATATTTTAAGCAACAAATTAAGCAACAGCTTAGGTTGAAATCTGGTCTAAAATGAACAGAAAATATCTTTAGAAAATAATAAAACTTGAAATAAAATCGATAGAAAGGTATCTATTTCTGGTATATGTATATCCTCCCGCTCTGCAGAAGGACATTTTGGGCTACTATATTAAGTGTTCATAAGTAAAATTACGTGTTTAGTGTTTTCTTATTCTATGTGTGTCTAAACTCTCAGTGCTACTACTACTACTTACTCTTCGCTATAAATTCTGTGCTATCAAACTGTGCTATACTTCTCTTCCTCACTCCTCTGTGTATACTGTATAAATCTCTGTGTCTCTGTGAACTAAAAACATTATAAACTTTCGTTCTTCAAATTTCATCTTTTCTTTCTTCACCCTCGACACTACAACCTATAAATCCAAAAAGACTTGTCCAAAAACATTTATAACGTGAAGATCTAAACAAACATAGAATTTCTGTTTATATTTATCTTCTACTAAAGTAAATTCAACTAAAATATTCGTTTGTCGCAATAAAAACGTTTATGTTGTCTCAAATAGAAACTAATTTATTAAAGTGGCATTTAGTTGTCCGTTTAGATAAAATGCACCTGCTTCGAGTCTTTAAACATTGGCCGATAGCAGATGAGATACATTGCTTAGCGTTTTTATATGGTTCGCTTAGTAGTTTTGGATGCGAGGATGTAGTTAGTTAATGTAATGAAAATTTAAGGAACTGCCTCACAAAGACCGTAGACCTTTGCGATATCATCCATCCATCATCCTTTCTCCGTCCACTGCTGAACTTTGAGATTTCCGTTAAAAATTGATGTAGATGAGTAGGTAGTCGTAGATGTTTATGGTAAAGTGCCTCTGCGTGGGTTGCCGTAAAGGACATCTTTAAAGTTTCTCATGACAAAAAAAATATGTAAATAGGTATAACCCGTAAAATAAAAAAATACAGCGAAATAGGTAGGAAACCAAAAATACTCAAATTAGTTGTTTATAAGTTAATAAACCTTTTCAAATAAAAATGTAAAAAAATACCAAAAAAAAACTTTACATACAAAATTTTATTTGTATATCGTCGATGTAAAAATAAAGTTTAATTAGGTAAGTATAGCAAATATTTTACACACATAATGTTAGGTCAGTTGTGTTAAGGGACATAGTTAATTAATTTTCCCTACGGTTCACCCTAAAATAAAGGGGAATTTCACAGTAAGTAATAAATTTCTTACTTGATGGATCGTCCTATCAAAGCCTACAACATAAAATTAAAAACAAAGCAGAAGATGAGCTCTGAGAAATATGATGAATCGGGTATCAAATATGCAAACAAAATGCAGCCCATCATTTAACTTTCATCTTGACTTTAATAAGAAACTTGAACATTTTGAAGGATGTTTTATTTGTAAGTTATCTATCTATTGGTATCTGTTTATATTTATTGTATTGAACATGTTTATTAAATTAGATAATAATATAAATTACCAGGTATTAAGTTTACGTTATAAGTATAAATTACTATCGAAAATAACGAAAAAACAAAGTATGTTTTTAGAATTTGTATCAGTTAGTGGCTCTTAGATCTACAAATGGCTAAATTTGAATAATGTGTTCAGAACCCTATTGCCCTACACGTCTAAGGCGCCTGAACCGTATAGGTACCTACTCAGTAAATGCAGATTAAGTCCTGTCTCGACCTAAAAATATTTTCTTTGTCTTCTAGTCGATAGAATTATATAGTAATTATTCGATAATTCTTTTTGAATTGAAAATCTCATACTAGGAGTGTTATATACTACTAGCTGACCCGTGCCCACTTCGCGTTCTTGGGCGGCGAAAAATACGCGTCCGTTTTAAAGCATATTTCATTACTGCTGCACTCGATATTAGTCATAGCATGATACTTTATAGCCTATGACACTCTCCAATAAATGGACTATTCAAAACATAAATATTTTTTAAAATCGGTTCATTAGATCCAGGGATTACCCTCTACAACGTTACAAACACACAAACTTTACCTCTTTATAATATTAGTATAGATTAAATTCCTATCCCAAGTAAAATAAAATAAAAAATAGAGGAGGCTCATTCGTTTCTATCTAAACTGACTGCCGGAAAAAAATATTTCTCACAAATAACGATTTGTAAGTTTCAGACGTATCTTTAGAGACACGCACCATTAATGTGAGAAATGAATTAGGTGATAAACCTACATACGAGTAAATGCGGGTTGAAATAATAATTAGTAGCTGTTAACTTAACGACATTACGAAAGAAAATGTTACACTTTTCTTTACCATTTGTTTGTTTTAATCTTCTGGTGGCCAATTATAGAGTGCATGTTATTTCTTTATAAAGTTCTTATTACGGTTTGAATATTAAGAAGGTAAGTAGTTATTTGTGTGTCGAAATCTTACTTCTGAACCACATAAGTTAGAACACGGCTGCACCTTGCCATCTAAGCCTGGAGGAAAGCGAAACCATCATGAACTTGTTACAGCATAAAACAGGTTAATGGTTCTTTTCCCATTTAAAACGCATGTAAACAATACACTCGTAATTTCACATTCGTCATTCTACGTATACCTCATTATTTATTTCATCTTAATGTTTTACGAAACGAAAGCACCTCGAATTTGCCTAAATAAATTGTGATCACAAATTTAGCAACTCCCAACTGTCTCCATTACGCATTATTCAAATGTTTTAATGGAAAAATTACAGGCTTCGGAACGTTAAAAAGTCAGGTGTCCATAAATTATGTAAATCCTTCAACAATAAAATAGTATTACGTAAAGTACAAGCAATTGTATGGGCGAAGAGTGGCCGAAATAAATGGCCCTTGTCTAATGAGAAGAAACCAATTTTACGCTACATGCAAAATCTTAGGGATAATTCAACATACACCCTTTTAGGTTTGCGTTTTTTTATAAGTCGCTAACCCTTGTAAACGAAATAAGATTGGTTTTACGAGAATATTTTTGAGTGCTTCCGTTAAGAACTAAATTATATTTTAAATTAATCCGTACTTCACGTACTCAAATGTAATATGTACTTACTTATGTGTGCAGTAGTATGTCTGTTTCTAATCAAGATTGTGTAATTAAAACGCACGAATATTTAAAATTACATGTTAAAATTAGTACTATTGACATTTTTTTTTATTTATTTAAAAAAATATTTTGTAGCAAAGTGGCTACGAAACTTTCCGAAAATACGTTTATTTTTTGCTGTGATGACTCGCCTAGATATCGACATCGTCCAATGATCTTTTTCATAACTGATTTATTAACAAGGTCGTACAAGAGACTACTTATAAAAACGTTTAAAAAAATATGCTTAAATATAACATAACCTTCCCCTAAACGTTTTTGGCTTGTGTAAAACAAAAACGACTCAAGTACCAATTGTAAAAACTCGATTTAAGTTCGACAATGCGGAGTCCGTTCATCCTTTATTCTGTTCACCGTGTTTTACCCCATGTTAATGTTTTTTCAGACCTACATTATTGAATAAAGTGGGACAAACCGACGTTTTTGTTTGAACAACAAAGTCAAACTTTGATTTATCCTTTCATGTCAACTGGACTGGCGTGTTTGAGTTGTTCGAAGTTACTGGATTATGAGAAAATATTGTTTACATGATGTGTGTTGAATAATTTGAGTTTTTGCTTGTAATATGTTATTATAGATATCAACATAATATTCTATTGATGTCCAAGTACAACGATGGGTCTGCTCTAGTGATGGAGAGACACTAGGTCCATTTTTGCTGATCAAATGGCAACCCGTCTGGCCTTCAGGAAAGGACTGTGAGATACGTATGCTCTTCGTACGTCAATTATATGCCTTTATAAAGTTCAGGAGGACTACCGTCCTGTTATCTCCTGCTCATGGGATGATTTGCCAATACGGAACCGACCCTCAGCTTCACTAATACCACGCAAATAGTAGGATAGACAGACGCTTGCATCTCTCACGCACTACTCCTGAACCGCGCTACCAGTGTGGCCAACAACAAAAAATATACCAAATTATGCTCAACCAAAAAGAGTAAGGTCAACATGCAATTAAAACTTCTCCGTTTAAAAGTCCGAGCACACAGTTCATTGCAGCAAAGTTTACTTGCACTCAGCGAATCTTTGAAGATAAGTGTACCGGAAAAAGCTTTAATTGTATCGGCAACCTCGAATTGAAAGTTAAGAAAATCTTTAGAGTTGTTTATCAGTTGTGAGTTTCTTAACTAGAAACTAAAACTAGATTAACCAGAGCACGAAGTACCCATAAACGTCAATGACAAAATATGATGTCAGTAGTTGTGTTTTTTACTACAAAGTATGACAAGCTTTGGATGATTTAAAGCCCTTGAGTTACAACCTAAATATATTATATTATACCTACATAACGTATCACTCACAGGATGATTGATTAAACTTAGTATTTAGGAGTTCAGCCAGTTTAAAATATTAAAGTTAAATATTACGTTCACTTGAGAAAGTGATGACAACAGTACTATTTTATATTAGTTTTCAATGAATGAAAATAATAATCGTAGGTCAATTAAAGACGTCATGCTCTGGGGCTAACCAGTTGACGATTTCGGGATTTTGTCTCGGTGAAAAAAAATGTTCATAATGGGTGCATAATGAATACTACCTTACAATAAAGAGTACTACTGTAGTTTAAGAGGACACATTGATTAAAACTATGAATTCTACGTGCTATGTTGTTGCCTTAATAACAAGTTGCCACAATATAGAATAACACGTAAAATTAAAATCTCCTCGTGCTACACGGCAAATTGTTTATGAGAATTCACTCCAATATATCTCCAATAGCATGTAAGAAAGCATTGCATGTAACTTTTGAAAAAAGAACAATTACCAGCTACATCAGCGTTTACATTTGTTCGACCATTTGGTCGATATAACAAATGTTCAATCAATCACTCTGATTGCGAATTTGATCCATCAAATTATGCACAGAATGGTATTATGATTTAATGCTAATTGTGTGAATAGATTCCCGATACTTCATGAATGTCAATTTAATCACTGGCGAATAATTTTATTGGCATATCGTTCTGATCGAGCGCTCATTAGCGATTTTATGTCGTGTCTTTTTTGCGTATCAATCATGTAAGTTCATAATTAATTGCATAAAGTAGGCCTCATTAATATTTTAAAACAGTTTGTTTGTTTACTGGATAATTTACAACAACTTCGAGGATGAATTTACATGCATTGTATCATGTATGACCTAATACTAATAATGATAAAAAATGTCACAGTCATTTGTCAAAACAAACGTGGCGTATTTTGGTACCCTGGTTACACTGGCCGTGGTTTTAAGCTGGGCGGTGAGAATGTCTTCTTCTTCTTCTTCTCTCGTGTCGGAACTCAAACAGTTTTAGAATAGTGAGCGGCCAGTTTTAGAATGTCTTCAAAAAATTATTTAAATGGCACTTATGCCCGATTTACACATCGACAAGTCGTCGCCCGAATACTTAAGTGTCCAACCTCCATTTGCAACATTTTACACCAGAGACGTTTTATTGATTAGTTTAAGCAAATAATATGATTTTATAAAAGTATTATATAAAAAAAATAGTTAACGTGTTTATGAAATAATATATTACAAATAATCATTAAAAAGTCAAACAGTTATGTTTATTTTCACAATTTTTTATGGAGGTTGAGCAAATAAACACAAAACAAATTATGCAATTGGAGATAGACCACTACTGGAGTGGAGGTTGAGCATTTTGCATTTGAATATATTTAGTACTTAAGTGCCCTATAACCAAATACAGTGTGTTTGTGTATCGTGGTAAAAAAAATAACTAGTTAACTGGCTATTTATTATTAAAAAAACACAGAATTTAAAAAAAAAAACACTGATATATATGTTACGGTAAATGTGATTAATTGAAAATTATTAATAATTACCGGTTATTATTAATAATAATTACATGTTTTGGTAAATGTGATTAATCGATCGAAATTTATTACTTTTAGTAGTAATTATTAATAATTCACAACACATATTGGTAAAAGTGATAAAATAAATAAAAACCCAACTTTCTTTGACCAGCAGATATTTTTTTTTCATAAATTAAGAATGTGGTTGGTTGCTACACTAGGTACCTATACATAATACAATACGAGTATAAATAAAAAATACAATATTTTTTTGTTTTTGTACCGATACAAGATCGTTTACTTCGCCTGGTATTGTTTATGTTGTCTGATCCTGTCAAAACCTTAGAGATTCCATAAAGGCTTTGTCGTCAGATTTTATTTATTTGTAGGTACTTCTAATATATTTTATTTTCTTTTCGGTTAGTGTCTGATTTGAATTAGTCCTTATTCGTCGTATTCTTCTTTCGTCGGATTCTTGATTCATCGTACGTAATGTAAACATAAAATGGAACTATGGTATTACCGTGACTCTACTTCTTCATTTCAATATGTACAATAAAAACGACATAAATTGAAAATAAAACGGTGATAAGATCATACCTATACGTATAAAAAATAATTAATATACTGACACTATTTAAACAATTTAGAATGGATTTTTTTTAAGAAAATTAACCCTTTTTTTGACGATTCTTTATGTTTTCGTAAGGAATTCTTTAGTTTAAGGGCTATTCACCCCTTAACGGCGTAATTAGTTCTGAATTTCTCATCCAAAACAGGGAAGAAAATGCAAAGCAACGGACATAATAAAAATAGATGTACAATGTGAGCAATGGATCTGTGGCGAGTAAAAAATAGTATTAATCTTCTTATCTAGCATCTAACATCATTGCGAACACAAAGCGTAAGGTATACGTAAACACAAAACTACCCATTTAATGCTAAGAAATTTACCCATTTAACAATTAGCAAACATGCAAGTAGCAGGTATATTTTGACAGTCGCCGCACAAAAGCAATATTTTTTATTATTATATTAGTTATATTTTACAACCTTACGAAATGTTCGAAACAATCTGTTCATTTATAGATACGTCACAATTTCATTCAAAGATTTAATTAAATCGGAAACTATAAGAATTAAATTTAAACATCCTGTACTATAAGTTAACGATACGCAGTAATAATCTACAAAGAAATGTTAACAAAAATACAAGTTACCGATTCTTTTCTATTGTTGTGACTATATTTTCCGATTTATATTTCGTCACCGACATTTCGGGTACTGTTTTCTATTAAAATTAATACGTTTTTTCTATATTTCGCGTTAATTTTAACTCAAATGAGTGCGAGCACCAGCTTCGTCACAAAATAAATTAATAATGGCGGCGTACTGCGTCATCAAAATGCGATGTCGTGATTGGTTACCTGTGAGGAGATTGAATACTTAAGCACTTAATCGATGTTCGGATGCACGTTTGGTGTTTCTCTACGGACTTTGAGCAATTAAGCATTAAGCTTAAATTCTCTTGTGTTAGTTTTCAAAAACTTAAATTCCTTATAAATAATGTATTTTAAGTCCAAACAGCAAGTATTATATACCAATCGAACCGCAATTTGATCCTTAATAAAATGACATTAAAAAGTGAAATTCGTCAAAATGGTCGGTTGAGCAAATAAGCATTTAGGCGACGAAGTACAGTAGCGGGTTAAAAAAATAGACAGTTATGTAGTAAGTAATAAGTAGTAAGTACAGTTCACACGTAGGCAAGTACAGTTCATAAGTTGCCAAACAGAGACGAAGACTAGTCGCGTCGGGCGTGCGTCGCCTGAGATTGTTTACGGTTATTTTAAGCGATAAAATGGACATTGAAGAATTGAATACTTACCAATTTACGTGCTATTATACGAAATAAATAATCCTCACACATCGCCACCTAGTCCCAAACTAAGCAAAGCTTGTACCTACTATGGATACTAGACAACGGATAAACATACTGAAATACTTTTTTTATTGTAAATACATACATAGAAAATTACAATGTACATAGAAAACACTCAGACCAATGCATGTTCATGCACACAAAGATTTCCATTGAGCGGGAATCGAACCCGACACCTCTGCGTAGGAGCCATTTAATATACCGACTGCGCTACTAGGTCGTCAATACTTGCACAACAAATTGAAAATTTAATTTCAATAGAAATAAATAGACCCCAACACACATGGGAACGAAAGTGGATTGCTAGAAAAAATTAACGTGGTAGCAACAAACACTCATGTTGTCACAAAAGAAACTGTAGTATTTTCCAACCATTCCATTTTTACTTTATTCATATTTAGAAAACAAAAACACAATCTTATGCAGCCGCTTTGTACGAACTTGTGAACTGTACTAAACTCGCCCGTCTACACGGCGGGCAACGCGTGCGCCGAGCCGACGAGGGCGTTGGCGGGGTGCGGGAGACGCGAGAGAGGGGGCTACTTCGTACTTAACTCGCCAAAAAATAGGATCGAGCTGTATTTAAATCAACTTAATCGGCAACTTACTACTTAACTCGCTTTTGGCGTCCACACGCAAAAAGTGACTAAACTCGCCAATGAGGCAAGTTAACTCGCTACTGTACTTGTCGATGTGTAAATCGGGCATTAGAAATTACAATGTCAAAACATGATAATGACGTCTTGTCGCGCAAGCCAACTTGTTTTGCCTAAAATATCAAATCATCCGTGTACTCTGTACCATTATTACTTCAATCAAGTTGAGCCTAAGAGCGAAAATCTACTCGATTCTAAAACTTTTAATTAAAGCAATATTAACATGCGTAATAATTCAATGACAGGCAACGCTAGCAAGCTGTAAAATGACAAAACATTACAAATTCTGGAACTGTATGTAAATAAGATCAGGGTACAAATTAATCTAGAATGTTAAATTATAGAGTGGGATGTAATTACAATTGTACATGCCTCGGTAGATCCTTTTGAGTTGGGTCGCGAGTGTCATTGATTACTACTTCAACAGGTGGCGCAAGAACATTGCTAGGGTTATTTTATGTGCTATAATTTTCTAATTGAATGATCCATAGTGAAATATCATCACTTCTGCAAATGACTTGTCGTAAAACTTTATTTTGGTGTCGGGGGGTTTCTTCATATTGAAGTCTCTATAGGCACCAAGTAGTGCTGATAAAATATTTTGTAAAACGTAAGTCGTCTTCCCGCAATCATGTAGATACGTTGCTGTTATCATAAAGTGTTATTAAATATAGTTTATTATTCATCTGCATTATTATTTGGAATCCAACTACAACCCCCACACTAAATCTCTATAGCTGTGCCATCACTTTTTGAGGACTCCTCACAACTGCTAATGGATGGGAAGGTGATAGAATAAATACAATTATGTGTACACACAAATAACCTACGCAAGTTTGGCGCTGAACCCCTTTTGTATTCGTTAGTTCCACAGAAATATGAATCTGACAGATTGTTAATTCTTAACATGGGCTCTACGATAAATTAAGAAATTAAAGCAGTTATCTTGTGTTCTTCGTGTGGTGACGGAGTAAGAATACAATATGTCACTACCCCATCTCATCCCATAGGTGTCGTAAAAACCGACTAAGATCTATCCGTCAATATTATTTTCACGAAATAAAAAGAAGGAATACTTGAAATTAAACCCTATATCAATCCGTTTGGCCAGTGTGGTATTAGTAGGCCAAGTATCCCTCCGTCACAGAGAGAGGCCCGTCCCTGCAGTGGCACATTAATGAGCTGTTATGATGATGATCTTGTGTTGAAGGAAAACTTGGCCTGATAACAACATGCTGATTATAGAGTTTGACGTGTTAACACACCTGCACATATAAAAGCTAAGCTTAACCGTCACGACAGGAGTGAGGATACCTACTATTAGACAATCAATGGCCGCCAGGATTTCTAAGCGCTTTTATTTTAAGAGCTTACCTGTAGCCCCCTGTACATGTCAACTAGAATTGTATGGTTATACTCTTTTTACGAAATACGTATGGAGCCTTCAGTTTCGTGAAATCACTTTAGGATTTCCACACTTCAAAAAACCACGGAATGAGCAAATTATAGTAGAGATATTGGCAACATTTTGTTTTTTAGACAGCATGTCAATTCTAGATCGTCAAAAATTCGGTTAAGTTAACTTTAGTTGTCAAATTGTCTTATCTATTGTGTGACAATTTGACAACTAAAGTTAACTTATCCGAATTTTTAACGATTTTAAGGTACGAGAATTGACATTGCAGTCTTCTCTCGAAAAAAAACAAGCACCTTTGCAGGCAACTAAATCTTTCTTAACTTCGTAAAAATATACATAAATGAACAGGGACAAACATCTTGGTAATAGAAGACATCTTATTTAATAATAAGATTTTCTTTGACCGTTTTACAATAGAGAAAATCTCCATTGAGTAAAGTAAGGAGAATAATTTTGTTTTCTTAACCGCTTTGCGCATTCGTGGGACGACCTGAATCTTGGGATTACATTTTATTTAGAAAGATATTGTTTTCAACATAAGTTTAATTTACATTTAATTTTAGAGATTGCTTAATTGCTTATAAGTTTTCTCTTGCAAGGTCTGATCTCTTACATTATACTTTTTATCTCTTACATTACGTCATAGAGTGTATTTGATGATGGATGTATGTCATGGGTAAATAACCTGTCATTCATAAATAGTTCTAATATTTTTAATAATCGATGTTAATATTTTTTTACAAATGGTGCCCTAAAAGGTAACTAAGCAAAGCTAACTTGTTTGTTTGCTTGGTTCGATTGTAGCTTAATACAATTATATTTATTATTGTACATTTATCATCATCATCATAACAACCCATTAATGTCCCACTGCAGGGACGGGCCTCCTCTCCTGACGGAGGGATACTTGGCCTACTAATACCACGCAGGCTAGACGGATTGGTATAGGGTTTAATTTCAAGTTTTCCTTCTTTTTATTTCGTAAACATAATATTTACGGTTAGTTTCTCGGTTTTTACTACACCCGTGGGATGCGATGGGGTGGTGACATATTGTAAGTATTCTTACTCCGTCAGCACACGGATATTTATCATACAAATATATATTTACCTTGCGTGGAAATAAAACTTACCATCGAGTCATTATTTAGCCTCGCTTAAAGGAAACTAAACATTTACTTATACTCCATTAAATTACATTTAAGAATTATAACCGAAAGCACATTTATTTCCATTGTCATCGAATTGTTGACGCACTTCAGAGAATACCAGGATATTTGTCAAACCCTTGAATGGGCCGACTTTGATAATAATAGTAGCGAGAAGACAATCGAATATATTTTTTGTTGAATTTTAAGGCCCTGCGCAGACGACAGACTATCCGTGACGTACTTTTTAGTCTGTGAAAATAGAACCTATGCAATTATAAGCAGTAACGCACAGGACGCGCAAAAAGTCCGGCGCACAAAAAACCCGTGTAATTCGGCCAGACACCACCGCGCCGCGGCGAGCCCCTCCGCACAAAAAGTGTGTGAAAAAAATTCAAGGTTTGCTTCAACGCGCGCTAACGCAGACGGCGCACACTTTAATCGGCAAATATTCGATTTCCATAGCGTCTACGTCCCTACAGCTCTGCCGACAAAATGATCGAAGATGTAGGTATGTCGTGTGCGTTAAGTCTGTGAAAAATACGCGACCGACTTTTTGCGCGCCATGCAGAGTTTTTGTGCGCCACAGACTCGATCGCACAAAAAGTGTGCCGTCTGCGCAGGGCCTAAGACACATTTCAAGAAGGTGGAATAACAAGTCTTTATTTTTCTTACAAGCTCTTACAATATTTTGTCTTAGTTGAATTATTGTAACCGAACTTACAATTTTATTCTTCTTCATCATAATCATCATCATAACATCCCATTGATGTCCCACTGCAAGGACGGGCCTCCTCCCATGACGGAGGGATACTTGACCTACTAATACCACGCTGGCCAGACGGAATGGTATAGGGTTTAACTTCAAGTTTTCCTTCTTTTTTTTTAAAATCTCGTTTATTTAAAATTGCCATAGGTACATCATATAGATTAAGTCGGCTAAGTTTCCTTCTTTTTATTATGTAAATATAATATTTAGGGATAGTCCCTTAGTCGGTTTTTACGACACCCATGGGATGAGATGGGGTGGTGACACACTGTATTCTTACTCCGTCACCACACGGAGCACTTTTCTGTTCCGTTGGAGTCAAAAGCCTTCTCCGAGGACGATGGTAAAAAACTTGGCTAACTAATTCTTCACTACCCAGAGGTTATTGTAAAACATATTGAAAAATTAAGTTGAATAATGTGTAAGTACCATTTATTTTTAATACTAGAACCATTGTAAGAAGTTTTTATTTCAAATGCTGGATCTAAACGAGGTCCAATCAAACCGACCATTAATTCTCTGAAACCGCAAATAGTCGATTTGTCTATGCTAAACAGATACACAGTAAAAAGAATTTACATTTGTGAAACTAAATAGGATAGATGTTTCTGTATTGCTTGGTGGCCTAAATAGATGTCTGCCGTGGTTGAGGTCGTGGGTTTGATTATTTGTCCGATCCGAGAAGATTATGCCGATGTTATTTGTGTTTGTTGTAAATGTAGGTGTTTGTACAAGTTTTAGGCACACAGTGAATGCCACTATAATCTTTATCAGACAGGAAAGGTACGGTGACATTTGATCTTTTCCATGTTACTTAATTTACTTTTGTACAATTTAAAAATAAAAGCTATCAATTTATGAATCCGAACTGATAAAAAATTAAAAATATTATTTAGACGTTAATATATAATTAAATTATATAAAATATTTGTTTTATATTCCCTAATATGTAAAATATAAACATATAAATTTTAAAATCGTACGCGCGACTCGGAACTAATTTCAATAGGGATTGACACAATAAAATTGTTAAAATCGAATGGTTTTTTATAAAATTGATTAAATCGATTAATTTTTTTTTTATAATCATAGAAATTAATATAATCATTTCAGTTGTCTTATAACTCAATATTAGTTTTTTACGAGGATAGGCCGCAAGTTTTTTTTGGCGGGATTCGTACGTCACAGTGGTAAAATCTTGATGATGCCATTATTAAAAGAGGCCTGTGACCTGTGACCACGTAACTGCCGATGATTGGAAAAAACAAAAATCTAATACTTCATGACAGTGAGAAGAAGAGACATCAGATTAGACAATTCAGTAGATTTTCACTTATTATGTCATGTAAGTGACGAATCAAGTAATTCATCAAGCTGTTCATCAGATGAATCACGCATTGATTCGGCATAATTAATAAATATTTAAAAATGATTAGTTTCTTATTTTGTACCTATAATCGATTTATTCTTGTTTGTAAATTATATCGGTTAGATATATAATCGGTATTTTTAAAAACGATTAGAAAACGATAGTGTTACTACATCTCTAGTAATGACAAATACTAAACGTCGCCGTACCCATAAGATACGAAAACTAGAATAATGCAGGAGTTGTCTTCAAAAATAGAATAATACACACATCAAAAAAGTCTAAGCAACATGCATGATATTACAAATTTACCATTTATATTAATTTATTTTACCATTTATTTTAATTATAACGTTGTATTTTATTTTTAAAATAATATTTTTAGGGTTCTATGATGTAAAAATAACAGCTGTTTTCTTTATAAGTTCTTCTAATAACAGAAATTAACAATATTAGAATATACAGGTACATAAGAAACTAAACTTTTTTTTTACAAATTGAAATTTCTTAAGAAAATGAATTTATTGTGAAAGAATAGGACAATTTAATACAAAGTATGGCCTCCTCTGCTATTCAGAACTTGTCGGCAACGATTATTCATTGAATTAATGAGACTGTTTATGTCATCTTGCGGTATTCGCTCCCAATGGAATTGTAGCAAATCCTTCAGCTGTTGGGTTGTTGTCACTCCGTCCAAGTCCTTCAAAACACGTCTCTGGAGCATGTCCCATGCGTGCTCGATGGGGTTGAGGTCTGGCGATTGTGCAGGCCAGGGCAATACCTGGATGTTCTCCGTTGCCAAGTATTCACTGGTTCGCCGAGCTGTATGTGAACGCGCATTGTCATGCATTAACGTAAAATCGGAGCCAAAGGTTTGTGCAAATGGATGGACATAAGGTCTGAGAATATCCTCAACGTAATTTTCAGCGTTCATGTTTCCATTTACAAAAACGAGCTCAGTTCGCCTGTTCTTCATAATACCCGCCCATACCATAACTGTTGAGCCGCTGTATGGATGAACTTCCTGAACGCACCTGAGTCTTTCAGTATTTCCGGGTCGACGGTACACTCGCACCCTTCTTGTATCAGGCCTAAACCCGAATCGCGACTCATCGGAAAACATAATTTTATCCCATTGTTCCTGGGTCCATGTTATGCGTTCTCTACACCATTCATTTCGACGAGCGCGATTCCCGTGACGTATCGGTGGGCACCTGATAGGGCGTCGAGCTCGTAGGCCGTACTCATGCAGTCGATTTCGCACAGTTTGGGGACTTACATCAACACCTCTTGAATTTTGTAGCCTCAAACTTATCTCTCGAGCGGTTAACATCGGCTGGCGTCTTGCAGTCAGTTGTATGTACCGGTCTTGCCGAGTGGTTGTACTCCTTTTACGGCCTGGATGCTGTTCAGCGGGTTCCCCTGTATTATTGTAGCGCTGCCAAAGACGACAAATAACACTTCTATGAATACCAAAATGTCGAGATACCTGAGATTGATTACTTCCCGCTTGCAACATCCCTACAGCTCTTTGCATTTCATCTGCCGTCAAATGACGTCGCTCCATGACGTAAAGAATATCTAACAATTCAATTTTGTCGCTAACTGTATTTAAATGGTTGGTAAAATTATAAAATCAAGACTAAAACGTAGCAATTAACATGCACTCAAATTCAAACAAATTCGCAGTCATTTGAATTTTATGAAAAAAAACAAAACATAATCGAAATTTTTTTTTACAACCAGCCAGTATGTCATCAATAACAAAAAAGTTTACTTACCTATACACTTTGAGTGAGTAAATACTTAGAAATTAATTAATATAAATGGTAAATTTGTAATATCATGCATGTTGCTTAGACTTTTTTGATGTGTGTATTTTGGATAAATCGAATCAGTGTTAAATTCTAAATATTCCATTTTGATCACAATGTCTACACGGTAAAATGACTTTGAAGGGGGTGCGCCAAAGTTCACCTAAAATTTCAACTCCTATAATTGGAAGTCCGAAAATGTTCTTCCTAACATTTTTCATCCTAACAATCGCAATTCCTAATTTTTTTGTCCCTAATGTTAATAATCCGAAGCATTCATCTTCATAATTTCAGTAGCAATAAACATCTATTATACT
Organism: Schrankia costaestrigalis; assembly: GCA_905475405.1. NCBI lineage: Eukaryota > Metazoa > Arthropoda > Insecta > Lepidoptera > Erebidae > Schrankia > Schrankia costaestrigalis. The sequence continues at coordinate 17,152,106 of FR997832.1, forward strand.
ATTATTTGTTTTCCTATATTTTCTCAACATAACCATCTTTTATACTATAATTTAAAGTCATATTTTTTTTGTTTAGATTTCTTTTTATTCATAATAATTAATATTATTATACATTAATTTTGCGTAACTTTGTTGACAACATGTAGGTATAACAGAATATACCAAAGACCAGAGCAAAACCAGAGAAACGAAATGGGTCCTAATCATAATTATTGGGTTTAGGTTATGGTAGAACTGTGACCCCAACGCACGAGCTGAGCGAGCGCAGCGAGCGTGCCGCGGCAGCGGCCGGCGAAGTGCCAGAACCGAATTGGTCCTTTACTTATTGGTTTTAGTTACGGTTATGGTAAACTCTCAGGCCATAAGCATAACCGTGAACGAGTCATGTTTTATGGATTTCATTCATTTAAGACTAAAATATTCTAATAATTTTAATTAACAATAATTTAAAAAAAATGGTTTAATGTAAAAATGTAAAAAGTTGTTAAGTAAAATCACAAGAAATAGTATAAAAACAAACCTTTTTATTACTTTCACTTGGTAAATATTTCTTTCTGAGTATGAGAGAAAATATTATGGTGAAAATGTTTAGGGATAAAAGCGTTATGACAAAAAACATTAGGAGTTTAAATATATTTACATAACGATTTTATTAATAACGATTTTCGGAAACATGAGTGTTATGAACATCGCCGGTAGCAATACAAATAGTATGAATGAAAACTTTAGGATTTAAAATTTTAGGAAGAGTGATCATTCGGATTACAAATGGTTAGGAAGAACATTTTCGGAAGAAGAACTTTAGGTGAGCCAATATGGACCCCTTTGAAGGATTACGCATAAAATGCATTAATGATCAAATTATATTTTTATTTAAATCATGTCAGTGTCATAAGAAAATAAAGTAAGTATCAATAGTAATGAAAATCAGTATTCAAAACATTCAACACTTTTCGTAGTTTTCTGCACTTTTATAAAATAATATCAACCCCAAGTATCCACTACTGACAAACTTTTCCTTGTACCCCACAATTAAATATCAACTTAAACCCACTAATATAAAGTATATATTTCCTTGACGATGTTGTAAAGAAGACTGGTCAGATAGTACGTGTTCAGGGATAACTGCGAATGGGCTACTCCCCTACATTATTTATTTGTGAAAACAAGCCTGATATAGAAAAGGTTACTTAGTGGAGGCAAGGATCGAGAAACGAACATATTTCTTCATTCAAGTTCCCACTTGTTTAGAGTTGTTCGTATTTTATTATGTATTTTACTACGTGGTCATGTTCGGTTTATATTTAGACTACTTTCAAACAAAATAGATGTCATCATCATATCAGCGTATAGACGCCTACTGCTGGACATAGGCCTCCTCCAAAAGTTTCCACCCTGCGCGGTCCTGTGCCTCCCTCATTCATCGGCTTCCCGCCGTCCTAATCAGGTCGTCGGTCCATCGTGTGAGGGGTCTCCCCACCCTGCGCTTAAAATAGAAATAGATGTATTTCAATGTTTTTAAGATATTAATATACTTAATATTAAATAATCTAAAAATTATTGTCTCCTAATTTCTGATTGTTATGAACTTAGAAAGAGTTTATCATCAATCAATCAACTAGCCTATTGCATTCCACTGCTGGACATAGGCCTCTCCCAATACGCGCCATAGAACTCGGTCCTACGCCTTCCGTATTCAGTCCGACCCATATACCTTTAAGAGGTCGTCGGTCCACCTAGCTGGAGGAAAAGAGTTTATCCGTCACGAGAGGAGGCCCGTCCATGCAGTGGGACATTAGTGGGCTGTTATGATGAATCATTATGGAATGTGTTACATTTGCCCTCTCCATACCATTATTTTTTTCCTCATGTAGACTCCAGTATCATTTTTATACGCAGCGAAGCCTTCACACATAACAATTTATTCCGAGTTGGAAGATCGAAGGAAAAACGATTTGGCGTAAGTAATGAACCCGTTATATTATTGTCATTTAAATTGGCCGCAACGTGTGTTGTTGTGATTGAGTGTCTAATAATTTTGTTTGGGTTCACATTTTTTGGATGTTTCAAATTGAATATTTATTTGTTTTATTTAGAATGGTATTTAATAATAGTAGAGTAGATATAGGTACTATAAAAGAATTGCTTTTGCCATAGTGTTACAAATACATAACGTTACGTTTCATGTCCTGAATAAAAAACCGAAAAAGGTAAAAAAAAATGCTTAGCGGATATAGGTTTGAATTCTGCCTGGACCTTCACTCGTGTTTTCCATTGTGTTTCAATTTATTATTCGGCTAACTTATTGGGATCAGAAATGAAACTGATGTTTAAACTATTGCAGCAGGAATGCGATCTCAATTGAAATCCCCGAAATTTTTGCTTTTGGAATCAGCAAAATTTGATTATTTATTTTGTACCGTACAAAATAAGCGCTGCAAAAAGATTACCATTCAAAAAATCTGCAACTGCTTTAAACGGAACACACACCTATCCGGTAGGATTAATAAATTCCATTATACACTACGACAGAACTTTTTATTATCATGAGTTATTTCAACGTAACTGTTGTTGCATTTACGTAACAAAAATATTACGGCACAAACGAACAGCAATTAATTTATTCGCTTTTATTTCCCCGTAAAAATAATTCCGTAAGAGAAATAATTCTACTTGTTATTCATAACGTGTGTAAATAATTGGCGAATACGAATAATCTGGCCGCTGCTTGTTCCCAAGTTAATTAACATCTCAAACATTCTGATTCGTTTGATTTATTCGCTTTCATATCGGGTTAACACCCCCGTGACTTGTGTCAAAAAATGAATTGCTCTTATTTTAACCAATTTGTGATGTAACGTTTTAATTTTAAGTTCATTATTTTATTGATCGAGTTACATTTTAAAATGTTTCTTTACTTCAATACTGATTTATGGTTTATTTCTTTGGGGTTGGGAATTCATCAATACTCATTGATTTAGCAGATAACGTCATGCTTAGTTTATCAGCGTGCTATGTAAGCTAGATGTAGGTGATGGATCCCACACGTATTAAATATGTTTGTGTATGAATGTTCATAGACGTGTAGCTCTATGATTTGGTCTCTATAATGTTTATGATATAAATATGTAAAGATTTAGCGGTAAAATTAGGTTGTTCTGTGATGTTAGTGCAAAACAAAAAATGCTTAAGTATTCGGGAGCAAAAGTTAACGTTGTGTGAAAATGTGTAAAGTGTTATGTTATTAATCTTAAACAATATCCCCTCACTCATAAACGCCTCTTAAATTTTAGTCAATTGATTAGCTTAAATTCTTACTGTTTTGTTTGGCATAACGTTGGTTTTGTAATAAAAATCTCGCTAAACAGTGACTAAATTTAAGAGGCGTTTATGAGTAAGGGGGTATAACTAAGCTTGACGAAAAATATGATTCTATTTTTACAATTTTTAAACACAAAGAAGTTATTGACAATTGAAGGCCTAGTAAAAACATCTATTTATTTGGAATAAAGCGCGTGATCAACCGATTTATGTGGGCTAGATTTAACGTTAGAAATGTTACCCGTTGTGAAAAATCTGATCTGTGACAAATACCCTCAAATTCCTGGTACAAAACCATGCGTGTTCGCTTTAGTGTAAACGAGAAAACTTAAAGGAATGCTTTTATCTTGTAAGTATTTCTGAATCGTCCAAACTTTGAGAAGACTTGAAATATAATGGTATGGTTAATCCGTATATGTCTGAAAAACAGCATACAACTAATTACAAAAATATTATTATTATATTTTAGTAAGGTAGGTATAGGACAGGATGCAGTTTTATTTTTAACCGACTTAAAATAGAGAGTGTGATAAACAAATTGTACAAGCAAGTTGCACAACTCTATTATAATTACGTATTATTTACTATTAGCTGACACACTCTTTTATGCATTCAATATCATTCACTCTATGTAATTTTAGTTAGTACAATAAAGGCAATTAACCAAGAAAGTCGTATCAATTTATATCAAACGAAGTACTCAACACGATCATATTATTATCAATCTATCAACCTATCAAGTAAATGTAGGAAACAATCCTACATTTTATGGTCCTTCGAGATTTGTATTTTGTTATTCAGTGTGGTAGCGAATCGGCTTTGTCGGCCTCCCAGAAGCGGGTCTCACCGACTAAAGTTGAGACAAGGACGCACATACCTCATTGGAGCCACGGAATACAAATAAATACATACCAAGCACCAGGAACAAGCAGTCCAAAAACAGCATTAAAGCAGCATAAGCAGAACTTTGGTGAATATCAAAAGCAAACAATTTATCATAAATCATTTATCATCAAGCAAATTTACAATATATCAAGATGAGTTTGTTCGAACAACAAGTTCAAAAATATGAAGAAATAGCAAGAATAAGAACGAATTTCAAGAAAGACAGTGCTTCGAGGAAGACTGTGGACTATCATAAGGTACGGTTATCAAAATTAGATTCTTTGTGGGAAGAGATCAAATACAACCATGACCGTATGTGCACAGAAGAGAGTAGAACCCATCAATACTTCTCGGAGAAGTGGTTTGAAAAAAGTCAAGAAATTTATCAAGACGTAAAAGCATTATTATGGCAATCATATCAAGAAGTTATGGAACCACTCTTCAAAGCAAATCAGAGCAGCATGACAACAAAGCCAACTACATCTTCAGCAAGTTATGAAGAAGTAGAACAGTCAAGCCATCACCAAATATCGAGTGATGGCGAAGATCAAGAACCTTTGGAACAAAGAGCACAGCGCTTTTACAGCTCATTGGAACAGCAGAAAGTGATCAAAAGTACTGGTACAAACAGCAAGTATCAGGACCTACAGCACCAGCAGCAAATCAATTTCAAAGCCCTTAATAGAACAATGTTAAATATTAAGGTAGAAGAAATATCAGAGAAATGGGAGTTCGAAGATGCTCTCAAGTCTTTACAGTCCCGCTGGGAGACAATTGACAAGTTACACTGGGAAATAGATGCATTGTCTGTACCGGATTCAGAATATTCAACACTCTTTGGTCAATACGAACAACGTTACATTGACTTAAAAGGGTCTCTCAATAAGAAAATGTGGTCAACGTCACATAGGGAAAAATCAACCCCAAAACTAGACATTCCTATATTTTCCGGTAACTACAATCAATGGATGTCGTTCAAAGATTTATTCTACGAAGCCATTCACAACAACCCATCATTATCAAATGCACAGAAAATGCAGTTTCTCAAGGGAAAACTGCGTGGAGAAGCGGAAAGGCTCATACAGCATCTGCCTATTAGCTCAAGCAATTACGAAGCCAGCTGGGACATACTAAAGAACCGTTATCACAACAAGAAACTAAGTTTTACCTCTCATATATCTATATTACTTGGATTACCTGCGATGTCAACTGTATCAGCTTCACAAATCAAAAGATTACATGACGTCACTCAAGAGAGTCTAAATGCTATCAAAAACCTTGACGTCGATATCAGCAACTGGGACCCGCTCGTGATTCATTTACTATCGCAAAAGCTGGACTCTGAAACCTATTCCGACTACGTAGAATCATTAAAGTGCACACGTGAGCTACCAGTTTTGAAAGAATTCCTTCAGTACTTAGAAAACAAGTTTACAGCTTTAGAATCGTCGCGTCGTAAACAAGACGTACCTAGTACAATAAAGGCAATTAACCAAGAAAGTCGTATCAATTTATATCAAACGAAGTACTCAACACGATCATATTATTATCAATCTATCAACCTATCAAGTAAATGTAGGAAACAATCCTACACAAATACTTTATTGTTTTTTCTAAAGACTTAATAGTCAACATTTTGCGTTATTGATCCTATTTGCGAATTACGATATTTGTTTAATTGGCGGCGCTAGTGAGCCCTATAAACGCTTCTTGTGAAATTTAAACAAATTTACTTTTAAGAATGAAATTTTTAACTTTAAGAAATATCATTAAAATTGGTCAAGTAAAATATGGAAATGGTAATAACAATGGAATTAAAAATCCGTGGATACTAAATTCCGCAAGTAAAAGTTTTAATCGACGTCAACGCTTTCGTTGCAGTTGGTTTTTTAATTAGAAAATTATCAGCATGCTTTTTACTTGGCTCTCAGTTTCTTCGGTTTAAAAAATTATTTCCTGTTTAAGGATTAACGTTCGGATTCTAGTAAAGCGTAGATATCCGAAGCGGAAACAAAAATATTTTTACAAAAACGCCAGCATCTAAACCGCGCTGAGAGATTTGTTGGCAAGGCTATTCAAAATATTTAAGATGTGTGCTTCATAGATAGTCAATGTGCTCTAATCTAAACAGTACTGCGTGTTGAAGGAATCAATTAACACACGGTTTTGTGCCTTCGATACGAAAGGTAAAGATTCCAGTCATGTCACTATTACAGAAATATAATCTTCTTTTCTCCGTGTGGTGACGGAGCAAGAATACAATATGTCACCACCCCATCTCACCCCATGGGTGTCGTAAAAACCGACTAAAGGACTAAGGGAATCTTAACAAAATAAAAAGAAGGAAAACTTGAAATTAAACCTTGTACCAATCCGTCTGGCCAGCGTGAATTAGAAGGACAAATATCCCTCCGTCACGGGAGGAGGCCCATTCATGCAGTGGGACATTGACGGGCTGCTATGATGATGATGATGAATCTTCTTTTACTCTTTTTTCCAAAAAAATCCCTACCAAAACAGGAACAAACGCCATCAGATGACCGTTCAGTTCAGCTATAAAATCATATTTTGTAAATTTACTGCAGCTAAAACAGGAAAGTCCTGTCTAGTACTTAATACTATTCTGTTTTTACGTGGTTTCGTACAATGACATTTTTCATTTTGTTGTTTTATGCAAAATGCCACAGCACTGAGTAAATTATGAGCTTTTGCGGTTTATTTGCGTTTTTATTTTTAAGAGGAAAATCAAAATTGTATATTGGCTTTACTGTACCGTAAGTATTGAACAAGGTAAACTTTTAAACCAATTTATTTTAAAAACTTTTTTTTTAGTTTAGGTATAACTCAGTTGTTACTGGACCAAGTTTTAACATAAGTATAATTTATTGTTTGTCCTATTTTTTATTTTTAGAATTGCACATTCGCTTAAAACTCTCAAAAACTTATATCCACTTACATAAAATATTACAAAAGAAACATTCCTCGAAACAGTTCAAATAAAATAGCATACCATCATACAACACGGTCCAGTTAAAAGTCCGCGCTTCAAAATTACGTTTGCATTTTCACAAAAGGACAAAAGACTAAACTATTTCAATCTCAGAGACCGGTTCACAGTTCTGAAATTCTTCTAATTTGTACCTGCAGAATTGAATTCAACAATTCAACTAGAATTGGATTCAACGATTCAACTAGCTAGAAAGTCTATGTGTTTAAAACTTGGTTGAGTTGAAGAGACGTGTATGTCGGTTCAATCCCCTCAATTTGTTGAAATTCAGCCGGGAGTTGGCGTACATTTGCATGTTGTTAACGGAGGATTTTAGTGGCAACACTGGCAACTAGTTGAGTCCTATTTGTGTCATGTTTACGAGTGAAGTATTTAAATGTTTATGTGCCAAAATGGTTTATAGGCCTGTAAAACCCTGTATAAATTAATAATAATGTAATATTACTTGTTAATGTTATAACTACTGGTACAAATATTTTTGTTTATTTAATCTATCAATACGGCTTTTTTTATCTTTAATCGACTGAAAGTGTGACTGTTTAATGTTACATCTAGTCTCACGAGCAAAAGTGCAAGATTTAGGTAAATCTTGAAAAAAAAATCACAAGCATTTAGGTAAATCCTCTCTAAGCCTAATTTATAACATTATTTATTTAGTTTACCATAAAAATTATGTTTTATTTGTTTTCAAGGCCTAGAATCACGAGTTCAATAATAATTTTAAAAAAATACAACCGAATTGAGAACCTACTCCTTTTTGAAGTCTGTTGAAAACAATAATATATTTAAATATTTCACGAACAACCCATCACTAACACAAGCTTGTAAAGACATCGGAAAACAAGATTACAAAGAGTATCCACCGTATACCAATAATATAACCGCTGATTCATCTCATACCCTACTGTCATAGTACAAATATATACAGTATTTCGGCTTCATAGAAACGGACGAAACGCGAGTTATACCTACACGCTCACGATAGCGGTGGCTTTGCGGAGTGAACAGTCGCGACTGTGCCGCAGTAACGAGCGGGAAAGTAGTTAAATGTAATTAAACAGCTGGAGGTGGGCAGCCCTATCGCATGTTTACGTACCGCGCAACCGTGGGCATTTATAATAAATATTCAGCCGAGATAGACTACTGGTTGTACTGTGCTACTGTAGAATATTCTTATCCACGGTTTATGTTTGAGAAAGGTAAGGTAGATCTATGATTTTAATGTCCTTTTGTTGCAAGCCGCGCTTTGAATGAAACATTTTATTTGTCTTTGTTTATAAAGATTCTGTGGTTTGACAAAAAGGGTAAATAAATAGTACAATGGTAGTTCATTTGCGTTTCATGTAGTGAAGGTATAATACACATTTTCACAAACCACATCTCATCTTAAGGAGATGGTCTACAGAAAAGTTTGCAAAAGTAAAAATGGATTTGAAATCTCATACCTAGAGACTTAAACCTTCAAAAATCCCTACACCAACTTGTCTGGCGCATGTGGTACTAATAGGTCCTTCATAATTGGAGTGATAAGATGGTTAGATGGATTTTTACGCCGATGCCGATGTGAAAAGTTAAAAATGTGGTACAAAAAAACTATTTATCAAACTAAAAATAGCAGCTACCCTATTCTTAGTTCCATACATAGTATTTTTCCTCTTTTTTCATTTCCAGAATCAGCACAAAAATTGTCAGTAAAACAGTGAACATTGAAACTGCTAACTCACAAAGACAAAAAAGTATTTTTTTAATCCTATCATAGTTGTATCGTATTTCGTTTATAACTTTGATAACTTAACAACACTTAGAGTTGAATTTCCCTTGAGTATAGAGCAGTCATTGAGCTGCGTACTAAAGTCTTAAATAATACAACTGAAATAACTTATTGCTCTATCTTAGCAATAACAACTAACTATTTGTAGCAACTCGTTCCAAGATTTCAAGGACACTAAAGTTCAATTAAGTGAATTCTAGAACTTAATGATTTTTTTAAAGAATGAAAACCTTGTAAGAATGAAAGCCCATCCACCTCAAATCCAGTCACAACAACAACAAAACTCTCAAAACCTTCAAATATGTCCAAAGATCCCTATTTTAACATTTTAATATCTTTTACCGACAATTTATGCCGTTATTGTAAAAATATAGGAAACTTTTTTTGCAATGACGTTGCTAAAAGCTCAAGTAAACTATAATGATTTCAATAGAAAGAAAAAACTTTTATTGGCCATAAAGAACACACACAAAAAATAAAAATACATCACAATAAAACAAAGTCTAAATGGTCAATAGGGCTCTGCCTCAGCTGTAATGCTGGTACGGCATAGTTTTATGTCGCACCAGTGCTGGTATTCTGGCAGCGCCCTCCCCTTCTTTTGGGCTGACACCACAATTACTCTATACTAAATTTTAAATCTAACTATGGAATAGCAATAGGAAGTAAATTAAATCAATTACCAGCTAAATAAAGATAATAACCTATTTTACACCGGAAAAGTCCCGTCCTCTGGATCTTAAACAATTTGAAACTTTTACACGTAACTTCTTACTAGACAAGGCGGTAACAATGTAACCGTGTTCTGAAATGGCCGCCTTTGTGCAAAGTCCACTGACTAGTTCAGATTATAAAGTTAATGTGGACTGTTAAGAGACAGTGTCCATCAATAAGCAGTTTGTAAGGAAACTGGAAAGTTTCCATATAGCTTCATTTATTGAGAACTTTGTCTTAAACAGCAAGTTTTACTTTGTTCAATTAATAAGTTTTGTCATCACGTTAGAGATCGCGCTCTCGCGTGAACAAATTGTTGGAAAGCATTGCCTTATAATCACTCCAAAGCAATTGAGAGTCCCATGTCTGTCAGTGGATTCCGATAAAAAACCTATTTATAATTGGAATTTTCCGTGTGGTGACGGAGTAAGAATACAGTGTGTCACCACCGGGTGCGCCAAAGTTCACCTAAAATTTCAACTCCTATAATTGGAAGTCCGAAAATGTTCTTCCTAACATTTTTCATCCTAACAATCGCAATTCCTAATTTTTTTGTCTCTAATGTTAATAATCCGAAGCATTCATCTTCATAATTTCAGTAGCAATAAACATCTATTATACATACTATTATTTGTTTTCCTATATTTTCTCAACATAAACATCTTTTATACTATAATTTAAAGTCATATCTTTTTTGTTTAGATTTCTTTTTATTCATAATAATTAATATTACTTATTATACATTAATTTTGCGTAATTTTTTTGACAACATGTAGGTATAACATAATATACCAAAGACCAGAGCAAAACCAGAGTCCCGCTCCAATCATTCAGTCAAGATCCAGAAACGAAATGGGTCCTTGAAATGATCCTTCATAATTTTTGGTTTAGGTTATGGTAGAACTGTGACCCCAACGCACGAGCCGAGCGAGCGCAGCGAGCGTGCCGCGGCAGCGGCCGGCGAAGTGCCAGAACCGAATTGGTCCTTTACTTATTGGTTTAGTTACGGTTACGGTAAACTCTCAGGCCATAAGCATAACCGTGAACGAGTCATGTTTTATGGATTTCATTCATTTAAGACAAAAATATTTTAATAATTATAATAAACAATAATTAAAAAAAAAATGGTTTAATGTAAAAATGTAAAAAGTTGTTAAGTAAAATCACAAGAAATAGTATAAAAACAAACCTTTTTATTACTTTCACTTGGTAAATATTTCTTTCTGAGTATGAGAGAAAATATTATGTTGAAAATGTTTAGGGATAAAAGCGTTATGACAAAAAACATTAGGAGTTTAAATATATTTACGTAACGATATTATTAATAACGATTTTCGGAAACATGAGTGTTATGAACATCGCCGGTAGCAATACAAATAGAATGAATGAAAACTTTAGGATTTAAAATTTTAGGAAGAGTGATCATTCGGATTACAAATCGTTAGGAAAAACATTTTCGGAAGAAGAACTTTAGGTGAGCCAATATGGACCCAAGCTTTTCACTTTCTTCAGTAGGTAGCTGCGGATAAAATAAAAAAGAAGAAATAAACAAATCTCAAAACTTTTAGAAGGTAGTTGTATGAAAACTCAAACGTGAGCAATTTCAATCCGAATACAATATTATATTGTCAGGGCTCGTAAATTTAAATAAATTTCAAATATTTCAATGTTGAAATTCAATATAATATTTGAGCTCCATAATATTCTGCACACGTAGGCCATACATTAACTAAACATGTTGCTTAATACGTTTGCATTTTGGATTTTCTAATGCTTTTCCACCTGTTGAGCTACTTAACTATTCGCAAGTTTAAGTTTTGGGTGTAATAGGTAGAATTTCAAACAGACTGTTAAAACAATGTTTGCAAGTTCCTGGCTTATTATATTATATAACATTGCCTAGTTTAGAAGTATATCGAATATTATATTGCATTAAATACACACAACGCCATCTAGTCTCAAACTATACAGAGTTAGTTCAATAGCATGATACGGTACGCCAGTGTAATAGGCAGAATTTCGAACAGACTATTAAAAAAAGCGATCCGAAAAGAAGAAAGACAATGGAAAAAATTGGTACTCGATGCGGGACTCGAACCCGCGTCTCTGGACTTTAGGCGTCCAGCGCCATGACCACTAAGCCAACCGAGTAACCGTCTTGACTACCAAATATAACCATTGCTTTATACGGCACCAGGCCGCAACTTAGAACTCAACTGTACAACGCCATCTAGGCGCGACAGCCGTAAACTTTCAATGTTGCAATTGAAGAGTATACGTAAGTTTTTGTATTAAATTACATATAATTTGTACCTATAAAACTTAGGTATAACTAGAGTCCCGCATCGAGTACCAATTTTTTCCATTGTCTTTCTTATTTTCGGATTTTTCTAGTTATACCTAAGCTTTATAGGTAAAAATTATAAATGTACTTAATTTAAAAAAAGCGATGTTTATAAGTTGTAAGTTCCCGTGTAGGTTATATCATGTTTGGGTCATTCTACTGAGTGATAAAAAAATAAAATAGTTTTTTAGTTTCACAAAATCAGTCATTTATTCAGTTATAATAAAGAGATACTACGCAAATATTGTCTAAAAAATAAAATTAGAGCTTAATAACAAACATTACCAGAATAATTGCACATTTTAGTAAGTATCACTTCGACAGGAGTGATTCTCATTTCAACATAAGTGACAGAATCTTACTTAATAAGAATAATCTTTAATATTAAAAGAAAAATAACAGCTAATCTTAACTGATTTTGCTTATAATTTTATAGTATAGCTAGTACAAATAATCAAATATGATTGATATAGATTCTAAAAATAAAAAAATAATTTTCTACAGAAGTGAAGTCATTTCTACAGTCACTTCGACAGGAGTGATTCTAATTACAACGTAAGGTAATATTTTATTAAACTAATCAACATTAATAGTAAAAGAAAAATAATAGTTGGTTTAAACTGCTTTTGGTTATAAGTAGATCCTATAACTTGTCAATATTATAACCAAATTAGGTTAAAAAGGCTTAAAAAATTAAAGAAAACATTTTCTACATAAGTAAAGTCATTTCTGTAGAATGTAAAGGCATTAATTATATTCTAATGTTCTTTTAGAAAATTTTTTCTTCGTCCAAAGACGTAAAAGACTTGCTGGCCACCAACTGAACTCTCTTCAAGTTCAATTTTAGTCATTTTTGCTTCCTATATGGTTCTTTCTGCTCTTTCTCAGACCGTTTCTTACCTGTAAATAAAGATAAGAATAGCCATGCAGTTTGTTCAGATAGCGGTAGCTTAAAGCCTATTTGGCAGGTGAGGATCGAGCCTAGGACTAAAAAAATGCTTATTTAGCTGAATCGGTCGGCAAAAATGCCATTATTTTTAATAAATATACAAAAATTACACTGTAGAAAATCAGTCACTTCTGTCGGTTAATGCCCTCAATTAGTGACGTGTAACATAAGATTACTAAATTACTGTAAAAACAGCATTTTTAGTATGTAAAAGCATAGCGAGAGTGTGCATTTTGCATAGAAGCTCATATTTTAGAAAGCATAAGCCCAAACCATCAGCTTTACCGACAGAAGTGAGTTCTACAGGAGTGAGTTTTATTATGAAAACACATATCCTGTACAAAATTTAAGGTAATAAGATTTAAATTTACCTGCCATTGATAATTGACTACTTAACTAATACGACTCTAAGGTTATCATATTCGTATATCACTTAATTAGTTTGTAGGATGAAGTACAGTGGTGACGTTTCAACTTCGACAGTGGTGTAGAATGCCGTTGCAACTTATTTTTATTCCGCCCAGGTGTCCATGTCCGAATTATGGCTGTGACTGATACTGACAGAACTTGGTAAAGTGTTGTCAGAGATAGAAATTTATGTTGCATTTTTAAAAATTAAACATTATTCTATTTTGGCAAACTATTTCTACAGGTGTGATTTTATTTTACGAACAATGTATAATGTTGAATAAAGTTAAAAATTAAGATTAATATTAAATATCAATAAAAGCTATAGTTACTTTGTAATATGCTTTATTGGTTTCTTTATGTTATTTATACATTATACCATTTTGAAATAATTTTAGAAGAATCTTTATGCTGATACTTGCTTTGCGAACATTCGACAGGACGTGAGCAATCACGTACTGTACCACCAAAAAAAAAGGAAAAGTATTTATTATTCAATTTGATCCCTATGTAAACTGTTAGACTTAGCGACAAAGTTTATAATATTAATATAAAAAGTATTAAAATTTAGGAACTACGACAGGTATTTCAAGCGAACACTTTTTTACTGACTCAGTAGAATGACCCGTTTAAGTTATTGTGTAGAGTTGTAGAGTTACGCAGTTGTATTATTTTGACAGCACTGTCCCGCTTTGGCAACTTACAGAGCGACGTCCTAGGTTGGGCGCCAATGCAACGTACTTAGTGTGACATTTTTATGTTGTACGATATTTTTACTCATCCAAACAAAGCCATCTGGTCTCAAGCTCTATAGAGTTTATAGACAAGTAATTTTCATAATGATATTAGGTATCATACTTTTATTTTCATGCGTCTTATTATTCATAGAAACATACTTACACCAAATCAAATGGCCCTCCCTAACCGCATAAATAAGGATCATGCAGGGGCCAAAAGTGCACCCCTCCAGTAAATTACACCATTTAAATATTCAGCTATATTATGCCTCTATAACCTTGTTCCATTTTCCCCCATACTTATGAACAGCACAGGTGCTACTTTACGTTACCACAGTATTACGGTTGCTGGTACGAACAAAAAAGTTGGGCAATTGTATCCTGTGCCGAACGATAGAAATGTTAAAAACCTTTAGCCTCACGTGTTTTCTCCTTTCCATAACATGGGGTAAAAACATGTATTTTCAAATGATCCCTTTAAAAATATAAGTTTAAATACAGCCTTTAATATTATATAGCATTGTAGTTAACTTTTGCTTAAGAAATTTAATATTGAACCAAATAACTCCGATATTTTTATAAGCATTCACCTGAAGAACAAAATTATAATTATATACAAAAATGTGCTTAAACAAAAGAACCCGTTCACTTAAAGTACAATAATAACAATCTATATATTCAACTAGGGACCACTTTATGACAAAATAACAATTTCATTTCAATTATGAAAACGTCATAACGCATCATAAAACATTGCTAGAGTCCTAACTTTTTAAATAAAGTTTCGTAAATTACTGTTTTCTATTATTCCATGTCGTTTCATAGAGTATAAAGGCTTACTTCAAATTTGCATAAATTTAACAATCACTTTTCGGGAAAAACGGGTAGAAAAACGTGCAGGAAAAATTATTCAAGAAGCCTTATGTCCAGGTGTGGAGATAATTATTAGAAAGGTATTGTATTTATTTAATAGGGAAGGCAGGAAATAATTTTCAATCAAAACATTCACACAAAGGGCATAACGGACATTCATCTATACCTGATACTGATCGTGCTGGTCTTACCAGCGGGGATTCCAAACGTAAAATAAATTAGAATGATTTTTTTTTCTTTGCGTTCCTCAGTGTACAATTAGACTGATCGTCTCAAGCTATCCCTGCTCCATTTTGCCAACTGTGTGAAAACCAAAAAGAAAACTCAAACATATTTAGAATAATGGTAGTGAATTAAAAAGCAATGTAAATTTAAGGAATGTAAATGCAATGAGTCCCTTTTCTAGACTTACTGAATATTTTTGCCTAATTAATTTCGTAGGTATTCAATTGTTCCACGTTTTACTTTCTTATAATCATAAATTTTAAGAAAGATCTTCCCCAGTTGAAATTTCAACATTTCGTATATTTTTTATTTAACTTTTTTATTGTTTTTGCATAATTTACTTTTTTAACTTTAGAACTATGTCGAAGAGAGTTTGTGAGATTCTTTTTTTTACGGAATATTTCGTTTTTATTTTGCATTGATTTACTTTGGTGTAAATTGAATTTGCAGCAGTTGATTAAATTATTTTCACATTGTTTTGTAAGTTTTTAAACTTTACTTTTTATTGTCTTCTCGAAATACGGATAATTTTTTAGTGTTTATTGTTCACGTTTGAACTGTAAATTGATAGAGCCTAGATGTAAATATAAAACAATATGTGGAAGCAGAGTAAATTCAGATTAAAATAAAATTAGTACGTTTAAAATTACACATTGTGGTCTTTGAACCACTGAAACCGATAAATTGACAATTATAAAATATTCTTAACAAAGATCCTACTAATAATAATAATTATAAATGCGAAAGTTGGTGAGGATGTATGGATGGATGGATGTTTGTTACTCTTCTCGGAAAAACTACTGAATCGATTTTGATGAAATTTGGAATAGGTAGTAGATAGGGTGAAGCCGCGGGCATCAGCTAGTAAGACTTAAAAATAGTTAGTAAATCGTCTAGGTATCAAGTTTTTTAAAACTCACCTTCTCTTTTCTTGGAGTGTCATAGATTCTCAGTAAGCTGATTAGCTTACTGAAAATCTATGATTGTTGAAAGTTGAAAGTATTGTATCCGTGTGGTGACGAAGTAATAATACAGTGTGTCACCACCCCATTTCATCCCATGGGTGTCGTAAAAACCAACTAAGGGACTATCCGTGAATATTATCTTTACGTAATAAAAAGAAGGAAAACTTGAAACAAAACCCTGTACCAATCCGTTTGGCTAGCAGGCCAAGTATCCCTCCGTCACGGGAGGCTCGTCCCTGCAGTGGGACATTAATGGGCTGTTATGATTATGATTGCAACAAAGGAAAAAAACGAAAATCATTTTGTAGCATTCTGCCTGTTCCATATAACTTGGTTTAAGTACGAAATATGTTCTTTCTCTTCACTTATATACCTCCGCTATGGGAAATTAAGAACATTGATACGAGTATAAAGACGAAGAAATACTTAGTGATAACGTTTACATTAAAAAGTTATGGAGACCAAACTGCAAACTCTTCACGTGTCGTTACACTCGATACTTGAACTTGCTATGAGAGCCTTACTATTTGTTACATTTTTAAAATAATGATTAAGGTTGAATAAATTTTTGCTTAATAGAAATTTCAATCAAAAATGATGCCTTGTCTGTTTATCAATCCCTTCAGGGAGTGTCAACTCGCAAATTGAATTCGGCCAAATTCACTCCTTCGCATAGTTATAACAGTAGTATCAACCCTTCTGATGTTTTCTCTCATCGCTAGAGGAGGCCATACAACTTGCTACGATGTTACGGTGTCAAAGACATACTAACGTTGATCCTCTATAGTAACTGACATGATAAATGTATCTCTGGTAAATGTACCTATGATCAAAAACGATAGACAGTTCGTAGCAACAACATAAGTTTAACTCAAACAACTAAAACGCAGTGACTTTTAAGTTCGTGGTAGTAGACTACCTACCTACCGTTGTCAGTACATTTTAAGCCGCAATCACAGACTATTGTCGCACCCGGTTTTAATAACAAGAACGTTACCTTGCCACTTCAAAAGTCGTAACTGTGACTTTTTGATATCATTCTGTTCATAGAGGCTCTGTTAAATGGTGTAATGGTTTTTAACGATCAAGTTTTGGTGATATTGTTTTTAATTTCTCTTGATTACTATTAGTGTTGTGACGAACTTCAAAAATAAAACTTAAAAAGAGTCTTAAAGCAGAAATAAATTACAATGACGTTATCGCATTATGAATGTAGGTTTAGTATGTTTACCTTTTTAGTAAGTTTTATTGAATAAAAGATTTTTTATAGTACTTAATAATGATACTTAGTGAATCATTTCTGGAACGGGGTTCTCTTCAGTAGTAAATCACTGAAGAAATGCAATTCCTAAAGTGAACTTGCCATTCTAAATAGCCCAAACACCTAGGTATATAGACAGTGTCACAAACTTTTAGCTTCAAAACACTTTTATGTAGGATTTTCATAAAATTTACGAAAATGTTGCGTGCATGTTATGTTAGAATTATTTCTTACCTAATTTGTTATTTTACACAGAATTCACAACAATAGGTTCTTGTCTCTTTAAACCATTGCGTTGCGTGATATTTAAATATAAATTTTACGGATGCTGTCAGTTGCAGCAAACAAAACAAAATGCAAAAAGTAATGTTTAATGTTCAACTTAACACCTTCTAAATCATCATAATAATGGAAATGATGGGCGTCGGAAGATGTTCCACAATTTACTTAATAGTTTTCTATTTACTAAACTCATGATAAAGGGGTAGTGACACTCCCTAGTAAAAAGTTGTAAAAAAATACAACCTAATTGAGAACTTTAGCTTTTAAGGTGTATGTACAGCAGTGGCGAAGGGTGGATTTTTATAAAAGGGAAGCCGAAGATTCCGTGGACTTTCGTTCTACTTTATATTACTATTATTCTGTAGTTCATAGGTATTCGTAGGCGCCCCAAAGTGCGCCGGCGTTTCTTATATTTATAATTTAATTTCACGATGTTTTATCACACAACACATTATTATGGATAGACAATATAATCTAACACTATTAACGTGTCCCTTATAACAACAAACTATTAAATTTGCTGATAAATAATACAAACAAGTACATACTTACAAAAATATTCCATAGGATCCCAACGCACTACGACAAAACAAAGTCAACCAATGCATAACACATAATACACAATCATAAATAATTAAACATACAAATTCTACTACTTTAAAGTACGTAGTACATAATTACCTCAATGACTTTAAACAAGAAAGCGAATTTTATAACCTATTTGCAGAAAATAAATAATTCTGTTTTTTCTTCTAATGGTCCTATCGTTTACCGATGATTCTGCCAAAGTCAAGATGGAGAGAATAAAAAAATAAAAACAAATAAATATAATTAAAAGCTGAAAATTCAGAAGAAAGACTGATTTCTATCAGATTGAAATTTTTTTTTTTTAAATCTCATTTATTTAAAGATAGCCATACATCGTATAGATTTAAATAATTGATAAAAACAAAAAGGAATGGCAAATTAAGTACTTAACGTAAAATGAAATGAAACTTCGTTACAATTGGTCGGTCCACTGGTTGCAATAGTGCTTTCTCGCTCTCGCAATGTTGTAGTTGTATCTTTTATCCTTGTCATAAGCCGGTGGCCATCGGCTTATATGGTACCTTAGATCGACGAAGACAAAGTGTCACGTGGCCGTACGATTTCCGTACGTATTGTTGTACTGGATTCCTAATTTCGCGACCGGCTTACCGCGCCCCGCGCATGCGCGCTTTAGGTACTCCCTGACTGACCCATAACAAGTGGTTAGTTGACAACCTTTAATTACTAGATGGCGTTATGAGTACGTAAATAATCATAATATTGAAAATTATTATTACTATAATTTTGTATTATTATTGCGATTTACGTAAGAGAATACTTTTTTGTTTTATATTATTTTGTATTGAGTGGATGTTGCATCATTGATTTATAATTGATTAATAGACAATGCTAAGCGGTTTTTGCAAAGGTAAGCCGGTAGGAATCGAGTTATATGGACACTTCGCCACTAATGTACAGTCAGAGCCAAAAATATGTAAATACCACAAAATCTCATAAGACGTCACCATTAACAAGAACATATATACATGTATTCAAATAAGTGTTCATATTATGTACACATTGTATTGTTAATAAATATGTATTCAATAGGTAACATATTGTATTTTTGTATTGTATGTTTGGTGGTGACATATTGTATTTTTACTCCGTCACCACATTAGACGAAATAATTCGTAATTATTAAGTTACAATCTGTTTATCGCGGCTTTACCTACGTAAATATCGGTTATCGTGAAAGATATCGTGCTTTTATTTCCTTCCAAGTTCTACTCTACATCTGTACCAAATTTTGTTATCAAAAACCTAGTACTTACTTAGTTATTTACATTTCTTTTTTTATTCTACTAAAACACTATATTTTAGCGGGATAGTGTTTAGCATATTATTAGAGTATTCACCGTTATAAAAAGTGTGTTATTTCAACTTATCAAATTTAGCTAAATTGGTTCAGACATTTGGGCGTAAAAAAGCGTGAGCTTAAATTTTATAGTATAATTCTAGTAATACTCGTACCAAAATATTGTTTACGCTACAACGACTCTTTTCTAAGGAAAACAAAACAAGTGCTGAGACAAATACATGCACATACATTAAGTTTACCTTTAGTATGAAGTGCGTGGATATTACAATATTTATCAGTCCCTACGAATGTCTTTGATAACACGTGTATTCTGTAGAATAGGAATACTCAATGCAATCTCATGTTGTTTGCGTAGGTATATTTGCTTTAGTGGATTTTATAATACTAAACATGAAATTTTCATTTTTTTTTCTGTGTGGGTCGCAGTTTTTGATCTGTGTAGGTAATATGAAAGATCATCAACCAAAAAACAAATTATCATTTTAATGAAACTAAAGTTCAAAACAATGTTGGATAAATGCCCAAACAGGCTGTTCACCGCCGAAGAAGACACAAGTTTGGACATGTATTTAATTTTTTTTTGAAATTTGATCACGATATGAAAGATTACTACTAAAAATAACCCATGTTTTTGTTTAGTCCTTGACGTTTTTTCAAGAAATACTAAGTTCACTATTTAATAAATGTATTCATTTACAGCAATTTAAATACGCATTATAACAAGTACAGAAGAAAATAACTATACTGTATTTCAGATCTTATGGGTACGGTGACGTTTAGTATTTGTCATTACTAGAGATGTAGTAACAATAGAATCGTTTTTAAAAATACCGATTCTATATCTAACCGATATAATTTACAAACAAGAATAAATCGATTATGGGTACAAAATAAGAAACTAATCTTTTTTAAAATATTTATTAATTATGCCGAATCAATGCGTGATTCATCTGATGAACAGCTTAAATATATAAGTAAAAATCTACTAAATTGTCTAATTTGATGTCTCTTCCTCTCACAGTCATGAAGTATTAGATTTTTGTTTTTTCCAATCATCGGCAGTTACGTGGTCATAGGTTACAGGCCTCTTTTAATAATGACATCATCAAGATTTTATCGCTATGACGTACGAATCCCGCCAAAAAAAAACTTGCGGCCTATCCTCGTAAAAACTAATACTGAGTTATAAGACAACTGAAATTATTATATTAATTTCTATGATTATAAAAAAAAATTAATCGATTTAATCAATTTTATAAAAAACCATTCGATTTTAACAATTTTATTGTGTCAATCTCTATTGAAATTCGTTCCGAGTCGCGCATACGATTTTAAAATTTATATGTTTATATTTTACATATTAGGGTTGAAGGTGGAATATAAAACAAATATTTCATATAATTTAATTGTATATAAACGTCTAAATGATATTTTTAATTTTTTATCAGTTCGGATTCATAAATTGATAGCTTTTATTTTTAAATTCTACAAAAGTAAAATAAGTAACATGGAAAAGATCAAATGTCACCGTACCTTTCCTGTCTGATAAAGACTATACTGTACAGTAACAGTACTACCAAAAAAGAATACCTATATCCAAGTTTAATCTTCTCCAATTAGAACTAAAAACATTTAAATCTAATTTCATTAACTTTTTTAATTGTATAATATTATTATGTCACAAAAGACAGAGCTATACCAATTATTTCAAATTAATATTAGAAGATTAAAGTTTAGATAGTTTTAAGTTATTGAGCCTTCAGTAATTTAAAGTTGTAATTATTACTAACTGCTCGATTGCACCTGTCGCGTCTGTAATGAATTGTATTAAATTTAGATAATTTGTAACCTAAGTTCAAAACAGACATCATGATAGAGAAATTGAGAATCATTTTTAGAATTCCGTACCAGTTTTGAAAAAACGGAACCCTTATAGGATCACTTCCGTCCGTCCGTCTGTCCGTCCGTCTGTCCGTCCGTCCGTCTGTCTGTCAAGACCATTTATCTCAGGAACGCGTGGAGGTATCAAGCTGAAATTTTCACCAAATACTAAGGCTTGTTGCCTCTTAGTGCCGTAAAAAAATCAAACTGCTAATCCAACGCAATCAAGAGATATTGCCATTTTTGTCGAAAATTTAGAGGGGTAAAGGCAAAAACCTACAGGGTACTTCCAGTCTACCTACAAACTTGAAATTTGGCATGAAGCAAGGTCTTGTTGTACATGTAATGGGAAAATTCCGAAAACCTTAAACTTTTACTTCAATCATATTATATTTTGATTTCATAGAATTTTGGCGGGAAAGCTGAGTCACGTGACCTGTGACGTCATAGAATTTTAGTCACGTGACCTGTGACGTCATAGAATTTTGGTCACGTGATCCGTGACGTCATAGAATTTTGACAGATGAGTTGTGACGTCACAGAGTTTTTGACAGAATATGATTTGTGACGTCATATTATTTTGGCGGGAAAATATAAGAATTTTGACATAATATAACAATATAAAAATTGCTGTCAATTTTGACAGATAGGCGTGACGTCATAGAATTTTTGACAGATGAGTCGTGACGTCACATAATTTTGGCGGGAAAATATATTTTGACAGCTAAGTCGTGACGTCATTGAATTTTTGACAGATGAATCGTGATGTCACATAATTTGTGACGTCATAGTATTTTGGCGGGAAAATATTTTTTGACAGCTGAGTCGTGCCGTCATTGAGTTTTGGCGGGAAAAATAGTATTTAAACAGCTGAATCCTGACGTTATCACAATTTGGCGGGAAAATAAATAGGTTTGTACGGAACCCTCGGTGCGCGAGTCAGACTCGCACTTGATCGGTTTATTATTTATATGTATATGCACACAAATTTGTCGTAAAAAAAAGCGCCTTTTGCCAATAAGTATTAATGTCCATACACAACAGATTTGCATAGAGCGCAATTCGTACCCGAGACCTCAGCGAAGTAGTTTTGCAATAAAATTAGTAGTAAGTAGTAAATATTACTTAACATTTTTAAATATTAAAATTCTTAGTATTAAAGAATCTTTATAGTTAAAGCTACCAACCAACCAAGTATAAAGAAAGACAACGTCGCTTATGCTCATGGGAATCGAACAACAACCACAGATATAACTTAAAGCGAAATGGAGTTTCGCTTGTAACCAATAAAATATTTGTAGTTGAATTCTATTCAAGAACGTCTTGTAGACGTTCTTGAATAGAATTCAACTACAAATATTTAGAGTTTATTTATCGAAATAAATCGAAAAACAATGAATAAAATTTGAAATTCATTGCAAAATTCGAACCTGTGACTGTTATGTGGCCAATAACACAAAATTTCAAGCTCAAGTCAGGACTTTTGTCTATTGCAAATTTTGTCCATTTTGAGTATTATATCGAAATGATCCTGATGTTTTGATAATTTATTTTTTTAAATTGTATTCCATTTTTGAAAGAGCTAAGAATAATATAAACGTGCTTCTTTGCCTTTGACTCCCTTGTAGGCAAAGCGGTCATGTTAGCGGCTGCGTGCACGAGGTAGTGTATTCGAATTCCGTGTAAGATATTAGGCGGAGGCTTATTTAAGTATGACGTCGACTGTTCTTTGTATTTTCCGATATTTAGATATCTTCTATGAAAACTGTAAATGTATTAGTTACATCAAAGGCCAATTATACTAAAGTTTTCCTTTAGCATAATGGCCTTAAAATAAAAGGAATGCATATAGATAATTAATTTCTTATATTAATTTATCTTTATATTAATTATAACTACACATAAGCATTAAATACACATCTCTAAGTTTACGACCACTGAGGTAAGAGAGCAAACAGGTTTATATATACTTACGTTTTTTTTTTATTTTATGATGATTGTTTTCTTGTGTTCACTTCTGGAATTTACTGCCATCTTAATTTATAAGTACGAATGTTTTTTTTTATTATTTAGTCTATAGAAGTTTCTGTTAATTAAATAGAACAGTAACTACTGTTCATAAGAATATACATACAGAACTCTGTATAAATAAAAGCCAAAAGCATTATTTTATCCGTGGCAAATAAGAAATTATTGTTTATAACAATACTGACAAAAGAATTAGTTAAAAAAAAATATCAAACTTATTTGTTCAACCATATTTTTTTGATTAGTACTCGTACAGTCAGCTGCAAAGAAATCTAACCCCTTTAGCGCACTGATATATGCTTAAAGGAGGTTAGACCTATAGCAGTAACAACAAGCGTTATAAAGTAAATTAATATGTAAACCATAGAAAAATCTGAAAAAAATCTTAATTTTTGTTACTCCTAAAACAACGTTTATCGAAAGAATCTTATCATAATTATTAATTCCGTTGCGGTCACATTTCAATTATTTACCCACAAAATAAATAAACTCTACACACAATATTGTTCCAAACATACCTAGAGGGCCGTAACCTTAATGCAGTTTAAATAATCTACAAATAACAAATAAATACAGATCGCGTATTGAAAACTTAAAGGAAAGTTCCGATAAACAAGAATGCATGTGCTTTGGAGCAAAACGAAAGATAAAATATTCAAGAACTGAATTCAAACGGCAATATTTACATTTAGTATAGAAGGTGGCCTTTTAACATGGATATACTGGAATAATATGTGATACGTGTAGTAGAATAAGATCTCAATTAAATGGATTTAGTTAAAAAAGAAAGAATTTTAGTGTTAACAATTTAATCTTGCAGTTTTTCTTGAGATTGAATTATTTTATCGTTTGATGGAAATAGTAAGTTAATTAAATATTCACACTATGCCATCTTGTCCCAAACCAAACCTAGCTTAAACTCTGAATACAAATAAACATTATGTTAGTATTTTTTTGTAAAGTTAATAATATTTCTCACAAAAATATCCAGACCAAATCCAACAGTCATGTTTATGCACACACATCTTTGACTTGAGCAAGGATCTAACCCATACTTTAGTCGCGTTTGGTCCAAAATGCGTTAAGTCTAAACCACATGCACCCATGACCAGAATGCTGATATTAACTTTCTGTATTTTTGTCTTGTAGTTAATTATACATTTTGAGTTAATAATTCGGTAGACGTCGATAGTCGATAGTCGTCAGTGACGGAGTAAAAATACAATATTTCACTACCCCATGTCATCTCATGGGTTTCGTGAAAACCGATTATGGGACTTTCCGTTAATAATAACTATACGAAATAAAAAGAAGTAAAACTTGAAATTAAACCCTATACCAATTCGTCTGGCCAGCGTGGTATTATTAGGCTAATTATCCCTCCGTCACGGAAACACGCCTGTCCCTGCAGTGGGGCATTAACGGCTGTTAGGAATTTCCCTCCGTATCGAAAGGTTATTCCCATTAAGAATTCGAAACGTTCCAAAATCAAAATACGCCGACCAGTCATGCACACTGATCAGTAGGCTACAAGAATAAAGAAAAAAAAACCAAAACTTACAAACTAAAGGCATATTGTTGTTAGTACATTTGCCGAGTCAGAACTTAGTCCAAAGGAACATTATAATGTAGCCAACGTTAACATATAACTTTGCTTATTTTCCAACAGCAGCCGAACGCCGGAGGAATTCTAATGTAGCTATCACAGCACCCTACAGACTGTATTTATTTAGCTTAGTACTTGTATTTGCGTCATTACTTCTATTTTTATTTGCATACTAGACTGTGCCTTGGAGTTAGAATTTATGTTTCTTCTTAAATGAATACCATTCACATACCTAGAACTGTTACTCTTGTAACCTGGATTCACAATGAACAAGATTAAGGATAAAAAAAGAAATATTGGAAGAAATAGTAGTTTTCTTCAACTTCTTCATAGACAAAAACTGTCTTACTTATAAAAATTTTCTTATACAGTGGTTATACACATGAATACTTATTCCTTGAATAGGAGCGTAATAGCTGTTTATACACTACTTGACTAATAAACCAGGTCTAAGCATTGAGTAACTATCAATTCGTTATGACACTGACTACTGGCAATACAAAAAAACAATAAATGTATAACATGCCTACTATGCTTTGAAATAATCCGACGGCAAGGAAAGGCTCACCGATTCAGAAGACAATCAAAAGAAGGAAAAAAATACAGAAAATTCTAGACCATTGTCGTAATAATAGACCATGTTTTCCAACCTCGCTGTAGGAAATCTGTCCCTGCAATGGTACATATATAACAGAAAACAACTAAAGATTGGTATAAATTAGAATTATGCATATCTATGCAACACACACACATAAATGGTCTATACCAAGGTTATCCTTATCCATCCATATTTAAATCTTCAGCCCTTTGCCCAAATTAAATTTAACGCACCTGTTGTATTGTCTTGACTTCCATGATATTACAATAATCCATTAACTTGAAATTGGTACGGTTCGCAAATAAATTTAATATAAGAAATACATAAAACTTATAACCATACGATGAAAAATTTGTACCGAGTTCTCTTTTAGAGACAACTATTTTAATATAATTGAAGAAGATCAACTATAAATATATGATTTTTGCCACATAATATCTTACTATGGCGCTGAAAATTTGTTCTAAAAATGAAGAAGTCATTTAATATCTTGTATAGACTAGATTTGCGACTAGAAAATTCATTTTCAATCGAAAACTCCTTCAGACCAAACTAGATTCGATTCAAACGTTATTTTCTGACTGTACTAGTTAACAATACAATTCGTGCTTGTCGCTAGAAGCACCCAGAAGGGTGGGCATTGCCTTATACCAACGCCGCGGCACGAATAAACGTACTCGTTCAACGGACATTTGCATCAGAAAGTAAATTGATTTATCATACGACTCGAATTGTGAATTAAATGCTCGAAATTTAATAATATTTTGATATTTAAAATCTATCTCGCATGTGAATTTGTTTTTTTTTTAATTACTTTTTTAACACCAAAGTCATCACAAAATGTCATAACATCTTCTTGTTCATTTAAAATCAAATCTCATATTATAAGTCAACCTAGAGAGCTAAGCTTACCATGCCTAAATCGTGAACTCCAAGAATGACAATTCGAAGAAGTCAGACACTCTGTAGACCAAGGATCAAGGAGTTGGGCACTAAAACTAAATACTTAATTTCTTGATATTACAGAGAAAAAGAAAATTTTCATCCTTGTAAACATTATCAAACGTTCCGTTTCGAATTGTCGGTGACGCCTTAACATCAGATAATTACTCAATTTCCGAAATCGTAGCGACTTAAACAAATATTATCAGGAAAATACGCCATAAATTTGCCGTTTCTCGAAATCAATGACAATATACCTCATTAACTTGGCTATGTCATTTACCCTCGGGAGTGTGTGTAAGTACCATTAGTAAGAAATTTAAAAAAACATACTTCACCCTACTTGTGTGGCTCTCGAAAAAAATACCTACGAACGATTATTCGCGGTACTTTAAAACCGATTTACGTAATTTCTCTTTGGGTTTCGGCGGTTGATTTGTACGACTTTACTGGATTGCAATTATTAGTATTGACGATTTCTGAAATATATAATGCAACGTATGTATGTAGTAATCAATATCTATACTCTATACTATTATATTAAGCTGAAGAGTTTGTTTGTTTGTTTGAACGCGCTAATCTCAGGAACTACTTCTTCGAATTGAATTTAGTTTTTAGTTTTGGATAGACCATTGATCGAGGATAACATCAAGCTATGAGAAAAAAATATTTTTTCAAATTTAGGGGGCCTACTCAGAAGGCTCATGATCACTCAGAGGGCAATGGAAAGACCTATGTTGTAGCCTGACCTATGAACCTACTCAGAAGGCTCATGGTGTCTCAGAGGGTAATGGAGAGAACTATGTTGTAGCCTGACCTATGGGCCTAATCAGAAGAATCATGGTCACTCAGAGGGCATTGGAGAGAGCTATGTTGTAGCCTGACCTATATGGGCCTACTCAGAAGGCTCATGGTCACTCAGAGGGCAATGGAGAGAGCTATGTTGTAGCCTGACCTATGGACCTACTCAAAAGGCTCATGTTCACTCCAGAGGGCAATGGAGAGAGCTATGTTGTAGCCTGACCTATGGGCCTACTCAGAAGGCTCATGGTCATTCAGGGGCATTGGAGAGAGCTATGTTGGAAGTTTCCCTGCGTGATCGAATCAAAAATGAGGAGATTCGCAAGAGAAATAATATAATATAAATTAAGTTAATAATAACTATACGAAATAAAAAGAAGTAAAACTTGAAATTAAACCCTATACCAATTCGTCTGGCCAGCGTGGTATTATTAGGCTAATTATCCCTCCGTCACGGAAGCACGCCTGTCCCTGCAGTGGGGCATTAACGGCTGTTAGGAATTTCCCTCCGTATCGAAAGGTTATTCCCATTAAGAATTCGAAACGTTCCAAAATCAAAATACGCCGACCAGTCATGCACACTGATCAGTAGGCTACAAGAATAAAGAAAAAAAAACCAAAACTTACAAACTAAAGGCATATTGTTGTTAGTACATTTGCCGAGTCAGAACTTAGTCCAAAGGAACATTATAATGTAGCCAACGTTAACATATAACTTTGCTTATTTTCCAACAGCAGCCGAACGCCGGAGGAATTCTAATGTAGCTATCACAGCACCCTACAGACTGTATTTATTTAGCTTAGTACTTGTATTTGCGTCATTACTTCTATTTTTATTTGCATACTAGACTGTGCCTTGGAGTTAGAATTTATGTTTCTTCTTAAATGAATACCATTCACATACCTAGAACTGTTACTCTTGTAACCTGGATTCACAATGAACAAGGTTAAGGATAAAAAAAGAAATATTGGAAGAAATAGTAGTTTTCTTCAACTTCTTCATAGACAAAAACTGTCTTACTTATAAAAATTTTCTTATACAGTGGTTATACACATGAATACTTATTCCTTGAATAGGAGCGTAATAGCTGTTTATACACTACTTGACTAATAAACCAGGTCTAAGCATTGAGTAACTATCAATTCGTTATGACACTGACTACTGGCAATACAAAAAAACAATAAATGTATAACATGCCTACTATGCTTTGAAATAATCCGACGGCAAGGAAAGGCTCACCGATTCAGAAGACAATCAAAAGAAGGAAAAAATTACAGAAAATTCTAGACCATTGTCGTAATAATAGACCATGTTTTCCAACCTCGCTGTAGGAAATCTGTCCCTGCAATGGTACATATATAACAGAAAACAACTAAAGATTGGTATAAATTAGAATTATGCATATCTATGCAACACACACACATAAATGGTCTATACCAAGGTTATCCTTATCCATCCATATTTAAATCTTCAGCCCTTTGCCCAAATTAAATTTAACGCACCTGTTGTATTGTCTTGACTTCCATGATATTACAATAATCCATTAACTTGAAATTGGTACGGTTCGCAAATAAATTTAATATAAGAAATACATAAAACTTATAACCATACGATGAAAAATTTGTACCGAGTTCTCTTTTAGAGACAACTATTTCAATATTATAATTGAAGAAGATCAACTATAAATATATGATTTTTGCCACATAATATCTTACTATGGCGCTGAAAATTTGTTCTAAAAATGAAGAAGTCATTTAATATCTTGTATAGACTAGATTTGCGACTAGAAAATTCATTTTCAATCGAAAACTCCTTCAGACCAAACTAGATTCGATTCAAACGTTATTTTCTGACTGTACTAGTTAACAATACAATTCGTGCTTGTCGCTAGAAGCACCCAGAAGGGTGGGCATTGCCTTATACCAACGCCGCGGCACGAATAAACGTACTCGTTCAACGGACATTTGCATCAGAAAGTAAATTGATTTATTATACGACTCGAATTGTGAATTAAATGCTCGAAATTTAATAATATTTTGATATTTAAAATCTATCTCGCATGTGAATTTGTTTTTTTTTTAATTACTTTTTTAACACCAAAGTCATCACAAAATGTCATAACATCTTCTTGTTCATTTAAAATCAAATCTCATATTATAAGTCAACCTAGAGAGCTAAGCTTACCATGCCTAAATCGTGAACTCCAAGAATGACAATTCGAAGAAGTCAGACACTCTGTAGACCAAGGATCAAGGAGTTGGGCACTAAAACTAAATACTTAATTTCTTGATATTACAGAGAAAAAGAAAATTTTCATCCTTGTAAACATTATCAAACGTTCCGTTTCGAATTGTCGGTGACGCCTTAACATCAGATAATTACTCAATTTCCGAAATCGTAGCGACTTAAACAAATATTATCAGGAAAATACGCCATAAATTTGCCGTTTCTCGAAATCAATGACAATATACCTCATTAACTTGGCTATGTCATTTACCCTCGGGAGTGTGTGTAAGTACCATTAGTAAGAAATTTAAAAAAACATACTTCACCCTACTTGTGTGGCTCTCGAAAAAAATACCTACGAACGATTATTCGCGGTACTTTAAAACCGATTTACGTAATTTCTCTTTGGGTTTCGGCGGTTGATTTGTACGACTTTACTGGATTGCAATTATTAGTATTGACGATTTCTGAAATATATAATGCAACGTATGTATGTAGTAATCAATATCTATACTCTATACTATTATATTAAGCTGAAGAGTTTGTTTGTTTGTTTGAACGCGCTAATCTCAGGAACTACTTCTTCGAATTGAATTTAGTTTTTAGTTTTGGATAGACCATTGATCGAGGATAACATCAAGCTATGAGAAAAAAATATTTTTTCAAATTTAGGGGGCCTACTCAGAAGGCTCATGATCACTCAGAGGGCAATGGAAAGACCTATGTTGTAGCCTGACCTATGAACCTACTCAGAAGGCTCATGGTGTCTCAGAGGGTAATGGAGAGAACTATGTTGTAGCCTGACCTATGGGCCTAATCAGAAGAATCATGGTCACTCAGAGGGCATTGGAGAGAGCTATGTTGTAGCCTGACCTATATGGGCCTACTCAGAAGGCTCATGGTCACTCAGAGGGCAATGGAGAGAGCTATGTTGTAGCCTGACCTATGGACCTACTCAAAAGGCTCATGTTCACTCCAGAGGGCAATGGAGAGAGCTATGTTGTAGCCTGACCTATGGGCCTACTCAGAAGGCTCATGGTCATTCAGGGGCATTGGAGAGAGCTATGTTGGAAGTTTCCCTGCGTGATCGAATCAAAAATGAGGAGATTCGCAAGAGAACCAAAGTAACGGACATAAACGGTTAAAGTAGCGACAAGCAGGGCACATAGCGCGGAGAACCAACAGCTGTCTGGGCAGAAAGATTCTGGAATGGCGACCGCGTACCGAAAAGCGCTGGTGTGGACGGCTGGAAGCCGATGGATGAGGGAGGCACAGGACCGCACAAGATGACAATACTTGGAGAAGGCATATGTACAACAGTTAACGTCGATTGGCTGATATGATGATGATGAATAAACTTTGTATGAATTATACAAGTTTTTTTTATTTCATTTCAATATTGCCCCAATATTTCCCTGTATCACTCTAAGAGGTTATGGGCCCAGAGTGCGAAAAGAAAAATAAATTCCGAGGGCGATAGCAAAAGCTAGATCTATATAGAAAATGGCGTCTACTAGTACAGAAAAATTTTCACAACTAAAACCGGAAAACTTTAATAATTGGATCTATAGAGTTCAGTGTATATTGGATGAAAAACAGTTAATGCATACTATAAATACAAACGACGAAACAAAATGTAATAGTGAAGAGTTTGTGAAAGAAAATGCCAGAGCAAAGAGCATAATTGTAAAATGCATTCCAGATAAATACTTAAATGTAATAAAAGGTTGTGAAACTGCCAAAAATATGGTAGAAGTTCTGAAAAATATGTTCGAGAGGAAAAGCATCATCTCAATCATACATTTAAGGCGCAAGTTACTTAACCTCAGACAGTCAAGTCAGGAAAAACTTGAGGACTATTTTGAAAAATTTGAAAGCATCATAAGAGAACTTGAATGTAATCAGGAGAAGTTAAATGACAGGGACAAAATCGCATGCTTACTAACAGGTTTGGACTCAAAATATGACACAGTAATAACAGCCATAGAGTGTAATAGCGATATGTCAGGTGTGTCAGCAGACATAAAATTAGATTTTGTGAAACAGCGACTTTTGGATGAAGAACTAAAATTGAACGAAAAGAATTCAAACATAAATTCAGGTACAGAAACAGCGTTTGTAACATGTAATAAATGCAATAAACGTGGTCACATTGCGAAGTATTGTTGGTCCAGTCGAGGACGTGGCAGCAGTAACAACAGAGGCCGAGCAAGAGGATATAAAGTTTATCAGAACACACAGCCTAAACAGCAATATGAAGGAAGTTTAGAAGCAAATACAGCTTTAAGACAGAGTGATTATACATTTATATCGACTTGTAATGAAAATTGTTATTCTGTTAGATCAAACTTAAATAATAATGAAACTACAAATATTGAATGGGTGATAGATTCAGGTTGTACAGAGCATTTAATTAATGAAAACTTTGAAAAGTACATGTTTAATATTCAAAAACTTGAAATTCCTATGAAAATTTATATTGCAAATGGTGATTATATTTTAGCTGAAAAGAAAGGTTCTATTAAAATGTTTAATAATTATTCAGAAATAAGCTTGGTGGCACTAATTATAAAGAAACTAAGTTTTAATTTGTTGTCAGTAAAACAATTGGTAAATAAAAATCATATTATCAAATTTCATAAAAGCAATGTAATTATTCAAAAAGAAAATACACAGGATTATTTGAAAGGTATACTTGAAAACAAATTGTTCAAATTAAAATTAGGAATATGTTTAAGTGCTGTATGTAATAATGCTTTAACTTCAGATGATTTGTGGCATCGTAGGCTTGGTCATTTAAACAGGAGATGTCTACGTAAAATGAGTCTCCCAGCGAGTAGTAAAACATGCACTCCTTGTATACTAGGTAAGTCCACTAGATTACCCTTTGTTCCTGTAACCAGACCAAGATCAACTCATATAGGCGAGTTAATTCACACTGATGTTCCCGGACCAAGTAGAGTATCTGGAATTAACGGTGAGTTATATTATCAAGTTATTATTGATGATTATTCGCATTTTTGTGTAACCTATGTATTGAAAAATAAGAGTGAAGCTACTTCAAATGTTATAGATTATATTAGAAAATTTGAAACACAAACAAACACCAAAGTAAAGAACATTAGATGTGACAATGGTGGTGAATTTAAAAACCGTAAATTAGATGATTTTTGTAAGCAAAAAGGTATAGTTACACAATACACTTTACCTTACTCACCTCAGCAGAATGGTGTATCTGAGCGGATGAATCGTACTCTGTATAATAGAGCACGGACATTACTGTTAGAAACAGGACTTCCAAAACATTTGTGGAGTGAAGCTATAATATGTTCTACTTATCAGTTAAATCGTTGTCCATCATCAGCTATAAACTTCAAAACTCCTGCAGAAATTATGTATGGCAAGAATGATTTGTCGAGATTAAAAGTGTTTGGTAGTACATCATGGGTAGTTACAATGCCTAGACATGGTAAACTTGACCACAGAGCAAGAGAAATGTATATGGTAGGATATGCACCTAATGGATATCGCATGTGGGATCCTGAAATAAATGAAGTAATAGTGTCTCGTGATGTAAGAATGGATGAGAATAATTTTTGCTACAAAGAAAGAAAAGATAATAAAAATCTCTATAATAAAAATGTAGAAGAAAGTTCGGATGATGATGAAGAACGAGAAAAAGGTATAGATAAAAACAAAGAAGCTAAAGTATGTGAGAAAAATTATGAACAAATGAGAGAAATAGAGATAGAAACAAGTAGACCACAACAAAAAGAAAATGAAAACATACAAAACCAAGAAAGTTCACAACAACAAAACTTTAAAAGGTCTGAAAGAAACAAGAAACAACCAAGCTATTTAAAGGATTATATTTTGGAAGAAGAGTTTGCTGATTGTAGTGATATGTCTAATATAGCATACTGTCTTATAAGTGATTCTGATCCATTAACATACAGAGAAGCTATAAACAAAGGAAAAGAATGGGAAAAAGCAATAGAAGCTGAAATTAAGTCACTAGAAAGTATGGAAACATGGACAGAAGCAGAACTACCAAAGAGTGAAAAAGCTATTGATACAAAATGGGTGTTTAGAACCAAACAAGATGATAACAAGAAGGCAAGACTTGTGGCTAAAGGTTTCCAAATAAATAACACATATAATGTGTATTCACCTGTAGCTAGAATGTCTACAATCCGAATGATGTTTAGTTTTGCAGTACAAGAAAATCAACAGATGAAACAGTTTGATGTACCAACAGCATTTCTTAATGGTGAACTTAATGAAGATGTGTACATAAAACCACCTGAAGGAGTGAGAGTAGAAAAAGGAAAAGTATTAAAACTCAAGAAGGCTCTTTATGGTCTGAGACAAGCTCCAAAATGTTGGAATGAGAGATTTCACAACTTCATTACTGTACAAGGGTACGAACAATCTAAATATGACTTTTGTTTGTACATGAAAAATAAAACTTTACTTTTGATATGGGTTGATGACATACTAATACTAGGAAACGATAAAGAAACATCAAAAACAGTAGAGAAATTAAAAGAAGAATTTAAAATTAAAGATCTAGGAAATGTAAAGGAGTATCTTGGAATGGAAATTAAATTTAATCGCGGACAAAGTCGCGTTTTACAGCTAGTGTATAATAAATACCATGGTAATGAATTCACTCTTATAATAAATTAGTAATTAAAGAATCAGCACGACATGGTCTCGGTGTCGATAAACCAATTCGATTCTGGTCAGACCTAGACGATACTTTCTTGGTGTTCTGTCAGACAACTGAGCGATGTTATTTTAATAAAAGAATTGTCTTAAATATGGATATAATTAAGACAATTCTTTTTTTCAATTCTAAATCCTGGATAATCTATCCTATATCCTATCCAGGAATAATGATAGATTATCCAGGATTTATTATATTAAATAGAATCAAAAAGTACTCAAAACTATTTCAAAAATTCATTCACAAACAAACTCAATATTTATAAAAGAATAAGTAAAAATAAATACATCGCTTGATAGACAGGTAAGTAAAGATCATTTGGTATAAAACCGCATGACTGATGAATGCTAGCGAAATTTATGACAGATACTAGATAGTGGTTACGTCACTGTGTTACTATTTACGTACAAAATCGTACACACATTCATCTGGAAATTGCGTATATTGTTCTGAATGCTTATTTTGGAAGTATACGGTGTGATAGTGACGTCAGGGTGGCAGCTTTTCTTTTTAATAATCGACACCAATTAACAGTGACATCTAGTCCCAAATTAAGCTGAGCTTGTACTATTAGTACTAGACAACGAATAAACATACATAAATACTAGATTTTTTATAAATACAACATATTATATACAAAATATTTTGTTTGTTCATATAAGGGCTTACAGTACATATGTACTTGCTTATACAGGCTTTATAGCTTCTTATAAATATGCCTTAAGACTTTATGTTAAACACAACTTTATACTTAACCCAGTTGGACCGACCGACCCATGTATGGGTTTCGGTAAATAGAAAATTCTGCCCCCTTTATACGGTTTTATTAAAACAATTTATAAATACTTTTGGAATCGACAGTTAATGACTGTTAGCTGTGATGACAAAATAGGTAGTAAATTTAATTATTTGTAGTTGTTTTTTCCAAGTGAAAATATCTGTAGTGAATATGGTAAAACATGTCCCTAAAAAAGTGAAATTATATTACATATATTGTTACATTTCTATAAATATAATATCAAAAATATAAAGTTTGAAACATAACAATATTTATATTACAAAGAAAATTCATTTTTTTACTATGAAAATCACTGTTATTTTGCTGAATATCTTAGGAACCCATACATGGGTCCGTCGGAACAACCACGGAAGACGAAATTTTCGTAAAATAATATATTTTTTAAAAATTTCTAATTGAATTAATTATTATTCTATGAAATATTGAATGAGTTAGAGAATGGTAATGATCCGATTCTAGAATACATCACATTTGACCACCAGATAACTCAAATGCGGTTGATACTGACGAAGATTCTAGAGAAGAAAACACTTCGATTCAAGCCTGAAACACTTGCGAAAATGAGACCATGGTTTTTTCACTGAATCCTGTTTTCCAGGAGAATGAGACTATGGAAAAGACGTTTTGCATTGACGATGCTATAATATCTTTATTACAGAGGTCACAGTTGTTAGCAGTTCACAGGGATATCTCGATCAGGCCGGGTTTTTTCAATCAAAATCGATAATATTATTTTAAAAACTGTAATAAGTCATAAACTTAATAGTAATACATTTGATTTAATTATAATTATTTAATTTATAATTTTATTTTAGTTGTAAAAACGTATTATCAAAAAGGTTAAGACATGCCGATCGACCCATACATGGGACATGATTTTCCAGCTTTTCCAGAAGCCGCATATTTTTTTTATTATTTTTCCCGAGCTACTGGGACTATAAAAAGGCATATTTGTAAAAATCACTAACATCGAAGCTAAAAATAGTTTCAGGCTTATCTGGGTTAAGCCCTCGCAGTTTCAGGTAACTTGTACTAGCAAAATTTTCCATGATCATATCCAAACACTACCAAAATAAATCTATGCTTAGGATAATATATTTTGTGCATTGCAGAAGCAATTTACAGTTTTTTTAGTTTAAACCCGTTTCTCGTGCACAACAGTCGCAAGTATCACAATACTGAGGGAGTTATAATATTCATACCAGCCCATTAATTTCCCACTGCAGGGACGGTATCATAATCATAACAGTTAATGGGCTGTGTCCCACTGCAGGGACGAGCCTCCTCCTGTGGCGGATAATACCACACAGGCCAAACGGATTGGTATAGGGTTTAATTTCAGGTTTTCCTTCTTTTATTTCTGTTTCGCTTCCTTTTTCTTTTTATTTCGTAAAGATAATATTGAAGGATAGTCCCTTAGTCGGTTTTTACGACGAGTTATAATATTAAATACTAATAAAATAAAAAAATTCATACAAACAAAAATAAGGTGCTAAACACGAATAAATAATCATATTTTATTTTAACATAGCAAAGGGAAAACAAAATCAGAGTACAAAGAGGTCGTATTAAATATTTAATAAAAGCAAAAGGATATTCAAAGACAACAGACATTTTATATATGAATCGAATGCCATCGTCACATAAAATATTTACTAGACGTTTTTTTATCAATCCTTGTATAAGCTTTGCTATATAAATACAAGATAGAAGTACAGCACAAAGGCATAGATTTTTCACTCATGGAAAATTAGTATATTCATTGTAAGCTTGGTTGTTATTGCGTATGTGTCTATCACGTCTATCCTTCGTATAAATTAAATAAAAAAAATTGTATTTCAGACATCATCATCGAATATGTTAGTAAATTCTAGTAATTAATGTTAGTACTTAAATAAATATTCTACTACTTACATTTTAAAATACATTATTGGTGCATCACAGATACAAAACGTTTGAAAATAGGAGAATAAAATGTTCTCCGCCACTGTCCTCAGAATACTGTTGGTACTGTCCCGCAGTCTTTTTATTAGAGACGAGATCTTTTTCCTAATAACCGCATAAAAGTCACATTACTGGATGCGTAGTATATCACTACGTGTGAATATAGGGACAAATTTTAAAAGAAAATATTAGATTAGGCGGCACCATAATAGGCAATAACATAAAGATTAAGGTCACTGCATCGTAGCAAAAAAAAAACATTGTAATGTTAGATATTTACTCCTAACTATTTCAAAACGCTCAATTAAAGTACCTACTGCGCGTTTATAAAGGTTTCTAAAAAACATACAACCTAAATGGTACTTCAGCCTTTTTAGTTAAATTCACGCGAAGTATTGTCAAAACTGTCATACACTAATGTCATAATATTATGTATGTTCTGACATCGTGAGCCTTACGGCCATTCAATATTTTTGTAATAAAATTTTAATTTTAGATACATTTTTATTTTATTTGTAATCATGGCGATGGCTGAAAAGAAGAATGAATACCCTGCCAGTGCGGAGGCAGACCGGCGACTGCTGCAGTTTGATACATGGGAAGACTATTTAGATTCACTTATAGAACTCGATGATCTTAGGAACTTAAGAAGTATCACTCCTTCAAGGAAGATTGCAGCATTTGGCTACAGGTAGGTGTTTTAAGTTCAATAGAACTTCAATGGTCTTTGATTGGCAATTTGTAGTATGTTCTGATGAATAGCAATTTTGGAGAATAAAATAAAATGGGTACTTAGTTGAGTTTCACAAAAACATTAACTGTTTTTTAAAACTTTAGTAAGTAATATAATAATTATGACGTAAACTTAAATAAAGAGCGTGATCTCGCAAAGAGCACTGAACATGCCAC
Source organism: Schrankia costaestrigalis (assembly GCA_905475405.1). Taxonomy (NCBI): domain Eukaryota; kingdom Metazoa; phylum Arthropoda; class Insecta; order Lepidoptera; family Erebidae; genus Schrankia; species Schrankia costaestrigalis. The sequence goes on from FR997832.1 coordinate 17,190,221, forward strand.
TCTATGAGTCCGGAAGAAAAAATATCGACAAGGAAATAAGTTTAGAAAAATGTTAAATATTTCGATATCCACAACGAAATAAGTCCTAAAAAAACAGGCGATTTGGATAAATATGCCTCCAGGCAATGCAATGGAAGACTTGAATGCAAATAGACATAGAATGAGGTCCTTGTCTTATTTTACCACTATGTAGGAGTAGTTCCGTAAATAAGGATCTATTTAAAAAACTGACTTTACAACAATTTTGTGATACGTACAAGCAAATAAATAAAAACTAATTTTGATGAAATTTCTGCAGGACTTAATTAGAATACTTTACGTTACATTAGATCTTGGTTTCGTACCACATGAAAAAAAATGGGTTGTCCATTAATATTATGGTTACGAGTTTGTACGTTTCTTGCGTCCCTTAATTTTAAAAGTTGGAAAAAAAGAAAACCGCCTTTTAGCGTAGTATTAGCCACTGCTATTATGATACAGTCTGTTTTATATAAGAAAAACAATTATCTAGTGTGAGTGTGATAAAAACAATTATGTAGTGGAATTTTTAAAAGCATTTATCATGATTTATTGCTGCTAGTGCGTTACATTATAAAGTTTTTCTTAAATCAGTGTTCACAAGAATGTATTTACTGCTTTTGTACCACTTTACCTGTATATTAATCACAGTGACTGACACATGTCTGCCTATCACCACGTGGGAAATCATTGTACATTCTTATCTGAAATGCTGTCTACTCATACGCTTGAAAATACAAGATTGTCTTGTTAAATGCGATTTAAGGTTTGTGCATACTAAACGTATTTACGATGTGAGAAAGTTTTGAACTACGCCTATTTTTTGTTCAGCCTTGTGTTTTTTTCTCGACATAATTACAATAATTAAATTATTATTAATTGTAATTAGTGATCGCAACACATCGCGGGGACTTTTACATTCATGAAAGTAGCGTACACAAAGAACATCCTTACCTTGTATCACACAAATTGTCTGACGTGGGGTTAGAAACCACGACCTAACACGGCAGCCGCGTACACAACAACTTGTTACCAGATCTGCAATCTTTACCCGGTTGCCATTCGAGAACCTTTACTCTCCAATGGCCATCGTCGTTTCTGCGTGCTACGTAATCCTACTAATATTATAAATGCGAAAGTTTGTGAGGATGGATAGATGGATGTTTGTTACTCTTTCACGCAAAAACTACTGAACGGATTTTGATGAAATTTGAAATATAGGTAGTTTAGGGTGTATAATAACATTTAGGCTACCTATACCACGAGGGTGAAGCCGTGAGCATCAGCTAGTTACGGATAACTTGTATAAAATACTGCAAACTTTTTATTTTTTAGAGCAAATGGAGACACATTATCTGAGAAGGAGTTTTATACTCGTCGAGAAGTTATCAACGCTATTGTATTTCCTAAGGCTAAGCCATACCTGCTGTTAAGTGAAGGATGTAATTTAGATGACAGCTTCACCAGAGAGCTAGCTATTAGAGAACGAGCGAATAGGGTTGGAATTTTACAGGTAATTTTTTACAAAAGTAATTTTTATCTTTAAGAATAAGAAAGTAGGATTTTATACACAATTTAGCGTGTACCTATTCTGTGTGCTTGTATATTTATCGTAACAGCCCATTAGGACGGCACTGCAGGGACGGGCCTCCTTCTGTGACGGAGGGATACTTGGCCTACTAATACCACGCTGGCCACAACTTAAAACATTTAATGAAAACTTATTATTATATTTCTGGTTTCTTCCAGTCCATTATCTTTATTCGCCATTTTACAAGAAGTGGTTTTGAAATATCAGGATACATAGACTACGCTCATAGGCTAGTATCCGAAAACTGGTTGCCATTTTTCAAAGGACAAAAAATGCTGTGGCCTACCGAAAATGACCTTGGGTACTACCATTGGCGGCATGGTACTGTAAGGAGCAACATCAGCAGAAATTATAAGGTTCGTTGAACTACTAATAATAAAGAAATATTATTTTACATGAAGGTGGCGGGATTGAGAAAACAAAATATCCCAACCTCTTTTTTTGTGTTGAGCAACAGACTAAGGCGATATCGATGATCTTAGGAAAGGAAATTAAAAATAAAACCCATATTTACTTACTTAGCTAGCATTGCAGTTAGAGTAGGCCACATTTTCTGCCTCCAGCAGACGAGACGCGTCCTTACACCAAGAAAGAAAGTCTTTCTGAATTAGGGGAGACTTCTGTCCTAATTCATAAGAACATAAATTATGAATTAGGGAAGACTATGGTCTCTCGTAATTCATAAGGACACAAATTATGAATTAAGGGAAACTATGGTCTCTCCTAATTTATAAGGACATAAATTATGAATTAGGGGAGACTATGGTCTCTCGTAATTCACTCGTCTCATCTCGTAACACGCAATTCAACAGTCCATAGATTGAACAGAGGTTCATACGTAGTAAACAAAAAAAATACTTTATCATTCTCTATCACAGCATAGAATCTAATAGCATCTAAAACTTTTATGTGTTGAGTACTTAACTTGCAAAAAGGATGTCTCAATGAAGATCATACCTCTGAGATTAGATAAAGTAGCTCAACGCCTTTGAAGGTAAAATCTAAATCTGAGCTAAATTTCGTATGTAAACCTTTTTTATAGCGTAGTACAAAGCTAGGTAGCTATTAAGAGCATTTGACATGTTACAATGTAGATTTCGCGAATTTGTTTTATTAGTTTTCTGTTGAATTTGCGTTATAGAAAGATTTTCTGGTGTTAAGTATTTCGATATTAACGATGAAGACGACTAGTAAGGTATACCGTATTCATCCTTACCTGATTTATTTTGTAAACAAACACCACATATTGCAAATTCACTAGTTTTTACATAAATCGCACACTTTGATATGGATGAAAATTTCTGGAAAGTAGCATTAAACGTTTATGCAATAGAAAACATGTAAATCACTTTGATTTATCCACTAGGTATCTTTCTTAAATTTTATATAAATATAATTTTTTCCAACGTAAAATTTCACCATTTGACATTTGTGGATCCTAGAATTTTGTCCTTGATTCCTATACCTACATTTTTCAAAGGTCTGTGGTTGACACGACGCCATACATGTTTACGTTTTATAGCAAGTCCGTATAAACATTTAGTATTTTAATGCTGTTAGCTTCAGTGTATCTACTTTCAAACAATTATAACATTTGCTACACTAATTGGTACAGCACTGACTAAGATTTGGTTGTACAAATACCTGACGTAAGTTTTGTGTACCTTCTGTGCTCATATTTACCTATTGTGTTTCTTTGTTTTTATATTGTTCATGGTATTTATTCAAGGTTGTTACCTGTGTAATTAATATTTGTGTGATGAATATAAGATTATCTTTGAATCATAAGTCTTAATAAAAAAGTTCAATAGATCATAATCAATTTAATCCATGCTACTGCATAGTAATAAATTACGTTCCATTACTCACTGGTGAAATGTCAATATACAATAATAAAAGCAAATGATATCTACTTAATAAAAAACTTGGTTCTCGTCACAGCTTCGCTTAAACTTTGTAAAGTTGTCCCTTCTCCTCATTATTAAGTTTAATTGTTTAAGAGTGTTAGACTGATCGTAATTAATAAAAAAAAGTTTTTAAGCTGTTTTATGGCCAATTGTATTTTTTAAATTATGATATTACGTTTTACTTTTCTTTTTAAATGTATTTTTATTTGGTTATTTCCGGTAGTTCCTTTGAAAGGCCTACTGGGACCTTTTGTCTGTATATAATACAAGTAATACTGTTTATGATAAAGAATAAATATTAAGTAAATTATGATGTTTCTGCCTACCCCGGACGGGATAAGGCGTGAGTTTATGTAGGTATGTATGTATGTATATGATGTCGTGAAAGAAATTTCTACTACTCGGAAGTCCATTATTTCTGCGATCCACAAATCATTATTTTTGTCCTAATTCCGAGTAGGTATACTTTGTGTCCGGTAAATGCATGTTTATAAAGTCCGCGCAACACACCACGATCCCTGGTGCGGGAGTTGTTATACTGAGCGCTTAATAAAACTATACTATTTTTCAGATCTTATGGGTACAGTGACGTTTAGTTATTTCTCATTACTAGAGATGTAGTAACACTAAAATCGTTTTTAAAAATACCGATTCTATATCTAACCGATATAATTTGCAAACAAGAATAAATCGATTATGGGTACAAAATAAGAAACTAATCTTTCTTTTAAATATTTATTAATTATGCCGAATCAATGCGTGATTCATCTGATGAATTACTTGATTCGTCACTTACATGAATTAATAAGTGAAAATCTACTGAATAGTCTAATTTGATGTCTCTTCCTCTCACAGTCATGAAGTATTAGATTTTTGTTTTTTCCCATTATCGGCAGTTACGTGGTCACAGGTCTCTTTTAATAATGACATCATCAAGATTTTACCGCTATGACGTACGAATCCCACCAAAAAACTACTACTACTAACTTGAGGCCTATCCTCGTAAAAACTAATATTGAGTTATAAGACAACTGAAATTATTATATTAATTTCTATGATTATAAATAAAAATTAATCGATTTAATCAATTTTATAAAAAACCATTCGATTTTAACAATTTTATTGTGTCAATCTCTATTGAAATTCGTTCCGAGTCGCGCATACGATTTTAAAATTTATAATGTTTATATTTTACATATTAGGGTTGAAGATGGAATATAAAACAAATATTTCATATAATTTAATTATATATAAACGTCTAAATAATATTTTTAATTTTTTATCAGTTCGGATTCATAAATTGATAGCTTTTATTTTTAAATTCTACAAAAGTAAATAAGTAACATGGAAAAGATCAAATGTCACCGTACCTTTCCTGTCTGATAAAGACTATAGAATATAACACGTGAAGTATGTAGTGTTTAAATAAAAGTCAATAAAGTCATAAAACATGAATATTGTGGCACTATTGGAGATAAATTGAAAGCGAATCTCTGCTACAATTTGATACGATATCAGTGTTATGAGCTCTTCGGTTTTATTTTTACGTATATTCTTGTATAAATTGTTGTACGTTATTATGTAAACGTAAAATATTATGCATTTTGAATTTGTTTAATAGAATATATTAATACCGGGTAAATTTTTACAATATATATTTTATTTTTATTTTATTAACACCCTTTTATGACTAATCGAATGCGCGAATACAGACAAAAAACAACTTTACTCCGTCGTATTTACTTTGCCTGTAAGATTAATGCTTACCAACTTCAACAACTGCCTTTTTTTAAATTAAACTAAAAATTACTAAATAGCTATCTAAAAGATTTTGTACAAAGTATTATTACCTATAAACGTTTAAATTTTAATTTGGCATTTAGTTTTGTTCAGAACATACTGACTCAACCCCATCTACAAATCTAACAGTACCTTGTTGCGGTCTAAAACTGCAAACGATTATACCCTTTCCACTATATTTAACAACATTTGACAGCTTGACGTTAGTGACGTTTAGCAGTATCATGCCATTCGATTGTAAGCGATTTTTGGATTTTTAAAATTACTTTATTTTACACATTTGGATCCTTACATCAACTTACATTATCATTTTATTATTTTTTCTTTCTTATCTATGTTAAGAGAACTTGCCTATAGCTTAAAATGCTAGATTTTTAGTTAGCTTAGGTATTATTTAAAATACATAATTTATCGTAACACATTCGCGGGTTATAGCTAATCTAAAATATCATATTACATTTTATAAAAGTATTATGAAGAGTTCAGGTTTATTCATAGCATTTATTTCTACCGATTATTTGTAATTTGTTTCATAATGGTGATAATCGTTATGAGTGTCCATCACTAAGTAACCATAGTAACTGAAAAAAACATGGGTACGTCCATGAAATACAATATCATTTATTCGAAAAATAAGCGGAAGTATTACGAAACTTCATGGACGTGAACTGTCAAAAAGCCAAACTTACGCTGGAAGGGGTATATAGATGTATATTTCTTGCGAAACTCCAATAAACCTCCTTATTGTAAGTGCTACACAGGTTAGATTTTCAATAATAGCAGAGCTAAAAATAGATTTCAAAATACTTTTACACCCGTTACCAATGCTACGTGACTTTTGGACTCTAATAACAAATCACCTAAGTTGTCTCGATTCGTAATCTAAGATTATGAATGGGCTAACTTTTGAATTATTTCTTTGCTTATATGTTTAAAAGCCACTTATTTAGTTTGTATAAAAATTGTTTTTAAATAATTATTATTTAATAATCTTTTTTATGACGTCATATCTATGTTAAATATCTAAAAGTTAAAGCTGATAATGGGTATTAAATGAAGTGATCTTTCGAATTACTGCTGAGTACCACAGTCGATTTTTTTGGCATTCAGGACGACATGAAAAGTCACATTATGTATATCTATATCACCATAATAATATTACTATGACGCCAATGCTGCTTGCTTCACAATTTTAAAAAAGAATCATTTTAAATTTGTTTTCAGCCTGTTATGGAAACAACAAGAGGTCTCACATTCCAAAACCGTCATGACCATAAGATTATATGTCCAGACCCAAGTCAAGAACCGGGACAGAACACAACGAAACAAAGAGTTTATACACCAAAATATACACAAATAGAAATATATGATCACGTTGTTAGAAGGAAAACATAAATTATTATTTTGTATTTAAAATCACAATTTTGAAATAATCTAATTGCAAAAATAATTTATGTTTCTAATTTAGAACAAAATAACTTCCAAAGAAAATTTGTGTCAAATTTAATTTCACGATATTTTTTTATACAAATCATTGTTTTCAACGTTTTCAAACAATTCTATTTTTATTTGTATAAAATTATTTTGTATAATTAAAAATCATAGACCGATGTATTAAATTAAGCATATTACATTACATCATAAGTTAAATTGTTTTATTTTTTTATTTTATATACTTAATACTTTCTCTAAGATAAAACAATAAAGGAGAAATGAAAACAAAAACAAAAGACAAATTGTAAGAACGCATCTGAGTTGTCTTGGTTGAATTTGGTACCAGATGACCAAATAACCATTCATACCACTGGAGAAAGAGTAAAGTCCTAAGAAATCTCACCATAACAGTCCATTAATGTCCCGCAAGGACGGACATCCTCCCGTGCCGCCACAGGGATACTTGGCCTACTGATACCACGCTGGCCAGACGAATTGGTATAGTGTTTAATTTCAAGTTTTCCATCTTTTTTATTTAGTAAAGATAATATTTAGGGATAGTCCCTTAGTCGGTTTTTACAACACCCATGGTCTAAGATGGGGAGGTGACTTATTGTTATTACTTTGTCACTACACGGATACTTCAATCAAAATAGTAAACGGTAGGTAGTTTTTGTGTCATGGGTTCTGGTTGACCTTGAAATTTACTATTTGGGAATAAATAAGATGAATATTGATTTTTGATTACTTCCTTGTGTTTTATTCTCGGCTCTGGCTTCAAAAAAATTAAAGCGTATGAAATAAAAGATTTTATTGATGTAAAACATATTTTATCGGTAAGATGCTTTCATTTTCTAAATCTTATCGTAACTTATAAGCTATGTACAGATACCGCTATCGTATGGTAAGTAATTATAGGTAGAGTAATACTAAATAATACATTAGAAAATGTCATAAAAGAGGTATATATTTGTAGTTTTAGTGCATTGTGTGCAAAGTGCATTATAATATCATTATAATTAATTTACCATAGCACAATAATAATTTTCTAGCAATCTGCGTAAAATTGTTTAGTTTTAGTAAAGAATATTTTTGGTTTTATGCCAAATATTACTGGATAATTTATTTATTTAATATTATATTTATAATAAAACACCTAGATAACAATTTATATATTTATTTTAATTTTAAAGAGCTATAAAATATTTATGATTTACTTTTTAATCGGAGTTAAATGCATTATTGTAAGAAAATACATCCTAATAAGAATACTAAAATATAACTAAATATTCACTAAAGATCTTTATATGAAAATAATTTTATTCGTATAACTACGAGGTGAAGGTGCATCATAACTATTTTAATATAATTTATATTTTTATTTAAAAAAAAAGGTACAGTACGCGCCATCTTGGCCGCCTTGAAGTTAATGCAAATGGCTGCAACTTAGTTATCTACCTCACATCCAAAACTAGTAAACGAACCATGAAAAAACGCTAAACTATGTATCACATCTGTTATCGGCCATTGTTTAAAGATACAAAGCAGGTGCATCTTATCTAAACAGATAACTAAACGCCACTTTCATAAATTAGTTGCTATGTCATTTTTGGAACAAAATAGCGGCGAGCGTTGGTAGCGGGTATTTTCTGGGCTTCTGTACATGAGTGAACTTCAAGCCGGCCAATTTAGTTGACATGTATTTAAACTTGTTTTTGTAACTTATTCGGTAATAAAGTGTAGTGATTCGTATAGTATCAAAATATATTCGAGAGATCCAATTACATATTCAATAAAGTATCTAAACTGTTTTATCATTAAGTATTATTTTCAAACTCAAACTTTCATTGCTTTTCCACAATGTTTTTTACAGATGTTAAAAATAAATCTAGGTATCAATTATGGACCCTATCGGGCACAGCATCAAATATATTTGAATAGAGGAAGAGGCATTGTATTATTTACAGTTATAATTAGGTAAACTAAGTAAAATTAATTGAGTGATTGTAGTCGAGTTCTTTTAGCAGTCTCTCTAGACGCGCTGTGGACTTCACTCGTACGGAAAGTAACTCCGTAGATGTCTTGGTGATATCGATTTTCGTTCTGGAAGAGAAAAGTAGATTTTTTATATGTATTAGATTGAATTATCCGTGTTGTGACGGAGTAAGAATACAATATATTTTATCACCATCCCATCTCATCCAATGGGTGTCGTAGAAATCGACTTACGGACTATCTGTAAATATTACCTTTACATAGAAAGAAGGAAAACTTAAAATTAAACCCTATACCAATCGGTCTCGCCAGCGTGGTATTAGTAGGCCAAGTATCCCTCCGTCACGGGAGGAGGGCTGTCCCTGCAGTAGGACATTAATGGGCTGTTATGATGATTAGATTAAAAGTGAAAAAGACATGAGAATAGAACTATACCCTTTCCACTATATTTAACGACATTTGACAGATTGATGTTAGTGACGTTCAGTAGTATCTCGAATGTAATGCCATTCGATTGTAAGCGATTTCGCGATTTTTCAAATTACTTTGTTTTGCACATTTGGATCCTTACATCAACTTACATTATCATTTTATTACTGTTTCTTTCTTTATCTATGTTAAGAGAATTAGCCTATAGCTTAAAATGATAAAATTATAGTTAGCTTAGGTATTATTTAAAATACATAATTTATCGTGACACATTCGCGGGTTATAGCTAATCTAAAATATCATATTACATTTTATAAACGTATTATGAAGAGTTCAGGTTTATTCATAGCATTTATTTCTACCGATTATTTATAATTTGTTTCATAATGGTGGTAATCGTTATGAGTGTCCATCACTAAGTAACCATGGTAACTGAAAAAAACATGGGTACGTCCATGAAATACAATATTATTTGTTTGAAAAATAAGCAGAAGTATTACGAAACTTCATGAACGTGAACTGTCAAAAAGCTAAACTTACGCTGGAAGGGGTATAATATTATGTATTCTATGCACAAATTGTTGTCCTTAGGTTGGATGTTCTTTGTAACCAAATCAAATTTTGATTGATTTAAAACATATTTTATTGTTAAAATGCTTTCTTTGTCTAAATCTTATCGTAACTTTTAAGCTATGTAGGTACAGTTATATTACCGCCATCGTATGTTAGTAATTAATTATAGGTATCTCAAGGATTTTACAAAAAGTAACCGTTCTATTAATGTTTGCGATACGATTTATGTATTCAAAAACAAAAGAAGACTATGCGAATAAGCATTGAGGTAATAAGTACATATTACCTCAATGCGAATAAGTTACCCTTTCAATATTTTTGACCGAATGTCATGTCAACCACAGGTAATTAAAATTACCCATGGACTCGGTAATGGGTCGAATCACCGGGACCACGGGTAAACAACGGAATGTAATGAACTATAACATTTAAAAAGTTATAAATATCTAAAAAGTTTGCAACCCACAAAGAATTCCATTTAAAACACATTATACCGCCTCACAAGCCTTTACAATGCAATGCTCCTGAATGAGTTCTCACAATAATAGAACGAATACTAACCACCATTGAAATGAGGTAGTCTTCAACTTCGTCGTCATCCAAGCTTGCGTGTCTCATGATTATTTCTTTTAGTTTGTTCCTTACATCGTCCGCCATTTTAATGTCTCCACACACGTAAAAATGTCCGTCTTCTTCTGTCAATAATCGACATATATCTTCCGCGTCTTCTTCTAAATATGCTTGGACGTATTTCTGTTAAATGAAGAATTAATAAAATAATATGTAAATGAATAAAATATATGTACTTTTAACAGAGCTGAAAAATTGTATTTAATATACAAAATATTTTATTACACTACTCTAATGCATTAATCAACATGAAAATTAAAATGAATGTAGCAAAAAAAACTTCCCAAGCCATCTTTATTTCCCTTCAATGCTATCATCATCATTATTATATCAGCCAATCGACCTCCATTGCTGGACATAGGCCTCCTTCAAGTATCCCAAGTAGCCACCTTGTGCGGTCCTGTGCCTCCCTCATCCTCAGATCATACATAGCAGGTAATAAGTAATATTAGGCATTAATTAAGAAACATCTAGTGAATGCAACAATAAGTGGTAACTCACTTTATCTACGCCAGCTTCTCGAGACAAAGCAAGAGTGGCTTTGTTCATAACTCCATCCTGAATTGCATGTTCTTTCTCTTCCCTATACAAATCCATGTCTCTGTATTTACACCCAAAGTATAAGAAAGCTGGACCAGGTTTTTCTTCGCTCTTTGCCAGAAGTTGTTTTCTGTGATGCCAAAAACCTCTGAACGGTGCGATTCCAGTGCCAGGACCCACCATTATGATTGGTGCACTTACTGTTTTTGGCAAGTGGAACGATGGTGCCCTTTGGAAAAAAATTCATTTTTATTAATGAATCATTCGATTAGCCTCTCGCATTCCACTGTTGAACCTGCAACAGTGGAATGTCCTCTCCCAACACACAGCACATTAACGTGAAAATCCACAATAACTAAATTATTTCTTGTATTTTAAAACTTCATACAAAATGTATTAAAAGAATGTGGTTTATTTTTAAGCTCATAACAGGAGAATTTATAATCAAAATACAAAATATACACATTGTGTTGATTAAGTTAAGAAACAAAATTTTGTCAATATCGTTTAAGTTTCAGTTGGGAAGAGCAACGTTTAAGATCGTATACGTCTATACGACCTCTATTAGATTCTAAATTGTTTCTTACGATCTTAGAAAGCCTAAAACTTCTTGTCCGGGCTGCAAATTCTCTAAATATGTTGAGCAAACTCCGTTTCGTAGAGGACCGTTACCATCTGAAAATTAAGACAGTGTCAAATTATAGAATCTATATTTCAAGAACATAATCTGATGTTTATTGTATACGTATTTGTAAATGTGAATTCATATTTTTACGTAATATGTTAAGACGAAAATCGTTAAGGAGGCAGAAAAAGAATAAGCATGTTAAGTAACGCTAAGAAATATGATAAATAGGCCTTTACCTATGAAATTGCCGATTTATTTCTGCGCAGTCTTTAGACTCTATATTATTTTAAAACATATACTTATTGTTTAAATATTTTTAGTTATTTAGGAAATATAGGATATTACCAACATCTCAACAGCCTGTGAACATGGGTCCAATTTAAAACAGCGGATTTTCCTATTTGTTTAACTTCTTCCCTAATACTTTTTTGATTTAAATACAATAATCTTCAAACAATCTAAAGCTTCAGCATAATTTCATTCTATTATGTTTATTAACAATTGAAAAATCGAAAAAAACGTTAGTATAAAAAATTTAACTTCTGATAAAATCTTCATACAAAAGGGCAAATTTATAGGTAAGTAATACAATATTGTAATCAAAGAAACATACTTACTTTGTGCTCTAAACTTTACAACAGCAACTGTTAATTGTATTTTACATGGATCTGCTAAAGGTGATGAAGATATTGAATAGCGTCTTGGCTGTAATGGAGGCAGAAGCGCAGCAAGCATTGACCCTTGCGGTTTACACGAAGGAAACTCTTCCAAAACTTCAGCTATGTTCATGTAATGGAAATAACTCCATTCGTCATATTTATTTGAATCCTAAAAAAATTAAAACATGAAAATGTATGCGTTTTTTTTTATTTTGGTGAGGACAAGTAGTTTGTCTCTGACGACAGTTACTACTTTACACGGGCTGTGGTGGGGCGAATGGCCCTCAACCAAAGTATGCGTTTGAAGTTTTCTGCTAATTTAAATGTATTTAATCAATTCATGGTCACAAGATGAATGACCTAGTCAAAACGTCGAGAGCCTCAAACATAAATAATTTAATATTTAGCACAATTTAATGTGTTAATACCCGTGTATACTATTTTTCAGATCTTATGGGTACGGTGACGTTTAGTATTTGTCATTACTAGAGATGTAGTAACACTAAAATCGTTTTTAAAAATACCGATTCTATATCTAACCGATATACTTTACAAACAAGAATAAATCGATTATAGATACAAAATAAGAAACTAATCATTTTTTAAATATTTATTAATTATGCCGAATCAATGCGTGATTCATCTGATGAACAGCTTGATGAATTACTTGATTCGTCACTTACATGACATAATAAGTGAAAATCTACTGAATTGTCTAATCTGATGTCTCTTCCTCTCACAGTCATGAAGTATTAGATTTTTGTTTTTTCCAATCATCGGCAGTTACGTGGTCACAGGTCACAGGCCTCTTTTAATAATGACATCATCAAGATTTTATCGCTATGACGTACGAATCCCGCCAAAAAAAAACTTGCGGCCTATCCTCGTAAAAACTAATATTGAGTTATAAGACAACTGAAATTATTATATTAATTTCTATGATTATAAAAAAAAATTTAATCGATTTAATCAATTTTATAAAAAACCATTCGATTTTAACAATTTTATTGTGTCAATCACTATTGAAATTCGTTCCGAGTCGCGCATACGATTTTAAAATTTATGTTTATATTTTACATAATATTAGGGTTGAAGATGGAATATAAAACAAATATTTCATATAATTTAATTATATATAAACGTCTAAATAATATTTTTAATTTTTTATCAGTTCGGATTCATAAATTGATAGCTTTTATTTTTAAATTCTACAAAAGTAAACTAAGTAACATGGAAAAGATCAAATGTCACCGTACCTTTCCTGTCTGATATAGACTATAGTGAATAATACTTAAGTTATAAGGAAACACGAAAGTTTTAAAGTTAATATAGATCAATCCTGTTTCTCTCTTGGGTTTAGTGAAAAATAATGTTAACAAATCCGAACTTGATTCAAAGCAAAATGCTTTAAGAGTTATCTATTACTTGTCTGCCGTTATTTGTAACTTTTGGCCCGATATTTTTACGTGCAGAATCTGTGAAGCAAAAGTACTAAAAGTAATCATGGTTCCTTTTTCTTTAAAATAATTAATAGCCGTCACGATGGCTGCAATCGGGCGGAAATATATAATAAACATGTAATGGCTTTGAGGCTATAAGACGAGGATTTGATCATTAAACCGAAACAGGAAGGGTACACTAGCGTAAACACTGGTATGTGCCTTAATTTTCACCTGCAATGTGTGGTCGCTCTAGGGTTGTTAACTTTGACTTATGCACAAGAAAACCTATAGGCCTAGGCAGTAGCAAATGTATTTATTTGTTTGATCTTTTCAACCGACTTAAAAAAAAGGAGGAGGTTCTCAATTCGGTTGTATTTTTTTTGTTCGGATTGGTACAAGAAATAAATAAAAAAAAATAACAAGTCATAAAAGACTTCTTCGTGTGGTGACGTAGTAAGAATATAGTGTGTCACTACCTTATCTCATCCCATGGGTGTCGTAAAAACCGACTAAGGGACTATCCGTGAATATTATCTTTACGTAATAAAAAGAAGGAAAACTTGAAAAAAAACCCTGTACCAATCCGTTTGGCCAGCGCGGTATTAATAGTTTAAGTATCCCTCCGCCACTGGAGCCCGTCCCTGGAGTGGGACAAAGAAAAAAAAATGAAAGATAAAAAGATTTAAAATTATACATGCGTTACCTCAACTAGTTCTTTTAATTTAGCAGCTTCGCTTTCATCCGTACAAGCACTAGCGAGATATTTCAAAACCAGAGATTTTGGTGGGCTGGTGATGTCTACAAACTTTGTAAAAATATCACGTACGGAGACTGGAGGTAATTTGTCATGTTTTGCCCATGACTTATTTATACCTGAAATAGTAAATTATTATTAAATATACCCCGAAAACAAAAATCACCAGTACCTCATGAAAGTTCCACGACATGAACGGTTTTTTTCCATGAATTAAGGAAATTATAAGTAATTTTATCTGCAGAAACCATGCTGGCCAAATCCTTTAGTTATAGTACCTACTAGAGCTTTTAATCAGTATAGCACATCTCTTGCAGTATTGAAGAAATATTACTTGCTGAATATTGAATGCTAAGTAGTAGAATTTGAATGGACTGAAATACTTTGGAACAAGATACTGTTTGACATTCTTAATTTTAATCTATTACCGCACGTTGAAATTTAAATAATTTTGTAAAAAATAAGCTATACTATATCTTAATTACCTATTGGAGTTAGTTTCTCTCTTAATACTTGAACTTGTACAATTTTTTCGTAATCATCGACGTCTGTGAATCGATTCAGTACAGTATCCACGATGTCTTTACAATTTGAAGGGATTACGGCTAGGTGGTCACCAGGAAGATAATTTAAAGTTTGCTGCAAGTAGAAATATTAAACATAGAGTATTGAGTTCATATCATTAAAACAATGTTATCAAAAAACCTTATTTTACTATATTTACAAAAATATATAGACGTTTATTACAAATTTAAGTAAAAGAGTTTACGAAAAATTACAAAGTTATGCTTTTGCATAGTTGTATATGTCCTTGGTAAAGATTAAATTAGATTTCTTACCTGAACCTCTAAATCGACAAATACAGTAGCGCTGTTGGACGCCTTATGTTTTCCTAAATATTTAATTTCTTTCGTTTTGAATACCAAAAGTTCTTTTTTGTGTGCCGCTTCCAAAGATTTGATCAAAGTTGGTTGTGAAGCAGGTTTGCCAAATCTAACCGTTTCTGGTGTTAACTGTGTCGTATCAAATGCTTTTCGCGCATCTTTCATCATATCTTTTTCATCTAAACAAAACTTCTCGCAAGATACCTGAAAAATTACGGCATGATTTGCATGTTATAATTACTGAATTAACTTTTAAAAATATATTATATTTTGGGCACTTTAAATAAGCTATTTTATTTGGAACGCCATAAATAAATATAGAATCAACAACTTTATGCTTTCATACTTACTTGGAATATATCCGATGACCATTTACGGAAAGCTTGTTCTTGTCCTAGCAGTTCATCTCCTGATACCATCGGCATCAATCGCTCTCCACCTAATTCGCCAAGTATGTTATCAACGTTAACAGTAAAGTTACAAAACTTGGGATATGCACTTGAACCCAAGCCGAATACTGCAAAGCGAATGTTACTTAATGCAGACATTTGTTCAGAAGGTGGTGCCGCAACGCTACCTGAAAATGATAATATGTAATGTAAAATTAATTATTGAGTTAGCCGTGCATATATAATGGACATAATAAATAAATAAATAATCCTCACACATTCACACATCGCCACCTAGTCCCAAACTAAGCAAAGCTTGTACTATGGTTACTAGACAATATAGATACATACTCAAATACTTTTTTTTTGTAAATACATACATATTATACATAGAAAACACTCAGACCAATGCAAACAATCATGTTCATGCACACAAATATTTGCATTGAGCGGGAATCGAACCCGAGACCTCTACGTAGCAGCCATGTTATACACCGACTGCGCCACAGAGGTCGTCAAAATCTTATTATTTCTTGTCTAATACTGCAATTTTTTGAACACAAACACATTTTTTTGTTGATACAACTTTAGTTTGTCGAGTCCGAGTCACATTTAAATAATGGTTTGTTGAATTGCTGTTAGGCAATGGTAGCTTTAAATGCCTTTCTTTACGAGGTGCAGCACGTAATTGAGTTATTTAGTTTAGTTTTATTTATTTTTACACACATAAAATAAAATTATTGTTATAAGCATTCAAAAATCTTACTTTTTGTGGACATACGAGATAATTGTCTGTTGAAACTTTGTTTGCTTGCTTGTCTGCTGTATTCCATGCTGGCCGCTAATATACTGTTTGCTCTTCCAAGTAAAGGTTTTGAGGTTAAACTCCTATAACATTAGGAGAATATTAATTATTTATTATCCAATCAATTATTCGAAAACCATTTCATTTTAAAATTAAACTTACGTTGCACTGAAATCAGATCTCTCTTCTTCATGATTCTTTTTTTGATCATCAAGCATAACAAAAAGGTGTTCCAAAAATGACTGAAAGGGAAAGATTTCTGTTTTAAAAAAGCAGCGTCTTGATCATCGAGGAAATATGGGGTATAGACAGCACATAAAAGAGAAATTACAAAATCATCTTAACAGCCCATTAATGTCCCACTGCAGGGACGGGCCTCCTTCCGGGACGGAGGGATACTTGGCCTACTAACACCACGCTGGCCAAACGGACTGGTATAGGGTTTAATTTCAAGTTTTCCTTCTTTATATTTCGTAAAGATAATATTTACGGATAGTCCTTTAGTCGGTTTTTACGACACCCATGGGATGAGATGGGGTGGTGACATATTGTATTCTTACTCCGTCACCACACGGATTACAGAATACTTGTCACTTATGGAGACGTAAGTAGAATAAATTGTGACCTTAATTAAAGCCATCCTGGGTAACATTTGTTTTTATGGTTGTTTAGGTCGTTCACAAAATACTTAATTTACATTGCTAGACTTTTTAAGAAGGGTTATGAGTACAGTTAGTTCCAAAGTTACTTACTATGCCATTAGCTGGTGGGTCACCATTTCCGAATGTTGATGCTACAATGATCAACAAAGCCTCATGTTCGATTGAGAAGTGATCATATTCTGACATACATTGCACCTGTGGAAAAATTAAGATTTCGTTACTAATTTAAGAGTTAAAACTAAATATCCTTGCTTACTTATTTTTAATTTTGTGTTTATATTTATTTTTAAAGTTAGATTCATTATTCGTAAAAAACAAGACGTACAGTTACTTACATGTGTATTAAATGCATGTCCAAATATGACTCCTAATTCCTTAGCATAATGTTCAGATTTCCCTGTCTCGCTTGCATACAAAATAGTTGCTCTGACACGTTTTGATAATGCAGTAGCAAAAAGTTTTGAAGTAAACTTGACCGCTCGTGCAATTTGTTTGAAATGGAATTTTCTTCTCACAGTTCTTGTATTTTCCGATTTGTCCCATTTGTAGGTTTTCCATGCTGCCTCCTAGAAAAATAATAATAAAATTCTGTTACCATTGAGCTGAGAAGTAATTGTTAAACCATAAGTTAAAAGGTATATGGTCATTTATTCATTTTTAGGGTTCCGTACCAGTTTTGAAAAAACGGAACCCTTATAGGATCACTTTGTTGTCCGTCCGTCCGTCTGTCCGTCCGTCCGTCCGTCCGTCTGTCTGTCAAGACCATTTATCTCAGGAACGCATGGAGGTATCAAGTTGAAATTTTTACCAAATACTAACGCTTGTTGCCTCTTAGTGCTGTAAAAAATTCAAAGTGCTAATCTAACGCAATCAAGAGATATAGCCGTTTTTATCGCAAAATTTCGCAAAATTTAGAGGGGTAAGGGCAAAAACCTACAGGGTACTTCCAGTCTACCTACAAACTTGAAATTTGGCATGGAGCAAGGTCTTTTAGTACATGTAATGGGAAAATTCCGAAAACCTTAAATTTTTACTTCAATCATATTATATTTTGATTTCATTGAATTTTGGCGGGAAAGCTGAGTCACGTGACCTGTGACGTCATAGAATTTTGGTCACGTGACCCGTGACGTCATACAATTTTGACAGATGAGTCGTGACGTCACAGAATTTTGGCGGGAAAATATTTTTGACATTTGAGCCGTGACGTTTTTGAATTTTTGACAGATGAGTCGTGACGTCACAGAATTTTTGACAGATGATTCGTGACGTCACAGAATTTTGGCGGGAAAATATATTTTGACAGCTAAGCCGTGACGTTTTTGAATTTTTGACAGATGAGTCGTGACGTCACACCATTTTTGACAGATGATTCAGGACGTCACAGAATTTTGGCGGGAAAATATATTTTGACAGCTGAGCCGGGACGTTTTTGAATTTTTGACAGATGAGTCGTGACGTCACAGAATTAATAACAGATGATTCGTGACGTCACAGAATTTTGGCGGGAAAATATATTTTGACAGCTGAGCCGTGACGTTTTTGAATTTTTAACAGATATAAGTCGTGACGTCACAGGATTTTTGACAGATGATTTGTGACGTCATATTATTTTGGCGGGAAAATATTTGAAACCTCTGTCACTTTGACAGCTGTCACTTTTGACAGCTGTTAATTTTGACAGATAGGCGTGACGTCATAGAATTTTTGCCAGATGAGTCGTGACGTCACAGAATTTTGGCGGGAAAATATATTTTGACAGCTTAGTCGTGACGTCATTGAATTTTTGACAGATGAGTCGTGACGTCACATAATTTTTGACAGATCCGTTTTGACGTCATAGTATTTTGGCGGGAAAATATTTATTGACAGCTTAGTCGTGCCGTCATTGAATTTTGGCGGGAAAAATAGTATTTAAACAGCTGAATCCTGACGTTATCACAATTTGGCGGGAAAATAAATAGGTTTGTACGGAACCCTCGGTGCGCGAGTCAGACTCGCACTTGACCGGTTTTTATTTTTAATTTAGTTTCGTTTTCGACAAAGGAGAATGGGCGGTTTCGTCCCATGTGTTGTAACACTTTGTGACCTATATCATTTGAAAGATCACAGCGAGTGCTATGTTTTATTGTATGGGCATAACTCCGTATCTCGTGCAGGGAAACTGTTATAGGGTTTTAAAAAAATAAAAAAAATAATTAAAAATGTCTCAACTAATTGGTCTTTTAATAACTACTACTAAAGAGATTTAAAGGTAGAGCTTACTTTGACCCAACACCCTCTCTGCCACCATTGTAAGCGCAGCGTTGAGAAGATTACAGACATGTAAAATGTGATTTACGGCGGTCCTTCTGGGTAGAAGAGTTCTCAAGCTTTCAGAAACGTTTGCGCTATTACATGAACAAAGAAAAAACAGCTCCCTATGCTCCCCGCCATTTTGTTCCAAATATGACATCTGCTCAGTCAGTTGCAACAACTTCAGGTCGGTCAAATAAGTTTGCGCTTAGTGTAGATGCCATTATTAACTTACTGGTGAAGTGTTGCAGTCTCTCCAACGTTACCAAGTACACCAACGATATTTCATAATACTGCAGTGCTTAAGTATACGGAAACGCCATGATGTTGGCTTGTTTCGAGGATGGATTATCAAGAACTATGAATTTGCAGCAAGGTATAACGAAAATGGTGTCATGTCATAGACCAAGGAGGACCTTAATATAATGCTCGATGACCCTAATAGTATCTCTCAATAAGTGGGTCTTAAAATGGACACGGACAAGACCAAGATCATGGCAAATGTTCATGTTGCACCCACTTCAATCACGGTTGGAGGCGCTACACTCAAATTTGTCCACGAATGTATTCACCTGGGACAATCAGGCCAGATAAGTCCAACTTCGAGAAGGGGGTCACTCGTCAAATCACAAGGCTTTTGGTCATCAACAGGGGAATGCAGAGAGCTTTATTGGGAGTTGGCCTGCGTAATTGAATCAAAAGTGAGATAATCCGAGAACTAAAGTGACCGATAGAGCACTCAGGATTGCCCGTTAAAGGGGCGACATAGCACGAAGAACTTACAAATGACGATGAGAGAGAAACGTTTTCGAAAAGCGACCGCGTATAACGCGTGATATCGGGGTGGCGCCAAGTGATAAGGTAGTCACAGGATCGGCAAGATATAAAGATAAAGATAAAGATATTTGTAGGAGGCCCATCTCCAGCAATGGACGCCTATTGGCTGAGTTTTGTTGCTGAGCTGTACTTTCGTGTTTTCAATATATTTTGAGAGATATGTGAATAAAACAGGTATATTTAAAGGAGTTGTATATTTATACTTACTGTCATTATAATTATGACAACCTTATCAACATCAACAGCTATGTAAAGAAAAATGCGCTGAGGATTTATATTTTCTCAACCTCAACTCTATAACGTATCTATACATTTACGTAAGAGATTTATTTATACTTATTAATAACGGTCTAAGCTAACGATTACTGTCTGTAAATTGTCTCATTTTGTGTTTTTGTGTAATTGTCATCAGTTATTATAAGTGGAATAAGTTTAATGTGTGTGACGGAGTAAGAATACAATATGTCACCACCCCATCTCATCCCACGGGTGTCGTAAAAACCGACTAAGGGACTAACCGTAAATATTATCTTTACGAAGTAAAAAGAAGGAAAGCTTGAAATTAAACCCTACACCAATCCGTCTGGCCAGCGTGGTATAAGTAGGCCAAGTATCCCTCCGTCACGGGAGGAGGCCCGTCCCTGCAGTGGGGCATTAATGGGCTGTTATGATGATGATGAAGTTTAATGTGTTTCCGTGTCACAAAATGTAAAAAAGTACGATTAAAGCCTTATATGAAAAAATATTTTATCATTAACAGCTCAGTACTTTTGACTTGCACACAATTTTAATAAAAAAAATATATATTTATAGAAAAAAAATCTAGGTGAACATGTTTATGCTAGTCGCAACATGTTAGAAAGGTTGGGACGCAGAGAGCAGATGTCATATTTGGAACAAAATGGCGGTGAGCATAGGGAGCTGTTTTTTCTTTGTCCATGTAATTGCGCAAACGTTTCTGAAAGCTTGAGAACTCTTCTACCCAGAAAGACTGCCGTAAATCACATTTTACATGTCTGCAATCTTCTCAACGCTGCGCTTACAATGGTGGCAGAGAGGGTGTTGGGTCAAAGTAAGTTCTACCTTTAAATCTCTTTAGTAGTAGTTATTAAAAGACCAATTAGTTAAAACATTTTTAATTATTTTTTTTATTTTTTAAAACCCTATAACAGTTTTCCTGCACGAGATACAGAGTTATGCCCATACAATAAAACATAGCACTCGCTAAGATCTTTCAAATGATATAGGTCACAAAGTGTTACAACACATGGGACGCACCCCATATAAAACTGCCCATTCTTCTTTGACTTCTTAAAATTATCTAGAAATAATAATCTCTCGATGATCGAATCATTTAAAAAATATATTTTTTCATGAAATCGAGAGCTTTATGGAGTTTTTTTCGTCATTGCTGCTTTTGTTTCAACTTGGTGTCTGTTCCTTTAAAAAAATAAATATGTTACTTACCTAATTAATACAAAAGATGTATTGTTATAATAACAGTAATATTATTAAAATGTATCGATATAACTGTTGTATTTATTGAGGAATTTACGGCATGTGTCAGGTTGCGTTAGGAATGATCCCGTACCGACCGAACCCAAATAATTGCGAAACGGTGAGGAAGATGAGTAATGATTTGGGGTTAACATAACAATCTGGTAGTCTTAACACTCAACTAGATATTCGCCTTATGAAAATATATTATAATAATGATCCTCAAGATTTGTATTAATATAAAGAAATAAATTCTTTGCATTCGTCAAATTATATAAAAAAAATAAATGTAAAAAAGTCAGTGCAGAGAAATATAATTTAACGCCAATTATTACGATCCTCAGAAACCGGCACTCCGCAATCCTCTTTTAAACTACTACCGCCTCCAATATTATTTTAATACATACAATGTAGAACTGAACAATAAAACGCTCACCTGATATTCATAACTAGGTCTGGGGTAATAAAGAGCCATTTCTTGATGGAACACAGGCGTAAGCGAACTTGACATCGGTGGTACTATCCAAACCCAGTCTGCAGGGCAACCTCCGCTGTTTAAACAAACGAATAATAAATTGTGAGATTAGAGTATAATAAATAGGTACTTCTTTTTATCGTCTAGATGGCAACACATTAAAAACTTTTGGCCTAGTGTTCAGTGACATACTCGTAATATAGAGAAAGGTGATAATTGGCCGTATTCAGAATGCAGAGTTTCATGTGCAATTAAGCGCTGATAAATGCTGAAATGCAGCTCATTTTAATATGCTTTTATGTGTAAAATAATTTTTATTCTCAAATAAAAACTCCCGGACCCAAACTTCATCCAGATTTTGGGTAATAATTTGTGAATGGAATAATTGCCTTGCACAAACC
This sequence comes from Schrankia costaestrigalis, assembly GCA_905475405.1. Taxonomy (NCBI): domain Eukaryota; kingdom Metazoa; phylum Arthropoda; class Insecta; order Lepidoptera; family Erebidae; genus Schrankia; species Schrankia costaestrigalis. The sequence goes on from FR997832.1 coordinate 17,212,866, forward strand.
CGCGAACGTGTGGTCAGATACATGGCAGACGCATAGACCAGGCACCTAGACAGGCATATTTAATGTCTAAGAAAATAAAAAAACTTTCTTTCTTATGATACAGAATTATATTCTCTTTGATGGTAATTATGATATAGTAATTATAACAACTCGTTAACGATCGTGTAGAACATTCACTTAAGCCCGATTTACACATCGACAAGTACAGTAGCGAGTTAAGTAGTAAGTTGTTGATTAAGTTGATTTAAGTAGATCTCCATCTCCATTACTACTTAACTCGCTACTGTACTTGTCGATGTGTAAATCGGGCTTTAGTTAAAAGGGAGCACTTACCGAGTTCTATTTTCTGTTTTTAAATGAGTCATAAAACTATCAGAGGCTGAATGATGATCCATGATAGTAACTTTATCTCTCATAAAACTGTGGAGCACTGCTATATTTACTTCTACTAACGCTTTATCCTTCCACAAAGGTGGTTTTGCAGTTATGTCTAAACCCATAAGTGATGCCACTTTCTGCAATAGAAGAAATGTAATGTATAATTACTTAGCGATGGATAATATAATCACTTTTTTTTAATAATCGAATATCTTTACTATTTTGCATAATAAAAAAACTAAGTAAGTACATAAAAATTAATAAAATAGTATCTCGTAAAGTAAGTATAAAATTAATCGTTAAAGTAGATTTTGACGGATCTTTTCCTCTCAGAAGCCAAACATGCATTTGGTCTAAATTTAAGGATTTAACTCCTATAAAGAAAAATGAATTATATGAGTACTTTTAACGACGCCGCCCGTTCACTCGCCCTACAACTCTTTGTTTGGTCTAAAGATTTGACCTTGTGTAAGAGATGGTGACCCTGTGGTAAATCAATTTCAAGTGGATCAAACTCCAAGCCTTCATCTAAACTGTCTTTATAATTATCTTATTCGGAGACTTATAAAAGTTTCGAGATGTCTTTACATCTTTTTCATTCCAAGACAAAATACGACTTTTTTTAGGGTTCCGATGCCAAATGGGAAGATACGGAATCCTTATAGATTCGTCATAATAATATCTGTCTGACGGTTTGTCCGGATGTATATAGGAGGACTAATACGTAATAATGCTACGGAATCCTTCATAAGCGAGTCCGACCGACCGCATTTATTTACATAGCTTGTAGTTCTTGAAAATGTAAGTATTTACTTTTATATATTTGATATATATGTTTTCTTACCTCTATTATATTCAGCCTATTAGCGTCAGAGAAATTACGGCAAGCTATTTCTGTGCTCATGTACCAGCCGTTGAAAGCCGTTGCTGTGAACTCTAGACCTCCGCAATCCATCTTCATATTTGATACGGCGGGAACTGCGTACCATTGGAGACCAAGCGATTTGAACCAGCTATAACTAAAATTATAACCAACAGTTGTTAGCTTTTGTACAGAGTGTATATTACTAAAAATAATTATATGAACGCCATCTAGTCTATACATGTGTCTATACATACTAAACAACGGATATACATTTAAGTCAACACTTAAATACTTTATTTTTTGTAAATACATATTATACATAGAAAACACTCAGACCAATACAAACAATCATGTTCATGCACACAAAGATTTGCATTGAGCGGGAATTGAACCCGAGACCTCTGCGTAACAGTCATGCTAAATAACCAGTACGCCACAAGGTCGTCAAATTACCCTTTCAGGCAACAATTTTAAAGTGGGAAAACTTTTACCTTTTATACCCCTTATAGGTCTGAGGGGCAAGGGGCAACTACATGACCGGTCACATCAAACAGATTTGTAGGCAAATCAGCAGCTGGCTCAGAGCAGAGTTTGCTCTCTCACTGCGTTAGCAATTATGTGTTTATTAAGTGTAAGACCATACATTTTAAGAATGTTGTGAAGAGAGAATAAAGAATTTATTTATTACTGACCACCTCTAAAAGCACTCCTACTCTAAGGAGAACTAAGTCTAAAACAACTACCTAGCTACCTGTTTAATGCAATGAAGAAAAAAAAGATCTGCTTATTCTTTGTCCGGTAAGTGATTGCTATTCCAAAAACTTGGTGCTTGACTTTTTATCCGCTATGTTGTAGGCTACAGCAGAATTAGTAGTGCATATGTATACCTAGTTAGTAGCACTTATTACCTATTTATTACACTTAGTACTTATTTATTTATTTATTTTAAACTTTTTGCACAATGTTGTACAAAGGTGGGCTTAATGCCTTAAGGCATTGTCTACCAGCCAACCTTTGGGTGATGCAGAGAAATTAAAATGGTAGGTGCAGCAAATTAAAATCAAATACTTACTTTGGATGTTCCATTTTGACTTCCATGACGATTTCAGGAGGAATATCGAAGTATTCTGGTGCCTTGCCATCTGCCGATAGTACAAGTGGTAGTATATCCCATTGTGTACCTGGACTTTTCCAGCCCAGTTTTTGACATACCTGCAAAGTTTATTTGAAAATAGGATTATTATTATCTCTTTATTTGATTTATCTTCTAACTAATTTCAATTCTTAGGTAATGAACATTAATTCATCATCATAACAGCCCATCAATGTCCCACTGCAGGGACGGGCCTCTTCCCGTGACAGAGATATATTTGGAGTAGATTAAAAACAAAATTACCTCAGTAATTTCAACTTTTCCTGGATCTCCTATAACAGTTCCATCTGGCTGCAAATAACCAGCATAGCTCAAAAGTTGAGGGTTCCATATTCGGTAATCATGTTTGCCGTCTGTGCGTTGAGGAAATATTGTTATAGCCGAACTGTAACATAAATATTTAAATTATAAAAAAAAGATACTTATTCTATAAATAGTTTTGCTAAAGTATTTTGCAACTTATTTTGCAATAACCTATAGAAGATCTTTTTCACCTTAATGCTAAAACTACCATAACCTAACATTTTGCAAAATGGTTTTGATGTATGATGAACCATTTTCGGAGTACGTCTATTTGAAAAGTCTTAAGAAACTAAGACTTACGGTACCAACTAATTCTTGCCAACCCATTACTTGGAGACGATGTCTTCTGAATTAAGAATTCAAACAACTAGTAAACAATAACTCACTTAATGTTTCCTTTATTAGTGCTGTATTTTATGTGTGTACATAAAGCCTCAAACATTCCAGTGGCGGTAGTCACTTGTCTGCAATCATATATCTGCAATAAAATAAAAATGGTGTTAACGAAACAAGCAAATTTAGGGGGTGAACTAGTATTTAATAAAGAAATGTCAATGCACTATTAAGATCATTCATCCAATATCAGTCTAATAAAATTATCGCGCTTCACAATTATATTTCTTAACCAAATTCTTCGGCCGGGTACTGTACCATCTTAGTAGTCTATATTCTTAGTTCTATCTTATTTCTTTCATAACCTGTCGAATCGAAACTTATTCTCTTGTTCACTGTATGAATTCACAAGGACTGCAGCTTAAGCCTCTCTCGCATCCTATTTATTGGCGAGTTAAGTACAAAGTAGCCCCCTCTCTCGCGTCTCGCCAACTTAACTCGCCAAAAAATAGGATGGAGATCTATTTAAATCAACTTAATTAACAACTTACTACTTAACTCGCTACTGTACTTGTCGATGTGTAAATCGGGCGTTACTGCCTGTGCAGCAACTACCTACTTTTTTTTTTCATTGTTTACCGTGTAGGTATTATATTTATATAAAATAAATTAAATATAAGATATTATTTAGTTACAAGTACATAAAAAGTTATTGCTGCCTGTAAAGATAGATGTAAGTTTATAATAAATAAATAATTATTACTTAAAAAATACCAATTGTCACTAATATAGTATTAGGTAAAGATAAATAAAATCCTCCCATCAGTTTGAATGACTTTCCTCAACAGAATCGCATGCATAGAGCTATTAGCAAAATTCTTTTCCTGTAGGTATGGACATTGACGTATGGATACATAGATACCGTGTAAGCAAAAACGAGCAAATTATCTTAGCGAAGACGGTGGTTACAAAATATGTAAGTTTATGGTGGGTATTTAACTTAGAAAAAATCATGTGATATAGAATTAGAGAATAACCAAACAACTCATTTTCCAAAAAAGAACTATTTTCCTGTTTTATATTCCTAAAATTTTAAACACTTCTATTTTTCCTTCGTTCTAGGTTTTGGTCTGTCTCGGTCTAACCTTTTTTCTACCTCAATTTGACAAAAGAACTTGTTCACCAGGGTGGAGAGGTTTTCTGTGCGTGTTACTATTTAAAATTCATATAGTTAAAATATTTTATAATATTACATTTCCTTTAAAAAACTTAAAAACGAATTAGCAAATAAGATTTTTAACAAAGGAATTAAAAATAGACGCAGCAGTGACAAGTTTTGTTTAAATCAGTAGGAATAACGCTTTTCCTCGAAATTTGCAGTAAAAGGTATGGACTGCTTTTAATTAGAGGTGGACAGCTTAACTGTAACTTCATAACAAGCCACTAACTAAATGTCACATTTTGGTCGCTGTATGTTAAATGTGCAAAACCACGTAGGGTTAAAATTAGAATGCCGTGACTATTTCCGGATGTTTTCGGAAGTCAGTGATTTGTGAACTTCTCCGTGTGGTGACGGAGTAAAAATACAGTGCGTCACCACCCCATCTCATCCCATGGGTGTCGTAAAAACCGACTAAGGGACTATCCGTGAATATTATCTTTACGAAATAAAAAAAAGGAAAACTTGAAATTTAACCCTATAGCAATCCTTCTAGCCAACGTGGTATTAGTAGGCCATGTATCCCTCCGTCAATGGAGGGGGCCCGTTCTTGCAGTAGAACATTAATGGCCTATTAAGATTATTTTTAGTCTCTAAAATTTACTTTAAAGTTCGTTGCTCGGAAATATTTTACTTCTGTATATTTTGTTTCCGAACTGGTTACACAAGACTAGACTTAACAGGTTAGGTTATCACCATATTTAATGGCCTAGGAGTAGGCGGAATGTTTACCAAACACCATACCATTTTTAAATTTGAAGATACTATCATTATGCAAAGAGTTGTTACATCACGTTGGACAATATCGTAGACATAACAACTAAAAGGTTGTTGATCTATGTAGTTCAATATTCCCCTTCGGCCAGATTGGAAACCAAGGATTGGAAACCGGTTTCCATTTCCAAAACAGAAAATTGGGTCTTCTTTCGAAACTCAAACAAAGTTCTAATTTGAATCAATTCTATACTGACAATAATATTATAAACTTAAATTAGTATATTAGAAAAAAAAAGAAAATGGTGAAATTATTTCTATACAGTGTCCTACTGTAATCTTTCCTTCCTTGAGCAGTTTTATGGTAGCCTTGATTTCGTTATCAATTTCTATGTAGTTTTTGCTTCTCTTATTATTTGATCTACTTATCTGCACTTCATTTTTTAAAACATCCAACACCTGTGCTAGTGTGGGCTGTCGACGGCCAATGTATCTATTTATTTTAGAATGCCATCCCTCAAGATGGTTTGTGGTTCTGCTGCAGCAACAAAATTTTGAAAAATTAATCTGTTCAAACCATTGTTTCTTGAAATAGCTATTAAACTTTTCAATTTCATCTCCTTTAGGGCTTTTTTCCATAACGTATTTAAAACCCTTCTTTGTATATGATGGAGGTAAGCGGGCTAAGCCTGCACAGCGTGCTACATGTCTTTTTTTGACAGGCGAATTGAGTTTTTTTGCCTTTCGTATAAGCGAACTGTTGTAATGATAATAGCATAACTTTATGTCGATGCTAGGGAAGACATTTTGAATGCCTTTCATGGCCGCCTTCTCATAATCTAATGTTACTTTTTCAGGTGTCCATAATGTAAACTGAGATTTAATCAAAGCGAATAGTATTTGATACGTTTCTTTCTTTTTATTTGGGAGCGCCGCAAATATTAATGGTGTAACTGATTGTGTTTTTTCGTCAAATCCGTGTATTGAATATAACTGTTTAAAAGATTGTGGGCAAGACTTGAAGGTGCCGTCGCACAAAATATGTTTAAATTTATAAATCATACATCGAGCATTCTTAGAACAAAATAATATAATTCGATTTTCTTCATCTACAAAGTCAGCTAAAATCATATATTGAAACTTCTTAGGTACAACAACATCACTGGGAGAATTAAATCTTAATTTTGCTGCACCCAATATCTTATTGCGTTCATTGTACAGGCTGCTTTTTACGCTCTCAAACCTTGGTAGTTCATTACCTATACTAGTCCCTGCATTATCAATGTCAAATATCATATTTTTATATTGTTTTATAACAGATTCAAAATTTGTACTAACTGTGTCTTTCAGCTTATCAAATTGTTTCAAAAATGTAGTTTGTGAGGTATTCGCTTCACAGACAGAAATGTGAGGGGTTTCTTTAATAATCACGTTTTTAGGATTTAAAGTTAAATTACCTTTGCAGCCAATTTTATATTTGTTACAGTACCAAAATGAGTTACCTGTAGTATATATTTTTTTTCTGTGATATTTACGACCACTAAACAATGCAGCCACCCCACCTCTTGTTGTAGAAATGAATTCTATTACTGCACTCATTCTAATACGATTTTAGAAATAAACTACTGCTCTAACAAAATACTTAATTACTCTATCTATTTAGCAGTAAACACATTCTAATGCACATGACTGATAGTGAGAAGACGTCTTGTTTGTTTTTATTCATACTTGTAAGTGGCCAGGAAATTATATCTTGCTGAACAGAGTTTCATTTCGAAAGAAGATCCAATATTCTGTTTTGGAAACCGGTTTCCATAACAGAATGATTATTCTTTATAGGAAACCGGGTTTCGTTATAAGAAAAATAATTCTGTTTTGGAAACCGGTTTCCAATCCTTTGTTTCCAATCTGGCAGAAGGGCAATTGAACAGTAAAAAAGTTCAGAACTAATCTGAAGGTACAGTACCCGGCCGTTTATATTACACATTGACCTGTGGAAAGAGACAATCGGTCAATTTCGGATTCGTAGAGCGTCATCTCTGTCGGTCCCTTAGTCGGTTTTTACGACACCCATGGGATGAGATGGGGTGATGGACATAACGTTAGAGACTTAAATTAATGGGTTCTTAATAAAACTGCAATTAGCCATCCATGTGACCTGTTACAGATAGATAACATATTATTATTATGTTTCTCTTAGCCGCATTTTCCGATATCCATACGACGACAATCGGTGGTGATTATTTAATATTATTTACCACACATACACGATACTTAATTGATTCCTCATATCAGACAAAATATTTCAAATGGTGAATATAGATCTCCTCCCATAGTATAGAGTTGTTGATATATCGCGAAAGGGTTGGGCGCCAGTGTTATGCGTTGATTTTTGCGTTCGCTATATTAGAACCTTTCTGTTCCTTAAGTTATGTAGGCTATGCGCTCTGGCCATTAGCACTTTAAAATAATAATTATTACTGATGCTTATATGTCATTGTTTATTAGATCATAAGGATAGGCATAGTCGTTGTTAGTCTGTTTTGTTTGTAAACATTTTTGTTTGCATATTTTATTGTACAATTTTTGTGTCTGCCTCATGTTCATTGCAATTACGTAAGTATATTATTGTGTTACGTAAATTGTATTCAGATTTGCAAACCATAATAAAAAATAAATATATTTATACAGAACGTCAAAAATAAAACCGACAGGGTCCATAAATGTGCTTTTCATCTATGTACTACATCTTTGTAAAACTTATGGTGTGCAATAAACGAATTGAGTATTGAGTAAAAAAAAACAGCTTACAGTTAAGTTTTTCCAAGTAGCTCGCCCTATACACCTTGAAGAATTCCGCCATGCTGTCTTTGCTCCGAATGCCAGCTCATTGTACTTTAACTGGTATGTTCCTGTTTCATCTAGCTCCTGCTTTATTTCTTCTAGTCTTGCTCTTTGACGCGGGGAATTTTCACTGCATTAAAATTTCGATTATTAGTCTACAGTACACAATTTTCTATAGTAATTATATCAGCCCATTAATGTCCCACTGCAGGGACGGGCCTCCTCCCGTGACGGAGGTATACTTGGCCTACTAATACCACGCTGGCCAGACGGATTAGTATAGGGTTTAATTTCAAGTTTTCCTTCTCTTTATTTCCTAAAGATAATATTGACGGATAGTCCCTTAGTCGGTTTTTACGACACTCATAGGATGAGTTGGGGGTTTATATATTATAGTAAATTTAGAAACACGATTTTTACCCAGCAACCTGTGTTTAGATGACCCATTACAGGGATGAGTCTCTACTGGACAATGAAACGAAACTTGGGTCACTCATACGTCTGAAAGTAGTAGTAGTAGGTATTAATCAAATGGCTAGTTTTGTAGTTTTGTTTTTTAGCTAACATAGGGTATTGCTGTTATGTTCGGCCTTCTAAAACCACACTGTCCAGGCGATTTAGAATAGAGTTTATTAACGATTTATTTTTTCCCAATTATGTGTTTGTTGAATTTATAGACCACTTTTCCTACGTATGCATCCATAGACCAAATACGTTTTTTGTTTACGTTATGTACAAATTAATAAAAAATACATATTTCTTATAATTTAGTTACCTGTGCATTGATTGATAGAATTGTCTTATAAATTTCTCAGCTTCTTTGTATAATTCATCAGGTTGTCTCGGCAATTCACCTCTGCTTGGGATCGACATCAAGCTCCCTTGACATACTTTGTCTGTACATCTTAATGGCTGTAACAATTAAAAAAGATTTTTTAAGAATTAGGATTTTAATCACGATTAAGAAGGTTTTTTTCTTATTTTTTTTTTGTTTTATAGGTTAAAAACTGGATTTAGGTCGTTATTTGCTTTAATTTAAGTCATTTATTTTTCAATATACCTACTTAATAATTTTTGACGACCTCTGTAGCGTAGTAGTTATATAACATGACTGCTATGCAGAGGTCTCGGGTTCGATTCATGCTCAATGCAAAACTCTTTGTGTGCATGAACATGATTGTTTGCATTGGTTTGAGTGTTTCTAAGTATACACATATTTGCAAAAAAAAGGATTTAAGTATGTTTATCCGTTGTCTAGTACCCATAGTACAAGCTCTGCTTAATTTGGGATTAGATGGCGTTGTGTGAATGTGTGAGGATTATTTATTTATTTATTAATTATAACAAAGTTATTATCTATTTATGTCAATTTACAACTATAAAGTTTAAAAGCTGCATATTCTTTTATAATAAATTTATAAACGTTTTTTTACGGTTTTATTACGATAACCTGCTTTTGTATTATATACCTACTGTTATCCATGTTTTAAATGATGTAGGTTTCTTGTTAAAAAATGTTAACTTAACCTTGAATTTTGGCGCCTAAAGTTAACAGAACAATACCATATGCCATAAAGAATTAAGTTAAAGATGACATTAGAATAAATAATAGTTTATTTTTTTCGTTATGTAATATTTATGCTAAATTATTCATATTATTTTACTACTGTTGTTTTTATAATACCTACTTTAAAAAGGGCTTTCCGTTATTTTTAAGGAAAATAAACATATTCGTATGCTAATAAGTTTTATGATACATATTTATCAACTTAGACGTTTAGGTAGGTTATGTATCTAAGCAAATAGAAAATAAGTTGACATTTCGTAAGTTTCGATGGCATCATCATAACAGCCCATTAAAGTCCCACTGCAGGAACGGGCCTCCTCCCGTGACGGAAGGATACTTGGCCTACTAATACCACGCTGGCCAGGCGGTTTGGTATAGGGTTTTATTTCAAGTTTTCCTTTTTTTTTTATTTCGTAAAGGTAATATTAAAGTTTTAAAAACGATCCGTGAATATTCACGTATAGTTTTTTGCATGTATTTACATAAAAAAAGTATTTAAGTAAGTATGTTTATCCTTTGTTTAGTACTTATAGTACAAGCTCAGCTTAGTTTGGGACTAGATGACGTTGTGTGAATGTGTGAGGATTATTTATTTATTTTATTCATATTATAATTATAATGATCGACATTTTTGAGAGATCCTGACACTACAGCCATGCCATTGCGTCAAAGTGAGTAGGATTAGTTTCTTACAAAAAAAAAATCAAATATTTATTTCTTTGAACATTCTTGCATAATATTATAAGTAAATATAGGTATTATTGAACACGCTACTATGCTATAATAACCCATGCTAAGACTAAAAGTAAACAGTAAAGCCCGATTTACACATCGACAAGTACAGTAGCGAGTTAAGTAGTAAGTGTTGATTAAGTTGATTATGGTAGTAAGTTGTTGATTAAGTTGATTTAAATAGATCTCCATCCTATTTCTTGGCGAGTTAAGTACTAAGTAGTCCCCTCTCTCGCATCTCGCCAACTTAACTCGCCAAAAAATAGGATGGAGATCTATTTAAATCAACAACTTACTACCTTACTCGCTACTGTACTTGTCGATGTGTAAATCGGGCTTAAAGGTGTAAACTTCAAGGCTTATCGTATACCTACAATATCAGTTTAGAACGTTTATCAGATACTAGTTTCCGCCCGCGGCTTCGCCCGCGTATTGTTTTCATAAAAACTAACTTATTATGCTCTTTTTCAGATGTCAGACTATCCTTATACCATTTTGTAACAAATTGTTACCTAAGAAGTTCTTACGACACCGACTGAATAAGATCGGTTTGTGACAGTTTTTATTTTTAGTCCCTTTATTTTTCATCACTTTACTGTCGTTAAAGGTGACTTAGGGATTAAAAGTCTATGTTATTTGTAGCCTATATGTTATTCTGACGTTTAAGCTATATTACTGTAAAGTTTCATCAAAATTCGATTAATAATTTTTGCGTGAAAAAACTAACATCCATCTATCCAGCCATCTATTCATTCTCACAAACTTTCGCATTTATAATATTAGTAGGATTATTACTTTCCTCTATAGTGCCTTTAGAATATGGATTATATACTTATCTTAATCTCAGTCTTTCAATAAATAATAACAATGTCCCGACTGTTTCTAATGTTCTATTTATTATAAATTAACAGTTCAGAAGATTAAGATGATTTAGACAGACAGCAACCCCTAAAAATGGCTACATGAATTTGAGTTCTTTATAATGTTTTATAATAATTTACGTTATATATTTAAAATGAATTGTTACGACTCGTATTTAGACAATCATTTTGTTATAAATTGTAATGTCGCATAAATGTAAAGTAAAATGCATCTTTGTATAAGACAAATATGTTAAAATCACATGTCAATAAATTAGCATGTTACTTTAGTAGTCATATACGTAAAAACTTGAAATAATAACAAAAGCAGCTTGAAGAATGTTACAAGGAAAACATCTCACTCTCGTAAGTACATAAAGCAACACATCAAGTTAAACATTTTCATTTGAAATTGTGTTTTATTTCAAGGTATTAAGGTACATGAGTGTCTAGCTTGATAAGTTGCTGTGTGTACATAACTTATTAGAGACGTTACATAAATTATTTATTTAAACACTAAAGGCGGACGTGATTGTTGATGTGTATGCACAGCAACATCTTAAAATACATGTTTTTATTCGAAAATGTGTCTTATTGTAAGGGATTAAGAAGCTAGACTGATCTTTGGTTGAAGTCTTTGCTGTAACCCTCGAATTAATATAATAAAATGTTATTGTCATTATTGACTTTATAGAATAGGTCCTTATAAAACCCGGACTTCTAAGGAAAAAAAGAGCAAAATCAGATAATCAAATCAAAAGTTATAAGTTATGCATACTTAAAATAATATTTTACTTTATTTAATATAACACCGATTACTTTAATATAAATAAGTTTGAATTATTGTTATTACTTGTGCCCCGGGTCTTGCAAATGCACGTAACCCTACAATAATAAATAAAATAAATAATCCTTACACATTCTTACATTGCCACCTAGTCCCAAACTAAGCAAAGCTTATACTAAAGTCAAGCCAATATAATAATTAACTAATTAACATAACACATGTTAACATCTTAAGTGTATTTTATAATTCTGTTTTTTTACAATTCCATTTGATTAATGGACATAATTACATTAAACAATAAGCAGTAAGCAATTAATGTATTCTATTATTGTTTCGACGTATCTAGTTTACCGCTAATTATTTGTTGTGGAGTGTTCATTGTATGTCTTGTGTTAGCTGGAACTAATCAGAATGGTTTCCAATCAGTGAACTGACCAACCTTCTATATAAGGCACGCTAAACGCTTCATATACGTTTTGGTTGAGGGCTAACCGCCCCACCATAGCCCGTGTAAAGTGGTAATCGTCCCAGGCGACCAACTTCTCGACCATAACAAAGAAAAACAGTATTTACATCATGAGTATAGTAAGGGTAGGGTCTATGCGCAACGCTTATTATTTACCATAAAGACCCTTGCTCGTGGGTCACCTCAACAAAAAAAAAAATCATCTAAGTATAATTCATGTCTGAAAAGCATTTAATGGTTCAAAAATCTCTAATTTTTAATTAGCGTTATACGTTTTAATCTTAAAAACACGTTACGTTTATAAAAATTAAGTAAATTATTGAAAAAAAAAGATGTTATTTTATAATTCTGCGCCATTAATAAGCATAATTAATCTAAAACAATTAACAATAAGCAGTAACCAATTAATGTATTCTATTAATGTTTCGACGTATCTAGTTTACCGCTAATTATTTGTTGTGGAGTGTTCATTGTATGTCTTGTGTTAGCTAGAACTAATCAGAGTGGTTTCCAATCAGTGAACTGACCAACCTTGTATGTAAGGCACGCTAAACGCTTCATTTACATGTAAAAAAATTGTGTAGGTGCCATAGCGTAGGTTTGTTAATTAAAATTTTGTTAATAAGTGATGAGATAAATAAATTAGTGGCGTTTCTGGTTGATTAAACTGTTTTTTTTAAACACATACAAAATTATAATGTAGCTATAGCAGAATACTTATTATTGTTTGTGTAAATATTTGTGGAGTTATCATAGATGAGAGTAGATTTTTTAATTATTAACATTTTTCACGTATTTTTTTTAGTGTAATATTTATCTTACCTTTTATTGTGTAGTGTAGTGTGCATGTGTAGTACGCCTAAGAACAATTATACAACGAGATATATTTGATTAAATAATTAGTTTGTCGATATCCTGGTTCAAACCTTGAATGAACAATTGTATTCGTTTCTTAGAATGTGAACCTACTTATGTCTAACTTCATTAAAAACAAATCATAACTGATAATATTTTAATTGACAAATATTGTAAAGAATATCAATTTGCCGATATCAAAAACGGATAACGAATTAATTGCAAATTTTTGATAAGTTATTTTTATATTTTGCGTACTGGAACTGAACATTAACTACTGTAGGTTATCGTTTAGCTGCCTGCATTAAAAGTTTTTTTCATATTGCACCCCGTTACATTAAAACTTCTACGGGTTACGTTCTCAATGGAAATGTCAAAGGCATTCATTTAACACATCTAACTTCTAAGCAATTCAAGCTAATCAATCCACAAGAAGTGACTGTACAATGTATTTGCGTAGTAACTGGTCAGAGTAAAGTGTGGGATATAAGTACATAGCATGCTTAGTCCGCGTAAATAGTAAGTAAGGGTTCAGTAAAGTAGTAAATAAATATTCCTCAAACACACAACGCCTTTGGATACTATACAACGGATAAACATCCTTAATTACTTTTTTTTTGTAAATACGTACATATTATACATAGAAAACACCCAGAACAATGCAAACAATCATGTTCATGCACACAAAGATTTTGCATTGAGCAATGTTACTATTACTAGACCAACTACAATTTTTTTTTTAAATAAATAATAATTTATTTGCAATGTGCTAAAAATTGTGCTCTCAAAGATATATTGTTCAGTTTTTGTATTAAAAATATTATTAAATAAGTTATGTGACTAGATATTGTTAAAAACAAAATGCAATCAATCAACTAGCCTATCGCAGTCCAGTGCTGGACATAGTCCTCTCCCAACACGCACCACAGAACACGGTCCTGCACCTTCCACATCCAGTTTGAGGTCGTCGTTCCACCTACTTAGCTTGAGGGCGTACTACACTATACCGTATTCATCCTTACTTGATTTATTTAGTAAACAAACACCACATATTGCTAATTCACTAGTTTTTACATCAATCGCACACTTTGATATGGATGAAAATTTCTGGAAAGTAGCAATAAACGTTTATGCAATAGAAAACACGTAAATCACTTTGATTTATCCACTATCTTTCGTAAATTTTAAATAAATGTATTTTTTTCCAACATAAAATTTCACAGATAAAATTATTTTTACGATTTGACATTTGTAGATTATAGAATTTTGTCCTTGATTCCTATACATTTTTCAAAGATTAAAGACTAAAGTCTTTAGTCTGTGGTTGACACGACGCCATATATGTTTACGTTTTAGAGCAAGTCTGTTTAAATAGACAGTACGTTTGCCGAATCGTAAAAACAAGATTGTTTGACAAAATTTAAACGACCACATATCTTTTAAGTTTCAACAATTTGGTTGCCTATTTCATAGGTCGGTCACGTAGGTGTTGAAACTGCGTATAACCCAACACGTGTGAGCTTACGATGTTATAATCATGTTTGATATTCATTATGTGTATGTAAAGTAGCCACAATTAGCTGTGTATTGTTGTATATGATATCTGCTTGCATAAGATCAAAGGCATATGGATTAAATTATTACTATACCACAACTGTGGGTTTATAATTATGTGCGTGTGTATCAATAGTGTTACTGTTAATTATGCGGTGCAATGAGCTAGATAATTATGTCTTTTCCGTCAAACGAAATGCCGATACCCAGGGATCTTTAAGACATAGTGATACGCTTATACTGACTGAAGTAATTTAGACTTCTATGCTAATATTATAAAGAGGTAAAGTTTGTGTGTTTGTGACGTTGACGGGGACAGTGTCATAGGCTATATGGGTGTTTCTTCGAAATTCGATTCTTTGTCTGATTTATATGGGCAAATTTTTTTTTCACATTTTGGCTTATAAAACATGTTTTTGTCAAAGATGATAACCTAACCTACAATGTCTGAAAAAGGCACACTTTTTTATGAAATGGTTTTCGAGATAATTAACTTAAAATTTTTTGAGGTCATAAAAATCAGAATTAGGAACAAAAATGAAATTCTAGTTATAAAAATCAGTCATTATTTATTAAAATCACAGTTGATAATCACAATGATTATCACCACACCTAAATCTAGTTATTAGAAGCATTGACAACTTGACAATATCAATCATTATCCGTGCCGCCATA
This sequence comes from Schrankia costaestrigalis, assembly GCA_905475405.1. Classification (NCBI taxonomy): domain Eukaryota; kingdom Metazoa; phylum Arthropoda; class Insecta; order Lepidoptera; family Erebidae; genus Schrankia; species Schrankia costaestrigalis. The sequence continues at coordinate 17,228,171 of FR997832.1, forward strand.
TTAACAATATGTGTGAAATTCTGATTAATATAGTACTTTTACCGTATGAATCAGGTACATATAAATCAAAATTTTGCCTTTTAACATCGGTTAATCACTACACGTATACAATTAAGGATTGCTATTTATACATAGACTTTTAGTCCCCAATTGAATTATATTTCCAACAGATTCAAGTTTGAAAACCATTTAAGTTAATTATAACAGCCAACATAGTAATCAGAAACACAGGTGAACCAAAGTAATATGAATCAGATATTTACATTTATAACTCCGCAACAACACGAACCAGCCGCATGTAACGTCGTGACCACGTCAGCAGTGTCCCTGGCTACCACCAGCACTAGAAGGGATCTCCTGATGTTTCGTACTTAGCTAGGTACGTTCGAGTATAGCGCGCGAATATGAATCAGACTTTTGTGCCGGACACTCACAATTTATTTTTTTATTAAAAAACTATCGCAAATATTAGTAAGTACCATTTTTTTTTTGTGTAAAGAAACAACTCATATTCTATCGTAATATTTATAACGCACATCGATTCGTTAATAATAAAAAATGTTACTGTTACTAACGTTCAAGAAACTGGGGTACGGACACACCATATTAATCAGAAGAACGCTTTTTAATATTTTTTTTTAAATTTATAAAAAACTATTATTAAAAAACAATAACGTGTGCAAGATAGGTAACTGTCTATACTATGTTTAAAAAATAATTGCAGTTTGGTTGGTCTGTTAGTTACAAAGAAAAACCTCCAGACATCGAAAATGTTGGGCTCGAAGAATCACCCATATAATATCACACTATGACTAATAGGAGTGGAGCAGTATCGAAATATGTTTAAAAAAGGGACGCTTAATAATATTTATTTCGCCGGTCAGCTAGTTATTAGATGAAAGGCAATGTGGTGACTGCAAAAAAGTTTTAAGCTTCGGGGGAGCCAGTTCATCTTTGTCAAATGATGGCAAAAAGTCTTTACGGAGTTGAAGGTGTCGGTCTTGAATCTGGGGCTCTCACGACAAGCTAGTTTTGAATCTAATCATTTGATCTGTATATTACTTTTCCTACGTAACACAACTTAAGGGCCTTTACGTTGTGTAAATTTTTATTAATTACTTAGTTAAATTTCGCATTGCGGCCGTTTTTGTTTATAATGCATTATTTATTTAATTGAAAAACATTTAAAGTGTTGAGAATGTGTTATACAAATACTTTATTGCCTTTTTTCAAGACTTTTCTATCAACATTTTATATTATTTATCCTATTTGCGTATTATGTTTTTTTTTCTATTTACAGCGCTAGTGAGCCCTAAAAACGTTCTTAAGCAATCCAGCCTTTAATAATATGCTATTTCTTGATTTCTGCTAGGTATTTTTGCCTTTCTCCTATTTTGAAAACGTAATATTTGTCAAAAGTTTTTAGCATTATTGCCGCCTACATAATAAAAACATAGAATCATTATATTTTACTCGTGAAGTTTTGCTCTGTAGTTTAGTTTAAATAAAATAAAATATAATTTGTTGCTTTAATTTAGACTCTCTAATGAAATCTTTATAGAGTAAGCTGGAATAATTTTTTTTTTTTTATTTTAACACTGTATATAATATTCCGCATTGCTGCTCTTTAAACAACTAGTTTCCTCAACACAACGGGTTTATTCAACTTTTGAAACACTGACAGAATACTAAGTCCGAGAAAAAACATTTCACAAAGCAAGATCCGACTTTGTTAACTGACTGAGCATTTTATTTGACATATTATTAAAAAAAACCTCTACGCTATTTTCTGGTATTAACATATTACTAAAAAAAGAAACCTCCATACTTACCATTGTCTAAAATAATATTCAAGGATAGTCCATAAGTCGGTTTTTTCGACACCCATGGGATGAGATAGGGTGGTGACATATTGTATTCTTACTCCGTTACCACACATGGAGACAATCTAATTATACCAAGAAATTACAATCACTCCGTAAAGTCTAAGAAAACTGCATCACATTTAATCTTGAGCATTTCATGGAATTAAGTCTATGTTGTTTCTAAGTGATTTCAAATATTCAACTTATGTTTAAAATGGCTTTCATTAACATAATAAATATTACACACGTCATTATTTGTTTTAAATGGCAAACAGTCTACTGTGCTACTCATAATGTCTAAAAAGATGCTTGAATGCAAAATTAGTTTTTTTTAAGTATAATTTATTGACACTAGTATCTATATTTATACCGATATTTGCATATTCATATTCAAATAAAATGGGCATTCCTTACAAATCCAAATAACGCTATCTCTAATCTAGTCACAAACTAAGTGCAGTTTGTATTATGGTTACTAGACCACCAGTTAAACATACAAATATACTTGTATTTAACCCATATTTATAGTAGTTATTATTATTATATACTGATAATTAATTAATATTTATATTAGGGCGCCTTCAAATTTGCCGCTAAGTGTCGCGCGGAGGCAGCGCGACAGCAGCGCTGCGGTCGCGCTGTTTTGTAAATTCATAGAGATAAAAAACGCGCGACTGCAGCGCTACGCCCGCGCTGCATCCCCGCATTCGTTCATCGATCGACTAGTGTTGTTTAGAATACTTTTTCTTTTTAATAGTAACACTAAGAGCAGTGTATTTTCGTCTGAGTCTATCGTAAAACTAAAACACAACACTACCATTCTCAAACCTAGCGACGGCAGCGCGACCGCAGCGCTGCAGTCGCGCTGCCTCCGCGCGACACTTAGCGGCAAATTTGAAGGCGCCCTTATGGACCGAGTTCTGTGGCGTGTATTGGGAGAGGCCTATGTCCAGCAGTGGACTGCAATAGGCTAGTTGATTGATTGATTGATTGACGGAATATTAAATTGACTGATGTTAGTTTTTTTACAAATGATTTTTTATTTTAATAATAGGATGAGTTTGAATATTAATAAATTCATATTTAATACCTGTCATGCCTCAATTAGCTTAACATCTATAGGGACTTACTACATACATAGTGACATTACAATGAATAAGTGATTACAATCATCGATGTATGAAATAATAAAAAAGGTCTTAAGTCTCTTAGTAGAATAGATCTTTTTTGCTAAATGGCATCTCTAAAACCGGATACGGGTAAAACCAGCGCAGGCGCTACTAAGGCATGATATTATTACGTACATTATAAGTTGTAATGTTGAAAGATCTGCCTCCATTTGTCAGCTGGTAAGTATAACAGGATGTACCTACTATTCCTCTCACATTAATACAACGTCAGCCAGTTTTACACTAAGTAATATTTGTAGAATGGTGAAAGCATACAAGGACGTAATTACCCGATGATCTACTTCACAGAAACTATTTATCAAATAATTAAAACATATTTTTTTCGATTTTGGAGCTTAGAGCCGACTTTCGCGCTTTGCCGACCTTTACAATATTCAATGTATGTAGTATTTGATGACTTTGCTAACCAAAATTGCATCTCTTTTGTATTTCAATATCTTCAAAGCGACAATTTATAAAATATATAAAATTAAATTATGAGAGCATAACCTGTCGTCATGGACTCATGGCGTCTATGCAAATTGTGATAAATAATTCAAATTAATGTAATATCGTGTGTAATGATCGCATTATTTATTCAATTAAGTTCTACAGAAAAATGTTTATTTATAACAATAACGTATAAAATATTCAATTATAGGTTTACTTTATAATTTTACTGGCATAATACCTATTATTTTATTATAAGTATTATTTTCAATTTATGGTTGACTTATCTATCGTTGTGTGGGTTGATAACACATTATGTTACTATGAGGATGAACCTCTCCTATAATAGGTATAAGATTTCCACCAACGCGACGGGCGGTAGCGCGTTGGAGAGTATTTCACAATGTGCTTAAGGAAATCGAGTCTTCTGTAAAATAGTTAAATTTCATTTTTGACAGTAACAGACGATTTAAGATGACGCTACTTCATTTTTACTCGATTCACGATGATAAACACATTTATAGGGGAGTAGTCATCGCTTATTATTTTTTTAGAAAGAAAGAAGACAATTTATTTTTGTGTTCTAATGATATAATTGTTTAAAAAAACTGATTAAACATTTATCTAATAAGGTAATTTTACGATCTCAAAATCTCTATTTAATTCATAAACCTTTAAATCTACTTGTAAGGCTGAGCGCACATTGGAGACTAGACAGTTTCAAGACTGACTTGCCTAATATAGACAAGTCTGTCTTAAAACTAAAACGAAACAGTTTTGACTACGATACGTAGCACACATAAAACAAAACTGTTTTGTCTCATAATCAGTGATGGGATTATACTCGGCATACATGACCACGTGCGTGTTTACTTTCTGAACGCTCGGACGAGAGTGGGGTGCGTGTGGGGTGTGACGGTAGACAGTTTTGTCTTCAATGTGCGCGCCCGCATTGATACAAAAGGGAAGCCGACAATCGTTAGTCAGACTAGTCGCCGTGCGGTATTCGTCTAATGCCCGATTTACACATCGACAAGTACAGTAGCGAGTTAAGTAGTATTTTAAGATTAAGTTGATTTAAATAGAGTTCCATCCTATTTTTTGGCGAGTTAAGTACGAAGTAGCCCCCTCTCTCGCGTCTCGCCAACCTTACTTGCCAAAAAATAGGATGGAGATCTATGTATTTAAATCAACTTAATCTTAAAATACTACTTAACTCGCTACTGCACTTGTCGATGTGTAAATCGGGCATAAGACAATATTGTCTATACGACGTTTTGTTCCAAGTGTGCGCATATTCATACATATTGTAAAGCAATAGTCTGTCTTAAGACTGTCGTGTTCCAAGTCTGCGCTCAGCCTAAATTGTACATTTGCCTATCCTACCACTTTATGCTTCATTAGACAGTGGTCGCCGTTAAGGTTCAGGTAATTGCCCCCGCAGGTGATACATTGCTTAGAAACAGCTGCATAAGACTTGGACACAAAGTTTTAGATTAGCTTTATGAGCTTTGAAAGATCATTTAAAACTCGAAAAACAAATTCTAGAAATAGTAAAAATAAATATATCTACAATCTGTTTCGTTTTAAAATAAATTAATTAATTTTAATTACATTTTGTAATTAAAGGAAATGAACAATCTCCTAGTAAATCCATTATATTTTTGTTTGAAAAGATATTATGCTTCAAAGTTCCTAGATAAATATCTCATTAACATTGCGTAAGTAATATTTTGTTAAAAATTATGGAATTGATCTAAGTCCTCTAAGTAATCAAGTGTAAATTTATAAAAACCGGTATCAATGCTCTGCAGACGGTTTTTTTACTAGAAAATTATAAAGTTCAATATTGAACGTTCTTGAACTTTGCATTTACTGACTGACTATTATACATAGAAACACTCAGACTAATGCAAATAATCATGCTCATGCTCATAAATATTTGCATTAAGCAGGAATCGAACCCGAGACCTCTGCGTAGCAGTCATGTTATAACAACTATGCCACATAGATAGTCAAGAACTAATGTAGCCTCTATTGCAATAACTCGAAACCCAAAGATATACGATTGAGTCTCCGGCCAGTCTTACACAACAACTAAAGGACAGTACATCTCCTTTACATTGATATGAAGTGATAGCTTGCAAAGCCCTAGACAAATCGGATTATTCGAAGTGCTGAAGCTTTGGTACCAATAGAGCTTCTACTAACTAGAGAATGCGCTCAGAGTAGTAAAGTTTTTGAAGTGTACTTCCTTCAATTTATGTACAGCACCAGAATAAGTGTCTCTTGTCCGCTGACGCTCATAAATTTATTATAATGCTAGCCAAAAAAGGAAAAAATTGAGGCATAACCTATATAAATTGATCTATCTACCCACAATAATGTATGAAAAAGGATTAATATAGGAATTAAAAGGACTTCTCATACATTTACTCACCGATATCTTGTTACAAACGAAGCAGAGCTTGTACTATTAGATAAGAGAAATAATAATAGATAAGAATACTACTTGTATACATTTTATTGTAAATACATACATATTTTATACACACAAAGACTTACATTGACCATAATCGTAGTCCAAGTTCCCTTCCATCAATGAGTCTTACTTGATAAAGATAACGATAAACAGGAATGGCATCGTGTGTTTTACCAGACATTTTACTAAAAAAGATGTTATTTATCCTATGGGTTTTTTATACTAAAAATTCATAAACACAATTTTTGTTGCATTAAGTTATAAACAAGATCATAATAACTACATGATGCACGAAGTAGGTACGTGCCCAAATTCCCAGTAGTAAATTAATAATGGTGTTCTAACAAGGTGTTCGGGCAACTCGTTCATTAATGAATGGAGGCTCTCAACGAGGCTTTGTTGAAACATTAGCAGTGTTCTACCTAGTTCTCACGATCACCGTTATGTTTTATTTGTACACATAGCAACACATCAAGTTAAACATTTTCATTTGAAATTGTGTCTTATTTCAAGGTATTAAGGTACATGAGTGTCTAGGTTGATTAGTTGCTGTGTGTACTACGTGAATTTTGTTATAAGTATTGTTCCGCATAATTTGATTTATAATAGATATGGTATTGTAATTAAATGATAGGCAGACAATGACTTATGTATTTTAAAGTTTGCCAAAAGTATAGATAGGTTGATGAAGTATTGTATGTTTAAGATTATTTTGTTCGTCTTTTGTAAAACTTTATTTTGACTAGAAAACGTACCTAGTTTTCTTAATGTATAGTTATTTATATAGCTGTGGTATTGAAACGATAAATGTTTGTCAGAAGAATATGGGATAGTATTTACAAGGAGACCAATCTCCCCGATATATGACAAATGGAAAAAAACGCCTTGAGGTTTTAATCGGCTCGAGTCCAAGATCTCTCCATGACCCAAACAACTCTCAGTCTCGTGAAGTTCGCTTGGGATTACCACGCGTTGAATTGAAACACGTAGTATATTTTCCTGTGCCACGGGGATTTTTCAGACCACAAATTAAGCAAACGTAAAGATAGCACAATTATTATCCCGCATGTAATCTGAACCCACAAATTATCTCATACCGCGATGCAATTATTTATTCTAAAATATATTTGTTCTGTCTTGGAATTTTTGAAGCGGTTTGGTTTTTTCTACGTAAATATAAGGAACTAAAGAGCATTGCTATTAAGTATAAAGTTCATGACATAAAACAAATAATCGCAGTAACGCCTAAATGAACTTCCAAGAAGCTCACTTAAGCCGTAAAAAATGTTGACTATGATTAATTTTTCATTTGTTTCCGTAACTAACAATAAAGTATTTTTAGTATCTTATCAAATTATAAGATATTAAGGTTTTGTTTTTGTTTTGTTTTTTTATAAAAGACAACTCCCGCACTAGGGATCATGCCCTGTGTCGCGGGGACCTTTTACAAACATCAATTAGCGGACACAAAGAACACCCAGACCAGGACAATAATTTGTGGATCTCACAAATTATTGTCCTGCGTGGGGATCGAACCCACAACCTCTTGCACGGCAGCCGCTTGCGCTACCGTCGCGCCACCGAGGTCGTCAAAGTATTAGTGCTTTTTATATTTAACCTCTTTACTGACTTGGATGAGCTTTCCAGAGTCCCTATTCTAAGCAGGTTAACATTAGTGTACTCTCTGTGTGGTGACGGAGTAAGAATACAATATATCACCACCCCATCTCATCCCATGGGTGTCGTAAAAACCGACTAAGGGACTATTCGTGAATATTATCTTTATGAAGTAAAAAGAAGGAAAACTTGAAATTAAACCCTATACCAATCCGTCTGGCCAGCGTGGTATTAGTAGGCCAACTATCCCTCCGTCATGGGAGGTGGCCCGTCCTTGCAGTCGTACATTAATGTGCTGTTATGATGAACATTAGTGTAGCGACTAACACCACGTAACTACCTAATTACAGCAATTCTGTGGTTGCGATAGTCAAGTTCTTTTCACTACGCGACCGCGTTTCTGGAGAAACTTCAGAATCTCTCTGACACAAAACATCACTAGTGAAACCTGTAGTAGTAACTATTATACAATAATATGATATTTCATGATAAATTGATGACTAATACGACCTACTCCTCACTCGCTTTAAGTTTAAACAGTACAAACTTATCTATGACTGTAACATTTGCAGCTGATCCAATAGTCACTACAGTTATCAGATTACAATGTCGACAGTAACTTCTCATAAATTACTTGTTAAACTTCGTGCTTCAAACATTTCATTAGATAATATCTGTATTAAGATTAGTTGGTATTTATGAATGGCACTATCAAAGTACCAATGACTCACAAAACATGATAAATTAAAGTGGAACATTATTGGAAGCTGATAAATTTCAAAGGTCATTTTGTCTATGTAGTGTTTGAGGAAAACATGTTCGATTAACCTTTTAAACACAGACGTTGCTTCTTTTGTTTTTTGGTCGGTAGATGCGTATGCTCGAGTGTTCCTTGGTTAAGGTAAGTGCAATTGAGTTTTTGATGTTAATAGAGGAATCTTACTGGTTAATGGCGTTTGATCTTTCGCAGAATCTGTGTATAAACACTGTGTTAGCTTATCTCCTTTTTGTCTTTATACAGGATGCCTGTTTATCTTATAAACTAAGTTAAATTTTAAACATATTTACAGCATCAGTACTTATAATTAATTTTCCCAATATAAGATTAACTTATTTTTATATAGATAGATGTACAATATAACTAGAATATTTTAAACAGTACCCATTTTATCATACAGCAATTTTAACTTATCACTAAAACTATAATAAACACACCAAACTGCCATAGGTTGTGGTAAATAACTTTATAATATACCTATTAAATGTAGTCGTTCTCTACAAACATAATCGTTTAATCCTAAAACGTTAAATGTACCTATATAGCTATCATTGCGGATAGGTTAAGTAACATAACAATATAAGACACCAGCTGGATAATAGACTCGTAACAAAAGTTTATGTTCTACGTAACATCATAATAACTATTTAAAATAACATTGTTAGAGCACTACTTATCTAGAAGATATCATAACATCATAACAGTCCATTAATGTCCCACTGCAGGGACGGGCCTCCTCCCGCTGTTGGAGCCAAGTTTCTCGCATCAACAGACCACCACATATCTCTAAGTGAATATAAAAGCTACATAGTTGCTACAAACGCTTAAGTGTTGTGTTCGATGTCTTAAAATTATATAATTACAAAAGAAAACTGCTTTTGTGGTCTTGGAATTAAATACTCAAAGTAATAAAATAAAACCGGTCAAGTGCAAGTCTGACTCGCGCACCGAGGATTCAATTCAGCTGTCAAAACTGACAGCTGTCAAAGATAAAAAAAAACCCAAAATTCTATGACGAAATCCTCAAAATATAATATATAACGTTTATTTCAGGCTGCATAGGCCCATAGAAAAATACCTTATAGACTAACATACATAAAACAATATAATATATACCTTAATGACTAACATATACATAAATAAAACACAATATAATATTGCTTCCGGTTACGGCTTTCGTTCTGGTGGAATTAGTCCGCGGAAGCGACGGAACACCACGTTCTTCGGCCAGAAGTCAGAGTCCATGACATGCTGAAGGTACAAGTTCGGTATACGCAACACGAACGCCTTGAAGTTCACGTTGCGGTGGGACTCCAATAGCTGTACCCTCGGCCTGTACTTTAACTTCCGGTGGACGTACTCTACGATGTTATCTACCTCCGTGGTGTAATGGAGGCGAGATATATACACCGGAGTGTTCGGCTGGGCGGCACGTATCTTCGTCTGGGACTTTTCAGGACCCGTTCCGCAGCAGTTCTTGTTGGTTCTCTGACGGCGTTTCTTCTTTTGCACCGTCACAAAACCGTCCGTTTCTTCACGACTCGGTACCTTCTCAGATACCACAGTCTTAACTACAGAAACCTTAGGGGTGCTTGTCATTATCAGCTGACCCGAAGGCCTTGTAGCACGTGCGGTGGTAGGGGGCGGAACCGCGGGGGCGGAGGCAGAGTTGTGCGGCACGTTGTCTGCACGTTCTGCAGTCTCAGCGTTTGTCAGCGTTGACAACAAAACGGCTGACGCGTAGCTTGCGGCCGATGTATCGAGGCGACACGCTCCTCGACGTGTGTTGATATTAACACAGCTCGGTGACCTAGTTGCATTCTTGCGCAACTCGTCGACTTCCTTACGTAGATTGGCCACGATAGTCTCAGATGAACCCAGTTTTCTTTGTACATCTGCTAAACTTGCCTTCAGAAAGACAATGTCCTTAAGGAGGCTTGTAACGACGACGTGATCGAAAGTGACAGGAGGCAACTTGTTGATGTCCTTCGCCACAAAGGTCGGCACGTCCTCAGGATCCGTTTCTTTTAACAGCGTGATTATCTCCTGTAGGCTTTTCTTTGTTCCGTCACGCCGGCGGGACACCATCTGGTCACGTTTGTTCAGTAACGTAAACAACTGCAGCTTAGATGCAGCAATCTCGTCTTCGCTGAAGTTCGTCGCGCAGATTTGAATGGCGGATACTTCGTCCATGACATCCAATTTCTGCTGCAAGAACGACAGCAGCTCGTTCGGCACAAGTATGTCACTCATGACGTAAAGTAGCGAGCGTCGGTTAACGCCGCGCTAAACACTAATTAAATTATTAATCATAAACGCACACGTCCGCCTCGGAATGTTACCTATCGGAGTGTCTGAATAATGATGGAAGTAAAAATTTAAGGTTATCGGAATTTTCCCTTTACACTATAAGACCTTACTTCATGCCAAATTTCAAGTTTGTAGGTAGACTGGAAGTACCCTGTATGTTTTTGCCCTGACTTGTCAAAAATTTGTCACAAAAAAGGCTGTATCTCTTGATTGCGTTAGATGAGCAGTTTGAATTTTTTACAGCACTAAGAAGCAACAAGCCTTAGTATTCGGTGAAAATTTCAGCTTGATACCTCCACGTATTCCTGAGATAAATGGCCTTAACAGATAGACGTACAGAAGGACAACAAAGTGATCCTAAGTGAACCTAAGGGTTCCGTTTTTTCAAAATCGGTACGGAATCCTAAAAATATCTCTCACGCATTCGACTTCGCGGCATATCTATTCATCATTAAAATGTAGTTAAGCTAGTTTTATGAACCTTCAGGTAATTGGCAGGATCATTACATTAATCCTAGACTACGTTCCTTTTGATAATAAAATGCCTGTTGAATAAAGTTATATATTATTACGAGGCAATTACGAACTCTTATTGCATCTGTGTCGGCTATTTTTAATTTAAACGGACATGGTAATATTGTCGACATGGTAAATCGTAAGTAGGCTAGGAATGTTGGGAACGGACGATAGTCATAAAATACTGTAAAAGTTGAATCACAAAACAGAGATAGATTCTACATAAATATCACTTTATATAACGCATACACAGACACCACTTAAGTGATTGTTGAGTTAAGTACTTACCTTAAATTGAAATTGATTTAGATCTTGCATACCGTATTAGTTTCCTATAGTGCTCTTATTGAATGACCTATCTGTATTATCATCAAAATAAAATAAATATAATAAGAAATAAATAAATTTAAAAAAACTTTCGCAAACTAATTTCGCACTGGTTGAGATTAATTATAATTGTAGATAGATACTTTCATTGTCAAATATCGAATATAACATCAATATTTAAACATTTTAGGACATCGTGATAACTTTATTGTGACAGTTGATAACCTAGCGCGACTGTCCCTTACTGTCGACGTAGATATAAAATGCGAAGTAAAAGATAAGCTTCTGTTCGTATTTGCTATGTAAATAAATAAATATTATTTACACATTCACACAATGCCATCTGGTCTCAAACTAAGCAAAGCTTGTACTATGGGTACTAGACATACAACGGATAAACATACTTAAATACTTTTTTTTGTAAATACATACGAAAAAAAGTACATAGAAAACACACAGACCAATGCAAACAATCATGCTCATGCACACAAAGATTTGCATTGAGCTGGAATCGAACCCAAGACCTCTGCTTAGCTGTCATGTTATATAACCACTACGCCACAGAGGTCGTCAAGATAAGCTTCTGTTCGTATTTGCTATGTAGTTAAACATTGTCAAACAATTTTTTTACATCTGTTGCTTCCTTATTTATTTATTGTGATATTATGACTTAAATTATGTTATTTCAAGGACATATCAACCTTGTTGAGTCAACTTTCAGCGATAATATTTCCGGAATAACAACCTCTTTTAAGTTATTGACATGCTTTGTAAATGTCTTTCGTGTAGAAACCAAAGAGATGGTTTTGTTCTTATCCAATTTTTCTACATATCTATACTAATATTATAAAGAGGTAAAGTTTGTGTGATTGTGTGTTTGTGATGTTGTAGCAGGTAATCTCTGGATCTAATGAACCGATTTTAAATTTTTTTTCTGTGTTGAATATAGTCCATTTATCGGGGAGTGTCATAGGCTACACAGTGTCACGCTATGGCTAATAGGAGTGGAGCAGTAATGAAATATGTTTAAAAACGGATGCGTTTTTTTTGCCGCCCAACAAAGTGGGCACGGGTCTGCTAGTTAGGTTTAAGTTTAAGACCTTTGGAAAGCGTAACACATAAAACGTACTCATAACACAAAGGCGTAACATATAAGAGAAGAATATTACGAGTATGTGGCAGTAAATGCAGAGAACGGGAGCTTCTTTTTTAAAAAAATAATGTTAGTTTATAATCTACTATCTACCTACCTTTTTCTATTTTCTTTTCTATTATTTAGTTTTCTATGGTGTTCCAGCTCCATATACCTAATGTACAGAAGATTATTATTCTAGAATCTGGCAACGTGCTTTCCGGAACATGGACACGCTTATACGAAATACACAACCTACACAATACCAGTCACCTATCTACAGATTGACCACGTTGTTAAACCTGTCTTAAACGGTTATCGATTAGTGGTTACTACTGGCATTGTATGGTTGCGTTGCAAGTGATTTTCACTAATATCTTAGTAGATACAAATTTGCTACAAAATAATTATTGTATTATTGTTAAAAGATTATAAAAAATTAAGAATTTTATACAATCTTGTATATTTTTAGAAAAGAATTAGGTAATTATTTTTTTATTTAATTCGGAACCAAGTCCATAGTGTCAGTATAGTTTTCCTTAAAGCTGGGTGTGAAAACTTCAGATTTTCTCTAATTAAAACTATTTTTAAAGATGTTGCCAGTAACAAAGAATCAAATAATATTTTTGAAACTCAAAATATTTTGTATTCATATCGTACAAGGCAACTTAATAGGAAATGCCAATGATATCAAAGTTAATATGCTATTGAATCAATAATTCTTAATTAAAATGTTAAAGACATCCTTCAACAATGTGTATTATACTGTAATAACATAAGTAAGACAACATTTCCCAGTAATTCAATGTTGTTGACGTGAGTTAACTAGACAAGAAAGTTCCTTTGAACTCATTTTAATTACAATCTTGTATCGAAACATGTCAATGATAATACAGAACAGGGTGATAATGCGACTCTATAAAGGAGATTTTACACGATCGTGGTTTTTCTTTAAAGCTCGTTTCACTATATTTTTATACAAAAGAAAGATAATGAGTCGATAATAAACAAGCCACGACAATTTAACCATACAGAAAATACAAACACTTTTAACTATTAGTGATAGGTAGATTCAATTGCATTAAATGTTTACTACTGTGCGGCCTAGATGTCGTTGAATAAGAATATAATATGTAACCACTCCATCACATCCCATGGGTGTCGTAAAAACCGACTAAGGGACCATCCGTGAAAATGACCTTTACGAAATTAAAAAGAAGGAAAACTTGAAATTAAACCCTATACAAATCCGTTTGGCCAGCGTGGTATTCGTAGGCCAAGTATCCCTTCGTCACGGGAGGAGGCCCGTCCTTGCAGTGGGACATTAATTATAACATGATGTGAAGTGCAAATGCAGTCTAGGAATGAAAGCAATGAATAGTAGTCAAAAAATAACTTTCAACTCTAATAACTCCTCTTAAATTGAACATTCCAATCGGAGCAGCCGTTCTTGAACTTGACCTCTCTGTTAATCTTATTGCGTACCAAGTCACGCATTTGTTGTTGGTCTAATAGACGGCGTCGTTTACTATAAATAAAGGGATAATTAGCGATTTTATGACTAGTGGAATGTAAGCTTACGAGAACAGGTTGAGATGGTAACTGCTACTCATAAAGAAAAGGTACATTTTTTATTATTTTCTGCGGCAAATAGGATTTTTGCAAAACACCGCGCGAACGAAGGTACTACATAAATATTATTATACTCATTGCAATAGTTCAGTGTAAAAAGGTCATAAGGAAACGATTGTTATAAGCGAATATCGTCTTTGTTGATGTATTATAATCACAATATGGTGTTATAAATTGATATAAAGTTTTTGTAACAATATCATAAATTAATTGACGTTTTCCTTATTTTGATTTTTTATAGTTACAATTTTTTAATGTTATCATTACCTATAATTTGGTTTTTGTTAATGCCAGTAATGGATCGGAATTTATTTTATTACACCAGGCAAAACTGTTAACAGGTATTAAATATGAATATTGCTACTTTTTATACCTACTATACATAATATACTATTGAAATTTAAATTTTACAAGTTCTCATTATAATACAATTAAGAATAATGGCCTACCTTCTTTATTTTGACGTTCTCCTCTAGTAAAGAAACTGACCATACCTAATACGACGATAAACTTGACCTATTACAAGCTGGTCAGACACATTGTCGTAGTTTCGGCGGTGAGGCGGTGGTAAAGTTTTCTAAACTTTGAAATGTATTTAAACTTACATTAAGTACTATAAATGATGTCAAAAAAGATAGAACGAAAGTTATACTATTTTTGAATGAAGTAATTTCGACTTTTGACTATCTGTGGACTTTTCTTTAGTCGATTTTTACGACAATACAGACCCGTAAGAAGGAATGGGATAGAAGGTGGTAAGAGCATGTACTCCTACTTAATCACTATAAGAAGAAATTAACCCTCTTACTCATAAACGCCTCTTAATTTTAATCACTAAACCAACCTCATACCAAATAAAACCGTAAGAATTGAAACTAATCAAATGCCTAAAATTTAAGAGGCGTTTATGAGTAAGGGGGTTAGTGTAACAAGTCGGTATTATTACGCCATAACATAACATGATGTCCTTGGACGAGGTCAGGATTTGGAAAGCGTCGCAAGAAAATTATTTCTGTGATCCACAAACGATTATCCTAAGCCTAGATGTATCTTGTGTCCGTGAATTGGATGTCTGTAAATATCCCTGCGACATCGTTGATCCCAAAAGCGGATATTAATATTATTTATAAAAAAAATCCTATTGTATAAAGATTTTCCGTATGGTGACGGAGTAAGAATACAGTGTGTCACCACCCCATCTCATCCCATGGCTGGCGTAAAAACCGACTAAGGGACTATCAGTGAATATTATCTTTACGAAATAAAAAGAAGGAAAACTTGAAATTAAACCCTATACCAATTCGTTTGACCAGCGTGGTATTGGTAGGCCAAGTATCCCTCCGTCCCGGGAGGAAGTCCGCTACTCTACTTGTCGATGTGTACATCGTCTTTATGCTCTGTACACTTTCAGACACACAGAAATATGAATAGAGTTCAGACACATGCGATAATAATTGGAAATAAGAAGTTTTCTTCCATTCAAGAAAAGCCATTTTTAGCGAGACATTCATGACCCATTAGTATAATCAGGAATGAAATAGTATAAACTATGATATAAAAACATAATCAAGTAGTTTAACGCTTTGTTCCGTAATAGTTTCTTGTTACCGCACTAAGTGTACGCAATTGTAATTGTTGCTAACAAGACAAATGTTCATAGTTACTAATTATCAAAGTCCACTCAGAGAACGTTTTCCGTGTTCTCGAGTAGGTACCTAATAGTATATTGTATAGAGTATTAAATACGGTGTTAGTTAATTATTATTTTATTTTTTTAATAAAAAAGACAACTCCCACTAGGGATCATGCCCTGTGTCGCGGGGACCTTTTACAAACATCAATTAACGGACACAAAGAACACCCAGACCAGGACAATAATTTGTGGATCTCACAAATTATTGTCCTGCGTGGGGATCGAACCCACAACCTCTTGCCCGGCAGCCGCTTGCGCTACCGTCGCGCCACCGAGGTCGTCAATTATTTATTACTAACTGACGCCCGATGCTTTACATGCGTTGTCTGCTGTATAAGTAGCTTAAATGTTATTCTACACCCTAAAAACAGAGGTGGATCATGTATTATGGTTAAGAAAGGGCATAACTACAAAGAAATTGTGACATTGACAGGCTATTCGGTCAGCTCAGCTTTTGAGTGTTGTGCTATTGAGCTGACAGACTACAAAGTTGTTATTGTTTGTGTATATAGAGTGCCCTTACCTAGTAATTTAGATGTATTTTTTGAAAAGTTAAAAAAGGCCCTGTGTTTACTATATAGAAATTATCATAAACATAAAATTGTTATAGCTGGTGATTTTAATATTAACATTTTGAATAAAAATAAGCTAACAACTGAGTTTGAATGTATATTATTAAATTATAATTTAAAATTACAATTAAAAGAACCTACTCGACATGTAAGCAAAACATGTATTGATAATTTTGCCCATAACTTGGGAAATAAATGTAAGTCAGAAGTAATTGAATTAGCACTGTCTGACCACACAGCACAACTGTTAAAATGTCAAGTAAAGAATATAATATGTGTAATTAAATACTGGAAAATAAGGCGAAGGGATTTTTGTATGGAAAATCAGGTAAAGTTTAAATATTGTATAGGTCAATTGTCATTTGAAGATGTATACAGTACTCATGACCCAAACCTCGCATATAATATTTTTGTTGATACATATAAGTTATTTTATGACCTTTGCTTTCCCTACAAAATTATAACCATACATATCTACAAAAAACCTAAATGGGTTTCACGTGGTATTAGAGCTTGTAGTCGTAGGAAGCGTGAGCTATTGTGGAAATACAGGAAAGCTCCAATAGTAGATAACAAGCTGAAGCTGATGCAATACACTAAACGATATAAAAAAATTGTGTATTTAACACAACAAGCGCAGAACAATTACAATATTATGAATGCATGTAATAAATCTAAGGCTGTTTGGCAAACTATAAATGCTGCAAAGCAAAACAGGCCATTAGAATCAATCCCTTTTATTAAATTGAATGATAAAATAGTGACAGATCCGCATGAAATATCAAATGCATTTAACGATTATTTTATAGACAAGATAACACCTAATAATAATATGATACATAGTAACCAGCATAAAAAGTATCTTAAATCTAGACTTAACTCAATATTTATGAAACCATGCCTACCTGACGATATAAAACAAATAATAAAAGGTTTAAAAACTACCAATAGTGTAGGTTATGATGGTATTAATACTAAAACAATTAAGTTAGTGGTGGAATGTATCTCGCAGCCTCTCAGTTACATTCTAAACCTATGTATAGAGACGGGGATATACCCTGAAAAAATGAAAGTCGCTATTATTAAACCCATACATAAAAAACAAAATAAAGATAACATTAATAACTATAGACCTGTTGCCCTTTTACCAGTTTTCTCGAAAATATTTGAGAATTATATACAAAGCGAACTTGTCAAATATTTTGAAACTCATCATATTCTAGCTAAAGAGCAGAAAGGATTCAGAAAAAATAAATCTATTAATCTTGCTATATATGAATTTCTAGAAATTATAACGTCTAATGTAGATAAGCGAACACCGATCTGTGCCATCTTTATGGACATGACACAGGCTTTTGATTTCGTAGTGCATGATATATTGTTGAGTAAGCTTGAGGCATGTGGTATACGAGGAAACATTCTTAAACTGATTGAGTCTTACCTTAAAGGTCGAGTACAGTATACACAAATTAACAGACTCAATATTGGTACTAAAATGGAACAGGAATACCTATCTAAAGAACGTAAAATTCAATACGGTGTCCCGCAAGGTAGTGTATTGGGACCATTGCTGTTTATATTGTACATTAACGACTTACCAAATGCGAGCCCAAACCCGATGTCACTCTTTGCTGATGATAGCACCGTTTCCGTTAAATGCAATAGTAGACAGTCCTACGAGAGTGACATAAGCAGCACCTTAGAGGCAATCGTTCAATGGCTAGATAATAATAATCTAAAGGCAAACATAGCAAAGACTAAAATAATCCATTTTAACCAGCGTGTGGATAGGGTTTCACCACAAATTAAATATAAGGGTGAACCTGTATCTGAGGAAACTGCGACAAAATTTCTGGGTCTCACTGTTGACAACAAATTGAAATGGAAATGTCACATTGATTCACTATGTAGAAAAATTAATAAAGGTAATAGGTCTATGCGCTACATGAACTGAAACAGATTTCAAGTGTGGCTACCTTGTTGACTGCATATCATGGCTTGGTTGCTTCTGTCCTAAGGTATGGTGTGATTTTTTGGGGAAACTCGACTGACATTGATTTGGTCTTTAAAGCACAAAAACGGTGCCTACGAGCGATGTTTGGGCTTCAGATGACTGAGACATGTGAACCGTTTTTCCGGGAGTACAAAATCCTAACTTTTCCAAGCATATATATTTACGAGGTCGCAACATTTGTTAAGGTCAATGTAAACTTATTTACATTAGCCTCGGAGGTTAGTAATAGGCCCCAACGTGACGAATTTCGCCTTTGTATACGACACACTAATACAACTTTAATGCACAAAAGTGTATTTCACATGGCACCAGTAATTTTCAATAAATTGCCTAAGGCAATAAGGGCAATGAATATTTTATTATTTAAGAAAAATGTAAAGAGCATTTTAGTCGACAAATGTTATTACAGCTTGAATGATTATTTAAATGATAAATTTTGAAATAATGTATTGATGGATATGAGAATGACATTACAATTATTTTATTACTATGAATTATTACTTAATTTTATAACTTTAATTTAACATTGCATTAGTTTGGGACATTTTTTATTTATTTTATTATTAAAATTAAATTTCACAAAATAATAATAATGACATTACTGTCATTTGAATTTTTAATGACTTATTGTATGTTTACTGGTTTTAATGTCAATCTTGGTTGTAGCTATAATTGTATACATTTTGCATGCCTCACGGTAGATACACTTGAAACATGTACATTATGTAACACCATTATAACAGTGTTTTCTGCAAAAATAAAATGATTTGATTTGATTTGATAAACTACCTTTATTACAAATTTCATCAAAATCCATTCAGTAGTTTTTGCGTGAAAGAGTAACATATATCCATCCATACAATCTCGCAAACTTTTGCATTTATAATATTAGTAGGATTTTAAGGTAATTAAGGCAACTACGAGTAAATATTGACCTAAAAATAGGAAGTGGTTTTTCATTTTGGATGTATTTTTTTTTAATTTGTTACGTCTAAACATTTAAAAAATTGTAATATTTTGCTTGCACGTCATACCATCCCAAATAGATAATTTTATAACATTTTCATTAAAATAGTTGGGTTTTTATCCCGAAAAAATACTGGGTTTTTTATACTAACTAAATGGCGTAAGGTAATCGGTATTTATTAACGCTGTAGTTTTAGAGTCAGTTGTTAATAAAAAACGTAATGTGATAAAAACTGTGGGTTTAATATTACAAACAACAATTTTATTTAAGTAGGTATCCCATTAGATTTTCCTTCCCTTTGTAGAGTATTGTAGTGTATTGTATTTGATATTTGTTATTGAGGGAATTTCCGTTTTCTTGCCAGGCCCTCCTAATTTAGCAATCGTAATCGCCATATCCAGTGGTATATTAGTTTCTCCGGCGGATTATTATAGTTTGGATAATAAACATTAAAATACAGTTTCATAGAAGCGTGACACGAAAAAGGTCGGAAGACTAGGTATAATAACGTTTAGATTTTAGTGAACATTTATTTGTAACACATCCTTATAGAATATTTGAAGCTCATGTATTGTAACTATTTTCATTATATTTTCTTTTACTTACAAATATTTCAAATTAATCATTACATGAGTGTCTTAAAAACCTACTAAGGGTCTCTCCGTAAATATTATCTTTACGATATAAAAAGAAGGAAAACTTGAAATTAAACCCTATACCAATCCGTCTGGCCAGCGTGGTATTAGTAAGCCAAGTATCCCTCCGTCACAGGAGGAGGCCCGTCCCTGCAGTGGAACATTAATGGGCACTCGGCGCTCTATAATTTGTACAATGCCATTAATTGTCAATTTCATACAACATCAAGACATCGTAAGTATAATAAAATAAACATAAAAATATTTCAATACAACATCGTATATAATATAATTTGTGACATTCCCAAGACCGGTTTGCTCTCAATAATCTTGTTCGGTAACAACAATTTAATTACATCAAAAGATCAAAGTTATCAAGAAAATAAGCTCTTTTGGGATTAAGTCATAATTTAGCAGAAGCTTAAACTAGCTAGACAATAGCATTAGTACTTACTTAGTGGCTTTTGTGTCATCTGTTGTAAGTATTTATTTTTCTATAAAGTATAGCTTTATTTGAGCATGATGCGTGTAGATAATAGAGCGAATGCAAGATACAAAAAAGTGCTCCAATATAGCATTAAAAAGTATACTATACATGGAAAGACCTAGCTGAATAATGAGTAGCAAACGACGGAGTAAGAATACAATATGTCACCACCCCATCTCATCCCATGGGTGTCGTAGAAACCGACTAAGGGACTATCTGTGAACATTACATAGAAAGAAGGAAAACTTGAAATTAAACCCTATACCAATCCGTCTGGCTAGCGTGGTATTAGTAGGCCAAGTATCCCTCCGTCACGGGAGGAGGCCCGTCCCTGCAGTGGGACATTAATCGGCTGTTATGATGATAATGTTAGTAGTAAGAGACAATTATTTATGGTTAGCTCAAATAACTTATGCTGTATACCGTACGCTTGAAATTTGTTTGTTTGCCAGTAGTCGCGGACTAGCACTAGAGAATTGTCACTAAATCTAAACCCACACTTTTGAATTTATACCAAAAGGGTCAACTGCATTGAAAAGAAAGTGCTACAAAGAATTTTACGACATCCGCCATGAAACGCATAAGTAATAAACACGTTCGTTTGAGTTTCGGCTCGTTTCACGCTACGGTACACCCCCTAGGGCAAAGGAACGAATACGATAAAATCACAATCGCACCGCAGAAAATGAGTACAGTTTTCAACGAGACGTTTCTTTGAAAATACATACCTAATGTTTAACTTTTGCGCTGTTTCCCCGTGTATTATTCTTTCAGTGGTTGATATTTTAAGGCTTAAATTTCGGAGTACTTTAACTTTAAGACTGATTTCGGTAGAGATATATTGTTGTTTTTTGATACAAAAATAACTTTTATTTATTAAGCTAAAGTTTATTGGAAAAACTCATTTCTTTGAAAGAACGATTTAAATAAAAGTTTTCTAACGTTGTATTTATCTATTTATCACACAAATCTATACTAATATTATAAAGTGGTAAAGTTTGTGGCATTGTGTGTTTGTGACGTTGTAAGGGGTAATCTCTGGATCTACTGAACCGATTTTAAAAATTCTTTCTGTGTTAAATATTCCGTTTATCGGGGAGTGTCATAGGCTACATAGTGTCACGCTATGACTAATAGGAGTGGAGCAGTAATGAAATATGTTTAAAAAGGGACGCGTTGTTTTCGTCGGCCTACGAAGTGGGCACGGGTCAGCTAGTATTAAATAAAATTACTTTTAAGGCCAGTTATTAACAGGGGTCAACAAACTACGCCTGTCGTACAAGGTATTAAGAAAGGATATTCATAGTAATATTTAAGTTATCGTGTTTAATTTAAATAAATAACTCACTGAAATTATACTTAGCATGTTTGTCATAAACATCAAATATTATGTTTTATTTTGTGACTGACAGTAGTTGGATGCCAATGTGGCCAGTGTTAAAAATTGTAATGTCTTGCTGGGCTACATGGCTTTTAAGTAGTGTTAAGTGTAATATTAGGTTTAAGTTTAAGGTAAAGTTAGTTTTATTGTTGTCTAGTATTGTTAGTATATTATAGTTGTTAGTTTAGTTGTTAGTTTAATTATATAGGTGGAGGAAATAAATTAAAAAAAAAAGCTTATTGTTAAAATAGAGGAACTTATTGCTCAATTTTTAAACATCAGTGCACAAAAAATGGGCCTTCTGAAAATCAGTGTCTGACGAAAGTCAGACAATATGCTGAGAAGGTTCCTTTTTGTGTACACTTCTCCAGAACAGATGCTTAGTAAATTAATTGCAGTGTATTTATGTGTTACTAAATTAAATTGTATGTGTTTTTGGAGATTGTACATAAATAAAGTATTTTGTTTGTTTGTTTGTATTTTTATTGGTTAAAACATAAATAAATTAAAATACATTTCTTGAATATTATTTAAAATTTGTCTTTACTTTTAACAACAGAATTCCTACTACTACATACTTGAAATGGTAATTATGACTGTAATTAATAAAATTGATTTCATTTTACACAAGGACTTAGTGGGAAAAAAAACACTACTTTTTGCCTTCCTTAAATGTATACTTTGCTAATATACTTAAGTACTACATCTCTCGTGTCAGTTGTGTCTCTTATGCAGTTCTTGGGGTGGTGACATATTGTATTCTTTCTCCGTATAGTAACGGAGTATAAATACAATATGTCACCACCCCATCTCATGCCATGGGTGTCGTAAAAACTAAGGCACTATCCGTGAATATTAAGTATAAGAACAAATTAAACCCTATACCAATCCATCTGGTACGAGGCGAGCGAGGTACTTACTATAGTAGGCCAAGTATCCCTCCGTCACGGGAGGAGGCCAGTCCTTGCAGTGGGACATTAATGGGCTGTTATGATGAAGCAGTCCTTATTTAAATATGTTACTGATGACTGTAGTAAATTAGGGATGATTTACTTCTAAAATAGGACTAAATAGAGCTCCCCATTAATTTTTACACCAAAAAACACTTATAATGCTCTTTTAATCACTATGTAGATAGATAATACGCGTTTATAATTATAGTATTATGTATTGTTATAATCGCTACCTATATTTTATGGCCAGTTATAATATGTCTCACATTCCATTCACGTCTGATCTATTACTTAAGTGTTACTACTACTATTAATGGAATATTTTATACTGACATAGAAATCTATTTATACTTACCAAATTTTGTTTTAGTGATGATAAATTTTTAGGGACAAATAAAATAAATGTTGATGCAAACTTGTTATTAATATAACTATTACAATATGTCATTGTTTTTGTTTATTAAATATAAATGATGTTGTACTAACTACGTAGGCACTGCATTATGTCCCAAGTGGCATGTATAACACAGTCACATTATCTAGAGACCTCGCTGGAATGCGAACCTCGCGTCCCGTTCTCCTTTCAAGCCCCGCGCTCGCCACGGGCGCATCAGTGAAACGTCCGACGCGACGTGACGTCATCACGGCAGGTCTCTAGATAATGTGACCGGGTAGAACAGTCGACAACGTTGCCGGTGTACCGCCACAGAGACTTTAATTCCAACTGCTTCGGCTTAATCGCTATCAAGCGCTGGCTTTGTTGAAAGTATCATTAGACAAAGTAAATCTGCTTTTTCAATAATCAAAGTCTGCCTTTCAACTATGCATTAGGTAAACATAGTTGGTATAAAGTGTTATGAGTGGTAGACCCCCAATATTGTTGACTATAATTAATAAATAAATAAATATATTCCTCACACATTCACACAACGCAATCTAGTCCCAAACTTAGTAAAAAAAAATTATAATAAGAATCTTATACCATATTGAACTGTCTGAAAAATATTACATGTACACTTTTTTCCAATGAAAAAGAAAACTTCTGCACTTGGTCTTCAACTTTTACAAATATCAATAGTTTTAAAATATATGTAGTAGTTAAAAAAATGTGCAATGTTTGTTTGGAATAATATTCCGTTAAAAGTGGGTTGACATCAAAGTATTACATAAATGGAATCTCAACCCGCAGTGTTTCACATAACTGTTCTACTATACAACAAGAGTTTGAAAAGTATGTTAGATAAACTATTTCATGAATAAACTATGGGGTTCTATAGTAACAGCTAAAATACACCGTATTTATAATTGGCCTTACCAATTTTAACAAAACTTTAAGTTACATGAAAATTCAAAGAAGAAGACTCTTATTTTTGGTCTCTAGTCAACGTGCAATCATCGAGTTTTTATAGATACAGCACCAACTATCATTCTAACGTTAATAAGTATATAAATTACAAGCGCTCTCGTATAACAAGTACCTAATTATTATTTTTAACAAATATTAATGTCCGATTAATATTTGTTAAAATATTATATTAAAGGCCGTTGATATTAAAGGCCGATTTTGTCTTTCCACATGTCGATGTGCAATATTTACGACCGGTAATGTACCTAGTTTGTATCAATCGCGCATGCTTGACTTTTCCGTATTAGGGTAATTTTTTTTAATGTGAGCTGTTCTTTCACCATTATTATCAAAATAATATAAATCGCTTCAAAATATGGTAAGCGCCATATACATAATACAATATTGATTTCTAACAATTTATTTATACTGATATCCAAATTGACTGGGTCTAAGCACGTTCAAACAAATAAAATGAACTGCGCACCTTTTTATTATTTCTAGTATTTAGATAGTACAGGATAATTTAATTTCTGCTCTTTTTCAAATGAACGTTTGTATAATATTTTGGCTGATCACGTAGCCTAAATAAATACATCGTTAAAAAAAATGAAATCGGCAATTTTTGAAATGGAAAGACAACCAAAAACCCAACTTCGGGTTCTTCATCAACTCGACACGAGAGACTGATCACACGTGTGTCCAGTTGGTGAAACTTTAAATTAATACTAATTATTTTTTCGTCATTTCGACATGCCAAAGTTTCTATGTATGTCCACATAGTGAAATTTAAAATAAATTACTTTTATGTTTTCGTCAACTGGACACACGTTCACATTTTACCCGAATTCATAACAAAGTACAGTCACGATGCCTGGTTATATATCATGGCGGAATGCTTAAACACTGAAGATGCAACAACATTTAATGACTATTTTATCAAAACGTGGCTGGATGATAATTCTGATTATGCAAACACATACAACTGTTATAAAGAACATCATCGCACTAATAATTCTGTAGAGGCATGGAATGCCAGAATAGCCAAAAAATTAAAACGGAAACCAAATATAGTACAGTTCTTGGTCGCTCAAAAGAGACATGAATGATTTTTGGCGCCAGGTAATGATGGACGGACCTATATCAAGAAAAAAATGGAAACTATCAGAATGAACACTATGATCGCAGACACTGTTAGAGAGTTGAATCAAGAGAAATTAGCATCGGTCACTGTATCGAAAAATTGAAGTAAATAAAAATATCTTTATATTGTTAGGAAAAATTATATTCTATATTTTATTGTTGATTGTATTGATCTCTATATTATCTTAGTCTAGTCTTAGTAAAATGATTGTGATACTATTAGTTTAATTATTATTATTACTGTAATACTCTTTTTTCTAAATGCCATATATTATTGTAACAGAGTTGTGTGGAA
The DNA here is from genome assembly GCA_905475405.1 of Schrankia costaestrigalis. Classification (NCBI taxonomy): domain Eukaryota; kingdom Metazoa; phylum Arthropoda; class Insecta; order Lepidoptera; family Erebidae; genus Schrankia; species Schrankia costaestrigalis. The sequence goes on from FR997832.1 coordinate 17,253,934, forward strand.
TGATTATTATTGTTTGTAAAATTATCTATTATTGTTATCTCATAAGTATGCACCATTGATGACTATTTTGTTTGATATTTTATTTTGTGCCACCTATACCTACTCAAGATTGAATGTTTCGACTCCGCTCTCAAATAAACTTTACTGCAAACTGCAACTAGTAGGTACCTTTAAGTTTGTATAGGAGTGGAGTGTATCGTTCAATATTAAAAAAGTCATTGAGTTCAAGCTTAAAAAATAAAAAAATAAAAATTTTCTAAGTTAAGTTATTTGATATTTCTGTGATGATTTTAAATTATTAGGTTTAGAATGTTTAGATCTAGCTAAGTATGCTTGCCTTTATATTAACAAATCCTCTAATAAATATTTGATTGTTACACATTTCTTTTATTTCAATTTTTACCCTGACTGTACCTTTTTTTGGAAAAAACCTAGGTGTGTCCAGTTGACGAAAACATAAAAGTAATTTATTTTAAATTTCACTATGTGGACATACATAGAAACCTTGGCATGTCGAAATGACGAAAAAATATTTAGTACTAATTTAAAGTTTCACCAACTGGACACACGTGTGATCAGTCTCTCGTGTCGAGTTGATGAAGAACCCAAAACTTCTATTTGGTTTAGAATTTAACTTTTATTTGGTAAAGAAAAACAGATAGTGTAATTATAGTGAAGGAGACTCTCGCTTGACAGGTCTGATGCAGAAGGCAGTACTGCTTGACACGGCACGTATTGTGAGGAGGTTGTACGGCTGTACCCGATGCTGATGAGTCTACCTTGCTTTTTTTATTTTTAAATGTTTTTATTTTTATATTTAAAAACTTAAATTATTGTGAAAAATGTAAATAAAGAGGTTATAGTATTAACCCAAAAAGTAGAAGGGAAAAGACATAGAAGCCGTATTCCCAAACGATGGTTAAACTAAATAACCGAGCATCTGGATACTCCAGATAGCGCTGAACTATTCCAAGCAAAAAAAAAAGATCCGTGTGGTGACGGAGTAAGAATACAATATGTCACAACCCCATCTCATCCCATGGGTGTCGTAAAAACCGACTAAGGAACTATCCGTGAATATTAACTATACGAAATAAAAAGAAGGAAAACTTGAAATTAAACCCTATACCAATCCGTCTGGCCAGCGTGGTATTAGTAGGCTAAGGGACATGAATGGGCCGTTATGATGATTCCAAGCAAAGGAGCGTAACCAGTATAATCAGCTCATTGTCCAAGTCAGGGGAGCTACGACCCTCAGTAAAGACAGAGTGGTTTAGGAAAAAAAGAGAGCCTAGCTATTTTAAAGTTAAAAGATTCAAGTCTGCATTTATAATAAAAAAAATTTGCACTTAACGTAGGTATTTAACGAAGACTTCATAGGATACTCATTTAAGCTTTATCTAATTTAAACAGGTTAGGTTTAAAGTGCTTAATTGGTTCTTAAACATGTGTTAAGCTAACCATTCCCTAATACATCTTTCAATGTTTTTACGACACACCAAACCTAGCTACATCACACCGCAAATTTCAAACGTTCGGCCTTGAACATTCAAACAGTTCCATTAAATGATCACAATTATTTATATTTTGATCAAAAGATAAGCATAATGACAAGCTGAAAAGCAATTTAAAGTATGTACACAATATGAGTAATACGAAAGTCATTATGACAATGTGATTATTAAACCGCAGGCTGTAAACAAAATTGCGTGGTTTATTGCATCGAATTGAATAAACTTAACTAACAAGCCGATTTTATTTAATTTCATTAATAAGATATAATTTATTAAAAAATAAAATAATTTGTTGTTCAGAAGCTCAAACTCAAATATTTATTGCTCTTCATATTAACCCCCGGTTTCTGAATGACTGATCAAGTAAATATCAACTAATTAAGTGTCAAAACTGTCATTTTAGTTCCTGAAAATGATAGTTTTGACACTTGATTAGTTAATTTTTACTTGATCAGCCATTCGGAAACCAGCGGTATGTTTACAAAGGTGGTAACAATACATACATAGATCAAATATGGACCCTGTCGGGCACGGCAAAGTATAATAAAGTAAAAGAAAGATGGAAGCTAGAAGTGTTATTACCTACTATCATAAACTCATTGCATTGTATTTCCACTTAAATTACAACTTATGGCTTACTGTTAAGCTCAGTACTCACATACGATATTACTCGATAGTTTTACTCCAAAAAGAGTAAAACTTAAGGTGTGGACACAAAACAACAACTCGAAGGCTCGCATCGAGCCGGCTCGATGGATTTATAAAAAAAGTAATTTCCTTCGCACCTACTCTAGCGAGCTTCACTCGCTAGGTGAATGCTGAATGTGTGGACAAAAGACCTAGCCGCGGGTTTTACTCAACATGTTTGCTCGATCGAGTAAAACCGTATGTGAGTACTGAGCTTTACTGCTTGGTACTGTTGCCGTTTAAAAACTCTCTATGACTAAATTCTATGCCCGTGTTGTGAAAGAAGATTACATAGCCATCCATGTGTCTATGGTAATAGTTGACTAAGCTGGGTAGAACCCTAATCAACCATGTCGTAGATTACTCAGAACAATTAAATAAAATATAGTACGGATCATCTTAACAGCCCATTAATGTGGCACTAATACCACGCTGGCCAGACGGATTGGTATAGGGTTTAATTTCAAGTTTTCCTTCTTTATATTTCGTATAGTTAATATTCACGGATAGGCCTTTAGTCGGTCTTTACGACATCCATGGGATGAGATGGAAATAGAGAATAAGTAATCAGTATATTGAATTATTTCACAAAATATTGTACTTATTATGATTATTCAAGTTGAATTTAGTTTTTAAATTATTGTTACTACTAGAAGTAAAAAGTAACATCTTAAAGTCATAATGTTATTTTTTTTGAGAACCAGCTTAAAATATCAATGCAATTAAATAAGTACCAACTGTATGTTTGTGTGATATTACTGCCTCTTTTTGGAAGTCGCAAAAGTCAATAAGAATCCTTTACCAAATGTGGTTAGAGCAGTAAGAGTAAGCCAAGCTAACCTCCACCACAAAAGAAGGCACAATCCGTAAAGAGACATTAAAGGACTGCTAAGATGGCGGTGGATGTCTCTAGAATTACCCTTAAGAGAGCACATCTAGAGCCTCCAATAACTTGGAAGAACGTCTTGTGGTTTTAGTCGATTCAAGTCCGACACGCCTATAGCGCCGATTACACTAGACTACATGTAGTCTCCTACATGATATAGTTGACTACATGTAGTCTAGTGTGATCGGCGCTTAAGACACTAACAACCCTGTATGCGAACCGTTAGGGATTCCGACACGTTGATAAATAAAAAGGACAGCTAATAAGAAAAACCAGCATTAAAATAAGTTTTGTTAATAACGTTACAATTTAACACTCTTTGTTAAAAGTTCCTATAGTCATAAAATCAATTATCAAGCAAGTACTACTCTCAAGGTAAACAACATATCCAAATATATGTATTTAAGTATTGACAAGACGTAGATGTTTTAAATATTTTAGAGCGTCTGTGTTATTGTATAAATAAACTTTATTTAAACAATTAATGGATGTATTAGTGTTGTTGAATTTACTATTGAAGTTGCTAAATGGCGCTAGGACAGTCTTCTTTAAGTTACAAAGGGCAAATTTGGCTACTACGTTGCTAAAGAAACTAGTATTTAGTTATGTAAAAACTGTTTTTCCTTTGCAAAAGTAGTATATTCCTTAATGGTTTAGCGACATTTTGAAGACTAAGTAATGACAAGATGAACCATCTTACTCCACTGTGCACGTTGTCTGGGGTTCGTTTTGGTCGCAGCAGATTTACTTGTTTGATCCACAAAACAGGGCTTGATCCTAAAGGTAGAGTTATGATTTCGTAAAATATCTTATGTACTTAATATTTCTCACACTTTCACATAACGCCATCTTGTCCCAAACTAAGCAGAGCTTGTACTATGGGTAGACAACGGATAAACATACTTAAATACTTTTTTTTGTAAATACATAAAAAACATTGAGACCATTGGAAACAATCATGTTCATGCACACAAAGATTTGGATTGAGCGGGAATCGAACCGGGACCTCTGCGTAGCAGTCATGTCAAAAAACCACTACGCCACAGAGGTCGTCAGAGAAGAGATCTAATATTATAATGAAACGAGATCAAACGAGACTGTCATTATCAATTAACAAGTTGAACAAAGATCGTGTGAGCAGTGTCAACCAGGAAGCATTGGCTATAGTTATTTTCCGATGTATAAAAGTTGCACATAAGTTTACCACAATTTAAAATATGATTCTATAACTATTGACCGAGTAACCGTTGCCCGATCGAAACGTTGCCCGACACTTACTTTTGCTCGACTGAAAGTTTGCCCGACGTAACGTTTGACCGACATTACTTAGGACCGACTTTATACTTTTATAGAAACTGTCAAATCGATTAAATTACTTAAATAAATAACTTACGGTGATTAATATTTGTTTTGTATTTAACAAGCATACTCTAAACAAAACCATTATTTTAAATATGCTAATGTTATAAATTATTAGGTATAATTGAATTACTTCCATTGTGTAGGTATTTCTTAAGATGTATGTAATATAATATGCAATTTTTCTTATCAGCTATCATATACGTAGCTGCTGGCCTGGCTAGGACCGTCTTTGTAATCTATTGTATAATATAAAAAAGTGGAAGTGTATTTCTGCCTACCCCGGACGGGATAAGGCGTGAGTTTATGTATGTATGTATTTCAAGATATTAAATGCACTATTTCTCCGTGTGGTGACGGAGTAAGAATATAATATGTCACCACCCCATCTCACCCCATGGGTGTCGTAAAAACCGACTAAGGAATATAATCCGTGAATATATTAACTATACGAAATAAAAAGAAAAATAACTTATACCAATCAAGCGTGGTATTAGTAGGCTAAGTATACCTCCGTTACGGAAAGAGGCCCGTCTCTGCAGTGGGACATGAATGGGCTGTTATGATGACGATGACTGATTATTCAATTCAATTGTAAAGCTGAACACTTTTGTTGATGTTTATAGACAGTCTACTAATGTTTAAAATTAGGTACATTATTTTTTTTTTTTTTTTTTTTTAATCTAAATTTAATTTGGGGTTTTTATCCATGAGGATACGTCAACCCCATCGTATCTTACACAATCTCAGTCTTTTTGAGATAGGTACATTATGTAACAATGTTTTTCATTGTCTTTCTTCTTTTCGAGCCTAATGCCCGATTTACACATCGACAAGTACAGTAGCGAGTTAAGTAGTATTTTAAGATTAAGTTGGTTTAAATAGAGTTCCATCCTATTTTTTGGCGAGTTAAGTACGAAGTAGCCCCCTCTCTCGCGTCTCGCCAACTTAACTTGCCAAAAAATAGGATGGAGATCTATTTAAATCAACTTAATCTTAAAATATTACTTAACTCGCTACTGTACTTGTCGATGTGTAAATCGGGCATAATAGTTTACTACCCAAAAGGTAAATAAAATATTTATCTTTTGATTGTTTTTGCACATGAAACGAATTAAACTGTCTTTAATAAAAAGTATAGTAAACATTTGTTACGTTATGATAAGGTTATTTGATATCTTATTTAGATCAATCACCTTTTTATAAGAACTAATCATAACTCAAGATAAGAACATGTTGTAATCAAAACATATGATAAGAGACACGTTAAACTAATTGTCAATCACTTTAACGAAAAATGCAGAATGGGGAGACAAGCTAGACCGATGTATTAGTCAGGATGGTGTGGGACCAAAGGATGAAGGAGGCACATTAAACATTGGGTCATTTGAGCTTACTTAATGAAAATACGCTAAATATACCTATCGAGACGCCATCGTTATAGGCGAGCTTCATTCTTCCCTTGTCCTCAATTATATTATTATATTCGATTCTGTATTAAAAAAAAAATATTATTGTTTAAAAAAAAAATATTATAAATTTATTATTGTTTGGGAGGCACAAGACCGCGCAGAGTGGAAGCTTTTGGAGGAGGCCTATGTCCAACAGTGGACGTCCTTAGGCTGATATGGATGGATGGATGGATTCTATACTGTTAGTAATCGTGCTTAACATCAGGTGAATTTTAGTCAATTTTATAGTAGACTAGCTGACCCGTGCCCACTTCGTTAGGCGGCGAAAAAAACGCGTCCCTTTTTGAAACATATTTCAATACTGCTCCACTCCTATAAGTCATAGCGTGATACTATAAATAGCCTGTGACACTTCCCGATAAAAAGACTATTCAACACAGAAAGATTTTTAAAATCGGTTCATTAGATCCAGAGATTATCCCCTACAACGTCACAAACACACAAACGCACAAACTTTACCTCTTTATAATATTAGTATTTAAAGATATAATTTTCAATTCAGTTTCGGCTAAGCGTCTTCCCCACCTCATAGTTAATAAATAAACTAACTAATAGTAGACTAAATTTGTTTAGTTTAAAGTAGCTTTCCAATGTGAAAACAATTTAGTCATATCCTCAATTATTTTCGACTTTATAGAGCATTTCCTACAAATTGTCATTTGTAACAACTTTCTAAAACATTTTAACTATTGTTTGTTATAATAACATAATGGCTATTCAATATCCATTTATGTGTATTATAAGTTAGTTACTTTCATAATTCATTTAACTTCTATTTTTATAAAACCGGAATTACTGAAATCTTACTAATATTATAAATATAATATAGTAAAAACTACAATCCGTGTGATGACGGAGTAAGAATACAATATGTCACCACCACATCTCATCCCATGAGTTCCAACAGCCCATTAATGTCCCACTACAGGGACGGGCCTCCTCCCGTGACGGAGGGATACTTGGCCTACTAATACCAAGACGGATTGGTATTGGGTTTCATTTCAAATTCTTCATCTTTTTATTTCGTAAAGATAATATTCAGGAATAGTTCCTTAGTCGGTTTCTACGACACCCATGGGATGAGATTAAGTGGTGACATATTATATTCTTACTCCGTCACCACACGGAGACTTCACCCATTGCTTGTCTGAATTATTTACCAGATCCTTGGTCCACCTTATAAGGGATTAATAATACATATAGATTCAGGGATATAATAATATATAGTTTATTAGGTACTTACGATAACAGAAGTAGATTCTTCATTTTTCGAATGTAACGTATCAACTGCTTCATAATCAGTTACAAAATTCTTAAGCGCCAAGGGTTGTGGAACTTTTATACGCAACTTAGGCTTCACTGAACTTTTACCATTTAATTGATCACTTTCACCATTTATGTTACCATTCGGAGGAAAACCATTAGCTTGCTCCATTTTGACACCGATGTTATCGATGGTATCAATAGAACTCATTGTTTGATTTAAAAAAAGAACTTTAAAAGTTAAACACGATCACTGGCTCCCGCGTGCTAAGTTCCGAGTTAACTGCTCACTGCGTAATATGCAGCATAATATATATGCATTTTGGAGGAATCCCCAACTAAAACTGAAATGTACTACACGTCCGTTGATGACCGTACGACGCAAATACAAACAAATTGTGAGACGAGCGCCCGCGCCGGCGTATCTTAACTGACTCTACAACAAGTCTGTGATGTCGGATATTATCAGCCTAAATCAAGGTAACGATTATTTTGTAACAGGTATTATCTTGTCAGATAATGTGCCGCTGCTTATCTGGATTCTGTACGCGTTTTTGATCCAAACGATTAGACAATTTCTAAGACTTAATTCTTGATATTTTGTTTACGTCATTGGTTTTGTTTGATCCCAGTGAAATACAATAAAACGGATATCTTAGAGGGACTTAAACAGCTTGTTAATAATATTAAAATTAAACAAAAAAGAAAAACATCTATAAACATGGTCTTAGGAGCTATATGTTAACCCATGAGCGACTTGTTAAAAAAATGCGCGTGTTTTTTTTTTATTAAATACTTTAATGTATTTTCATAAAATAAGATCATATAAAGTTTATTTCTTGTCCAGTAATCATATTACAAGCACTACCTTGCTAGAGCCATGGAATTGTGCAAAATATTATTATAAAAAAAATCAATTAATTAAAAAAACTAAGTATACTTTAATTTTTATTCAATGGAGGCTATCACATAATACGTTATTAAGTAACAGAGTAGAAGTACATTTACAAAAATACTAATACGGCATAATATAGCTAATACTTCTGGGCTTAAAATCCTTGTTATGTCTCTGTTTCTCGTTATACAAACTTTTTTTAAGCTTTTTTGTATTTGGCGTACAACTGTTTTATGTTATCGTTATGTATGCTATAACTATTGAAATAAAAACACGTATCAAATGAAAAACGATTTTTGATATTTTTAATTGTAGTGTACAGGTGGTACCTGTTTTTGAATTTGGCTATTACTTATAAATGTATGAGTATGTGTCATCATAAGAGCCCATTAATGTCCCACTGCAGGGACGGGCCTCCTCCCGTGACTGAGGGATACTTGGCCTACTAATACGGATTAGTATAGGGTTTCATTTCAAGTTTTTCTTCATTTTATTTCGTAAAGATAATATTGACGGATAGTCCCTTATTCGGTTTTTACGACACCCATGGGATGAGATGGGGGGTGACATATTTTATTCTTACTCCGTCACCACACGGAGATATGAGTAATATGTATGTGTAATGAATGTAATATAATGTACAAGATATATTGTATAGAAAGTTGTAGCAGTAGTACTCTTATTTCAGAGTATACTTAGAAAATATTTATTTTATAAGTATTTATTTTAGTCTGTATTTATTACTTAAATATATAAAAAAATGTAATATGAATTTATTATCTAACGTACATTTTTCTACGTAGCAAATAATATTCGAATTTTTGAACATCTCGTTAGTGAAAACTCAGATATAACACTTTTATCACTAACTCATAAAACAAACGTGTATAAAAAATAAAATGAAATAGTTTTGCCAATAATGCTAACACCATAACTCTACTTCCTCGAAAATTATCTAAATTCCTTCTTTTCCTTTTTTAATGTTCATCTCAAATTACTGAAGGTTGGACATTCGCCAAAAAATCATCTCCCTATCTCTGACGAGGTGGAAGAGTTCCGTAGTGCTTCTGAGTCCACTCAACTCGTGGATTTTCCAGTCTACTCGTGGATGTTTCGAAGCAACGACATTTTTCTACGCAATTCCGTAATTATTCAATTCAATTATTTATTTTTATCACCATAAAGATAAAGAATTGAACGGTTGATTGAATAATTAAAACCAAACACAATAGGATTGTAGAATAATTTCTTGTTTTTTTTTTCATATAATAAGTAGAGTAACCTTGAAATCTTAATTATGCCTCCCACATCATATCGATAACTTAGAATCATTAAAATGTATAAAAGAACAATAATAAAATTACACTTATGTAAAATGATTGATCTCATTCGTGTCGAATAGTTGAAACGTAATTATACCTGTTATTTGGGTGATGTCTTTAAAAGTACGTACCTACCTGAGTAGTGCAAAGTCCGTCTTACAAGAAGTAGATAGGTACACATATTGAGGAGAACAATCGTCGAATATAATCACGACGGGAATTAGGACTTTGGAATGTAATGAGTCTTCCGTGTGGTGACGGAGTAAGAATACAATATGTCACCACCCTATCTCATCCCATGGGTGTCGTAAAAACCGACTAAGGGACCATCCGTGAATATTATCTTTGCGAAGAAAAAGAAGGAAAACTTGAAATTAAACCCTATACCAATCCGTCTGGCCAGCGTGGTATTAGTAGGCCAAGTATATCTCCGTTATGGGAGGAGACCTGTCCCTGCAGTGGGTCATTTATGAGGTGTTATGATGAATGGAATGATCTAAGCAGGAACTTTAGTGTCATGCCAAAAGTCGACAGCAGTACCTATACCATTTTGGACTCTTGCAATTTTAGTTTCCCTTAGTTCTAGTTACAGTTCTAGCTTAGCTATCTTCTCAAATCCTTCTGTTGACAGCATGTTTCGACAGCAATAAATATCCTGCATATGATTTCCCAATTCAATTTTATTGAACGTGAATTCTAATCAGACTGTTATACATAACAGTCTGATCAAAGTATCGATATAATATATAAAAATAACTATCGATATTATTAATATGAATTACTTTTTGTGTTCGATTTACTTTAAGGTACCTATCTCGGAATTCGATCAAATATGTTAGACACAATGACTCGATGAGATCACTCTTATTGTGCTCGTCCCGGACTTGATACAAACTACTAATTAATATGTCGGGACTGTACAATTAGTACGTACAGACCCTCATCTAAAATAAATATTGTAATGATATCTAAATTAATTTTCAATTATTGGCATGACTAATGCTTATTTTGGCCTTGAGCTGGATAAAAAACCCAAAACCATGGTTTTATTGTGTATCATTGAGTCATAGCTCAATAATATCTAATACTATCAATATTTTTTCTTTTTTTCAAGAGTGTAAATATTCTATCAATTCAGAGCAAAGGTCTTACCTTTAGACCTAAATTCTTTGCTATCCGTGGATTTTGTTTGCAAATAATAATGTGTTAAAGAATAATGATAGATGTAGACAGGTAATTATAAAGATATGCAGATAAGCTACTCAATTTATGCACATATTGTTTAAGTATTAAAAATCTAACACTAGGAGAAATGGAAACAAAGCAAGCATCTAATTATAGTTTATATTTTTTATTACATACGCATATAATTTATTATAACGAGCTAGTTATGCTCGTGTGAAGTCCCCTATCAGAGTAACACAAAAAAATGTCGGGAGGAAAAATATTAACAGACTTTGATATGCTGTTTTTCCACTGTGTGTCTCAATTTGGAAATTACACATCAAAAAAAGTTTTCCTCCCGGGCGTCAAAACGAAACTAACAACTACAAATTGATACAAATTGCCTAAGGAAAAACAATACGCATATTAATAAGCTTAATTTTTCATCTCGTCAACCTTGACATCCGTCCACGGATTCCGTCCACGGAAAACTGCATTCTGACGGAGCTGTATCAGTAGAATCTACAATTTAAATGGGCAAATTATAATATTTAAGATAAAATTACGATAGTTACATTAGCATATTAATAGAGGAAGAGTAGAGTAAACAATTCTTTTTATGGAAGGCAAAAGTAAATTATTTTTTAACTTTTCTATCTAAATAAACTTTAGTTGGAGTCCTTTGTTGGGGTACTTTGATTTATTTGGTGAGATATCCAACTAAGTAGGTATATAACGTAGTTATTACGACAATCGCAGTAGTTCTGCAAGGCTTCAAAATAATTTTAATTTTGTCTTAACAATACATTGGTCACTCAGCATCGCAACGACCTTGTTATGACATTGCTAACACATAACCAATAGCTTTTGTCACTATACATTTTTTTAATATCATAGCGGTTCTTAATAATTATAATATGTTAATTTTATTCTTCATCTAAAAAGTTATGTAACCTCTTTAAGTAAATTCCTAATATTAAGCAACCTCTTTTTTATTTTTTGTTCAAATATCAATAGTTCACAAGAAGCTGGTTCATTTTGTTTGATGACTAAGCCCGCAATGTACTTGTTGTCAATATAATAAGTTTTATTCGTGGTTTCCGTACTTCCCCGATGAAAGAAAAGAAGGTTTAATCTCAAATAATAAATATATTATGACTAACATAGCTGATTAAGTGTTTGCTTATGTCACTGCACTATCTTATCATGCTTATCATGCTAGTGAATCAAAAGATCAATAAATGTTTTCTTGATAAATATCTTCTTTATTGTGTACCCTAGATTAACTGTGTTGTCAATGGCCTGACATGACCTACAGTACAGTGACTATTAGACCTTAGAAAGTTTGACAAGAAAATGATCTAATATGTTCAGTTGGACAAAATTAATTATGCTTTTCGTAGGTAATTAAGCTAAAAGATTATCTCTTAATATTATAAAGAGGTAAGTTTGTGTTTGTGACGTTGTAGGGGGTAATCTCTGGATCTACTAAACCGATTTTAAAAATTCTTTCTTTGTTGAATAGTTCATTTATCGGGGGGTGTCATAGGCTATATAGTATCACGCTATGACTAATAGGAGTGGAGCAGTAATGAAATATGTTTAAAAAAGGGACGCGTTTTATTCGCCGCCCAAAGAAGTGGGCACGGGTCAGCTAGTAGAACATAATGTTCTATGCAAAACTACGGGTTCAATTCTCATCCTATGGATATCTTTGCATGTATGAACATTATTGTATGCATTGGTACAGCTGTTTTTCTTTTTTTGTTGAGGACGAGTAGTTGGCCGCTGTTGACCGTTAAGCCCGATTTACACATCGACAAGTACAGTAGCGAGTTAAGTAGTAAGTTGTTGATTAAGTTGGTTTAAATAGATGTCCATCCTATTTTTGGCGAGTTAAGTTGGCGAGACGCGAGAGAGGGGGCTACTTCGTGCTTAACTCGCTAAGTACTTGTCGCTTAATATAATAATATCGTAAATCGGGCTTTACTATTTCACGCGAGCTATGGTGGGGTATTTTTCCATGTAATCTAATGTATTTATTTACAAATATATCTTATTTCAGTATGTCTATCCTTTGACTAGTATCCATAATACAAGTTCTGTATAGTCTTAAACTTGATAACGCGATGTGAATGTGTCATGATTATTATTATTATCAATAATTATAATATGAAAAAAATAATATAATATGACTATAAACAGACTCCTATCTTAATGGATTTCATGTTATTCTTATCACGATAACAATGGATGTCAGACTATCACATAAAAAGGCAATCAAAATCAAGTGGTTAATATTATAACGAGTATTTAGTTACGCCACAATAATATTTGTAGAGCGAGTGGCTTAGTTAAATACGTTCATGGGAAATATAGAACAGATTTATAATGGGAAGTCATTGTTTATTGAAAAAAAAAACTTTTGATTCATTGCCATCTTGTGCGGTCCTGCACTTCCCTCATCCATCTGCTTCCCGCCGTCTTTACGAGGTCGCCGGTCCACCGTGTGAGGGGTCTCCCCACCCTGCGTTTTCCGGTACGCGGTCGCCACTCCAGAACCTTTCTGCCCCAACGTCTGACAATATTTGGAGAAGGCCTATTTGGAGAAGGCCAGCAGTGGACGTCAATTGGCTGAGATGATGATGATGATTAATTCATTAGAAAAGAGAGTATGCTTTACTTCAGACCTCCACGATTCGTTAACCTATTTTTGTCTCTATTTCTTTTAAATTTGCACATCTAATTCTATTTTTCATTGATACATTAAACTATTCACAAGATTTTGTTTTTTCGTCATTTACCTGTATGGTTACCATCTGCTTCCCGCCGTCTTTACGAGGTCGCCGGTCCACCGTGTGAGGGGTCTCCCCACCCTGCGTTTTCCGGTACGCGGTCGCCACTCCAGAACCTTTCTGCCCCAACGTCTGACAATATTTGGAGAAGGCCTATTTGGAGAAGGCCAGCAGTGGACGTCAATTGGCTGAGATGATGATGATGATTAATTCATTAGAAAAGAGAGTATGCTTTACTTCAGACCTCCACGATTCGTTAACCTATTTTTGTCTCTATTTCTTTTAAATTTGCACATCTAATTCTATTTTTCATTGATACATTAAACTATTCACAAGATTTTGTTTTTTCGTCATTTACCTGTATGGTTACCAATTAGCAGCTGAAAAACAAAATCTTTCACCTTCCGGTGTCCGCTCACATACCTATATAGGTTCTATCTAACTCGAACTAGGGAAGTGTTCGCGTAGCTTTTAATGTCACGTATCCACTACTTTCACGGGCATCATAATTGTCATTTGACCTGGTATAAGGGTGCGTTTCCACCAGAGATGTGCGAGGATGCATAGCGAGCGATGTGTTTGTAAAGAACCAATAGAATCGCTTCATTTACCTTATTCATTTCCGACATACCTACAGGCAGCCGTGTAAACGAATATCCTTTGTTTTAGAAAGGTCATAATATTCTGCGAGTAGTTTCTAAGAGATGTAAAAGCGTCGGAATTCAAACAGATAAAGGATCTAAAAAACAGGTTGATAAGGAAGAAAAAGAAAAAAAAGTCTCTTTTGACATTTGATAATGCGTACTACAAAAGAAATAAGGAATTCTTATTACAAAGCTGTCCGTATAGTGAGAAGAGAACCTAATAAAATAAAATAATACAACATATTCGAATACGAAGGAACTTTATTTGACCAATAACAGACAAATATTTTCGTAATTCAATGTTATAATTTCTTTGTTTAACATTTCAAACAGATTTCTTTATTAGATGAAACAGTGCGTACGATAATATTTTGCGTGATATGAACTTGACAATAACATTAGTTATTAACGTCAAAATGTGCACTCGATTAAATTTAGAAGATATGAAATATCAGTAATTTGTAAATATCCGGCAAATACAGTTATATGACATTTTAATACATAGTATATTAAGTAACGTCAGAAAAGATTTAATCCGTTTAGTAAATTCTCATAATACGAATAATAGAAAATATGAATACATTTCTTAATACTAGTTAAAGGATCACAAATTTAACACTCACACCTAATACTCGAATATAAAGGATATAGATACGAATTTAAAATAGGTAATTAGGGGTAAACATTATCATATAGCTGCACATGATCTTTATAAATGTATACATCCTAACGCGTATAATATTATGGTCGTTTGATATAGATACTTGTAACATTGATAAAAATCTGATACTAAATAATACACAGTACATAAATCTCGAAATAATTTCAACTTAAATTGTAGTTTATATCTAAAATAATCCATAAGTAGATAGGTACAGAGTTACAATAAAACTTAAAATATATTTATTTACATTGATAGCGTAAAATAACTAGCAGTAGACATAACTGTACAATATTTGGCAATGTAAGCATTACAATTAATAGAATCGTTGTTGATCAGCGATAGGTATAACAACGAGCTGAAATCATTTTGGAAAAATATTTAGCCACTAACTAGATTAATTAATTTTATAATATTATATACTAACAAAATATATTTTAAAATATTGTTAGCAATTAGTGGACAATATTTTTTTTCATAATAGCTTAAGACATCAATGAAAGTCATTACAATTTTATATTAATATTAAATGGAATAAAATTACATCTAAGGACTACGTAGTTGGTAATTTCACGTAATTTATTATAATTTAATGAAATTTATTAAAATATTTGATCGATAACTCATGAAGCTTCCAAGAATAACTTATAACATGGTCTGTAATGCATTTGTGCGTTATTAAATATAAAATCACCCTGCATGGAATTTATATAAAACAAATTTAAATACTAATATTTATTTAATAAACATTTCAGCAGCCTCTGTAAGTGAGCATCCAAAAATAATAATACTGAAATGTAATATAATTCTGGCATACGTAATGAATATTATTTACAATAAAGATTTTATATGATGCACAACCTCTGTGGCGACCAACTGGCCTAAATAATGCTAGACCAAAGCCAAAATAGAGATAATTGACTCTTAACCAGCAATGTATGATGAAATTGACAACGCTAAAGTAATGCTGAAGCAGATTAAATTGAAATTGCGAGGGTAAAAGAGACTATACCTGTATTTGTTGTCATCGAAGTCAAGTCATTGGAATTAGTAGGTGATGTGCTACTCATACTAAATCGGTGCGTGAGCTATAAAGCGAGAGGACCGGCGTCATGGTTGTGCTGCCACGCGATTTCTGCGAGCTGACTCCCGGGACGCGGAGTGAACTTCGGCTGTTCGAAGCGTGATACCGAAGATATCTTCATGGTAGCGGTTCTCCTCCTGATTAGACAGATAAGTTGATTAAAAAGGTCAATCTAAAGATATACTGTTTTTTATAAAGTTGTCTGTATCTGTATTTGTATATTGTCTGTATCAGGTATCTAAGGAAATTAAAGAAGGGATTTTAAAATAATCGAAAATAATAGCAACTGTATAATATTGCAATAAAAACTTGAAATATTTTTACCTTAAGCGTGAACATAAAGCTCTGTACTTGTTCATCAGTCATATTTCCATGTTTCTTAATGATTCCTTTAAGTTTCTGGTGAACGTCTTCAGCCATTTTACAATCACCACATACATAGAAATGAGCTCCTTTATTAACTAACAAATCATGAATTTCCATTCCCTCTTTCTCTGCTAACTCCTGGACGTACATCTGTAAAAGAAAATATTGATTAACACCTCTCCTGAATATAAAAAACCTAAAATTAAAAGATTGGTGGGTTTTTCTTTACTTACCTTAGGAATATTTTTTTCTCGAGATAGAGCAAGAAAAACTTTAGAAAGTACTCCTTCTTTTAGAGCCTGCTCTTTTTCTTCACGGTACAAATCCATATTTTTCGTTCTACATCCAAAGAAAAGCCAAACAGGTCCTACATTTGGACGACTGCGCGAATTAAGTTGAGATCGTCGATGATGCCAAAATCCTCGGAAAGGAGCTATGCCAGTTCCAGGCCCTATTAGAATAAGTGGAACTGACAAGTCTTGAGGAAGATGGAAACTTTGAGCACTGAAAATTGATAAATAATAATATAGCAATGCTTCCTGGAAAAAATAAAACTTCTTTAAAAATACTGAACGCGGTCTTACCTTCGAATAAATAGAAAAACTTCGTCGCCCGGTTTGCGATCCATAAGATAATTTGAACAAACACCGTAATGGACAGGTCCTTCACCATCTGTTTAAACATTACATAGTTGTTTTACTTCATCTAACCGCATCATAAATAGTTATTCAGTTAACCTTCCATAATATATCTAATATTAGACGAATCATATTTTAGCATTCTTTATTAATGACGTTCGTTGTATTTTTGTCATATTGTACACTTGTTTTCATATTAAATGACGATGATTAGTGACTTCATATACAACATACATATGAGTTAAGAAACCATTCATTATTTATTATAAAGATAGTTGTTCGTACCTTGTGTTTTGTATGTGACAACAGCAACAGTAAGATGCAATCGTTTTGGATGAGCCAATGGCGACGATGAGATCGAGTAAAATCTTGGTTGCAGTGGAGAGAGTAACGCAGCAACTAAAGACGCGTTTGGTCGCGCGGATGGGAATTGTTCCAATACCTCAGCTATGGTTGGGAAGTTATAATGACGCCAGTCTTCATACGCTCCAGGATCCTGGAAAATATACATTCTTGAGAAATCTGAAGTACGAGTGACTTTATTCAAGTACTTATAATGTATATTTTATTTAAAGATCATAATTTATATCATAAAGTATCAACACTTACTGCACTAGGATCTTATAAGCAAAATCTTTTGGACAGGTGAACTTAGGGCTCTTTTAATTTAGCGAAGGGCAGTATTTATAGTGTCAAACGGCAGCCGTAAGGGCCAGGCCACACGGTGCGGTGCGGCTCCGACGCGGCGCCTGAGCCGTGTCGCAACGGTTTCCTACATATAAAAATGTATGGTATGCCATACGGTACGTCCGGCACCGCTCCGGCGCCATACCGCAGGCGCACCGGACAACGGCGCGAGGCAGACAAGGCGGGGAGGGGTGCAAGCAGTGTGGTGCCGCAGCGGCGCCGCTCAGTTGTTTGTACGGCATTGTTTATTGTAGACTGTCGTCAACTGGGCAAGCCAAGCCAAGCCTGTTGCGGTGCCGCAGCGGCGGTACTTCACTTTTTACTCTTATGAGTGTTGGTATTTATTATAATAATTACAAATGTGCTATTTTTAAAACACAAAAGCATCATGTAAGTTTAATAATAAAAGCGAGTCATAAGACAAGATATTTCTACTATTTAAACGGTTACAAAGAGTTTATAATTCACTTACGGTAGCGAGAATATTCAGCTGTTTAGCTTCTTCGTCATTATCACAAGTAGTAGCTAAGTATTGAAGCAGAATAATAGTAGGTGGTGTAGTTATATCCAAAAATCTTGTGAATAAGTCGCGAACACTGACAACTGGTAGTCTTTCATGAAGTTCCCAGGATTTAACAGGACCTGTTTTAAAAAAATCATTAATAATAGTTCATAGCTCAGTTACTAAAATTATAATAGAATCATTGAGAGTGTTACAGTACCACTTGATGTGTGAGTTTCCTTCATAAGTTGCAGTTGCAATGGCTCATCAAAATCATCAACATCCTTCAGTTTAGATAATATACTGTCAACCATTTCTTTACGATTACAGGCCATTATGCCCACGTGATCTCCTGGATCATACTTGATTTCTTCCTGCGAGATGATAAAAAAAATTGATTAGTGAATTAGTTGACGTAATAAGTTTCGTCAATTCATCTAATAGATTTGTTACCTTTGGTTCCATGTCGATAAATATGGTAGATCTTTCAGCAGAAGCATCTCCTAAATCTTTATTAGCCCTTACAATACAGTTTACAAATTTCTTATTAAGAGCTTTTTGCAATGCTCCTTGCAGAGTAGGTGGTTTACAGGTTGGATTAGCAAACCGTACTGTTTCCTCGCTAAGGGCTACTGTACCCAAAGCTCTCTTTGCTTCTTGTAATGTTTCGTCGTCATCCAAGCAGAAAGTTTCACAAGACACCTGGATGTTGAAGAAACGTATTAAGTTTTATAAGTATAGTTATTAAAAACCTAATCACACTTCATATAAATCTATAATTTGGATTTGTTTTAAAAAAAAAAATAGTTACTACCATTTTTTTTAACGATTCTAACAGAAAGTTATAGCTGAAATAAGAAACAGTAGAAAAAAAAGTAGAACAGAATTAATTACGACGGCCTCGGTGGCGCGCCGGTAAAGCCAGCGGCTGCCGCGCATGAGGTTGTGGGTTCGATCCCCACGCAGGACAATAATTTGTGAGATCCACAAATTATTGTCCTGAGTCTGGGTGTTATATGTGTCCGTTAATTGATGTTTGTAAAAGTCCCCGCGACGCATGATCCCTAGTGCGGGAGTTGTCTTTTTAAAAAAAAAAAAAAAAAAATTAGATAATCAATTCGAACTTACATTAAACACGCTCGAGGCCCATTTTCGGAATGCCTGGTCTTGTCCACACATCTCGTCACCAGTCGCAAGATCATGTATACGTTCCCCTCCAAGGTCAACGAGTAACTTGTCAACGTATTTGCCGAAATTACAGAAATTCGGATAGGCGCTTGAACCAAGAGCAAATACTGCGAAACGAACATTGCTGAGAGGTCCAAAACTGTCTATGGATGTGGCATCTGTTGTACTACCTAAAATACATTTTGAATTAATTATTATATTAATAAATTTTATAGGTCTTACGAAATAATAAAGAATTGTTGTGTTTATACCTTTCAATGATTCTAAACGATTCAGTTTCCTAGGATTACCAGCTGCATATCTTTGTAACTCAATTTGGCTGTTGGCCTTGATAAATGATTTCGGCGTCAGCATTTGATTTCTAAAAATAAACATAATCATTTATAACCAAGTATAAATATTTCATCGCGATAAATGAATGCATGAATTCGTTGTTGATATTTCCTTATTTTAAATATGTCTAGACTTACCCAGCAGATTCTTCAACTTGATCCGCATACAACAGCTCGCAAAGATGTTCTCCAAAAGCCTAAAAATGCAATAATATTAGCAATTTGGTACCGACTAAGTAAATTGATTTAAGTCAAATACTATATACTTATTGAAATATACTCACGACTCCATTTTCAGGTGGATCACCATTACCAAACGTCGACGTAACCACCAACAGTAATGCCTCGTGTTCAATAGATGTTATGTCATAGTCCGCCATACAATGAACCTTAAAAGCAATGATACTTTGTTATACATATTATGGGTATTGACGTGCTTCTTAGTCAACTTCACCTTTCAGACATATAGCTTCATCGGCAGTTCTCACAAACAGCTTTTTAGACATACTATTTTTAGGCAATAATACTTAATTGGCATCTCCCACTTAAAGTAACTCGATTAAAAGGGTATGTTACTATTGCGCACTCACGAAGCGATTGATAATAGCACAGACCAAATATCAACAAAAACAAATATTACTCACTTGAGCGTTAAAAGCGTGTCCAAATATGACACCTAGTTCCTTGGCGTACTGTTCAGATTTACCAGTCTCTGTTGCATATAGAACAGTAGCTTTGATCCTCTTAGAAAGGGCACGTCCAAATAGTTTGGACGTAAATTTAACAGCGCGTGCGATTTGCTTAAAATGGAATTTTCTGTTGATTGGTCTCTTTCCAGTAATTGGTTTTGATTTTTGCCATTGGTGAGTTTTCCAAGCTGGTTCCTATATGAACAAGACAAATATTAATTATACTATGAAGCTATATTTATAATAAGTATATGTTAGACTTTGGCAGTTAAATGCAAAACTAACCTGGTATTCATAAGCAGGTCTCAGATAATATAGCGCCATTTCTTGGTGAAAAACGGGCGTAATTGAGGATGACATTGGAGGTACAATCCAAATCCAGTCAGCTGGGCATCCCGATCTGTTCATTACAAATAATTTTAACCTTCAGTATTATGACTATCAGGAACGGGTTTTAGAAAAAAAAGCTGCGGAAATTTGATGACAATGATTCTACGATTAGATTCAAATTTGTCGTGGTCACGCATGACCAGATTGTCGTTACTTCCTGAAGTTGCTGTTTTAGGTGCCTCTAAAACGTCTTCGAGGTTATTATTTACTATAACAGTTTAAAGTATTTTCGTCAATTAAAAACTTTACACAGCATGTCGATCAAATGCTGTGTTCATTTGAATAATTATCATTAATTAACATATTATAATATTAAAATCTGACTTTGATATGACAAGTATTGTACATCGATGAATATGGACAGAATTTATGAATCAATTTTTTTATGTGTTGTGTTTTGATAATAATAAGTTAGTAGTTAACATTAACATATAAGGTGGTTCTAATAATACCTAATAAAAATTGTTGCAAAATACTTATTAAAACATCAAGGAGGAAAACGTTTAAAGTTGGTTGGCAACGCCAATGATATTATAAATTCATTAATAATCAAATTATTATAATGAATGAGCTGTCAGTTGACTGCATGTCTGACTGTTATTAACCAAACTGGTTAATATTCTCGCTGCTACTGAGACTTTTATATTTATTTATATTTCTCTACAGACTAGTTTGTCAACAGTGTAGTTTTATGTTACCGTCATAAAGACTAATTCGATGTTATGAGCTTTTGTAAAATTATTATCACTAAGTACCTTTTTTTATTACGCAGCTTCTTTTTTACTTTTGTTTATTTTAAGATACATTAGGAGAAGATTCTTATTGTACTTAACCTTGTCGAGAAATATTAAGCTAACCAACTTGGTAATGTAAAGAATATCATTTTTAAATTGTCAAACCTCAAATCAATATGGATAAAAACTTTTGTATATCAAAATATTACGTTTGGATACTTATTGCTTTGCCTATAAATGTTGTCTTACGTTTCAAAAACTATCAGAATTCCGACATCTTAAATATACTTAACTAAACAGATTAATGTTGTAGGAAACTAATAAATAATGTTGATGCACCAAAAGTAGACCCACGAAATTCTCTCGTTATTACAGAGACCGTAACAAATGTAATCATGAAACCGGTGAGGGCGTAAATTGAAACAAATTTGGCTCGATTACCTCACGAAATTATCTAGGCCATTTTAGCCACATCCTATTGTTACGCCGAAGATATTTGTGGAACTGAATCAAAGTTACGCATCATGCTATTAATTAGACTATAAAATAAGTACCTACACGTGTAGTCAACGTAAAACTAACCAGAGAATTGAATCATTGTTTTAAAATATTAGTTTTTCAAATTTATGTATCCTGTTTGATCATGGTGATAATTAAATATTGAATTCTTAGTACTATATTTACTCATTACCAGAGGATAAATAAAGTTATAAAAGACTCGTTTTACAGTTTAAAGTTAAATATTTCATTTGAACAATAGACCATATTTAATAGCTACTCAAGACACAATTAAGTATACTATTTTATTACAAACGATTACAGGTACAAAATATGGTTTGATACTTAGTAAGTTTATGCTCAAGCAGTAATTACTCATAAGATATTAATTATAATTACATACATAACTATACGGTAATCAATCAAAATTACATATGATTAATACTAAACATACAAACACTTGTTCACTAAAATTCATCATAAACAGAAGTATCTGCCTTCTGACAAGGTTTTACGAGGCCTCCTATTATGCCAAATATATGGACGGCTCTTTTTAGCAAAACTTTATAATATATCCTTTTCGGAAAGGAGTTTGAGTCACACCAATAACAGTTGTCAAAACTATATTCTTTTGCCGTTGACGTCCTCTTATTTAATTACACAATACACAAACATGAGTTTGGATAATATTAATTATTAATAACCTAAACCACTGTCGAGTGCATTCAAAAACAAACATAAACATGACGTATCATTAGACTATAACAACCAAAATATATTAGGTAATCATACAAAAACTAAGAATGATGCTAGATAATTTAAATACAGATGAATGGAGTGACGTAATAGATATAATTGTATGGATAAGTGGGAAACCAAAACAATCACACGATGGATGTAATCAAATGTGTTGTTTATTATTATGCTATATTCATCACATGGACCAAGTTATTGTATGCAAGGCTGTGGTGCTGACAGTTGAATTATCTAACGAGTCTGCTTGTAATTAAGTCCAGTTTTCTCATCCGCAATCTGTTTACATTTGCGACAATGTCGAATGTGTTTTTGTTGTATCGTGTGTTGTGATCTTTTTTAATAGTTACTTTATTAATAATTATTGTATATTACGAGTAATGTCACAAGTCCAAAAATAAAAGAAATCTATGCTAATTTAAATAATGCTTTTTTTCTTGGATTATTTTTATATATAATATCTAAATTTCCTTCATCTATAGATATTAAATTAAAAGTTGTGATGTACTCATTAGACAAAGTAAAATTTGATTGAGATATAATAGACCGCGACTCGGCAAACGTAGTGTAGGACGACCCCCAGCTAGGTGGACCGACGACCTCAAAAAGGACTCTGGGTCGGACTGGGTGCGGAAGGCGCAGGACAGAGGTCTGTGGCGCGTGTTGAGAGAGGCCTATGTCCATTAGTGGACTGCAATAGGCTAGGTAATTGATTGATTGATTATGTCTAGTAAAGGATCTTATGAAGCTAATGATAACGAACATGGTATGTCACTTCTCTATTTTATGTTCTGTTACATTAACTAAGTAAATTCCATAGATGAATTAGCACTTTTCAGGGATAAATATATTTTATAGTCATGTTCTTTCGATGAATCACAAATATTTATATTATCAGCTATCTACTCGTATACTTAATATAAACAACTTTTAGCCTTCTAATAGTTCAAACAGAATATTGCCAATTCATTAAAGCAATCAAGATTTTATTCAAGTGTAATGCTATTAAGGAATACAATAAATAATATATTAAGCTAGCTTTAAAGGTGACAAAATACTTAATTAAGTATACTTAACTCATTCTTTTTATAACAAGAAAACGTCAAAAACATGCTTAAGAAAATTCACGTTAGACTAATTAACATTATCATCATCATCCTCCTGCCCCATAATATGAACAAATTATGTGACATTTATTGGAGTTTAAAAATATTACTTTAATTTTTTTAACTAGCTCCCCACAAAGCTATCTGTGCTAAAACGTACGTCTGTGTAAGTAAACCTAGCTCCTACCAAAACTAGGCAACAAGGCGTTTTCTAGTCCGACCTAACCTTTTCACTCTAACACGGACACAAAACAAGTATCTTTCTTTAAAAAGCTCGTATAAGTAAAGAATGACGTACGAGGCCCAATCTGTTTGCCAGGATCGTGACAAGTGGCGTTCTGTCGTCTCTGCCTACCCCGGACGGGATAAGCCGTGAGTGTATGTATGTAAGTAAAGAACATCAAGTAGATATAGTAGCATACTAATTACTTTTTTGAGAAAACTAAACAGTTGCGAAAACTAACAAGTAAATTGAAATCACGTTACATTATGAAGGTTATTTTTTTCACACATTAATGCCACTTTGTAAACATATGGATACAAAAACTGCTAAATTATGCCCATTTGGGTATTTTTAATGAATTAAGCTGCCGGATCCGGATGTATTGATGTCGCTAAATTAATCCGATTATTTTTGTTTACTTTATGGATTAGAACAACTATTTAATAGCTATGTTGTATGACAAGTCTAACTTAATTACGGAAATGATATGCAACAAAAAATGTTTATAGATAATGTAATGAAGGGACAAAACAGTTAATTAATAATATCATATCATCATCATCATTCCCCTGCCCTTATCCCAATTTTTTTGGGGTCGGCGCAGCATGTCCTTTTCCACATGCTGCTAAAAGATTTGGCTATGTTTTACGGCCATCCGCCTGCCTGCGGCCAATCCTCCTTGGGTATGCTGTTGTTGGTGATTTACTTCCCACTAGGAGGTTGACCCGAGGTGATAGGTGGTATGCACTGGGTCGTGGTATCCCTTAGTCAGTTAGGGCAGTCTTATTCTAACCGGGAACAGGACGGCAAACCGGGAACCGTACGGCAACCGGGAACCGCACGGCAACCGGGAACCGCACGGCAAAGTTAATTAATATTAAATTATGTTGTTAGTAAGGTCTCTGGTATTCAAACTTCAAACTTCAAAATACTTTATTTCATAAAATTTATTACAAATTGTTTGAAATCGTCGTTTACTTAAAATTGAAGCTACATTTAAAATTATAGATCGACACAGACAAACGCTACAGCACTAAGAAAAGCCGCGTTGTATTGTCAAATGTAAATTAAAGGAGAAAAATAAAACCAATCTACTTCTCGAATCTACTTGTCTGTCTGTGTTGATCTATAAATTCCAGTTTCCAAATGGTAGGGCCAATGAGAAGAAACCTGACAAAGAAACTCATGGCAACTCTTTTAAAATTCAGTTGTGTTTACAATTTTTTTTTTACATTAATCAATATATAATAATAATTTTTTTTACATATACCCTATCAAAATATTTGACAGTACCAGACAGGATAATACACCATTTATACATTATAAAAAATAATAATCAAAGAAAAGAAAAGTAGAAGACAAGCATGAGAACAAGGAAGACAGAAAAAAAAAAGATAGAAAGGATACAATAATACAATAAGAACTTAGAGATAAAACATACAGTAGCACACATATATAAAAAAAAGTGCATAAACTTGCATTATTTGAAACAGCCTATGGAACAGAAGCAGTTAATCCCAAGCCTTTTTGTCTTTCGTGTAGTCTAGGATAGTATAATATCCCTTTACGATAAGTTTTTGTTTGACTACATTCTTAAATTTATTAAAACTTAGATCTTGAATATCTTTCGGAATTTTATTATAAAATCGCACACATTGACCCTGAAATGAACTATGTATTTTTTGGAGCCTAGAATACGGATGAATAAGTCTATCTTTATTTCTAGTATTTATACTATGGACATCACTTCTTTTGACAAATTGGTCTTTATTTTTATGAACATAAATTATGTTTTCATAAATGTATTGACTTGCTACAGTTAATATATTAATTTCTTTAAATTTTTCTTGAAGTGATTGTCTCCTACCTAAATTATAAATTGCACGAATAGCTCTCTTCTGCAGCACAAAGATAGAATGAATATCGGCAGCATGTCCCCATAGTAAAATACCGTATGACATTATGCTGTGAAAATAACTAAAATATACTAATCTGGCAGTTTCTATGTCTGTCAGTTCTCGAATTTTCCTAACGGCATAAGCTGCAGAACTTAGTCTCTTTACCAATGTCATAATATGTGGGCCCCACTGAAGCTTAGAGTCTAGTGTTATACCAAGAAATTTTGTAGTGTCCACAAGGTCCACCTGATCCTCCTTAACTCTTATTGTGGTTTTCACTTCTTGTACATTCGGCGTTATAAATCTAACACATTTGGTTTTGCGGCTATTAAGGAGCAAGTTATTAATGTCAAACCAACGAACAACTTTAGAGATAGCCAAGTTTACTTCGTCAGTGCTAGTCTGCTGTTGTTTCACTTTAAATAAAAGCGAAGTGTCATCGGCAAACAAAACTATCTCATGTTGATCTTTAACTAGATGTGGTAAATCATTTATATAGATGAGAAACAAAAGGGGTCCAAGTATGGAACCTTGCGGAACGCCCATTTTTACGACAGATCCTGGAGATAATTTTCCATTAATATTAACTCTTTGTATTCTATTATTTAAGTAAGACGTGAAAAGATCTAATCCAAGTTTACCTAAGCCATAGTGATGTAGTTTCCGTAAAAGTGTATCATGATCGACACAGTCGAAAGCCTTGGACAAGTCACAGAAAATACCTAAAGCATCGTAAGACTTCTCCCAGGCATCATATATATGTTTTACAAGCTCCACACCAGCATCGGTTGTGGAGCGACCCCTTGTAAAACCAAATTGTTTAATATGTAAAATTTTGTATCTACTTAAATATGTTTGCAGTTGGTCTGCAATAAGTTTTTCAAAAATTTTACTGAAAGTTGGCAGTACTGAAATCGGTCTAAAATTAGTTGGGTCTGATGTACAGCCAGATTTATACAAAGGAACAATTTTGCTGGATTTCATTAAATCAGGAAACACACCACTATCTATCGAATGATTAAATATAAGAGCTAAATGCGTTGCAACTGAGTAAATAATATGTTTAGTAACAACTACAGAATTATCCCATAAATCTGATGTCTTTTTGACATTAATGGTATTAAAAGCTTTAATTATATCAAAAGGAGTAACATGTTCAAATTCAAAATTATTACATTATCCTCTAAAATTAATTCTGCGGTTATAGGTGAAGAGTTCAAAGATTGAGTAGTAGTAATTGGAATATCAGTGAAAAATTGTTCAAAGGCAGTGGCGACTTCTACATCTGTTGTGATTGTTGAGTTATTGATGTTTAAGTTGTACTCAATGTCGCGGTTGACTACTTTGCCTGTCTCACTATTGATAATATTCCATATGGTCTTAATCTTATCATTACTGTTTTTAATTCTTGAACTCAGAAAACGTGATTTAGCTACCTTACAAAGCTTCCTAAATAATTTAGAATAATTTTTAACATAACTCTGAAATGTATCACTAAAATTATAGTTCCTTTCTTCATAAAGTTCATAAAGCCGTATTCTACTCTTATGTAATCCTACTGTTGCCCATTCACTGAATGTGGCGTTGCCTTTAATTAATATTGTTTTTGGTATAAAAACTGATTTAAACACATTACAATAAGTAATACTACTAATCCTTGGACCTATTCTCTTTTCCCTGTATTCAGCTGATATAGTTTCCCACATCAGGCACGCTAATTACCATATCTACGCTGATGATACCCAGATTTACTTGTCGTGTAAGCCGCAAGATGTAGATGAGACGATCGGTAGGCTCAATGAGGATCTTTGCCAGATAGCTGAGTGGTCCTCCAAAAACTGCCTGTTGCTAAATCCTGCCAAAACTAAATACATTGTCTTTGGTAGCAGGCAGCAGCTGACTAGTCTCAATCCTACTGTAAAGCTTATGCTCATGGGACATCCTATTGAACGTGTGTACGAAGCCAGAAACTTGGGTCTTGTTATGGATAGTGACTTGAGGTATGAGAAACATGTGGATAGTTGTGTAAGAGCTTGTTTTTATAGACTGAGGCTGCTCTACAAAATGAGACCTTTCTTGGGAGAGGAACTACGCGTACAGTTGGCGGAAACCCTTGTATTGTCGAAATTAAATTATATGGATGTCGTTGTTGCCCCACGATTGTTAGCGAAAACAAAAAAAGTTATACAGAGGGTTCAAAATGCCTGCGCGCATTTTTGCTTTAACATACCCTTTAGGTCTCATGTTACTCCTTTTTTGAATAAATACGGTTTACTAAAAATGCAGCACCGTCGTAAGTGTCATTTGTCATGCCTGTTGTTCGGTGTCATTAAGTTTAAGGTACCTAAATATTTATATGACAAGTTTTCCTGGCGCTCGAGTCATAGGAACGGTGTATCCCGCGCTTGCTCAGTACAGTTGGGGCTTCAGCGGCATTGTTCAACTGTTTTTAGGGGAAGCTTCCGTTATGCTGCTTCAAAGTGTTGGAATAATATTCCACCGCCAATCAGGAACTTGCCAAGCATATATGCGTTTAAAAAACAAATAAGATCTTTTGTATTGAAACACCAAAAAAACGAGGAAGCTCTGGTTAATGACACCAGTGCTTTGTAGGCGCTGGCAAATAATTATAATTATTTATTTATTTATAATATATTAATTGATTATGTTTATGTATTTATTTTGGGAACCAGCATCATTCGTACTCACCTCTGTGTGCTTGTGTATTTGTGAATCCCCCGTGTATATATATAGGTTTAAGTATCGTTTGTTGAAAATAAGAGATAACAATATTTATGCTATCCATTTATCTTACTTTTGTAAACAAATATGTACTGGGTACATTTTGCAATTTCACAATTTCACTAGTTTGTGCATTGATTGATTTTACTTTGATGTGTATGAAAATTTATGTAAAGTAGCTTTAGACATGTAGGTATGCTATAACAAAATTATTTTGTCTTGATAAATTATTATTAGGTACTTTGATTTAACCACTATTTTTCTTGAATTTTACTATTTATTTAATTAAAAATTTTTCACAAAGGTCAAAGACCAAGTCTAACTATAGACTTAGTATGGTCTGTGGTTGACAAGACGCCATATTTGTTTGCCTTTTAGTTCTTATGTGTTTATGAACACTTATACTTCTAGAATTGTATGTGTAGAACTTCTAGAATTGTATGTGTAGACCGTACGTCACTCGTCAACCAGTCTCAGGGGAAGACCAGCGCTGGTTATCTTTAGCCAGTATTTGCTGACTTGAGTCTGATTTGCGGCAAATTAGATATAAGTTATTGTAGCTACTAAGTATTTCATTTTTTGTATGTTTTGCTGCAAATAAATAATTTTTCTATTTCTATTTTCTATTTAATAAAAAAATTATCAAATAAAGTGTTTACACTATCATCCGCACTGATAATTGGTGTGGAATTAAAGGCTAACTCAATTTTGTTTTTAAAACATTCAATTCTATGGGCAGTTTTAGGTATAACAACAATGTTCTTAGATACATTTTGTTCCCTTCTATTTAAAAATGTAATCTGCTGACCAGTGTGGTCTGACTGAAGCTTATTAATTAATAATTTATCAGTAATTACAAAATTAATAAATACATTATCTATACATCTTGCTGTTGTTTCAGTTATACGAGTGGGCTCCAAAAATACATTTTTCAGATTAAAAGATTGAAAAAGAGCCAAGTATTTAGATACCCTTTCTGGGGTTTCATTCCCTGTTACCAGTAAATCAATATTAAAATCACCACAAACCATTACATATTTTTTAGACTTGGTTACCTTATCTAAGACATCCTCCATAACTCTCTCAAAGCAATCATACATACCCGAAGGGGGTCTGTACACACTTAATACAATAAAATGCTTCAACTCTACACAGGCTATCTCAACAGAACGTTCAACCGAGAGATTAACAATATCAAGTCGTTCTTTATATTTAAATTTTTTGTTAAGGATTATCAATGAACCACCTCGTATTGCATGCTCTCTGTTGAATGAACTGCCTATCTGGTGATTATCAAAATTAAACATGTATTGGTCACTTCTTAACCAATGCTCAGTAATACAAAGGATGTCAATGTTGTTACTATTAATAAATAACTCGACTTCTAGAGTTTTACCCAATATGCCTTGAATGTTTTGATGTACTAGATTTAATTGATTGACATTCTTAGTATTACCCAGAAGTGAGCAAGAGGTATACTCTTTTGTCTTACTGTTTAGTTTAAACAGTTTGACTGAGTTTGAGCTAAGTGCTTGGCTTTTGTAAACTTATAATCTAGGGATTGCTCTATAGGAGCAGTCAACTTAAAATCTAGGGTGGGCTCCATAGGAGCTACTAACTTACAAGCTAGGGTTTGCTCTATAGGAGCAGTCAATTTAAAATCTAGGGGTTGCTCTATAGGAGCAGTCAATTTAAAATGTAGGGGTTGCTCTATAGGAGCAGTCAATTTAAAATCTAGGGGTTGCTCTATAGGAGCAGTCAATTTATAACCTAGGTTTTGCTCTATAAGAGCGGTCGACTTAAATACTAGGGGTTGCTCTATAGGAGCAGTCAATTTATAAGCTAGGGTTTGCTCTATAGGAGCAGTCAACCTACAATCTAATGTAGCCAAGGAATTGGCTGTCATTTTAAAAATGTATGACAGCGATGATGCTATTTGTCTCCTACTATACAGAGACAGGTAATATCTATCTTTTTTTGAAAAGAAGTTAGTTCTAATAAGCATATTAGAGTCTATCATGTGAAATTTGTTCTTATATTCTCCGTTAATTTTACATGTTAAATTGTGCATCATAATATTAACCTTATATCTAGTATTTTTTTCCGCTTGTGACAACCCTTTACAGTAAGGTAGAGTAAACAAGATTATTTTTTTAACATCAAGTGTAGTTAATTGTTCAAAGTAACTTAAAAATGATTGCTTATTTAAATTGCCCCTATGTCCACTAAACAAGACTAATGTGGTTTCCTTATCAAAACTCAATTTTGATATTTTATCTTATATATCACTATATCCTAATTGAGGCTGACACATATTACTAAAACTTTGCTCAGAAGTATGTAATAAAGAACCTAAGCCTTTTCCAATTTCATCACAAAACATTATAAATTTATTGTTATGTTTTGTTTGTCTTATACCAGGTTCATTTGAATTATCTACATTGTTACATATATTATGTGTAAGTGAGGAGAAGGATATATCATCATGGGAGTCTGTTGATTGATTCAGACTAATCATTGACAATGAGTCATTCCGACAGTTACATGAACTAACAAGCCTCCCAATAGCTAACACCTGTTCCTTACTTTGTTTTTCTGTTAAACTATACTTATAAGATAATGTATTCAGTTGTTCCTGAAGCCGGTCAACATCACATTGCAGTGCCCGTGTATCTTGCAAATATTGAGATGACATGTTGTCCAACTCCAAGGAGTACATACTGATTTGGTCAAAACAACGGCGGTCGTAAAATAATATGTAGTATGTTTATCCGTTGTCTAGTAGCCATAGTACAAGTTTTGCTTAGTTTGCAACTAGATGGCGTTGTGTGAATGTGTAAGGAATATTTTTTTTATTTTTTATTTATTAATAAAATTGGAGAGTCCACTGATCGGTTGCGGTATAAACATTTAGAATAGGTCTAAGTCTACAATTAACGTTTTTTGGTTATTATGATGATGACGGTAAAGGTAAAATAACCTTGTGAAGTAGAAATAAGAAAACAAAATGTTAACTTGCATCTCGTTAACGTTCCTTAAACCATCTCAGAGACTTTCAATATTATTAGAGCACGGCAATAATTTATGAACATCATTTTTATATTTTTAGCCGATGGATGAGGGAGCGTGGAAGCGTTTGGAGGAGGCCCATGTCCAACAGTGGACCTCTATAGGCTGATATGGATGGATTTTTTTATCAATCAACTTTTGGTCACCTTAGGTAGTAATTGATCAAAAGCCCAATTAATCATTTTTTACTAGGAGCAGTCCTTTTTAAATGTAATAACTAACTACTGTAAAACGCTGCTAAGAAAATATTGTCAGTTTGATTTATTTATAATTATTAAGAAAACACGTAGATACGCCTAACAGTAAGCTAATAGCACTTATACGCGCAATGTACGATTTGCAATTCAGAAAACGAGTCGAATTAAAAAGACAACTTATTCCTCCTGAAGATAACGAATACATCATGTTATTACTTCAAGTGTCGTCTAGTTGTCCTATCCGTGTTGTGGAGTAAGAGTACAATATGTCACCACTCCATCTCATCCCATGGGTGTCGTAAAAACCGACTAAAGGACTATCCGTGAATGTTATCTGTACGAAATAAAAAGAAGGAAAACTTGAAATTAATCCCTGTACCTATCCGTCTAACCAGTGTGGTATTAGTAGGCCAAGTATCCCTTCTTCGCGGAAGGAGGCCCGTCCCTGTAGTGGGATATTAACGGCTGTTATGAATATAAAATTATTACTTCAAAGAAGAAGTTGTACATTGCTTTGTGAGACAATTTTATAAAGTCTACAAAATACGGACCAGGCATCTTTATTTCGCAGATTTTTGTATCAAAGGAAAAATTATGCGTCTCATTAAGTGAGGGTAATGTAGCATTAGCTCATTAACGAATAAATTAATACAATGATGACGATCAAAAGTAAATGATAATAACTGACTACATAGTACCTACCTAGTTTAAAAAATATATATCTACAACCTTACACAGTAATTAAGATCAATGCGACTTGAGTGTTTATAGGGCTCACTAGCGCCGCCAATAGAAAAAAATCTTAATTCGCAAATAGGATCAATAATGCAAAATGTTAGAATAATAAAAAGTAAATTCCAAACGTTCCAAAATAAAAAAAATTAAATTTCAAAGTGACTCACCTCAATCTATTCTCATTGTCGAGATGTTTGATGAAGCTTTCCGAAGCGGTGTGGTGGTCCACAATAGTAGCGTTTTGTTGTTGAAAGCTGTGCAATACTGCAACGTTGCATTCTACCAAAGCTTTGTCCTTCCAAAGGTTTACAGGCGTACGCGTGTCCAGGCCCATTTTCTGTGCTATTATCTGTTGAGCGAAAAATGTATTGTAATTTACGATCAAAAAAATTAGTAAAGCGCCGATTACACTAGACTACACGTAGTCAACTACATCATGTAGGAGACTACATGTAGTCTTGTGTAATCACATTTAGGCTGTTAGGACACAGATTGGCGAGTCCCGACCGTCCTACATCATGTAGTCTCCTACATGATGCAGGAAACTACATGTAGTCTAGTGTAATCGGCGCTTAAGTATACAAAATTACAGCATCGTTTTAATGTTTGTGGTGAATTGTATATCTAAACTACAACCAGTTAATGAAGTGGTCAGTCCTAGTAAAATATTACAAACCTAACAATTACATTACTGCTCTAATTATTTCCTTACCTCCAACATATTCAATCGATTTGTGTCGCAAAAATTTCTGCAACCAATTTCTGTACTCATGTACCAGCCATTGAAAGCATTGGCTGTGAACTCGATACCACCGCAGTCAAAGCGCATCCCTGAGACTGCTGGTAAGGCATACCAGCGTAGGTTCAATTCTTCAAACCATTCATGCCTAAACAAATTAAAAATATACATTAATTGATATCTAGTAATTGTTAATACTTAAATGCTTTGTTAAAACATGTTTAAGTAATGATTAACAAATGTTTACAAATAAATATTGCCCATTATAAGAGAAAATTATAAAAAATAAGATCTAATCAAATTCAGTCTTCTCAATTTAGGCTTTAATAGCACTTTGCAGTTTTCTACACTGTAAGTCTGCTTTATTTTTATTCTGAATTTATTTAACATCATATTCCAGGAAATAATGTGTCGTCAACAGTTTCAAAATAGGTCAACTCATTTCAGTTACAAGTGTGGTCACAATTTCTGGTCGCACATACATAATGACGGGTTTTATTTTACTCTAGACAACGTGACGTACCAGTTAAATAGCATTAAATGTAATAACGTATAAGTTATTACCACTCAAACGCATCAAAATAATACAATCAATAAATATATAAAATAAACAGCTAAGATCCTTAACAATAATTACCAAGTAATTACCGTATTACAACTTATCTCGCCCTTTTATTACACATTTACGCCTGTTAACATTATCAAGTACGATACATTATTGAATAGAGAAGGATTTATGGTCAATAAACGTAGATTGGAGATCGCAGGACCACACTTTTACGATAAGCAATCTCCGCTGAATGGACACCGTTCCTATATTTGCACGTCTGACGACATTATATGCATTCTCGAACCTTTTTATGTTGGCGTAAATTCGTGATGGAAAATAAGAAAAGTTTACCTTACCTATATACCTATAACTACATAGTAAAAAACAATGGCGTTGTCGATATCTATTCGTCCCTATATATGCTTAAATTCGTAGAACTAACCTCTTACTCAAAAACGCCTCTTAAATTTTAGTCAATTGATTAGTTTAAATTCTTACGGTTTTGTTTAAACCAAACATTGGTTGGTTTTACTAATAAAAATCTCGCTAAACAGTGATTAAATTGAAAAGGCGTTTATGAGTAAAGGGATAAGTACGCAATGGATTCCCAACCGTTTTTTTTTTAAAATAAATAAAGTGATTTACGAAGAAGGTTTCTCCGTGTGGGGACGGAGTAAGAATACAGTGTGTCACCACCCCATCTCATCCCATGGGTGTCGTAAAAACCGACTAAGGACCGTGTATATTATCTTTACGAAATAAAAAGAAGGAAAACTTGAAAATAAACCCTATACCGATCCGTCTGCGCAGCGTGGTATTAGTAGGCCAAGTATCCGCCTGTCACTGAAGGAGGCCCGTCCCTGCAGTGGGACATTAATGGGCTGTTATGATGATGATAAAGAAGAAAATTTATATGTGTAATAATGCTCGTAGATGTATAATATTGTAGACTTGCACACGTGCGAAGCCAGGGCGGGTCGCTAGTAGGAAATATAGCTATGTAAGTAATTCTGGACCTTTCCTTACGTAGTACTTTTTTGCTTGTAAAGAACATTGCTTAGATTTATAGTTTGTAGTTCGTTAGTTCTTTCCGATGTTTCTTTTGTGTTGCGTCACAAAGATAGTTTTGTTTGGCACAGTTGCTGTTTTCTCTTTCCGTTAAGGTTTTTAGAACAAAAAGTTTTGTCTACGGATCTGCTTTTCATTTCAAATGAGTAGAACAAAAATATTAAAAGTAGAACATTATAATTATGGTTATTATTCACTTATTTAATACTAGCGGCTTGTTCCCGTTTCGAACGGGCATTAGATAAACATTGCATTTAGATTTCCTAATTTTAACACATTACACTTTATCGTAATTTAAGTAAGTATCCCTATTGTTTTAAATGAGATTTAGCTTATGTCACTTTAGATATTAATCAGGTCTCGAGATAATGTGACCGTCGATGACGTTACATCGCGTCGGACGAATCACTGATGCTCTCGTGGTGAACGCGGGGTTGAAAGGAGAACGGGACGCGAGGTTCGCATTCCAACGAGGTCTCTAGATAATGTGACTGTGTTATAAATGTAGCTTTCCAACAGTGAAAGAATTATTTAAATCTGTTCAGTAGTTTCGGAGCCTATTCAATTCAAACAAACAAAAAATCAAACTTTTCCTCTTTTTATTAGGTATACCCAGATCATAAAAATGTTCTCTTGTATTTTTGTTTTTCCTATTACTTAAAAAACGACCCATTATAAAAGTTGTATTAAAGAAACCCAAAAATATATTAAGCGCATCCTTCTTGAGACAGAATTGTTTCAATGTATTTTCCTTGTCCCATTTAAGTTTTACAAACTAGTCCTTAGGCTAAGCCTTGTGTAAATTTAAGAAACATTTATTGTTACCCATTTGTGTAAAGTGGTTTATGTCACGACATGGTTTCCAACCATCTGTTAAGCTTAAACTTAAGTGTGTTTACTGATTAAACGCTTGGAGATGATTACATTTAATCAAATTGGAATGTAACAGCTATAATTATTATATGTTAGGTATAGTATGGTGTTGTAGCTTATAGTAGTATGTGGAATAGCTTAAATTATATTTATCGAATATCTTTTTAAACTAAAGCCTATTATTAGTTAAGTATATGTATTTGTTATTGTATAGTTTTATTAAAATGCATTCTGTAGTTTTTATGTGAATGAGTAACAGACATCCACCCATCCATATTTACTAAGTTTCGTGTTTATGATATTAATGGGTTTTCTTTCTATCACACTACATGTCTGGGTTTTTCATCATAACAGCTCATTAATGTCCCGCTGCAGTGGGCCTCCTCCCGTGACGGAGGGATACTTGGCCTACTTATACCACGCTGGCCTGACGGATTGGTAAAGGGTTCAGTTTTAAGTTTTCCTTCTTTTTATTTCGTAAAGATAATATTTACGGATAGTCCCTCGGTTTTTACGACACCCATGGGATGAGACGGGGTGGTGACATATTGTATTTTTACTCCGTCACCACACGGTGTCTGGGTATTTGCTGTATATGTATTTACAACAAAAATACGTCCCTAACCATGTTTACTTATCGTCTGATACCCTGTGTCTATGCATGATGATGCATAGAATTAGAAGCCTAAGTTTCTCGCAAGGATGATATAGCGAAGTAAGCATGATCCTATAATCGCACGATGTTTAAGCATTGCAAATTTTATATCAAATAAAAATAAATAAATATTCCTCACACATTCACACAACGCCATCTAGTCCTAAACTAAGCAAAGCTTGTACTATGGGTACTACGTCAACGAATAAGATACTTAAATACTTTTTTTTGTAAATACATACATATTATACATAGAAAACACCTAGACGGCCACCTAGCGGGAATCGAACCATAAATAGTTGTATTCTTCTTTTTAAATAAACTGTATGATTATAAATTAATAAGTTTACGAGAATTCATAAGTTTAATAATTATGTTAAGGAAGATAAAAACCTATAGTCTACAATTTATTCCTAATATGTAATATTGCACAAAATTCTGCGACGCGTTACCTCAAAGTATCAGCATAAACCACTTTTGTAATACTGATAAAGCACGATCAATATTAATACACGAGCAGTGTATGTGCTTGATTCAGATTCAGATCTCAAATTTGGAATATCGGAGATTTATTTAATGTCTTCCCAATATGTACTTATATGGATAGCTAATAACCCATAAAGCTGTTTATATTAATTTTTATGTTTATTATAAGTATGTATTAGGTGTAAAATATCTTTATTATCATCATAACATTCCATTAATGTCCCACTGCAGGGACGGGTCTCCTCCAGTGACGGTGAGATACTTGGCCTTCTAATACCACGCTGGCCAAACGGATTGGTACAGGGATAAATTTCAAGTTTTTTTTCTTTCTATTTCGTTAAGATAATATTGACTAATCTTTATTATATTTGTTTTAAATATATTTTATACTCTACACATAATACCTACTCATAAAATATTAAATCTGTTAATAATTAGCAATTAATCATTAAAATCGATTACCTAGTTAGTTTACTAGTCCTAAACTTACATCATCGTTTACGTCATGCATGTTTAAATAAAAAGTAAGTTAATTGCGTGAAGTCAATGTTAACTTTGACGCCAAAACCTGTTGACGTCATGATCAAGTTTTAAAGACAAATTATTGTTTACTAATTAATACGTGTTACATTAATTTACTTTGTATGTAAAAAATAATGTGATACTTGTTTATATAATATTCTGTATGGCTATGACGAAGAGACATAGTCATACTGTGACAAAATTCCATAAATTAATATAAAAAAATGTTTACTTTAATATATTATATATATATTCCTCACGCATTCACACAACGCCATCTAGTCCCAAACTAAGCAGAGCTTGTACTATGGCTAGACAACGGATAAACATACGGGTTCTTCATCAACTAAACATACTTACATACTTTTTTTTTTGTAAATACATTATACATAGAAAAGACCAATGCAAACAATCATGTTCATGCACACAAAGATTTGCACTGAGCGGGAATCGAACCCGAGACCTCTGCGTAGCAGTCATGTTATATAACCACTACGCCACGAGGTCGTCTAATTAATATCAAATAAACATAACCAGTTAACCAACGTATTAAGTTAGGTAATAGTCTTGAACTTACGTAGGATGGGTCATATTTATCTCCATGATAAGCTCCCTTGGTATTTCGAAGTAGTCCGGATCTTTTCCATTAGCGGAAAGCACAAGAGGCAGGATGTCCCAAGCGGTCCTTGGAGGCTTCCACCCAAGCTTTAGACATAGCTGGAACAATATTGATTGCGTTAAGAAGAGCGTTTAAGGCAAAAAAAAGTATTTGTATAACACACTCTCAAAATTTTAAATATTTTTAAATTAGTTAAGTTTCGCATTCGAAAAAAAAACAGCCCTTTTTGTTTTAAAGGCCTTTACGTAGCTCACTAGCGCGGCCAATAGAAAAAAAATCATGATTCGCAAATAGGATAAGTAATGTAAAATGTTGATAAAAAAGTGAGAAGGCCATAATAAAGTATTTGTATAACACACTCTAAACACTTTAAATCTTTTTAAATTTTTCAAATTTCGAATTGTTTATAATGCAATATGTGTAATTAAAAACCATTTAAAGTGTTAAGAGAATGTTA
Organism: Schrankia costaestrigalis; assembly: GCA_905475405.1. Taxonomy (NCBI): domain Eukaryota; kingdom Metazoa; phylum Arthropoda; class Insecta; order Lepidoptera; family Erebidae; genus Schrankia; species Schrankia costaestrigalis. Next base: position 17,292,396 of record FR997832.1, read on the forward strand.
GTAGACAACATTTTGCATTATTGCTTTTTTTTCAATTGGCGGCGCTAGTGTTTGTTTGTGGATTCGATTAAAAAGGTTTAAATTAATTGTCTTATTTATTGCTGTGTTTGCGAATGTTTTGATGTTAAATTTGTTGAAAAGGATCAATGAGAAGTATCAATTCTTAGATATATTTTGACAGTGATAGAATTTACAAGCTGTGATTAAATTAATGTTGTTTGGTTATGTTAAGCCATAAAACATTAGTGGATTTATTTAAATAGCATGTCAATTCTCGTACCTAAAATTCGGTTAAGTCAACTTTTAGTGTTTTTGCTAAAGTTTTATTTAGAGTGTGACAATTTGACAACTAAAAGTTAACTTAACCGAATTTTAGGTACGAGAATTGACATGAAGGTTAATTATGTCATCTTTTATAGTTTTGTAAAGACATAAGTAAATAATACTTTATACTTAAGTAAAATGGTTGTGTAAAATAGTTTAAGGTTTATTTAGATATAACAGGGTGCATGAATAACGAGATACGTCAGACACGGAATGATTTATATGTAACGGAAAAACTGAATGTGTTTTCAATTGGCCATCAATTCTCTACGGTTGCAGTACAACTTTTATTGCAGATGGAATTTTCAAATATATAAAGTTCTAACAATTTAGTTTGAAAATATTGAAATATGTAAACTTATTTGCGGAGTTATTGTTATAAAAATTCAATTTTGAAATATTGCAGTTTTTCCTATTTTTGTTTATTGATGTTTTAACTTGAATCTGTTTAGGTTTAAAACTTTGAAAATGAAAATGAAAATGAAAATGTTTATTTGCATAAAATGTGGTATACAGAGATGGAAGTGTAAGTACAAAAATTGTAAAGTGCAAGACACATTTTGCCATGATTATGGCATACAAATTTCAAAAATTACCTACTTAACTTAGCATAATTTATATATTATTTTTTTTTTTTTTTTTTATTGATAAATTTACAATTGATGTTTGATTACATTTGACATGCAGTTAAATATAAGTAAATTGATTAATAATGTGATATCAATTAATAAATAGTAATAATAAAAAATAAATAGTAATGATAAAATAATTAATAGTATGATCAATTTATATAGTGTTATGTCTTAAGATCCTTATATTCTAGAAATTCTCTTACAGAATAAAACAATTTTTGCATTAGCCAGTCATTATAAGCAGGTACAAATTTATTGAGGGGCAGATCTTTGATAGCTTCGGGTATTTTATTATATATATTAACACACATAATATAGCTGTTCTTTGTCATTTTAGTACTTCTTGGGACAAAGTCTAGTACCAGTCTGTTTGGTTTTCTCATATTTGTTCTGCTTATAATATCCCTAGCTTTTTTAAATAATTCTGGATGGCGTTTCACAAATTTCCCAACCTCCAATAAGTAGAGACAAGGAAGTGGAAGTATTTTTAAAAGTTTAAAATATGGTTTACAGCTTACATCAGGTGCTATCCCACAAATTGATCTTATACATTGTTTTTGTGAGATAAATACTTTATTAATATTTGTACCATTTCCCCATATCACCAGAGCATATCGCAACACCGATTCCACATAGGCAAAATATGCTATACAAGCAGTACTTTTACTGGCTACTTTGCTAAGTTTATAGAGTGCATATGAGAAACTGTTTATTTTACTTGTAACTTTCTCTATATGATCCTTCCAATTTAAATCACTATTTAAAACTATACCGAGAAAAGTCACAGAATTTACTTCCTGTAAGATTTGACCATTATAAGTTACATTTATATTATGATGTCTAAAGTTATTAAAATTAATAAAATTTGTTTTTGATATATTTATTCTTAAATTATTAATATTAAGCCATTGTATAATTGATGTCAGTGTGCTATTAATTTCATTTTCATGTTCTGTAATTGTCATGTCTTTGTCTGTTTTTACTATAATAGAGATGTCATCAGCAAAAAGGATAGTACTATGTTTAGTGACTTGAGGCAAATCATTTATGTAAATAATGAACAATAAGGACCTTTAAAAGGACTTTGGAACTTTAAAAGGAGGTAGGATCGCATTCTAGGTTCTATGTACAATTAATTGTGCAATTCATAATTCATTTTCTATGCCTGGAAATGCTTTGTGTCCGTAATGCACACAGTGTGTTAATTGCGACACCTCGGCCACACAAACAATTTCTACATAGGACTTTATAGTCAGTTTTCTTTTTAAACTAGTTTACAACTTTATAAGGAGCAGAGAGTGATTTTTTTTAAGCAAATAGCAATTTTTGTGCAATTTATAAAATCGTGAAAAAAAAAAAAACAATATTTTCAAGCCTACATACTATTTGGTACCTAATCTTAGGGTCGTAGTTTGCCAATGATATTATCTACGAGATCAAAAAAGAGAAGTTAATATTTTGCGATCGTATTTTTAGTAATAGTTTTAAACAAAATTACCTCAGTAAACTCGCAGTGCATAGGATCACCAAGCACGGTCCCGTCTGTCTGTCGATACCCGCCATAGCTAATGAGCTGGCTGTTCCATATCCTGTAGTCGTGCTTACCGTCTGTGCGCTGAGGGAACACCGTTATTGCTGACCTGTCAGATAAATATAAAACTTGTTGAAAAAGAATATTTATTTTCAACTTAATTATGGTTTATTATTACATCTTCTATCTTTATCACTTCATACCAGCCCATTAATGTCCCACTGCAGGGACGGACCTCCTTCCGTAATGGAGGGTTGCTTGGCCTACTAATACCACGCTGGCCAGACGGATTAGTATAGGGTTTAATTTCAAGTTTTCCTTCTTTTTACTTAGTCGGTTTTTACGCACCCATGGGATGAGATGGGGTAGTGACATATTTTACCTATTCCTACTCCGTCACCACACGGATGATGATATCTTTATCACTTAATAGGTAAATACTAAGTATACTCCAGTAAAATAAGCATTCAACCTCGGAATGGAAGCGAATAAGCTGTAAATTTGCATAAACCTTTGTTTTGGTGTACTAATGACTGGTAGAAAAGTCTAATATGATCACGTGTCTGCGTCATAAGTTATTCAAGGTCAAAGGTCACGAAAATCAGTTTTTTCCCATTATCTCGTTTTCTATGGGAAATACGCATTTAACGTCATTTTAAATATTGTAGATCATAAAATTGTCTACAATTTTTATATCAAGCATTATTTTGTATCATGAACCGTTTTCGAGATATAGCTCAAAGAGTAGAGTGCACGCACCTGTACATAAAGAAGTCATGTAAAATGCGGTGCTAGTTTGTATAGTTATGATAATAGTTAAAGATACAGTTATTATTATTAATTTATATTATTTATTTTTTTATTTTTGTACGAATGTGCGCCCGCCACTCGTTGCGCTATATCTCGAAAACGGTAGGTGATACGTAAAAATGTTATTGTAGACCATTTTGTGATCTACAATATTTATAATGACGTAAATGGCGTATTTCCCATAGAAAACGAGATAATTGGAAAAAACTGATTTTCGTGACCTTTGACCTTGAATAGCTTATGACGCAGACACGTGATCATATGAGACTTTTTCACCAGTCATCAGAACATCAAAACAAAGGATTATACGAATTTACAGCTTATTCGCTTCCGTTCCGAGGTTTGCCCCTATTTTAGCCTTATTTGACTGTACTAGTATTGATAATACTGTATACAAAATATAATACTAAATAAATAAAATAAACTCTTCAATGATTTTCTAAAATATTTCGTTTAATTTGACATCATCCGTACCATTATGATAATCGTTTTATTCTACAGCTGCTATGCAGAGGATTCCCGCTCAATTCAAATGTTTGACAGCATATGTTTGTATTGTTGTGGGTGTTTTTAATGCATATACATTTACAAAATAAAATATATGTCGCGGAATATGATAGATTTGAATCTGCAGGAACGTTAGTGACTTCCGCCATATTGTACCTAGTTTTGATAAATCAGTGCGCACAACCGGTGAACTGTCATCGTCATATTAAATGTCAATGTCAACTTGCATTACAACTCAATAGTCAAGTCAACGCCAATACTACGATGCTGCCACTACAGTGCTGCCACCTCCTTTTAATATCAAGTAAATTACTTTTAAATTATTTCATTCTCCGACATATATATTTATAAATAAGTTTTAAAAATAGATTTTGAGAAAACTTATGTACTTATAGCGATAATAACGACCTCTGTGGCATAGTGGTTATGTAACATGACTGCTACGCAGAGGTCTCGGGTTCGATTACCGCTCAATGCAAATCTTTGTGTGCATGAACATGATTGTTTGCATTGGTCTGGGTGCTTTATATGTATAATATGTATGTATTTACAAAGAAAAAGTATTTAAGTATGTTTATCCGTTGTCTAGTATCCATAGTACAAGCTCGGCTTAGTTTGGGGGCCAGATTCAGAGACCGCACTTTGTCTTTACTTTAGCAAAGTCTAGTTATTATCTCTGAATTTGAACAACATTAAAGTAATTTTTCGCATAAAAAAGTTTACTTTCATTATTTATTACTACAAAGTAAACTTTTCATGTGAAAAGATTACTTTAATGTTGTTCAAATTCAGAGATAATAACTAGACTTTGCTAAAGTAAAGTCAAAGTGCGGTCTCTGAATCTGGCCCTGGGACTAGAAGGCGTTGTGTGAAAGTGTAAGGAATATTTATATTTATTTTTTATAGTACATACATAACTCATTTCTCGATTGATTTACAAGCCTATTAAAGTCAATTAACTTTTATCAATTTACAAAACATTAACGTCATTTTCTGTTACGAAACTAAAAATTCTAAATCGTTTTTAAATTGTGTATTCCAATCTCATACGCTCTTAAAAAACATCCCCATTTCTTGTTTAGTATATACGTACCTATATATTTCTGACAAGGTATGAGCAGTTAATTGTTTGCACACAATCTATGAGGAAACAGTTGCAGTACGATGTTGCGGTATCAATCAAATAAGCAATCAAATCTACCTATTTGCACTAATCGCCAGTAAAGGTTTCTACTTTACAAGTTCAATTTTTTATTCAGCGTTTTCCTGCACGCAATAATACATTCCTACAAATGTTTTTTTCTTTCTCATATTAAATGGCTATATACAACGTTATAAACTGAAGTGTATAACGTTAAATTTATAACATTATATATAGGCTTTATAATTTTCTAATAATCCTTATACGTCTGTAAATTATAAGTATTTCTATAATATTTACACAACCTAATCTAGTCCGAAACTATAAAAAATTGTACTATTAATACTTAACAAGAGAAACATACGTAATATTTTTTGTAGAAGATATTCAGAGCAAATTCAAACAGCCATATTTATAAACACAAATTTTAGACATGATCTGGGATTGAAACCACAGCCTTTACGTAGCAAGCATCACCACTATTGTGTCCACTGTGCCATAGAAGTAATCAATATTCATTTAAGTTGATTTTCATTCATATATTTATAGAAAACATGAAGTAAGTAATTGATAATGGCATCTTGACATTCTCAGTTAATACAAATATGGTAATAAGTCCCTCAGAGAGTGAATAAATTGCATGCAGATATGCTCTGGCTCTAAATAATTTAGTTAAGGTGTGAAGCTATTTGAGTAGGTACTACTGTTTTAGTTTCTGCGGATTATTTTAAATGTTTTTAGTTATATTTTCAAACTCAAACTCAAATTCTTTATTGCATTCCATAGGTAGGTACTAGTACATGTTGATATTAGGTTAAGCAATTAGCAATTATTGATTTTAGATTTTTAGTTTAGCAATCAGTTTAGAGTAATTAATAAAACATGTGACTTAAATTCGAGTTAGTAACTAAGTATTATAAAGTTTTTTGAAAATTGTCTTGAATATAATGAGTTGAAATAAGATTTATTTTTATTATAGAAATTATTTTTAACGGAAATTTATTTTATTTCTTATTCCTTTGAGCGGGAATCGAACCCGAGACCTCTGCGTAGCAGCAATGTAATATAATCACTATGCCACAGACGTCGTCTCATTGATTAAGGGTGTTCAGCGTTGCTACCAATCAAGATGGCTACTGTACTGATTGAACTACAAGTAAAACAAAACACAACACACACTACAAATTAGTACAACCTAAGAGCTTACCTAATATTCCCTTTATTCGTGCTGTATTTGATGTGATTGCAGAGTGCTTCGAACATACCGCTCGTAGTCGTCACTTGCCGACAGTCGAATACCTGTTGCGAAAACACTTTTAATATGTCACCAATACACATGGATACAAAGGAATGGTTTACTGGGGATTCTGATTGAGTTTGGCAGTACAATAGTGTAGTTGTACCTGAACAGTATTCTAAGATAGATGGTATAAATGTTAAATTTTAGATATCCATACTAATATTATGAATGGGAAAGTGTATCTGTTTTTCTTTCTTTAACGGCAAAACGGAGCGACGAATTGATGTGATTTTTTAAGTGGTGTGGTGGATAGTTGAAGGGATAGAGAGTAACATAGGATACTTTTTGTTTTTTATTATTCTGTGTCCAGGAAAGGGGAACAGCGCTACCCCGAATTTAACGCTAGCGAAGCCGCGGGCAAAAGCTAGTATTAGTATTTATCTAAGATTCACTTAGTAGTGATAATACTTTTTATGTACCCTATTTTAATTTGTAAAATGTAAATAAAGACACTTAGTTCAAATTATTTTTTTTGTTCTGCGTTAGTAAACAAGACGCGACTTTAATTATTTACCTTGATCTGCTCGACGTTTCGGCCAGGTTACACCAGCCATGGGCACGAGTAGACCGAGTCTTTCGAGTCGAATAATTAAAGCGTTTACCTAAAATCTATACGCGTTAATACACAATAGTATTATTATAATAATAAAATGAAACGCGACAGTTTTAAAGTTAACAAGATATTGATTAATTTATTTTAAAAGTTAGTAAATCGTAACACCGAAACTACCTATCTGCGCGTATTACTTACAGGCGCGTTTTATTTCTTCTTGTAAAACATTCCATTTGTAAGGATTGTGATAGAATTTTCAATTGTCAAAGAATGCAGCTGGCAAGTACTCTTCTATTAAATTCAAAGTTTCGGATAATCCCAAGTATCCCTTTAGTTACAAAGAAAATGGCGTAAGCCTTTAAATAGTAAAGGATCCACATTTTGCACGGTAAAGGAAACTTAGGATCAGAGGACATTACGAATCCGTTTTTTGGTACTTACTAGCCTATCTTTATGATAATAGGTCTTTACCTATGAAATTGCCGTTTTATTTCTGCTCAGTCTTCAGACTCTATATTCTTTTGAAACATATTGTTAAAATATTTTTTGTTATTTAGGAAATATTGGATATTACCTACCAACATCTAACAAAAGAAAATAAATAAAAATAATTATTATTTGTATTAATAATAAGCCTGCAAACATTAGTCCAATTTAAAACGGATTTTTCCATTAGTTGAATTGTAACTTCTTCCCTGATACTCTTTTTTTCTGTGTTATAAACACAGTAGTTAGCTTAAATGTGCGCCATTACTTATACAAAATTTGATTATTATAAGTTTAATGATTATTGAAAAAACGTAAGAAAAATTAAGTTAGTATGGAAAATCAAATTTCTGTTAAAATTTTCATACAAAACAGCAATTTCATAGGTAAACCTAATATGAAATTCGTATCTAAATGTTAATAACTGATCGAATAAATACCGTCTTCAGCAAAGCATTCTTACCGATTATAATTTTATATTATGTTTAGGTTAAATCCAAATTACTTAGCTAATTTTGATGATACTGCTATTTAACAAAATGTTTCACTTAAGTTAAGAATGCATAATGGATAACAAACGCTAAAAAAAATCAACTAAATTAAAAACCTCATTTTGGAGTCGTTTAAAAGACACATATTTGCTCCAAAGTTTCAGGTTGTTATATTATATCTTATTACTTATTACAACACTATCAAATACGAAAAAGAAAACAAAAATTCGATATAAAAATATCAACAAAAACGATTACAATTATCTGGTAGCGTAATCGAATCAGAATACTAATCAAATCGTTAGGTAATCATCGTGTCTCACCTCTAGCTCGTGTTAAGAGGTCGAGAGGTATTAACGAGAGGCTGCGGCACACCAAGGAGGTTCATTCGTAACAACTAGGGGAGCTCAGATTGGAATCTTATTACTTTGATTATAATTTTTAAGGTTTTTAACTGAAATGTGTACGGGATTTTTAAATTTAACATGTTTTCTTACATAATTAAAAAAATGTCTAGTTCATTTAAGAAAAATAAATATGCAATACAACTTATATACAGAGACAATGAAATAAATATGTTGGTTAAATAAAAAAAATACCTACCTACTCACTCGATAGCCCAAACCCACATAGTAAGCAATCATGTCTTGATCAATAAAAATAAACAAGATATGTTTTTATCAAGTTAATTAGCTAAGTAGTACATTTAGAAATTTCAAAAAAAAATAAAATTACCAACAATAAATTAATAGATTAACGAAACCCCTAAGCTTGTCTAATATTAGTAAAATAAATAAATTGACAATTACAGAAGAAAATCGTTAAGTATAAAGTATCTACAGATAATACAAAAACATTCAAAACAAGAACAAATGAATGTCCCATCCAACGAGGATTTAAACTAAGATTTTACTTTAGCAATTTATTCTAAATTCAAGATTTCAACCTCTACGGAATAAGCCACTAAAACCGCGAGTCTATAATCAAATCGTTCGTCCCGATTAACTGAAGCAATCTGTTTAAGCCGCGTAATTACAAAACGTACTCGCTAACATCACAAGGATTTAGCAGTCGGGTCCGGTAATACCGATTTAAGTCACCCTCATCCTTCGCCAACCGAGACGGAGTGAATAGGAATGAACGAATGAATTAAAGTCGTTAGTAAGTTGCTTGCGAATGTTTTATAATTTTCTAATTGTAAAAATGTTTGAATTTAAATAGTTTGTTTAGTACTTTAGTTTTTACAATTACCTAATTCATATTGCAAAGATGTGCTTCCTTTTTGTAAGAAGAGAAAAATTTAGCTTACAGGTACCACGATGGTCGGTATAAGGTACCGTGTCAAGACGTGTAGCTTTTTACGACACCTTTAGATAGGAAAGAAAATATTAAAATTATATTAAACCTCATTGAGCATAACCACTACCACTAACATTAAAAACAACAAAAACAAAGACAAGTCTAAAATATTGTGAAATTTAGTATAAAAACTACTCCTTGATTGTCGATTGATTAACTGAAACAAAAATGCAAACACAAAAATGCAGCGAGTGAAGATGAACGTTTGAAACTCTTCCGACTACAGCAGCATACTTACATGCATTTTTCGTGACGAACTCAAGATTAAAATTAGTTTAAAATCAAAATTTAAAGAACAATAGCGTCTGTAGGAAGTAATAATACATGGAGAAACTTGGTAGTCTCAACGAGTTACTTGTCGTTAATTGCCTAAGCTTTTTTTTCTCCCGCAGTACAAAATGGGAGTTTTCTCATTAGAGACGGAGAAATTCATTTACCTCCTCGTTTTACTCTTACTAAAGATGTAACTAGCTTAGAACTAGTTTAATTTATTTTGTAGTCTTTATTCTTGGAATTTAAATTATTTTGTCTTTACTTTTAGTTGCCCTAAGACAAAGGTGCTTTATAATGGTGGTTTGATTTATTGGGAATATTTCTATTCGCGTGCCATGTCGTCAGTCAGTCATTATAAGCCAGTGATGCCCGAAAAGTTCCGAAATGGTAAAAACTGCGTCCTGCGACACTCCGGGAAAATCTCTTCTGCAATGAGGCCTCCCTAACCGATTAAAGTGGCGGAAGGTCGCGGTGTAAATATTTGGAGGCGGTCTACATTTAACATCAGATGTCTTTAGCATGATAATTAGGTTGATGTTGATAGCAGTAGCTTGAGACTGACATGATTAAAGTATTTAATAAAATAATAGATTTTTGTATTAATTACTGAAACATATGTCACCACCCCATTTCATCCCATGGGTGTCGTAAAACCGACTAAGGGAATAACCGTAACTACTATCTTTACGAAATAAAAAGAAAGAAAACTTGAAATTACACCCTATACCAATCCGCCTGGCCAGCGTGGTATTAGTAGGCCAAGTAACCCTCCGTCACGGGAGGAGGCCCGTCCCTGCAGTGGGACATTAATGGGCTGTTATGATGATGATGACTAAACTCTGTAATTATCAAATAAGTAGTAGAAATCAACGTAGAAGTGGACTAACTCAATTCAGGTAGGTATGTAAGTATTGTACTGCAATTCCTTCAAGTATCGTACAATCCCGTCCCTACTTTACAACTCTACTTAGATAAGTAATGGATGTGATTTCCTCCATTAAAAGACGTAAGATTACTTATAACTGAATGATTAATATCACTAAAAAGAAATGTTATAAAGATGTTGAAAATTCGCATCTATTTTTACGTTCTCGTTGTCGATGTAATTTGTTAGCGTAAGAGAATATCTATGGGAGAGAAATTGCCATGTCAGCAAATGTTCATTACAGTTTCTACTGGCTACATTTATGGCGGAATAAAATTTGTAAAAGCTTAATTGTAATAATAAATACATGAAGTAGTATTTGAATAGTACTAGGCTACAAAAGTTTGTTGGGAAATTGAGTGTAGATTTAAGCGCCGATTACACTAGACTACATGTAGTCAACTACATCTTGTAGGAGACTACATGTAGTCTTTCTATTTCCAAATTGGAAATGGAAAGACTACATGTAGTGTCCTACAAGATGTAGTTGACTACATGTAGTCTAGTGTAATCGGCGATTCAAATAATACAATATTAAAAAGTAGTAACTTTAGGAATAAACAGCATTATATTAATGTACTAGCTGCTGTGCCCGCGACTTCGTTCGCGTGGCGGATGTTACTTACTTCGCAATTCGATTTAATACTGAAAAATCGTTTTTTAAACCTTATAACAAACAGATATACCTACACACGAATTGTAAAATTAACGAACGAACCAAAACCTTTTCAAAAACAGATCTTTACAAAGACAGATCTATGAAGACTGTGTCTAAACTTATACTGAAAGACATGAGCGAACGTCATTCTTTCAAGTAAAATCTTAATACCGCGATACTGAAAATGACGTCACAGGCACAATGCCATCTGTTGTCAAATTTGTAAGTTAAAATAAATGACATCGCTTTTTTCATCATAACAGCCCATTAATGTCCCACTGCAAGGACGCGCCTCCTCCCGTGACGGAGGGATACTTGGCCTACTAATACCACGTTGGCCAGTCGGATTGGTATAGGGTTTAATTTCAAGTTTTCCTTCATTTTTATTTCGTAAAGAGAATATTCACCGATAGTCCCTTAGTCGGTTTTACGCCACCCATGGGATGAGATGGGGAGGTGACATATTGTATTCTTGCTCCGTCACCACACGGATAATCGCTAATTAATTATGAATGAATACATTTGCACGCCACGTTATGGAGCGGCAGAATTACCTGCCTCGGTGGCGCGGCGGTCGCATTACATGGCTGGCGTGCATGAGGTCGCGGGTTCGATTCCCATGGAGGACAATTGTGATACACAAACTATTGTCCTTAGTCTGGATGTTCTTTGTGTCCGTTAAATTGATATTTTTAAAGGCTAGTGTGAAGACTTATAATAATTGATATTACACATACGATTCATGGTTAATTTTATTAACATTTAAAAGGAATAACTTATTAATAGCACTTAATAATAAAATAGTTATGTATTTAAAAACTCATTTATTTTATGATTACTACTGGTAACGCCATCTCGTGAACAAAAGAAACGAAATTTAAATTCATTCAACATTGAACCAAATCCATTTTTCATGACCCCTGATTTGTATTGGACTGTTCTAATAAAGAGATCTAGCGATATCTCGAGTATTACTTATCCGATTCCGATTGTTTTATTATAGTATAGATAGATACCTACTTTAAACTTAATACCTAAAAACTACGTATCTATGTATTTTAATATCTAAAGCGCGCTTATTCCGAGAAGAGTCAATAAGAACCACGTCCGTTCGCATTAAGAGTCAATGTGAATGAAATTATATAGATGCACCGGTTGGCCGTTTCGGACGTTAAACAAAAATCAACCGTACTGCCGTACTCATACTGGCGCGGCGACATTTGGAAATTTTCTTTCATCTAAATCTTGTGTGTTTATAAACCGATTTCTATAATTTTTTTTTTATGAATAAGGTATTAAAGTGTACTTTTGAAATATGGGAGTTTGAAAAAGATATGTCTATGCAAATTACAATATATTTATGTATTTAATACACTTTGAAGAAAACCCTAACGATTAAACAGGTTATTGTGACTAATATATAAAAGATAGATATATACTATTCAGGACTTTTTTGTTCATCGTTTGAAGACCATTATTTTTGTAATACATATTTTTGGCGTATGATCAACGTATGCGATGATAAGAGCTCGAACGCGCTTTTTTTCAACCGACTTGCTTCAAATTTTTCGTCACTGCTCAGCTCCTATGTGTCTTAGCGTTATGTTATACAGCCTATAACCTGCCCGGGAGTATGGACTACAATTGTACCAAGTTTGGTTAAAATGCCTTCAGTAGTTTTTGACCCATGCGTGCACATACAGACAGACAGACAGACAGACAGACAGACAGACAGACAAAAAATTTATTGATTGCATTTTTGGCATTAGTATCGATCACCATTCATCCTCCAATTTTAATTTTTAACATATATTCAATGTACAGAATTGATCTCTCTACAGTTTTATTATAAGTATAGATATAGATAAGTAAAAATAATATAATTATAATATAATGCAATTATTTGCATGATCTAATAACGTTAAAACAATTGTTTATTTTCGTAATGCTCTATTATGACAGTCATCGTAATAATTATCTTTAGGTACTTATGTAAATTAACATTAGTAGATAAAATACCTATTTATATATAAATGCAAACTAGAGTATTATGCAAACTAAAATAGTTATACTGAGTTCATTAAACTTAACTTCAATATAGAGATTGCAAGCAAGATAAATAAACATACTAATTAATGCAACAAAAGTTAGTAATATGTTTACTATTTATATTCTTATTTGCTAATGAATTATAATTATTGCATATTAAAAGTGCAGGACCGTGTTCTGTGGCGCGTGTTGATAGATGCCTCTATCTACAAGTGGACTGCAGAGGGGTAAATTGATTGATTGAGTAAGATAATAATTTGTAGATTACTAAAAATATTATTATCTTGCGTGAGATTCATAGTAAGTACTATGAATCTCACGAGATAATAATAATTTTAGTAATCTACAAATTATTATCTTAAACCAGGATGCCTTCGTGCCCATTAATTTAAAATTACATCTCTGTAAAAGTCCCCGCGACACAGGGCTTTGGCCCTAGTGCGGGCGTGCATTATCTATTAATTCGCTAACTTTTCAAGACTAACTGACAATTGGGTTTCTCCGTGACCGACCCTGCCCAAAGGAGAACAAATAGAGAGAGAGCATTGTTGGAAGGTTCTTTGCGCGGATGAAGTATAAATAAGGAACTCCTTATGAGAACTAAAGTGACTGACGTAGAGCTTATAATTGTCCGTTTAAATAAGCTATTTGCAGGGCACATAACACGCAGAACAGATAACCGATGGGGCAAAAAGGTTTTGAAATGGCTATCCCCAAGCGTTGCAAATAAATAAAATCATCAATTAGGTTTCCAAAATTGCATTAGAGTGCATACATTGTATGAATTTATAGTAGAGAAATCGTAATGTAAACTTGAGCTCCCAACATGACATAAGTACACAGTTTACCAAACGTTGCTTGCATGAGTTTACATAACTACATTATTGACTTTGTGCTAACTAACTTTAACTATGCAGTTAAATTTATTGTGTTGACAATAAACTTCAGTTGCATGTCGATCTAGAAATCCGTGTACCCGTTACCCTTTGTAATAAGGAACATTTTCCAGTTAGTAATCAGCTATGGTGTCTTTGTTATCGATGCATGTTTGGAAAGCTTGATTAACTTATTGATTAAACCATAGATTATTTGAATACAAATGTTTTTGTGAATAAATAAGATAATCATCTTCAAATTTACAAAAAAAACCATTGAGTAATTAATTTTTCGGAATCACTAACTCAAAATATGGTATCCTTTCTACCTCTGCAAACGTTTCTTACACAATTTTTTCGGGCGTTTCATCTAAATGACATGACGAAAAATTACCTTGATAGGAATCATTTTGCAAAAATGTTTTAGAAAATCCGGACTTATTAGAAGAGATCTCATAATAAACGCACCTGTAATTTAGACCACTGTATCCTGCCTATACAGCGGCTAGCATTCCTCCATGCTAACTTGGCTCCGAAGACCAGTTCTGTAGTAGTCAGCTGATAAGTTCCAGTTCTGGCTACTTCTTCTTGGACTGCCATCCAGCGAGCCTCGTGTGCTGGAGTGTTTGCTCTGTAACAATGTAATAAAATGTTTACTTAAGTTTATCTGCCTAGGAGGCGTTGTGCTCGGATAAAACGCTAATGACAAGTTGTGGTTTATTTTTCATATAAGTACCTAGTTATGTACACACTACTTTAAAAGTAAACCATATTTGATCGTGTGGTGACGGAGTAAGAATACAATATGTCACCACCCCATCTCATCCCATGGGTGCCGTAAAAACCGACTAAGGGACTATCCGTGAATATTATGAAAGGAATATTGGAATTACACCCTATACCAATCCGTCTGGGCAGCGTGTTAGTAGGCCAGTATCCCTCCTTCATGGGAGAAGGCCCGTCCCTGCAGTAGGGCATTAATGGGTTGTTATGATTTTATGATGACATTTGATCCTATACATTTATTTAAGTATCAATAATGTCGTGCATCATGTATTTCATCAAACACCATTGTAAATAACATTACGAAGTCAATGTTTTAATAAACAATTCCTACTTATTTTTTCTGTTATATAGAAAATATTATGCATATTGCATAAAGTTTTATTATAAAACTTTTCAATAAACGGACGTGTTTTAGTTGAATACAGTACCAGAATAAACTTGCATACATCTGTACTTCTATATCTATACTTCTATACTAATATTATAAAGAGGTAAAGTTTGTGTGTTTGTAAGGTTGTAGGGTGTAATCTCTGGATCTACTAAACCGATTTAAAAATTCTTTCTGTGTTGAATAGTCCATTTATCGGGAGTGTCATAGGCTATACAGTATCACGCTATGACTAATAGGAGTGGAGCAGTAATGAAATAATTATGTTTAAAAGAGTGACGCGTTTATTTCGCCGCACAACGAAGTGGGCACGGGTCAGCTAGTTTAGAATAATCTAGACTACAGTGCAGAAAGAATAACTTAGCAATTCTTTACAAATAGATATTTTAATTATTTTCTGTAAACAAAACACAAATTTTACCAAAACTCTTATGTAATCTCATTCCTCTACCCTTCCTTAATTTTATGAAGGAAATAAAGTCTTATGTAATGCTCACAGATCCCTTGACGCTATTTACGAGTATAGTAAATTACGCTTTGTGTGTCAGGCATTGGACAAATTTGTAAAAGAATCATGTTTTAAAATAGATGTATTCAATTTATTTATCATTAAATTTAGTTTAATAGGCAAAATTTCAAATTCTCTGTGTGGTAACAGAGTAAGAATTCAATATGTCACCATCTTATCCCATGGGTGTCGTAAAAACCCCTGAATATTATCCGTAATAAAAAGAAGGATAACTTGAAATTAAACCCTACACCAATCCGTCTGGTCAGCGTGGTATTAGTAGGCAAAGTATTCCTCCGTCCCGGGAGGAGGTCCGTCCCTGCAGTGAGACATTAATGGGCTGTTATGATTATTATGAAGCAAAATTTGCTACTCACTAATTCAAAGGTTTGATTTAGAACTTTTTCGGTCACAAAAAGGTTTTTCTAACTGCCACATAAAGAAGTACTGAATTTATAAGCTTTTAGTTTAGATTTAGTATATTAATAAATTGTTAAAATTGGTCACGGTTAGCTGTACTAAAAAGATTAAAGCCAAGAAAACCATTTAAAAAAATATTTTTAACCGACATTAAAAAAAAAGGAGGAGGTTCTCAATTCAGTTGTTTTTTTTTCCTTTTTTTGCCTAATACACTTTTACATTTGATGACTATAATAAACACCGAGAGAGACTAAAAAAGAGGAAAAAGGAATGTAAGAAACCTTCTTATGATACAATATCGTTCTAAAACGCTCAAGTCGTTTCATTCAAATAAAAAAGATAAGAATCCATCTCACGTAGGTACAATACATAAAAAGTTTTCTTTTGCGTTTCAATATTAAATAAAATAACTTATAAGTCTTCTCCGTGTGGTGACGGAGTAAGAATGCAATATGTCACCACCCCATCTCATCCCATGGGTGTCGTAAAAACCGACTAAGGGACTTCCGTGAATATATATATATATATATATATATTATCTTTACGAAATAAAAAGAAGGTCTGGCCAGCGTGTTATTAGTAGCCCAGTATCCCCCCGTCATGGGATAGGGCCGTCTCTGCAGTGGGACATTAATGTTATGCTGAACTTATAAGTTAGAATGTTGGTAAACAGCTTTAAATACTATTTTGACTTACCTACGTATGGACGCAAAATATTGGCCTAGGAAATCCTTTGCATCCTTCAGAACTTCTTCAGATTCTCTGGGAACGTCGCCGCGGCCAGGAATTGCCATAAGGCTGCCCAAACATGATTTCTCGTTGCATAGCGTTGGCTGTTGACAATAAAAACAAACTTATTAAAAACTATGCTATAATAGATATAGTTTTATTATCTAATCTAATAATAGTTACTTCAAATCAAAAGGGCCTCTAACAAATGTACCTAATTGTCAGGATTACACAGATTATACGCAATTTTTCTAAATTGGGTTATTCATACAGTAATTCCACATTTTTTGAGATACCAAATTATTTTACTAAGTCATTATCATAGCAGCCCATTAATGTCCCACTTCAGGGACGGGCCTCCTGCTGTGGCGGAGGTATACTTGGCCTACTAATAAATACCGCGGTGGCCAAACGGATTGGTATAGGGTTTCAAGTTTTCCTTCTTTTTATTTTGTTAAGATAATATTCACGAATAGTCCCTTAGTTGGTTTTTACGACACCCATGGGATGAGATGGGGTGGTGACATATTGTAATCTTACTCCGTCACCACACGGAGATTAATAAGTGGTTTTGATTAATTTTATCAAATCAACTTTGAAGAATTTTAGTTCCTCAAGAAAAAGTTCAATCGAAACAAAAAACTAAAATAAATACAACAGTTGTGCACAAAATTGGATTTTAAACGAACAACAAAATAAGTAGTGCATTAGTATTCTTCAGTAAGTGCAATACTGTATTGTATCTGAGAAGCTAGGTTTGAATCTCATTAACAGGGAAAATAGATTATATCTCTTCAAAGAAATTCAATGCAGCGGACGCTATGATACTGGTGCCATTGCAGCATTCTAGTTATTGTCTTATGCATTGATATTATATAGAATGGAAAATAAATTAGTTATGCTCGAGGCTTATTGTCTATTTTTATTAAAATAAAATTTTATTTTTATCACCCATTCAAACAACGCTCACTTCTTTCAAAATAAGCAGGACTTGTACTATGAATACAAATATTTATAATATGAATGGAAGACCTCTATGGCGCGGCGTAGAAATTCAAAGTATAAAAATACTTTTATACTTTTATACTTTTTTTCCGTGTGGTGACGGAGTAAGAATAGAATATGTCACCACCCCATTTCATACCATGGATGTCGTAAAAACCGACGAAGGGACTATCCGTGAATAATATCTTTACGAAATAAATATAAGGAAAACTTGAAATTAAACCCTAAACCAATCCGTCTGGCCAGCGTGGTATTAGTAGGCCAAGTATCCCTCCGTCACGGGAGGAGGCCCGTCCTTGCAGTGGGACATTAGTGGGCTGTTATGATGATGATGTATAAACATCATATTTGTAGGTAATATTTTTATGAAGTTCCTAACAGAATACGTACCGACGATATCTTTTTAAGGCTCATATTAAGTATATTTAACGTCTAACAACAATATTTTCGCACTTCGTAACCATAAAGTATAAAGTCGATGAAAACGTGATGGTATTTTATGGCAGTTCAATCATTTTGCGATACAAATTCTTATGGAATTCTATGCTTTTTATTACTTTACGTAGAAGCGTGAAGTATTTGGTAATGTAGTGTAATAATAAGTATGAGCTTATATAAATGTCTGTTATCTGAAAATGACGCATACTATAAGACAAAAATTGTATTACAAGTCTTTGTGTACAAGGCGTATGCGAGCTCAAATTCGTTTATTTTTCTCCTAAGCTTTTGGCTACTAAGGAAAGGATGTCGGTAACATTAAAGAAATACCAGCACAAATTAAGTCTATACTAATTATGTCAGACTATTACTGACCTCTCCATGTGGTGACGGAGTAAGAATACAATATGTCACCACCCCATCTTATCCCATGGGTGTCGTAAAAACTGACTAAGGGATTATCCGTGAATATTATCTTTACGAAAAAAGAAGGAAAACTTGAAATTAAACCCTATACCAACCCGTCTGGCCAGAGTGGTATTAGTAGGCCAAGTATCCCTCCGTCACGGGAGGTCAGTGGGACATTAATGGGCTGTTATGATTACTGACTA
Source organism: Schrankia costaestrigalis (assembly GCA_905475405.1). NCBI lineage: Eukaryota > Metazoa > Arthropoda > Insecta > Lepidoptera > Erebidae > Schrankia > Schrankia costaestrigalis. The sequence goes on from FR997832.1 coordinate 17,311,195, forward strand.
AAGCCACATTGTGTGCCCTGAAAAAGCTCTTGAGAAGAAGGTTCAGGAAGATTATTTGCGAAGATTGTCTTTTTAGGAAAAGAAAGATGTGATCAGAGCTTGCTGATTTGACTAAGTTTCAAAAATTCGAAATATAAAAAGGCGTATGAAACGCACACAGTTTACATTCCGCTTTGTCATTTCGCCTGAGACGCATGTCTTGGCGCTCGCATCGCAATCCCGCATATTTCGAAGTATCGAGTTTCGCGAAGTGTCCGCGTCGCCCCGGTCGCGCTGCCTTCGTGCCCGTTTTACCGAACTGCCGTCGCGACTTCGTGGCGCATCGGTCGAGGCTGTTTCGTCGGACCGCCGCTTGGGCGGTAAGTACACTTTGCACACTTCCGTGTGTTATCATTTAAACGTTTAGCGTCTGTGTTCTTTTAAGAACGCAGACTAACGTTTAAACGGTAAATTTTAAGGAGTGTTTGGCCCCTTCCGGGTAATTGGTGGAAACCTAACGGTGTCAACGAAGCCGATTGAGCCCCAGGTAGCTCGTCCCCGGCCCCTCAGGTCTGGGACTAATACCGAGAGTCCGGACCCCACTGCACTGGGACTCGCCCAGGGGGAAGGAAGGCCCGCGACCAATAGGGCGCCGGTCATTGTTCGTTCCCTTTGTACTTCCCGTAAGCGCTCCCTGCTCGCGCAGGGGGACGCATCTGCCGTCATGGAAGACATCCAAGTGATGTTGACTAATGACATGCAGGCCTCAGGACTGAGTATGACAGAGGAATCGTCATCTCGTTTACTCACCACCCTCACACTGAGATACACAAACATCATGAAGAGTCACGATGAGCGAATACGCGCCCTTGAGGCTTCCTTCGCCAAACCAGCACACAATCTCACACCCGCGACACCCGCACTCGTGTCCACACCCGCGCCCGTGACCCTCTCACCCGCGACCGTGGCACCTGCACCCGCGACACCCGCACTCACACTCGCGCGCGCACAAACACCCGCGCCCGTACACACTCCCACGACCGTACACTCCGAGGACGACATGGACTTCGAGTCCACCGTCCCCTCCGCTAAAAGGACCGCTTCGCAGCGCTCCGCCTCCCCCTCTCCCGCGTCCACGCTCGTCGACAGCGACAGCGACGGACTCTTCACAACAGTGAAGAAAAGCAGGAAGGCGCGTCGTAAAGGACGTAAATCCGCCAGGGCCGCCAGCTCTGAGGAGGAGCCCACGACCTCCCCCCCCGCTGGGACTAAGCCCACCCCGCCCCCTGTGATTGCTGCATTTATGCAACTCTCGCAGCCATCTCAGCCCGCGCAGGACACCGTCGCCCCGCCGACACCCGTCCTTGCTGCGCCCTCCACATCGGGGAAACCAGCCTCACGCTGTGCCCCCCTCCCGACAAAGGTCAAGCCCCCCCCACCGGTCTTCCTCAGGGACAAGACCAAGTGGGATGCGCTCTCCCGCACCCTCGCGGAGAAGAAAATTAACTTCTCCCGCGCCTCCAACACAGGGGAGGCTATAAAAATTCATGTTCCCACAGTCGACGACTTCCGTCGTCTCACACAATACCTCACGGTCAATCACGTGCCGTACCACACCTACGCCCTCCCTGAGGAGCGTAAAGTGAGGGCCGTGATTCGTGGTATTCCCCACGAAATCTCCAATGAGGCCGTCCTCAACGACCTCGTTAGTCAGGGTTTTCCCGCCGAGGCTGTGCATAAAATGCAGAGCCGCTCCGGCCGTCCTGTTTCGCTCGTCATGGTCATCATGACAAGTGGCATCGAGCACAAGGCGCGAGACATCTTCCGCCTTGAAAAGTCCTTAGTCGTGTGCGGACTCTCCGGCCTCAAGGTCGAGGTACCGCACCGACGCGGCTCCCCGGGGCAGTGCCACCGCTGCCAAATGTACGGACATGCTTCGGCTAACTGTACGGCTCCCCCCAGGTGTGTGAAGTGCCTAGACCCGCACTTCACAAAGGAGTGCGCCCGCACAAGGGACTCTCCCTCTCCCCCCGCCTGTGTGCTGTGTCTCCAAACCGGGCACACAGCCAACTACATGGGCTGCCCCCGCGCCCCCCAGCGCAAGACCCCCGTTAGGAAATCTAGGGCATCTAGGTCCAAACCCGTCCCTCCCCCCGCGACGGAAAGGAACTTTCCGAGCCTCCCGGCAAAGGAAAGCACCCCTGCCGCTGCGGGTACTAGGCCCGCCTTAGCATGGGGCCCGAAGAAGGTGACACCAGTGCCGCCCAAACCGGCGCTCCTCCCCACTCCCATCCCATCCTCCCAGCCCGGCTTAGGCTCAGGAGCCCCCTCCAACACACTAGGTGCAATCCGTAGTGCACTCAGCGGCATCAGCATCGCGGAGGTGCAAATATTTGCACGCAAGTACCGCGAGATCACTGACCCACTCGCTCTGGCGCTCTTGCTAGACGAGCACGCAACTCTACTCTACAAGTTAGGTTTCCAATAGGTAGTTAGGTACACACACATACTAACACTAACATGGACACCAACACACACACATCACACGCACATAACACGCCAGCTACACTCGCACTCACCACGGGGCGCATCAAGCCTAAGGGACTGTCGTTGGTTTCTTTCAACGCCCGAAGCCTCAGACCACAGGTCAACGAGCTCAGAGAGTTCGTCAAGAATCTTGGGGTTGACCTACTCCTTATCCAGGAAACGTGGCTCAAACCCACTTCCCTGAAAGGATTGTCAATTCCCAAGTTCTCCTTACTCAGAAATGATAGAACCACAGGCCATAATGGCGGTGGCACAGCTATTTATTTCCGAAGGGAACTACACTGTTCACCCATGGACACTCCGTCACTCACCAACATGGAGGCAACTATATGTAGGTTGTCTATGATAGGTCACCAAACCCTAGTCATAGCGTCCGTTTATATACCGTCGGGTAACCTCCCCCTGAGAAGTGATTTTGAAGCACTCCTCTCGCTAGGTAATCACGTTATCTTGTTTGGAGATTTCAACTCTAAACACAAAGATTTTAATTGTAGGACCACAAATACAAACGGTCGAGCCTTATTAGAGATTGCGGAAGCATTTGAGCTGGAGGTTATCAGCCCATATGACTGCACGCACTATCCTAGCGCTAACGCTTACGCACCCGACGTCTTAGATTTTGCTTTGACGAAAGGTGTTTATCTACCTTTAAGGTCTGTAGAAACCCTACACGACCTGGGCTCAGACCACCGACCTGTACACATAGTATTAGGCCCGCTCGAACCGTCAGCCCCTCCCACCAAGTCTTTTGTTAACTGGGATAAGGTCACTAGGTCTCTCGCCTCTGCGATTGACGAGCCCGACTCTCCTTTTGCTTTCTCTCCTGACTCGCTGAATAGCGGGGAGAAGATCGACGAAGCAGTAAATTCATTCACACGCTTAGTCACCAAGTCTGTGGAAGATAATACGAAGGTGGTCAACCTGCCTAGGCGGGCACAGCTGCCGGCGGATATCCGAAACACGATAAAGGCTAAGAACGCAGCGCTTAGAAGGGCTGCGCGTTACCCCACTCCCTCTAACCGAGCCGACGCGAACTATCTGCAAAGGCTGGTTAGATCCAAACTCTCAGACCTGAGGAACGCTAAATGGGGCAATCTCATGCAAGAAATATCTCCGTCGCACCAAGCGTTTTACAAAGTGGCGAAAGCCCTTCGTAGTGACGTAGTGCAAACAATCCCTCCCTTATCTCGTCCAGATGGCACTATAGCCTTCGAAGACGAGGAAAAAGCCGAATGTTTCGCTGACAGCATCTCTGATCAGTGCTCCCCCTCTAAACAACCATGCGACCCAGCGCATCTCCGGTCAGTAGAGAAAGAACTCCGTAACAGGAACTCTCTCCCTCTCACGACCCCTCCCATAACGGTTACGACGGACGAACTTGTTTCGCACGTCAAGAAGCTACAGGTTAGAAAGGCCGCGGGTGCCGATGGCATTTCTAACAAGACGCTCAAGCACTTTCCCATCCAAGTGCTAACCGTTCTCACAGTCATCTTCAACGCTTGTTACGATCTATGTCACTTTCCCACTGCGTGGAAAGAGGCTATCGTAATAGGCATACCAAAGCCTGGTAAACCCCTCAACGTCCCTAGTAGCCACAGACCAATTAGCCTACTCAAGGCAATGGGCAAGCTATTCGAGCGAACGATGCAATCTCGTTTGAGAGATCATCTGTTCGACAGCGGCATAGCTATCCCCCATCAATTCGGCTTCCGACCCGCCCACTCATGTACTCAACAGGTACACCGTATAGTGGAATACGCACTAGACGGATTCTACCCCAAAAGGAGGAAGACAGTGGCAGTCTTTTTTGATGTCGCCAAGGCCTTTGACAAGGTCTGGCACGACGGGCTGGTATACAAGTTATACTTGTTAGGCCTGCCCGATCGGATGGTTCGATTAATTACCTCCTTCCTTAGCGGTAGGACCTTTCGTTTCAGGCACGAAGGTACCCTATCGACATCTCGGTCTATCACGGCCGGCGTACCTCAGGGCTCCCCCCTGTCCCCCCTCTTATACATATCATACACAAATGATATACCAGTACCTTCGCTCAGAAGCGGGGTACAGATGTCGTTATTCGCAGACGACACCGCCTTGTACTGTAATAGTGTTACTATTGCAGCGGCGGTGCGTAAGCTTCAACCATCTATCAACAGATTGGGCGCGTGGTTTCGCAAGTGGCGCATAGATGTGAATGCAGACAAGAGCGCTGCGGTTCGCTTCGATGTAAAGCGGCGGAATTCACTATTACGTAGGCCCGACGACCCCCCGCGACTGCTAGGTTCACGTATACCCTGGCGGCGCGAAGTCAAGTATCTTGGAGTCACACTGGACGAAACCCTCTCGTTCAGGCCGCACATACGGCGAGTGACCAGGAACGCACGCTCATATCTCGGCCGGCTACACCACATGGTTGGCAGGCACAGTAGAATGTCACTACGAAACAAGCGAACTATCTTCAAGGTTTGCATACGCCCAGTACTCACATACGCATCACCTGTATTCGCACACGCGAGCCCAATCCTTATGGAGAAGCTCCAGACAGTACAAAACATATTCATACGCCGGGCGGCCGACGCACCGTGGTATGTTCGCAACGCGGACCTGCACCGGGACATCGGAATGCCCACTATACAGACATTCATAAAACAGGCCTCTGATAGATTCTTCAAATCTGCAGAGGAGCACACAAATCACCTCATAAGGGAGGCGGTGGCCTACACCCCCGCTCTCCCTAACCCCACTACTCCTCATGTCATACGAAGGCCTCGTAATGTCCTACTGGACTCACCGGACACCCTGTCCTCCGATCTGGAAAGGCTTGTCAGAGCTCAGATCCCTTAGGTCCCCCCTAAGCTCTCTGTTAGTTTATACATGACCTGAACGCAGTGCGCGCTCAATCATGACTCTCTAAGTAGGATTCTCTTAGGGAAAATCAAGTGGGCGCCCCTTCAATGGGGCGACGCTTATCTAAGAAACGCTTCCCCGGACCCCAGTCTGGGGGGGACGTTCCGATTCGCTTAGCAGCCCATAGGGCAACAGAGTAGTAGGTCTGGTGGTTTTTAGCCGGTAAGAGTCTCGGCATAACCCGCAGGGACATAGGGCCTCCCTCGGTGTACTCATGAGAGTTTTCCACCTCCTCCCAAGTATAGACCGGAGGTAGTCTGGGCGAGTTCTGCCCAGGCGACGTCATTCGTGGCGTTAAAAAAAAAAAAAAAAAAAAGCACACAGTTTTATGTAGAACGAAATACCTTTAAGGTCACCTTAATATGAAAAATTTAGTAATATGAAAGCCCCACTAAAATAGAACTTTAATGTTCTTTGAGGCCAATTTGTTCCTAAAATAAACCATAATAATACAACATTCTGAAGTTTATTCAAGAAAGTAACACAGTTCTAATTATTTGCACATTATGCCGCAAGTCGCCCGGCTTACACGTGACTCAACATAATAGACTAAAGCCAAGAGTATAATACATAATGACTAAACTTATTTAATGCATACAATCATCCGCACACTTCATTAAACTGTTAAAGACCAATTTTGACCGAATAACGTTGGAAAAAGTTTGGTTCTTGGCCATTTCTGTGGAAACTTTTTAACATGTTTTTTTTTTCCTTTAAAAATGCTTTCTTTATGCAATTTTTAGCGCGCTATCGTAAGTATGAAATGTATTTAATAATATAAAAATTATGTATTGACAGTGCTTTTAGGAATATATTATTTATTAATTCAGTGTGATGGAATAAATCACTAAAGCCGTAAGACTATGTAACTTTATCGCGATGCAGAGAATAGTATTTATACAAGTTACCTAGACGTAGCAATTAGAACAGTGTTTTACTAATTGTATTAATGAATACAAGCACGATACCATTGCCTAAAATTATATTTTGAAATATTTTGTTCGTTGTCTCCGAAAAGGTTGCATTTATTTGGTAGAGTTTTCGCTGGCAGATTGTTTACTTTAATGGACCTAATCGTAATGTAATAAATTCGCTAATAGCTACTGTCAATAATAATACTCAGATGTTTTGCGTAATTTCTTAATCAAAGTATAACACATCAAAACTAGATCTTGAAAGTCCGGTAAAGCATTCTATTTTCAAACTACATACATTACTCGTTATCTTGGGCCCATACCCTACATGTGAAACAAAGTTCCGGCGCAGTAACTTTGTACGGTGGCAATGCATGCCGCCTTGAGGCGCTTTTACCACGCGCCAAGTTTCACTACGTTCTATAACGAAACAAGAAATAAATATTGTATCATTTTTGCGAATGCATGAGTTGGTTAAAACTTGCAATACTGTCACGTACCAGTTTTTTTTGTCATTGTTAAGTATGCATAAGTGCTAAGCTTTTTGCCTTTTAAATATGGATGCGGTATTGTTAGGAGTTCACGTCGAAACAAAGTTTTAAATGCTGACGTAATCTCGCTTTATACTCCTGTGTTTTTTACTTTTATTGCAACGTACGAGGAATTTGATGAAACATTTTTAGTTAAAGTTTTTCAGCTCGACATTAAAGCGGTCAAATATAACGCTCTTGAGGCTGAAATTGGTAATGTTTTTATGCCTGTTTAAAAATCAAATAAGATCGTTTTCCCATTATCGAACATTTCTAATTTCCATAAATTACTTTGCCAATTAGTTGAATTTTATATTTTATTTATGAACTTGATTTAGAATTCGTAAGAAAATATATTTTCTTGTTACGCTTTTTTTAGTTACCTAGTTAAGTACTACTTTACGAGTATAAAATAGTCTTGTTCTAAAGTATGTTCTTTGCCATTTGTCAGAATAGCCAGTTGTACAGAGGGCAATAAAAATAACTTTGTTGGAATGTTTCTTGTGTGATCGAATTATACTGCCCAATAGCCAAAGACATAGTTTAGCTCTTAGAAAGATTTTTATATTAGAATGATTCTGGAATGAAAAAGAATGGGACGCCACCACGCGTTATCCTATGACCTGTCATGACTGACTAAGTGACTAAGACTATATTATGTACATATAATTTTATCACTATTTCTTCCTATTTTCTTAAAGTAGGTACATTTTAAAATTATATAGGTAAATAAAAAAACTATCTATAACTATGTATAGTTTTATATTATTTACATAAATAGTATTTCCCGATATAATTGAGATTACGTGTTACGAAAGCATACGGGTACCTATTAAAGTATTGGATTTAAAAAATGTAACACCACCGTTCTTCTCCCATGGGTGTTGTAAAATTTGATTATTGAAGAAGCAACCGTAAACCATTATTCTGTTGTAAAAATAGGGGTGGTCGCGACATTCGGGTCGCGCCGATTTGAATCCTGCGTACGATACTCATTTGTTCCACACAATATTACTGTAAGCCTGGACCTTTTCAGGATAAGGAGTCTGTTAAATATAATTATTCCGGTAAATGCTTTGTGTTAATAAATATATCAATATTCCTTACACATTCACATCTACGCCATCTAGCCCAAACTAAGCTGAGCTTGTACTACGAGTACTAGACAACAGATAAACATACCTACACAAATACTTTTTTGGGTAAATACATACATACATAGAAAACACCCAAATCTTTGTGTGCATGAACTGTTCATGCACACAAAGATTTGCATTGAGCGGATACTGAACCCGAATGAAAGGAGTATCATAATTATGACAATTTTTTTGGCAACTTCAGAAAAACTATCGTGCGACTTCATAACTACAAACAAAAGTAAAGGAAATCTAGCATGTTTGAAAACAGACAAATAGCCAATAAAATGGTGTAAAAGATTCAATTATATTGTTTGTTTTTCGTCCATTAAGTGTAAGGGTTTGTAGTGTGCGTCTGTGTATGTATACTCAATACGGGTTAGTGTGTTGTGTACTTTATGGTCGGAACGCAGTAAATTGTTGAGTAATAAAATCAGTAACCCCGTCACGGCACTAATATCAGTGTATGTACATATTTAACTTACGGACTAAAGTAATTGGTGGATAAGGATTTATATATTTAAGTTATTATAAAGGAAACTAAAAGTCTAAATAATCTTCGTATGGTGAAGAATACACTACACAGTGTCAACGCTTTTTACTCATTGGTGTGTCATGAATGTCGATTTAAGAAATGTCTTAGACATTGTCTCTACCAAACCATCTATTTATCTGATATACTCGTAAGTAAGCCTAGGTTCACGACGCAGAATACGTAACGAGCAAGTCATTTCTTCTAGTAGGACATTCATGTTCTGCTATGGAGAAGTGAAATAAAATAACGTAATTAAAATACATAGAAGATAAACAAACAACAAATTTCTATCACTAAATTTAAAAAAAAAATTAATAACGTTGGATAGATGGGTTAAATTTTAATTTATCGCAGGATTACCTTTTATTATTTTTTGGACCATCCACATACAATACTGAGGACAATTTAAAGCACCAGCAGCACATTAAGATTAACCGCTAACTAATTTATAAGAATAAATAGTTCTTATCCAGTATTACGTAATCTTAGTATTCTAAGAGATAATTATTGACATAGCGGCGCGTGCTTAGTTGTTGTATAAATATTAACACGTGATTTAATATATTTGTAACATTAAGTATTTATTATTTTTGTAACATTTTGAGGTCCCTGTAGATAACTAATTTTCTTGTTAGAATTTAAAATATCTAAAACTAGAAATACGGAACAGTTTTCATAAAAAAGAGAAATTATATTTAAAACTTACTAATAGCGATCTAAGTTCCTTATGATATTGAAAATTTAAAAACATACAATTTGTGGCTTGTAAAATCTGACCTCTACTATTTTTTTTAAAATACTTTACTGAAAGACAAAAAATTACACCATGCCGAAAATTTCAGATTAGGCATTCTGATATTCCCACAAGGACAGTTAAAAAATAGCACCTTTAAAAGTAAATCAAATTTTCGTTAATTATATTTATTCAACTGTTAAGTTGAATGTTTCAATCAATCAATCAAATCAACAGCCTATTGCAGTCCACTCCTGGACATAGGCCTCTTCCAAGTATAGATATATATCAGTAGTTGAATTTTTTTTGCAGTTTTAATAAAAATAATTCATATAATTAAGTAATATTTTAAGTTTTACCTATATGTAATTAACAAAAACTAAATTTTATAATAGCGACTCTTAAAAATTAAATAAAGACTGACTTAAACTTCTTACTTTAAAAAAATAGACACATATTCCTTTTTGTCAGATAATTTAACCAGGTTTTACATAGATTAATATCTAAGAATTAAAAGAAAACTTACCACTCTGGGACAAGGAGTATCATAAAGTCGATCATATAAGTAGTCATGACTCTCAACATTCTTCAAAACTTTAGGCCTTATAACCTTACGAACTGGCTTTTCAAGTTTTTCAAAATTATTCGAAATTACATTGAAGGTAACTGGACACGTTTTCGATTCGCCATCATCAACCAGACTGCTTCCATTTTCATTTGTGATAGTTATAGTTTCATTTTGCGCGACACCGGGTGCCATTTTGAAAACCTTTACAGCTGATAGTTTAGTTATAAGGCGCTCGCGTAACCGCGCCAGCACTAATTGTTCATAAGTGTGACCGGTGTATTTATAATTATTTTATCTTTGTAAAGTGTCTGTCAAACTTTTTGAGTATTTAACATGTCGCGTAGGGATTACCTGGTATACATTTGTTAGGAATGGTAATAATATGTGAATTTGTCGTTCATTGTATTTTTAGCACTAAGATACTAGCTATTTATAAATACTTTAACATTTGAGTCTATTATTCTTTATATTTTTAATATAAAATCTGAAAAAATATCAATGAGACTAATGTAAAAAAATATAAACAGCCGGAACTTCTAATTTTCTACTCAGAGGATTGAGGCCACATTCTCAGCCATCTTGGGGTCTAGCTGTACTTCTAATTTTGGGTGATTTTAGGACTTTTGTTTGATATTTTATAAATTATCCAATGACAAACAGTGAAAAATTCTGAAAATATGCTATGTGTAATCTTTATAAATACTATCTACGTGGCTAGATTCTAAGACCTTTCTATTTACTACAAAATATCGCATACTACTAGGATGTACAGATGACTTAAGATAAAAACTTTTTGAAAAAGTCTATGTGTGGTATCTCAGGTTGAGTTCTTAAAACAATCTTATCTTGCTTCAGTGCTGTTAATACGTCTGTCGTACTCATTTATGTAATGGAATGTTTTAGCGAAATATCAAGTTTTTTTTGCTTAGTAACCAGTTGATGTTTAATAATAAACAAAGTGAAGTGCGTATTTAAAGAACGCATAAGTCCAGCAGTGGATGTCAATTGATAATTGATGGGAACAACTAGTAGTTTTTATTCCTGGAGGAGGGTAGGCGCTGTAATACGTTAATGCGAAGTTAAAAACAAACAAATTAAAATATGTTACTATGTACAGTCAGCCCCAAAAGTCGCTGAACACATTTTAAATTCCAAAACTGCTGAACACTAAAAGTGCCATAAGTCAGTGTCGCGGGTATTTCAGAAGTATCTGAACACTAGTATTTCAAAAGTAGCTGAACACTAGTGTTCCAAAAGTAGCTGAACACTAGTGTCTATTATGTTTACTCGTTGGAATAGATACATAATTTCAAAACATTTCACTGAGATTCGATAGCCTAGGGTATAGAACACTCGACTTTGATAATGTAGACGTGCGTTCGAAACCGGGTTGTGCCAAGTATTTTTTTGGTTTTTTATTTTTTATTTATTGTATTTTATCTCAAAAAAAACAAGTAACTTAAATTCACCGTCACTGTTCACAGGTATTTTAATAAAGTTAAAATAAAATTTTTAATTGAAAATTAAATAGTATTTTTATTTAATTTTTAATTTAATGAAGAATGATCATTATGACTTTAAATTGTATGAGAAACATTTTCGGAGATTCGATGATATGAGTTGAAATGTTATGTTAGAAGAAGCGCTCCCTGTTGTGCGACATTGAACTTAATAGTTTTATGACATGCAACTAAAATTAAGTCTAGAGGTGATAAAGCCATTTAATTAATTAATTAATTAAATTATTGAATTTAATTGTCGAATATACATTTTTTTCGTAAACGAAGTCGCGGGTTACAGCTTGTATTGAATAATAATAGTAGAAAACAAAATAAGAAAAAAATAAAAAAACACAAAAAGTAATCCGTTCCTCAGGATGGAACCAGAGCTGTTTTCTTTTCACCCAAGCTCTATACAAGCAAAGCTATCGTGTTGACAACTGTTTTGATGAAATTGTTAATGTAGTATTCCGCTTTGAAATTGGCTTGACTTTTGTCTACTGTCAAAATCACTCACTACAACTACACTGAAACTCGACCGCAGATGAGCGACGCAGCGGGCGACGTTGCCGTTCAGTCATGCGCGGCTCCCGTATACTGCACGAGTTGGCAACATCGATACTTCTGAAATACCCGCGACACTGACTTATGGCACTTTTAGTGTTCAGCGACTTTTGGAATTTAAATGTGTTCAGCGACTTTTAGGGCTGACTGTACATTACTAATAATTTAAAAAATCGTTGGTACACTTACAAAATTAGTCAAATAATTTTAATGTCAGTGAGCTTAAATGGTATTTACATCGAGAGAAGTCGTTCTTCGTAATTTAAGAAAAATGTAAAAAATAACATCAATCATAAGTTCACCTTTGTTTAGGTTGTCAAGCATTAAGCCTCCTTTTTACTCTCTCATCCTCGCTCTTTAAAAAACGACCATTTTCTTTTTTACATAATGCCTATTTTTAAAAATCAATGTATCTGAGAACTATTACAGCTGCTGCTTCTAATTACTACATCATAGCAGCCCATTAATGTCTCACTGCAGGGACGGGCCTCCTCCTGGTGACGGAGGGGTACTTAGCCTACTAATACCACGCTGGCCAGACGGATTGGTATAGGGTTTAATTTCAAGTTTTCCTTCTTTTTATTTCGTAAAGATAATATTCACGAATAGTCCCTAAGTCGGTTTTTACGACACCCATGGGATGAGATGATGATTTTTACATATTGCCTATTAAATGTATTAATCAATGTATCTGAGAACTATTACAGCTGCTGCTTCTCATTACTACATACCTACTTATTTATAGACTGACTTTTATATTGTTCAACATTTAACTAAGCTGACTAGAAATACATAAGACTCATTCAAGTTTGAACATACAGGTTTTCTAGCAACGTTAGGCTAAGGGTCGAAGCTCATATATATGAAAACGTAAAGGGATGGGCACCGTATCAACTCGAGCCGTTCAGTATTATTTGTTTAGAACTCCTTACTGTAACGCACACTAATCGGAATCGTAACGTAATCGGATTTTTGACGTTTGACACCGAGGAAAAAGGCGAAGCGGTGCTGATCCGTCTACGTTTCGATATGTGCTACGACCCTAAGTTAACATTTTTTTTCTCGTTCCACCTTAGACTTATAGATTAGTGATGAACACCACGGCCTGAGTTATTTTTGTTTTTACAAATGGATATAGAGTTAGGTACATATTGAAAGAAAGAAAGAAAACATTTATTCAAACAAATTACACAGAAGCAGGTACACACAAAAACAATAAGAAAAAAAAAACAAACATAATACAATAAAATACCTTTGCCTCTGTGGCCATGAGTGTCAATATAGATTAGTAAATATTTTATTGCTTTCAATATAGATGGTATATATACGTGGCGGTCGCGGCTTCGAACCCCTTTATTTAAGTACTCTAAAATAAAGAAGTATCATCTCAAGCACAGTTTCTTAATACTCGTAAAGTTCTGTGTTCAGCTAAACACATCTAAGACTTCTAAAATCCAGCAAACCTCCCCAGGAGGTTCCCGTGTCCTGAAGTTCTGTGTATAGTTTTCTTTAAATGACAAACAATCAATCAATTAACCTATCCAGTCAGCCAGGCAACTGATGGACGTAGGCCTCTCCCAACGTACGCCTTTCCAAATTCTCGATGCGTCTCATCCATATACTTAAATCCAGGATTATAAACATTAGATAATTCAATTTAATTATGTATTCTTTAAATATTAAAACAATGATTCTATTGAAATACTAAAAGATTATACACTTAAATATGACTCACTAGGTATAGTCTTCTAAGTCAATATATAAGACAATGATCACATGCCTTTGATATAATATTTAACTTAGATGATAAAATATAGTTTGTTATGCCTAATTCTATTATAATTTTATCGTATTTAGAATTTCTGTGTGGTAACAAGTCAGTGTCATTCTTTTGTTGACATTATAGGAACGTGGAAAGGAATTGTTTAAAATAATATGCACGTGTACATCATATCGGTCAACAGTCACTGTTGGATTTAGGCTTTCCCGAAAAGTTACTGCGTCATTTTTATTTTTAAATACTTATACAAATAAGAATGTAATCAAAAATGAATTAAGTAATTTTAAATTTATGTATGCAAACACAAGACAAGTAGACGTTCATTGACTGATATGATAATTAGACCAATATTAGGCAAGACAATATAAATAAATATAATAACATTCATTCAAATTGGCTCAAAGCTCATTTATGATACTTTTCAGGGTTAGACATACCTACGAAAATACCAAATATGTAAATTTATACATAAACATATAATTATAATAACATATTCGCGCAAGGTGGCAATACTTGGAGGAGGCCTATGTCCAGCAGTAAACGTCGATTGGCTGATATGATGATGATGATGATATAATTATAAACATAATAAAACAGCACATTAATAACATAACCATATCACTATAGCAACAATGAACTAAATATTCATAAGAAAACAAATAATGGTTAATAAAACATCAAAACTAAATCAAATAATACAAATCACTCAACAGAACAGTGTGACTCTCTCTTTAAACATTTGATTAGAATCATGCATTCGCTTGTTGTTTTAATAAACAAACCTCTTTGTGTCCGTCACGTGGTTTCTTATTTTGTATATTTTTTGTGACGTTTTGAGATTACAAAGTTAACAAATAGGAGTTTAAGCACGTGATTATTGTTTACTTTCAATTCTCGTCATGTACGAAAATCATTTTGAAAGGTAACAGAGAAGTGTGTGGTGGTATTTTCGTGTGTTGTGTTGTGTTGTGTTGTATATTGTTTGTGTCGGGAACTTCTTTTTGACGATTTTCTTAAATTATTATGTTTGCGCACAAGGTGGACGGCGATTGGCAGATAATAATAATATAACGATGATGATTATGTTTGTGTGTGTGATTATATTATGTGTACATGCAGAAAATTGCAGAAAGGAAGTAATAGCCAAAGAAAAATAGCCTTTAGTAAACCGTCTGTCATGGTATATTGTGGCATTTTTGAGTTTGTTTTAACGACAGCCTCTGTGGTGAAGTGGTTATATTGCATAACTGCTACGCAGAGGTCTCGGATTCGATTCCCGCTCGCAAATCTTTGTGTGCATAAACATGATTGTTTGCATTGGTCTGGGTGTTTTCTATGTATAATATGTATGTATTTACAAAAAAAAACAGGATTTATGTATGTTTATCCGTTGTCTAGTAACCATAGTACAAGCTTAGCTTAGTTTGGGACTAGAGGGCGTTGTGTGAATGTGAGAGGATTATTTATTTATTTATAATGTTCTTGTACGTATATTTGGTTGTGTTGTGTACACTAATTAGGAATACTGACTTAATTAACAAGGTTGCTATCATACATGTATTGCAATCCATGTAAATACAAATAATTGCCTGCTTTACAAATGCTAAATAGTAAATAGTTACCCTCTTTTATAAATGGGTGTATTATAATCTTTGATTTACATCCCAATAGAACCGACCCCATACGTGAGTTGTTATCACGGCGCGAATAAAAACCCATAGATAACTATGTTTCCTTTTTTACTTTTATTCGTTGTGCAAATATTGTGACTATAAACACATTACACCAGACTATTACGCGGTGGTTAACCAACAGAATTCTTTACAAATATTCATTTATTGCAAGAAAGCCAATACATAGGTACCTATATTATTGTAATAAGTTTACAAAAGAATATAATTGTTTGTTCATTTAGTTAATTAAGAGTAAGTACAAGTCTTCACGGTTTGATCAACTTAATACAAAAAAAGTAAGTCATTGTATTTTTTTTTAGGTCTTTGCTATAATGGCTGTCGTATTTTGAAAAGCGCGTATAAAAACCAGGAATAAGAATAAAGGATGGAAGTCATGTAATAGCTTCACCAGTCAGACCACACGGGTGCGCTGGTTGGACACCAGCTGATCCTGATAGATTTTTGAGTATACAGTGATTGCCACCCAGGTGTTCATTACCATACCTGCAAGCTCAAAAGATAAATAAAAATAGCCTTTAGACCCTCGGTCTCCTCTTATAACCCCTACTGTCATGAAATAAAAGTAATAATAGTTAATATTAAAGTATAAATGTAAATTGTAAGAGAATCAACGATCTCACAGTTAAACTGCGCAAGCAGTTTTGTGAGGCAATGTATAATTATAATATGTGATTCTTTTTAATGAAATAAATAAATGATTCTTACAAAAGAGAGGCAAGTTGCATTCTAACCCCGTCTCCTTACGCCAATAAAATACACATTTACATTAGTTTTATGATATTGAGTTAATTAATGTAAATAATCCATAAATAATCACGCTGCACATTACATTACATAATCATTTATCTTAGATAAAGTTACATAACTAGAGTTCAACAATTCTAGTTTTGTTGACTAGAACATTATTACAGCATAGACAGTGATAAGATTTGTTAGGATAGCCTACAAAGCCATGAGACTATCATAGATATGAATCTACAATGATAGTATAAGGTTGTTTGACGGCAGCTATTAATAGCCATTCAATAAACTGTTGCATCTATAGGGGCCTCTAGAACATGGTTTCACTTTTTGCAGATCATAAACAGCTAAAGCTTGTTCAAATTTACCTTTTATTTAGCATTGATGGATGCCTATTTCTGCAGTAGGACATTAAAACACTAACCTTACATTTTAGTCAATTTGATTAGCTTAAATTCTTACGGTTTTGTTTAGTATTAGGTTGATTTTGGTAATAAAAATCTTGCTTAACAGTGATTAAATTTAAGAGGCGTTTATGAGTAAGGGGGTTAGAAACTAATTATGTAATAGCGGTAGCTATGATTTACCGAAATAAATAAAAAAAGACAAACGGATGGAACTAAAGACTGGATTCGAAGCCGCATCATAATATGATTAAACGGGCAGACTTTTTGACTACATAAACTCATACCTCGTAGTCCAACATTTACAACATTTTTTTTTTTTTTTTTTTTATTATATTTTAAAGAAGGCTTACGGACTAATAATACAATAAATACAATAAATTTTGCTACAACAAATTGCCAATTACAAGCCCTCACTTATAGTAATAGTAGTGTTTTTAACAAACTAATAGATTACCCACTAATTGTTTCACTTACTAATTCATTAATTTAATTAAGCTATACTATCTCAGTTTATTATATTAGGCCCGTCCTTTAATAACTTATTCCGTACGCATAAATATTTTAACCCAACTCTTTAGTAAATAATTGTAAATAGATTTGGTTAGGGTTCACTAGAATATGGGAAGTTACGGGCTATTCCACCCTTGTCCAATTTTCTTGTCTTATACTAACAAATGTTCTGCTTTATTCTAAAAGCTATAGATTTATATTATACTAAAGGACTTCCTACGTGAATGTTTGTTTATATAGTAGCCTTAATAGAGAGCCGGAAACTAGTTTTTGAGACTTTTTAAATAGTATTTTTTTATCCTTCATTAGTATTTAATAGTATTTTTTTAAGGATAAAAATATACTATTTAAAAAGTCTACTACTATATAAAGAACCATTTAAGCTAAATGCAAAATTAATTTCAAAATGTACCAATAAAACAACAAATAATTTTACGTTATAATTAATCAAAGACAACATTTTAATTGTAGGGTAACAAAAACTCTTTCCAATTTATTCTTTTTTGATCGGAAGAAGAAGTTTATTTCTTAATACTTTTTTCGGATATTCCAAATTCAAAAAGACAACTCTCACCTCAAATTAACAACGCCAATACAAAGTGAAAGTTATGATTAAAGCCTTTTTCGTAATTGTTTTGTAGGCCCGATCATTTTTTTTAAGAAAAAAAATGCAAGAAGAATTTCCTTCCGCATAATTTGAAACTTACTTACGGATCGGTCGACCCCACTTCGTTAGGCGGCGAAAAAAACGCGTCACCTTTTTAAACATATTTTATACTGCTCCACTCCTATTAGTTATAGCGTGATACTATATAGCCTATGACACTCCCCGATAAATGAACTAAATGAAAAATTCTTTCTGTGTTGAATACACAGAAAGAATTTTTAAAATCGGTTCTGTAGATCCAGAGATTACCCCCTACAACGTCACAAACACACAAACATACAAACACGCAAACATTTCCTTTTTATAATATTAGTATAGATTAAAATGTGTATTGAAAGGTGGAAGAGTTACATTGCATGCTAATAATAGCTAGAACTACCACACTGCTAGAAGGAAGTCTTTTTTTTTTCTTCTGTGTTTTTTGTGAGTTTGTTTAATTTTGTAATTCATGTGTGTCTTGTGGTTTTCACCAAATTAATTTTTTTTTCTTTATAAAGATTGGTATGGGAACTTGTAAATACGTAGAGAAGATACGTAAGCTACTTTTCTAATTTACGTAATGCGCTGAAATATTTAAATTATCATATTAATGAATCATTAAATCAACCTAAACAAATTTTCTGCCCTACCGCTTGCTTGCCGGAGGCTTTTAGCAATCCATACAGGTCACTAAGCCAAAGGCTTATTGCGTTAGGAATACGGTTCAATCCAGTGTTTTACTGAGGGAAACTAAGGTACTTACTGCAAGACATACGATCTCTTTGCATTTTTAAATCAAATCTGGACCACTCTGCAACGTTTTCTTGTGTATAAATTCTTGGACTACCTGGCTTACAAAAGCTACTTCCAATCATATCATAACAGCACATTAATGTCCCACTGCGGGGACGGGCCTTCTCCCCTGACGAAGGGATACTTGGCCTACTAATACCACGCTGGCCAGACGGATTGGCTGTTATGATAATGATGATGTTTTTAAACAGATTTTCCTAGATCTCTTTGATACAAACACGTAGCTATTTTATAACTAGTAAAAAAAACAAAATTAATTTAATTTAATAACTAGTTAAAAATAAATACGCAGCTATATTAACGTCCTCTTCATTAAGTAGTTAAGTTAAGCTTCGATGACTTAAGTTTACAACAGTCGTAGTGTGATAAAAATAATCACATTTTCGTTCACTAGTATCGCGTCTCTACTTACAAGATATATATGCGCGTTAAACCCTTCTTCACAAGAGCTGAGAGGAACTAAGCTATGTAAAGCTAGTGGTTTTATTGGTGAGTTTTAAACTTACACTGGCTGTAGCTTAGTTTAAGTAAGTTACTTAAACTAAGCTACAGCCAGCAACTGCGTATTTTTCGCCTTTTGGGTTACACTTGCATGTTAAATTAAATGTGTCTTTGTTAACGTGACTTTATTTAACACAGGTGGAAACCCAAAATATCCTTTAAACATTTATTATTTTATATGGCCACAAATATTTGCATTGAGCAGGAATCGAACCCAAGACTACGTGGTACTATAACCACAACTCTGGAGAGATCTTCATTAGGTACTTCTTTTATTAAGAGTTCTTTCGATTTTCTTTTAAGTTTTTATCTCTAAAGTAGCTGTTCAAGAAATGTATTCATTATTATCATTAAGCTCTTTGAAAATTTACTCCACAACATTTAGCTAGTAGCAAAACTGTAATGAACATTTGCTGACATGGCATATTCTCTACTATAGATATTCTCTTACGCTAACTAATTAAACCGACAACGAAAGTACTTACTTATTTTTATCATTTCTTTTTTATAATATATAATAATTTAAGTAACTTGTCATAGATTGTCTTGTAATTAATTTGATTTAATTTAATGAGTTTATTTAATGACTACAATGGTCCAATGGTATCTTATCAACGATAACAATATTAATCCCTCAGTTAAAAATTTGTCAACGCACACAGGTCGTCAAAAACATTTTGTATTCGCAGTAACAGTAAAAATAAAGTAAAATATTTAAAATAGAAAGATGAGATTTTGGAATTTCAACTCATTGTTTTGACAGGGGCAAAAGTATATTTTGATAACTTTTTTATATTATAGAATCGGGCTTAGGGTACTGATAAAGACATAAAAGATATTTATATAGTTTTGTATAACTTTAATAACATAATTTAAAAACTCCGTACTGTTCACGAAGGAATTTATCCCAGAAGTTACTAAGTATCAGAAAAAGAAATCCATCCATCCATATCAGCCTATAGACGCCCACTTCTGGACATAGGCCTGAGAAGCCTGAGAAGAAGGGTGGAAACGTTTGGAGGAGGCCTATTATTCTTACAACAAAAACCTTACAAAGTAAATATATCTTACAAAGTAAATAAACCTTACAAAGTAAGTATATTTAACGCACATTTTAAATAACGATAGCCCCTGTTATCAATGTACAATACGCAAAAAAATACAATCGGAACAAACAATGAACTCATTTGCCAGTTCGCCGCCTGCTGTTTCGCGGCAACAAAAAAATGGTTGGATTAAAATACGCTGGCAGAAATTGTACATTAAACATTAAAATATTTAAAAGTAGAATGCGTTTAAATAAAATAACAGCACATTAACGGCCAGTAACATGGGGAAAGATGGCCTGATAATACTATGCTGACCAATGAATTGGTATAGAGTTTTAAAAGAAGGTTTTATTAGTTTGTTTTTGTATAGACAATGTCTGCTAGCTCTTAGTCGGTTTTTACGTTCTTTATATCCGTGGGATAAGATGCGGCCTGGGAAGCCGATTCTAACCCCCACTGCACTACTAAACAAATCTTGTACACAAGATTTGCTAATTGCAAAAACAAGTTTTTACTTACCAACATATTTTTTTCCCGAAAAACTTAACAACCCGTCCTCACGCCTTTTGTCCATAACACTCCGGAAAAGTATACTAATCTAATGCAACTACAAAATCGGTCAAAATGGTACTTTTCAGTATAATTTGTAAGCATATTTTACACGTGTAAAAACTTTATCCTACTTCTGAATGTGTCCGATAAAACGACAAAACAAAGTTAAGTTATCTCTCGGAAAAACTTAATGATGACCGTGTTACGATTTTAGATTTATACTGAACATAATTAAAAGAAAAAGTAAATATTGCATTAGACACTAGACAGTCTATATAAATATTTGATTTGGTAGATTCAAAGATGGCTGATTACCATTGCTTGAAAACTTCTTTAACAGGTAAAAATTTAATATGTAAAATAATAATCGTTTAATACTAAGTAACTGTTTACTATAAACTTGTTAATACTTACGCTATTAGGCTCATAGCACATATAACGTAACGTAAAAGGATCGGCACCGCCTCGGCTTTATCTTCGGTGTCAAACGTCAAAAATCCGATTACGTTACGATTCCCATTAGTGTGCGTTGCAGTAAGGAGTTTCATACAAAGAATACTGAACAACTCGAGTTGATACAGTGACGATCCGTTTACGTTACGTTATATGTGCTATGAACCCTTATTCGTAATAAAATAATACAAAAACTTCCATGTTTAAAAATATTATGTAAACGAATCTGATACAAAATATTTATCTTTCACCACAATATTGACCTTTATCTAATGACATTCTTTTACATAATATTATAAGATTTATTATATCTTTTTACCCACAACCAAAGTTGTAAGCCACTTCCTGTTACAAAAACTTCCTACGATTTAAAATTATGATAATATTATCCTTACTAATATGTTAAGGGGAAAATTTGCCACAATTTGTTTTGGATTATCTTGCAATCCACTTACTGTACTTAAAACTGTTTTGTTAAACTTGACAAATGTTTTGTTTATAATGTTAAGAAATATTAATACTGAAGTTGGAAGACCAGGTTCTCAACTATGCTACAAATCCTTGGTTTTGAGATACTCCACCCTCCATGTTAAATTATTTACATACTCGTTTAAATAGTAAGCATACCGATTTATTAAAACTAACCCTTACGGTTTTGATTTGTCTTTACAGCATTGATACTTTCAGGAACTAAGCTTTACACCATAATTTTCCAGTTAGCTACTACGATTAAAGATAATTTTAATATCACTATCTACCTTGCAATTACAGCTCCTTTAAAAGTGTATTTAAAGGTTTAACGCTACTACTATCTATTAATAGCACGTAGTACAGAAATAAAACAAAAATCACTAGCTGATTGGCAACAAACTTTGAAGCAGATAATACATCTAATATATTATTAATATCGAGTTGCAAAACTGGATTAACTTCGTCTATCTCCCTATACGATATATCGCGTCAAAGCTTTAGTTACATAGCCGATGGGTATTAATAAAAAAGTTAATCGTGCGTGCAAAGGCAACGCTCCGTGCGGCCAGACACTCTAGCCTATATAACACGTGAAATTGGACATAATTTCATCGCTTTGAGTGTCAAAGTAAAGCTGAAAAGGTTTTTTAAAAGGATGTTTACTCGTCGTCAATAAAGAATGAATTCTTTTTAGAATACGCCTTTTTTAATCAATTACTTAGAGTTAAATTAATTCGTGGTGTTTGAGGAGTTTTTTAATACTTTTTTTGATTTTTTGAGCAGTGCAAGTTTTTGGAGCAGACTTTTTAGACAACGCTGTAGAATAGGGAAGGTGAAGATAATTTGAGCTTAGAAATAAGATGATCTGAAACTCCTAAAGCAGATGGCACTGTTCGTAACTCCGATGAGCACTATTTCTCCCAAAGACCAGCAAGGCAAGCAGGTAAATTTCTCAACAGTCAACAATACTAGCAGTAGTAATATTGTTAGTAATGCATAAGTAGTAAGTACGGCCGTAAAATAGGATTAATTTTGTTCAATGAATCCAATTAAAATGCAGCCAGCAATATAATTTGAATATAATAAAATATATTAGGTTAGTTCCGTAAAAAGGTATAATGAAATATAATTTATTATGGTAGAAAAGAAAGCAACTGTTTGTAATTAAATATGTAAGTACCACATAAAACAATGGCGACCCCTTTCATCGACTCTAATGTAAAATCAAAAAGTTTGCACATTGGCCACCCTTAAATATATGAAAACATGAATATTAAACTAACTGGAGATTAACTAATTTAAAAGATGCTATTTACTTTATTTTGTTTGACGTATCGGCACAGATTACAACTGGCCTTAAGTCACCTTGCGACCACGGCCAGTGAAACTTTAAACAAAATAAAGGTAAATATTATATATACATTACATATTCACAGTTATGACCGTCCATTTCTCAGATAATTAGCAATATTATTCGAAGTATATCGCGATTATGGTGCTTGCATAATAAAGTACACGAATATTCAGCAATCGTTGCGGTCGCTTTGTTGTGAATACAGATTCTGACTGTATAAGTAGCAATTGAAATATTGATTATTGATGACTTTTTCAGCAAAGAATTTGCGTTAAGATCACGCTTCTTACGGTATTATACTGTCTAACTGCTGCAGTGGCACAGGGGTCGAGTGTGTGGCTACGCGTAAACACAGGGTTGCGGGTTAAATTTCTGCGTAAGACAGTTATTTGTGAGATCAAAAA
Organism: Schrankia costaestrigalis; assembly: GCA_905475405.1. Lineage (NCBI taxonomy): Eukaryota > Metazoa > Arthropoda > Insecta > Lepidoptera > Erebidae > Schrankia > Schrankia costaestrigalis. The sequence continues at coordinate 17,334,482 of FR997832.1, forward strand.
AGTGTCTTTAGCATGGATGTACTTTGTGATCGTTAATTTCATATTTAAATACCAAATGTGGAAGTTAAAGTTTTGTACAAAAGATCATTATAGGTGTTATAAGGTTAGTTATACTTTGCCATAGTTTTAATTAATTTCATAAACATATTAATAACATATTTATATACCATAATACGAGTACAAATTATATTGTACACAGCATCAAAACATGAAAATACATTAATATTACAAAATACTTTAAATATATGGAGTAAATTTTTCCAGACCATATGAAACTGGCTGAGCCCTAAAATTGAGGCTATAAAATCGAGTTACTTTAAAATAAAAATAGAACGATCGAATAATGCTCATCGTACTTTGCAAATTTTTATTTAGACCATTTACGTCATAATATTTGTACCGTTCAACTTTTTTTAACATAACAAAATAAGGTTTTAAGTATATAAAATTATTTATCCTGTAAAGCAAGTGCGTAGCACTCACAACCGACGAGCATAATATGGATGTATACGGACGAAGACTCCAAGCAATAGTGTGGAAATGTACTGTGTTTAGTTCAAAGGTTACAGTAGCTAGAGAGCTAAGGGACATAATATTTTGTGTCCCGGGTTAGGCACCATCTTAGTGATGCTCTAACATTGCTAACATGAAAGAAGAGGCAGCGATAGAATTACGCGGTGTCCTACGTGGGCGACGAATGCGACGCGATGCTATACGCGACAAGTGTCCAACATGATTACTTTCTTGTGAAGAACTTAATAGGCTATTATTACTCTTTAAAACATATCTATCTAATTTTATACCAACAACCAAATACTTTGTTCTTTTTCTATCTTTTAACATTGTTAAACCTCGTAGCATAATTCAATATAAAATTGAATACAAGTTATGTATCGGCCAGTATGAAACTATCTAAGACTAAAAACTTAATTTATTATATAATTCGCTGGCCTGTGCTAAGATATGGTAAGAATAAGCTGACCCTAATACATTTGGGTACGATTAAACAATCATAAGTTGCAGGTAAAGTAAGTTTCTCATTGACACCACAAGTTTTAACGCTTATGCAAATGCCTTTCGTAGGTAACCATTTTACGGATTATGGTTCAAGTAATAAGTTACAGATGAAGCTGTTAGTAATTGCTGAAAGAGCCTTAGGTCTTGGTACGAATAAAATATCTAAGGTTGCCGTTCAGTTTTCTTATAATTTATCATCATCAGATTGACGGCATAACGTTTATAGTTCGCAAAGTATTTAAGCTATTTCTTTAAGGACAATCAAGTAGCTTAAGACCAATAGTGACATACCACCCAAAAGTAAAACATCGTAGGGTCTCCGTGGCTGAGAATCGAACTTACTGGAAGTCTTAGCGGTTGATTGAAGTATACAAACAGACTGGCAAAGATAGCAAAGCCTGTTGTGTGTGTGGTGAACTTGTGGATGTGGTGAACGAGTGGATGAACTTGTTTGAAGAGGATGTGATTGCAAGTACGTAATCAAGTTCTGGTTACTATTTGAGGCGTAAACATCATCAGCTTTGAATCACTCAATACTGATATTGCATGATTGATAACCAATTGGATTAGTAAGTATATGTAAGCATCTGTACTCGTATTATACGGTTTAGCAATGTTAGGGGTCTCTTGTAAAAACTTTAAATGTAGTAAATAAAGAAAGTTTTGATTTTGATTTTTTAAATTAACCAAAAACACGTTTTGATTGAATTGCATAATTATTAAGTTGTGATCAAGATTACTGTTATTTCTGTTTAAGAACCTTAATCTTCTATTACTTGCTTGGTTTAGACTTTTTCTTCTTCTTACAGAGTGGGCCGCTAAAATATATTACTATCATCCAAACGTTTTCTTCGCATTTATGCTAAGCCTCCCACGTATCTAGATATCAGGCAAACCTCATAAGTTAAGGTTTATAAAATATGTGTTTGTCTTTAACCCATAGAAGGTGGTTTGTTAAGTTTTGGATAAATAAGATGACTTTGTGTAATAATGGAATAACAATATTAATTGAACATTCCATACTAATTTGTAGTTATATAAATAACTAGCTGACCCGTGTCCACTTCGTTAGGCCGCGAAAAAAACGCATCACTTTTTTAAATATATTTCATTACTGCTCCACTCCTATTAGTCATATCGATACTATATATCATATGATACTCCCCGATTAATGGACTATTTAACACAGAAAGATTTTTTTAAATGGGTTGAGTAGATCCAGAGATTACCCTTTACAACGTCACAAACTCACAAACACACAAACTTTATCTCTATAAAATATTACGTATACCTAGACTATAAACTTAGAACATTCCAGTATCGTGGAATATTTTACTAATTAGGCAAATAAACCAGGAACTTGTTGTACTAATATTGGACGTTATTTATAAAAATAACTAAATTATACTTTACGAGACCTTATTTTTAGGAAATTATGATTTATTACGTTAATATCGTCGCGTCGTTATTCTGTGTAGGCTGCCCTCTCAAAGGTCAAGCGTTTAAAAATATTGTATTTTCTTTTATGATAATAGTATTACAATGAAACAGGAAGAAGTAATTATTGGAAGTAAAAGACTTGGAAATGTGATTAGCTCAGAACTGTCACTGTTTTTATCTGAGCGTCTGTTTCAAGGGGCATGTAAAAACTTTTCACTCAATGAGCTAAATATAAATAACCAGTTAGCGTTTTTATCATTTTTTCTGAATTTAGAAAAATACGCTGAATAATAAGAATTAATTAGCAGATTAGACACATTTTATTGCAGGTCTTTTTAAATTAATAATATTACTTTAGTAAACATGCAGGAAGACCCAACACTTGTTTGGATAACAGACTTAGTTTAAACAAAGTAAAAAGTTTCCTTGAGCGAAAAAGGCTCATTCCATGGAGTATCATGTTTCTATAAACATGATACTCCAGGGAATGAGCTCTTGTAGGCCTATGCCTATGCCTACAAGAGCCACATGATAACTTAGTATATTATAAAGTTGCTTGTTTATTAGTTAAAGTAAACATAAAATACAACATTAAAATATAGATAGGGTCATGTAACATACCTACGGACATTTTTGACTAATACCACTTTGAATTTTTATATCTCTGTCAATAATTAAGGTACTTAAGTGGCAAATACTTTATTTTTTAAGGCATACAATCTGCAACAACTGAGTTTTATAAAGTGAAGCATAAGTGTTGCTAGATGTTTTTAATATATATTTTTCTAAAAGTGACTATTTTGTCGAAAGGTACGTTACATGTTTGTACCTTGGGACACAACATTGTGTACCTTGGGACAAAATAAAAAAAGACATATTAAATCAAGAGCAGTCTTGTAATCAGCTCAAAAAATGTTTTACTTAACAATCTAATCTGAGGTATCAAGTAGGAACATTTAAACTAAAAATCAACTATATAAATCTATTTTGCGGCTTTAACTATATTAAATAATTCTTCAACCCAAATTCTTTGCTATTTTTCTTATGTTTCCTCCTTCTTTTACTTTATTTGCTGCTAGTCTCAGGCGTTCAGGACTAACTGCATCTCTCTTGAACTCCGTGGCCCTATTAAGAAGAGTTACAAGGACTATTAAACATTGCCCATAGTTACAAACATTAATTGTTCCTTGGAACGCGTCCCAAGCTACAAACAAAATCATGTCCCAAGGTACAAACATAGCAATAATTTAATAAAATAGTTTTATCTTGAATTTTAGGCTAGGAACTTGTTCCACTATTAATCTTGTTGTAGAAAGAAAGTAACAATTGACATTATCGTTTTATATTTTTGTCAATTATCTGCTCTCATTACAAACATAATACACGTCAAAAAACTGTAAAATACTTACTTTTGGCTCCAAAAAACTTAAAGATGTCCTCACAACTCGCTCGACGCCGGAATAATCACATAACTCACTAGTTTTGCCAAGCGATGAAAATACTATCCAATGATAGAATTGAATGTCTTCAATGTTGCTAGTTTTTGAGATAAAATCAATGTCCCAAGGTAAAAGCGTCCCAAGGTACGTCCCATAACCATACATATATCTTACTAGCTGTTGCCCGCGGCTTCGCTCGCGTTCAGAAGTATTATGATTAATTAGGCTTATTTTTTGTTTAGCGTGTGTAAAAATAAAGGGCCTACAAAACTTCTTTGTACACATATTCTTAATGAAAATAAATAAAATGATAAAATAACTTGTTTAATCCATACAAAGTTATCATCATCATCATATCAGCCAATCGACGTCAACTGCTGGACATAGGACTTCTCCAAGTATTGCACCTTATGGGGTCCTGTGCCTCCCTCATCCATTGGCTTCCAGCCGTCCACAACAGCGCTGTCGCCGTTCGCCATTCCAGAATCTTTCTGCCCAAACAGCTGTCGGTTCTCCGCGCTATGTGCCCTGCTTGTCGTACTTAAACCGGTTATGTCGGTTACTTTGGTTCTCTTGCAGATCTTCTCATTTTTGATTCGATCACACAGGAAAACTTCCAACATAGCTCTCTCCAATGACCCTGAGTGACCATGAGCTTTCTGAGTAGACCCATAGGTCAGGCTACAACATAGCTCTCTCCATTGCCCTTGAGTGACCATGAGCTTTCTGAGTGACCATGAGCCTTCTGAGTAGGCCCATAGGTCAGGCTACAACATAGGTCTCTCCATTGCCCTCTGAGTGATCATGATTCTTCTGAGTAGGCTTATAGTTCAGGCTACAACATAGCTCTCTCCATTGCCCTTGAGTGACCATGAGCCTTCTGAGTGACCAAGAGCCTTCTGAGTAGGCCCATAGGTCAGGCTACAACATAGGTCTCTCCATTGCCCTCTGAGTGATCATGATTCTTCTGAGTAGGCTTATAGTTCAGGCTACAACATAGCTCTCTCCATTGCCCTTGAGTGACCATGAGCCTTCTGAGTAGGCCCATAGGTCAGGCTACAACATAGGTCTCTCCATTGCCCTCTGAGTGATCATGATTCTTCTGAGTAGGCTTATAGTTCAGGCTACAACATAGCTCTCTCGATTGCCCTCTGAGTAACCATGAAGCTTCTGAGTAGGTCCATATATCAAGCTGCAACGTAGCTCCCTCCATTGCCCTCTGAGACACCATGAGCCTTCTGAGTAGGTCCATAGATCAGGCTACAACATAGCTCTCTCCATTGCCCTCTGAGAGACCATGAGCCTTCTGAGCAGGCCCATAGGTCAGGCTACAACATAGCCCTCACCATTGCCCTCTGAGTGACCATGATTCTACTAAGTAGGCCCATAGGCTAGGCTACAACATAGGTCTCTCCATTGCCCTCTGAGAAACCATGAGCCTTCTGAGTAGGCCCATAGGTCAGGCTACAACATAGCTCTCTCCATTGCCCTCTAAGAAACCATGAGCCTTTTGAGCAGGCCCACAGGTCAGGCTACAACATAGCTCTCACCATTGCCCTCTGAGTGACCATGATTCTACTGAATAGGCCCATAGGTTAGGCTACAACATAGGTCTCTCCATTGCCCTCTGAGAAACCATGAGCCTTCTGAGTAGGCCCGTAGGTCAGGCTACAACATAGCTCTCTCCATTGCCCTCTAAGAGACCATGAGCCTTTTGAGCAAGCCCACAGGTCAGGCTACAACATAGCCCTCACCATTGCCCTCTGAGTGACCATGATTCTACTGAATAGGCCCATGTTAGGCTACAACATAGGTCTCTCCATTGCCCTCTGAGAAACCATGAGCCTTCTGAGTAGGCCCATAGGTCAGGCTACAACATAGCCCTCACCATTGTCCTCTGAGTGACCATGATTCTACTGAGAAGGCCCATAGGTTAGGCTACAACATAGGTCTCTGCATTGCCCTCTGAGAAACCATGAGCCTTCTGAGAAGGCCCTTGTCAGGCTACAACATAGCTCTCTCCATTTCCCTCTGAGTGAACATGAACCTTCTAAGTAGGCCCATATAGGCCCTCATATTTTGATTTTTTTTATCATAGCTTGATGTTATATAGCCTATAGCCTTCCTCGATAAATGCTCTATCCAAAACTGAAAACTAAATTCAATTCGAAGAAGTAGTTCCTTAGATTAGCGCGTTCAAACAAACAAACAAACTCTTTAGCTTTATATAATAGTAAAGAAGTTTAGATAATTAATCTGTCATTAGGCGCTAAAACTATTAAGCTATTGAGAGAAATTACTCGTGAGCATAAAACATAAAACATGCAGTTATTGAGAGAAGCTAAGTTTCATACTAACTGTAATACCCTATTTTATCCCCTTGGGGGTAGAATTTATCAAAGTCCTTTCTAAGGGGCTACCAACGTCATAGTAACTATATGCATGCAAAGTCTCAGCCCGATCGTATTGAAACTGACAAAGTTTCATACAAACTTTCATCACATATTTTATACCCTTGGGGTAGAATTTATCAAAGTCCTTTCTAAGGGGGTGCCAACGTAATAATATCTATATGCATGCAAAGTCTCAGCCCGATCGGATTGAAACTGACAAAGTTTCGTGCTAACTTTCATCCTCTATTTTATCCCCTTGGGGGTAGAATTTATCAAAGTCCTTTCTAAGGGTGTACCAACGTCATAGTAACTATATGCAAGCAAAGTCTCAGCCCGATCGTATTGAAACTGACAAAGTTTCATACAAACTTTCATCACCTATTTTATCCCCTTGGGGGTAGAATTTATCAAAGTCCTTCCTAAGGGGGTGCCAACGTCATAATATCTATATGCATGCAAAGTCTCAGCCCAATCGGATTGAAACTGACAAAGTTTCATGCTAATTTTCATCCCCTATTTTATCCCCTTGGGGGTAGAATTTATCAAAGTCCTTTCTAAGGGGCTACCAACGTCATAGTAACTATATGCATGCAAAGTCTCAGCCCGATCGTATTGAAACTGACAAAGTTTTATACAAACTTTCATCACATATTTTATCCCCTTGGGGGTAGAGTTTATCAAAGTCCTTTCTAAGGGGGTGCCAACGTTATAATATCTATATGCATGCAAAGTCTCAGCCCGATCGGATTGAAACTGACAAAGTTTCGTGCTAACTTTCACCCTCTATTTTATCCCCTTGGGGGTAGAATTTATCAAAGTCCTTTCTAAGGGTGTACCAACGTCATAATATCTATATGCATGCAAAGTCTCAGCCCAATCGGATTGAAACTGACAAAGTTTCATGCTAATTTTCATCCTCTATTTTATCCCCTTGGGGGTAGAGTTTATCAAAGTCCTTTCTAAGGGGATGTCAACGTCATAATAGCTATATGCATGCAAAGTCTCAGCTCGATCAGATTGAAACTGACAAAGTTTCATACTAACTTTCGTCACCTATTTTATCCCCTTGGGGGTAGAATTTATCAAAGTCCTTCCTAAGGGGGTGCCAACGTCATAGTAGCTATATGCATACAAAGTCTCAAGCCTATCGGTTTGAAATTGACAAAGTTTCATACAAACTTTCATCCCCTATTTTATCCCCTTGGGGGTAGAATTCATCATAATCCTTTCTTAGCGGATGCCTACGTCATAACATCTACTTGCATGCCAAATTTTAGCCAGATCCCACCAGTGGCTTGGGCTGTGCGTTGGTAGATCACTATGTCAGTCACCTTTGAGTTTTATATATATAGATATATTATATAAATATATTATATATAGATATATTATTATTATTATATTATTATACTTATTATAGATATATTTTACATACAAATTTTGGATCGATGTCGCCAAGTTTTTCTTCTTTTTACTTCGTAGAGATTACAATATTCCCGTATACAATGTACACTAGTACCGGACCGATGGCCTCGTCAAGGCTGTGGAAGACCAATGGATGAAAGGATGAGGAAGATGGCAGGCGTATGAAACAATCAGAGGAGACCTATGCCCAGCAGTGGTCTTCTATGACATGATTCCGACTGATATGAGGATCACAATAAAGGCACATTTGACATTACGACATAATTCCGACTGATATGAGGATCACAATAAAGGCTCATTTGATATTACGACATTATTAGTACTCTGTTACCTCTCGGAGAAATTTTACTTTAATCAATTTGTGCAAGTCTTGTAAAAATTACAAAATAAATAAAAGTATCACATATCTACTATAGGCAGACCGCTTAACTCAGACCCCGCCTGCGGTAATAGGGGTGCGCGGGGGGCGAGGACAAAGGAGAGAGCTATCTCTTGATTTTTTGGCAAAACGGCGCCATCTAGATATTGTGACCCGAACTACATCACATCACAACACAGCTCTAATTTTTAGCTAGCTTATTTTTATGAAATAAAAAGAAGGAAAATCGAAATTATACCCTAAACCAATCTAAATACCTGGAGAGGTTTTTTTTATTTTTCTGATCAGGCTTTAAATTGTGTAATAATTTAGATTGCATAAATTTTCTCTAAGAAAGTACGATTTTTAGTGGGAAGATGACGCCACCATCTTTGAAATTTGTAAATTGTATAGAAGACGGACTAGCATACTGCACTAGTGTCAAACTGACATACTGACTAGGTGTCCGTTATGGTAGCGTGTAAAAATAAAAAAGCTCTTATTATTGTTCTTATTATCTGTAATTATTTTCTAAGATTGATTCTTACAAATTAATATGTTTAAATCATACCTGTTTTAATGTATGTTACAGCCAAAGTAATAAATATGAATATTGTACATAATAACTAGCCATTATGTATAAGGGCTACTCAATTTAGATAAAGTGATAAATGTCGCAGAATTAATCACATTAACTAGCCATTATATTATATGTTATAGTACTGGCAAAAATACAATATTAAGGCAAAAGTCAGAAACAGTTGGTTAGGTTAGGTGAGTACTTGACCAAAGGAAGGCAAGAAACATTTTTTTTATGTAAAACTAGAATAATATAGTATTACTATATTCTAGCGTCCTTTGGTCACCATACTAACCTAACCTAACCAACTGTTTCTGACTTTTGCCTTAATATTGTATTTTTGCCATATATAATGGCTAGTTAATGTGATTAATTCTTCGACATTTATCACTTTATCTAAATTGAGTAGCCCTTATACATAATGGCTAGTTATTATGTATAATATTCATATTTATTACTTTGGCTGTAACATATATAATAGGTATATAAAAAATAATTAGTTGTATATTGGTTTTACAACCTTAAATCATACATTCTTTTTACTTTTTAATTATAATCTAAAGAATAGGTTCTTTTAATTATTGTAAAAAGTAGTGTTAAGGATATTTCTTGAAGAGTCTACAAATAAATATATTTGTATTCTTTAAAATATAATCAAATTATTACAAATTATATACAATTATTTTTGGAGTCGGTGTCAGCCAACGAAATACGATAATACCTAAGCAAATAGAATGGCGGCCGCGAATTACAGATTATATTATTATATAATTTCGACATTATGACATAAAGTTGTTGATTGTTTATCATTATACCAGCCAATCGACGTCCACTGCAGGACATAGGCCTCTTCCAAGTATTGCCACCTTGCGCGGTCCTGTGCCTCCCTCATTCATAGGGTACCAGCCGTCCTAACTAGGTCGTTAGTCCACCGTGTGAGGGGTCTCCCCACCTTGCGCTTTCCGGTAGGCGGTTGCCATTCCAGAACCTTTCTGCCCCAACGGCTGTCGGTTCTCCGCGATATGTGCCCTGCCCCCCCCACTTTAACCGGGCAATTCTGAGCGCTATGTCGGTTACTTTGGTTCTCTTGCGGATCTCCTCATTTCTGATTCGATCACGCAGGGAAACTCCCAACATAGCTCTCTCCATTGTGAGAGTGACCATGGGCCTTCTTAAAAGGCCCATAGTTACATTGATTATGATTGTTTATGGATTGGTTTAAAAATTAAACAAATATTAAATAACTATTTTTATCAGATTTAAATAAATATATTTCAAAATACCTGTGTCACGTTCAAACGTTTTAATATACCTAAAAGCTCTAATATACCTACTTAGTAACTGATTTAATATACCGTTAATAAGTTTTAATATACCTATTTAGTAACTGATTAAAGCTTTCCATAACTTATGAGCGTTTATGGGGCTAACCAGCACCGTCAATTGAAAAAAATCGTAATTCGCGAATAGAATCAGTAATGCAAAATGTTGTCTACAAAGTCGTTAGAAAAGGCAATAAAGTTTTGTATTCCATTCTATTCCTTTCTGATCACTTTAAATGGTTTTTAATTAGATAAAAATTGCATTTAAAACAAAAACGGCCGTTTCATTTTAGCATGCGAGTTTTAAGTAATTGTCTTTGATTTGTAGTACTTATTTCTCATTTTAGTCTTTAGTCTATGTATAACAGGACGCCATATTTCTTCAAATTTTAAGTCAGGAATAAAAAATAGAATATAACTATCGTGGCTGACACCGACTCCAAAATAACAATAATATTACATTATTTGTAATAATTTGATTATATTTTAAAGAATCTACAAATAAATATATTTGTAGACTCTTCAAGAAATATCCTTAACACTACTTTTTACAATAATTAAAAGAACCTATTCTTTAGATTATAATTAAGTAAAAAGAATGTCTGATTAATGTTGCAAAACCAAAATACAACTAATTATTTTTTACTTTTTAGTGCAATTTTTGTCTTTGAAGTCGTTTTTTTTTGTAAAAACTTATTTTATTTGGCATAGTAATCAACTCGATATAGCTCTTGTGTACGCTACCATAACGGACACAGCTACCCCGCCCCCTCGTCCCTTTCATACCGCAGGCGGGGACTGAGATAAACGGTCGGCCTATACATACTAATATTATCATTACACGAAAATCAGTAAGACTCTGTGACATGTAAATATTTTAATAAGGATTTAGATAATATTTACCTATTTACACGATCTGCACCTATAAAAATTATAGGTGTTGTGTGTATTATAATTTGTCTGGGCAATTCTTACACGTGTATTATATTATTAGTCAAAGTTATATTAATTAAAGTAGGTATGTATATTTAGACACCACGTTATAAAGACATGAGGTAAATGTTACCTGAAGTCGTAGAGTAGGAATACATTTCAACTTATGAGGTTAGGTTAGTATAATATTATAAAAACCTAAACCAAAACAAACATACATGCACACAATTGTTCGATCTGTACTTGTATCCAACACGTCACTTCCGTCGTAGCAGGCATACTGTAGAGGTAAAAAACGTTACAATGCCAATTACTCATTCAAATGAGAGTAATTAAACTCAAAAGTATTCAGTGGTTATTATAATTTTATAAAAACCACAAGCCAAAAGCGACAAAGGGAAAAGCAATAAATCATAATTTACTAAGAGCATAGTCTCATAAAATATAATTTAATTGTTTAAATGAATAACGTCCGAAAAGAGGAAGACAATCGAAATTTACTGTGATGGAAAAATGTAAATTCACTCCCCCAACAAAAATATTGATATTGTGATTTTAATTGCCAATCATGGAACATTGGAGCCCAATGAAGTGTTATAATTTAATATTCGAACGATTCAACATCAGCCATTTTATAATTTGATCCGTTAATATTGAACTATTTGTACAGTAGCTCCTTTTGCTTTAGGTTAAACATTTGTATACCTATCGTCGCCTGAATGCTTATTTGCTCAACGGACCATTTTGACGAATTTCACTTTTTAATGCAATTTTATTAAGGATCAAATTGCGGTTCGATTGGTATATAATACTTGCTGTTTGGACTTAAAATACATTAATTATAAGGAATTTAAGTTTTTGTAAACTAACAAAAGAGAATTAAAACTTCATGCTTAATTGCTCAAAGTCCGTAGAGAAACACCAAACGTGCATCCAAACACCGATTGCGTGCTTAAGTATTCAATCTCCTCACAGGTAACCAATCACGACATCGCATTTTGATGACGCAATACGCCGCCATCATTAATTTCTTTTGTGACGAAGCTGGTGCTCGTACGCATTTGAGTAAAAAATAACGCGAAATATACAAAAAAAGTATTAATTTTAATAGAAAACAGTACCCCAAATGTCCGTGACGAAATATAAATCGGAAAATATAGTCACAACTATAGAAAAGAGTCGGTAACTTGTATTTTTGTTAACATTTCTTTGTAGATTATTACTGTGTATCGTTAACTTATAGTACAGGATGTTTAAATTTAATTCTTATAATTTCAGATTTAATTAAATCTTGAAATGAAATTGTGAAGTATTTATAAATGAACAGATTGTTTCGAACATTTCGTAAGGTTGTAAAATATAACTAATATAATAATAAAAAATTTTGCTTTTGTGCGATGACTGTCAAAATATACCTGTACTTGTAATGTTTTCTAATTGTTAAATGGGTAAATTTCTAAGCATTAAATGGGTAGTTTTGTGTTGACGTATACCTATGCTTTGTATTCGCAATGATGTTAGATGCTAGATAAGTAGATTAATACTATTTTTTTTTCTAAAGAATTCCTTATGAAAACATAAAGAATCGTCAAAAAAGGTTAATTTTCTTGAAAAATAAAACAATTCAAAATTGTTTAAATAGTCACAGTATATTAATTATTTTTTATACGTATAGGTATGATATTATCACCGTTTTGTATTTAATTTATGTCGTTTTTATTGTACATATTGAAATGAAGAAGTGGAGTCACGGTAATGCCATAGTTTCATTTTATGTTGACATTACGTACGATGAATCAAGAATCCGACCAAACAAGAATCCGACAAAAGAAGAATACGACTAATAAAAAAAAAATTACTAGGACTAATTCAAATCAGACACTAACCGAAAAAAAATTATTAGAAGTACTTACAAATATATGAAAGCTGACGACAAAGCCTTCATGGAATCTCTAATTAAAAAGGTTTTGACAGGATCAGACAACATAAACAATACCAGGCGAAGTAAACGATCTTGTATCGGTACAAAAACAAAAAAATATTGTATTTTGTATTTTATATATATCAAACAGTGTTTTTTTTTTAATTCTGTGTTTTTTTTAATAATAAATAGCAAGTTAACTAGTTATTTTTTTTTTACCACGATACCCAAACACACTGTATTTGGTTATAGGGCACTTAAGTACTAAATATATTCGAATGCAAAATGCTCAACCTCCACCCCGGCAGTGGTCTATCTCCAATTGCATAATTATTTATGTGTTTATTTGCTCAACCTCCATAAAAAATTATGAAAATACACATAACTGTTTGACTTTTTAATGATTATTTGTAATATATCATTTCATAAACACATTAACTATTTTTTTAATATAAAACTTTTATAAAATCATATTATTTGCTTAAACTAATCAATAAAACGTCTCTGGTGTAAAATGTTGAAAATGGAGGTTGGACACTTAAGTATTCGTGCGACGCTATATTAAGAAACTGTATGTATTAAAGGTATTAAATTTATAAACAGTGTTATAACGTTCAGTAAGTATTTATTCACCGGTTTTAGACCACGGCCGGGTAGTAAAGACTAACATCGCACTGCTAGATTTACTCAGTTTACCGCTGGAGTCTGTGGTTTGAGCTACACTTTCAAATGACGCTGTCGTCTAATTCTGCTATGGTAGACAAGGACTGTGCTTAAAAATATGATTTAAATAAACCGTTCAAACAATATTATTATACTAAAGATTTATGTTTCTTTTGAGGAAGTGAGTCATATTTTATTTAAACAAAAAATATTTAAAATATTTTTTGCTATTTTTTTTTTCACGAACAATCTCTTAGTATTATCTAAAACTTGTTATTTTATATAACTATAGTGCTATATAATGTTTTCACTTACACAGAGTTTGTTTTACAAGGACAGGAAGGAAATTGAATATAAACTCTGAGATAGTTAATCATTTTTCTATACTCATTGGGTATACCAATTATCTATTGAAAATATTTGCCATTCTCCGCTCCATTTTGTCTATGGAGCATTTCTTGTTGATATAATCACTTTTCAAGCAGGTATATATTAATTTTGCGTGTTAAGATTTTCTTTGCAGTTTTAGATTTTTTTGATTAGATGGTAATTTATAATTAAGTCAAACGTAAGAATTAAGACTTTTAACTTACTTAACTTTTGTAAATTATCTTATAGAAATTGCACTTATTAAATTGATGTGTGCTTTTTTAAGATATCAAACTAGAAAGGAAATTAAATTAAAAATAAAATGATGTTTATTTGGCACAAAATATAAACACAATTACCAAAAAATATAATTACACAATAGAACCTAATAATTGCGACTGGGCTAATTACATGACGGTAAAAGTCACAAAGTTATGTGTACGCAAATATTTACATTTTAATATATTCCAAATGTCAAATGTGACTGCGACTGTCAACATATCAGCCAGGTGACATCCACTTCAGAATAGAGGCTTTAGATATTTACACTTGCCGTCACCTTATGAGCTGCAAGCCTTATAAATTATTTACTTGTTTACTGGCGTATTTTTTGAATGCGATGTTTTTTTTTAAATAAAACAATTTAATAACATTACATGCATATTATTATAAATGTACGTTTAAGGTTTTGTGTCTATAGAAAATGGTACAATTTTCTTTGCTGACATGTAATTATTTTGATTTGTTTGTTTCTCTGTTTGTATAGAGGAGGCCCATCTCTGTAATCGACTGCTAAGAATACGAGTACCTACAATGAATAGAGAATTTAAACAAATTGGATTTCAATAAATAGGTACGTAGATTATATTTTTAATTAATTTACAATGTGTAAGCAAACTTTTCCAGTTCTGGAATTTTGAAATTTTTAAGCGGATATTGAATTTTTGTTATGAATTTAATTAAGCTTTTAGTAAACACAAATACAACTATGTTAAATATAGTCGTCGCTGGCGGAGGACCCAAAAAAAACCAAAACTGTTTTAAACTAGTTTAATCAAATTAAAAGTACAATATAAGAAAACTATAATTAAGTTAATATTAAGTTCCTATTCCTATCGATGCTAGATTAAGAATGACATTATTAATATGATATAATATTAAATTACAACAATAGTTATTACTGTGGGAATTGCGAAATAAACGTATGGCGTGATATTGGCACGTTGTGCTGAGTGGGCGCCTCGTGCTGGCCTCGGTTGCGATGCGCGTTGCAATTGTGTCCTAGTGTCAGCGGTTTCCCTAAGACACCGATATGTAACACCTCCATCACCAGATCAGCAACTATTTTTGAGGTCTTGGCTGATAAAATATTGCTGTACTAGCTTTCGGTGTCGCTGGTTCTAAATTTTCTTTAATAATTTCTTTTTCAGGTTTCTTATTGGTGCATTGCAGGATTTTATATCGTTTCAGGATAATGTATGTACCAAGCGCAATGATACCCATGAGAATAACGTAGAGCGGGATCGTTGTGTGGTACAGATAATCTGTTGGTACAGATTGTGGTTCTAGTGGAGGCTGTGACAGTAATTTATATTGTATGTCATGTAAGTTTGATAGGTTGATTGATTTCAGGTTCACTTGAGAAGTTTCAGGTTGGACGTCTTCATCGTAGTGTAATTTGGTGATCTTCACTGGTTGGCCCTTCACATGATCGTTAAGGTTAGTGATGGTGAATTCAGGAGTATACAGGAAGCAGTTTACAGGAACTGTAGCCAGGTAAGTGCCTCTTAGTATGTTGTACTCATCTCGTCCACATGTGGTATGTATTCTTGTTTCCTTAGGAAATGAGATAACGTAATGTTTCTCATCTAACTGTTCCATAGACGTTTTTGTTAGGGATACAGTTGTAACTTCGCAGCTTCCATCTAATGATTGGTTTCTTATAAGGGTGTAGATACAATCTGGCTGTCGCCGCAGCTGGTGATCCATCTTCTCTTCGCAGAGATACCAACTGTTGTGCTTCGGGCATTCTGCCTCTATGTACACGTAACCTTTGCTATTTGTTGCAATCAAAGGATAAGGAGGGATAAGGGTATGTTGAAACTTATTAGGGGCTATAGATAGTCTATACAGGTCGTAGTTATCTAGAGAAAATATAGGGATCTTAAACACAATTACTATTTGACTACCTGAATAATAATAGCCTGGTTTAATAATGTCGTAATATTCTCTTATCTCTAAATCTATAATCTTATCTCTACCATAAATCTTAACTATCTTCTTAATCATAGAGCGTAAGCTCTTAACACTAATCATTGAATGGTGTGAGCTTGAACTGTGAATGAAAGCTAATATGTTTTCAATCCTGTTCAGTTCATTTAAAACTTCGTCTAGGTTCTCTGTAAGTATGGTTAGAGCTTGGCTAAATTTTGCAAATCTTATAAGATTAAAACCCTTATGCGCGTCTTTATTTAATAGTAATATCAAAGTTTTATTAACAGTGACTTGATTATCTACTAATTGAGAAATCATACTAGAGTGTTGTATCATCCACTCTTTACTGAAACTAATATGTTTATTAAATTCTTCTGAAAACTTGTAATCGTTATCCTGTAAGATTTTAATAGCATTATCGTACTTAATGGCATCTGAAATATCTAAATTTCCAGTAACACTTTTTATAATAGAACCTAAACTATCAATGAGACCTCGCTTTACACGATTTGGCTTTAACGTTTCTAAATTATTAACTACTTTAACTTATTTATTTGAAAGATACTCTATTTGAAGTTCGTACAATGAATACGTATTATTATCTAACTTAGTTCTAAAATAATCTAATTGATTTCTTATTAAATTAACTTTCTCATCTATATCTTCAAGCTGAATATACTGCAAAAAGGAATGGTAATGTGTAATAAGTCTGGTTGCGCCAAGACGAAAAGGTAGTATTCCTGGGCCCTCGTCTAGGCTTTCAAGTGTTATCTCCGGATTGGTGTCCTGGGCTGCTATCAAAGGAGCAGTCAGGACCAGTAGCACCCTGTATTAATCGAGCGCTAATTGGTACTCTTTTTAATCTATTTTTCGCGACGGGACCTCGTTTTTTAGAGGTGTATACATGAATAGGTAAATCAGCTAATACATTATCTTGAGTATATCTGGGGGCTAACTTCTGACGGCTTGCTAATGGGTTACTAACGAAGATACGTTGTTGAGGTTGATACTCAACTTCAGGTTCGCGATTCTTGTTGCGATTTTCTATAATTTTACTGCGGTTTTCTAATGAAGACTCATTTATAACATCATACACCAGTTTCATTTGGTTCCTATGATTCTGGGTATATTGTTGGATAAGTAATTTATTTAAATCTACATCAAAAGGCTCTCGTGGGTCAAAATGTCCAGTTATAATATCAAACGGTCGGCATTTAGTAAAGCTATGAATAGTATTATTATAGGCTAAGATTGCATAAGGCACAAGGTTTATGGTATCTTCTCCCTTATGAGTTAATTTTAAAATGCGTAAATGCTCAAGGAGTGTAGAATGGAACCTTTCTACGATACCGTTATCGTTAGGGGAATGTGGTAAGGTTTTATGATGAATAATTTTATGTAGAGTAACAAATTCATTAAATAATTGATTTGTAAATTCCGTACCATTGTCTGACACGATAGTTAACGGCAGACCATGATGCGTGCTGAATTTCAACAATGACTGTAAAATACTAATTGCAGTGCCATCTCTTACATGATACGCTTGAGCGTATTTAGAGAACACATCTACTATTGTTAAATATTTTTCAGACTGAATTGTTAATAAATCTACATGAACTATCTCAAACGGTTTAGTGGCAGGGGGTACTAATTTAAATTGTGGTTTGATCGGATGGCGATCGTATTTTGCCTGGCCACAAATAGTACAACTATTAATAAATTTTGTTATATCGTCCTTCATCTTTGGCCAGTAATAACGGTTAGATAGACTAAGGTAGCACTCATTTATACCACGATGGTTGGACTTTCCGTCATGGTAATGTTTAATGATTTCCTGTTGTCTAAGATATTGATTAACATTCTCTAATTCTCTTTTAACTAACACTAAATTCATAGCGGAACTTCTAAACTTTTCTTGTATAATCGGTATAATGTCATACATAGATAAAGGTGGGTTTAATAATAACGCGGTTTTTACTTTAGGATTAACGTATTCTTTAATAATATTAATTATATCTGTTTCAAGATTAGATTGAGATGCCTGTACGCTAGTTCGAGTATGGGTATCAAAAGGTTTTGATGTCGTGGGACGCTTCTTTATATCACCAATTACAGTAATACAAAGTTGCCTATGGAATTTGTTTAAAGGTTCCTCTACGATAGGGACTTCGAGAATAGGGTTTTCTTCACTAGTGTGTATTGTGGCTGTAGAAGAGCCAGAAGACGATTGATGCTCAGATACATTTGCTGCCATGGAGCATGCTTCCTCGTTGTTAATTTGAATTCGAGAAAGTGCATCTGCGTTTGTGTTACTAGAACCCTTTTTATATACTACGCTAAAATCGTACTCTGATAGCTTAAGTTTCCATCGAGTTAATCTAGAGTTAGGCTCTTTTAGGTTCATAACCCACTGTAGTGGTTTATGATCCGTCACTATTTTAAATTTCCTGCCAAAAAGATAAGGCCTAAAATATTTAGTCGCCCATACTATCGCAAAGAGTTCTTTCTCGATAGTACTATAATTTATTTCGCTCTCGTTTAGCGTACGGGATGCAAAGCAAACAGGTTTATCTGTACCTATAGTGCCCTGTGATAAGACAGCGCCTAATGCTACATTCGACGCATCAGTGGTGAGTATAAAATCTTTTGTAAAATCGGGATATTTTAATATTGGATCATTAGTAATAAGCTGTTTACATTTTTCAAAACTTTCAGTATAAATAGAATTAATTATAACTTTTTTACCCTTTTTTAAGCACTGTGTTGTTGGTTTTGTAACGCGAGCAAAATCTGGTATAAATTTTCTGTAATAGCCAACTAACCCAAGGAATTGTTTAATTTCTTTTGGAGTAGTTGGTATAGGGTAATTCTGGATAGCTTTTATTTTATCCGGATTAGGTTTAATACCTTCTCTGGTAATGACATGGCCTAGGTAAGAAGTCTCTAACTTAAGGAATTCGGACTTATCTAATTGAATTTTGAAATTTGATTCCTGTAATTTTTTGAAAACTTTTTCCAGGTTTATAATGTGCTCCTGGAGCGACGTGCTGAAGACAACGATGTCATCAAGATAGACGGTACAGACAGTGTTCTGGAGGTCCTTAAGGACATTGTCCATGACACGCTGAAATGTGGATGGCGAATTCTTCAAACCCATTGGCATACGTAAGAATTCGTAGTGTCCGTTCTCTACATTAAATGCTGTCTTGGGAATGTCAGCGGGATCCATCTCAACTTGATAAAACCCACTGGCAAGGTCAAGGGTGGTGAAATATTGGCAATTTCCTAACTTATCTAGCACATCATTAATATTTGGAATAGGGTATTTGTCGTCATGAGTTTTTTCGTTAAGTTTACGAAAATCAACCACTAATCGCCATTTGGTCTTTCCAGAGGCATCAGCTTTCTTTGGAACAACCCAAATGGGAGAGCTCCAAGCAGACTCCGAGGGTTGAATAATACCCTGAGCTAACATTTTAGAAATTTGATCTCTAACTTCTTCTTTATGAATGTGTGGATAGCGATAACTCTTAGTATGTACGGGTACTTCGTCTGTAGTTCGAATGTGGTGTTTTATTTTATTAGTGAAGGTTAAAGCCTCCCCTTCTAAATAAAATATATCAGCGTATTTACCGCATAATTTTTCTAAATTAATACGTTCTTCCTCGTTGAGGTGATCTGTCCTTAATCGAGAAATAACGTCTTTTGAGCGTGAGGATAACGGCTCGCTATATTGAAAGTCCCGAGATGGTTTGTCAGAACATTGAATATTATAGGCTTCTGCCTGAACTGCTCGGTCCATAGAAAATACTATGTCATGTGAAGTGGGATTTATTACTTCAATATATCCCCGATTATTAATGACTGTTGTAAGGCAATCTCTAATTAGGCAATTGGATATTTTTTGTTCAGTAATTAATGCATCTCCGTCATGTAAATTAATAGGTAATTTAATTAATTTAGAAGAGTTGCCTGGTATTATATCCTCAAATAGGTTTACATTACGAGAGTTATACATACTAATACTATTCGTTGAATTACGCGTAATTAATAATTTATCTTTAAGGTCAATTTTGGCTTCCCATTGCTCTAATAAATCTAAACCAATAAGCCCATCAAAGTATTCATGAAAATTGTATACAAATAGTTTGATAAATTCAGACTCCTGAAATTCGTTAAAGGTAGGTACTGTTATAGAATAATTGTTTCTTGTTGTAGCATGAACGTTTGTTACTTCGAACGGATCAATATTTAAAGGTAAGTTATTGTAAAATTTCTCTACAGCTTTAGGACTAATAAAGGACTGATTTGCACCTGTATCAATCAAAAACTTTAAAGGCGGCTGAGAAATTTGTATATAAGGAAGCTGTCTTTGGGTTTGGAGATTTA
This sequence comes from Schrankia costaestrigalis, assembly GCA_905475405.1. Lineage (NCBI taxonomy): Eukaryota > Metazoa > Arthropoda > Insecta > Lepidoptera > Erebidae > Schrankia > Schrankia costaestrigalis. The sequence goes on from FR997832.1 coordinate 17,354,942, forward strand.
ATTCTATTTTAATTTGTCTGATCTCCCGCGTGTTTGAAAATTCTGATCTTCAACAGAGCTAGGGCCCGGTTGAGGGTTATCGTAATTATACTGCGCGTAATCTACATATTGCGGTGCTTCTAACATTAAGTGAGATGGTTCGACATTATACTCTGTATTCGTGTCGTACGCATCGTAGCATGGTTCCCCATAATACTCAGGATAGTAATATTGGTCAGAGTAATCACTACATTCGTTCATGTTCATTTCTTTAGCCTTGAAATAATTAGTTGGCGGTGGATTACCACTCTTGCGCCAATCATGACCGGCTATCGGTGTATGTGAAGGCTTATCCCTACTAACATAATGGCTAACGCCACTCATAGGCTTAGGGCCTGTGGACTGCTGAAAAGGCTTGGGTTGCGTATTAAAATTATTATTACTATTATTAAATCTATTAAAGTTAGGCGGCGGCGCCCTGAACATTTGTTGCGTACGCGAAGGATTTACTGATGCGTTCCCGTAAGGGTTAGGTCTATTAAATTGCATATTCGGTTTCCATAGCTGTGGTGGTGCCTGAAAATTATTAGTAACAGGGGCGTTTCTTGAGGGCGAATTAAACGTTTTATGAATAGGATTAGCAAAAGAATTTGAAGGCAATGTCTTAGGCAGATTATAATTATTGTTACTATTACTATTCGACTTTTTGTCGCTTAATGGTTCGTGACGATTCTGCAAGTACATAACGTTCAATTCCTCCTGCACAAATTCCAGCGCTTTCTCCACACTATCAGGACGCATACATCGTACCCGTGAGCCTAAGGGTTCCTTAAGACCCCGGACGAAGGCCTGCATAGTTAATTTTTTATACAGCGTCCGTTTAGCCTCCACGGTCGTATCTATGGACTCGTGTAAAGTTACATACGTCATGATGGTGCAGAACAACGTAACACAACGGTCATAAAATTCCTGTGGTGAACTATTGCCCTGAGTCGCTAACATGAGGTCGTTATATAGCGTGGTCTCATCTCTCTGGTCTGAGAAATTATTAATTAAAGCCTTTTTAATGCTACTCCAATCTTCAGGTATACCATTAGAGTTAATAATTTGTGCAGCTTGCCCGGTAATTTTATTTAGAATGCCGTTTATTAAGCATAGCCGCGCTAAATGGTTATCTGGATTACTTTCTAAATATTCAGAAACTATTCGGTCACAAAGTTGTATGAACCTTGGTAAAATATGTGGGTTCCCATTGAATTCGGGTACTAATCTTAATGTTTTATAGATTAAGTCGGCGTCCGACATCTCTAAATAATTATCTATACTTAATGAAAAATTAGAATCTAACGAAATATCTCTATTCAAGTCTAAATCTAACCTCCGCGCTTGTCTAGAGTGATCAGTCACTCTAGTAGTTTGCTTAGGATGAAAAATGGTTACAATTAAGTATAACTAAAGTGTAACTAAAATGTAAGGAAAGGATATTGAAAGCAACACACAGAAAGATTTCAAGTGTACTTACAGTATCTGCATTTCAGTATCTCTGGGATCGATGTCTGGATGTCTCCTCCGTGCAGGACGTCAGGTTCTTCTTGCTGGATACTCGGTGAACGCGATCGCTCACGGCGGCGGTAGCGATATAAGAAAGCGATATAAGAAACCTATCTTCTGAATCGAGACGCCTCGAGTATCCTACCGGCTGCGCCAAATATAGTCGTCGCTGGCGGAGGACCCAAAAAAAACCAAAACTGTTTTAAACTAGTTTAATCAAATTAAAAGTACAATATAAGAAAACTATAATTAAGTTAATATTAAGTTCCTATTCCTATCGATGCTAGATTAAGAATGACATTATTAATATGATATAATATTAAATTACAACAATAGTTATTACTGTGGGAATTGCGAAATAAACGTATGGCGTGATATTGGCACGTTGTGCTGAGTGGGCGCCTCGTGCTGGCCTCGGTTGCGATGCGCGTTGCAATTGTGTCCTAGTGTCAGCGGTTTCCCTAAGACACCGATATGTAACATGTTAGTAAACAATTTAAAGAATTGTTCGGACTCGTAATTTAAGTAATTTTTAGTATTATTTTCCGAGTATTTATATGCGTTTCAACCTACTAATAAGATTTGTAATGTTTAATCCAGGGCTTGGTAACGGTACCAAATTCACAGTATAAGTATCGTTAAGTAACGTTATTTTCATAAAGGTAACCTAGTAACGTTACTGGGGGTAGTGCTAATTTGGTATCGAATTAAATTTAGTAGCGATACCAATCTAACGGTAAAAGTATCGACACTTTTACCGGTACCTACCAGCGATGTTGCCAACTCGTGCAGTGTACGAGAGCCGCGCATGACTGAACGGCAACGTCGCCCGCTGAGTCGCTCATATGCGGTCGAGTTTCAGTGTAGTTGTAGTGAGTGATTATGACAGTAGACAAAAGTCAAGCCAATTTCATAGCGCTATACTAGATTGACAATTTGATCAAAAATGTTGTCAACACAGCTCTGGTTCGATCCTGAGGAACGGGTTACTTTTTGTGTTTTTTTATTTTTTCTTATTTTGTTTTCTACTATTATTATTCAATACGAGCTGTAACTCGCGACTTCGTTTACGAAAAAAATGTAAAGTTGACAATTAAATAAATTAATTAAATAAATAAATTAATTAAATGGCTTTATCACCTCCAGAGTTAATTTTAGTTGCATGTCATAAAACTATTAAGTATCGCACAACAGGGAGCGCTTCTTCTTACATAACATTTCAACTCATATCTTCGGATCTCCGAAAATGTTTCTCATACAATTTAAAGTCATAATGATCATTCTTCATAAAAAAAAACTATATTAATTGCAATTCATAATAATCACTAATCATACATTTCATTTTTTAACCGATGAAAAAAAAAAGAGAATTCGACACGTATGTTTTTTTTTGTATGATAACGCATAAATCAATAGGTTATCAATATCAGTCTGGTATCTAACTGTTAATGGTACGCATTTCACAGACACGAACTTGGAAGTGAGCCGTCCCTAAAAGATTGTTGTCGGAAACGTGCATGCTAAAATTGGCCAAAACAACTTTGGGGACAGGGTAATACGTACAAATAATATTAACATATAAATAAATACTATTTGATGATAAATTTTATCAAATGAAGGAGCAATTAAAAATAAAAAACCAAAAAGAATTCTCGGCACAACCCGGTTTCGAACGCACGTCTACTTCATCAAAGACGACTGTTCTACACCCTTGGCTATCGAATCTTAGTGAGTTGTGTTGAAATTATGTATCTATTCCTACGAGTAAACATAATTGTGTATAAATCTTGATGGCAGGTAAGTCTATTTTTTTAACCAAGGCCAAGTAACTTAAATTCACCGTCACTGTTCACGGGTATTTTAATGAAATTAAAATATTATTTTTATTTAAAAATTAAATAGTATTTTTATTTATTCTATTTGCTAATACAATAGAACTGATATGTCAAAGTAGCGTCATGATTTAGCTGATGTTTTGTTGTGCGATATTGATAGTTTTATGGGGTCCATATTGGCTCACCTAAAGTTCTTCTTCCGAAAATGTTCTTCCTAACGATTTGTAATCCGAATGATCACTCTTCCTAAAATTTTTAATCCTAAAGTTTTCATTCATACTATTTGTATTGCTACCGGCGATGTTCATAACACTCATGTTTCCGAAAATCGTTATTAATAATATCGTTATGTAAATATATTTAAACTCCTAATGTTTTTTGTCATAACGCTTTTATCCCTAAACATTTTCACCATAATATTTTCTCTCATACTCAGAAAGAAATATTTACCAAGTGAAAGTAATAAAAAGGTTTGTTTTGATACTATTTCTTGTGACTTTACTTAACAACTTTTTACATTTTTACATTAAACCATTTTTTTTTAATTATTGTTTATTAAAATTATTAGAATATTTTTGTCTTAAATGAATGAAATCCATATAACATGACTCGTTCACGGTTATGCTTATGGCCTGAGAGTTTACCATAACCGTAACTAAACCAATAAGTAAAGGACCAATTCGGTTCTGGCTGGCGGTTCGTTGGGGTCACAGTTCTACCATAACCTAAACCAATAATTATGAATAGGACCCATTTCGTTTCTGGATCTTGACTGAATGATTGGAGCGGGACTCTGGTTTTGCTCTGGTCTTTGGTATATTATGTTATACCTACATGTCGTCAACAAAGTTACGCAAAATTAATGTATAATAATATTAATTATTATGAATAAAAAGAAATCTAAACAAAAAAGATATGACTTTAAATTATAGTATAAAAGATGGTTATGTTGAGAAAATATAGGAAAACAAATAATAGTATAATAGATGTTTATTGCTACTGAAATTATGAAGATGAATGCTTCGGATTATTAACATTAGGGACAAAAAAATTAGGAATTGCGATTGTTAGGATGAAAAATGTTAGGAAGAACATTTTCGGACTTCCAATTATAGGAGTTGAAATTTTAGGTGAACTTTGGCGCACCCAGTTTTATGACATGCAACTAACATTAACTCTAGAGGTGATAAAGCCATTTAGTTTTCGACCATACAATAACGACGTTTCTACAGTTTTATTATATTAATATTATTTATATATTATTATGTCCGTGTGGTGACGGAGTAAGAATACAATATGTCACCACCCCATCTCATCCCATGGGTGTCGTAAAAACCGACTAAGGGACTAACCGTAAATATTATCTTTACGAAGTAAAAAGAAGGAAAACTTGAAATTAAACCCTATACCAATCCGTCTGGCCAACGTGGTATAAGTAGGCCAAGTATCCCTCCGTCACGGGAGGAGGCCCGTCCCTGCAGTGGGACATTGATGGGCTGTTATGATGATGATGATGATGATAGATTATTATAGTGGAAAGAGTTATAATGACAATTAACGGTGTTTCTATGGTAACGTTAGCAAACTTTGACTTACAGTATTGTTACTTTTTACCGGTAAATCATCGATAGCGATAAGTCAACTTACCGGTAAAAGTCCACCCAATTAACGATACCTGGCTTAACGATACCTCTACAAGTAACGTTACCATATTTTGATGAAGGTATCGATACCTCATTTTTAACGGTATTCAGAGCCCTGGTTTAATCATTTGGACTGATTATCCGTTTATATTATTTATTTAAAATTTCTAAAGTGTAAACTAAGCGAAGCTGTAGCAACTCCGCGTGCTCGTCGACCTGATTGTAGTTACCTAAGTTTGCTATAGAAAAAGATAGACAAAACATACAGATAAACTATTCACAACATTTCGACGGTCCCTATTAAGAATGTCGGAAGTTCATTTTTGCCAAAAATCACTTTTTTACATAAATAGAATCACAATTAAAAGTTCTATATACCTAGTAATTTATTTTACTCAAAATCATTATTATTATGGTAGTTGCCAGATTAATACTGTTGGTAGTAATATCGGCGTCCCTACAAAATTGTAGGTAGTGGCAGTACGAGCGTTCTACGCGGGATAGAGGGAACGCGTCTTGGTGTGGATCTGCCAGTACCTACAGTCTTAGTCGTCAGGACTGCGCGCGAGTTTATAAGTATTAGGAATATGAGTTTAAAGGTTACTACTTTTTACGAAGTAACTTTCAAGATTTTAGAAAAAATAATTTTATTCCCTTAAACAAAGTAGTTTCCGGTAGTTACAACAGTTTTCCATGGACTTCAACCAGTGAATTTGGTTGGATGTACCACTACCGACATTATTTTATGGAAGTACAACTAATCATTTTGTCGAATGTGTCACTTCCAACTTTATTGTATGTATATAAAACATATCATTTTGTCGAAAGTGTCACTTTCGACATTATTGTACGGACGTTAAATAGGTTAATTTTGTCGTATGTGTCACTATGAACATTGTTACATGTAACCCACAAACAAAGTGGTGTTGTAAGTGTGGCTTCTGACATTATTGCATGGAAATATACAAGTGAGCATGTCGGATATGTTAATTTCTATACGTAAACTGCACCATTCGTCTACTTTTTTCTATTGGATGCACATCTTAACTAGAACAGTGACTTAAGATTATTATTTAATCTTAAATCATTAACTACTTCGGGGGCAAAGCGGTCGTGTATGCGGTTGCACAAGGTTGAAGAATCGAATTCCGCGCAAGACAATTATTATTAATCGAAGTCGAAGGTTCAAGTTTCACGCAAGACAATTATTAATCAACGTCGAAGTGTAGAGTTCCACGCAAAACAATTATTAATCGAAGTCGAAGTTTCGGTTTTCACCCAAGACAATTATTAATCAAAGTCGAAGTGTCGAGTTCCACGCAAGATAAAAAATATTAATCGAAGTCGAAGGTTCGAGTTCCACGAAAACAATTATTAATCGAAGTCGAAGGTTCGAGTTTCACGCAAGACATTAATTAATTTACCAATTATTGTCTAGGGTCTGAGTGTTCTTTGTGTCAATTTATTTCATGTATGTAAATGTCACCGCGACACAGTGCTCGAATCGTAGTACGGGAGTTGCCTTTAATAAAAAGATAAAAAAGAAAAAGATAAGTGAGAAGGTAGAGCAAAAAGTCATCTGATTTTACTTCTATTTAGTTCTATAGTTACATACTGCTTAATTCTATCGATAAATACCTAACTGCTCACTTAACATTTTTATTCTAAGGTTTATTATTTTTTCCAAATGGATCTTCGCCTGTACTGGCTGCGTTCGATGTAGAAATGGCACTTTGCTTCCCAGATTTAATGCACGATAGTAATAATCTTCAGTAAACGATCTAAACAAGTAATTATAAATATTTTTAACAGTTAAGCGGGTGCCGGGTCCATCGCGTTATAGAGGACGGAACACTGGCATAACAGCGTCAGGACTTACGACCCAGATGTAGGTTTAAGGAAGCCCCCTTACAACGTGTTAACGGTCACCTTCACTGTCTGCTATGTTCCGTCCTCTACCTATCCCAATTTGGTGGAACCTAACAATGCCGTTTTGGACATTCGTGATAGTAGAGAGCTTACCGAAGTTCTCGGCAGTCCTAGTTATTTTAATAGGTTGTAGAGGGATTTAGATAGTGTAGCCCTTGCACCTATTTCTACGGCATACAGCAGAGTAACCTTGTATTTCTTGTTATCTCATTTGTCAGTCGAAGTTTTTGTTTGTCTTAATTGCCTGGTCTTTAGGGATGTCAGTTTCCCACAATACCGTAAGCTCAATAAGTAGTACAAGCTTTTTCGAATTTGAGTAGAGGAACACGTCTGATCTTAACGGTGACAAGCAGATATCCTCCGGGATTTTGTAGTGTATTTCATGCGTGTCAACCAGTAGTGTCCAGTCGTCTGCCGAACTCAGGACTGAAAAAGGCTTGTAGGTGGTCTTTTTAGTGATGCCTTCCTAAACAAATTGGATGTTTTGTGTTTCATTTGTAGTCAGTCATTTTTTTAGCTCTAGCAATCTATAGACTCACTGCTTTACCTATAATCCCTACTCTATCGTGGCGTTGCGAGTAATGACCCCTATCTAAAAGCACTTTGCAGCCCTATACAGTAGTCACCTAGAGTAACCCATTCATTTTGCATTTCTAGGTTCATTGCGTGCACGCTGTACCTGTCATTCTCATCTTGGTTTAAGAATGATTGTATAATTTCTTTGTCTGATTGACTTTCTGTGTTTCATGTAACTACATTTTATCCAGTTTTTAATGTGTAAACATTATAAACTGGATAAAATGTAGTTTATTTTCTAATTTAACTGAGTAAGACAAACACATACGACATAGAAATATCCATTTTTCCATTTTAAAATGTTGGATATACCACTTCCTACTTTAATTACTATTGCACATGCAAATAATATTGTCGAAAGTGCCACTATCGACAGTTTTCCTAAAAAATAGTCCGGATGATAATGTCAGTAGTGCATTATTTTGAAAACTATCAATTAATTCCCTTAGTTTTCTACGCCACAATGTAATGAATATTATAAAAAAACACCAGTCCAAATTTTAAACGGCTGTGTCTTTTAATACCTTTTTTATCCTCAAAATAAACTTTAAACTGCTCTACTGAAAAGTTGTGTTTTTGGAGTACCGACATTCTTAATAGGGACCGTCGATTTAATGAGAACAATACATCAATGAAAACATATCGAGCATACAAAATAAAACACCAGAATCCTAACAATATTTTATCACACTAACATTATTCTTTCTTACGTTACGCCAATACAAATACAATACTTAGAATAACAATGTGTATCAAAATAACCTCTAACAATTTATACAATAGATTTATTGTTATCTCAACGAACATCTTGTTCGGAGGCTGAGAGGTTGTTGAAGCATCTTTAATCTTTTATGTATCAGTAATCGATGATTTTTGTGTTAAGATTTTGCACGTGACCTATCTCGTGTTAGATTTTACCTCAAATTGCTTATTAATGTGGAGATCTAGATAGGTAGGCGTATCAATAACAGCTGAATATTTAAACAGCCGTGAATATTATCTTTACAAAATAAAAAGAAGGAAAACTTGAAATTAAACCCTATACCAATCCGTCTGGCCAGCGTGGTATTCGTAGGCTAAGTATCCCTCCGTCATGGAAGGAGGCCCGTCCCTGCAGTGGGACATTAATGGGCTGTTATGATATTATGATGAATAAAACAGCCAATATTTATACCAAAAATATTGATAATTTCGGAACAAGTAAAGAGGTTGATAACTCATTTAAAATCTTCTACAAAAGTAAATTACGTTTGTATTTTGTTGAGTTTAATGGCACTTGTGTCCGAAATCAGCAGAGCACTAGACTACTGTACTTAATATAGGTTTTCTTTTTTAGGAAAGTACTTGAATGGTTCCCATGTATGCAACATGGGAACCATTCAAGTACTCATATTCCTGTTCAAAAATGTTATACTCGTTTGTTCAAACCCGAGCAGGTTTTTCTTACACTAATTGTGCCTCTGGTCATCAAATATAGATAATTAGTTATTAATTCATTAATTTTATTTTACAAGAAGATTTAAGTAGCATAGTGGTTGTATATTTCTTGCTAGTATTTGCATCTTAAAATAAAACTATATGCTACTAAACTACTGCTCTAGATACCTAGAACTTATTAGGTAAATTATAATACAATACATTACATACATTGAAACATACAACATTAGACAGGTATCGAACACCTTGGGAACAGCTCTAAACAATTTATTTCAGCAGACTCATAAGAGATGCCATTTATAAGATACAATATGTTTTTGTGTCATTCACAGAACGATACATGTTAACTTATAAACAAATAAAACTGTCAACTATAGTGGCATATAGTAGCGCCCACTGGTGACATAAAATAGATATTATATGAACCCGTTTTCAAAGGTTTTGGGTATAAGCCAACGTGAACGAAATGCATTTTTTTTATTTATAAGTAAAGTATCGCTTTATTTTTTAATGTTAAGTACTAAGTGTAGGGTTTACTATAAAAACAGCGTTATTTGTGGAGATCCCAAAGTAAAATATTAAGCTAATTGTAAACTTTTTGTCACGTTTAGTCCAACAAATCATTTTTTTTTATAATTTCCTGCACATTCCTAGACACAACAGTAATTTTGTCCTATATATTCGTTTATTAATATTTACGACACATAAAAAATCAGCGCTATCTCTACTTGCTACAACTAAACAAACATTCATAAACGAAATTGTTGTTCGTCTCGTTAAACTAAAGATACCATTAGAAATAAGTCTGATAGTAATCACTATGCAAAAATGTTCGAGGAAACTTGAACTATAGAAACATATACCCTCCTATTACCAACACTTAACACTCCTAATAACAATTCTAACACTCTATCTAACCAATGGTTCCTATAAAAAAGGGTGGAGAAGTAATTAGTGAAACATTCAGAGGCTTGACACGTAGAGTCATACGCTGACTGTATCTACGTCAGGTTTAACGAGCACCAAATAATTACGTACGACGTACGACGTTACTCAGCATTACTTTGTGATCTTCAGAATTACAAACGTTGTTTACATTGAATTAGTTTATACTAAAACAATATAATATATTTTAATCTTATGTCTTCTATGCGTATTATTAAACCAATCGAGGTAATGAATTCGGTTTGTAAAGATATTTTTTCGTATTTTTTTTATATTTCTATTTTAAAGGTTTATTAATTATAAACAACTAATTTGAATATTTTAGCTTTCCTACCTTTAGTTTTTAAGTTTTACTTGTGATGACGTCATGCGTACGGCCGAATTACTTGAGCAATGAAAGCGGAAACAAACTTCTGTTGAGCCGGGCGCATGACGTCATTTAGACGTCAAATGAAAGACAAACTAATTTATGTATTGTAAAAATAAACACAATCTTGCGGTTTTTTGTGCTAAAAATATGATTTTATGCCTTACCGATCTAAAATCTCTAAATGGTTTTGAATTCGATATAGGTAAACTTTTATTTTAGAAACCGAATTGGCCATGATTTGATAGGCAGCTGTTGCGAGTTCGATATCCGCCATTAATTTTGTGATAGAATATAGCTACATATTTGATTTGGTCAGAGTGTTTTTAATGTTTATAATGAGTGGTAAGTTCTATAAGTATGTTTATCATTTACAAACCTTGCTTAGTTTGGTACTTTATGGTGTTAGGTAAATGTATTCATTCAATTATATTCAAATTGATTAACTAAACCTGCAACATGCTATAGAATAAAATTTATAAAGTGTCTAAATAGCAAGAAAAAGATCTAGATTTAAATTATAACAAAACATACTACATTTTGGTAAAAGTCCTATTGGATATTAGTTCACACTTATGTAAACTCCATCAGTCTATAAAGCCATATACGCCTGAAATTATCGTTCACTGCCTTATCTAGCATATATCTGTATATCATTGGTTTACCTATCTTAATTAATTTTACTGTTAAGTAGGAAGTAACATTATTGTGTTTTAATGAAATGCCCTATCATTGGCTTTGAATAGAGTGTAGTTTTATAGTGTAGACTTGGCGTTGATATGTAAAGGGGAAAAAGGGAATTAGTAGCAAATGATTACATAATATCTAATGATAAACTAAACAGGACGAAACAAAAGATATTATGCACTAAACTATTTGTAATAAACTATAAAAATAACCGATTGTTTTATTAATTTTCTAAAAATAAAATAAGTAAAATTGTTATAAACTTACATACTACGTTTTGCTGTCGATAACCAGAACACTCAGTGCGCGGCAAACCCGCTTCCCGGACAGACCTATGTTACTTTGCATTCACCCAGAATTACGTGTTAGTGTAAAGTTTACAGAAATAAAACACTACTATACATACATATTGTTTTATTTTAAGATGCAAATACTAGCAAGAAATATACTACCGTTACATAAATCTTTTTGTAAAATAAAATTAATGAATTAATAACTAAGTATCTATTTTTGACGACCAAAGGGATTGTAACAAAAACGTTATACTCGTTTGACCAAACCCGCGCAGGTTTGCACGGGTTCAAGTAGCAGGTCTACTTCAAACTTCAAACTTCAAAATGCTTTATTTCATAAAATTTATCACAAATTGTTTGAAATCGTCTTTTAGAATTTACTTGAAATTGAAGCTATAGTTAAAATTATAGATCGACACAGACATACGCCACAGCACTAATAAAACCGCGTTGTATTGTCCAATGTAAATTAGAGAAGAAAAATAAAACCAATCTACTACTCAAATCTACTTGTCTGTCTGTGTTGATCCATAAATTCCAGTTTCCAAATGGTTGGGCCAATGAGAAGAAACCTGGCAAAGAAACTCATGGCAACTCTTTTAAAATTCGGTTGTTTACAATATTTCTTTTAACATAAATCATATACACAAATCAAATATTTGACAGTACCAGACAGGATAATACACCATTTATACATTATAAAAAATAATAATCAAAAAAAAGAAAAGTAGAAGACAAGCATGAGAACAAGCAAGACAGAAGAAGAAAAGAAAAAGAAAAAAAAAAAGATAGAAAGTATACAATACTTAATACAATTAGAACTTAGAAATAAAATAATACAGTAGCACATATAATTATAAAAAGTGCATAAACTAGCATTATTTGAAACAGCCTGAGAATAGAAGCAGTTAATCCCAAGCCTTTTTATCATTCGTGTAATCTACAATAGTATAATATCCCTTTAGGATAAGTTTTTGTTTTACTACATTCTTAAATTTATTAAGACTTAGATCTTGGATATGATTCGGGATTTTATTATAGAATCGCACACATTGACCCAGAAATGAATTGTGTATTTTTTGGAGCCTAGAATACGGATGAACAAGTTTATCTTTATTTCTAGTATTTATACTATGGACATCACTTCTTTTGACAAATTGGTCTTTATTTTTATGAACATAAATTATGTTTTCCTAAATGTATTGACTTGCTACAGTTAATATATTGATTTCTTTAATTTTTTCTTGAAGTGATTGTCTCCTACCTAAATTATAAATTGCACGAATAGCTCTTTTCTGCAGCACAAAGATAGTATGAATGTCGGCAGCATGTCCCCATAGTAAAATACCGTATGACATTATGCTGTGAAAATAACTAAAATATACTAATCTGGCAGTTTCTATATCTGTCAGTTCTCGAATTTTCCTAACGGCATAAGCTGCAGAACTTAGTCTCTTTACCAATGTAATAATATGTGGGCCCCACTGAAGCTTAGAATCTAGTGTTATACCAAGAAATTTTGTAGTGTCCACAAGGTCTACCTGATCCTCCTTAACTCTTATCGTGGTTTTTCCTTCCTTTACATTCGGGGTTATAAATCTAACACATTTGGTTTTGCGGCTATTAAGGAGCAAGTTATTAATATCAAACCAACGGACCACTTTAGAGATAGCCAAGTTTACTTCGTCAGTACTAGTCTGTTGTCGTTTCACTTTAAATAAAAGCGAAGTGTCATCGGCAAACAAAACTATCTCATGTTGATCTTTAACTAGGTGTGGTAAATCATTTATGTAGATGAGAAACAAAAGGGGTCCAAGTATAGAACCTTGCGGAACGCCCATTTTTACGACAGATCCTGTAGACAATTTTCCATTAATATTAACTCTTTGTATTCTATTATTTAAGTAAGATGTGAAAAGATCTAATCCTAGTTTACCTAAGCCATAGTGATGTAATTTCCGTAAAAGTGTATCATGATCGACACAGTCGAAAGCCTTAGACAAGTCACAGAAAATACCTAAAGCATCATAAGACTTCTCCCAGGCGTCATATATATGTTTTACAAGCTCCATACCAGCATCGGTTGTGGAGCGACCCCTTGTAAAACCAAATTGTTTAATATGTAAAATTTTATATCTATATAAATATGTTTGCAGTTGGTCTGCAATAAGTTTTTCAAAAATTTTACTGAAAGTTAGCAGTACTGAAATTGGTCTAAAATTAGTTGGATCTGATGTACAGCCAGATTTATACAATGGAATTATTTTGCTGTATTTCATTAAATCAGGAAACACACCACTATCTATCGAATAATTAAATATAAGAGCTAAATGCGTTGCAACTGAGTAAATAATATGCTTAGTAATAACTACAGAATTATCCCATAAATCTGCTGTCTTTTTTACATTAATGGTATTAAAAGCTTTAATTATATCAAAAGGAGTAACATGTTCAAATTCAAAATTATTCGCGAAAATCGGTACGTTATCCTTCAAAATTAATTCTGCAGTTATAGGTGAAGAGTTCAAAGATTGAGTAGTAGTAATTGGAATATCAGTGAAAAATTGTTCAAAAGCAGTGGCAACTTCTACATCTGATGTGATTGTTGAGTTATTGATGTTTAAGTTGTACTCAATGTCGCGCTTGACTACTTTGCCTGTTTCACTATTGATAATATTCCATATGGTCTTAATCTTATCATTACTGTTTTTAATCCTTGAACTTAGAAAACGTGATTTAGCTACCTTACAAAGCTTTCTAAATAATTTAGAATAATTTTTAACATAATTCTGAAATGTATCACTAAAATTATAGTTTCTTTCTTCATAAAGTTCATAAAGCCGTATTCTACTCTTATGTAATCCTATTGTTGCCCATTCACTAAATGTGGCGTTGCCTTTAATTGATATTGTTTTTGGCATAAAAACGGATTTAAACACATTACAATAAGTAGTAAAAAAATTATCAAATAAAGTGTATACACTATCATCCCCACTAATAATTGGTATGGAACTAAATGCTAACTCAATTTTATTTTTAAAACATTCAATTCTATATGCAGTTTTAGGTATTACCACAATGTTTTTAGATACATTTTGTTGCTTTCTATTTAAAAATTTAATTTGCTGACCAGTATGGTCTGACTGAAGTTTATTAATTATTAATTTGTCAGTAATTACAAAATTAATAAAAATATTATCAATACATCTTGCTGTTGTTTCAGTTATACGAGTAGGCTCCAAAAACACATTTTTCAGATTAAAAGATTGAAAAAGAGCCAAGTATTTAGATACCCTTTCTGGGGTTTCATTTCCTGTTACCAGTAAATCAATATTACTAGGTTGGTACTATCCCTGTGGTTGCCTAATCTACCTACAATCGTTACTGCGAAATGTCTATTAGGACCAACTTGGAGTCCTATCCTTCCAACAAAATAACGTTTATTGAGTGTTACGTTAACAAACAAAAAATAACTACAATCTCCACCACTTTTTGGAATCATTTAAAAAGGGTATATAAAGGTTAATTAGTCTTCTAGTACCCATAGCTACAAACTCTACATAGCTTTTAAAAAAAGATAGTCGTATTCGTATGAATAATTAATTTAGAATCTGTAAGGTGAAGTTGTCCGTGTGGTCACGGAGTAAGAATACAAATGTGACAGCCCCATCTCATCCCATGGGTGTCGTAAAAACCGACTTAGGGACTAACCGTAAATATTATCTTTACAAAGTAAAGAGAAGGAAAACTTGAAATTAAACCCTATAGGTACCAATGCGTCTGGCTAGCGTGGTATTAGTAGGCCGAATATCCCCCCGTCCCTGCAGTAGGACATTAACCACTCGTCTGGCAAGACAAAATGGCGGAAAATTGCACATCTGGCCAACCAATTTTCGGCGTTTTGCCAGTCAGGGGTTTTAAGCTGACCAATGTTTGAAAAAGCAGATTTTCTTTAAATCTAATTGGAATTTAGTATAAGTCCAATAAGATTCTTATAAGCCGATTATCTCCCATTCTAAATGGAAATTTGTATAAATCTAATAAGATTCTTGATAATAAATAAAAAAATATGAACTTTACCTTGCAAAAATCATACCTTGCAAAAAAATTGCTCTTCCGTGTTATGAAAAATAAACCACTTACGAATGTTTTATTACATTGTTGTAACACAATAACAATGAACACTTATTAAACTTCACATAACACCACTCACAATCACAAACAAAGCACAAATACAATTTAAACTTCAATGTTTATATAACGCGTAACACGACTCGCTTAACGTAAACAAATGACTGACAGATTCAAAAATAAATCTGTCATAGCTTTTGTTCCATAGATTAAATGATTTTTATATGAGAGGACTAGAAATATCATGCATAGACGATTTGTAATGAGTAAGGACTAGAACAAATAAGAAATATTTTCTAAATGGCAAGAAAGTAATACGATGTTTTGACCTTGTCAAAACGCCGATTTACGGCGTTTGGCCAGATGGACGTTTTTTTTAGGCGCCGATTTACGGCGCCTTGGCCAGACGAGTGGTTAATGGGCTGTTATGATGAAGCTGAAGTGCGAGTGAGCTGACGTTTGTCTCAGAACTGATGGTTGTTGGAGCAGACGACCTGAGGTGAACAAAACGGGCAGAAGATTGGTAGCAACTACCAAGAGAGGACTGCTCAAAGCTGCGAGAGAGAGAATGTATATTATTATGATAAAAATAAGAGCTAAATAACATTATTAGGATCCCCGTGTGGTGACGGAGTAAGAATACAATATGTCACCACTCCATCTCATTCCATGGGTGTTGTATAAGCTGACTAAGGGACTATCATCTTAACGAAATAAAAAGAAGAAAAACTTGAAATTAAACCCTGTACCAATCCGTCTGGCCAGCGTGGTATTAGTAGGCCAAATATCCCTCCGTCACTGGAAGAGGCCCGTCCCTGCAGTGGGACATTGATAGGCTGTTATGATGAACATTATTAGGAAAGCACGCAGACTTCATAAATTCTTCAATCACGTACACCCGAATCAATACGAACAACATTTTACCGAAGTACCCTTTTATTTTAGAAGTAGGAATAGCACATACATAAACTGATAGCCTATAAATATTATATAGAACACTATAATTTACTGTAATCAATATTAAATGAAAAACATATTTTTAGCACAAATTTCTTAAGGTACTTTCGTTTTGTATGTTAATTATTGATCTGTATCGAAGACTCGATAGAATCTAAGTAAAGGTAAGCCATCTGCTACGCGTGTTTTATGTTTTTTTTATGTAATAGGAGGCAAACGAGCCAGCAGGTCACCTGATGGTTGGTGATCACCGCCGCCCATGGACACCCGCAACACTAGAGGAATCACAGATGCGTCACACTGCCACGCACCACGCTGCATGTTGCGTGGATGCGTGTTCTAACGTTGCTTGTAAGTACCTCCATTTGTATAGAAAGCACGCGCAGTCCAACACACAGAAAATGCATCTACGTGCGTTCATGCAGATCACGCGCCTACAAGCGGCGAAACATGCATCCACGCGCGTGGGTGCGGGGCGAGACGCAAGGTATGGCACACCGAGTCCCGCAGTGCCGTGCGTGATTTAGGAAGGGACTGACGTGCGTTAAAGTACTAGCGAACAACTTTGAATGAAATGAGTCAGAGCCGGCGTGAATCCACAAAACGCAACTACGCGCGTGAGTGCGTCAAAAACCCGCACGATGATGCAGATCTGCACTCCTGCGTGTACGCGCGTAGGTGCGTCGAAACGCAACATGCAGCGTGGTGCGTGGCAGTGTGATAACCGCCTTAAAAAGGGAGTACGCTCGTTTCTTGAAGTGTTATGTGTATCTATGTGGAGTTGGAGTAAGAATACATGGTGCCACCATTCTATCTAAAAGTATCCAGATATAGTCTTTAGGAAATACTTGAATAAAAGTCATTAAGCCTAACCCATCCGTCTAGCAAATCCTAATATTATGTCATTGTCTATTTAAAGATTACCAATAACCACACGGGCAATAATCAGTAAAAATGTATTTTGCAATAGATAAAAGGTAAAACATTAACAATTATTAAAAGAAATAAATATATTTTTGATATACAGCTCTAAACTAATTCCTTCATAGCACATATAACGTAACGTAAACGGATCGGCATCGCCTCGCCTTTTTGCTCGGTGTCAAACGTCAAAAATCCGGTTACGTTACGTATCCGATTAGTGTGCGGTGCAGTAAGGAGTTTCATACAAAGAATACTGAACGAGTCGAGTTGACACGGTGACGTTCCGCTTACGTTACGTTATATGTGCTATGACCCTAAGTCAGCATTTATGTATTTTAATACCTAGAAGTTTCACAAAAAAGTTAATTGCCTATATTTCTTAGACTGCGGTAATGTCATAGTGTACTGCAGTTTGCGGTTGAATTGCACTTCGTTACTAATGGCGCACAAATGGAGATGCCAACTCACGTCATACTCGTAAAAACGTTTAAATTGAGGCTTTTATTCACTTCGTAAGGTTTTAACTTCCTTACCAGCATTCGAATGACCAACTGCAAAATGGGCTTCCTTTCCTGAAGGTTGGCCTTGGGCTGGAGTAAGATTAAAGGACTGTTTAAAGCAAACAGCTTGCTGCCCATATCATTTGCATGTCATGATTGGGCATCATTGTAAATGCAGTCTTTATTTGTGTGATCAGACTGTCAAAATTATGACAATGGAGGATGGCATCTCATAACAAATTCCTAGGCTGTATTATCTTTTCCTATCTGAGTGGTGACGGAGTAAGAATACAATATGTCACCTCCCCATCTCATCCCATGAGTGTCGTAAAAACCGACTAAGGGACTATCCGTGAATATTATCTTTACGAAATAAAAAAGAAGGAATACTGAAAATACCTATACCAATCCGTTTCGCCAGCATGGTATTAGTAGGCCAAGTATCCCTCCGTCACGGGAGGAGGCCCGTCCTTGCAGTAGGACATTAATGGGCTGTTATGATTATTATCTTATCCAGCAGGTTAAATACAGTAGTATTTCTGTTAACTATAAAATAGGATATGTTGGCTAATACTTATAGAATAACTCGAGGCACAAACTGGAGTCCATTTCCCTTACCGTAAAAATATTTTTTGTTATAATATTTGGGAAACACGTAAGTAAACCATCTTAGATAGTGTGTAAGTTTTTTTTTATAATCATTTACATTAAATATAGATTTTCAATTAAAAATGGTGGTAGGGCTCTGGATCATCGATTGATCGGTTAACCTGTCAACCGCACCTGTGCGTTATCCGCAAAATAAAACAAAAGAATATATCCTTTGTTCTACAACTCAACATTCCATTGTGTCAAAGTTTAAAGTTAGTATGATTGAACGCTTTTTCAGATCAGCTTGAACATTAACATGTTATAGCTGGACTTGGTATACTTAAATATAAAAATTCTACGACTAACTTAAAATAATTTTTTTTTAAAGAATAATTAGAGTTAGATGCCTATGTCTAGCCTGCTGTGACTGCGATAGTTAAATAGATTGATTTAAGATTTATACTTTAATTGAATTCTTAATAACCTCAAAGAGAAGTAGATATATCTAAAAACGTTAACAATTGCATACATTTTAGCGCTGAATCGTATGAAGAAAATTAAGTATCCGAAAATTTATTAAGTACTTTTTTTTCGTAGGTTTTATTTAAAAATCCTTTTGATTGGTAAATTTTCCTTATAAAGTTTGTTTATTCTTGGTTCGTGTAAATATTCTTCTTCGGGATGACCAACCTCGTAAAACCAAGATGTCCACTAGCCAGCTTCTTTTATGACTTCAGTTGAGCTGACGTGTGCTCTTTCGTTGAAGAAAGTTTATTTTCCATTTTGATAGAAGATAGTAAAAAGCCTTTTTAATTTAACGCCTAACTTCTCTGGCTTTCTACCAACCAAAGTGTTTTTAAATAACTCTAAGCTTGACTAAAAGAGAGTGCTTTATACCTACCTATAAGGAACCAAACATTCCATTCCATTGATACAATGACAACATTTCTACAAGGAAACTAAATAAATAAATAAAAGTTAAGCTCATTATTGCGACAGAATATACATACATAATATAAACTCACGCCTTATCCCGGCCAAATAAATAAAGCAGAATATAATTACACAAAAAGTAATTTAAATCCTCATAATAAAATGTATTATAAGCATAACATTTTTTTGTTTCGTACAGCACAAGTAAGGGGTTAAAAACAGATAAGACAAAAATTAAGATAATACACATTCTTTCTCCGTTTCAAAATAATCTCGTATTACAAAGCTTTTTTTTAAAGAAAGTTTGGTAATATTCCAAAGAGGTTCATTATGCTCCAACAGCGGGAGACACAAATATTACATTTAATGTTTCAAAACATTTCCTATTATACGACTGTATTTTATTTAATGAAAGATTTAAATACTTGAACTTTCTTGGATAAAACCTTTTTGTCGTAGTTATATGAAAAAAAAAATACTTACGCAAAATTGAATTTAAGTATACAAAAAGCTAGGGAATAAAAAAGCTACCATGAATTGCAGACTTTAAAAAGTTAGAACAAAATTAACTATAACTTTGAGCAAAAACTAGTTAAAACATAAGTAGGTTGTAATTTTTTAACTGTTGCTATGATAACAACAACTGTGAAGAATGTGAGTTGGTAAAAGTCTGCAGTATTTTGCAGGAAATTTTCATAGTAGTTTGTCTGAACCTAACAGTCCAGTTAAAAAGTTTTGTTCGGATAATTGTTTCGTTATAAATACTGATCGTAAAAGGATAAGATGTGTTAAGCAAGAATATATAGTTACATTATAATAAACTCGGAATTTTTGGGTGTCTTACTAAGTTGGAAGTTATAAATGTCATGTATGCTGGTCTGCTTCGGTTTAAAGGAATCTTAAATACAAAACCTTTATATGCATATTTTACCATCATCATAACAACCCACTAATGTCCTACTGCAGGGCCTCCTTCCGTGACGGAGGGATACTTGGCCTACTAATACCACGCTGGCCAAACGAATTGGTATAGGGTTTAATTTCAAGTTTTCCTTCTTTTTATTAAGTAAAGATAACATTCACGGATAGTCCCTTAGTCGGTTCCTACGACACCCATGGGATGAGATGGGGTAGTGACATATTGTATTCTTACTCCGTCACCACACGGAGATATTTTACCATACTGTCATTTTAAATCCATAACATTTCAATTAACCCCATGCCAAATTCTCAAAAATCTCTAGCAGCGAGCAATTGCATCAATCCGGAAATAGCCGCTCACAGATTGGATGCAGCGGCTTATATTACGGTCAGCGCCGAAGCTCCGAGCGAACCCAATTTCTACCAGTTTCCTTAGTAACACTAACACAAATACTAACTATGTTAATGTACCTAAGTGTTCTTTGACATATTTGAGTATGATTCAATATCTAACAAAGCACTTACTTAAGTAGATACTTAAGTAATTAACGAAATTAATTTTAGAACTGTCTTATCTGATAACAAATATTGACCAATTTCAACCTCTTTTCGAAGAACCAATCGACTAAAGAACTACTAAACTGATATTTTTCTACATTTCATTATCTTTATCTATACTAGTCAAATCGTTTAAGTTACCGATTCCATCAGATTCGATTTCAAAACCTTGAAATGTAATCGAATCATTGCCTTCAGTCCTGGACTGTTTTCGACGAAAAGTTCGTCTGGTTAGCCTGGTTTTAACAAAACAAGCTCTCTTGCTATCTCTCTCTTGCAAAGAAGACTAGTTCTACTAAATTCTTGCTAAAAGTATACAACAGTCAAACATCGATGTAATTAAACATAGTTTTCGACATACCTTCTCACTTCCTCCAAATATGTCTAAGGGCCAGATTCAGAGACCGCACTTTGACTTTACTTTAGCAAAGTCTAGTTATTATCTCTGAATTTGAAAAACATTAAAGTAATCTTTCGCATGATAAAGTTTACTTTGGTAAGATTACTTTGAAAGAAAGTAAAGTCACGACTCTGAATCTGGGCCTTATATCTCGTTTTTGTATCAAAGTCGAACTTTCCTTCAAAGTAACTTTGACTTTACTTTGCGGTCTCTGAATCAGGCCCTAAATGTTTTCTATTATCTCTTTATTTAATTATGTTTCGAAAACATCTAAAAGCTTTTTGATTCGTTCCCTATTTTTAAAACTACTTTTAGTACCTAGTTACAATCTTATGACAAATCTACTTTTTTATCACTACATTGAACACACTGTAAGACTTATCGTGTTTTGATCAGCAAACGAAAGTTAAATCGACATTCTTCATTTTGAACTGATTCTCGTTTCTTTTAATATCTGTCAAAGATTTTGCGTTCATTCTATGAGTTGTCGTATAGAAGAAAATTGGCTTCACATTACAAAACATCCCTTGTAAACTTGTACGTAATTCCTATTTCAAAAAGTCAGATTAACATGAAAAGTGCAGAAATCTGTTTTGAACTCTTTGTTCACGTTTTAAGGTTCAAAATGCGAAGCTATTACTAGAATAGTAAGTTCCAAGGATTCCTTTATTTATTGGCAAGCCACAATTAGTGCTAATCCTACGTTTGACTGCTAGCTAAATGGTGGTATTCAAAATATTCCTTTGTACAAGCTGAATACTAACATCGATTAGTTCCATCAAGTGTCGCTTTATATGTCATTGAAGATTTTAACTTCTACTTTAAGAATAAATTAGCCTAGATATGTATACTCATATATACAAACTCAATACTCAGGATGTCAACAAAGTGAGGGTAGATTCCATTCCCCGCACTTCACAAGGACGACGCTCCGCTGACACCAGTCCCTCCGCGACCACGGCGCTTGCAAGTCGGCTGAAACGTCGGAGAAAAACCTAGGTATTTATATTACTAGTATCTAGGCTAATTAGTATATAGCGCGAGTAAGACCCGTAAAAATGGTATTATGCATTGACATCTATTTTCGCCATTGCAGGAGGAGACAAATTTAAACGTCCTAGCAATGGGGCATAATATACTAATCGATGACCCTGTACACTGTGTTTCTAAGGAAACCCCAAACGAATATTTGACTTTCGTTAGTCGCATTTACAAGTACGAAACGGTAACGAGAAACACTTGACTAAAACCACAGAGTAATGTTGAATTGTGTATTACGTTACTATTTGTTTTGTTTTATTGGCGTTTATTTATTAACGTAAACAAGTAGTATTAGTGTTGATAGTGTGTTACACAAATACCTTATTGCCTTTTCTAAAGACTTAGAAGACAACATTTTGCATAATTGATCCTATTCATGAATAATATGTTTTTTTTCAATTGGCGGCGCTAGTGAGCCATATACGTGCTCTTAAGTGTGATGGCAATTCCGATTTTAAAACCAATAAAATCGCTTAAAGGAAAGCACGAAACGAAACGTATGAGAAAAATCATTACCTAGATCCGTCAGGTAAAAAGGGTTTATCTATACTTAGAATATTATAAAGTGGTAAAGTGTGTGTGTTAGGGAGTATGTGTGTTTTTGACGTTGTAGGGGGTAATCTCTGGATCTAATGAACCGATTTAAAAAAAACTTTCTGTGTTAAATAGTCCTCTTATCGGTGAGTGTAATAGGCTATAAGTATCACGCTATGACTAATAGCAGTGGAGCAGTAATGAAATATGTTAAATAAAGGGACGCGTTTTTTTCGCCGCTCCACGAAGTGGGCACGGGTCAGCTAGTGAGTTTATAAAATTGTAATCATAAACTTTCCAAAAACTTAAATATATATCTACATTAATAATGGCTCCAATTTGTTCGTATAGAATACATAACGTCACCACTCTTATCTTTTAATAGTAATAATAGGTATATTAAATAACATTTTCGGTACTTTTGTGAAGTCATGCTGTTGATCCTTGCTTACATAAATAATTATTGTGGAAAACTGAGTGCGATTAATCAAAATTAAAAAAATACCCTAATTGGCCTCCAAGAACTTTATGTTAATGGGTTAATATTAATAATTCATGGCTTATATCATTTAAACAATTGGGACTTACATTTTTTAGATACAAAAAAAAAGATTCTCTGTTTCCTTATGATCTGTACCAAAATAGGCGAAACAATGTTATGGACATATTATCGGTAACGTTAGCGAACTGAACAAACCAATCACGAATAACAAAGGTAATGATATAGAGAAAATAGACTACGTGTATCGTGAAACATAAATACAATTTGAATAAACATGAAATCAAATTAAAAATACTTTATTTTCTCTCTCCATGATTTTATGTTATAGGAAAAGAGGTTTTACTTATTTTTAAATGATATTTAATTAAAAAATACTAGAAAACCACCAAATCTCTACATTTATTATAAACTCTTAATATCTTTACTAATACGTAGTAGGTATACTCTCTGTGTGGTGACGGAGTAAGAATACAATATGTCACCACTCCATCTCATCCCATAGGTGTCGTACAAACCGACTAAGGGACTATCCGTCAATATTATCTGTACAGAATAAAAAGAAAGAAAACTTGAAATTAAATTAAATCCTATACCTACCAATCCGTCGGCCCAAGTATCCCTCCGTCACGGTAGGAGGCCCGTCCCTGCAGTAGGACATTTTTGGGCTGTTATGTTATGTTAATACTCTCTGTTACAAATATCTTGGTGTTAGAGATAGTTTGTGCGAATTTTCCGTCAGGATTTTTTTTGATGGGGTGAAGGAGACACCATGTTTTTTTTTGTAAGTTAGAACCTTACGTACTCAAAACTAATCAAATTCATGTCAAATCTAATAAAAAACTATATCTGTGAAGCTAGATAACAAGGCTATAGGTATAACTAATTACAGTTACATAATGAAACATAGCAAGACATTAAACTCGTAAAGAGCGAGTCCGTGTAAATCCCCTTCTATTATCTGTGAACAAAATTCCTTACAAAATAAAGCTCTTGAGAAATTTTGGTGACACATTTTATTTTATTTGTACAGTCCGAGATTAGGAAAAAGTTCGAGCTTTTATTAAAAGAATAACATCAATTGACCTCCTACCTTATGTTTTAGAAGTTTACGATTAGATGTAGATTTTAAGAACCAAATAACTACTATTAAAGTGAAATTATTATATTATTATTACTGTCTATTGGTTATATGCCCGTAATTGCATGAAGTAACAAACATACTATTAGAAGAAGAAACCTAGAAACGTTATGCATATATTATGCGCCTTGCCAGAATGATCGTACTGATATACACTATTTCCTCATCATGTTACTTTTCAGTCAGTTTTTTCTTTATCTTTTACATTAAAATCACTAATTTAATATAAAACAATAATTAAATTTATATTTTAATGTTACGAAGTTGAAAGTGCCAAAACATTTTTACGCCTACAATAGTTCATGCAACAGCAAAATTTATAAAACATCATAATCCGTGCACCCCAAAAAAATTACCTATTCTTTTGATTAAAAGGTTTAATCCATTATACAGGCGCGTTAACCCTGTGAATGAGACTATACAATTACTATTGTTAACCATAACAAAGGGTTGCTTTTTCATTTTTGTATATTATGGTCCTTTGCAGTAAGAAAGAGAGAGGAAGAGGAATGTCGAAGAAAATATGGATGGACTGCGAAAAAGAGCATGGAAGCAATAACAATGTGTCCCGTCACCAAGTTAGTGGAATAAGGGCAGGTGAAGAAGACATATTCCTTTGCTGTGGTGGTTGAGGGTATCAATCATCGGTCCAACGTCTAAGGCGACTTCTGCCACGCAAGGGAACCAGCAGTTAAGGTCCCTTGATAAAAATAATTTCTAGCGCAAAAGTAAATTTTGAACACTTTATTTACCATGTCTCGGCTTATGTCGCGTTAACCGATAATTAGAAATAAATTACACGTCCCTCTCAGAGCGCTGTCGCCGCAACATTTTTGCGACCTGATCGAAACATCCAAATTCTTAGATTAATAAATAAATACAGTAGGTTTTCTCAACATCATCACAAAGACGATGATGAGATAAGACATAGTCACTTAAAAATATTATTATCGATGATTGAAAATCTTACATTTGTTCTAAATAGGCACGAGAAAGTCTCCAAAATCAGTTTATTTCATCTGTTGTAACCACTTTAACTTCACATACTCGTAATATATATTCCTATCGTCGCACGTATTAAGGGTATGTACGGTCAACCTCGTAAACTATATAATTGAAATTCCTTTAATGACAAGCAAGTAAGAATTCCTGCGGTACTTGAATTTTGACCTCTAATCCCCAATCACGTGAAGTTACGTGAAGTACGAATAAAATTGTTATTCAAGAGTATTTTCTATTATTTTGCATGTTTAAAAAGAAAATTATTTGTTTTATGAGAAGTTCTTTTTTCAAAATAAAAGAGCTTAGCGTCGTGTTGTGTTAAAAACAAAAAAAAATACAGCTAATAAGAACATCCATGATTAGGACTAACTTTGTGGTTCCTTCTTAAGTACAAGTTTTTCTGCAATTGTGTTAAGTGGGATTAAAACCCGCAACTTTAAACGCCCTGCACTGCAGTTACATACGACCACTTACAGTGACAGAATAAAACACGTTATTTCTGAGTTTCTTTTTACCATAACGAGGTTCACCAAAATTAGTAAAGTTAAGGTTCTTCAAGCGCTTAAACATAGTTCCATTTTACAAATGATAATTATAACAATAAATAAGAACGGGAAATTGAAAATGTTTCTCCATTAACATTATAAAAATGAAAGCGTATTTTTCTCTAAATGTTCCCTTATTGTTCAAAGATAAAAATGTATTACTTTTGTTTGTTTTATTTATTTTAAGAGTAGATCAAGCGAGACCGCTAGCAGCCACTGTTTTATGCAGGGGCCAAAGAAAGTCTGAAACGGAGGTTGTAATGCGGACCTCTTGGCTCTCTTTATAATTCATGAATATTAAGCTGGGCGTAACGGCTTTCGACTTTCGTGAATAGAGTCTTAAACTTTTTACTGATTATAAAATTTAAAAAGTTATCAAAAGGTCGCAAAGTGTAAAAAAAAGTTGTATGTAAAGTGCATATGAAAGGATCTTGTCTTCAAAGGATGTAAAAACTTTAGGGTTAGTGGCTGTACTTATTATGGAAATTGATATCTTTGTTCTTTAAGAAAAAAAGTATAAGTTTCTTAACTCTGAATCGGCTTTTACCTTCCGCGCATTCTAAAAAAGTAAGTTTTTCTAAGCAATACATTTTATAGTTCTTGTGAAAGAACGGCATCGTTCTAAAATTGTGGATTACACGTTTTTCTTGTCGCATTTCGTCTTTATTTATCGAACTTTATTTAGTATCCGACCTGATAGGAAGCGTGAGTACAGTCCAGAACTCCATTCCGTCGTCGTCTTGCTGGTCAGGCCAAATGCTTATTCGCTCTATGTTCGAAGCGCCTCGATATCAAGCGATATGCAAGTGGCGTTCTGTCGTGTCTGCCTACCCTGTACGAGATAAGGCGTGAGTTTATGTATGCCCGTATGTATGTAGGAAATACATAAGCTTGTTAAAATATATATTTATGTAATGCCTAATAATAAAATAATCGAGTGGTAGAGCCATGTCGTCAGTCTTTGGCTGCGGCACGCATGGGCAGGCTCGTCCGGTGAAATACCACCCTCTCACAGAAAATCGGCGTAAAATAGCAGTGCTTGTCACTGCTGTGTTTCGTCCGGTGAGTGAGAGTCCGGTAGCCCATTCCCCCTCCCTATACTTCCCTTTTAAACGTCGGCAACGCACCTGTGATTCCTCTGGTGTTGCGGGTGTCCATGGGCGGCGGTGATCACTTACCATCAGGTGACCTGCTGGCTCGTTTGCCTCCCATCATATAAAAAAAAAATGCCGCCATGTAACAGGGGGATTCTAAATTAAATATATAATTTTGTAACATATTTTAATTTACGATAAACGTCTATGAAAATAATGGTCAAAAATTTTAACGGTCATTGCATATTCTATTTAAATCTTTTATACGGTGGTACATATAATAAAATTAACTACCATTTTGCTTCTACATTTATTTTAATACCGTTCATTTCCTTTTTATACGTACCACGTTTTTGGCTTTCAGGAAATTATTTTCACCAAATTTAACCCACTATTCATTCAAGTGTATTAAAGTACTAGTCATTCGGCTTTATACCGTGAAAGCAAATTTGAAGGAAAATTTTATTTTAATTTACCTAAAAGACAATGTTGCTTGAGCATCATTATGCTTTTCACCGGACGTCTAGTATATAAATCATTTCGAGTTCAACTTTTTTATATTAAAATAATAAATATTTTATAGCGTGCCTGTTGTCTGGGATTTGGTGCCCTCTGACACTATTTCCTAAGCAAATCGTGGGACCTGTTCATCATTTCAGCCAAGTGACCAATATACATGGATAAATAGCTTAATTAACCGATGGATAAGGGAGGCACAGGACCGCACAAGGTGGCAATATTTACAGGAGGCCTATGGCCAGCAGTGGACGTCAATTGGCAGATATGATGATGTACAATTCAAGTAACAAGTACAAAAACGACCTCGGTGGCGCGACGGTAGCGCAAGCGGCTGCCGTGCAAGAGGTTGTGGGTTCGATCCCCACGCAGGACAATAATTTGTGAGATCCACCAAATTATTGTCCTGGTCTGGGTGTTCTTTGTGTCCGTTAATTGATGTTTGTAAAAGGTCCCCGCGACACAGGGCATGATCCCTAGTGCGGGAGTTGTCTTTTTAAAAAGAAAAGAAAAAAAGAAAAAAAATAATAGTTTTCCGTAGCCATAAGATTAGATCCATATAAACACAAAATAGTTGCTTCCAACAATAAAGTCTATTGCTACAAAAACTCTTCAGCATTTCGTCAGAACACACCTAATAAAAACAAGAAGATCCTAACACAAAATAAATACTTGACACAAAATGAAAAGGTAGCGAATAACGATGGATCATGTAATTGGGTGAACAAGTCAGTCAGCCACGTGGAGCTGTCGCCCCTAATTGAAACAGCTTATTGAGTTACCACGCACACATACGAAAGCATCTGTAAACATGTTAGTTTGTGTTCATATGTTGGAATGATACTCGTATACTGGTGGGCTACTCGCTTGACCCTGAATGTAATAGATTGCTGGAGTTTTTATAGAGATTGTGAAGCCGACACAGGAAGGAACAAATGAAACATTATTGTCGATTTGTATTGCATTAAGGTGGTTGACAAGTAAGTGGTCTAGTTCATCATAATATCGACAGTCACTACATCGATGGTCGCTGTATCGCAAACGTTCCATCGATGGGCTAATGTATCGACAGTAGCCTAAATCGACGGTACGCTTCTTCGACAGTACCCCAAATCGATGGTACGCTACATCGACATTATGCTACATCGACAGTGCACCAAATCGAGAGTATGCTGCATCGACTACTCTTACCCAAGCCAGAATTTATCATTATAAAGTATGGTTCGTGTCATGAATAATTTTTTTTTTTTTGCAATAAAATTCGTCACCCTATTGTGTTTTTTATTGTAGAAAGGGGGGCGTAGCTAAGCCGCTGTCTGATCTGGGATATCTTTTAGGTATACCATAACCCTGTAATTTGACTAGCTAAAATACTAACGTAGGTACGATGTACTGCATTTAATGAGAAACGGATTGCCATGAAAAGAGAAATAGATACCGAAAATATAATTATTAAACTTGTCATTTATCTTCTTTTAAAATACTGACAGGGCAAAAAGAGGTGATGATTATATTTCTAGTTTATTACATCTCATTTTATGTACCTAATAAGAGTTTACTTTATAATAATTGTGCTTGGCGTAGGTAAATATTTTATTAATTCGTTGAAATACTACGTAGGAAACTTAACAGTAACATTTAACTGTTAATTCGTTGTTTCAAGTTTGAAAACAGCCTTGTAAAGTTACGTAGTATCAACTATTGCCATCTAGTATCAAGAAATGGTAGCTTAACTTACGAGGTACGCTCGTACACACAGCAACTTATCAACCTAGACACTCATGTACCTTAATACCTTGAAATAAGACACAATTTCAAATGAAAATGTTTAACTTGATGTGTTGCTGTGTGTACAAAATGTGTAATGGTTTATGCCTAAGTACAGTCATGAGATACACAAGACAAATCTCCACATTAGTTAGGCTTTTAGATGTTGAAGTGTTGACACAGACTGATTTGTTAAACTATGTGTTTATTTTTCTTTAGGAATTAGGTATTCAGAAAAAACTTGACAAACGGCGAATGAATTAAATTTTTAAATTTAGAATATAATTTTTAATCATTAGTACTGTTTTTTCTGGCCATGATTGTTCTTTTTAGGGTTCCGTACCAGTTTTGAAAAAACGGAACCCTTATAGGATCACTTTGTTGTCCGTCTGTCCGTCTGTCCGTCTGTCCGTCTGTCCGTCTGTCTGTCAAGACCATTTATCTCAGGAACGCGTGAAGGTATCAAGCTGAAATTTTCACCAAATACTAAGGCTTGTTGCCTCTTAGTGCTGTAAAAAATTCAAAGTGCTAATCCAACGCAATCAAGAGATATAGCCGTTTTTGTCGCAAAATTTAGAGGGGTAAGGGCAAAAACCTACAGGGTACTTCCAGTCTACCTACAAACTTGAAATTTGGCATGGAGCAAGGTCTTGTAGTACATGTAATGGGAAAATTCCGAAAACCTTAAATTTTTACTTCAATCACATTATATTTTGATTTCATAGAATTTTGGCGGGAAAGCTGAGTCACGTGACCTGTGACGTCATAGAATTTTGACAGCTGTCAAAGTGACAGCTGTCACTTTTGACAGATGTAACGTGACGTCATAGAGTTTTTGACAGATGAGTCGTGACGTCACAGAATTTTGGCGGGAAAACATTTTGTGACAGTTGAGTCATGACGTCATTGAATTTTTGACAGATGAGTCGTGACGTCACAGAATTTATGACAGATGAGTTGTGACGTCATATTATTTTGGCGGGAAAATATTTTAGACACCCGTCACTTTGACAGCTGTCACTTTTGACAGATGTGCGTGACGTCATAGAATTATTGACAGATGAGTCGTGACGTCACAGAATTTTGGCGGGAAAATATATTATGACAGCTGAGTCGTGACGTCATTGAATTTTTGAGAGATGAGTCGTGACGTCACATAATTTTTGACAGATGAGTTGTGACGTCATAGTATTTTGTCAGGAAAATATTTTAGACACCCGTCACTTTGACAGCTGTCACTTTTGACAGATGTGCGTGACGTCATAGAATTATTGACAGATGAGTCGTGACGTCACAGAATTTTGGCGGAAAAATATATTATGACAGCTGAGTCGTGACGTCATTGAATTTTTGAGAGATGAGTCGTGACGTCACATAATTTTTGACAGATGAGTTGTGACGTCATAGTATTTTGGCGGGTAAATATTTTTTAACAGAGCTGAGTTGTCCCGTCATTGAATTTTGGCGGGAAAAATAGTATTTAAACAGCCGAGTCCAGACGTTATCACAATTTGGCAAATAGGTTTGTACGGAACCCTCGGTGCGCGAGTCAGACTCGCACTTGACCGGTTTTTTCGTACATTACCACGTTATAACCTTCTGGTTACGACGTAGTTATTTTATCATAAGAAGAAAAATAACTTGGCTTGTCATACGAATTGTATAGTAATAATTGGCTTGTAAATACGACTTTTTTTCCCTTCACAAGGTAACTTTAAAATTAATTCTATAGCTGAAAAAAGCTCTGAAATTTAACGCGTCGATTAAAGAAGGTTATTTAAATAAACTTTCATCAAAACAAGAAGAAAGATATTAGACACCAATAAAATGACAGAGCCAGTCTTGACATTAGTGTCAAAAAGCAAGAAGGCAAACTTTCCCACCCTATCTTAAAAACTAGTAACTTATTAGCATCATAACAAACAGTTCTTAAATAGTTTGGTATTGAAAATAAAAGAACCTTTTTATTTCCCCACTAGCTGACCCGTGCCCACTTCGTTAGGCGGCGAAGAAAACGCGTCCCTTTTTTAAACATATTTCATTACTGATACACTCCTATTAGTCATAGCGTGATACTATATAGCCTATGACACTCCTCGATAAATAGACTATTCAACACAGAAAGAATTTTTTAAATCGATTCAGTAGTTCCAGAGATTACCCCCTACAACATCACAAACAAACTTTACCTTTTTATAACATTAGTATAGATTACTGTGACTTGGTACCAGTTGTTACAATAAAAAATATTTAATTTTACGAGAACAATTTCAAACGAATTTTTAATTCTTTTCCTACGTATTTTTCTATACCTAGATACGGTACGAAAACAGCTAACAATGAACCTGTAAGAGAGAGAAGCAAATAAACAATGCCAAAAGTTTGTACTGCATCAAAAGAGGTCCGTACCTTTAATAACTGAAGTATTAGAAGTATTAATAGCTTCTAATGACAGCTTATCAGATGAGTAATTCAAGCGTTATTGTTACCAAGTTAAACAAAAGGAACAAATGGCGCTTTTAATTCTCCCTAGAGAACAAAATATAAATTGGTATTACTTACGGTTCAAAATTCGGCAAGTATAATTTGCAGTATCTTAGATTTAATCATCAAGTCGCACCCCTAGTTTGAATTTGAACTATTTTATATCTCTTTTTTATCATTTGGTATAGCCAAACTGGTGGCAAGAGTCGCCACACAACCACATCTGTTTCATAATATTATAGCGATTGAGCGTGAGTTGAGCTAAGGGGATTAAGAATACAAAATTTCACTTATCCTTCTCGAAACGTAGGTGTTGTAATGTACGACCTAATGTAAATCAGTAAATTAAAATAATCAAAAATCTAAACAGCGTAATATTTGTAGGCTAAATTTCGACCCGCTCAATATCTAACAACGATGTTTTTGTAGAGTGTTTAACCGCGGTTCGGATTATTGAAAGAAAGAAAGAAAGAAAGAAAATAATTTATTTTGTTGCAAACAATATACAGTAACTAATTATCAATTAACAAGATATTATTAATATATATTATTAATAATATATATGATATATATGATTTATATTATTCGGATCTTACAAACAAATGAATAAGCACTAAGTTTCATTTCAGAAAAATTGCACTAAAGTTTCAAGTGAAAGAAGCTGGTCATTACTTTTCCTGCCATATTTTCAGCATTGCAAAGTTATGCAAAGGAATTGTTTGTAGTTTCTTCTGTATATTGTTAAGAAACAACATTTTCTTAGATATATTAGTAAATCGTATAAAGGTTTAGTAGTAATAAGATACGGTTCAATATCAATTTCATATACTGACTTTATTCTACCTCTATAACCCAAAGGGATAACGATATTCTATGGTTATTAATTGTTGTTAGGACGAAACCACAAATGGATACCTGCTTCACATACCTTACGTCTAACCAAAACTGTGGTTGGACCTTAATGTCTGAATTTATGTATAGAAAAGTACTAGCTAATATACTTAATATTAACTTAAATAGCCAGGTATAATTATATTCAAAAACATTCCAGCCTATAGTTAGATAAAAAGTGAAAACTTAAATAGAATGACATAATTTGCAGTGATATGTACCTATATAATATGAGGAATGTTTTATTAAAAGTTTAGTTTTAGGTAGTCTGACACCGAATACTTAGTAGGAATTTAATATTACGAATTGACTCCAAAAATATGTGGAGGCTCTCGATTCATTTGCCTTTTATTATTTATAATGTTCGTTCAGAACTCGAGTTATTTCCTGACTTATTTGAAAACATATTTTTAGAAGTATATTTCCAATTTACTTCCATGGAAATTCATAATAATTTGTTTAATGATTCGGTTTTCAATAAAAATAGAATTCCCATGTCACCCAGGGAAACAAAAATGCGTAATGATCGGGTGCTTTGCTGTTTGAGTCGGTTTTTTGTTAAGAAAATATTATTTAAGAAGTACCTACATTAAAAATTATTTAAGGGAATCACACCATAGCGATGGGTACCACAAACGATGAATTCAGAGAACAAATTAGTCTCCAGCAGCAAACAATTTGTCTTGCGAATCATTTTAATCTTGAAACACAAAGAGGAAACCCTTCTGCTGTTGTCAGCAATATCATCATAACGATATTTGATAGATGCAACACCAGACTTAGGGCCTTATCTATAATTACACTGACAATGGTGTTTTAAGAAAACCTTCTTAGATATTTGATACAAAGCTTTGGTATATTATTTGCCTACCCTAGTTTGGGATGTTGTTTCAAATATACAAAAGATTTTGTTTCTGTAGTTGCACAAACTTCCTTGAGAGCTTATTTGGCGAGTACTGTATGTATAAGTTGCTCAAAAACACTTTGTATATAAGTAGATCTATTTAGAGAATATATATAGATATACAACAGAGATAGCTCTGTTATGTGTCTAAATAAAAATAAAGTCAAAAATATTTTCCGTTCTATTTGTAAGAAAGTACTAGAAGGTTGCGGAATACAAATAAATATCATAATATCATATTATATTTGTTGGAGTGTGAACGTTTCATTAGGTTGCGACATAACGAATATTTATTCATGATGGAAGACGTTAAAATGAAGCCTCCTTGCTTACAGGGTTATAAAATAAAACACGTTTTACAACAATTCATTGTCGTTTAATGTAATAAACATTTCATTTACAAGCTTGTCTCAGTTTGAATCGAAATTTTGACAAAATAAAATTTAAAAAATAGACTTTTTTTTTAAACGTAGGTATTAAAAAAAGTCTTTATTATACAAGAGATAACGTTGTCGATACTCCAGATGGTGTAGAAAGCTTATTCTACTTCGTTATTTCCACTACACGGTACCAGTCCAGAATTCAGCGATCTATCCGTGACTTACCTCAGATCATTCATGAAACAGATGTCTTTGTACAGGGAATAGAACAGTAGAAGTAAGCTAGGCAGAAGTAACTAAATTACAATATATTTTAACCAATATCACAATAAGCTATTGAAAATCCTAAATTCTAAAAAGGAAAATATTTGATCTTGTATTTATTACATTGTAATAAACAGGATAATCCTCCTTTTTGTTCATGCAAAGCAAAGGACAGGTTTGAATATCGAGACTAAGCTCCATGTGACCTCGAGCTTCATGCTTTCCTAATACTGATTATTATTTAGAAAATATTTAATTTAATCCTTGTATTGTAAGATATTACAATTAATAAATAAAATATACCTTCCTCACACAACGCCATCTAATCCCAAACTAAGCTGTGTTTATACTATGTGTATTAGACAACGAATAAATATATTTATAAATACTTTTTTTTTGTAAATTGATACATATTATACATAGGACCTAACCCTTATCTACGTGATACTAGTTAAAACTGTTACAGGAGTTAGGCTCTTCCTCGTTACAATAGTTACAAATAACACACTTTGCTATAATATTTAGGTCAGGCGCAGTTTCATATTATAAATTGAAATATAAATATCTTGTTATTAGGCCGCTGCAATTAATTTAAATGTTTTATGTTCGATTAAGTATCTCCTGCACAGTTTTTTAATACTACTTTCATGCTAGAATTATCCACAGATGCGCTAATTTGCATTATGGTTTGCTGTAGAGGATGCTCCCCAGCAGTCCCAATTAAAATTTATTGTGCTCTTAAACTACAGAAGCACTCTTTATTGTAAGGTAGTACTCATTATGCACCTATTATGTACAGTTTTTTCCACCTAGACAAAATCCCGAAATCGTCAACTGGTTTGCCCCCATGACGTAATAGAACGTTTCTGTTAAACAAATAACTCATATGCACTCAAAATATTTTATTCAAAATTAATGCAACTTTCTTTCTATCTTTTTTTGACGTCATTTATACCTACTACTTAATCTAAGTTAAAATACATTTCAAAGTTTACAAAATTTTATGTAATAAATTAAGGTAGGTACTTACTTTATATAATAATTATTTAAATAATTGAAGGAACTTACGTTTAAGCGCAATAATGTATAGGTACACTCAATTGCCGTTATCAATCTTAAATGGCAATGCTATAAAATATGAATAAATAACGTTATTTCAATACAAGTAAATCATTGTAACTGTACAATACTGTCTTAATAATTCATATGGAATATACTTCTATAAGCAAGGTACGGAAACTTTGTGAATAAATGCGTGAAGGTGTAACTGTCATACAACGAATCTAAATTACCTTAAGTTATGACTCTTTCATGTTACTTGACGTTGAAGTTGACAATATTGAGATTTAAGTGTAGTTGTATAAGTGTGGGTGTATTGTAATATACAGAGGTGATGTACTGCTGTTCTTCTGGAGAAATAATATCAATTAATCATAAAAATAGAGAAATAATATAAAAAATATGATACAGTTTAAAAGTCGCTACAGTGAATAAGAGTAAAATATTTTTTTTTTAAATACAGTTTTTGGTAAAATAATATTGAAGCAATGATTATAATCTCTCCTTGTAGCGATGGAGTAAGACTCAGTGTGTCACTACCCCATCTCATCCCATGGGTGTCGCAAAAACCGACTAAGGGGAATTAAACCCTATACCAATCCGATTGGCCAGCGTGGTATTAGTAGGCTAAGTATCCCTCCGTCATGAGAGGAGGCCCGTCCCTGCAGAGAAAAGTACCTCATCTAAACAAGCCTTAACAGTCACTTCATCATCATCATCATATCAACCAATCGACGTCCAATGCTAGACATCGAGCTAGGCCTCTTCCAAGTATAGCCAAATTGTGCGGCCCTGCGCTTAATTAACAGTCACTTAATCCAATACAAATGTTACTTGTAAAACTAGTTGAGCAGTATACCGCTTATCAGTTTGTAAGTTCAATATCTCAGAGGCCGCGTAGGCTGGACTTTAGCTAATCTACATCGTCTGTCAAAACTATCTGCTTGTTACTAACTATGAACGGTATTAAAATAGTTTACTTGACAATCGACAGGTACGGAGCATTCATTAAGTAATATTGTTTAAATCTAGTTAATTCTAGGCATTAATTTGGTAATGAATTTAGATTTAAGTTTACAATTAGACTCGTCTAAGTTATACAGTACCAACACTTTCCTAGATAGGGTTAAGCTATAAGAAAGAGTTAAGCCATTATTATAACAATAATCTTGCACAAAATTACAGTCAACTTTTTAAAACGTTTACGATTTTGAAAGAACCAGTACTATAAATCCAGCCCTGTGTCGCGGGGACTTCTATAAACATAAAATTAACGTACACAAAGAACAAAGGTAGGTAACATGAAAATAATATTTTACGCGAGATTCAAATTCGACTACATGATTGCCGCATACGTGCCACTCAAACTTTATTGCATTTTCTTTCCAAAGCTTACGTAGTGCAATTTATGTGGCTTTTATTTATTTATTCTTCTTTTTTGAGAAAAATGTAATTTCTAATTAGACTTCTCACCACCAGCGTCATTTTACTTAATTCTGAATTGCCTCAATAAACAGTAGGTATACGTCCTAAACGAATAAGGAGTGTAATATGTTTTACTTTGCAACTGACCAAGCGAATAACACACTTTACTCCATATTTTTTGGGATTATGTTTTTATACAATCCAGGTATCCCCATTAAGATAATTTACCAAATATGTTGTCATGGGGGGGTCTGGGACATATTTTCTTAAACCTAATAAAAGAATAATGCTTTCGCCCCATTAGGGAAATTGAATGACACCCTCAACAGGGTTTTGTGTACACTGAAGATTCAATTCTGTTAAATAACTCGAGCAAAAAATCTCTGGTAAATGTATATTGCTGTTTTCATGGTGGTGGTTTTCATTAGCTCGTAATGAAATGAGATTAAGTATAAAAATAAATCCGTGTGGTTACGAATTCGTGTGGTGACGGAGTA
Organism: Schrankia costaestrigalis; assembly: GCA_905475405.1. Classification (NCBI taxonomy): domain Eukaryota; kingdom Metazoa; phylum Arthropoda; class Insecta; order Lepidoptera; family Erebidae; genus Schrankia; species Schrankia costaestrigalis. The sequence continues at coordinate 17,392,142 of FR997832.1, forward strand.
AGAATACAGTGTGTCACCACCCCATCTCATCCCACGGGTGTCGTAAAAACCGACTAAGGGACTACCGTGAATATTATCTTTACGAAATAAAAAAGAAAGAAAACTTGAAATTAAACCCTATACCAATCCGTCTGGCCAGCGTGGTATTAGTAAGCCAAGTAACCCTCCGTCACGGCAGGAGGCCCGTCCCTATAGTGGGACTGTAATGGGCCGTTATGACGAAGACTACAAAAACGCGAAAAAAAGGAAAAGCGACACTATGTTTTATTAGTTAGTTACCATCGGCAGTTTAACCCCTTGAAATAGCAATTGACATTATACACAGAAGAAGATCCCAACACGCTTACTTAATCAAAACTTCATTAAACTTAACCTTGTGACTTATTCACTTGTGTGTTAAAATTAGTTGGTAAAGCGAAACCTATCATGAAATACAATTAAAATGGTTTACCAAAGTTAACACTTGCAGGATTAATTTCAATGAATTTCATTGTTTGTTGTTTCATTGGCATAGTTAATTCCGTCGTCTTATGTTATAATACCTATTAATTAATTGAACACGTTAACATTTTACTATTGGGTATTACGAAATGTATGTTTATTTTATAGGTATATTGTTATTGGACCTGATGGAATCGCGTTTTTATTCTAAAACCGTTGCTTCAGGGTTTTATAGAATGTTAACATATTATATTACATATTTTTACTCGGTTGGCCTAGTGGTCATGGCGCTGGACGCGTATAGTCCAGAGACGCGGGTTCGAGTCCCGCATCGAGTACCAATTTCTTCCATTGTCTTTCTTCTTTTCGGATGTTAACATATATATAAAAAGAATGATGATAGAATGTTAAAAAGTAAAACAGAAGGAATCTGATCAAAGCGAAGTAGATGTAAGAAGCAAAGGTTAACCAAGTTTGTATTTTTTTTAACATTTAAAAGGCTGTCATTCAAAAGAGTTAATAACTATTATAATTATGATAAATGTTAATGTCTTGCACACGTACAATATACTTACTTTAAGATTAAATTCATGCGTAAAAAAGTATTTAAAACATTTACACAAAAACAAAAGAATTATTCTAAATTCAAACTACAAGAACACAACAAGAACACCTCACATTTACAAGTACAAAGTTCTTTAATTTCAACTCTTTCGTTTAAACTTTGATAAGCGACACCCTATTGTGTGTTTCTCTGCGAACAGTACCACAGCTTTGAATGTATATGTCGCAGGGAAATGAGGAAACCAGGGATTTCACGAAATCACTAGTGATATCACGAAATCCCGGTAAATGTCGAAATGCCTTGCACTTCGGCGGCCGCTACCGCGGCACGCTCGCTTCGCTCGCTCGCCTCGTGCATTATGGTCACAGTTCTAACCTAACCTAACCCACAGACGATAGAATTTTTGTGTTTTTTAACCTACAAACAAAAATATGAGCATTTCTTTTCTAGTACAAATGGGATTTCGTCATATCCCTAGGGATTTCGTGAAATCCCTGATTTCCTCATTTCCCTGCGACCTACTGTTTGTAGGTTAAAAAACACAAAAATTATTTCTTCTGTAGGTTAGGTTAGGTTAGAACTGTGGCCATAATGCAACAAATTTGCACAACCAAGGCATTTTCGACATTTACCGGGATTTCGTGAAATCACTGGTTTCCTCATTTCCATAACCGCAACGACCTCAAACGTAACAGCCATCTTAATCAACACAAATTATCAACAAACAGATCCGAAATAAGCATTCAAATAAAGTTTAACAAACGAAAAGGCAAGATTTTAACGCAATTATTAGCTAAGTAAAGTTTGAATTAAGTCGGAGGCTACTTATCGTCGACTCTTGGCACGAATCGTATTGTTTCTGAATATTAATCATGACACAACAGTTCTGCGGTGAAATTTGCTGTTCTGCAATGCTCACTGAGCAATTAGACTATAAATTACGTGTTTAAAAGTAATTTTAATTTAACAATTATTTTTCTGGAAATGAGTGGTCATTTGTATTCTTCGTGTGGTCACGGTATAAGAGTTGTTGTGTCACTCCCCCATTTAACTCATTGGTAAATTAAGCCTAATTTTAAGTTACTGTAATTATTTGACGACCTCTGTGGCGTAGTGGTTATATAACATGACTGCTACGCAGAGGTCTCGGGTTCGATTCCCGCTCAATGCAAATCTTTGTGTGCATGAACATGATTGGTTTGTATTGGTCTGAGTACAAGCGGTGCTTAGTTTGGGACTAGATGACGTTGTGTGAATGTATGAGAATTATTTATATTTATTTTATTATTTATTTAATTTATAGATGTAGCCTACTTTCGAGTCTCTCATATTGACAAAAGAGAATTTACTGAGACTGTATCTGAGTGTCATGCTTCAGTGTTCTAGAGAGTCGCGCTGATGATCCTGGCTTACAGAAGTCACTACTGTGACGTGGAAAAGAGTGTGGTGTAAGAATAATAAATAAATATTCACGGACATCTCTACACAGCGCCATCTGTTCCCAAAGTAAGCTAGGCTTAATCTGCTTGTGTTATGGGTAACAGTACAACGGATATTAATACTAATATACTCTTTTTTTTTGTAAATACCTACATATTATACATAAAAAGCACCCAGACCAATGCAAACAATCATGTTCATGCACACAAAGATTTGCATTGAGCGGGAATCGAACCCGAGACCTCTGGGTAGCAGTCAAGTTACGAGAATATAACCACTACACCACGGAGGTCGTCGAAGAAGGTTCCTCTTATGGACTTCCAGATACACAGAGCGCTGAATGCGAAAATAATTGCACATAAAATCAAACATGCCATCACATTAAAATGAAAATCTTAATGCTACTCGTAAAGTACACTTCTGCTGACACGATGGCCAACAGTCGTAATGTAAACATTAAATATGAAAACAGCAACAATGCATATACTTTCGTTGTAACTCAACCCGAACAAAAATTTAAATAAAATTTGTGTCCGAAAAAAAATGACAATGGCACTTATTTATATAAACATTTTTACAAAGTTCTTTTCTGCGGCAGGCAGGTTAACAAACATTAAACTGAACGTGGGTCCCTTCCGGCTATTACGTGGAACTTGGGATACAGGTAACTTGTAAAAGACTTGTTTTCTTTTTTTTTTAATAATTTTACAGATTAGAAAATATTAGAGAGATTTATTATTATCTCTCATTAAAATTTCACTGCTTGGGCATCCTCTGATTGAGAGAAACTTACTTTACTTTTATAATATACTTAACTCATCATAACTGTCCATTAATGCAGGGACAGGCCTCCTCCCGTGACGGAGGGATGCTTGGCCTACTAATACGCTGGCCACACGGATTGGTATAGGGTTTAATTACAAGTTTTCCTTCTTTCTATGAAAAGGTAATATGCACAGATCGTCCCTTAGTCGGTTTCTACGACACTCATGGGATGATAGATGACTATACTTAACTATGGCATACTAATACCACATTGATATAATATGAATTCGTAGAAGGTATAAGGTTTTTACGCTGCTTTGATTTTCGTAAAGATAGAAGCTTTCACCTTGTCGGCTTTTATAACAAACACGGAATGAGATATCGTTCTAGTTAATTTCACACGGAGATATTAACAAAAATCAATTTAAAGTACAAAGAAAACAGGTAGACTCAGATAATAATTTTTGGATTGCACAAGTAGTAAACATCGGCTGCAGCATAACAGTTAAATGGTATCATTTATACAAGGAAACAGGTAAGTTAATACTATAAGTATATATATATATCCTTATAAATGAACACAAAAGCTGTAATATTTTAACCCTGCTCATGCCACACTAGTATTACAACCACACACCTGCTTAAAATTGATTAACCGCTTGACAATAATTGCGCAGACTTGCAACAGTCCTAAGTAAACTAACTGTACTCAACTAAAGCTGAGTAAAAACACATTCACTATTTATAGTATTTATAACACAATGTTTGTGCACCTGTGTTGGCCCATGTTTGTACAAACATTGGCGATTTTTGAACACAATGCTTTTGTTTGTAAACGACCTTGTTGTTCGTGAAATGAATATGTAAGTAATTGTTTAATTGTTGTGTCGTTAAATGCGTGGTTCAAGGTGAAAATTTTGCTGAGTTGTAATTTGCAAAACAGGTTCGGAACTAGGAACGGATACTAGGGACCACGGACATGGCACTTAGTAATCTCTGCCTACCCCTGGCTACACCAGGCGTGAGTTAGTGTATGTATATTGTAATTCGGATTAACGTTTTATCATCATCATAATAGCCCATTAATGTCCTACTGCAGGGACTATACGGATAGTTGGCCTACTATGAGTAATGTCACGCTGGCCAGACGGATTGGTATAGAGTTTAATTTCAAGTTTTCATTCTTTTTATTTCGTAAAGATAATATTCTCGGATAGTCCCTTAGTCGGTTTTTACGTCACCCATGGGATGAGACGGGGTGGTGACATATTGTATTCTTACAACGTCACCACACAGGGACATTTTATATATAACATTCTATAATTTTCCTTATACGTTAACTGACTACATAAGAAATGAAGAAACAGGACAATTTAAACGATGCACGTTACTGGTACTTTTATTTGTTGAATTTAAACTCTAACCTTAGCTTACAATAATGCTACACCTTCTTATGATTATTAATAATTAATAAACACAAAAATCTAATTCGAACTAACAATTCAACAACTACTTCGCAACTATACAAACTTCACTTTGGCGATACAGAATAACATCCCATAATAAAACATCTACTTCGTACACCAAATTCACGTAGTAGTTAAACATTTATTTGATATTTCGTACAAAACGCCGAATTAACCCCGTCGATGTCTCAACTTGGATCTCTTCGGTACATAAAATACAAGTTAACTGCTTGTATTTTGCTTGTTACATTTTATTATTTGTTTTATTGCTTTCGAGCGCTTATTTTCATTCAATGTACGTCGGCGATGTTATGGTTAAGTTTGTAGAATGGAACAATTAATTTAAAAGGTGAGATTTCTATTCTTGTTGTATTTTCGGTTGGAGTATTTTTAGAAATTGCATAAGTTTCATCCTTCTTCTATCAAGTACAACCCTTAAAAGTTTGCAAAGGAGAAAGGTCAGGTTGGATTTTATTTTTATAGAGATAAATCTCTGAACTATAAATATTTATTGAATTAACAATGGTCATTATATATGTTACAGCCAAAGTAATAAATATGAATATTGTACATAATAACTAGCCATTATGTATAATGGCTACTCAATTTAGATAAAGTGATAAATGTCGCAGAATTAATCACATTAACTAGCCATTATATATGTTATAGTACTGGCAAAAATACAATATTAAGGCAAAAGTCAGAAACAGTTGGTTAGGTTAGGTTAGTATAGTGACCAAAGGACGCAAGAAAAATTTTTTTAAGTAAAACTAGAATAATATAGTATTACTATATTCTAGCACTCGCCGGCCGCTGCCGCGGCACGCTCGCTTCGCTCGCTCAGCTCGTGCGTCCTTTGGTCACTATGCTAACCTAACCTAACCAACTGTTTCTGACTTTTGCCTTAATATTGTATTTTTGCCATATATAATGGCTAGTTAATGTGATTAATTCTTTGACATTTATCACTTTATCAAAATTGAGTAGCCCTTATACATAATGGCTAGTTATTATGTATAATATTCATATTTATTACTTTGGCTGTAACATATACAACAATAAAAAATAATATTTTTTATTGTTGTATATTCAATTAAAGTTCATTTTATAGAATTGTGTTAAATACTAACCCCCTTTTCTAAACGTCTCTTAAATTTCAATCAATGTTTAGCCATATTTTTCTAAATGAAATCGTATGAATTTAAGTTCATCAATTGACTAAAATTTAATATGCGTTTATGAGTAAGAGGGTAAGAGCGAGCTACACTTTCTACGATTCTACGCCGTAGCATTTACGCTTGTGCACCATACGTAGGAGTGATGTTTCATTTATAATAAAATCATTATATTAAGTACTAGCTGACCCGTACCCACTTCGTTGGACGGCGAAAAAACGCGTCCGTTTTTTAAACATATTACTGCTTCACTCCTATTAATCATAGTGTGATACTATATAGCCTATGACACTCCCCGATAAATAGACTATTTAACACAGAATGAATTTTTCAAATCAGTTCATTAGATCCAGAGATTACCCCCTACAACGTAATAAACACACAAACACACAAACTTTACCTCTTTATAATATTAGTATAGATAATCAAATATAATCAGAAAAATTTAATTTCGCGATCATGTCCAAACTTAATTTGCTTAAGATTATGTATATTGTTAAAGGTCACTATGACGGGCAATTATCTAAATTATACTATCATTCACTGAGCTTGAAACTAGAAATAAAGATAACTTAAGTACTAAGTGGACATGTATTGTATTTCGACGACTAAGGGCCAGATTCAGAGACCGCTCTTTGACTTTACTTTAGCAAAGTCTAGTTATTATCTCTGAATTTGAAAAACATTAAAATAATCTTTCGCATGAAAAGTTTACTTTGGGAAGATTTACTTTGAAAGAAAGTAAAGTCACGACTCTGAATCTGGGCCTTATATCTCGTTTTTGTATCAAAGTCGAACTTTCCTTCAAAGTAAAGTCAAAGTGCGGTCTCTGAATCTGGCCCTAAGTTAAGATGGCGGAACACCGATGGATGAGGGAGACCGCACAAGATATTTGAAGGACATGTACAGCTTTGGGCGACCATTGGATATGATGATGGAAGTCGTGGCACATTTAATGTAGTACGTATGTGTGAGGACATGTTCTACGAGCATTGATTTATAAAAAACCGGGTTTTTTATAAATCAATGTCTACGAGGCCTGTCCTTGCATTAAGACATTTTAAGTTTCATAATAATGTACACACAGCAACTAATCAAGCTAGACACCTCTGTATCTCTCTCATGTACCTTAATACCTTGAAATAAGACACAATTTCAAATGAAAATGTTTAACTTGATGTGTTGCTGTGTGTACTCAAAGTTATCCTTTTCTAAAATGTTACAATATTGCCCTTATAAAATTTATTCTGTAAGAGAACGTAACATGTCCACGCTGTTTAGCATATGCTATACATGCAAGACGGTTATTGTTGGCCTTACACAAGGCTACAAGACACAGTTTTATTACAATTTAGCATATTGGATTTACTATAACAATGTTTGAACTTTACATACATTTTAAAACTCATATCATGTTGAAATATGTCTTGGATGTATTCTTTATAAGGCTAAAGGCTTAAACATATTATCATGTCAAGTATTAAATGTATATTATTGTTTTGTATCTTATTTCTTTACGTTTACGGGTCGTATCACAAATAACGTAACATAAACGGATCGGCGCCGTATCAACTCGAGCCGTTCATTATTATTTGTATGAAACTCCTTACTGCAACGCACACTAAGTAATCGGAATCGTATCGTAATCGGATTTTTGACGTTTGACACCGAGAAAAAAAGCGAGGCGATGCCGATCCGTTTACGATACGTTATATGTGCTACGACCCTAAATGTGCAATTCCTTATATAACGTATTGATCAAACAGATTGAACAATGGGTACTAGACAATTGATAAACATTATTTTTCATGTATATTTTTAAGTACTTACTTAATAGAAAACACCGAAACGTATAGGTACACACATTAATTATCATAAATAGCTAACACTTCAAGCATGGGTCTCCTTCAAATCACTGCAGGAGATCGTTGCTCTAGTTTAGCAACTTATTGTACTTTATAATCTCGTATGAGGTTACGTTCGAGTACGTAGAATCATACACTTTATAAACATTTAAAACTGCCTTCTCCCAATTAATTTCATCATCAACAGCCCATTAATGTCCCACTGCAGGGACGGGCCTCATCCCGGGACGGAGGAATACTTGGCCTACTAATACCACGCTGGCCAGACGGATTGGTATAGGGTTTGATTTCAAGTTTTCCTTCTTTTTAGGGTTCCGTACCAGTTTTGAAAAAACGGAACCCATAAAGGATCACTTTGTTGTCCGTCTGTCCGTCCATCCGTCTGTCTGTCAAGACCATTTATCTCAGGAACGCGTGGAGGTATCAAGTTGAAATTTTCACCAAATACTAAGGCTTGTTGCCTCTTAGTGCCGTAAAAAAAACAAACTGCTAATACAACGCAATCAAGAGATATAGCCGTTTTTGTCGCAAATTTAGAGGGGTAAAGGCAAAAACCTACAGGGTACTTACAGTCTACCTACAAACTTGAAATTTGGCATGAAGCAAGGTCTTATTGTACATGTAATGGGAAAATTCCGAAAACCTTAAATTTTTACTTCAATCATATTATATTTTGATTTCATTGAATTTTGGCGGGAAAGCTGAGTCACGTGACCTGTGACGTCATAGAATTTTGACAGATGAGTCGTGACGTCACAGAATTTTTGACAGATGTGTCGTGACGTCACAGAATTTTTGACATATGATTCGTGACGTCACAGAATTTTGGCGGAAAAAAATATTTTGACAGCTGAGCCGTGACGTTTTTGAATTTTTGACAGGTGAGTCGTGACGTCACAGAATTTTTGACATATGATTCGTGACGTCACAGAATTTTGGCGGGAAAATATATTTTGACAGCTGAACCGTGACGTTTTTGAATTTTTGACAGGTGAGTCGTGACGTCACAGAATTTTTGACAGATGATTTGTGACGTCATATTATTTTGGCGGGAAAATATTTGAGACCTCTGTCACTTTGACAGCTGTCACTTTTGACAGCTGTCAATTTTGACAGATAGGCGTGACGTCATAGAATTTTTGGCAGATGATTCGTGACGTCACAGAATTTTGGCGGGAAAATATATTTTGACAGCTAAGTCGTGACGTTATTGAATTTTTGACAGATGAGTCGTGACGTCACATAATTTTTGACAAATTAGTTTTGACGTCATAGTATTTTGGCGGGAAAATATTTATTGACAGCTTAGTCGTGCCGTCATTGAATTTTGGCGGGAAAAATAGTATTTAAACAGCTGAATCCTGACGTTATCACAATTTGGCGGGAAAATAAATAGGTTTGTACGGAACCCTCGGTGCGCGAGTCAGACTCGCACTTTACCGATTTTATTTATTATGTAAAGATAATATTCACGGATAGTCCTTTAGTCGGTTTTTACGACACTCGGACACCATACGGAGAGACCAAATTAATTTAGACGCACACTAAAACCATTAACTTCAATTATCAAATACACAGTCTCGATTTCCAGTGACCAAACACTCAAACAATACACAAAGCATTATAAGTACGTACAAATATGTTTATCCACACAAATGTAAGGTAACTAAAATAGTCATACCTGCCACTGTTTAACTTCAAATTGGCAAATTTTCAAACTCAAACACCATTTACCCTTGTATTGTTGGAAAATAATACTGTGTTGTTTACTCTATGTGCTTGAAAATAAAGGGAATGTTGTAGAGGGTAATATTTACAGTTATACAAATGTAATGGAATGTTGTAGAGGGTAATATTTACAGTTATACAAATGTACTAATCTCTGCCTAGCCTATAGTGATAAGGCGTGAGTTTATGTATATGTTTGTAAAAACATAGTGTTCATTGCATCTTTGATGTATTTAAAGTGTGACTGCTTTTAAGGCGTAGTGATGGTCTATGGGGGCATCTAAAAGGTTTTGGGATCGATCAAAGCAATTTTATACGTGCTTTAACAACGATGTCTAAATTAGCTTTTTCCCGCGGCTTCGCTCGTAGCACTGTAGGTACCTTTCCTGGACTATCTCCACTTATAAAAATCACGTCAATTCGTCGCTCCGTTTTGCCGTGAATGAAAGACAAACAGACACACTTTCCCACATAAAATATTTGTATGGATTAGTCTGTGTGTATTCTATGTAGGTTTTCATTAAAAAAACATGTGTTTAAAGGAGTATATGTTTTACAAACTTTTGATTTTTTTTTTAAATGAATTGGTTAGGAAAATAAATTATTATTTACATTTTTCACATTTCATTGCTATACCTTTCATTACGAGTAAAAAATAATTTATATTTTTATAAACATTTTGAGAGCTTGGCGTAATAGGTATGTAATGCATATTATATTTACGTATACTTATTTGAACATACGATAATAAAATTACTTGTATCAGTATGTAACAGTTCCCAGGTAATTTCTACCAAAAACAGAGTATCTTTCATAAACATCGTAAGTTATGCTGAGAGCTTATAAATTGAATTATTTTTCTCTCGGTATTCAAGTGCAGGGTTGTCACTATTTATATTAATTGCTTAACAAATATATAAAAAATAATTTATTTGTTTTTTGGTGGATAGAGAACACAACCACCACACTTTGATACCGAGGTGGTCGTAAAAGGCGACTAAGAGAAAACTACTAAATACACATCTCTCTACCTCTTTGCTATCTATTACCATGTAATCATGGTTATTCATTTTTTTTACAATAATTTTCTAATTCTATCTCTTTTTCAAGCAAAGGGATAATTTACAAAAATCAAAAGTTGTAGCATAATATTGCACATAAATGTTTTTTTTTAAATTAAATTATTTTTTATTAATGCAATTATAAAAGTGACAACCCTATATGACAAAGTCTGGTCTCTGAAGCACGTCCGTTGTCCGGATTTATTAATGCAGCCACCTCATTATTAGCAATGAATATGAATTAGCCCAGGAATGCTATCTACCAATACCTTTGTAAGATATAAAAAAGACGTTTGTTTTTTTTTGCTTGTTTTTTGTTGTACAAAACTATTTAATAAACAAGACAAGAATGTTTATACTTTAATTAAGACAGACTTTTTTTTAGTTTTTTTTTACCTACTATTTTGAAATTCGTTTATTGGAAGTTGTAGGATGTTGTTATTTAAATGAGTAGTACAGTCAGCATCATAAAGATTGCAGCTGTTAAAATCCTCAAAACAATATCAGTAAAAATTTATATTTACACACATCAAAAAAGTCTAAGCAACATGCATGATATTACAAATTTACCATTTATATTAATTTATTTTACCATTTATTTTAATTATAACGTTGTATTTTATTTTTAAAATAATATTTTTAGGGTTCTATGATGTAAAAATAACAGCTGTTTTCTTTATAAGTTCTTTTAATAACAGAAATTAACAATATTAGAATATACAGGTACATAAGAAACTAAACTTTTTTTTTACAAATTGAAATTTCTTAAGAAAATGAATTTATTGTGAAAGAATAGGACAATTTAATACAAAGTATGGCCTCCTCTGCTATTCAGAACTTGTCGGCAACGATTATTCATTGAATTAATGAGACTGTTTATGTCATCTTGCGGTATTCGCTCCCAATGGAATTGTAGCAAATCCTTCAGCTGTTGGGTTGTTGTCACTCCGTCCAAGTCCTTCAAAACACGTCTCTGGAGCATGTCCCATGCGTGCTCGATGGGGTTGAGGTCTGGCGATTGTGCAGGCCAGGGCAATACCTGGATGTTCTCCGTTGCCAAGTATTCACTGGTTCGCCGAGCTGTATGTGAACGCGCATTGTCATGCATTAACGTAAAATCGGAGCCAAAGGTTTGTGCAAATGGATGGACATAAGGTCTGAGAATATCCTCAACGTAATTTTCAGCGTTCATGTTTCCATTTACAAAAACGAGCTCAGTTCGCCTGTTCTTCATAATACCCGCCCATACCATAACTGTTGAGCCGCTGTATGGATGAACTTCCTGAACGCACCTGAGTCTTTCAGTATTTCCGGGTCGACGGTACACTCGCACCCTTCTTGTATCAGGCCTAAACCCGAATCGCGACTCATCGGAAAACATAATTTTATCCCATTGTTCCTGGGTCCATGTTATGCGTTCTCTACACCATTCATTTCGACGAGCGCGATTCCCGTGACGTATCGGTGGGCACCTGATAGGGCGTCGAGCTCGTAGGCCGTACTCATGCAGTCGATTTCGCACAGTTTGGGGACTTACATCAACACCACTTGAATTTTGTAGCCTCAAACTTATCTCTCGAGCGGTTAACATCGGCTGGCGTCTTGCAGTCAGTTGTATGTACCGGTCTTGCCGAGTGGTTGTACTCCTTTTACGGCCTGGATGCTGTTCAGCGGGTTCCCCTGTATTATTGTAGCGCTGCCAAAGACGACAAATAACACTTCTATGAATACCAAAATGTCGAGATACCTGAGATTGATTACTTCCCGCTTGCAACATCCCTACAGCTCTTTGCATTTCATCTGCCGTCAAATGACGTCGCTCCATGACGTAAAGAATATCTAACAATTCAATTTTGTCGCCAACTGTATTTAAATGGTTGGTAAAATTATAAAATCAAGACTAAAACGTAGCAATTAACATGCACTCAAATTCAAACAAATTCGCAGTCATTTGAATTTTATGAAAAAAAACAAAACATAATCGAATTTTTTTTTTTACAGCCAGCCTGTATGTCATCAATAACAAGAAAGTTTACTTACCTATACACTTTGAGTGAGTAAATACTTAGAAATTAATTAATATAAATGGTAAATTTGTAATATCATGCATGTTGCTTAGACTTTTTTGATGTGTGTATTTCAGCAAACAATTAGTCATTTTAATTGAAGCAGCTAAAGCGCCAAAAGTAACTCAGCAGACACTGCAAATTTATTTAAGCATGTAGTTGTTCAATTAGTTCATCACATCCAATAAATCAAATATCACCGCATCCAATGTAGTAATATATCTACGCAGTCAAGGTGTTCAAAATGATGTCCACAGAGTAAAAGTAATATTAAAGTAACATATTGTAAGATTATGTCATTTGATAATATGACGTATGGTGATAACAAAACTCTCTAATGTTAGAGAAGGTTATCAAAGATGAAAATGCATTTTTTTTTTACAAGAATATTAATAAAAACTCATTGATAAATATTAAGATATTGTTTTTAAAATACTATTTTGGCATGTAAGTTTTCTTTCGTTCGTTTTTAAGGAATAAGTGTCGCAGGTGGTTTAGTAGATCCAGAGATTACCCCCTACAACGTCACAAACACACAAACTTTACCTATTTATAATATAAGTTTAGAAGATTTGTAAACTAAAAATAAATAGACATGCAAACGTATTTAATTACACATATTATTATTTCATATTTGTTTTACAAGTATTCGAATACCAAGTAACACAACATTTCGAGGGCAAATAAATAACCCTATTACATCTCATAGCCGTCAATCGTCTTCAATAGAATCGGGAAGAAATTCGGTTATTCTTAGGGAATATTGGCAAATACCAAATCAAATTTGACACAGTACGAAGATCTTTACGGGAACATATTTTGTTGTCGGCTTATTTCCAACTTATGAACATTGAGTATTGTGTATCTACTATTGTCAAAATATTATAGGGAATAAAATTTGTGGCTAAGTTTTGGTATTTCTTTTGTATCTCAGTTTCCATGTAACACTTACTAACATGCATAGTACTATAATTATAATATAACGTAAAGACCAATATTTCCAACAGAAATAAAGTTAATGAAAGAATACTTTTTTCGTTATCTAATTAGGTCTTGATTTGATAAGACGTTGGCCCATCATTAACATGATAAAGGCTTATTCTAACTTACTTACTTAATGACGTCAATATGAATATATGTAACTGTTCACTGCTGCAGAGGGACTCTTGAAGTCATTTAAAACTCTCGTATGAATTTAATGTCATTTTAATTAAGTAATGTGTAAAATATTTAACTTACCTATTTACTTAAGCTATTGACGATACTAGAATCAGGCCTTATATTACGGAAGTACATGATTTATTTAATGATTAATATATTGAGTTATAACTTTTAGTAAGAAGAATCTTTCTTAAATTATTCACAAATGTAGGTAACGTAATTTGAAAGACCGCAAGAAACTTTACTTTTACCATACCATTACCACCTGACTTAACTCAAATATTGAGTTTGCTGAAGTACGTTTTAAAAGTGGATTCCATAAGAGCGTAAGTATATATTATATTGGATTATATTTTACCAAATGTTTTAAATTCCTCCAAATTACAAAATGAGAACCGTTTAATTTGGTTTTGTTGTTTTTTAACTTTATTTACCAGATAATCTAAATCAGAAGGAAAAAATAAGAGTTTACATCTTAAATTTAAGACAATTTTTAATTCAAGACAAGGTATAATTTGTAATATATTTTAATTTATTTTGTAACTGTAAGCAATTTGTAAAATTTTGCATCCCTACCTAGGTAAAATATTGCAAAACTATATGTTTTTAATATCTATAATGTCTTTTATACCTATATTTGCGAAATAAATATTCTATTATTTTCTATTCTATTCTACTTTTTTCACCTTGTATTTAAAATATCTATACCAAATGTATAATAGCAACATTGAACAAAACTCTGATAGATATACATACCACTACATTTTTCTCTGAATAAATTGGTAGTATTGAATAAAATAAATATTAATTGAATATCTGATTCAGTTTGCGCGCTTGCATCATTCATAGAGTTCAATAAAGCATCGACGTTCGATATGTAAGTAGGAGTGAAATGAGACTTCCTCATACATTTCAATACTTGCCATTTTCTTTCTAACATCCGTATTTGAATGCTGTTGTTGTGTAACTTTTGCGAAATATTTATGTCACCATTTTTCGTGGGGCGCAAGAATACAAAATGTTACCTTTCATTTATGACGACTTCTGTGGCGTAGTGGTTATACACGGTGTCCCAATACTCGACGTTAACCCGAAACCAGATGATAAAGCAAGTCATGCTGGTTATCAGAAAAATAAAAAATAAAAAAATTAAAAAAAAATTCAAATAATATAAATTATTAAACCAGATGTTATCAGAAAAATAAAAAAAAATATAATAATATAAATTATTAATAATTTAAATTTATTTAATTTTTTTTTGTAAAGAATGAAGTCTTATTGTTATGAACGCTAGAATAGCTGGTTTTATTTTTTTTATTAAAGTATAGAGAGGCATTATTCAGGGTTGACCAGCAAAAACAAAAATTTCAAATGCCTATAACAACTGCAACTTAGAATTTTTTTTTTATTTTTCTGATAACCAGCGTGACTTGCTTTATCACCTGGTTTCGGGTTAACGTCGAGTTTTGGGACACCCTGTATAACATGACTGCTACGCAGAGGTCTCGGGTACGATTCCCGCTCAATGCAAATCTTTGTGTGCATGAACATGATTGCTTGCAATGGTCTGGGTGTTTTCACAAGCTCTGCATAGTTTGTTACTAGATCGCGTTTGTGAATGTGTGAAGAATATTTATTTTAAATAAAATAGTATTTTAGTTATTTTTTACTTCAAAGATTGTTTTATTTGTAAAGAATACAAATGTTAAATTGAAAACAAAACGTAATAACTATTGTATGAGAAGCCGTGTGACAGTAACGAGCTTCCGCAGTGTGCCTGAAGCGCAGGAAACTAGTCGAATACTGCTGCACTCGTGTTCATTTGTAAATATAAAAGACATTTTGTTTTAAATAAAACAATAGTATTTCAGTTATTTATTGTTCTTGTAGCTAATACATTTATTACAAAGATTTTTTCTTTCAGATAAATAATTTTCAAGTTATAGAACCGTCTGCCTATTATATCACTTTTCGATTTCTAACTCGAAACTCGAAACATGATTGTTTGCATTGTTCTGAGTGTTTAAATGTATAATATGTATGTATTTACAAAAAAAAAGTATTTAAGTACTTATGTTTATCCGTTGTCTAGTACATAGTCAAGCTCGCCTAGTTTTCCCAAGATGGCGTTGTGTGAATGTGTGAGGATTATTTATTTATTTATTCAACCTCAAAAACAAGAAACATAATTTATTTTACTACTTACTTCTATGTTATTTTCCTACACTAATTTATATAGACAGCATGATCTAGACCATGTTTCCTTCATTGGGGGAAATCCGACCTTACACTGGTATTTTTAATGGCTACCATATTACCATCAGTATTATTCGAGAGGTCTATTTACATAATTTGAATCCTGTAAAACTAAAATTTTCAATATTCTATTGGGTATATGTAGTTTTGGAGCGTTGTTACCCAATAACCTAATTTCAATTTAATTTAATAAAAAATATGTTTTACAGCTGTTTAATGGATTATATTCCGTCAAGTTCGAGCCATCGCTGTATTTACTCATAACTAGCTGACCCGTGCCCACTCCGTTGAGCGGGGAATTTTTTTTAAACATTATCTCATTACTGCTCTACTCCTTTTAGTCATAGCATGATATTATATATCCTATGACACTCCCCGATAAATAGACTATTCAACACAGAAAGAATTTTTAAAATCCGTTCATTAGATCCAGAGATTAACCCCTACAACGTCACAAGCTCACAAAGTTTACCTCTTTATAATACATATTAAGATATGATATAATAGATAATGTAAAACGTCTAAAAGCATAAACTGAATCACGAACCCATTGCTGCGTAAATCGGCCAATCCATAAGTAACTTCTTAATAAATACCTCAATTACCTGAATGTTAGAATCCTAATAAAAGCAGGAAATAGAACCAATTTAACCTACAAATAACTTACCAAGGACTGTTAACCCTTAAGTATTGGGTACGAACATTTACAAAAGCATTAGGAGACGTAAAAGGTACCACAGACATTTTTATGTAAAATCGAATGTTGTTAGGCGTGATATCGGAACTAGTAAAACTCGTGAACTGACTGATCTTAAACGATTAAGAAGTGATGTTTACAGGTCGTATCTACAAGATAAAAGTGAAGGATAAGTGAGGTGATCCGTGATTCTAGTGTACGAACCATATAGCTAATAAAAATATGTACTTTAACTAATACTTTTCTCTCCGTATGGTGACGGAGTAAGAATACAATACGTCACCACCCCATCTCATCCCATGGGTGTCGTAAAAACCGACTAAGGGACTATCCGTGAATATTATCTTTACGAAATAAAAAGAAGAAAAACTTGAAATTAAACCTTATACCAATCCGTCTGGCCAACGTGGTATTAGTAGGCCAAGTATCCCTCCGTCACGGGAGGAGGCCCGTCGCTGCAGAGGGACATTAATGAGCTGTTATGGTTATGATGAACCATTACTTTATATTATCCCACATCTACTATATTATGCTTTTGCAATCAGTCAATCTGCCACTCTTCTTTTCTATATCACTATGTAACTGTTTAAAGAAGTGTTTGAAATGTAATTACTTAATAACTTACTAATCTTTTTTTAGTTTTATAAAGTAAAAAAAAATAGGTAGTATAATTATATTCTGTAATTCAATTACATAACACCTACCTAACACTTTACTTAAATAACACACCTCCTGCTTATAGAGAAATGATAGGTAGTTAAATTAATCATACTGAACGGATTTTGATAATCTGTTTGCCAGGATCGTGACAGGTGGCGTTCTGTCGTCTCTGCCTACCCCGGCCGGGATAAGGCGTGAGTTAATGTATGTTATAGTTATACATTATGTTATCAAAGCCAGATATAGACTTCTAAAAACTTTCCATTCATTTTAAACACACACATTCCCCAGAAATGTTAATAATAATTACCATTTCTGGAAACACAATCTAAGAAATCTAATTACTCTGGTTGACATAAGCACGTTCAAATTAAACTCTGGAATTCAAAATTCTGATAAAAGTAAACATAGAAGAAAATAGACGCCCGCATTGAACTGAGAATAGGAATTTAGCAAATTAATTATGTTTGTACGCTTACCCCCTTACTCATAAACGCCTTTTAAATTTTAGTCAATTGATTAATTAGCTCTTACGTTGTTTAGTATAAGCCTTTGTTTAGTATAAGGGTTAATGTATACCTACCTACCGTAATTTAAGCAAAATATAAAAACAATTCAGTTTTACTTAATGGCACAGAAGTCCATACATACCTATGCTCAACACAGACATGCAAAATTACATTTCATCATCATCATAATAGTCCATTGATGTCCCACTGCAGGGACGGGCCTCCTCCCGTGACGGAGGGATACTTGACCTACTAATACTACGCTGGCCAAATGGATTGGTATAGGGTTTAATTCCAAGTTTTCCTTCTTTTTATTACGTAAAGATAATATTCACGGATAATCCCTTAGTCGGTTTTTACGACACCAATGGGATGAGATGGGGTGGTGACATTTTGTATTATTACTCCATCACCACACGGATTATCAGTTTTACTTAATGGCAAACAAGTCCATACCTATTCTCAACGGGTCTAGTTTATAATATCGACAGGCACTACATCGATGGTCGCTACATCGCAAACGCTCCATCGAAGGGTTACTGTATCGACAGTACCCTAAATCGATGGTACGCTACATCGACAATACCCAAAATCGACGGTATGCTAACTTCTAAACGTTTGATTTAAAACATTCTAATTATAATTATTATAATTAGAATGTTTTAAATCAATCGTTTTTGTTATTGTTAATTTTAGAAGTTTAAAAAAAAAACTATAAATCAATGTTACTTATACGAATATTATATGTTTATTTCACCAGTACTAAGTACGTACATTAAAATCAAGCAATTTACAGATTCAACAAATTGTAATTAAATATTTTTTTTTAAAAAAGTCCTGTGTTTTTTATTTAATTCTGGCTTGAGTAGTTCAAAAATTTCGTAGAATAATAAAAATAACAATATTCCTACCTAATTTTAATAAATCGTAGAAAAATAAAAAAAATTAATAAATAAAATGCCTTAGAGTAATAAAAAATAATGAAACCTGGCTAGGGTTGGTTAGTCGATGCAGCGTGCCATCGATTTGGTGCACTGTCGATGTAGCGACCATCGATGTAGTGTACTGTCATTGTAGCGTACCGTCGATTTTGGGTACTGTCGATGTAGCGTACCATCGATTTTGGGTACTGTCGATGTAGCGTACCATCGATTTTGGGTACTGTCGATACAGTAACCCTTCGATGGAGCGTTTGCGATGTAGCGACCATCGATGTAGTGCCTGTCGATATTATAAACTAGACCCATTCTCAACACAGACATGCAAAACATTTAAACCTCAAAAAAATCTAATTTAACGGCTAATGAACCAACTAAAAACGAAAAACAAAACGAAATAAACCTTTTTAAAGGGATGTATCGTAAGTATTATTTTTGTTAGAAAGGTTTAGTGATGAAACCCAAACGTGACCAATGATAGTAGTACCTCTTTACTTATTGCTACTTTAGTTAGTTCACGTTTTACGTTATTACTCGCTTTTGGGGGTTTCCCTCGATGTTTTCCTTATCCATTACATGTTATACTAGTGCGTAAGGAAAAAGTAAAGGTATGTAGGAACTCATTAACTTTGAGGATTTGGAAGCTTCAGTAGTATATTGGTGGGAGTATTGAATTTACTTTCATAAGCCGTTGACTGTCAAAATAAGTAATAGTATAGGTTATCTATTTTGTAGAAATAATTATATTTGTGGTTACAGTAAAGCTATCAAGTAATTAAGTTTTTGAGAGCATAATTCTTTTTTGTCATAAATCTTGAGAATTAATGCAACATTTATTTATTCTCTCATTTTTTTACCTGGTGTTGCTGGTTTTTTATCTGCTCTGGGTATCCATGAGCGGCGGTGATCACTTACTATCAGGTGACCTGATGGCTCGTTTACCTCCCATTATATTAAAAAAAATATTTATGCAGTATACACATACTTAGTCAACAAATAAAAAAATATTCATTTTGGACATATAATACCAATTTTAATAAGTCGAAAGGTATATAAACATAATCATAATAATCATTACAGTTGAGGAGGTCTTCCATTGACTTATATGATGGTGATGATGATTATATTGACTATGATCTTAGAACCTCTCTTAATAGCCTTACATAAAACCCACTGGATGTGATGGGTTATTCGTCAGTCACCTTAAAACAATAATAAAAAACCTAATACGAGGAAAATAATGACTTAATTAAGAGGTTAAATATGACCACTAAATATACTTACATCAAGTTGTTACATATTTTTAACGTGACACATACCTACATTACACGCTGTTGCAAGAGTAAATTGAACCCTTTGAAAGCTCTCATTTTCTCGGAAACCAGTGCAATTAATATTGCTTTACGTCATAGTTATATATTTTGTATTATAACCAATATACTCGTAGCACAAATAGAATTTTATATCATAATTAGCTGATGCCCGCGGCTTCACCTAAATCTACAACCTAAACTACCTATATTCCAAATTTCATCAAAATCCATACAGTAGTTTTTCCGTGAAAGAGTTACATTATCCATCCATCCATCCTCACAAACTTTCGCCTTTATAATAAGTATTAGTAGGATTCCTTAGTAAGTAGACGGATCGCTTTGCGTTATTAATCTAAAAGCGGACGTTTCATTAAAATTGCATCAATAAAAGGCATTTTATCATATTATATTTATAATTAGTATCCCTCCGTTATGGAAGGAGGCCCGTCCCTGCTGTGGGACATTAACGGGCTGTTATGATGATGATAATATTTATGACTTATAATTTAAAAAGTAAGAATATTATTGATAAAATAAAAGATGGAAAAGTTCCCATAAAACCATATAGCAATCCGATTGCATTGTATGGTATTAATAGTTTAAGTTTTCCTCCGTCACTGCAGGAGGCCCCCTGCAGCGGCACATTAAAGAGCTATTCTTAACACAATAATCGGTTCTTTTACTTCTTACGAAATAAAATAGGAACGACAGTCCAGGTTCTTAAAGATCTTTAAAATAAGAGTACTTTAATGTCGTGTACTAAAAACATTATTGACGTTAAAATCATTGGGATTTTAGGCCAACAGTTATTCTGACGTTGGCATGTGCTAAGGAAACCACCGGTTTTTACGACACCCATGTGATGAGATGGGGTGGTGACATATTGTATTGTTACTCCTTCACCATAAAAGAAGGAAAACTTGAAATTAAACACTATACCAATTCGCCTGACCTTTCCGTCACGGGAGGAGGCCCCTCCCTGCAGTGGGACATTAATGGGCTGTTATGATGATAAAAATAGGCGAACCTTATTTATTAATAGGCAAATTACTTACTAGTAATTTTCTAAACTGCTGTGTTTTTTTAAAATAATAAGTGCCATGTTAGGGTATCTGCTGAAAACTTCTTTCATTAATACTATACAACACACAATAAATACAATAAATTAATTCACCGTAACAAAATATAACGATTGGTTACCTATTTTAATCCCGAATTTTAATATTCCGAATATCAAAATCCAGAAAACATTTGCACTTTTCGTCATTATCCCATTTTTTAAAATTTTGAAGTATTATTTGCCATATAATCGCAACTCCGAATTTCATTTGCCCATTTATTTATTTGTACGACGTTTTAAAATCCAGATGAATGAGTTCCAGATATAAAAATCTAAATGCACGAAATCCAGAGGACCGTAATCCATATGCACTAAAGCCAAATTTTTAAAACACAATTTATTGAAATACCTTTATTGAAATCCAGACAAACAATATCCAAATTTTTAAAATCAAGATTTTTGAAATTCAAATAAACGATATCCAGATAAACTAAATCCTTTTATCTTTTACTAATATTATAAACTTAACCTATTTAATTGCAACCTAAACTAACCTACTAAGTCGAATTTGACAATAAAAATCTATGAGTAATGGGCAAGTAAAACAATAGCTAGTCGGTTCTGGCACTCGCCGGCCGCTGCCGCGGCACGCTCGCTTCGCTCCCTCGGCTCGTGCGAAGGGTCACAGTTCTAACCTAACCTAACCAAATGAGTCGAATTTGACAATTAAACCTATATGTAATGGGTAACTTAAACAATAGTCGGTTCGCAGTTCTAATCTAATCTAGGTCACATAAAATAATATTATGTATTGCAATAATTTAGCTGAAACACGATTGTATGGACACCAAATAAAAAGTTTATGAAAATCTGGCAAAAATTATTTTGGAATATGATTATATGGGAACCAAATAAAAAGGTTATGAAAATTTGGTAATAGTTTATCTGGAAAGTGGTACGATGGGAACCAAATAAAGTATTCTGAGAATCTGGTATAGCTAAATCTGGATTATAATAATATGGGAAACAAAAAAATACTATTTGAAAATTTGGTTTTAGTGCATCTGGAAATCGATTCATCTGGGAAATTAAAAAAGGAATTTTAAAAAGTTGTCATTCATTACATCTGTCTTTTAAAAGTTCTACCAACTGTTTTCTGGGTTTTAAGATTCGGGTAACAGAAATTCGAGGTTTCAATAGGTTACCATAACGATTGTATCAAAAATATTTTTTTAAAGTAACTAAACGTTTGTAACAATACGAATTATCTCATCATAACGAATAATCTATTTCATTTCGGATAAATATAACTCCATTCAATACACAGTTTTTATTATTATCTATCCCATTTAGAACACAAATTATTATGATTGTTTATCACGCAAAACAGTAATCAATTCAAAACTTTGTTACTTTATTTCAATGAAATAATCCCTTAAACTTCTCCTAACATAATGATTGACCTGCCGGACTGACGTCATACCAGTCTTAGGGTTATCACAAAACGGGCATACCTATTACCGGATTTTTTATAACTTACAAAAAAAACTCAAAATAACTTACACTTACGATAAAAATTTTCGTGAACTGAAATAAGGATTTTAAGTTTAGGATTTTAACTACATTGTTTACTACCTACTCATTTTTAAGTAGGTAGTAAACAATGTAGTATTTTATAAAGTCTTGAAAATCGAAATAAAAGCTAATTTTCATTACAGCAAAAACTAACCATTTTCCTTTGAATTATATATTCTCCAGCATTATAAGTAGTAGCCTTGTACGTTCAACATCTTAAATGGAGCCGGCAAGAAATTATTTGACGACCAGTATCTTTTAAATTTTATTTATAGACTCTGGACAACAAATATTCCCGGGGCTAAAAAGTCAAAATAAATCACATACTCTCCTGTGTGGGTCAAGGCCAGTGACAGAGGGGACTTGGCCAAATACCTATTGTTTATTAATTTGCTAAATTACACTTCATTAGCACGAGACAATTAGTAGAAATTTAAAAAAGCTGGCATGTGAGACATGGAATCAATTTTCATATATCCTATCATATGACAAAATTACCGCACACATTTTATCCTTATACTGATAAAATTACCTACTAACGATTATCTGAACCGTGCCCACTTCGTTGGGCGGCAAAAAAAAGCGTCCCTTTTTGAAACATATTTCATTATTGCTCCACTCCTATTAGTCATAGCGTGATACTATTAGCCTATGACACTCTCCGATAAATGGACTATTCAACACAGAAATAATTTTTAAAATCGGTTTATTAGATCCATAGATTACCCCCTACAACGTCACAAACACACAAACTTTACCTCTTTATAATATTATTATAAATAAATTGCCAGTAAAACAATTATCTTCGTACCAACCCTATTGGATGTTGATTGAACCAATATTGCCATCTAAAATTAATATTTTGCACCCAACTGTCTACGTCTAGTTTCAGAAATTATTAACTAACTTCATAATCTGTTAAACTTGAGATAATAGGGTCAGCTCTATCAAATTAATCCAGTACATAGAGTTTTAAATGCAAAATTTTATTTATGTTTTTAATTATCGACACATTGTTTTATAAAATAAATAAATAAATTAAATTAAATAAAATATCTTTATTTCAGACTTAAGTTTGTTCATAATTAACTTTAACTTTGTGATTAGTATTTTAGCAACAATTTGTATTCTTAATGTCTAAGTTAGTATTGTTAGTTATAATCTTTGTTGTAATTAATTAAAATGTAATTGATAATCTATAATACATTGTAGATAAAATAGGAATAATGTACAATATATTACTATACATTATTACCATTTTCCTATTTTCTTAAGCCTATAACTATTTCCACCCAGTGCTTCTGGATGGGACAATCCGGTCTATTAGCAATCATTTTCAGAATGCTGTTACGACTGCTGCGCAAGCGTTGCAATAGAGACGCCGCTTTTTTACGCATGATGGCATGAAAGCCATCAGTGCTGGCGGCAGCAAACATGCGCGACGCACTACAACGTGGCAGTCGCAACAGCATCCTAAAAGCGTTGTTATACTGCACGCGCAAGACGTTGTAGGATCGGCTTGTGTAGCGTGTGCATTACCCCAGCAGAATCTTGTCGAAATTTGTAATTTTTTTTTATCAGATTTTTAGATTTCTAGCTCCTGTAAATGTCTGTGTAGTTTTTGGAATTAGTTCAGTCCTAATTTTAAAGATATTTGACAAAAACAGATTCTGCTGCGGTAACGTTACCGCAGCAGAATCTTTTTTGAAATAATGGGATTATTGAAAAAATCTTTAGGTACATTTTTAGATCGCTGGACGAAGTAAATGTTTCGATATAATTTGAATTTTTACGTTTCATGGTTTCGGAGATATTCAAGATGCTGCTGGCGTAACGTTTGCGTGTTTGCTGGATCTCCGAAACGGTACAGCGTAATTTCCTAATTTTTTATACAGAGCTTCGTCTTAATTAGTCTGAATTAGTTCACGAATAAAAAAGTAATAATAATGCACCGTTTGCAAGTTATTTTAAATTATATAAATACCCCTTTTTGGGCCCTTACTCCTAAGATATGTACTCTGGAGACTTGTTTAAAACGTCATTTTATAGTTTATAGTTAGTTACAGGTCTGTGTGAAGTTTCATTAGTGTACAGTAAGTAATTAAAAAGTTATCACACAATTTAGTTCATTTTGGCCAGCGATGTGCAACGGGTTAATTTAACTGCCTATTAATTGAGTTTCGTATCGATTTACTTGCTGAATTCTGTATAAACAATTAGACTTTTGTGTCAACTTTATACCATGAAATTTTGAGCGTAATCCACTCAATAATTACAGAGATAAGCGAAAAAGAGTCATTACGTTATGCATGCAATAATGTCGGTACAGACGCGTACACAATTAATTTTAATGGCGCTAGTGAGCTGCGTTAACGCTCTTGAAACTAAATTAAATTTGTTTAAAATAAAAAAGCCGTTTTTGTTTTAAATGCATTACTTCGCTAATTTAAAAGCATCATAAGTGTTGATAGTGTGTTATACAAATATTTTATTGTTGTCAACACTTTAAATGTTATTAAATTTGCATTTAAAATTAAAACTGCCTTTTTTGTTTTAAATGCAATATCTAGCTAATTTAAAAGCATCCAAAGTGCTGACAGTGCGTTACACAAATAAGTACTTACTTTATTATCTTGTGTAAATACTGAGTTGATTTTTTTTCAATTGGCAGCGCCATTGTGCCGCGTAAACGCTTTTGAACGATTGCCGTAATGCATGTTATACACAAAGTAAATACATACTCATAAAAAAATTCTCTTAACATAGAAATCCTTTACAAAAAATATGATATCTTGGCTATCATAGAATTTCAACCCCCCCTTAGCTCAGAAGGGATAGGGCATTATAAAGCTCATTGCTTTAGATCCCTAAACGAAAAATACCAATGTTACGATGACCTGAATCGTAAAATTCAAAAAAGTAATACTTATTTAGTACCACATGCACTAATTTATACATTAAAAAATGTATATGTGCCGATAAACTGCTGCGCAGTTTGGCATTTTTAGAAATTAAGAAACAGTGTAGTAAAACTGAATAAACAATAAAAATACAAAATACAAATAGTATAAATTAGTCCATGTGGTACTAAATAAGTATTACTTTTTTTAGTTTTATACATAATTTAAATAAGTATTTATTATTTAATTATTTTTTAGATAAGTATTACCTTAATTTGATTATATTTGATTTATAAAGATTTAGTTAAGAACATTTTCCATTAGTGATCCTATTTGTGATTTATTTTTGTTTTTTAATTGGCCGCGCAGTGTAAAACATTTATTTTACTTACAGAACTATTTTATGTGCTTATTGAATTTACTGTGTTTTTTTTAGGCCAAAGTGTAAGACAGTAAATAGGTATTATAAAATAACTCTGTGCGATAATTGATTTTTCATTTGTTTTTTTTGAAAAAAAAAATTGTAAACAATGTTGACTGATAAAATTATATTCTATTGTCAATAATTTTATATTATGACAAAAATTTAAATGTTATCGTAATTAAATGTTGAGGTTTTGTTTTATTTATCTGTGATTTTTAAATTAAACAATCTTTAGCGTAATGGTTATTTAGTTATAAATGAAGAATTACTGTGAATTTTATAAATTAAGTTAAAAAAGTAAATTTTTATATACCTACTTAATTTTACTTATTTTAAGATTTTTAGACAATAGCTTTATTTTTAAAAGACAGTTATTCAATGACAATCAATACTTATGTTAAATATTAATTGCCATATTAAACTGTGATTTTACAACAAGGTATTTTGATCGTTTTAATATTTTATCATGTGCATAAAAGTTTTCAAATAAACTTCTGTTTTATTTTACCACTTGTTTACAAAACTGTACCAAAAAGAAAATATAAATTTTATTATCCTTTACATGTTAGTAGGTCAGAGTTATGTACTACACTGACGTTTTTTTGTGACCATCTATACATGGTCAGATTACCACAGTCATTCATACGTAATGACTTTTTTTCGCTTATCTCTGTAATTATTGAGTGGATTACGCTCAAAATTTCATGGTATAAAGGTGACACAAAAGTCTAATTGTTTATACAGAATTCAGCAAGTAAATCGATACGAAACTCAATTAATAGGCAGTTAAATTAACCCGTTGCACATCGCTGGCCAAAATGAACTAAATTGTGTGATAACTTTTTAATTACTTACTGTACACTAATGAAACTTCACACAGACCTGTAACTAATTATAAACTATAAAATGACGTTTTAAACAAGTCTCCAGAGTACATATCTTAGGAGTAAGGGCCCAAAAAGGGGTATTTATATAATTTAAAATAACTTGCAAACGGTGCATTATTATTACTTTTTTATTCGTGAACTAATTCAGACTAATTAAGACGAAGCTCTGTATAAAAAATTAGGAAATTACGCTGTACCGTTTCGGAGATCCAGCAAACACGCAAACGTTACGCCAGCAGCATCTTGAATATCTCCGAAACCATGAAACGTAAAAATTCAAATTATATCGAAACATTTACTTCGTCCAGCGATCTAAAAATGTACCTAAAGATTTTTTCAATAATCCCATTATTTCATAAAAGATTCTGCTGCGGTAACGTTACCGCAGCAGAATCTGTTTTTGTCAAATATCTTTAAAATTAGGACTGAACTAATTCCAAAAACTACACAGACATTTACAGGAGCTAGAAATCTAAAAATCTGATAAAAAAAAATTACAAATTTCGACAAGATTCTGCTGGGGTAATGCACTCTTGTGTAGCTCACCCATAGCCCACTCGAATAGAACGACTGACAAAACGATTTATTATTGATATAGATAATCCTAACATATTCATATAATAAATCTAGTCTCAAACTAGATTATACATGTAAAGTCAATTTAAAAATATTTTGAACGTCACGGTTCATTAGAGTATATTTTCTTTTACATGTCATAATATGATTGTAGCTAAATCGTTTTGTATTAACCGTTTGAGTCGTAGAACGTAGCGCTCAGTCTCTGCATACCGCGCCATGGGCACAAGACGTGAGCTAAGATGTGAGTTTATGTCTGTGTTATGCATTGATACTTAGGGACTATCCGTGAATATTATCTTTACGAAATAAAAAGAAGGAAAACATGTAAAACCTTATACGAATCCATCTGGCTAGCGTGGTATCAGTAGGCCAAGTATCCTTCCGTCACAGGAGGAGGCCCATTCCTGCAATGGGACATTAATGGGCTGTTATGATGATGCATTGATGTATGCTTTTTTTTTCAATTTTATCAAAACTCAAATCAATCAAAACTTCAATTCTTCCAAATAGATAGAGTTTTTTTAGATCTTACTTGTAGTTTAGTTTACATGAAAATTAAACGAAATCGAAAAGTGATATACTCGTAATAGGTAGACGGTTCTATAATTTGAAAATTATTTTTCTGAAACAACAAACCTTTGTAATAAAAGTATTAAGAAGAATAAATAACTAAAATACTATTGTTTTATTTAAAACAAAATATCTTTGATATTTACAAATGAACACGAGTGCAGCAGTATTCGACTAGTTTCCTGCGCTTCAGGCACACTGCGGAAGCTCGTTACTGTCACACGGCTTCTCATACAACAGTTATTAGGTTTTGTTTTCAATTTAACATTGTATTCTTTACAAATAAAACAATCTTTGAAGCAAGAAATCTTTATAATACTCGTAAAAGTTTATATTTTTTTGGAAATATGTACATTAATATCTTATGCACAAAAGGTTTGCATTAAGTGGGAATCAAACCCGAACGTAGCAGGTATGTGCTATAACCATTACGCTACAGAGGTCGGCAAAAGAGACGTCTTCCTTGTGCCTCTTAACGTTACATTGGTCTGGGTGTTTATTAACGTGTTCCTATTTCCAACTGTATTTATTTTTCCATTGTCTCACTCATAGTATAAGTATTTTTTAGGACTAAAAGGCGTTGGGTAAATGTGTGAAGAATGTTATATTCACAAAAAACTTCCATCTTTTTAACATTGACGACCTCTGTGTTGTAGTGGTTATATAACATGACTGCTACGCAGAGGCCTCGAGATCGATTCCCGCTCAATGCAAATCTTTGCATGAACATGATTGTTTGCATTGGTCTGACTGTTTCTATGTATAATGTATTCACCAAAAAAAAGGATTTTAGTATGTTTATCCGTTATATAGTACCCATAGTATGTACAAGTTCTGCTTAGTTTGGGACTAGATGGCGTTGTGTGAATGTGTGGTTATTTATTATTTATTTTATTATTCGTCGAATAAAACATTTTACAAAACCAAGCCATTAACCTTGATTTCGTCGATCCATTTCCGTCATCTTTAACTTCCGCACACACTTAATAGTTTTTGTGAGTCACAAAAGAGCTATTTTTATAAACATTCCTGGTAAACAAAGCCTTCCAAGTATATGAATAAGTATCCAAAAATAAGAATTTCTCTTTGTTGAAATGATCATTGTGAGCTTTTAAGAGAAGAAATATTATTTACCAAACTATAGTAACTAGTAAGCTTTCGTTTGGCACTCAAGATACACACATTGGGTATTCAATTGTATTTTTTTAAAAGGCAACACTAAATCTTCAGTATAATAATAAATAAAGAATTTAAAACATCATACATGAAGTCATTAAGTTCATAAAATCTACACATTTAGTTCCAAGTAGCCTTTTTTGCCTTTTACCTACTTCTTATTTTTAAAATTTCAAAGTCTGTCAAAGACATCTTGCTTCTCATAAAATTAATATCAGACCTAAAGAAGAGGGACAACGACTGAAATTGTCTTGTTTTCTGCCTACCTACAGCCGACTTTGAATTCCGAAATAAAATTGACCAAGTGATTTCGGAATTCGGCTGTCTAGAAAGTTTTTTTCGGGTGACTTTTTTTACAAAACGACAATATTACAGGGCAAGTTATAAATGAAACAATGAAACTACTTTTGTCTCCAAGACATTTATTATTAATTGTAATAAAACTCAGACACGCAGTTCATTTTCACCCATCTTCATTCAACATGTCACTTCATACATGTATACTGTCGTTAGTAAACAGTATAAGTGATATTTTTGCTTTTACTTTTTGATAAAATGTGTAGACATCTTATTATTATTATTTATTTGATATTGAATTCGTATTTACATACACATGATATTTGCTTACTCATCATCAAAAATCTTAATACACTTTTTGATGTTAGGTATTTTACCTAATACATATAAGATATAAACAAATATTTAGCCGTTTTCAAAAGATTCAAGACATGCATTTAAAAAAAATCTCAGCTTTACCAAATAATATCACTAATAATTATTGGTATAGGGTTTTATTGGAAGTTTTCCTTCTTTCTATGTAAAGATAATATGTATTAACAGATAGTCCCTTAGTCGGTTCCTACGATACCCATGGGATGAGATGGAGTGGTGACATATTGTATTCTTACTCCGTCACCACACGGATATTTTTATTATTATTACTAATATAGTTTTTACTTCAAAACTTTATTAAATTAAACTCATTGTTAAATACGCAATAGGATAAATAGAAGTTACTTAATCGCCTCATTGTACATAGCCTCAGGAAAGCTTCAAACGATCAGCAAGCGCCAATCAATGCGTAAAATTGCAGTGAGACCTCGATCGCAAGCCATCCGATTGACAACTGTGACTTAGTAGAAAATATCTATTTTATAGTCGTTTGAGTCCCAACCATCCGAGCACAGAGGGAAAGTGGTTTATTTCTGTCTAAGGACTTTTCTATTCGAGACTATTCAACGACTCTCGACAGAAATTTACAAGAAAGCGGAGATTAATTTCTTTTTAAATTTCTCGGACTTTAGTTCTATTCATAAAGACGTGTAAAGAGTACACTTACAGATGATATTTTTCTTATTTGAAATCAGTTCTTGGCTTACATGTTTAGAAATCATATTTACGTAGTTTTTAGTAAAAATTATCCTGATTTCTAACAAACAGAGTTTTAAAAATTCCATAATACTTCTAAATTTGCTTATGAAAACAGAACATTAATTTATTTTTTATGAAAGACTGGACAAAAGGCACGTAAAATCTTGTCAAACATTAATTAGGTCATAGTTCAGTGTCGGAAATTATCCTTTTTTATACAATATACCGATTTATAATTGATTTGAGTATTATTACTTCATATTTAAGTATTTCAAATTCATCATTCATCTACGAAAATCACTATATTTTTTACTGTTGTAGTGTTTATGGTCGATAGACGTAAACCAATAATTGTCACCTAAGCTAGGCCAAAAAACTAAAAAAGACTTCCTTTCATGGTTATTATTTTAATAACCATTATAAATTTCAATCGTAAATGTAATTGTTCTGTATAATTTTATTCTAGCTCGAGGGACTTCGAGTACCAACACCAATAACGAACATTTCTTTAATGCGAGACTCTTGTTAGTTTAAAAAAATACAAAAATAATGTTTCTTTCACCAAAAACATGTTTCCAAAAACTCTTTTCTTTAGACAGTTCCACGAATTTTCAGAAAGACCTGTACAATATTTTTTTAAGATTTTACATGTCTAAATAAATTTTACATATTGTCTTCTGAGTTGTTTTCTTTATTTCTGTTGAATTATGCTTTGTAGAGCATTGATCCATAAACGTCTTGTTGCATAGGCCTACTAGAACAAAGATAAGCTTAGCCAGCTAATACCACGCTAGTTGGACTGGTTGGACTTGGGTTCTGTGTATAAGCTTTAACAAAGATATTGTATGAGTAGGTATACAAGACAGTACTAGTGAACCGAACTATTAGCCATTACATCTCTATTTACGTCAAATCATCCAATATTTCCAATGACATATACAAATTAAATAGACATGAAAGTTTTCTTTACACATCCCATAAAGACTACAACTACTATGATACCTTGTATCATACTGAAAATGGGACCATAGAAAAGTCGAACTAAACAATTCATTTGTAAGTTGTTTCTACCTCTACAGAACTATCAATGGGTACTATTTATACTATTGGTAGATCATTGTCTTTAAGCAGGTGGATCTTATCTTTTACATGTATATTTGAAAATCTTGAATATGTCGGTAAAAGTAAATAAAGAGGTAGTTAATCTCGTAAAACAAAAAGTTGGAAATCTTGTAAAAACACTTTGTATCGTCACTGAGGGAGTTATCGTTATGAAATTTTGATGACAGCGAACATTTAACAAAGATTACTTTTTGTTTTTTGAAATATGGTTGCGGCTATAAGGAAATTTAAACTTTTTAACAGCAATAAGAAACAGATACTCTCTGTTAACAATCGATTTTAGCCATAATTTGTCAATAATGTACTGTAGAGCCTTCAGAACAGAATATTTTTTTTACTTAAATACAGATCAGTTAAACTGGTTTCATCATAAACACCCCATTAATGTCTTACTGCAGGGACGGGCAGGTTTACTACCAATATAATAATATTCAAGCCCTAACCACCAGTAGCTTGGTACTTGTACTTATATTTAAAATGTAAATTAATGTGAAAAATGTAAATAAAGAGAATGTGTGAAATATAATTTAATGCGAAATAACATCACTAATAAAGTTTTTACTTCAAAACTTTATTAAATTAAACTCATTGTAAAATATACGTAATAAGATAAAATGTAGTTACTAAATAATAATAATATAATCGTTATAATAATATAATTGTTTTCTAACAGACTAAATACCTATAAGACACAATATTTACCCATCAATTTACTTATAAATTATTCAAAGAGCCCAATAAAATTATCTTCAGTGACAGCAAGTTGTCAATAAGCATTCAAACGTTCAGCATTTGAGCAAAGTAGTGGATGTAAACATAGTATTGAATGAAGTACAAATAACTCCTGATTCTAGGTCAAATACGAGTACAGTTAGTAGTTAGCATTTGAGTGCACTCAGCAAACATGCATCGGGGACAGGCTTGCTTTGCAAATCTTTTTAAATATTCAACTTTTACTGCAGCTCGTAGACAGCCTGCGTTAATATTTTGTTTTGGTGTTAAACTGTTAAGCCAGATTTACACATCGACAAGTACAGTAGCGAGTTAAGTAGTAAGTTGTTGATTAAGTTGATCTCCATCCTATTTTTTGGCGAGTTAAGTACGAAATAAAGTATAAGCCCCTCCCTCGCGTCTCGCCAGCTTAACTCGCCAAAAATGTAGGATGGAGATCTATTTAAATCAACTTAATCAACAACTTACTACTAAACTTGTCTTGTCAATGTGAAAATCGGGCTTTACGTTGTATATTGACAGTTACAGTGTAAACCTTACATGAAGTTGCGTGTTCGAAAACCACGTAAAGTAATCATTTGTGCGGTCTACTGATTGTGTTTCTCTGTGTGGTGACGGAGTACCACCCCATCTCATCCTATTGGTGTCGCAAAAACCGACTGAGGGACTATCCGTGATGATATAATCTTTACGAAATAAAAAGAAGGAAAACTTGAAATTAAACCCGATACCAATCCGTCTGGCCAGCGTGGTATTAGTAGGCCAAGTATTCCACCATTACTGGAGGAGGCCCGTCCCTGCAGTGGGACATTAATGGGCTGTTATGATGATAATTAAAAGTCCCCGCAACTTAGCATTAGATCTCCAGCGTGGATATTTAGAAAAAAAACCTACTTAAAATACTCATAAAGGTTTATATCAAGATTTTCGTCTCTAGGCATGGTAGCATGTCTTTATGTTGTCAAGTCTTCCTTAGTCCCTTTTTACGACACCATTGGATAATAAGAAGTTAAAGTAAGTCAAAAATCAAAATCAAAAATTTCTTTATTTGCTACATTTACAATTTTTTACGATGTGACGGACTCTTCAGTTAAGTTTATAAAAACCTGTCATAGAAGAGACCCCTCCTGTTTCTGTACACAATAGATGTATGCAGTACTTACTTAATTAACTAAATAAACTAATAACTAAAGTAAGTATTAATAATATGCTTAGTAATAATTAAATATTACAACATTTCTATTTATGTTCGGATATCGGAATATACATTTGTTGAGAGCATTGTTCGTATATTCCTTTAGAGTCTATTCAGTACACTTATCTGTCATCTCATTGAGTGACCACAAGCTGTCTATTGTTATGTCCAGCAAGACGCTCGCCTCGCCGTTACTATCTTAGATGACATTAAATAGTTTGTTTACATGTAAATAATAGTAACTAGCTTTGAACTAGAAATTAATGTACCTACAAGAAGAAAAATAGCTGATAATAGTCAAGACAGAAGGATCAGAAATATAGTTTTGGTTAAGTGCATAAAGCGAAGTAATGGAAATAACAATATGAGTAAGTATTAGTCGCGAGGTAAAAGATAAAAAAAATATAATAGAATAAAATAGAAAAGGAGAGGCCTTTTTACATTATTTGCATCTCTACTCGTACGACGAGTGTGAAAAAAAAATGCCTTAAACTTCTAAAAATACTTTTTAGAAGTATTTAATTTTATCGCCCTAATATTATAATAGAATGGTGAACCATTTGCTCATAGAAAAACTCCTTGCTGTAAAAATTATATAAACGAGAAAAGTTTAAAAAATACTTTAAATTTATAACAAGACAAAGGAAAAATTATTACATCCAACATTGAAAAGTTTTTGACTCATTGAATAAAATAATCATAATAACAAGAAAAGTTTTAAAGCCTCTAAGCTCAAACAATATTAATGACTGCTTTACTTAAATTATCTTGTTTCAACAACAAAATAAATATATTTATCATTTAATTTTTATTCTTAATTTCATTCAATTTCTTTTACAGGGTACTTAGCGAAAGAGTTGAGCAGTCGATCTTTCAGTCATAA
Source organism: Schrankia costaestrigalis (assembly GCA_905475405.1). Classification (NCBI taxonomy): domain Eukaryota; kingdom Metazoa; phylum Arthropoda; class Insecta; order Lepidoptera; family Erebidae; genus Schrankia; species Schrankia costaestrigalis. The sequence continues at coordinate 17,426,722 of FR997832.1, forward strand.
TTATATTAAGCTAAGAAAAGAGTTTTTTTCTGTAATAGAAAGCTTAAAATTTCCCCAAAGCATTTTTCTTCTCTACCGGTAGCTCAAGATTTCCGCTTAACAGGGGAACTAATCTGTGACCTGCGTTAGTTATGAAAACTACATAGAACTTACGTAAGACAAAGGAAATACGTTTCTTTTTTGACTTAAACTCAAACAGTTTACGTCCAAAAAGCCTACTATACGGTTTTAAACCTACTATAAGAAATGTTTGTAAGATTCCATCTCAAAACTTTAAAATTACGCAGGATTTAGTTACACAACTATTAATTGACGCTAAAATATATTTCCCAAAGTCACGATTCTCATTCTCATCAATTCAACAAAAACCTCCTGTCTATAACCTCGCTTCATTTAATTACTGTAATAATGCCGCTTGATAAAAGACGCAAAATGCTATGACTCAAACTCCATTCTACTTCAGCCTTGTGACAATGCATAGAAAATTGCAGAAGTTCAAAACATTTTTTTACAGTTTTAGTATTCTAATTAATAAACGTATGATATTGGGTTCTTCAAACGCAGTGTGAAGAAGCATAATATGGCCAAACCGGCAAGATGGTGACGACGGATTGAAGTTATTTTTAGATTACGATCCGTTGGCTTGTGGACTGTACTCGCGCTTTCCATCAGGTTCGATACAGTCATATTGCCGTGTTTATATATATATATATATATATATATATATATATATATATATATATAAATACGACAGTTTAAATAAATACCTAATTTTTAATTCAAGTAGATACTTATTTAAGTGAAGCAAAATAACTTTTGTAGAGTAAAATGATGAAATATTAATGTTATTAATAAAGCCTCTAAGCGGAGAGTAACTTAAATCTCTAGGACAAAAGTTTGAAACATTTAATGAGATGAGTCTTTCTCTCAATAGCCTATTTAATAAAGGATATTGAATGGTTTGTCGACTTTCACCTTGATTTTTAAATTGTTTTAAGGATTATTACAGATTTTGTTTTGTGTTTTTGTTCGCATAATAATCGAGGACGCACTAAATGCTAATATGTATTTATATTATATTGAGTTTTCTCAATATAAGCCTAGGGAGAAAACCATAGAGGTGAACCATAGGGTGGGGAGACCCCTTACACGGTGGACCGACGACTTAGGAGGCACAGGAAAAAAGATTATTCGGGTAAAATAGATACGTATCAACTATTAAGAGCTTCCTATTATATGAATGTTTATAGCAGTTTTTATTTGTGTTTTAATCCATTGGCTTTAAAATAAATAGGCCGTTTATTATAATTTTCCATTTTATGTTATCGGTTTTTTATCATAAAATGTAATGTAAGTTTACAAATTATATTCAAAACCACAACGGAAATGCCTATAAATATGCAAATTAAGATAACCTTACAAGAAATTATGTAAAAACTTACAAGTACTAAAAATATTAAAAACGTACTTGGAAGTCCTACACGACACGCATATATACCGACCTAAACTTCTGCTTCAAATCTCTACGGTATCTTAAAGATGTTTAAGTACATAAGCTCGCATAGGTTCTTTATTGAAATTAGTTGAGTATCGAAGCAGTAACAAGGGACATTTTGTACCAAAATGTGAAGCTTGATGAATACTCAAAGAGTGGAGTAAAACGGATCAATGACACCTTATAATTTATACAATATGTTAGCCATTTGAATACTTAACGGCGCCCTCTTAAGTGACTGTTCAATAAATAATAATGTTACGATTGAAAGACGATGCTGTCTTATTTAGAAATGTACAAACGAAGTGTTTACATCATTTTAAACTGCGAAAACATCTAAATGGTGATTAGTCTTTAATTAGTTTATAACATTAGTTAAGTAACACTGTATGTTTTCCTAATAAAAATAAAATAAAATAAAATAGGTAATGATTTAGAAATGAAGCTGTTTTATTGATTGAGCTATTTTTAAACTCTTATGTAAATAAGTTTTGCAGTTTCTGTATACCTTTGATTTTAGTGCAGTTATATTGTAAACTATTTTCTGACTTTTGTTTTTGTGGTCTACACCATAATATTTTAAACGAACGTCCTCTAATATCTATAAGGATATTAGAGGATGTTTCTTTATAAACATAAAGAATAAGTTGGTATAAAATCTCCATAGTGTTCAGATAGATTCCTCTTAGGGTCTTACGTATGTTTACTTCCTTAAACAGAGATTCGTCAATGATAATCCCTCGACTAACCGATGACGATGACTTAACCGACGTTTTCTAAACTGTTAAAGCATTAGACGTCAATTGGCTGATTAAGCATTAAAACGCGAACAATAAAACTGAAAATAACCGACTACTTAGTAACATAATACAAACAATATCTACACTGGGTCCGATTGCGTTTCTCAATTGACTTTAATTAAGAACAACAAAATGAACTTAAATGTAAACTTAAATTTTTAGTACACATGGGTATTACCTTTCCTTAAAATAAGAACATACACTAAAATAGGGCCATCCTAAACTTAATTAGTGATAGTAGTTTTCTTATTCCGATTGCGTTTCGTCTTATTTGACATTTGACTGACCTTATTTAAGTAGAAGCGGTATAAAAACTGCCTTAATTAAAGTCTCTCAAAATTTTGTGCGAGCTTATTTTAATTCATTTAAAATATAGGTATTTCTTGGATTTTTAGTAACAAAAATGTTTCCTATCAGTGTTATAATTGTGCAAAGAAGGTTAAATGAAGAACATCAACGGTAAAAGGGTTTAAATGTGTTAAAATTACCTAACTGAATGCCTTTGTTCTTTATAAAAAAGTGCGTCTTTTCTTATTAGTTTACAGACAAAAGAAGGCTTACATATCGGCATATCAGAGATAATTCTGATCCGTTCGATGTGAATCTGGTTCCATGTTATAAAAACAAATTAAAAGATATCACAAGTAAAAACGTAAAATAAGTACGAACAGGCGGCGATGTGGTCGCTAAGCAACAAAGCCTATGTAAATAAATTTTAAAAAACTTTGACGTAAAACATGTCAAACTTAATATAACAACACTCTTATTTAAGGTTGTTTTCATAGACAAAAGGAATTGGTAGTTTTTTAGGTCACGTTCTTATTTTGTGACATCCGCAATAGCTTTTATATAAGGACGTGGTCTTATTTTATAATTTTTAGTGCATCCTTATTTAAGAGCGAAAAGAAAGGCAATCGGACCCATTGTCGCATTCCCAAACTGAATCACAAGATTGACGCGTCTACTAGTCAACTAAAGCAATAATAACTTAACTCTAAGACCAACATTATGTCTAAGTTATCGACACCAAGTTGAATGTTCGAACATGAAATAGTTTCAATACCACGGCGTCGCGTTGTCACAACTATGCTGTGAGTGCATTGCTTGGAAGCCTTCCTGAATTTAGTTCTATAGTATCATGATTGTTTAGTCTATTAAGTCACATTTTGGTAATTAAAAAGGATAATTGGATAAGGAATAATTTAGAAGATAAACAAAAATCATCTATCTAAGTTTTGAATTGACTCCTCCAGCAAAACTTCTTCAAAAATATAAACTTCTTAGAAAGTGGGAGGGAAAAGTAATAAGCAGGAACTCACTATAATATTGTCAAAAGTATGTGGTGATGATGCCCCGCGTATTAAAGATATTATTAATAACATACCCTTTTGAAGGGCTAGGCAGTATGCAAAATTTCTTTTATTGTTCTTATGAGTAGTAGTTATTGGACCGCCAGGCAGCCTTTTAAATCAAATTAGCATCCCCCACACAATATTCTTAAAATTGTCTTCATAAAACATTATATTGTTACCATTTCAGTCCTTTAAAAGTTCATGAAAAATATATAAGCAAGTACACAGGTCACTAAAACCATAGTACAAATATATACAGTATTTAGACTACATAGAAACGGATGAAACGCGAGTTATACCTACACGCCCACGATAGCGGTGGTTTTGCGGAGGGAACAGTCGCGACTGTGCCGCAGTAACGAGCGGGAAAGTAGATAAATGTAATTAAAAAGCTGGAGGTGGGCAGCCCTATCGCATGTTTACGTAGCGCGCAGCCGTAGGCATTTATAATAAATATTCGGCCGAAATAGACTACTGGTTGTACTGTGCTAAAACGAATAGAAAACCTCGTGTAAGTACAAAAAGGATTTCACACAGAACAAGGTAAGGGCTACACGCGCTAAACAACAAAGCCTCTCACACAATGTGTATCATCTTGTCCCGTGTGTAATAGCCTTAACTTGCGAACGTTATGCTAAGCTCATTGTGTTATCTAACTGTGTGCCACTGGCTTTATTACACGGACAAACAACTATAGACTGGAGCAGAGAAATACTACAACAATAGGACTTAATACTGATGAAAATGTAACTAAGCTTAGGTATTTTTGTATGTATTATTTCCTTTACTTTGTTACATACTAAATTACATTGTGTTTTTTGATGAGTAAATATTAATTATATTTATCATTTATTTACAATTAAATAATACACATAAACACTTGCCACATAAAATATTTTTATAGTATAAAAATATTAAAGTGAAGAGTCGTCAAGAGGGTAAAACATGTATCTAAACGTTCAAGTTAATTTACGTCATACATACATATTATTGTATTATTTCTCTTTTCGTAAAGTTAATATTCACGGATAGTCCCTTAGCCGGTTTTTACACTACCCATGGGATGAGATGGGGTGGTGACATATTGTATTCTTACTCCGTCACCACACGGAAAGTAAATAACAATTAATGTAAACATATCTATTGTGCTGTGTGTATAATGTCATAGAATCATATTTTTAATGTTGTTAACACCTGGCAGAGCACTGAGCTTATGTGTCACGATGCTATGATTGTGAGATGTAAAGCTGTTTACGTCATGTCTGTCGTGAGCTCAGCTAATTAAGTTGTCTGTGTATGACCTCGCTGTAATGTTATCTTATGCAAACTACTTAATGATTTCTTCTATAAGAGTAGATTTTCCTATTTTTATTGTTTATGAGTAGATTTTCCTACTCTTTCATTTTCTTCTAACTAAGTTTTTTCCGGGTCGACGACGTCAAGGATTTTCATTCTTTTTGTATGTTAATTTTATCACAATTTTTATAATAATAATTAACGTAATCTGGTCTGTTGCGCTGTATCTATAATGTCATAGAATCATATTATCAATGTTGTTAACACCTGGCAGAGCACTGAGCTTTTGTGTCACGATGCTATGATTGTGAGATGTAAAGCTGTTTACGGCATGTTTGGCTTGAGGTTAGGTCAGCTAACTAAGTTGTCTGTGTATGACCTAGCTTTAATGTTACCTTAGGCGATCTATTTGATAATTTAAGTCACTTTTTTGCTAATACCTATAAAGAGCCTATAAACATGCCACTGCAGGGACAAGCCTCCTCCAGTGACAGAGAAAAACTAAACCTTCTTACACCACGCTAGCCAGACATTTTGGTACGTATTTATTTAATAGATTTCTCATTATATTGTTTTTATTTTATAAGCAATTCTCGCAGTTTAAAAACTGTTAAATTTATTCATCCATAGTTATTGTTTAGTCTCCGTGTGGTGACGGAGTAAGAATACAGTGTGTCACCACCCCATCTCATCCCATGGGTGTCGTAAAAATCGACTAAGGGACTATCCGTGAATATAAACTTTACGTAATAAAAAGAAGGAAAACTTGAAATTAAACCCTATACCAATCCGTTTGGCCAGCGTGGTATTAGTAGGCTAAGTATCCCTCCGTCATTGGAGGAGGCCCGTCCCTGCAGTGGGACATTAATGGGCTGTTATGATGAGTTATTGTTTAATCTAGATTTTTTTTTCTGAAAACCAACTGAACTCAGTATACACAGGATATATATAGCAGTTAAAACCAACGTCATCGTAACCCATGAATGTTCCTCTCCAAAGAACGGCCTCCTTTTGGTACGAATGATGTCATATCAACAAGGCATACAATATCTCAAGTTTAGACACAACAAGATTGATACCCAAGGCCTCTGCAATAGTCGAATGATTAGATTGGCAACCACAGAACGTCGTCAAATCCACATCCAATCAGAAATCAACTGCATCTAAACTGAAATTAAAGATTTTTCAAACTCTATATTTATCTAAAAGGTCACACAAAAAGTCACAAAGTAAATTAAGACTCATTATCAAGATAAACAGTAATTTGTTTTAAGTTCGAATTAAAATTTATCATTACACTTCACCTATATTACATTCATTTTAAAACTATTGTTGGTAAATTGTTTGTTTTAGTATTAATTAAGAAAAAAAAATATTTACTTTATGTTAGTACCTCTGTTAAAATCTCAATATGGCATAACACAATAGGATTAAAATAAAAAATAAAGTTAAGGACTCTAACAAAAGACTGAAGACGCTCACAAATCGCTTCAATTAAATAATTAATTTAGAGTACCTAATATATTTAAATTAGCAGTTTACTAATTATTTTAGTACCTTTAAATAAACTAAACAAATACAACTAAATAGCAACCAAAGCTGTAACATTCGGATCTCTTATCCCCTTGTAATACAATACATTTTTGTATAAAAATGCTATAGAGTGTAGCAGTGCTAGTAAGCACTACTAAATATAGTTTTCGACTAGTAAGTCGAAAACTATATTTAGTAGTGCTTACTAGCACTGCTACACTCTATAGCATTTTTATACAAAAAAACCTAATTTAAACTAAACTGCTAATTTAAATATATTAGGTACTCTAAATTAATTATTTAATTGAAGCGATTTGTGAGCGTCTTCAGTCTTTTGTTAGAGTCCTTAACTTTATTTTTTATTTTAATCCTATTGTGTTATGCCATAGAGGTACTAAATATAGTTTTCGACTAGTAAGTCGAAAACTATATTTTTATTGCATTCCATAGGTAGGTACATATGTTAATATTTGGTATATACAGAGTACATTAATTTGTTCCTTATAGACCCTGTCGGGCACAACAATATTAAAAATATTTTAAAAACTTAAACAAACTAAACTAAAATATATTACTTACAACTTTATTATAAACTATGCATACAATTTTTTTTTGGTCAAGGTAAGTTTTAACTTCTACAATGTTCAGTGTAACGTAGCAAGTCTCTAGCAACGAAAGACTTATTACAAGGTGCACTTTGGCTTACAAAAGTGTAGCTATTTTTCGCTGACACAAAGTCGATACAAATAGGAAACACATTTTAATGACGGTATAGGAATTTTTGTAAGGAATTTCTTGCGGATTGTGTAGAGGTGAAAAGTGGAATGCTAGGTGAAAAAATGTTTTACTAGCTGAGCTATCAGAGAATTGGAAAATTACAATTAGTGAATTAATTTTCGAAAGTAGCCCAAAATAATTATTTCTTATTTTGATTTTTAAACACTCATCCCCGTGTCACGTCCAAAAAAGCTCTTCTACTTTGATCTTCTACCCTGACTCAAGAAAAATGCTGAACCAAGAGGGAGTAACCAAAATCTCCGGGTTGTAAGCCTATCAAACAATTGGGTTTATACGACATTCTACTGTTTAATAATTGTACGCTTTAATGGCATGTATAATAATTATGTACCGTATATAAATTAAAAGTATAAAATGCATGTATGGTTGTATAATATGTATTAGTTGTCTACTACGTACAGTACATGCTCTGCTTAGTTCGGGACTAAATAGAACTTGGGAATAGAATATTATGAACAAATTATACAATACACATCATAGTTAGAAATTGAATGTGCAAATGTCTACAAAGTCAAAATATCAAAGCACGGGTACGGTATCTTGCTACTCAAGATGAGATGCGTGATTCGGGTACCGACAGTTCAAATTTCAGTTATGCATGCATTGAACGAATTTAACCTCAAATATTCAAGCAGAAGTTTCAAATTAGTTCGACCTTCATTTCCACACAAATTTCATATTGAACCTTGTTTTCCAAAAGTAGGTTCGACTTGATCGACTTGATCGACTTGACGCCTATCTCTACGCAAATCATTTTCCCTCACAAACACTTCGATATTCAAAATGTGTTCTACACTTCACATTCAAGAAGCAGAACTATAGAAACTACCTTCCAATTTTGTAGGTTTTACAACCGTTTCGTCACGTGACGACTTCGAATTGTGGAGTTGCTCTTGCGTTATGTCTCCCTGAACATATATAAAAATCCTTATTTTCCAGTTTGTGTTCAAATTGATCTGGAATTTGACACGTAGCTAGAACAAAAGCGCTCGTGATAAAATTTTGTTGTCAATCAATGTTAGAGAAGTATTTGATAAATTTATTTATTTTAACTTTAGCACAAAATAAAATTGTACATAGGCGGACTTAATGCTTAGTGGCATTCTTCTGGAACTGTTTCTGACTGACGTGTAACTTTTGATTCTAATTATTTTTTTCGATAGGCAACTCAGAATTTATATTTTCTGAATTGTATTATGGACTCAAAGTAAGCACAATAATCATCAAGCTATGCACTTTTCTTTGAACATGACTTATTATAAAAGGGGTTGAGCAATACGGGTCTGTAAGTTAAAATTTGCTAATAGTACATCAAGCACGTAATTTTTCTCACGGTTCCACATATTATAGTAATTTTGATATATTTCTAACTTCCCTCAATTAATTATTTTTTTATCCAAGCCTGATGTCTGAAGCAAATTTTCTAGATAAGTAGCTATTAGCTTAGGCTTGAAAGTATTATGTTTAATGAAGCAGCTAAGTGATTATCCACATCTCTTTACGGATAAAGTAAAGAATTTTGTTAATTTTTTGCATTTAATCATAATTCCTTAATTTAAGTATAATTTTATCTCTAATGTATATACGAGTGGTGGCCTAGTAACACAAAACCTCACCACTCTTCATTGGTATCAAATGACAAACAAAAATTACTTACGACAAACGTTAAGAGGTATTTTATCATCGAGAAGTGAATATTTTAGCTCCTAATGAATTGTAAATGAAATGAAACGACATAATTAATAAGCAGCTATATATTACAATTTGAATAAAGTCTGTAAGCTGATCATTCTTAATTAATTTTCCAAGTTTTGAACGTCTTCGTATCTTTATAATAATTTGATTAAGATTATAAGAAACATTACGGTATAAAGTGAGACATTTCCATTTCTATTAATAAAGACTTTTAAATAAACTTTTGTATTAAAAAGATTTGATTTCCTAACTCTAGGTATTCTTTAAAGTAATTAAATAATCGTTACATATTTGGTTTAAAGAATATTAAAAGGAAGTGAGATAGGTGATATAATGACGTTTGGCGATACAATGGTTGATGATTCTGCCAATGATAGATAGGTAAATAAGATAATAACTAAAACCGTGGACCCCTTACACTAAATTTAAACTTTTTAATAACACTTTACTAAATGATTACGTCATGTAATTAAAAAAGTAATTATATTAAAATAATGTACTTATATACTGTATTTATATTAAAATTTAACTAAATCATAAAACCATTTAAATAGACAACTTAGCAATAGCTTAAAGATCAATAGCAGAAACGTTATCTGCGATTATTTCCTGATATGACTATTAACATAAGTGCTATAAACCAGAACAGTGTAAAACGTTATCTAGAACAAACTGTTCATCGAAAATACAACAAAGGTTAGCGTAAGTTGAGGGAAACCCAACAATTAGTGATATACTTTGATATCGAAAATAAACACAAATCATGATGATAACACAAAATCGTAGAAAATGCGTAATATTTTAGTTACTGTTCTTATTTTGAAAAAAAGAAATAAAAGAATGAAAAATCATTTATTGGCCATAAAGACAACCAAAAAAGAGATAAAAAAATACAAGAGAAAAAAAAAGTATGTATGGCCAAAAGGGCTCTGCCTCAGCTCTAATGCTGGTACGGCATAGTTTATGTAGCACCAGCGCTGGTATTCTGGCAGCGCCTCCCGTTTTATGCGTTTACCACATTAATACATTTCTTCATTTTCATTTCTTCTTCTTTATAGTTTGGTCTAGTGGTCAACCTGGTGTCAAGAGTTGTTCAAACCGCGTATAGGCCTTTGATGAGGCTTGCAATTGCAAGCTTGCAATATATGAACGGTAGAAACGAAAAGAGGATAAAGTAGTCGTTATAGTGCTACAACGCTTATGTTTAACTTCACATTGTCGATGACACTACAATACAAATGACACCTCTAACTCCTCAATAAAACCATATAATACTCTTATGTAATAGTACATAGGTATCGCGGAAATCGAGATAAAAGTTAAATTTAAAATCTTAACAACAGAAACTAAATAATCCTGGAATTATAAACTTTTTAACCTAGATTAATTGGTAAATACCTTCTTACTTAAGAATTTGCGAAGAAAGTTGACTAACAAAGTTAATTTAACATACTAAACGTATCTAAAAATAGAAAATATTCAGTAATAAAATACATTATACCATTTCATTATACTCATATTAAGAAATCCGGCGTTTGATCTAAAAATAAATATAAACCAAAGAATAAACACTTTCATTTTCAATCTCGGATGACGATGCGAAAAGTTTGTAAAAATTAATATGAAACACTTACCAAAATGCTGTTTCCATACAATGTATCGTAGGACTCAGCTTTCGAAGCCACGTTCCTCAGCTTACAGGGCTTCTTCAACGGCGGCGGTGGTTGACCATGCTTATGGGAGGGAGAAGGTTGCTGATTCCCCCCTCCACCCGCACCAGCAGCACCCACATGATTAGCATTCGCCTTATTTTCTTTCTCTTTCATTAACTTACTGTTATGTGTTAAGTTATTTTTAGTAAAATTGCCGAGTTGCTCGAACATACTCGTAAGGTGTTGGGACATCATTTTGAAGGCTTATAAAGTTTTTTCTACTTGTAACACTAGTCAACCGTATCCGTACATTGATAGTACATTACCGTCACAGAATCTAAATCACTTAAATTGTATCGGAAGTTAAATAATGAAAATTCGTCTTTAGTCGTTGTGTAAATAAGTGTCAAAAAAAACAACAGATTTAGTGTCTAGGCTGTTTTACTAATGTGAAACCAGAGTTATTACTTAAGTCGTGATAATGGACAGTTTTAGTTTTACTGTTTTTATGCTTACTAGGATGAGCTCAATACAAACGAAGCACTTCATAATATATATTATGGTGTCTGACCTGGAAGGCACATGAGGACTGACCAAGCGAGCACAAGCAAATAACGCAAAACCCAAATTTCGGTTCTATGTCTATTAACTCAGTCGAGTCTCTTAGACATGGCTGATACGAAAAAGAAAAACATAACTTTCCTACCTACAACTAAAAAGACTTCAACTTATGACATCGCAAACAGAGTATCTTTATGATATAATAACAATAACTCTTTTGTTATCACATATTCGTGAGCTTTTCGTCACTTGATCCTTGTATAGTTACGTTATAATAATATAATGATATTTACGTGAATGTATTAGGTAACGTCGTTATAGGATGTCCTAAAAAGACTTACAGGTATATAATTTGATTACATCCTTTAGCAAGAGCAAGTAAATATCGCTCGGCACCAACGCATATATTTGATTTAAGACTAAGCAAAGTAGGTTTCGCAGTGTGAGGAGAGCTCTCACATGGTGGACCGACGACCTAGTTAGGACGGCAGGAAACTGATGGATGAGGGAGGCACAGAATCGCACAAGGTGGCAATACTTGTAGGAGGCCTCTGTCCACTGGACTGCTGCTGCAGCAGCAGTGAACGTACATTCCACTTATGTGCCTCTATCCTAATATGTTCAACTATCTGTTCAACCAAGGCCAGAGTTTATGTATGTAGTTAATATGATATTTACTACAAAACTCAATTACATACATAACTGTTTATGACAATCCAATTTTAATAATAATTACAAGAATAAACTTTCCTAAATAACCCCGTGTTGTAGACGTCGTGCTCAAACCGGGTCGACGTGTTAAACAAAGACGTTGTGTCATACCGACACACAGATACTGTCACTGAGATCCGGAGCGAGTTCGCTCGAGGCAACTTAACACGATATACTCTTGTTTTTGCCTTACTACTATATTATTGTTTATTAGGTAAGATTCTTAACATCTATTTACTTTTTGTCTGTCTAATGACCGAATACTCAAACGTTTTTATAAAAGTAAAGCGGCGCTTAAACTAGAAATGTTCATACAAATGTCTGGTTTAAGGGCCGCTTTACTTTTAAAAGACGTTTGAGTATTCGGCTCTTAATCAAAAAGATAAAAAGTTACATTTTCAAAAATGTATAAATGTTTTTTTGGCAAGATGACTTACGATTCAATTTGTAGCTCCATAATATGTCGATATCAAGTTACGGGAGAATTTATCCAGAGGAGAAATAAACAATTTAATATTATCTGGCTGCCTTCTTAGATAAGATTCTGCTTTAAGAAGATTCACTAATTCTATTCGTAAATTGAAAATACTATTAAAATACCACAATTAATATGCATTTTCAATCACTAAGTTATAGAAATAATTATACTTTACATTATTAAGGTTTAGAATAAAAAAATCTATCAAACATTTAATGTATTTCAAACAGAGAAATGCCATGTTTACTTTTCCGCCTCAAAGTTCGTGAAAAATAGCGTTATTGTTATTTTTATTACGGATTTAATTGCTTATAATGGCAATCGAGTTAAAATGGCGCACTTAACGTTGACCGAAAACGGTAATAAGATGACTTTAATCAGGAAATTACAGTAAAAGATTTAGAAGTATTGCGATGTTATAACTTTTTTCTTAAATTTTAAATTTGCATGGCCAGGGCTAAATTAACATACCCACCTCATACTTGAAAAAAATTAGGACAAGACATACCTAAATGAATACTAACACGTCCAAAACTAAAATAGCTCTTGGATAGAATATAACTAAATGATTCTGTACCCATCTGATACTAAAACTTTATTTTGCGCAAAGTACCTACTACCACTAAAAAAAGCGCAATTCCACAGTAAGAGTCTAAACAGCTGAAAGGCTCTGCTGCTAGTCTTGAAATTAACAAGATCCCAACATGAGAGTTACCTAAACTACTAAATCTATAAATTAACACAGTTAGACATGAAGAGTCGATAATTTTGCGTAGGTGTTTCTAAAATCGTATCAACAATGATTCGCTTACTCATTATACGAAATGCCAAACACACCTATTACAATTCATTGAAAGACAACACACATTAGAATCACAATCGATTTCAGTATACATCGTAACAAGCTCAGTACAACCATTTCAAACAAAAAAAAAAGCAATAAATATGTAAAAGGGAGTTTAATGCTACTTCATTTTACTTGACGTTTCGGCACAGGTTACACTCGCCAGCTGTCAGCTTGCAGTCGTGGTCAATGAAACCTGTGCCGAAATCTCAAGCAAAATAAAGATAAACAGCATTCCGCGTTAAACTCCCGTTTATATAACACTAGCTGACCCGTGCCCACTTCGTTGGGCGGCGAAAAAAACGCGTCCCTTTTTTAAACATATTTCATCACTGCTCCACTCATATTAGTCATAGCGTGATACTATAATATAGCCTATGACACTCCCGATAAATGGACTAATTAACACAGAAAGAATTTTTAAAATAGCTTCCAGATATTACCCCCTACAACGTAACAAACACACAAACATTACCTCTTTATAATGTTACTTAGTATAGATTAATTATAATAACGCGATAATTTAAAATTTATGTAGAGCAATACTTTTCTTAATTTATACGTTTTCACATGGTAAAACAAACCGTAGCTGTAAATTAAACAAAGTTGCAAGAAATGTAACTGCGGCGTAACTGAATGCTACGATATTTTAATGTTAAACTTGGTTTGTAGGAACTTGTGAATCAACAAGTCACTCCTGACGGCTTCCATCTCACAAACTCTTGCACTTAACACTTAGTTCACTTAGTAGCATTCTGCTATGTTACTTAGTTTCTATTTCATTTCAACAACGTATCTTTGTTCACTAAACAAGCTTCTAGATACTTCGGGAAATTAAACGGTTGAGTGTAAATTAGATGCGAGTTTGAAAATTGTGTTCTAATTAGTTTGTTACCATAGCTGCAATTTGTGAATGTCCTACTGTAAGGTTTTGCATCCTACATGCATGTGAGACAAATTTAGGAATCTGTACGGTTGGTACAGGGTCAAGATTTTCTTCTTGGGAAGATAACTAGTTTTTTATTTCCGTTTTACTTACCTTCTGGATAAAAAGTGAATCAATACACTATTTTGGTTGGTACGTGACTTTATAAATTTAGAAAGAAACACTAATATTCGGATATATTTTAATTTCCTCGACTGAATCTTAAACCTTTTGAAATAGGAAATTGAGAAAAACATTACGCAATATTTTTCAGAGGAGTTGTTTCGGAGAAAACAAAGCGGGTCATCATAATAGGGTGACGAAAAGTTGTGTCAAAGAGCGCAAACCATCGCTGGGTAAAGTTGGCCTTATCTTCACCAACTTTCATCAAAGAACACTTGTGTGATACCTACATTGATTGGAATATAGTGTTTTCTATTACTGTGTGGCAAACGAAACTTATCTTTGGCAGATTTTCTTTTGTTTAAGAAAATAATAGTTTGTTTTTAGATCTGTTTTCATGTCTAAAATTATAGAAAAAAACATATAAATAGATGACATTTTCTTTTTTTATTGTGATGGTAAATTAAAACGGGAATATATTTTCTTTTATATGAAAATAATGTATTTAAAAACAATAAACTTTATTTTTAATTTAGTAATTTTCAACAAATACTTGTTTAATTTATTTTAATTTTAAATTTGCTACACTGTTTCGACTAGAGCGATAAGCCCCCAACGGCATTTTGCGAATCGCGTTCAGGGACCATTTATAGAACGCTTCGCTCAATTGAACGGTGATCACTACCCTGTACGGCATTATTTGACCAAGCTTTAAGTTGAAAATATGACAAATTGTGTCTAGGTCTCCAAGGGCCCCCGGGTAAGGCATGGTGTTATATTCGATGAAATGTACATGTATTTTTTAAACTCATTTCAAATGAACGTTAAAAGGCCTTCGGTTTATTTTCATTGCAAATCATAAAATCGGAACGTATTTTTTATCACAGACGTCCGTTCGATTCCAAAGTGTTTTTGGAGATTAAGTAAGCCTAAGCATAAGACAGATGGCTAAATGATTGTCCTTTCAATAAATCGTTTACTTTTCCATTAATATAGACTAAAGCTGATTTTTAGACTGAAGAATGGTTGCTCTATAAATGCCCCAGTGCAAGGACGGGTCTCTTCCTATAATAGAAGGAAAGCTGGATAACTTCACCCAATACAGGTTTGTGTCAATTTCACTTTCTGCTCTGTTTTCATCGATACCATTTTTATTTTGTAAATACCTTGCAAAGACTTCTTGTAAAATATATTCCTTGTAACTACTTAGTAATTAATGTAGGTACATTATTTATTTAAACCAAAGAATCTCGCATAAAATTTGACAAGGGAGGTCTACAAGATTGTATGCTTTTTACGGCCATTTTTGTGCTAACAAAACACGTCTCCACGTAATAAGATATTCATATGTCTTGCATTTTATAACGCAACGTATTAAATATTCATACAAGTACTTTGGTTATTATAAGCGCAGGTCAAGTTTGTCATAAGATTACGCATTTAAATCTACATGATAAAGTCTTAGACTTTCTTTTAATATACGTTTATAGTTGATTATCATATATTTATATTCTTAAGGAAAGCTTTACCTAAGTACGTTTCCTGTATAATCAAGTACCTATTTCGTAGCTATTTTTTTCATCCTATTATGAGCAAAAAAAATCCATAGATAGACATAGGCTATTTTTGGAATTATTATTTATAACATCACCCTATATTTTTATGTACGCTGTTAATTTTACAGGAGCACTTTTTCAAAGTAATCATCACTTTCCACTTTAAAAAAGTACGTATTATGCTCTAGTATTGTGCAACTGACAATGAATGTTCCCCAACAACGATGGGCCACTTTCATGTTTGAGTAAAAATTTTGTCAATGGGCTATGTGCAAGTTTTCTATTTGGTAGAAAATCATTAGTTCCATTTTAAAGCACCGCGCACCGTGATGACATAAATAGTTGCCTTAATAAATACTAATACAGTGAAAATAACTTTATTACCGTCTCTAAAGTCTCTTTCCTCTCTTTAAAAAAAATCTGTATGATGTTCTGAGTCAGAACATCATACATCTGACTATAAAATTTTCTGTTTTCTTTAATTCCCGGCGAAGACGAGATTGCTGTTATTCGACTTGACATACCTAATTTTTAGAATAATAAAAAGAAAATATTTAACCGCATTTAAATATTTATTTCCGTAATTTATCCTTTATTAGGTAGTCAGTAGAATTGTCATCAATTACAAATAAGTTTTCTATTGCAAAAAAATATATCTACTAATTTCATTCTTCCAAATTAAGTACATAATAATATCTAACTAATAATTCTTCTCATATATATTTCGCTAACTTCTAAATAACCCGTCAAAGATGATATATGGATCAAATAATTACGACCGCACGTCCATAATGAGTCATCATAAGTTTTCCCACTGATATCGTTAATATAATTTGTTATATTCGCTATAAAAATGAATACGTCATCTAGATAAATAAATAAATACATGTATAAGACACATGTGTTTCGTGTGATACATGAATCTCAAGGAGTGTATAATAAACGACCGCGAGATCATTGGGATTGAAACGTGTGGAGTAAATACGTGCTTCTTTTAAGAGGAAGGGATGTGAATTTGTAATTTTTACTCTGAAAAAGTGCTCCTGTAGGTTAAAGACAGTAATAGGAATTATGACCTCTGTGGCGTTGTGGTTATAGTCTATATAGCTACTCCGTAGAGAACTCGGGTTTGATCGAGAATCAGTATTGTTTTTGACTAACGTCTTATGTTAGAAAACAACACTTACTTAATATTTTTTGTTTTCATATTATTATAATTGGAAATTCTTGTTTTTTTTTCACAAATAATATATTTTTTACAGTTATCAGTTAAAAAGTTCAAAGTTAGTTAGTTCTAAGAATTACTTAATGTTTTTTAATTATATTCACATTATGAGTAAAACCTTACAATTTTCAATTACACTAATATAAATCTCAAACCACAACTCTACAAAATAATGTATCAAATGCACAATACAGAAGAAAATTCTTGCTCGCATTTCTAAGGTAGTCGTCTCGAACAAAGATAAATATTTTACAGCCAAACGAGCGATAAAAATAAGTGCCAATAATCGTTTCCTAAGATAGGCCAGTCAAGTTATTGTTACCATAAAAGGTTTTAACTGGGAGCTATGTCCCTTGACTTATAGTACCTGCTAAGGTAATGTTTTTATTAAAGATTTTCAATGAATGAGCTTTTGTTCAGTATTCTGTTGCATTTGTAACTGTCTCGTCTTGATTTCGGAGTGTAAAAAACTACGAAGTACATGATTAAGGTATAAGTTAATGGTTTATTGTATCTTTGGCTGTTTCATTGTCGCAACGATTACGAATCGCGGATTCGGATTAAGGACTATTATTTGTGCGATCCATAATTTATTTATAACGCTGAAGTGATGATGTTTTCTTTATCTATAACACGTTCCCAGTGAAGTGTACCATAAGTGGTACACGTGTATTGTTTTACTATTGTGTCTGATGGCGGCACTGTGAAAGGGTTAAAGCCCCGACCACATAGAGCTTGATTATAAATATTTTTATTCGTGTACGTTTCATATTTATTAGCATGAAAATTATAATAGATCTAGATCTCTAGTGCTGAAATTATCTTCAAAAAAAAGGTTATTGTTTCTAATTTTCCGAATCTCGGTTGTATTTGAGACCTTGCTTTGGGCCGTAGCCAAGACGTCGTTGGTTTTACAGAAATATTTATTTACTTTACCCCACAAGGCGAATACCATCTCTAAGCACACAATTCAACTAGGTATACCAAGAGCAGGTATTTGCCAAGTGCAAATACTATCGCAGTTTAAATCAATGATTGCGATGAAATACCTACTATAGTAGTTGATGTAGTTATTATAATTTATTATCACTTAGTATTAGTAATTTGTAGTAAAATCAAGCAAGAGTATTGAATTCTTTAAATCACTAACTCTGGTCATGGCTTAAAACCTGCCGTTTGTCATTAATTTGTACCAGTGATTTACGTGCCTTTCGAAAGACGAAGACGCAATTTAATGGCAATATATTATTATTATCCGTGTGGTGATGGAGTAAGAATACAATATGTCACCACCCCATCTCATCCCATGGGTGTCGTAAAAACTGACTAAGGGAATAACCGTAACTACTATCTTTATGAAATAAAAAGAAGGAAAACTTGAAATTAAACCCTATACCAATCCGTCTGGCCAGCGTGGTACTAGAAGGCCAAGTAACCCTCTGTCACGGGAGGAGGCCCGTCCCTGCAGTGGGACATTAATGGGCTGTTATGATGATGATGATTAGACATAAGCCTCTTTGTCAAATTACTATAATAATTATTGTTCTACATTTCTAACAAAAGATAAAAAAATCTAATAAAAAGCTCTTTAGAAGACGGTTAGTTTACTTTAAGCTTATACGATTTGATCCGCTACGTCTACAATTTCAAACCTCATGACCTAGCGCCGCCCTGCGGCTGTACCGAGAACTAATCAAGCGTGCACTACATTAACGAAGTTTCCTTCCCTGAATATTATATACGTACTGTAACTTACCTCCCTTGACAATGAATTATAATCTATGTTTTATCATACCTAGAACATTCATTTTGAATCAGCTACTTAGGTACGGAAAAGTTTTTTTAACGCCATAAACAATATCTACAGACTAGCTTTTGATTTTACGTGGTCGCTGCTTGTATAATAGGTATACTTGGCAATTATAATGCTTAGGTTTAGGCATGCAGGTTAAATTGTCTATTTTGTTGTCTGTGGTATACTAAACAAAGAAGCTGTGACAGTTTCCATCTGTTTTTCTTTGATATTCTAATGAACTTGTTTAAATTTTGTTGCAGTTTTGTATTCAAATTGTTACGCAGACTTATTTTAGCGTGTACGTACCTACAAATCACAATTTATCAAAAATAATTCAACAATGTCAATAAAATATGTCTACTAATCCCCAGAAAGACGACAAATCTAGTCTTTATTCTATTTTCAAATGCGCAGTTTTTTTTCAATCCTTAGATGCTGAATTAGAAATCAGGAGAGCTCTTAAGATTTATATTTCAATATTTTTTCTGTAATACCTATTTGGAATCAAGTCGCGAACAACAATAAATTGGAACCTATTACAATTTTCCTTTTCTCTTTTCTTTTTAAAAGAGCTTTCTACCTCAGGGAATAATACCTATAAGGCGGTGGCTTGAAAATATACAAATCACGGGTATAAAGTAAGTATACCCAGAAGTATTATATTTATTACGTGATTAACCAAAAAGGGGTGTTTTGTTTTCTTTAAAATATGACTTAGATTGTTAATCTCTTAATATGGTATATAACTTTTTGTATATAAGAATAGTTTTTTTTTTTTTTTTTTTTTTAAAAGACAACTCCCGCACTAGGGATCATGCCCTATGTCGCGGGGACCTTTTACAAACATCAATTAACGGACACAAAGAACACCCAGACCAGGACAATAATTTGTGGATCTCACAAATTATTGTCCTGCGTGGGGATCGAACCCACAACCTCTTGCACGGCAGCCGCTTGCGCTACCATCGCGCCACCGAGGTCGTCAAAGTTTGTTGGATTATATAATGTCTTGGATGTAGGGATTTGTAATTTTATTCTAGCACAACCAAATTCTAAAATAGCTAAGGATCTTTTTAGTTAGTTAAATATAGTGCTTAATAATTAAGGTAATCTGTACGTAATTTCAAATTTTAATTATTGTGATTTTTTCAATTAGGCGATGTGGTCGCTAAACGACATAATGACTAAACGACTTTAATGAAAAAAAAGAATAGTACGTTTTCTGTTATTAAATCGTAAATCACGTATTGATAAACTAAGTAAGTACCTATACATATAAAGGTCATCATCACATCCGAAAAGTACAAGCAAACACATTGAATAGACCAAAAAATCAGCTCTGCGAAGAAGCCTGTACAATACATTTTTGGCTCATGTAGTAACAGACGGTAATTGCCGTCTGTTACTTCTTGTTTTTCTTTTGTTTCTTTGAACTAGGACGTTTTATAGATAAAAAAAATGTTTAGATTTTTTTATAATATAGTTACATAATAATCCTGTTAAATTTCCCTGTAAAAAGTTTCTATCACTATTCTGATCACATATTCCAAACTGTAAATTCTGCTGACGCGAGCTCCTATATTTCCTCTTTTGAGGCAAAATCAAGTAGTCGCTTATTTTATTAGATTGGTATCCTATTCTGATTTCATGCCGAAAAGAATTTTCAGTTCAAATAGTTAAATGTAGTATTGTGTACACGATTGTATACAATGTAGGTACAAGCGACACATAAATATGGTGACGGAATAATAATACCTACATCACGATGGAGAAATAGTAAGCATGTCACCGTCACATCAAGTCATTTACCCCCAACAGAAGTTATCGTTACCTTGAAACAAAATCTAACTAAAAAATTAAAGTAAGGAAGTAGGTCGATGATGAGCTAAACGAAATAAAAAATCCACTTAAAACAAATTAAAACTAAAAATAACATGAACCAAAATAACCTAGTCCGCAATCGTTAATTAACAATAACTCAATAGACCGCATAATCACAAAGTACAGCCACTTAATCCTCAATAAATAAAATCAGATCACTCTCGCTCTTCCGTACATACGAGTACCTACATAACATTGAAGGCCAAACGATAGTATGTTGCATATTGGTTTTTTTTAAATTATCTGATGAAATAATAGGAACTTTAAAAACATATGACTCTTGGGCAATCTTCAATTTCTGCCCGATTAAAATGTTTTAATGAACATTATTTAAGGATACATTGTGGAATTAATGTGTATGAACAGAATTTAGGCCAGGTTCATACACAGATAACATGGGTCATGTACATATAGGTCATAATTTGTGTTTTATGTGTACATAGTTATAACATAAAACGAGTAATATTAGGCAAGAAAATATTAAGTTTTCTATCTAAAGGTGAGGTTAAATTTGTTACCTGATATGATGATCTATGGCAGATTTACCACAAGAAATTCAGCTGTGCCAATCATATATACCTACACCCCTTTTTTCCAAGCAATCAACTAAATATAAATACAGCCAATAGCTAAGAAAAACAAACGAGAGAATTGAAGCAGTAACGACATTCATCAGAAACCAATTTTGATTGAAAATATATTCAAATTGCGACGATATAATTATGACGATTGGCGCAAGGAAATTCCTTGCGCCCTTCGCATACGCTTTTTTCTGCTCTAACTTACAAATGACAAGCGTACGAAAAAGAAGTGCGAAAGGTCATAAGTAATATGTTTTTATAGACTACACGGCTTTATCGTACCTGATAGCAAGCGCGAATTCGCGAAGCTAATGCTTTTTCGAAAGAAGAAGGAGATAGAATTTGCAGGGTCATCTTATTTTCACCATTAATTAGTTTAAAATAGGTATCCATTTTTAGAAATATCATTTATGTTTTCGACACATTTAATTAATATTAAAAGAAATTATTATTAAAACCAATTTTACTCACGTTTTAATTCTATTTGTTACCTAAATCATGTAGTTAGTCGAAGGATGTACTCGTAGATTGAATTTATACAGTTGTTCACTACCTAAAAATCTTCGACACAGGTTTCCGTTTTTACCTGTTAATTTAAAAAACAAAAAATTACCTTGCTATTACATATTTTTCAACGACATTACCTTGTCGATATCAGTGAATAAGTGTCTCTTAACGAGTACTTAAAACCTCTTCATGTTATCAAAGTAAGGACCACTGAGAAATAATCTGAAGAATTAGCATCAAATTAAAACTTAATACTGAGACTTTCAATTTTAATATAGCTTTATCTAGGTAGTTAGTACATGTAAATATAGTGCAAACAAACTCTTTTGAAAAACCAAAGTGACAATATAGCCCTCAGAATTAACCGATTAAAGTGGCTGGAGCGACAGCTGTCGGAGAGAAAAGGTTCTGGAGTAGCGGCCGCAAGCCGAAGCCGAAAGAAGCATTTTCCTCACACGGCAGACAGACAACTTGGTTAGAGAACCGGGAACCGTGGCTGGTAAATTAAAAATATTTAAAGGTCCATTAGTCGTGTATTGGCTGATATGACGATAATGATGGCTTTTTTAACTTAGACTTTTAACAATTACGTCATTCATAGATTTTCCTTTGCCTTCTGAGTGACTATAGGTCTTCTGCTCTACCCCATATAGAGGAAAACATAAAGCTTATAAATTATAAAATACATAAAAGTAATTTGTTTACACATTTTGGTTTCGTTTTAACATAATAAATTTACGTGTAACAAAGTAGGGTACATAATGGCCGTATTATCAATCCCTTATAACACGCCTATTAAACAAAAAGTTGCAACACCTACAAGTTTTTAATAAATAGTTTGTAAATATTAATGTTTATCTACTTGTGATTAATGAATTAAATATTTAAGCGGTCGTTGTTCATATTAGTATATTACATAATTTATTGTACTCATATTTTCTCCGTGTGCTGACGGAGTAAGAATACAATATGTCACCTCCCCGAAGGAAAACTCGAAATTAAACCCTATACCAATCCGTCTGGCCAGCGTGGTATCAGTAGGCCTTTCCGTACTTTTGGGTTCTCGTTCATCGATATTCTGTACTTTTCAATTTAGTATTACAGACTGGAACGGATGTGCGTGTCATGTGAAGTAAAGAAAAAGTAAGGCTGGTGCAATGTGCTGAGTGTTTAACCATTAAATACTAGGTATAACTCTACCAAATAAAACAAAAAATATTACTAAATCATATAGCTGTCTCCTAACTCCTTTTCCTTTAAATTTATTCTTGTTTACATTCCTGAAACTTCATAATTATTAAACAAAGAAGCGAAACCATGAAAATAATACGCTCCTTAGTTTGGACAGCCGTGTAATAAGATCAGTTCATTAGAATTAAACCAAAAACGTAGTTAACAATTCCGTCGTATTCTTTAGCCTGGTGTTTCGTTAAGAGAAGACTTTACAATTTATGTCTTAAAAGTTACAGAAGTGTAAAGTGATAAAACATTTTCTCTTTTTCTCTTTTGACAAATATTGTCTAGTTATAAGAGTTATAATTATTGTATATATTGTATAATTAACTCTATCTTTCCTAGTCTAGTAAATAATAAGCTTTTCATAATTTCTTTACAATTTAAATCTGGAAATTATTAGAAGTGTAACAATTGTATAATAATATTGTAATTCAAAAGTAGCAAGACGAAGCTTATTGTTAGTACAATAAGCAAGTACAAGAAACTATAGTTAGTTTCTTGTACGAGTTAGAAAAAAATCGAAATCGAATCGTTGAAGATAAATATTAGCTAATACAGTGTTTAAAGTTTTTAATTTATGCGGATGCACTTTACATTGCCTATAAATTAAAATTCCATTGACCTAAATCCATTGCCTATGCACTGTTATTATCTTATACACAGTCATTATTACCTGCCAATACTTTCTTTTACTACTCCGTGTGGTGACGAAAGTAAGAATACAATATGTCGCCACCCCATCTCATCCCATGGGTGTCGTAAAAACCGACTAAAGGACTATCTGCGAATATTTTACAAAATACTATCTACAAGAAGAGAAAACTTTACATAAGCACTCCATGTAATAAATTCATGTAGCTTAAATTAAAATCGATATAATTATACTCTTGGGAGTATTTAATGAGGTTTGTTCTCAGTGGTTATAATTAAATATAATTATTAATGACAAGGACATTTTATTATTTCATTTCTTCCGTATAGTCTATTTGAGACCATGCATTGAGTTTTGGGTGGAACTACTTGTATTTGTAATTACTTGGTCTCCAAGCAATAAATTATTTATTTTAGGTTTGCTTACAGGTAAGACATTATACATCTGCTAATACTACACTATAGGAATATATTACAATGTTTAAGTAATTAAAGCAGTCACCACATGCACATAATTAATTTAAAGTTAATTAGTTTATTAAACATCGTAAAAAATCCCAATTGTTCCTCGTTCAGTATGTTGTGATATTTTTTACTTAGTCTTTTTTACACTATTGTTACCAAATAGGCCAAATTACAGAATTGATATTGGCCAAGCTTAATCTCAAGTTGAGCTTTGCTCCTCTAAGCAGAAGTCTCTATGTCGGCTTTTCCGACACGCTCGAGATGTCATGGGATAGTAACGTGAATAATATCAAACCTCCTTCTTTTAGTCTACTTTCTTCACTTCTTGAGGAGATCGCTCCTGGTTTATAGTTGGAATATATCTTTATATCTTATGTAATCATAACAGCCCATTAATGTTCCACTGCAGGGACGGGCCTCCTCCCGTGACGGAGGGATACTTGACCTACTAATACCACGCTGGTTAGGCGGATTGGTATAGCGTTTAGGTTTAAGTTTTCCTTCTTTTTATTTCGTAAAGATAGCATTCACGGATAGTCCCTTAGCCGGTTTTTACGACACCCATGGGATGAGATGGGGGGTGACATATTGTATTCTTACTCCGTCATCACACGGAGATATCTTATGTAATGTATAAATTAAAATATTATTCTAAGTTATTTTGTCATTACGGAAGTGTCCTGTCTCTACTTTTTCACTATGATTTTTACAAGCTTCGTAGCGACTTTGAAGTCACAATATTGTGAGTAATTTTCGACGTGCGTAATCGTTTTGCGGACAACAGAATACCGACGGCATTCGTTGCAGAATATAATGCGAAGGGTTAACTAAACTTAGTAAGCTGTTTTTAGGGTTAATGAGTTTTGAATCACTGCTTCTCTACTGGTTCGTTTTGTCCCCGCATTTTAATCACCTTTTCTATTTTAATGATGTTTGTATAGGGTTGCTAATTTTTTATATTAGTTCAGACTTTTCTTTTTAATGTGTTTTATTTGCGAGAAATTATTGTAGTATTTGGGAATAGTTGTGTGTGTTTATAATTTGCATATTAATTCTATAAAATGGTAAATATTAAAATTTGTTTAGCTATCTTTTTACTAAGTTAAGATTAAAATAAGCTTTAAGGTCGTAACCATGTAAATATTTTCTTCAGAAATAGTGCCATTAATACAAACTTCGATGCTAAAAGTGTTATGAAAATTAAAAATAAATACTTACTAGTGTTTTACGTAGTTTCAAAATAGTGTAAAACTAATTTGTGTTTTATATTTTCTGTAATGCGTGCATATAGTCAATTAACATTATTTGTGTAATATAATATTTAGGTACATATTTTGCTATAACTTTTTATTTATAATAATTATAATAAATTTAAAATGAAGCGAGAATAAAAATTTATGGTTTTTGAAAAATCAAGTTATTATTTACCTACACTTACAAGACGAATTTCCATTAAAAAAAAAACTTTTAATACTTCTCAAAACTTTTAAACGAACTTTGTAAGTTGTTGAACTTTAATGAAAATGTGTCTCTATAGTCTTTATGGAACGTAAAGTACATAAACAGTAACACTACGATATTATAATATTAATATGTTGTGCAGAGATGCATTCGGTCGCGTCCGCATAGCACAGAGGTACCGCGGTAACTGCTTGTACGACGGCGGTCGTCGACGACGATGTCCAAGCATCTCTTCAGCGGTGCAACAGCGCATGCGCGAATAAGTCCCGCCTACCAAAACTTTTTCCTCTCTGAAATATTTCTATTGCAACTTTTTTTTGTCTGTATTTTTTTTCTTTCAATGTTGTGGATATTAAAACTTTTTTATTAATTACTTTTAAGTCATGGTGTTTTGTTTAATAAATTGTTTAACATCTTTTTGAATAGATATTGTTTATCTTTACGAGTCTATAAAAATAGAATTAATGTTTATGTATTTTTAATTGGTACTTATTGATGACCTAAATTCCCTTTTTTTAATTTTATATTACTCACATTAGTAGCATAAAATAAGAAAAAGAAAATGGTAAATTGTGTACAAGCAAACATAAAATAAATAACTTTAAGTACTTAACAAAAATGAAAAGCTCTATTAAAAAATCTTTATAATCCTGGTGGCTCTAAATAAAGTCAACCCTATTGTGTTTTTTTTTTAATTCTCATGGCAACTAAATTTTTACTTAAAAAAGCCCTTTGTCATTCTCTTTGGCTTGGTAATCTTCGCCGGCTATTTTTTTTAATTCAGCTCTAATCGAGGCAACCTCCAAGCCAGGTATTCACAAATAAATCGGAAACACTTTTAGTGGCATTTCAACGAGGGACCACATATGTGTACAGATAAAAAGGGATTTTTACTAGTTATATTTTTTTCAGTTTATAAAATACTAGCTGACCCGTGCCCACTTCGTTAGGCAGCGAAAGAAACGCGTCACTTTTTTAAACATATTTCATTACTGCTCCGCTCCTATTAGTCACAGCGTGATACTATATAGCCTATGACACTCCACGATAAATGGACAATCAACACAGAAAGAATTTTTAAAATCGGTTCAGTAGTTCAAGAGATTACCCCCTACAACGTCACAAACACGCAAACTTTACCTATTTATAATATTAGTATAGATTGTTTAGTAAAGTTTGCTTATAATAAAATAATTTAAAATTTGATCCTTTTATTTCATATCGATAAATAATACCAAACATAAAACATAAACATAGCTTTATTGTTACTTTCATTGTGAAGAAAAATACTTTGATACTGTTTTTGTACTTGACAAATTAGTTGTTAATCAAAAGGTACCCTTGTACAGGTCGCGAGATCTAAAGAGTTTGATTTAAAGAAGAACCTTTTTATTTCCTTACCAGCCAGTTTAAGTGCCAGGAACGACCCTTTAAAAACAAAGAAATATTTGAACACGTTGGTCAGCTAAATTGGTAAAGAGTTATCTTGATGTTTTCCGTTTAGCAATTTTATTGAAACATTTTATTAATTACTTGAAAAGGCGAAAAAAATAATGACTCACAGCAAGAAGCGTTTTCAATTTCTACTTTGTTGTAAACTACTATGCCAATATTACAAATATTTATACTAACTTTAATACTGCATGTCAAATCTCGTACCTTAAAATCGTTAAAAATTCGGTTAAGTTAACTTTTAATTTTCACACAAAAGGTAAGACAATTTAACAACTAAAGTTAACTTTTTAAGTTTAACTAACTTTTTAAGTTAAACTAACCGAATGCTGGCCAAATCTTTTAACCACCTCCAAAAAAGAAGAGGATGGATACCGATTCAGTTGTTTTTATTTTTGTGATAAGTATGGGATATAGGTACGATATATAAGTTAGAATAGGGTTTTGATGTCAAATTGACATTCTATTTTTGTCTTAGAGAAAGTATAGTTGTCGAAGAAAATGTCTCCATTATTTTATTATAAACGCTTTTCACGACACCCGAAGAATAAGGTAGTATTGCGACATCATGTTTTCTTACTCCATCACTGCAAAGAAAATAGTTTACTTCATAACAGCCCATTAATGTCCCACTGCAGGGACGGGCCTCCTCCCGTGACGGAGGGATACTTGGCCTACTTATACCACGCTGGCCAGACGGATTGGTATAGGGTTTAATTTCAATTTTTCCTTCTTTTTATTTCGTTAAGATAATATTGACGGCTAGTCCCTTAGTCGGTTTTTCACGACACCAATGGGATGAGATGGGTTGGTGACATATTGTATTATTACTCCGTCACCACACGGATATTTTACTTATTTGCATAAATATTATGTTTGGACTACAATTGAAATGCTCTTTTCATTCAGTAAATATAACATGAAACTAGTGCATGGAACAGAGAAAGTTACTTAGCTTTATTTAAATTCTCATCAAGTCTCACTTGTGCAACAAAAAAAACTCGTTATTTTGTTTATGAATATCAGTTGATTATTATGCAACTTTTGTCTTAATTTCTATATGATTAAGGTTTATTTTGTTTTTGTTTTCTACCTATTACTCGTAGTAGGTATTGTATAAAAATAAAGGGTTCATAAAAGATAAAGTTACGGTATTTTAAAGGAACTTTTTTTACATTCTAATACAGCCCATAAGGAATTCATACTTCAAGCAGTTTGGCATGAACTTAATAAGCTTTTCGATTGCCTTGATTTGAAATGACATATCCTTGTTTTGATACTCGTCCTTTATTTTATTTGAGCTAACTAACATTATAGACTAAGAACAAAATAGTCCTTTAAGAAAATGTGACAATAAAAATAATTTGAATTAAAAGATTACTCTCATACATACATAAACTCACGCCTTATCCCGTCCGGAGTAGGGAGAGACGATAGAACGCCACTTGTCCCGATCCTGGCAAACAGATTGGGCTTCGTCCACATTCATTAAGCGAGTCATACATACATGCGCGTCGGTTACGAATGCTCTTTAATTGGCCCTTCTCCAATATGCAACCTATCCGGTCAACATCATATGTTTTCCGGGGTCTACCCGCACCTACTAGTCCTTTTACTTTCTTTAGATTTCTCTCGGTAACAAATAAATGTGGTTCCAGAAATAACTTTTAGTTATATTCACGTACCTACAATAAAATAACTATAAAAATCATGTGCCACCCTTACTTCCAACTTTAATCTGTTTCCAAAACAAAATAAGACTACCTGTAACCAAAACGCGACAATATACCCTCATTTATTCGACCTTCGTCTACCCTCGAAAACATTTCTTAGAGAAAATTATTGCATCCTACGGGTTAACTACGTAAGTAGGGTTGCCACTTTTGTAGGATACCAAAAATCAATGTATACATTTCTATACACAGAGTTATTATATACAGTTACACGGACTGCAGACAGATGGCTTAACGATGGTCCCAGGCGACTATTGTAAGGGAAAGGGCGCCTTCAAATTAGCCGCTAAGTGCCGCGCGGAGGCTGCGCGTCTGCAGCAATGCGGTCGCGCTGCCGTCGCTAGGTTTATATTATA
Organism: Schrankia costaestrigalis; assembly: GCA_905475405.1. Lineage (NCBI taxonomy): Eukaryota > Metazoa > Arthropoda > Insecta > Lepidoptera > Erebidae > Schrankia > Schrankia costaestrigalis. Next base: position 17,455,884 of record FR997832.1, read on the forward strand.
TTTATATTATAATGGTAGTTTTGTGTTTTAATTTTACGATGGATTCAGACGAAAAAACACTGTTCTTAGTATTACTATTAAAAAGAAAAAGTATTCTGAACAACACTAGTCGATCGATGATCGCAGCGCGGGCGTAGCGCTGCAATCGCACGTGTTTATCGTGGCACTTAGCGGCAAATTTTAAGGCGTCCTAACTCTTTTGATAAGGTGTGATGCCGATGTCTGCCGTGGTATGCAGTCACCATTTCTGAACCTTTCCAGTCCATTAGCCGTCCATTCAGCGAGCTACGTACCCGAGGGACAAGAGAAGCACAGAACAGAGGAAGATTTAAGGAAGGGATCTTTTGGCTGTGATGAAAATTATATTAAATTATGTTTTCGAAATTATATCATACAATGCAATGACTACAAAGTCTTGCATCAAATATGACCTTCATGAAACAATTCTAAACATAACATCACCTAAAGGAAGTTTCTTGTAAGTCCGGAAATTCCGGGTAATTCTTGTTCAGGTAGCAACCCTAAACAAGGCACTTCGGATCTTGTTTAACAACAATACGTACAAAATCGTCGACAGTTGTAAACAGTTTACGAATAGATATAAATTCAAAACGACTTCACCGTAGCAAAATATCTGCGATTACAGTGCTTATTTTAGTGTAGCCATCATTTCTGAAACAGACTTTTTAGTGTAGGAAATAATATTTTGTATTTTACAGGGACCATGCTATCTTTAAGTGTCGTAAAAGTCGACTTTGAGTAACGGTAGCTCTCATTGTTAACGAAACTAAATACATAATGATATCTAAGTAATACCAAAAAAACAAGAAGTCTAGTAAAACTAGATATATTTCGTAGCAGCCTATAAAGGTCCAAACGAGCGAGGAAGTGAAACTAGAGTAGTAGGGTTTTCCCTAAGTCGCCTTTCACGAAACCCTTGGGATGTCATAGAAAGGTCACGCACTGTACTCCCCTTACGTTTTGCCAAAGTTATATTTCCCGTGAAAATGAATTTTAACTGAAATGAGGTTAGTTTCTACAGACCGTTATAATACGGTAAATTTTTTATTAATTAATTTATTAATTTTAAAATTGGTATTCTTTTTATACCAATTATTAAAAATGCTAATAAAAGTCAATTGTTATAACTGCTTTTTTAATTAATCATTGCTTTTTATTTAATAATGACTGCTAAATAAACGTACGTACTCGTATATAAATCGCAATTGCCAATCGCAATAGGAAATAGCATGTGGTTCAAAGTTATTAGGAGTTTTCCTGTCGAAGCGACCAATTCTGTCGCTCACGTTGCATATTTAAATACCTATTCCAACTAACTTTCATTGAACAACGTTTACAAACTTTCTTTTAGAATTAACTATAGGTTTATCTAATTATTAATTTAGTTTTTGTAGAGACTGATTAAGTAAGATATAATATAAAAAGTAAAAATATCCGTGTGGTGACGGAGTAAGAATACAAAATATGTCACCACCCCATCTCATCCCATGGGTGTCGTAAAAACCGACTAAGGGACTATCCGTGAATATTATCTTTGCGAAATAAAAAGAAGGAAAACTTGAAATTAAACCCTATACCAATCCGTCTGGCCAGCGTGGTATTAGTAGGTCAAGTATCCCTCCGTCACGGGAGAATATATAAAGGTATATAGACGTATATAAGGATAAAGACGATAAGAGGATACGGCTGGGCAGACCCATCAGAAGGTGGACAGACGGCCCTTAATAAGGCCGACAGGAGCGCTAGGAGTAGACATATTTAGAAGACGCCTTTGACTAGCCGTGAACATCTTGATCGTTGTTCTACCACCATGCTCTAAAGATGAAAAATGGTCCCTTAAACCTCGGTCACCTCTTGCGACCCCCACGAGTACGGGAGTAGGGAAGATCTATGTTGTAAATTATTCCATACCTAAATTAATAAAATTGTCTTACATTTACTAAATTGTTAACTAACTAACAGTTACCTACTACTTTAAGCATACATTATTTCATATTATTCCGCTTTAGAATATTCATTATTCTATCAGACGTTGATTTAGCAAGTAAGTAATTTACATCTGCTCATTACGGAACTAGCTGTTCGTAGTTATGCAAAGAAATGTGTTATACTTAATTTTGTACGTTTTCGCATTGTGCAGTTCCTTGCCCAAAGCAGTATAAAGTATTGTTCGCACCCCTGGGATGGCTTAGTCAAGTATCAAGTCAAATGTATATGAAATAAATACAAGTCTGTGTTCATTTTGGCTAGCAAGAAAAACTTGTAGAAGTAGCTAGTTTTATATATCAACCAATTCAAACATCTGCCACAAAACTACCATTACTTTTGCAGATGACTCTATTTACATTTATATATATTTGATTACATATTCCTCATACGTACCATAGTCCACTAGGAAGATTGTGTACTCCCTTAAGTTCCTTAGATAGAGAGGATTGTTAAAATATCCAAATAATTTGTAACAGTCAGCAAGAAAGCGTACTTGATAACACATTGACCTAACTTATTTGGGCAGACGCTCGGCAATCTACACGTTGAATGAAACCTAAAAAAAGACGAAGTTAGACTAACAAACCCTGCAGTATAATAAAACTTCGTTATCCCCTAAATACCGTAGAAACTAAATAGTTACTGTGAAGTTTACCCAGGTAATTCTTCAGACATAAATAAACCAACTAAGTAGTTGTACTAAAAATAGAATGATTGATAGGTGCTTAAGTATAAAATAAATTAGCACAGTTTTCGCAGAACCTGAAAGAAAAAAAATTTGACGATCTCTGTGGCGCAGTCGGTATATTACATGGCTGCTACGCAGAGGTCTCGGGTTCGATTCCCGCTCAATGCAAATCTTTGTGTGCATGAACATGATTGTTTGCATTGGTCTGAGTGTTTTCTTTGTATAATATGTATGTATTTACAAAAAAAAAGTATTTAAATATGTTTATCCGTTGTCTAGTAGCCATAGTACAAGCTTTGCTTAGTTTGGGACTAGGTGGCGTTATGTGAATATGTGAGGATTATTTATTTATTTAAAATCTTGAAGCAAAGTCCCGAATACTCATTAAACATGGTAACATTATTTTCAGAATGAATATTTAGTTAACGTTAGATCTGTGCACAAGTAATAGTCCCCTTTATAATGAGCATGTTCACGTTTTATAGAGCTCATTCGAAACTCTGTATTTCTCGAGTTCGTATACAGATTATCGCAATACTACAATGTTGGTATTGTATTCTGTACTCAACATCATATCTGTTTAATTGAAGTTTTCAATCTGTTTTATCTCCAGTAGTTAGATTTTACCTGTTTCGTAGTTGTGCTTTTTTACGTGACTCCATTATTATACCTTTTGGGACAATTTAATCAAAATATGGATGATAGAGATTTGCAACATTGTTACTAAGATAGTAACATCATTATCATCATCATAGGCCTTTGCGTCTATTGCAGACGATTCATTTATTGCCTCGTGGATAGTAACAAATGATCTTTAAAATGAAGATAGATCATTGGTTACTATCTTAGTAACAATGTTGCAATATTGTTATAGTTTTAGGGTAGCATTTAATGGGGATCAGCCGGCCGTAAAACATAGCCAAAACTTTTAGCAGCATGTGGAAAAGACATACTGCGCCGACCCCAAAAAAAAATGGGATAAGGGCAGGGGAATGATGATGATGATGATTTAATGGGGACCAGCTTACTAAATATAATATTTTAGATATATGGAACACCACAAGTATTAACGATAGCCAAGACGTATTCCTAAAAGCAAAAGGTAAAGGGAGAGAAATACCTTTTTTTGGTTTTTAACAGGGTAAAGTTAAAATTTCTATCTACAATTTCTTTTCCTAAAATAGAAACTAAAACTCCAAAGGTATATAAAGTTATATAAGAGCCAACTTCATCGACAAGCCGGAGCCTCAAAAACAATAGGCATATAATATTTTCCATTCACTTGATCTTTAATGGAAAAATGTTTAAGTAAAAGATCATGAACAGCGTCCGGCATTATGCCTTAATATGAGCATTAATGCAGTAAGTCGCTTCGTTTGGCTCGTGTCCGACTAAATAGATATTGTTAGAAGTATTAAATGTTATTGTTTTTGGCAATTTTTTCTTTGATGTTCAAAGAACTTGAACGGATTTGATGGACTTAAGGTACAGTATTACTAAAAAAATTAATTTAAAAGGTCAGCATAAAGTAACTTTATGCTGCCCTTTTAAATAAACATTTTTTTTGTGGCACACGCCGGCTGCTGCCGCAGCTCGCTCGCTTAGCTCGCTCGGCTTGTGCATCGTATTGTCATCGTTCTAACCTATGTGTAAAACGATGTCAAAATGAAAATTCGTAATTGCAGGTTTTCGTGGTAGTAGTTAATTAGATTGTACCTGTTTCGTAGTTGTGCTTTTTACGTGACTCCATTATATGGAGTCTCCTTTTGGGACAATTTTATCAAAATATAGATGATATAGGTGAAATTAATTTAAGTGTTTTACAATGAAGATCGTTGGTTACTATCTTAGTAACAATGTTGCAATATTGTTTTACTTTTTGGGATCAGTCGGCCGTAAATCAAAGCCAAAACTTTTAGCAGCATGTGGAAAAGGACCTACTGACCCCAAAAAAATGGGATAAGGGCAGCAGCAGCTTACTAAATATAATATTTTAGATATATGGAACACCACAAGTATTTACGATAGCCAAAACGTATTCCTAAAAACAAATGGTAAAGAGAGAGAAATACCTTTTTTTGGTTTTTAACAGGGTAAAGTTAAAATTTCTAGCAACAATTTCTTTTCCTAAAATAGAAAGTAAAACTCCAAAGGTATATAAAGTTATATAAGAGCCAACTTCATCGACAAGCCGGAGCCTCAAAAACAATAGGCATATAATATTTTCCATTCACTTGAACTTTAATGGAAAAATGTTTAAGTAAAAGATCATGAACAGCGTCCGGCAATATGCCATAATATGAGCATTAATGCAGTAAGTCGCTTCGTTTGGCTCGTGTCCGACTAAATAGATATTGTTAGAAGTATTTAGTGTTATTGTTTTTGGCAATCTTTTCTTTGATGTTCAAAGAACTTGAACGGGATTAGGTGTTTCAAAATGAAAGAATGTTGAATGAATGAAAGAATGTTGATGGAATTAAGGTACAGAATTAATAAAAAAAAATGTTTATTTAAAAGGGCAGCATAAAGTTAACTTGATAAAATTTAACTGCACGACCACTTTGATGGCTCGGCGGTCGTAGTAATGTCTAGCATGCACGAAGTCAAAGACTCAAATTTCACGGAGGACTATTGTTTGTGCGATCCTCAAATTATTGTCCTGAGTCTTGATGTTCCTTGTGCGTGCCCATATTATTAATTATAACAGCCCATTAATGTCCCACTGCAGGGACGGGCTTCCAGTGACGGAGGGATACTTGGCCTACTAATCCCACGCTGGGCAGACGAATTGGTATAGGGTTTCATTTCAAGTTTTCCTTCGTTTTATTACGTAAAGATAATATTCACGGATAGGCCCTTAGTCGGTTTTACGACACCCATGGGATGAGATGGGGTGGTGACACACTGTATTCTTACTCCGTCGCCACACGGAGAGCCATATTATCTACTATATAAAAATAAGTCGGGTTTTCCTTCCTGACGCTATAATCGATCGAACCGATTTCCACGGTTTTGCATTCGTTGGAAAGGTCTCGGCAGGTTTATAGCAAAGAAAATTCTGGAAAAAAAATCAACAAAAAAGCAGGAAAATAATGCCCGTGCGAAGCCGGGACAGGCCGCTAGTTGATATATGTTGTAAATTGTTAATTCCCACACAATCCTATCCGTAGTGCAGGAGTTATCTTTTTAAACAATATAAAAACAGCATGTTCCAGCCTGGATGACAATTAAGCCAGTTATACATATAATTAAATGGTACGAAAGCTGTACCTAATACTACCAATCATTCCGCCATCTTACTGCAATACTGCATTGTGACTTAAGGTGCAACAAACAAAACATACCTTTTAATGCTGAAACGTGCGCAAAGAGCTGTATTGAAGATTGGCTGGAGGGATTCAAACAATTGAGTTTTATGAAACCTGTATGCGGCTGTTTACAAAACAGATTATCGTCCACTTAATTTCTAACTATACACTCAATTACCCCTATGACTCTACAAATATAGATAAAGTAAATCGTAAACATAATGTTTTCTGTTAGATTTCAGCCAGAATATAAAAGCCTAGTAATTGTTTTATTTTCTTGGAAGTTACTCGTACAATAAAACTTAAAAAATTACTTGGACATTTCTGCCGATCACTCATGAAACGAACTTGTGTAAAAGTTTTGTAATCGTTATCAACGCGTTTAATTAGTGTTCGTATTTTAAATTAGCATCTTATTTTCAAATGATTTCAATGTTACCAACTTAGTTTACTCAGCACACTGTTTGCCAATTTTAAAATACGAAGAGAAATCATAACTCCAAAATAAGGTATTTATTCTTCTATTTTCAATCTTTGGAACAATGTTCGCAACGTTCCAAATTGACAGGGGTGTCAAGTAAACGAGACAAACGACGATTGCCAACATAACAATAATGAAAGTTAGTGAACGAAACTGGGACAATCATTTTGTATTTTGGCAAAATAAATACTTTTTTCTTAGAGTTGAATTCTTACATTTTATTAGAGTTTAATTCTTATAAGTACTTACTTTATAACTCTTGCAATTTAATCATCCTTTAATATACTTACGCTATTTATGCATGAATTGATTATGAATTAATATAGGTATTTATTATTTATTTTTATAGTCTACAAATTGTCAAAACTATCACTTATCTGTGGCGTATGGTGAAGTCCAGAGTTTGCACTGCTCCTTTTTTTTATTAATGTTGGTAGTTGCAAGTTTTTTCTTTTTAGTGGTAAATCCACCTGGATCACTCACGCCTTTAGAAATTTTACTTAGCAATTCTTGTATGTCCCTGAGCAGAATCAGATCTCATTAGAATTACAGAGAATTATGGAGACGCCTAAAAATGCTGCTTTAGAGTTTGTTACGCCGTTTCTTCTCTACTAGCGCCTCGGAAGCGGTGGTAAAGTTTGAAAAACTTTTAATTACATATTAAAAGTTTAGTAGAAAGTCATATTAAAAGTAACTTAGACTAAGTTGTTTTAAACTGACGTCAATAAGCTGTTATAACATAACAATGAGAAAATAAATGAAATGAAATGAAAATTACCTTACCGAAAAAGCACATTGAGTATATACCTGGCGGCAAGCTCTCTATTCCGCAGTAAACGTCATTAACATCGGATGATAAAACACTATTGTTGTTGTTACTGCTATGACAGCCCTGAAGTAGATATTTAATGTTTCTGGTCATACTTTAATCTATCTTGTATTACTCTTCAGAACAACTAAAACATTCGATACTCTACAATTTATCAAAATAAATAACTTTTAGTTCTATAATAAATATCTCTTGTACTTTCAACGAAAATTGTTGATTGTTTATTCGTTATAAGTCTTAACAAACTTTGTTACTTAAATAACTTTAAATTTAATTAATAATTGTAATACCTACACCCAACCATGATTACAAACGAACCCATAAAAATTCAATTGTTAAAATTATTTTAAAATTCAACCAATTATTTCATTTAGCGGTGGCTTGATTAATATACCTTATTTATATAGCATAGTTGCTAGTTTCTTGCACCTCTTAAAACATATTTTCTTGAGCATAAGTATAAGGCTCATTTATATCTTTACTACCTTTTGCCCGCGGCTTCGCTCGCGTTAAATTCGGGGAAGCAAAAAGTAGCACATGTTACTCTCCATCCTTTCAACTATCACTACTTAAAAAAATCACGTCAATTCGTCGCTCTGTTTTGCCGTGAAAGAAAGACAAACAGACAGACACGCTTTCCCATTTATAATATTAGTATGGATGAGCCTTCGATTGTGTCTAATAGCCTCCCTGCAGTCAGAACTAAGCCCGGACTTTGTGTCAAGATAAGGAATCTTGTTTTCAATAGCGCAAAGCAACATAGTGCAAAGCAATGTATCTGATGATTTTATCAGTCAGCTTGAGACCACAGTCAGTGCAACCTGTGCCGAAACGTCAAGCAAAATAAACGTAAATAGAATGCCACGTTAATCCCTCCGTTTAAGTTTAAGAGTTTCATCAACAGAGATATCTGAACAAATTAACATCATAACAGCCCATTAATGTCTCCCTGTGACAGAGGGATACTTGGCCTACTAATACCACGCTGGCCAAACGGATTGGTATAGGGTTTAATTTCAAGTTTTTCTTCTTTTTATTTTGTTATGATAATATTCACGAATAGTCCCTTAGTCGGTTTTTACACCCATGGGATGAAGTGGGGTGGTGACACACTGTAAATGCATGTGTATTTGTATGATAATAAAAACTTTATTACAGCATAGAGTTTATGATGATCAGCAGATAATGGAACTTGAACGCGGCCATACTGGCCCTGGGTATTTACACCTTATTGAGTTTGGACTCGTTGAAATCCGCCTTAATGAATACTTTGGTTCTAGATCGTAACCTTACTTACTTACTCCGTTGGCTCAACGACCCAAAATGTGTCTTGGCCTCCGACACGAGAGAACCACTCTGGTCGATCCTTGGTCACCTCTTGCCAGTTGCTGACTTGAAGTTGCCTCAGATCGTTCCTAACCATATCTTTCCAGCGGTATCTGGGGCGACCGACAGGGTGGCGTCCTGTTGGTTGACCCACATACGCCCTTTTAACACCTCGATCCTCACCCATTCTCTCGACGTGGCCGAGCTAGCGGAGTCTGTAGATGGTAACCTAAACAGTTTAAACACATTTTTTAAATTATCATTGTTATCATTAATCATTCAACGTTGGAAACAAAAATTCTGCTTTCTACATAAACAAACTTATTTGATAGAAAGGTACTTTAGGTTGAATATTCCGTATTGTGCCAATTTAATTTATCTCTAGTGGTTTTCGTGAAACAGCAACGTTTCAGATCTTTCAATAAGCCCCCACTTCTAATAATTAAAACAATTAGCTAAGTATTGATATTTTATTCATTTCGTGTTTTTGATTGTTTTGGTAGGTTCAAGATTATTCATTGTAAGAACCAAAATATTAAATTAAGACACATTTTGGTTCTGGTTATAATCTACAAAACTTTCCGTTATCTTTAACCACACTTCACAGGATGAGATAGAGTGGTGACAACGTATTTCTTACTTCATTTCATAATTCCAACTCTTATACATCATCATCACAACAGCCCATTAATGTCCCACTGCAGGGACGGGCCTCCTCCTGTGACTGAGGGATACTTGGCCTACTAATACCACGCTGGCCAGACGGATTGGGTATAGGGTTTAATTTCAAGTTTTCCTTCTTTTTATTTCATTAATTTCCTTAGTCGATTTTTACGACACCCATGGGATGAGATGGGGTTGTGACATATTGTATTCTTACTCCGTCACCACACGGAGAACACAACTCTTATGTACATGTATAAGAAAAAATAACGTAAACCAAATTCTTGTTCCTATCTCAGATCAATAAGTAACGTCCCTAATAACGATTACAATATTGACATTTTCCGCATCATTTAGCTCAGAGAATATACTAACATAATCAGGAATACTAACATAGTTCGTAACAGATTATTGGCAATATCACCGTCGGGTCATCACACTTGATAGCTGGACGATCGTTTTGCTAAACAAACAGAACTTACAACATGTTACTCTAACACTGCTTGAGTAGATATGAAAATAAAGAACAACTAGATACGCTACTTTTTTATTGTGTACGGTATTACAGACGAAATTTCCTTAGGATTTAATGACACTGTTTCTGACATTTTGAAGATGGGATAGTGACACACTATACCTATCTTAGATATCTTTTTCAATGGTATGCTAGGCCCTTACCCTCACCAAACAGTAGGTATCAAAACAGCCCACAAGTCTACTAACAGCATGCTACCCTGAAATAAAATAATAAAGGTATAACCTTTAGTTTTTTAGTCGGTTTTTAGATTATCCACAAGACGAGATGCACTAATCTTAGCCCTACTAAAGAAAAACAGTGACTACTTAGTATTAAGTAAATTTCTAAGACCGGAGAAAGCCTTTTCCTGCAAAGAACTTTATAACAGAGTCCTGGTACCTATTTTATTTTATGAAATATTGTTTCTATCGACACCATTTACGTAAAAAACACCATTTTTATTTCGAACAGCTTAATTACAATTACTTTAAAATGCAAGAATGTCTTACTTAATGACTCTTCCAGCCTCTCCATAGATCTTTGCTAAGTGGTCGTAAATTGAATGCATAAGAGTATAACTCTCTATGCTGGCATATTGTCGTTTATTTCTGTTTGTACAATTTATCAAGAACTTGCACGCTCTAATATTATACATTTTATTTAGAGTTAATCATTTTTATTTTTAAAATATGTATTTAGGTCTGTGTTTTAGAGTACAAGAATAATATTTCTTATCTCGTGGCTATGTAAATCTCTGTCCTGCGTAAAAGGATGTTCGGTACGGTACTTTCGTGGCACTAGGCAATTATAAGTAAGATAGTTTTCTTTACAAACATCACTATTCTAATTTACATAGCTAAATACTTTCTTTAATAAAAAAAATGTTTAAATTACTGTGCTTTCTTGATACGATGATGGTGATGAAGATGTATCATTATAACCATAGTCCATTAATGTCTTATTGTAGGGACGGGCCTCCTCCCGGGACAGAGGGATACTTGGCCTACTAATACAACGCTGACCAGACGGATTGGTATAGGGTTTAATTTCAAGTTTTCCTTCTTTTTATTTCGTAAAGATAATATTCGTGGATAGTCCCTTAGTCGGTTTTTACGACACCCATAGGATGAGATGGGATGGTGATTGTATTCTTACTCCGTCACCACACGGAGATGACAATGAATACCTATGTATTATACACTTACGTGTATAATACATTGTAGGTGTCTCCGTGTGCGCCGTGTATAATAACGCAAGGTTACCCTTTCGCTATTATACACGGCGCACACGGAGACGTTAGAACCAGTAATATGTCACCAGAAAAACAAGATATTAAATTTATAAAGCCCAGGTTTACAACAATAGCTAGGTACACCCTGCCTATTCATACACACTTAAAAAATCTTTATGTTTGTAACACAACATCAGTGTTAAGATAAACAAATGTCTTTGGGACCAGAGATAAAAACAACATGAGGTAGAAGAACTCAGTATTGCCCTCTAAAATGTAGATATACAACCTTTATGGTTGCAATTAGGAGTGAGAACTGCTTTCGATGAAAAAAATACTTCTTGTTCAGCGCTTTTACTGGTGGAGATAAATAATTAATTATTTACAAATTCTTCTCGCAAAAAATATGTTTGTTTTAAGACCCCGGAATTATATTCGTATTAAATGACATTTTGCTAAAATTTCGAGATGTAGCCTTCATTAACAAAAAGCTCGTGTGGTGAAGAACGCAGAATTACAAAACATCACTACCTTTTTCAATCCATCAATCAATGAAAATGAATGGACAAAAATAAAAACAGTGATATAGGGTTCGGGACCATCGTTAATTCTGTCACAAAGATAACTTCAGAGTTCTAGGAATTATACAGGATGATCAGATTATGTATCCTTTGTTTTAATGACTTTTAAAGCCTAAAATTTATTAATTAAATGTTTGAGCCCAGCATTATGTTCAAAATTCTGTTATAAAAGTTATATAATCAGCTTTTATTTATTTTTTTATAAATCTCATATCGTGAAATGAATGAAACTTGACAAAAATCGTTATCTTTATGTAAATAACCAAGCAGTGAACTGCATATTAATAAAAACGTTTACCTCTTGTCAATTTTAAATGAAACATTCATTTATTCTCGTCTTGCTTTCAATCACAATTACACAGCTCACATATACACACACGCACATACACATACACACACTAAGACACACATACATTCACGCACATAGCTATACATCTATCTACTTTATTGACTTTTCATACAAAAAAAATTAAATTACCTGTATTAGCTGCGAGAGCCCTGGTACCCATAACACAGGTTTAATCTTACCTTGGGTACAAGAGTTCAACACAACACTGTTTGTTACATTAAGTTAATTTCTGTACCTATATTGTGTTAATGCCTGTACTTTTTTTTGAAAATAAATAAATATCAAAAAATCAAAAATCGGCTTACTGCTAGAAATCCTTTTTGTAAAAAGATAGAACAACAGAGTTTCCGAGAGAAAGCTTGTAGTAGTGCCTATTACTCGATGCTATTTTTTTAACCTGTGTGTTTGAAAGCACAATTTGAACATCTGCTGCAAACCCGCCGATTGAAAGCAAACATTGGAAAATGAAGGAATTTGCGAATAAAAGAATCGTGTATCTCGAATAAATGTAATTGCGAAAAAATCAATTGAATATCTACTGACAAGACTAACCACGCCGAACACACAAGTTTTGCAAACAAATTTTTATTCGTTTAGTAGGTATCAAGTTGCATATATAGAATAATTGTTAAGTCTTGATTAGTTCATTGACTGAAATAGATATTCCTTAATCGTCTTCTACAACATGCTTGGTACGAGATGATGTAGTGACACCCTGTATCTTAGTTCTTCAGCACACGGAAAACTAAGTATATTATAAATAATCAATGTCATAGGTATTTAAGATATAAGCTACTTCTCTACCAGTAACGACATCTTGACTCAAAATAATCATATACCTACAGTTTTCCTTCATGGAAAAGTAAAATGAAAATCAAAAAAAATAGATACTAATTTTAGTCAAGTATAAATCTTCATACACAAGATTGAATTCAAAGAATCTAGAACAAATTCTATTTAGAGTTCACGTTTGTCTGTAATATCGTATCGATAAATTAGAATTTATTCGGGGTTGTGAGCAAAATACTAGTCTAGAAATCTGTACCTACAACCCTTATAGGTTTTATTTGGCTATGAATAAAATGTCGGTAAAAACTCTCAATATTCTATCGAAAAATAATTATAATAAAATATGTAAATATTACATCATAATATTTATTACATTTAATATAACAAAACGAATATATTTTAGCTTTATCTGATAAACACCCAACTGGAGTATAACTAACCGACTAACACCACGCGGTATTCGTCACATTTATCATATACAAACCTTCGAAAAGATATTCCTAGAGACCTCCAGGTATATACATACTCAGCTGATCTTATCACTTAGTTGGCTTTAATGACAACCATCGGACGATGCCTGGTAGTTACACCATAATTATATTCTTACAAAGTCACCACACGGAGGAATAATATACGCTACGCAATATTTATATTCAACAAATCTATAAATAAATTCCAGTTTAACTGTAACTTAATATCGAGATCGCTATGAAACCTAAAGAATATTCTATTCCACGCGTATCGGCAATCCGGCCAAATAAAACCATAAAAAGCTATTTCCATCAAGAGGCCTAAAAGAACATAAAATATTCTGATAGGATCCGCTTCCGAAACGTACGTCCAGCCGTTTTATGCATACAAAGCAATTTTCAATTTACAATCGCATTGGTCCCTGTGGTGCAAATGGTGCAATTGCCTCGAACGACGGTCCAGTGGTTTGTGACTACTTGCCAAAAAATTGATTGACAAGCGTCACGAAGGTCTGAACGCTGTAAATAAGTTTCTATAATAAAGTTTTGTTTTAAATAGACACCTGACAAAGTAAAGGACAATGGGCAAATTTCATACAAAAAAAACCCAGGACCAACAGAACTAATATATATCCCTCATTATTACACATGTTAAACTTATATAATTTTCATTATTTGTTTATTGAATATGTATGGGGTATCAGAGATATAAGGCTTATAACAGCTATGAATGAAAACTACGTTATGTGTTTTAATGTTTAATAATACATCATTTTTATCCCGCTGCTGGGACGGGCCTCCTCCCGTGACGGAGGGATACTTGGCCTACTAATTCCACGCTGGCCTGAGGGATTGGTATAGGGTGTAATTTCAAGTTTTCCTTCTTTTTATTTCGTAAAGATAATATTCACGGATAGTCCCTTTGTCGGGTTTTACGACACCCACGGGATGAGATGGGGTCACCACCCCATATTGTATTCTTACTCCATCACCACGCGGATAACCATGTATAAGTCAAACAATCACGAAATCGGCCAAAGACCTCGGTGGCGCGACGGTAACGCAACCAGCTGCCGTGCACGAGGTTGTGGGTTCGATTCCCACGCAGGACAATTATTTGTGAGATCCACAAATTATTGTCCTGAGTCTGGGTGTTCTTTGTGTCCGTTAGTATCAACTAAAACATCAGTTTGTAAACAGTCCCTGCGACACAGGGGATGAGCCCTAGTGCGGGAGTTGTCTTTTTTAATGAAAAGAAATCCATTGGACTTCCAGGCTGTTCTATGCCTACATGTCTAGTGTAACCTAAATAATATATTACACTTATCATATGAGAACAGCTCCCTAACGTACGCATATTGTGGATACCCGATTCTGTACTACATATTCTCCTAAATGATTTAATTTAACAAAGTGTCATCTCTGTGTAACGCGGTGTCTAACGTGGTCGACGAACGCGACGTACGCCATCAAATCAACGGTGTACCCTACTTGTGTCCTATGTGACGGTCTGCGACGAGACGTGACGTAATCATGTAGAACACTCGTCGCGTGTAGCATCGCGTCGCATCGTGTCGCTTTCCTCGCCCACGTAGGACACCCCGTAATACATGTGGTGTAAGAGTGAAAAAGTAAAATAATACCTGAATCTGTGCATGACGCAGGCTTATGTATTTTTTGTAGCGAGTAAAGACAATAGAATGGTTAGGTCGGTCTGTTAATATCAATTAGATAACGTTACATGTATTTCTTTGTTTTTATTAGAGTTATGAAATAGAAAATAACTATTTTTTAATTGTGTGTAATTACAGTTGGACAGCACCTAGGGGAGATTTTTTTTATTAAAATGTTTCTCATAGCAAGACTATTAACCCGGCATATATTTCGTTCCTGTTGGTTCTGGGTTAATTTTGCCCAATCTCTTTTGGATGTAATTGATTTGTATACAACTGGTTTATTTTTTTCAAAAAATTAAGAGAATCGTTTTGACGATAATTATTACAAAAAGTATTAGTTCTTATCTAGGAACGAATTACTATTTATGTTTACAGATCATGTGGATAGTTGTAGATTATGTTGCCAAATATGTTCATTAAAATAAACTTATTTAATTAGATCTGCTGATTTATTTACATAGGTAATCTAGAACATATTCATAGAACTGAGCCAAATGTAAATCCTGAGTTCCCAGGGCCAGAGAGTTTCGACAACCAAGAAAGAGTTGACAAGAAACAAAAGCCCGAACAATAAATACAAAAATTAAAAACGTGGCAAAAAGCCATGGCGTAGTAGTAGAACAGAACATACTCATAAATACATAATATGTTTTATAATACTCAACACCAAAATTTTCTCATTGATTTCAAATAATCTGATTCAAATTTAAGCCACACGAGAACAAGTAATTTCATGTGCTTGATTGCTTTTTCAACGGATACAAGCAATTTTGTTTCTATTTGCAATCAAAATTGACGTAACTAGTAGCAATACAAACTCTATACAGATATGAAAACACTCGCAAATTGCAGGACGACTGCTGCTAAAAAAAATTCTTCAGCAGAGATTATGAACACCTTTTGAAAGTAATTTTGATCTTTTGAACCATAACTGCCTCGGTGGCAAAGATCCACAAATAACTATATTAAGCAAAAATGATTTATTTAAAAAAAATATTTTAGTCACGATGTATAATTTGTGTCTGGTAGTTTCATGTTTCTAAAAATCCCCGAGACACAGTGAGCTTTTTAAAACAAAGAAATAAATGATAAAAAAAAACAAATTTTCAGGAACTAAAATGACAGTTTTGACACTTGATCAGTCATTCGGAAACCGGGGGTTAGTCTTATACTTATTATTATGTACTTTGTTATTGACTGCTGAATTTATTTTAATTCGTCATTGTGGTCCACCCGATCTCTAACACAAACAGAGAACAAGTACAGAAATCAATCTACATTCAGAGTGAGCTTAAACAGCAGCGTACATCCACACTGGATACACACTCAACAACTCGGACTAGGTACATCGTAAATATGAGTCTTGCAAGATATTTCCACTGACAACATTTTGGTCAGTGAATGTCGGTGCATCCTGTATCAATCTCAACATAAACTACATTTAGTAGCGAAATTAGTAACACTTGGTGAAAATAAAAAAAATGTTTTTATACAGTACTCTCCGTGTGGTGAATAGTGAAGAATACAGTGTGTCACTACCCCCTTTATTTACATTTTTCACATTAATTGAATTGTTTATTATTATTTTATTTACTTTACCATCCGTGTGGTGTTTAGTTAGGTATATTACGTCATAACTTTAACGTGTAGAAACAATTAGTGTATTTACTATCCCTTGAATTACCAACTGCAACAAACAGGCAATCACTGAGATCAATAACTGAAATAAATAAATAGAACAAATAAGAAGAAAGCTTAAAAATAAAGTACCTAGGTTTAATAAAATTTTAATTGTTAAAAAACCTTTTTTTTTGTTTTGTCAACATAATACTATTCCCTCTAAAACAACTCTACTCAACTTCTACTAACTCCTTACAAACTAATAAAAACCAAACTCTTATACAATCTCCTTCTAAAATTAGACACGACAACAAAATATGCCTTTTTCTTGAATATTCACAGTCGATTTGTTACCTATTCAAGTTTGTAAAATGTAAACACAAACTACGAAACTAGCCAGGATTATCAGGCAACGCATTCAAGACCGTAGGGAACAAACACTTCTTTGTTTACATTATCAGAGAGGGAACAAATTGTCTAAGCATTCCGTCAACCCTTTTTTACACCCGATTGATGAGTAAATATGTTTCCTATAGTTATTTTTTCACATTCACTTACACTTTTTCCTGCGTTCCTCGATAAAATTTATGTTGACTGACATAGAATATTAGATAGAGAGGAGACACTTCAAAACCAACCTTGTACCAATTCGTCTGACCAACGAAGTACCCTTTGTTCTGATATATATGGTAGTACCATATTTATAGCAGGAGAAGCTCTGTGCCTATGGAATGGGATGCTCGACGTCTCCTTGGAAAATAAAATTCGAAACGAGATTATCCGACAAAGAACCAAAGTTACCGACATAGCTCATAGAATTAGCAACCTGTGCCAATGGGCTGGTCATATCTGTCGAAGGACCGATGGCCGTTGGAGCAAACGTGTCCTAGAGTGGAGACCGCGACTCGGCAAACGTAGTGTAGGAGGCCCCTCAGCTAGGGGGACCGATGACCTCAAAAAGGTCTGGACTGAATGCGGAAGGCGCAGGACCGTGTTATGTGTCGCGTGTTGGGAGAGGCCTATGGCCAGAAGTGGACTGCAATGGGCTTGTTGATTGATTGAACCTCTGTGCACAGCTATGGGACTTCGAAGGTCTGATATGGATCAATGGATTATACTAAAAAAATATTTTAAGCTTGGCTTTTGAGAAACACAAAAGTAATGCTTATATTCTTCTCTGTCTTAGCTCAGAATCTCTAAACTACATTCTTCAAACAATTAGTATCACATAGCTTATGTTGCTTGCAGAGCTATACTAAATCTCGTCCCAGCTTGTTCTATAAACGGATAGTAAAACAAAAATGACGCATAGCTAGATGAACGTAGTGGAAAATTGTCTTCACTGCAACACAGCAACGCTACATCGTCTTTAATATATGGCGGTGACTTTGTAATTTCACTATCGGATACTTCTCGTTTGTTATTTAAGCACTGCAAACAAAGTATCTTTCAATTTTTTAAACGATTAGCTTCTGAACGTTTTTTTTTTTATTTTTTTATTTTATATACGAGAACATGTAATATGTAATATTGGGGAAAACCATGAAATTGTAGTCAAATATGTATAATGTACGAGTACGTGCTTGAATAACGTTTCAAGGTTTCTTTATATTTATTAAGTTAAGTTTAAAGTGGAAGTCCGAAGGGAAGGAGAGGCCCGTCCCTGCAGTGAAACAGTCATCATAACAGCCTATTAAAGTCCCACTGCAGGAATGGGCCTACTCCCGTGACGGAGGGATATTTGACCTGCTAATAACACGCTGGCCAGGAGGATTGGTATAGGGTATAATTTCAAGTTTTTCTTCTTTTTTTAACCACAGTGGAACAATACAGGCTAAATTACTCGTAGTTATGTCAGCAATGAAGGTACATTAGTGAAGCCTGTTTTTATCTTATTTGATAAAAAGATTGTTGTAAAATAAAATGCAACAATAAAGGTTTACTTTATAGTATTAAACTCAAGACTCTCAACTTGTTAAAAGCATTGGCATCGTGTTTTGTAGGATATTATGTTCTTAACAATAGGTTTATTTATTGTTACACTTTTCTACTAGAAAACATGTTACTCTCTGTTATATATTTTTACAAAATTTACAAAGCATCATCATCATAACAGCCCATTAGTGTCCGCAGGGACGGGCCTCCTCCAGTGACGGAGGGATACTTGGCCTACTAATACCACGCTGGCCAAACGGATTGATATAGGGTTGAATTTCAAGTTTTCCTTCTTTTTATTACGTAAAGATAATATTCACGTATAGTCCCTTAGTCGGTTTTTACGACAATGGGATGAGATGGGGTGGTGACATAATGTATTCTTACTCCGTCACCACACGGAAACAAAGCATACAACTTAATAATTTTCTTAGATTATATTCTGTTGATTATATTATACTGTGGACGTCCAAAGATGATATTATGTACATTTGTATAACTAGCTTTTGCCCGCAGCTTCGCTCGCGTTAAATTCTGGGTAGCACTGTTCCCCTTTCCTGGACACAAAAGAAAAATAAAAAAGTAGCCTATGTTACTCTCCATCCCTTCAACTAGCTCCACTTAAAAAATCACGTCAATTCGTCGCTCCGTTTTGCCGTGAAAGAAAGACAAACAGACAGACTTTCCCATTTATAATATTAGTACCTATGGATTGATTACTTGACCTTATAACCATTATTTTAAGCAGCGTGTAGCAGTTAGTCATATTACCTTGCGTCAAGTACCTCAAAAATCTAAAGTAAGGTGAATTTTATCACGGTAATCATCCTGTAAAGATATCGCAATTGCACCCAAGGCAGTCTTTTGGCTGATATGATGATGATGACTATCATTAAGAAGTTTGCCCTGTATCCATTATTACATTGAGATATCTGTATTCATATGATTTCAAAACATTACATTTACCAAAGGCCGTCTTCAATAATTACTCCAAAATTAGAATTATAAAAACTAAAAAAGCAAGTGCAACCAAAACAAGTGTACCTACCTGCATTTTCTTTTTTTACTTGGCCTGTCAGAATGACTCTATGGTGCCTGATGTTAAGCATCCAATAGAGTCCATGAATGGCGAGCACTATGCCAGCTACAATATTTGTAGAGGCATGAATGTTTCCACTATGGCGGCTTATGACTCGCTTGAAAGAACCAGGGTCGTAGTTTGAAGGAAACACGTGAGCTGGCAAAGAGTTCTATTGTTTGATGGTCTTGCATCACCGTAGGTTGAAAATAATAAGTAACGTCGGCTACGCACCTGCATCTACTAGATACATGATAAATTTTAAATTAAATAAGTATTTTACAATTTATTCAAATTTAAGAAATATTTTTTATTTATTTTTTTATTTTTTATTTTACAAACATGAACACGAAATATGGTAATTATTTTATATTCAAACGTAAGTACTGTTATAAATTTCTCCATTTATTACTGATCTAATAACATTGATCACT
This sequence comes from Schrankia costaestrigalis, assembly GCA_905475405.1. Lineage (NCBI taxonomy): Eukaryota > Metazoa > Arthropoda > Insecta > Lepidoptera > Erebidae > Schrankia > Schrankia costaestrigalis. The sequence goes on from FR997832.1 coordinate 17,475,869, forward strand.
TACTCACTTTAAAGGACATGCTTTCTCCATTGAATATTGTAATTAGTTTTCAATAAGCCTAAGTAACTCATGTCAAAGTACTTACCAAAATATATGCTATTATTTTAAGGTTCATTTTTGAGTGAGCAATGATTTATACATACTACTTCTTTAAGATGGGGATGAAATTAGTATATAAAATAAGTAATTTGCTCAATTCCAAATAACTATTATTGCTACTAAATATAAATTCGGAAAAAGAAAAAGTGTAAGTATAGAACGCATTTTTCAAACTAAATCGTCTTTTAACAGACCCCTCAGAAACCAGGTTAAATCATTATATAAAGTAATATGATTTAAGCCGCTCAAACTTACGCATGAAAAATCCCAACTTAGTTTAATAGGAGAGCCGTTGATACTTATATAAATTTACCAACAGAAATTTCCTCATAAAAGTAAAGTTGCGACATTATTTTCTTGAAATATTTTACGGCACGTATTGCTAAAATATTTGCCTAATAATATGTTATTTGAATGGTAGATAATTATACATCTTAGGAGATGTAAGTGTAGGTATATTTGAAGGTGATATCGGCCCTATCCTTGCCTTTGAATGTACCATTATTTAATAAGGCTTTGCCTTCAGCATATCATCATAATAGCCCATTAATATCCTACTGCAGGGACGGGCCTCCCCCCGTGACGGAGGGATACTTAGCTTACTAATACCACACTGGCCAGGACTGTGACTGTGTGACTTTTCCTATACCTATCCGTCTGGATAGGTATAGGGTTTAATTTCAAGTTTTCCTTCTTTTTATTTCGTAAAGATAATATTCAAAAAACCAATTCATAAATCAATGGTACGGTATCTTTTGTGCGTCAGTCCGACACGCACTTGGCCGGTTTTATTTATGTTTTTGCGCACAATATACTTGTAGCACATAGTACTACTAACCAGCCCAACTAACCTATCAGATTTGAAGAATTCGAATATTATGAAAATACATGTAGGAGTTATGATACTTCAATACTTACCAATTTCCTTATCAATTCACCAATGCTCCTTTGCAGATGCGGGCCACATCTTGTAATGAAAGGATACTTGACCTACTAATGCAACAATAGCCAGACAGATATCAGGCAGTCAGAACATAAGATAATTGGTCAATAAGTTTTTAAAATTGTTTTGTTAGTTTAATAGTTTTTTTTTTGTATATATCTCAAATAATATAATATAATACTCCACCTCTGTGGCGTAGTGGTTATATAACATGACTGCTACGCAGAGGTCTCGGGTTCGATTCCCACTCAATGCAAATCTTTGCGTGCACGAACATGATTGTTTGCATTACTGAGAGTTTCTATGTATAATATGTATGTATTTACAAAAAAAAAAATATTTAAGTATGTTTATCCGTTGGCTAGTACTCATATTACAAACTCTGCTTAGTTTGGGACTAGATGACGTTGTGTGAATGTGTGAGGATTATTTATTACACTATCCTTACACCAGCCAAAAGACCCTTCCAATATAATTGCCTAAAGGTAAAGTAGCTTACAGGCCCACACCTCTAAGATGTCAAATTATTAACAAGGGAAACTGTTTGTAGGTAAGAATTTAAAACAAGCTCACGTTTCTTCAAGTAAGAGTCCGTGATAAAATGTAGGTACCCTCGTCTTAAACGAGGCCGAACGAAATATTTACAAGGGTTGCTATTAATCGACGTGAATGAATTTCTTAACGCCACTCTAGTCAATCCATACTAATAAGCCAAAAAAACATTGTATTAAGATTAAACAGTAGAAGAACTGATGCTTCCTTACGTTATTATCATCATCATAACAGCCCATTAATGTCCCACTGCAGGGACGGGCCTCCTCCCGGAATGGAGGGATACTTGGCCTACTAATACCACTCTGGCCAGACGGATTGGTATAGGGTTTAATTTTAAGTTTTCCTTCTTTTTATTTCGTAAAGATAATATTCACGAATAGTCCCTTAGTCGGTTTTTACGACACCCATGGGATGAGATGGGGTGGTGACATACTGTATTCTTACTCCGTCACCCTCACCACACGGAGATTACGACTCACCACACGATTAAAATTCGGCAAACAAATATTTTACTTTTTTAGGAAATAAACCCACGACCTCCATCGTGGCAGGAGTACTTAAGTACCACTACATCGTCTAGTTTTAAAAAATCCTATGTGTTGATTTATTTTCCTTTATATTGTAACTTAGTGTGATACTGCAAGACTAGCGTTTGTAACAATCAACTCTAACAATTCTTAAAGGCGCTTTAGGTTTTTGTATTGAGTTTTTCCCCTCTCAAAGTGACAATGCTGGTTGGTTGAAACCGATCAATGAGTGCAATAAATCAGTACTGCAGAAAGTGAAAATTATTAGAGGAGTGAAAAGGACGATGTCACTATGACAGACCCTTCTTTTTCTGGAAGCAATGTTTTATACTTTCTCCTTTTCGGATTGAGGTTTGGGCCTCATTGGTTATGCCGTTGGAGTTCCATGAACCGGACTACCTACTAAACCTCAACCTTCACAGTGGCCATTCTGGGGTAAAAGTCTACGGAAAGCAATACCATTGTACAAACTACCGCAACTCTATTAATAAACTTTGCTTAGTTTGGGACTAGATGGCGTTGTGTGAATGTGTAAACAAAAAAAAAACAAGAATAAACTTTCATAACCCTACAAGCATTTTAGAACTAAACTATTTGTAATACGAATGCAAGTTATAAAAAATGTCAGCACGTGAAAACAAGTTGCTACAACATTTTACGATATCTATTAGTAGAATTTTTCCTGTCGAACTTTTTTGTATAAGATATAAATAAACTAGTCTTTATGGTAGGCATACACGATCCTTTCTATCGTCCAATCGGCATGACGCTACCGATTGGATCAGTTAGAATTGACCGTGTGTGCGAGTGGATCGGCATGACAGTTAGAATTGATGGCATGATCGAATTTTGTTTCTTTTGAATGAGATTGGATCAAGCCTGCAGTATCATGTCGATTGGCCGATAGGAAGGATCGTGTATGCCCACCATTAGATAGATGTCTATAGCTAGCAGATTGGATCAAGCCTGCAGTATCATGCCGATTGGACAATAGGAAGGATCGTGTATGCCCACCATTAGATAGATGTCTTTAGCTAGCTGATTGGTTCAAGCCTGCAGTATCATGCCGATTGGACGATAGGAAGGATCGTTTATGCCCAATGTGGACGAACTGCAGATTGGATCACGCCTGCAGTGTCATGCCGATTGGCCGGTGTAACCGTACGAAGGATCGTGTATGCCCACCATTAGCAAAAGGCTACGTGCGGTAGGTAGAGGTTTTAATGTAGAGCTTGTCTATGTTATTTGCGATGAGGTTACACGACAGTTACCGGTTTTAAACTGTTTATGCCACTCTCTGAGGCGATGTTAGTGACATTGCTTTGTAAATGCGATCATTGCAATAATTAAGATGGTTTTAGTTTAGTAAAATTACAGTTCTTGGACATAATATCGTCTCTATGTCTTTTAGATACTCGAAGTATTTATAAGACGTAGAAACGTTCTACGTTCTATTTAAAACATCATCTATTACACTAAGTATCATGCGTTGTGACTATCTCTTAGATTGAAATTATCAATAGGACTAGTACTTTTTCGGATTAACAAGCTCTTACTAAGGATAGTATACCCAGGATAATCATTTGTAAATCGCCCAAACAAAATGTCCAAGGTTGAATTTGAAACCACAACGCTTTCGCTAGACCCCAGGAGGTTTCTTCCCAACGTCATGACTACAACCACGTTTAATCCTTTTAAAGAAAACCACAATATACATTACGACATAGGTTCATTGACCTTACACCTTTTCCTACAAGTCAAGCAAAGTTCAACAACATGACCTCACTTAAATCACTGCGAATAATACTCAGTGTGTTTCTGATAAAGTTAAAATGTTATGATAATTGTCCACTTCGACGACTCACGACTAAGGGCTAGTGCAAGAATTGTATTTTTTAACCGACTCCAACAAAGGGAGAGGTTCTCAATTCGGGTGTATTTTTTACAATATTCGTTATTTCTTAACTCTGTCAATCAATTAAAACGGTTACGATTTGAAAAAAATATATTCACATTTGAAAGAGTAGCTTGATCTGATAGAAATTTAATCAAAATAGTTTTATAATTCAGTTTTTATTTTAAAATAATATTAATTTTTGTAAAAAGTTCAATTTAGATTACTTATAAGTAGTAAGAGTCGGTTTTTTTATTAGAAAATTATATAAGAAAAGACAAGAAAAGAAATACCTAACTGAAGAAGGATTCGAAGAATGTTTCCTTGGGATAAAAAATATTATATAATAAGGGGAGCTTTAGAAAAAAATATCATCATGCAGTATTGAACTTATAGAGCTAACCAATCAAAACATTATTTATAGAACTTATAACGTCATTACATTTACCACAAACGGTTCAGTTATCAACGACAAACAACACAATAGTTATTTACGTTTTATAATTAGGTCAAGGACCCTTTAGGATAGATCTAGAATGTATTAATATAACTAGCATATACATAAATTTACGGTGTTTGCGTATAGAAATAGTTTAAATGTTAAGCATAAATTGGTTAAGTTGTCTGTGTATAGACAGGCTAATAAATATACATTATGTCAAATGTAACTATTCTAGTGAAAGAAAAATGGATCTTATACCATATAAGTACTAACCGGTCAGCGTGGTATAGCAATCCGAAAACACTTCTGAGTAATATGAATTACATCAATATATGATGTTAGATATTTTGAAGAAATTGACGCGAAACTCGATTCTTCGAACTCGATCAATTCGTATGACCAGCGTGGCGTGGTACTAGTAAAACGTAAAATGCAATAGTTATATTCACAAGCAGATAATTATATTATTTAATTAATAGTTAATTTAAATATTTACTTGTTACATAACTTAAAGATTTCGTAACATATTTAAATTATATGCAGTAATAAATTTGATTATTTAGATTCAATTTCCGGAATATTTAGAAATTAAATGTACCTATTATTAAGATCAATTAAATTAGCCCTATTTTCGCAATGTGTTATGCAACAAATTATACCAAAATTCTATGTTTAATCGTTTTAAATATTAAAAAAAGACAAAAATTTTATGTTACCACACATTGTTGTACAATTATTAAAATTAGCCGAAACATTCCTAATCCAAGTTTTATATTTTTTTTTAGTGGACAAGAAAACAAGTGTTAGACATACCCCTGAATTACATAACATCCACGTAATACATCCTATGGGTCAAATTGATAATAGAACAAGGAATTGACAGTACACCCGAGGCAATAGCTTCTCACCACCACTTTTGCCATTATGACTACCGGAGTCAGATATATATGAGCTGAGATTGAGGCATCTGATGCATTCGTGATCAACTACCCGTGGTGAGAAGTTTTGGAGACCGCTTATTATTGTGAATTAAATTGACACCAATATTATCTAATCTTCCACTATGAATGTGGTAGGAAGTCTGCTCTTTGTTGCACAAGCACTGGTGTATGTAAATGCATCACTTATACTCGATGCGATTTATAATGCCATAAAAGAGGCAGCGAAACCGTCATACGAAACCAGCCATCCCAATTATAGTTACAATGGATTAACGTACAACAGTGGTTATGGATTTTATGGAAAGAGATATTCTTTTTACGATATTACTTATGCGCCGTATAGATACGCTTCGATTGACAATTATGGATATAAGCCTATGCCTGTCAAAGAGCCCCGAAGAGGAAAAACATTTGGGGAAATTTGCAGAGTGCATTTTGTTTCATCAATTGACTTCCCTGGCAGGAACGGAATAGTATGTCCTCAGTGATTTACATCCCTTAGCTCTATGCTTTTAATGTTTTATCTACTTACATGTGCATCACTCATCTTCGATGATATTTGTATGCAATACAGAAGTGCAAATATTAAGATGGAATCAAACTTTATGCAAGTTACTATGGTCCATAAGACATTGCTTATGTATATTATGGGAATTAATATAATATTGGATAAGCACTTTACAGATATTATAGACAACTATGTGTGACTTGAGTTAACAAGATCAAGAGAGTGACCTCGCAGACACACCAACCGTAACAATCGGTGAATTCCGGTGTAAGGTTTAGGAATCTCGCTACTCGCAACGACTTCGATCAGAAGATAAGGGAATTGGAAGATTTCTATTCTGGCAATGCCAAAGTACTACGGGGTCCTATGAGAGCTGCGTTTGATCCCAGTAAAATATGTGGCAGAAAAACCGCAATGCTCGGTTCTCCATAGACGACAACAGATACTTATAGAATACATCTTAAAATTTAACTGCAGTTTGTTTTACGTTGTCAGAGAACATGATAGGCATATTGCTCATAAGTATTTACAAGAATTGTTGAATTGGACAAGGATATTGAACAAATGGTTTCATATTTCATATTACCCAACCACACGTATGTTAGCACATTGGCATTCGACTCCAGGAATATTTTGACATATTATTACTGTCGTCGTAGGTCACTTAATACAGCACTATATTGTAATCTATTAATTAATTTATTTTCAAAAATGTTATTTTAAAAATTCTAGTTCGCAATAACAACTTTTTTCAGACATAATATTATACTACTTATTTATCAGTCCAGGTAAACATACACCTAAAATCTAGAAAATATTAAGTAAGTACTTAATTTTATGTTGTAACTTTTCATAAATAATGTCGTTTGTTTTAATTAATTATGTTGGAAGTATTATCACATTCCTACTGCAGGGACGGGCCTCCTCCCATCACGAAGGGATATTTAGCCTACTAATACCACGTTGGCCAGACGGATTGGTATAGGGTTTAATTTCAAGTATTCCTTCTTTTTATTTCGTAAAGATAATATTTGCGGATAGTCCCTTCGTCGGTTTTTCTCCGTCACCACACGGAGTAAGAATACAATATGTCACCACCCCATCTCATCCCATGAATATATGATGTTAATTTAATATTTCTTACTATTAAAAATGACACATTATTATTTAACGACACAAACATTAAAATTCATAGCAATATTAGATGTGATCATATTTATTACAGCAGCCTCGATCATACAGCCTGATACGTACATTAACTAAAGGTTGTAATAAATCATTATGTTACACTCCTTGTGAAGTAAGATACGACTAAAGCCATTCATATTTCTATAATGGAGTAATATACCTATAATAAATAAATATTCCTTACACATTCACGCAACGCCAAACTAAGCAGAGCTTGTACTATGGGTACTAGACAACGAATAAACATACTTAATTTTTTTTGTTTTAATACATAAATAGAAAATACCTAGAACTCTGACCTATGCAAACAATCATGTTCATGCACACCAAGATTTGCATTGAGCGGGAATCGAAGCTGAGACCTCTACGTAGCAGTCATGTTATATAACCACTACGCCACAGAGTCGTCGTAATACGCGCAATCTTACTTGACCGGGTTAAAGTTAGCTGTCTAAGACGTTCGCGCTAGTACTACTAGTGTTGCAATGGTTGCGCAGATGGATTTTTGGAACTAACCCCCTTACTCATAAACGCCTCGCCTAAATATTAGTCAATTGATTAGCTTAAATTCTTACAATTTTTTTTAAGGTTGGTTTTGCTAATAAAAATCTCGCTAAATAGTGATTAAATTTAAGAGGCGTTTATGAGTAAGGGGGTTAGTTCCAAAAATCCATCTGCGCAACCATTGCAACACCTCCAAACAGGCCAACTTAGATTGTGCGAATTGTAGTTTGTAATATATCTTTGCCCTCGGCTTTTAGGTCATCGTGTACACCTGCGCTTACACCGTCTATCAATACGTAAACTAACCGCTTATTTCATGACATAAAAGGGTGGAATAGAATTCTTCCGTGTCTATTATAACTACGTAAGTATTTTGTAATTACTTTGAGTAAATGCGTAATAAGAATTATACTAGTAGCCTTCTATTTTATCGTGAACGTAACCTTTCGCAGTGTCACCCATATGTTACAAATTGTCGTCGATTAAGATAACTGAGCTAGGTGACCGAATGGCAATTTGTGTATGTACTTTGATTTAGATTGAGGTAAAACCTAACTACGAGGGGTTCTAAAAATGGCAGTAAATTCCGAGGTATTTAGTAAAACGGGTTTTTAAAGTAATCCACTAGTTATTTTGGTCTGCATGATAAAATAATAAATTAATAATTTATCTGTTCATATATATAAACAAAAGGGAGTTCAGTGTGTTCACACTGTAGAATAATCGGTCATTTTGCCACGGGAAGCCGCCTTGAAAGCACACTTCATACGTTTAGGACCTCATGCACGTGAGTATTACGATTTGCCAAATAGTGTTTTACGTGATAATTTTATACAATGCGAGTTTTCGTTTAGGTTGAATTATTGAAAGGACAATATATTTTATCGAAAACACTTAAGATTTGAGTATTTTATTTGCAAATTAGCAAGAAAATACGTGTTGAAAACACCACGGCATTAGGTGCAAAATATTTAAGTGTGTTCCTAAAAGCGATGTATACCACGGAAATACAAATTTTAAGACATTTACGTTTTTTAAATTTTCGGTGTGTGTTTTATGATTACAAAGTTTAATGTGTTAGTTCTGACTTATTGAATAACTCATGCATTTAATAATGTAATTCCGAGGTACACCTTGGCGTCGGATTCACTAATTATAGCAGGTCAAAAATGACTATTATAGGTACTTTCTTAATACGTTGTACGGGAAAAAAATTATGAAGACGTTCGGTTTTTGATCTGTTCTGTTATTATATGTATGTGTCTTATAGTTTTTTCCCTTTCATATTACAACTATCCACTATTTAATTTGCATAATATCAAAAAATCTTTTAATTTTCATTACTCGGAATTAGAAACTTTGATTTAGCATCATAAAACGCTATTCCGATGTATATACGTCGGAATAAGGTTATATGAGCACCTAATTGCGATGTATTTACATCGGAATAAGCTTACATGAGTTCCTAATTCCGATGTTTTGACCCGGTCATAGAGAGTATTGACCCTGTTTAAATACAGAGTGTTCTTTTTTTTATGTGCTTAGTACGTAGTAACTGAAAGAATACTAATCATCTATAGTACAATCTGATTTAATATAAAAAAGTAACAAATTTGGATCTCATAATAAGCTCTAATTTAGATATGATTAAAGTAATTGTTATACCTACTTTTAAGATTTAGATTATTTTTGTAATCATGATACAAGTAGATTTTTATGTTGATTTTTATAAGATTAAGGATTATGATTAAAAAGAGAATTGGTTTAACATAAAAAATAAACTCCTTTTATTTTTAAACATCATGTATGAGAACCCTACATAGGTTAGGTTAGGTTAGTTCCCTTTCTATTTTTATACTCGGAATTAGGAACCAAATGCATCGGAATTACGATTTTTACATCGGAATTAGGCGCATCGTTCATTTTCATATTTTTATTTATTTTATCATTTTTAATAACCCTTTACTGACAAACTGCATATATTTTTCAAAAATTAGATAGGTAACGCTTCTGATAAAAATATAAAATTGTATACAAAGGTACGATAATTACTTAATTTTTAATGTTATTTCGTGTTTTGTCAAAAACACCACGGAATTAGGTGCCTTTACCTTACTTATTAAAAATAATAGCCATTTAGACAATGTTTTTAAAATTAATAAGTTACGTGTGGATAATTATCTACCCGGCATCACTCGTCATAATCGTGTTGCCACTAAAGAACTTGTTCCAATGCCAGAGTGAATGTCGCTCGCGACGTCTATCTCGTTTTCTGTATGCAATATATAAGTACTTATCTTCTATAGGTATATAGGCATTCCGATGCTCTTTCTGACGTGACGTCAATAGTGTCACGACACATAAACGATAGACGCATATACCGAAGCTTTTCTTGTCTAATGTAACGACGCTTGTACCGATGACGCTGTACTGTCTTGAAGCTTCAAAGTCAAAGTCAAATAGCTTTATTCACTTAGGTTACAAAGTAACACATGCAAATCGTTATACATGTAGTAGAATAGTATAGAGAAAAATGTCTGCCAAACTACTACCACTTTCGCAGACGACTATAGTAGAGCTCTGAGAAGAATGTGGCCAAGAAACTCAGGCCACTCTTTTCAAAAATAATAATTTGACTTTGTTACAATTACCAACAGCAGCGTGAAGAATGATGTGTGCAAGCAAATCTTACATGCATAGCAATTTAAAGTTTAATTGATAAAAAAAATTTCATTGTTAATAAATTGATTTAAAAAAGCTTTAATTGCATGGCACGTTCATCAGTCATCTCGTCACTGCGATATCCGACAGAAATTAACACACAAGCATTTGTGTCGTCAAGTTGATTTTGTTAATCTTTAAGTGGTTGAGAATGGAATAGAATACCATTTAGATAATATAATTAAATACATTTACAAATGCAAGTGAAGTATTTCTATCGTTACAATAACAAATAAAACTGTAAAAGAAAGTAATAAGGTAGTAACATAACATCCGCACAACTACCTAGGTTAAGCCACAATCTACACCATGGAACAAGCAACATGAAATCACGATAATTGAAATCTAAGCCCATGAGTTTTTGTCATTAATATAATCGTTTATTGTATAATAGCCTTTCGATAATAGCTGATTTTTTACAAATGCTTTAAAGTTTAGTAAAGGTAGATCCATTACATGCTTAGGCAGTTTATTGAATAAACGTATACCGAGTCCCGCAAAAGTGTTATGTACCTTATGTAGGCGATGTTGTGGACCTATCAACTTATGCCTATTCCTCGTACCAATGCTATGAATGTCGCCATTTCTATCATACTGTTCAATATTTTGCTTAATATATATTATATTAGCATATATATATTGTGAAGCAACTGTTAAAATACCTATTTCCTTAAAACGATCTCTCAATGAAACATTCGATTCAAGATTGTAAATAGCTCGAACTGCACGCTTCTGAAGAATAAAAATAGATTCGATGTCTGCAGCCCTACCCCACAAAAGAACACCATAGGACATTAAGCTGTGAAAGTAACTAAAGTATACCAATCTTGCTGTCTCTATATTCGTTAGCTGCCTCACTTTTTTAACTGCATAAGCAGCTGAACTTAGTTTTCCTGCTAGAGCTAATATATGAGCACCCCATTGCAGCTTACTATCCAACGTTATTCCTAAAAATACAGTAGTGTCTACAAAACGAAGGACCTCACCGTTTAAAATCAGATTATTACTAAGGCTTTTAACATTGGGCATAGAGAATTTTAAGCATTTTGTTTTGGCAGCATTTAAAAGCAAATTGTTAGCAGTAAACCAGTGAATTAGTTTAATTTATAGTAACTGCGGTCGGTACTTCTGCTCAATAACTTAAATATTTACTGTTGTATAATTGCAATATCTTAACACAGCTTTGCGGGAACAAATTTTAGTTGGTTTAATTTATGTGATTCACTAACGATAGTTTTGAGTTTAGATGGACTTTGTATATTAATTCTTGGATCAACTTTTGATCGGAAAGACCAATATATAATATTATTATGTTCTGCAGTAGCAAAAAAAGTTAAATTAATTTTAACTATTAAATTCGACGGGAGGGACATCGAGATCTACGTCAGAACGCAGACGTGAGAAGTGCGTAGAGATGTGCATCAGGTCGATGCATTGGAACGTGCGTTATGGTCAACTTCGTAAAAGACGTTAGGATCTGCAACAAGGGGTCATCGGCCAGAGCGTCAGGGAGAGCATAGACACGGTAAATGATAGGCGTCGGTATTGGCCTTGATGGCCATCGATGCCGGTGGGCATCGGAACCAAGCTCAGGACGAGTGTCGGCACGGGCATCTAGGTGAGCGACAGGACAAGTCGACAGGCGTCGAGAAGGTGTTAGGAAGAGCACGCACGCACATAACGCACGTTCCAATGCATCGACCTGATGCACATCTCTACGCACTTCTCACGTCTGCGTTCTGACGTAGATCTCGATGTCCCTCCCGTCGAATTTAATAGTTAAAATTAATTTAACTTTTTTTGCTACTGCAGAACATAATAATATTATATATTGGTCTTTCCGATCAAAAGTTGATCCAAGAATTAATATACAAAGTCCATCTAAACTCAAAACTATCGTTAGTGAATCACATAAATTAAACCAACTAAAATTTGTTCCCGCAAAGCTGTGTTAAGATATTGCAATTATACAACAGTAAATATTTAAGTTATTGAGCAGAAGTACCGACCGCAGTTACTATAAATTAAACTAATTCATAGGTATTATTATCTTTCTTTATGCGAAAGATAAATAGGCTAAGATGAGTACAACCTTTCTCAGAATAATGTAGAGACATATTTTAAGGCGGTTTTGAGTGATGTCAATTTTCTATCTTCGTGCAAAAGAATTCAAACATTGTCAAACTTGCATATTCTACGCATCCTCTTTATCACATAACGTCATACAAACAACAGATGAATTATCACAAAGTTATCACTAGAGACCACTTAACGTGCCTATAATTTATACTTAACAATAAGTAGCAACTAACATACCTAGTGATATCACAGACCTTCTAAAGGTGACAATAATGTCATAGTAACATATTGAATATGGCTTTTTATATAATCATCATAACAGCCTATTAATGTCCCACTGCAGGGACGGGCCTCCTCCCGTGACGGAGGGTTACTTGGCCTACTAATACAACGGTTTTTGCTTTGGTAAATCACAGAATTCTTCTGTATTGTGTACAGAGAAGCTTCACACTAATCAAATCAATCAACTAGCCTATTGCAGTCCACTGCTGGACATATGCCTCTCCCAACACGCGCCACAGAACTCGGTCCTGCGCCTTCCGCATCCAGTCCGACCCAGAGACCTTTATGAGGTCATCACACTAACGATTGGACAAATGACTTCTACGGTACAAGAAATGTTCTAAAAATATGAAAATTACTTACACATACAAAACAAACTTTTTCATTTTCTGTTAAAAAAGCAAGCCGCATGCTTGACTTTTTAAAAAAGAAAATCAAAAAAGTGTTTTTAATTATATTTTTTTTTTAGAAACGTACAATTTAACTTAAAACTTGAAATAAAAGCCTATACCAATCCGTCTGATCAGCGTGGTATTAGTATTTCCGTCGCCCGTCCCCTCAAGAGAGGGACATTAATGGGCTGTTTTGAAATTATGAAATGTACACTTTACCAAATAAAGCCCATATTCAAAAGTATACAAGTTCATTCATGATTCGGCTATAAACATCGAAAGCCTGATTTACACATCGACAAGTACAGTAGCGAGTTAAGTAGTAAGGTGTTTATTAAGTTGATTTGAATAGATATCCATCTCATTTTTTGGCGATTTAAGTACGAAGTAGCCGATGTGTAAATCGGGCTTAACCGAACAAGAGATTTAAAAACACTTATTGCACTCATTGTTAGGGTCAGATAACCAGTAGAAAACTGTTTGTAAAATCGAATACACCATTTGATTATTCTTCTTATCACTTCATATCATATAGCAGTTACAAAATGTCCATTTAAACTACTAATAAAAGGCAAATTATAATATTTGTCCTTCGAATATACAAACCATACCTTTGTTCTTATTAAAATGTTTTATTATACTTTAAAGTAAGCTATTTATCTTATAAATTATTAAAACATTGTTTAAAATACTCCTTTAGAATTCGTAACTATGTTATGTCGTCTCAATGCGTCATTTAATTTCGGTGAAGAACCTGCCACTTTACTATGAATCATGTTTGTTTATGCTATTGCGATTAAAGTAATATTAAAACTTGTTTATATATTACTTAAATGTCCACCCCATGCAGATACTATGATCAAATAATATAGCAAGTGTACCTATTCCCGAAATATTGATAAATGCTTAACTCGGTCACATCTAGAACTCAAAAAAAACATCATCATAACAGCCCTTTAATATCCCACTGCAGGGACGGGTCTCCTCCCGTGACAGAGGGATACTTGGCCTACTAATACCAAGCTGGCCAGACGAAGAAGAAGACGAGAAGTTTTCCTTCTTTTTTATTTTGTAAAGATAATATTCACGGATAGTCGCTTAGTCGGTTTTTACGACACCCATGGGATGAGATGGGGTGGTGATATATTGTATTCTTACTCCGTCACCACACGGACAACATATCATTAACTTACGTGCAACTTAAATCTTATAGGTGTTATAGGTGCGGTTAGTATCTTTATTACTCTTGGCATTGACTACTAATTTCCTAACGTAGGTATTCAGGAGATGGGATGAGGCCTTAGATAGGAATCTAAGGCCTCATCCGATCAAATGAGGCACTAAAACTAATATGCATTACATTATCCACATAACAAAATTAGGGTTAAAAAAATCCGACCACCATAACAAATACTGCAAATATCTCCCATAAATAGAGCGGCTCCAATATGATATCAATGGCTTGCTAGATAATACTGACTAAAGACCAAATCCAGAAACAGTCACTTTTATATTATGTGAATTACTTTTACCACTTTTTTTAATGTGTGAATTTTAATACTTCCGTATTTTCATCACCACATTCAGTTCAAGTATTTCTCTATAGTTAATTCTATTACATAAATATACAGTAAGCGATACTGTGCTAACGTGTAGGTGTCAACCACTTTATTATATTTCAAAATAAAAGCAAATAAGAGTAGGTACAGACTGTGATCTAACAACTATTTCTCAAGTGTTACCAAAACGTTACATAGTTAGGTCTTCGAAGAAGGTCAGTACTTACAATGGCTGCATACATATAGGCTCTGTTTCAGATGGTCCGTACATACAATGACATATAGTACCTACACTTTAAGTCGCTTCTCAGCTATACTCTTTCTTTAGCTGACATTAAAATTTAGACAAAACACACTAGATAGAAAACATGACACAATAAGGCTAGAACATAAAGAAATCATCATAAAACATCGTGACAAAAATTCGCGGACAAGCGAGCATTAGCAAGCTCATCTAATAAGAATATTTAATTTTGTCATCACGGAATCTCTTCTCAAAGATGCTGAAAAGACATCCAAAAAACTACCACTTAACAGTTAATTTATGAAGAAAAAAAGTCATTATACAAACCCAGTACAAACCTGTCAATCGAGCCAATGTGGTTTCAGAAGGTCAAGATCTGGAGCTCTGCAAGCAATATGATAATTTCCGGTCGGCTATAGTAAATCAGTACAGGTGAAATTCCAATGCAATCTTTAAATCATAATACAAACATTGCCAGGCATTGCCATTTGATTGAAGATCATAATGTTATGATATTCAATCAAATGGCAGTGAACCTAGTGAACTTATTGTTTCATTTAATACGATCACGCCCCAGTTACATCAACCGAATTGATCTCTCACCGAATATGGCCTACTTCACACCTTAGTTATTCGAAGTAATAAAACACATTAATACATATTTAACTGCATCGGTGGCAAAGCAGTCGTAAAGGATCGCGGGTTCAAATCCCAAGCAGGACAATTCTTATCATCATCATAACAGCGCATTAATGTCCCACTGCAGGGACGGGTCTCCTGTTGTGACGGAGGGATACTTGGCTTACTAATACCACGCTGGCCAGACGGATTGGTATAGTATTTAATTTCAAGTTTTCCTTCTTTTAATTTCGTAAAGATAATATTCACGGATAGTCCCTTAGTCGGCATTTACGACACCCATGGGATAAGATGGGGTGGTGGTGACATATTGTATTCTTACTCCGTCACCACGCGGATAGTACACCACACAAATTATTGTCCTAAATCTGGATGTTCTTATTGTTTCTATTAAGTAATGTTTGCATAATCTCTAAACACGATCCCTAGTGCAGGAGTTGTCTTTCCAATAATGAAAAAAATATATATTAATAAACATTTATTCTACAACTTAAAAATTAATATTTACAACATTATAATTACTTTGTACTATAACAATAGTCAAAGAACCTCTTTGGTGAAAATGTTTGGAAGAACACAGAGTTATGTGGATTTAAAAGACAATTTTATAAGTACAAATAAGCCAATTAAAACTTCTGTCCGTTCATAATGAATCTCGCGTGTTCTACGCATCCTGTATGTCAGAGAAACTTTGTTAATTATGTTTTAAAAAAAAACTAACTGACGAATTATTTATCACAAGGTTATCACCAGAGACAAGCTTCGTCTTACACACTATGCAAAATTGATATTTAACAATAACTTATCATTTTTAAACAGTTAAATATAATAATTAAGATAATGTAAAATTTGTAGAAATACTCATACTCATGCATAAAAAAAACTACAAAATTATTTATCAAAAAATTACTCACAATTTTTAGAATACTCAAAGCGCAACTATTTGTTATTGGTTATAACAAAAATATTTAAAACATTAACTTAAATGTACCAAACCATACTTGAAAAATGGACTCAAATACAACCTTCGTAGTTAAAAGGAATCATAGTTCAATTATTATGTTTCTACAAATTTTACATTAAGGTAAAAGCTCCTATTACGGAGGTATTTCGCAACATTTCAAAGTAAGAAACAAAAATAAGCATTTATAAATATTTTTAGCTGTGCAAAAAAATGTCATCGTTAAAAGTGGAATTTATATTTTGTATTACTGTCGAGTTTGTTTCTTTTAATGATATTAGTTATTTTTAAAAAAAGATTTAAATAGTCAGGTCGATTTTCCCTAATTCGGAGGTATTTTTTTCGTCAGAGCCTATTACTGCGGTAGACGATTCCTAATACGGAGGGTCAGAAATTATATTCATCCAAGTTCCGTACAAATAATATTTATCAAATAATTTAAATGCATTACTGAAGTAAGTTGTATTTTTGGTATTCATTGACCATTGATTTGTATCTTATTTAATTAAATTATTTTTTTACTAGCTGACCCGTGCTCACTTCGTTAGGCGGGGAAAATAACGCGTCACTTTTTTAAACATCATTCATTATTGCTCCTCTCTTATTCGTCATAGCGTGATACTATATAGCCTATGACACTCCTCGATAAATGTACTATTCAACACAGAAATAATTTTTAAAATCGGTTTATTAGATCCAGAGATTACCTCCTACAACGTAACAAACTTTACCTCTTTATAATATTATATAAGTAATAAGTATAGATAGAAATACACGTTCTAAAAAGAGTTTTGTGTTATTAAAATAAGGTTAACTTTTCTTTTTATGCTTAGTAAAATAAAAACAGAAATATAAAATTACATAGATTGCATAACTTTACATAAAAAGAATACGTATATTTAAAAGTTTTTATCGCTTTTAGTTTTATACAAAACAAAAAAACTTACGTATTACATAACAATTCTATTCTCAGAATCAATAATCACGGTACCCTAAAACTTGTAATTTTATGTTCTATGAATAGGGCCGTAATAGGAAATCATAGATCCTAACACAGCCTTACTTGGAAATAATTACCACCGCAATAGGAAAACTACTCCTGTTTTAAATAATCCTAATTCGGACCTATCAAAACTTCTATAAACGGAACAATGTAAATGTCTAATGAAACTATAACAGTTTTTTGGCTCATATGTGTAAACAGTAGTCAACAGTTATACAAAATAAATGATTTATGATAAGTTAAAATACACCTTCCCATTTTTTCCCTTTCTAAGAAACCCACATTTTGTACTCAACAATTTTCGTATTTAATTCGATTTCTAACTACGAATACATACCGCAGAATATGGTTTTTAGTTTATGAGATTAAAAATTATTTCAACAAACCTTGAAACAATTTCAATAAGTTAGTAAATTAAAAGTTACAAGCAATTAAACATGCCCAGTATTTTTTCTATTACGGAGTTATATCACCGTATTAGGACGAATCTAAAAAAATCGTGTCGTATTACGGCGCTATTTTATTTCTTATTTTTGGGATATAAAACGAGTTACAAATATAAAACAAGCCATTGACATAGTAAGTATAATAGTAAGAAAATGCTATGAATAAGAAATAAACTATCTTAAAGGGCTTATTAATACGAAAAACTTAGTTTCTAAATATTAGTGTACCTAATTTTGTTGTTTAGCGTTTGTATGGGAATCCCTTTCACGTCGATGGGATTACACAGATTGATTGATTTTGATAAGTTATCTATATTCTTTACTTGCAAACGTCAGGTAAATCATGAAGTAATAGATGTAGAATAAACTGATTTCGTTTTGTTGTACGTAAACTTAATAAAACCAGAATAAAACACGAAAATAGAAATACCTCCGTAATAGGACGCGATTTTGACTACCGCCGTAATAGGAGCTTTTACCTTACTTTAAATTAATATTTCTGACTGCAAGACAGACATACCTAGAATTTCACATTGCACACATAATGACACTCGTATTTTAATCTTAATAAAACGCCGCAATTATTTAAAATCGTCACTCGTAAACATTTTAAATCACTCACTAAGTCTTGTTTACGTTACAGAGTTATCAAAATGTCAGCAGTTATAGGTTAGCCCATCCTCATGATGTTACGTCTTCGAAGCAATCGCTCCATAGCGTAGAACACGCGATCTGACCCTCAGTACGGACACACTATCCCGTTCTTCCCCGGGAAATCGTGGGACTCAGTAAAATGCACCTTGCAAATCTCTTTGTATGTACGTTCTTCTCTCGGCTGTTTTACTGGTCTGGGCCTGTATCCATAACTACCGTATCCACCATAACTGCTGTCAGGCGAAGCATATCCATTCCCGTATTGTCCATAACCTTCGTAACCGTATTGTGGATAGCCCCCATAGCCGTACGATCTCCTTGTATTACCTTTGATAGCATCATAAATCGCATCAAAGAAGGGCGACGCGTCTACAGCGACGAGTATAAGTGCAGCAAAGAACATAAAACGTATAACAGACATCGTGGAAGAGTGGAGAATAATTGTGTTAATTCAGTTCACGGTCAGGTCGGCCTCAGTCTCCGGAAGCTCACTCCAGCGGCGTTTGATCGCGAATGGTGCCGGGTGCTACGGCATCGCTTTATATATCGGCCTCGGATCTTCCGACGGCGGACAACACGGGTGCGTGTGCGCAGGGTTCACGGTCTATACCCTGGACTCGCATTGGACCACTGATTACTGCGGAATATTCGAAGGGTACGTTTTGTAACCGTTTCGTAAACAGGAAATTCTCAGCTGGCCACCTTGTTATATGGTTTACTATCTCGGCCTTAAATAACGATAAAATGGTTTGTTTATGGAGCAGCTTTAATTAAATAATTCCTTATTAGAACGAGAAACAATAAACTATTTATAAATAAACGCAAAAAAATATTATAAATTCGTAATTGGTAAATTCAATTCATTAATTATCTCTGTTCGAAATTAACTGTTTATTTAACATAATTTAACTTAGCTACATATCAAAAGATTGCAACATCACAATCAATATTACAAAATAAAAACAAAACACGTGTTTAATTGTTAACTAATATGTCGCATTTAACAAAAATTTTCCTTATAAAAAATCAATTACAGAGGAAAAAATAATCTCGCGCCATAAACTAGAGTGTAGCAAAAGGACATATGATTAGATCATTTCCTTATATAATATCTTCGCGCAATGTTAAGGTAGTAGAGTCAAGTTCAACGAGTACCGCGTTCGTCGAGCGTTCACCTCTACTCGTAATTTGCGATTCAGCACGACGCGAGACGTCTCATTCAAACTGTGCATTCAACAAACTGACACTCTGAAAGTCTTCAACTATTTTTAGGAGGCGTAATATCTTGTGAGCGAAATATAATTCGGGTAAATAGTTTTGATCCTTGTTTGGCATGGTTAATTAGATACTATTATATCCTATCGGAAAACAGCTAAGTCCAGTCATAGCTGTCTGCTTAACTTCTAATATTCATCATCATCATCATAACAACCCATTAATGCCCCACTGCAGGGACGGGCCACCTCCCGTGCCGGAGGGATACTTGGCCTACTAATACCACGCGGGCCAGACGGATTGGTATAGGGTTTATTTCAAGTTTTCCTTCTTTTTACTTCGTAAAGATAATATTTACGGTTAGCCCTTTAGTCGGTTTTTACGACACCCATGGGATGAGATGGGGTGGTGACATATTGTATTTTTCTCCGTCAGCACACGGACAATAATTTCTAATATTGTTCTCGTGCTATTAGACTAAAAGTACAGAACCTCCAATCAAATCTTGAATATGACATAACGCCAAATAAGGATACATTACTTCTGCGAGGAAAGTAACAGGTAAGTATTTGAGAGTAAACACTATTCAAACTTGTTTAACCATGTACCAATTTAAGAAAAAGTTTCTCTTCGTCATTGGAAGTGACAAGGTCTAGGTTAGGTAGGTTGATTCTAGGGTCACAGACTATTTTAGCTTGAGCAGAACTACCGGTAAATTAACCCCGTAATAATCTGTCAAATTATTTATTTATATTATCTTTAATTTATAGTATGTTGTATTCACAGTGACTGTGTCAAACCTATGTCTCTAAATTAAGCGTTTGGTGTTATTTGATTTGCTACTAAAGCATCGTTATTATCATCGAAACGTTTGAAGGAGGCCTATGTCAAGCAGTGGGCATCTATAGGCTGATATGATGATGATGATGAAAACATCAATTTTGACATTTGTATTGACATGTTTAATTATTACATTACATTGACGATTGATACTAAGTTTTGAAAATCGTCATCATCATAACACAAGAATCGCCCTTTTCGTCGAAACAACTTGATTCCACCACGACTAGCATCTTACATACAATCTTAGGTCACACTTTCTTGCATTATATAGTTTGTAATGATGCCATATACGGTTAATAAAGTCCGATGCTGTAATAAATTATATCACGAGGAATATAAGTATGAAACATTCACTATTCTAATTCCTATGTAATGAAAACACACGTATTCATAAAGCGTAAGTATGTTCTCAAACAACTTGTAATAGTTATAAAGATATTATGTAATGTATTATAATTATTATAATAAATTTAATTAGTTATGTTTATTAGGTTTTGTAATGTAATTAGTAAAACTAGACTGTTGTTAATTATAATGTTTTGTGAGTCAAATGTTTCCTCATTGCATTGCAACCCAAAAGTTGTTTACTGGTGCACATTTTGACAAAATTTAGGAATTTATATGAATGTGCATAATCAAATTATTGAAGAATAAAAATCTGTAATGCAATCATCATAATCATAACAGCCCATTAATGTCCCACTGCAGAGACGGGCCTCCTACCATGACAGAGGGATATAATTAGCCTACTTATACCTCGCTGGCCAGACGGATTGTTATAAGGTTTGATTTCAAATTTTCCTTCTTTTTTATTTTGTAAAGATTCACGGATAGTCCCTTAATGGGGTTTTACGACACCCATTGAGATGAGATGGGGTTGTGTCATATTGTATTCTTACTCCGTCACCACATGGAGAATTGCATGCATTTAATTAGCTTTATAGAGTTACTTTCCCTGATGGCAAGCAATCAGTGGAAACCATGATTGCTGACCACATCCATTACAAATAATTTCACTTGCACAAAACACGATAGGTACGTCGTATTTCACTTGACTTTTCCTAACCATCCTTTAACTCCACTATTTAAATTGTGTTTTAGTATAATCTTGTTTTTGTTTTTTAGGCGTGTATATCAAAGCTATATTTTTCTATACGTATATATCAAGAATCCCTCCGTCACGGGAGGAGGCCCGTCCGTGCAGTGGGACATTAATGGGCTGTGATATATCATAGATATCAGATAGTGTCGTCCTCAAATTGTTGTTTAGATATCTTTGTGTCCGTTTATTTTCAAGTGTGTAAAAGTTTCCACGACTCACGTTAGATTCCTAGTGAGAGATAAAAACAAAGGAATAAAGAACAATTATTATAATCAACGAGGGTAGCGATGGTATACATAGAGTCACGTAGGCACTTCATACTTGCACCTTGTTGCAATTCCAAACACGAAACAAGCATTCGTCATTCAACAACTCCATAGATAAAATACGCAAGGAGGAAAAAAAGTAAACATTTGTAATTTCCTATTCGATGTTACAGTTGCCACAATTCTATTATTAGAATTTCAATTTTATATTTCTTAATTAACATAGCCATAATAAAACCTAATTCTTTGAAACTTTGTTGATTATTTATTCCTTTGTTTTAATTATTTACACCAGGCACCATAGAGTCATTCTTGTAGGCCAATTTAAAAAAAGAAAAAAAATAATTACATTCATTTATGTCAATCTTCCGGTACACGCTTTTTCCTCTTTCTCTGAGAATGGGTCCTTCAAACGTAGTGTGAAAAGCATTTAGTCGTACTAGCAAAGTAATTGCAACATTAAGAAGAAGGGATGGTTCGATACCTCCGATGTTGTTGAATTTTTGGGTTCTTCAGATCGTTGACTATTATTTATGTAAGATAAATTAATTATTAATTTAGTATCGTTATACAGAGCGGGAGGTTTTAATACGGCGGGAAGTACCTTAATCGTTGCAGCCAAGAAATTAGTCTTAGGAGACTATCTAGACTATAAAAATTGCATTCCCATTCACAGATTTCACTCACTCCTAACATAGTCATTTTCTAAAATGTTATTCTCCTTGACCATTTACAATAATGTTAAAAAAAATAAACGCAAACCATATCATGACAAAGAAAATCTTGGACCAGTTCTACTGTACCTACCATTTCTTTAAAACAATACTGTATACAACAAACACGTATCGTACAACGTCTCGATAAAAATCTAAAGAGAATGAAGAGCTAAGACAAAACAAGTTAAAATCCACGTACAAAGCTTAAACAAGCTTTGTAACAACTAACCGATACTTTGTTCAAACAACATTCAGCTTTATTTATAGATAGACCTAGACACTTTAATTATCTGTCTAATATACGTCGGATAATCAATAGGACGGCTTGCACCATAGCTCACAAACGGTAGTTTTGCAACACTACCACGATTCATTCTCGATCGCAATGCGAGGCGAGCCACGTATCAAAGGCAACGAATAATTTTGGTTTACACTAACTAACATTTAGTTCACTGTTTAATGTTCGACAAATATGTATGGTGCAAACTGTTGGAATGTTCACTATTCAATACGATTGGCGACTACGTTATGCTATTAATAGCTTTGTTTGACAACATTCACATTTTGTCATGTCAATTAAAGGCTTAATTTGTGGTGTCATTATACATGATATTCTATAAGCTGATTGATTAAGTTAATCGAAAAATGCCAGGCGGTTATTAATCGAAATACTAAGCTTTAAAGACAGTATTGAATGCCTTCTAAGACCCCGCAAATATGGAAGGGAAAACAAAGCCTTCGGCCTCACGGCTAATTGAAAAGTTTGTACAAACCTAACACTAGTCCGCCTACCAGCGTCGAATTAGTAGACAATGTTTATTTTCATCAGAGGACGAACTGCATAATATTTACAAAGGATATTAAGTTTACTTTCGTTTATTATGTTGTCATATCATTATCAGCCCGCTATGACTGTTGCAATGGACATATTTCTTAGCAGATATAGTAAGTATGTCATATTGTCCTAAATTGATCTTAAAGTATCTAATATATTATTAGTAGATACACGGGTATTAACACGATAATTATTTTTATGGTAATTAAATAATAATTTACCTTTAAGGTTTAATTTTGTTTAATGTTTTGACCGGGTTACACCAGCTATGGTCATGAGATGACTGTACCCATGTATACTCAATACTCAATATCTTTATTGCACTCCATATGTTACAAATAGGTGTTATGTTTAATATCACAGATACGATATGGACCCTATTGGGTATGGCACTTTAGAAGAGAGGAGGATGCTAGATTTTAATAATATTATTATATCAAATTAGCAAACTTAGTTGTAAATATGTAATTATTATATAAAAAATTGTGTAATGTTTATTTCAATAAGTGGATATTGTCTTTATATTCTAGGTATTCTTTAATACTATAATAAGTTATGTTTATTAGTATTTGTTTTGACTTTATAATTTGTTTTAAATATATTATCCTATTTAAGTATTATGTTTAAGCATACAACTGTATTAAATATGTAATTATTAAATATTTATTATCCTATTTAAGTATTATGTTTAAGCATACAACTGTATTAAATATGTAATTATTAAATGATATTTGTGTAATGTTTTTTATTTTATTTTAGGTCTATAAAGTCTAAGTATTTAGTACTATAATAAGTTATGTTTACTAGTATTTGTTTTAACTTTATTGTTTGGTTTAAATATATTATCCTATTTAAGTAAAAATGTTTAGGCATACTACTGTATTAAATATGTAATTATAAAAATTTGTCAGCTGTTGTATAAATTATGTAATTAATACATGGTAATATATGTGTAATGTTAATTTTAATATATGTACTTATATTATTTTTATTTTAGATCTTCATCGTCTAGGTATTCTTTTATACTTTATTAAGTCTTGTTTATTAACATTTGTTTTAATTTATTTATAAATTTTGTATAATTTGGTTCATTGATAAGAGATTCTGGGAGTTTATTATATATTATTATTGCCATTGTATATGGGCTTTTAGAGTGAAGGGTTAAATTAGTATCTAATAATAATGTAAAATGAAACACGAAAATTTTAAAGTTAAGTATCTGTTAGTTTATAGACGCCATTTTGACATTATTAAGATTTTCAATTCTTGTTATCACTCCTACATTTACAACTAAAGTCCTCCTTGGACTGACGGATAATTTGCGTATTAGCACTGATACAGGGTTTGCAACAAGTTTAATTTTATTGCTATGATATTACAGCTGTCAATCTCCGACTATCACAACACTACCTATAAGTGGTAAAACTTTGCATTCTTAATCTGTCACCTCATTATTTGACATGATTATACTGATTGGTAGCAAACACTAAGTAACTCTAAACAAACAACGCAAAATAAACATAGTTATCCTGGTACAAATGCACACAATAACAACATTGTCCGTCCGCTCAATTTTAATTGCACGGCGAAAATTATACAGACCTAATTTTGTTGCTACAGATATCCCAAATTTTGCTTAGTACAGTCGTCAGTGGTTAATTAATTATGTGTATTCTACTACGAGTATACCTTGTATTTAATTTAAATAATTGCCATACCTAAATTTGTACTATTTAATAAGAGTTAAAAAAAGGTTAATTTGATATTTATGCGGTCTACAAAAATGTTATTAAAAGTAAAACATCGTTCTTCATAATATGTTACTAAAATATTTAGACCAAATTAAATAGCCGTAACTAATCGGCTAATATAATAAAATATCCGTGTGGTGACGGAGTACGAGTAAGAATACAATAT
Organism: Schrankia costaestrigalis; assembly: GCA_905475405.1. Taxonomy (NCBI): domain Eukaryota; kingdom Metazoa; phylum Arthropoda; class Insecta; order Lepidoptera; family Erebidae; genus Schrankia; species Schrankia costaestrigalis. Next base: position 17,501,344 of record FR997832.1, read on the forward strand.
GTCACCACCCCATCGCACCCCATAGGTGTCGTAAAAACCGACTATGACTATAAAGGGACTATTCGTGAATATTATCGTTACGAAATAAAAAGAAGGAAAACTTGAAATTAAACCCTCCGTCTGGCCAGCGTGGTATTAGTAGGCCAAGTATCCCTCCGTCACGGGAAGAGGCCCATCCCTGCAGTGGGACATTAGTGGGCTGTTATGATGAAATAGCCGTAACTAATCGGCTATAGATAGTAATACGACGATATAGTGGTGATTTCCCAGAACATAAACTAAGTTTTAATTACCAACATAGCTTGTATTTCAATGTAAAATTAAATTACTTGTAATGTAAACTAGGACTTGGTTCACACATTCACGTAATGGTACATCATTTCTTCTAGTACTTATTATTTTTCTTCTAATTAATCTTCGTGTGGTGACTGAATAAAAATACAATATGTCACCACCCTATCTCATCCCATGGGTGTCTTAAAAACCGACTAAGACTATCCGTAAATATTATCTTTACGAAGTAAAAAGAAGGAAAACTTGAAATTAAACCCGTTCGTTCTACCCAACCCGTTTGGCCAGCGTGGTATTAGTAGGCCAAGTATCCCTCCGTCACGGGAGGAGGCCCGTCCCTGCAGTGGGACATTAATGGGCTGTTATGATGATGAATTAAATAAGTTACGGGTCCAAGAAGAATTAGCTTTTCACTGTGGTTCGCCGTACTTCATGCTGTGTGCTTTTGCGACATCACTATTATTTTAGGCTTACAGGAGACACAATAGTAGGCAAATGGGAGGAATCTGCCCCATATATAAACAAAGAAACTACAAAATGTAATAAATATCTTAGGAAAGATCCGTCGATAAATAAGTTCAGTCAATGTCTTTTAGAATTCAAGCATCGTTCAGTTGGTTAGCTTTCACAACAACATGGGGACGACACTGAAATATTTGTATAGGACCATCTTACATGGTGTTATTTATATAAAGGATCCTACTACTTCAGTTCTAAGAAAAATAAGAGCTTATAGAAGATTTGCATCTTTACTTTCTTCGTACACGTAGTTCAGTAGAAGTTCTACAACAGCGAAAAACAAATCGTTAAAAAGACAGTTACTAAGTACAACCTGTAGTATCTATCTTTTCAATGTTACATTTTTCACTCGTAACCGACGCGCATGTATGAATGTGGACGAGGCCCAAACTGTTTGCCAGGATCGTGTGTGGCGTTCTGTTATCTCTGCCTACCCGTGAGTTGGCGTGAGTTTATGTATGTATGTTACATTTTTCTCCTATTTTCCCAAAAAAATTACTAAGTAAAGACTAACAGTGTGATCCAACAAAACCAACCTAGCATGACATTAAGGTGAAGTTCTGGGAAAATCGAAACAGTTTTGGAACCCAGAACGAATTTCATCAGAATAAAAATTTACACAAAGGAATTCAATTGAATTGTCCGTGTGGTGACGGAGTAAGAATACATTGTCACCATCCCATCTTATCGCATGGGTGTCGTAAAACCGACTAAGGGACTAACCGTAAATATAGGCGCGTCCCTGCATTATTACATTAACAGTCCATTAATTTCCCACTGCATGGACGGGCCTCCTCCCGTGACGGAGGGATACTTGGCCTACTAATACCACGCTGGCCAGACGGAATGGTATAGGGTTTAATATCAAGTTTTCCTTCTTTTTACTTCGTATAGATAATATTTACAGTTAGTCCCTCAGTCGGTTCTACGACACGCATGGGATGAGATGGGGTGGTGACATATTAGTATTCTTACTCCGTCACCACACGGACAAGATTATTCAATGATATCGGAAGCTGAAAACAAGAAGATAAGTTAACATTAATACATGCAATAATAATTTATGCAGTTTGTATATAACCATATATATGACCAGTTCTGAATAAGTTATTATGGTAATACGGTAGTACCTATATATTAATATTTACATTTTCTTTGTCTGCCTTGGTTAACATTCATTAATTTACATAGCATGGTGCCATAAAACTACATGCAAAACGAGTGCATTATACTTTGTCATTTTCATTTGTTTTTGTTTATGGCTAATACCGCTACACTACTACTACTACTCGAGCCCTATAACGTGGGTACTTTTACATCATCATAACAGCCCACTAATGTCCCACTGCAGGGACGGGCCTCCTCCCGTAACGGAGGCATACTTGTCCAGACGGATTGGTATAGGGTTTAATTTGCCGTGTGGTGTCGGCAGAGTTAGAATGTCACCACCCCATATCGTCCCGTGGGTGTCGTAAGAGGCGACTAAGGGATTGGGAAAAGTACTGAACAACAGTACTTTCTCTCGGGTATACTGTTACATCTGTCTACATCTTTCGCCGGTCGTAATGGTCTCCATTCCACTGGGTTCAGAAGGGCGTGGACGAGTATGTGCACCAGCCTGTGTCATTGCGCATGCACTTGTGCACGGTAATATATCCTGCGTAGTTGACCGCTTCCGTATAAAGGACTCTGATTTCAACATAGTCTCACGGCGATGGGAGGAGGTAGAGAGGTTTGGCGTGATGCTCGTTAGGCTTTGTCTGACTCCTGCACGTGGGCGGCTCTGGGGGTGTAGTATACACCGTGGTCGCTTCTGCTCTGCATCGGGGTGACAGAGGGGATTCGGCAGCACCTAGGGTGACAAAGCAGCCTTATTTAGGGAGGCACTGCTTTCCTCGCTCAGCCGGGGAGGGGGCTAGAAAAGGTGCCCCAAAAAAATGCTCACTCCAACAAAGTAGGAAGGTAGCAACCGCGGCTGCCTCCGCATCTCAAATTCGCGGTCGACGTCTCAAAGAAAATAAAAATAAAACATCGATTTTAACGTTTGGCGCGTGGAATGTGCGTACACTTCTTGACCATCAGGTTAATGCTTGTCCTGAGCGAAAGACTGCCATTGTAGCTCGAGAACTTCGTCGTTATAATATAGATGTGGCTGCCCTCAGCGAAACACATCTTCCCGATGAAAGAGAGTTAGTAGAATGCGGTGGCGGGTACACTTTTTTCTGGAAAGGACTCCCTTACTCAGAGCCGCGAAGGTCAGGTGTGGGCTTTGCTATCAAGAATAGCCTTGTTAATCAACTACAAGAGTACCCTGTACATATTTCCGACCGCATTACCACATTACGATTTCATTTGGAATATGACAACTTCCTTAATATCATCAGTGTCTATGCCCCTACACTAGACAAATCTGATGAAATTAAAGACAAATTCTACGAAGAATTGATGCAGTGCATAAGCCGCATCCATGCAAGAGAACAGATCCTGCTCTTGGGTGACTTTAACGCCAGAGTAGGACGAGATAACCAAGCCTGGCCTAAAGTCCTGGGCAGACATGGTCTAGGTAAAATGAACAGCAACGGGCAATTATTGCTTAGTTTTTGCGCACAATTGGGTCTTGCAATTACGAACACCATGTTCAGGCTACCTGCTAAGTACAAAACTACATGGATGCACCCTAGATCAAAGCACTGGCACCTTATTGACTACGCTATCGTACCTCAAAAGGATCTTTCCCAAGTCCAAGTCACGCGAGTCATGCGTGGCGCTCACTGTTGGACTGATCATCGGCTTGTTGTCACAAAGTTGCGTGTTCATCTTCGACGTCGTAGCAGGTCGCAAGGTTTAAAACCGAATCACCTGAACCAGTAGTTCCGGTGAGGACAATCGACGGTGCGGGGATCTTGAAAGGCAGGGAGGAAGTACTTGAGCGATGGGCGGAGCATTTCAATAAGTTACTTAACGTGGATAATACTGTTGACTTGGACCACGTTCACTCCTTACCTCAACAATCACTCTGCTTCGAGCTTGACGAGCCTCTCGCATTTGACGAGGTTACTCTAGCTGTTAATCAACAAAAAAAAACAATCGCGCGGTTGGTGTTGACTTAATACCCGGGGAGTTACTGAAGTGCGGCGGTGAGGTGCTACTCTCGACGTTGTGGAAACTTTTTGCTCTTATGTGGGATCAGGAACAAATCCCGGAAACCTTTAAAATATCTATTATTCGGGCCTTGTATAAGGGCAAGGGTGACCGATCTGATTGTGGCTTTTACCGCGGCATCTATCTACTTTCAGTTCCTGGAAAGGTCTTCGCCAGAGTTCTCTTTAACCGCCTTAGAAAACTATCAGAAAAGATTCTGCCGGAATCCTAGTTCGGCTTCCGACCTGACCGTGGTACATGTGAGGCAATTTTCTCATTGCGTCAATTACAAGAAAAAAGCAGAGAACAGAGCCGTAATATGTATCTCTGTTTTGTAGACCTTGAAAAAGCATTCGATAGTGTACCGCGAGAAGCCCTCAGGATAGTGTTGCGGATACTTGGGTGCACGGAGAAGTTTGTAAAACTTCTAAGGCTCCTGCGTGATGACATGCAAAGCTGCGTCACGGTTAATTCGGATCGGTCAGAGTTCTTCCCCGTCTCCTGTGGAGTGAAACAGGGATGTGTTCTCGCCCCTACACTGTTCGCGTTATACTTTGCAGTCGTAGTCCAGGAAGTTTTACAGACAACTCCTCAAGGAACCCGAATTCGATTCCGAAACGATGGCAGTCTTTTCAACTTATCTTATCTTATAAGAGACAATAGCCATTAAAGTCGGTGATATATACTTAAGCAGGTCAACGCATTCCGATACCTGGGGAGTACTATATCGTCAAAATGTGACCTTGATGCTGAAATTAACGGTCGGATCGGAGCCGCAGCGGCGGTATTTGGAAAGCTGGATCGAAAGATTTTTGGCTCTCATGACTTAAAGCTGGCTACCAAAGTTGACATGTATAGAGCGGTGGTGCTCCCAACCTTGCTGTATTCTTCGGAGTCGTGGACGATTTATCGCCGCCATATACAAACACTAGACCGTTTCCACCTAAGGTGTCTGCGTAAAATACTTAACATACATTGGTACGATAGCATTCGGAATACGGAAGTGCTGCAAAGAGCCAATATGATGGGAATTGAGGCCTATCTCATGCGTGGGCAGCTTCGTTGGAGTGGGCACGTAGTACGAATGTCGGATCAACGAACGGCAAAGTGCATCTTTTTCTCTGAACTTGAGTAAGGCAAGCGTAAGCATGGCGGACAACTCCTCAGGTATAAAGATGTACTTAAGCGCCACATGAAAAAATGCGACGTAGACCCCTTAGAGTGGGAACAAGCAGCCGCTCAGAGGTCGGAGTAGAGAGCTCTGCTAAAAACCAAAGTGGAGGAATTTGAGAGGAATCGCTGTTCTGCACTAGACGTTCGACGCGATGAAGTGAAAGCACGTCCTCCTTGTGCCATCAGTTATAATTACTGTAATGGTGTGCTCACCTGCCCGCTTTGTGCGCAAACTTTCATTAATAAGATCGGCTATGTTAGCCATACACGAGCACACCAGCGACGTTTAGATCGAAAATGAAGAGGTCACCGTGGCCGAAATCGGTCGAGGACTATTATATAATTTTTCAAGTTTTCCTTCTTTTTATTTCGTAAAGATAAGATTTACGGATAGTCCGTTAGTCGGTTTTTACGACACGTATGGGATGAGATGGGGTGGTGACATATTGTATTCTTACTTCGTCACCACACGGATGTTTTGATGACTTTTACATACATGAAATTCATACACAAAGAACATCCAGAGTCCCGAAAATATAATTTATGGATCGCACAACTATCATGCATCAGGATTGGAAACCGCAACCGTGTGCAGGGCTGCTATCAATATTGATGTATTATTTTATTGCAACACTATTGTAAACGCATAACAAGCAACTCTTACTCTTTTTATTGCAATCAAAAAACCTTTTAATAAAAGATGTACGAGGATGCATAGCGATGAATCATCATCATCATCCTCCTGCCCTTATCACATATTCACTTGGGGTCGACGCAACATGTATACTTTTTACATTCATCTCTGATTCCCGTCATCTCAACATGCACTCCTTTTCTAGCCAATGAATTTGTTTGTTAAAAACCAAACTATTGGAATCCCTTCATGTAGCTACTCGATCAGAGTAAACCTAGTCGTGAATTTTTATTTAAGTAAATATTAGGTCTTAGGTCACCTATGAAATTGCCGTTTTGTATGAAGATTTTATAAGAAGTACATACTAACGTTTTCTTAGATTTTTCAATAATTATGAAACTTAATAGAATGTTTGGTATAAGTAATAAAAACAAAGAAAAAAAAGTATCAAGGAAGAAGTTACAATTAAACAAATGGGAAAATCCGCTGTTTTAAATTGGACCCATGTTCAAGGGCTTATTAATAATACAAATAATAATAATTTTTATTTATTATCTTATGTTAGATGTAATATCCTATATGTATTTCCTAAATAACAAAAAATATTTAAACAATATATATTTTAAAAGAATATAGAGTCTAAAGACTCAGGCAATTTCATAGGTAAAGACTGGATCAAATACAAAATGCAAAATGTACTTTATATGTGTCGCTAGACTAGGTTAGACCGCGAGGGATTTGTCCAAGGTATAATAATATGTGCTAGGGCAGGACGTAAGCTATAAAATTTTATGTACTAAAACACTGTGTACAACTCGCAGTAATAGTAATATTGAAAAGAAGACCGCTTGCCGTCAATGTATTTAATTAATTTTTACACTTTTCTTGTTACTTTTTTAGTATTATTCTAACTCAAAAGTAATGAGGAGCTGAGTTACAAAGTATGGCCAGCCTATTGATGCCTAAAGGTCAAGTGCATCTGTATGTTATATGTATGTATTCATACATGAAGGTAAGGTTAATAATATCTATAAACCTTTGATTATGATACAGTCACGACTCCCAGGAACTAAAATCATATAACATAAGTAATTATTATTATAATTACTGTTGTATTCAACATAATTTATTAACACTTCCTATAAATTGTTTACGCAGGACATAGTTGATGCCCATGGCATTTTACCGACATTATAACGAAGGTGCGTTTTATAAATAAATCTGACGAGTAGATATACTTGCCAGGATATGTACCCGGTAGTCTATTGTATGTAAAGAACACTTTTGTCTAACAAATTCACTAAAGCCCGATTTACACATCGACAAGTACAGTAGCGAGTTAAGTAGCAAGTTGTTGATTAAGTTGATTTATATAGATATCCATCCTATTTTTTGGCGATTTAACTACTAAGTAGCCCCCTCTCTCGCGTCTCGCCAACTTAACTCTCCAAAAAATAGAATGGAAATCTATTTAAATCAACTTAATCAACAACTTACTACTTAACTCGCTACTGTACTTGTCGATGTGTAAATCAGGCTTGATACTAAGTAGAAAAGAATCAAGATTTATTTGTTCCAATATTGTCATTACCAAAATATAATTTACAGACATACTTACTGCCTTTAGAGCTTGTAATTTTTTTGAAAATATTTAGTTTTATTATTCCAAAATTGTTGGATTTAAAGCTATCATGACCCGTTTAAAAATACATCCTGCTCTGTCGATAACTGTAACTTCATCCATAGGACAAACTGAAATGTGTTTTTTATCTGTTTTCCCAGATTAAATTAGGTACTACACCACCGCTACGGCAAAATATCTAAACTTCTGAATTTTGTTACTATCCTCCAGTTAATTAAAATTTGGAAAAACAATTTGGCTGGTGTCTTGTTTTCTATTATACTTCTTAAGTTATACTTCTAAAACGCCGAAAATGTTTGCCCTCTGGTAAACCACACCAAAGCCTGTAAATATGCAAATATGTAAGACCTACGGTGTTCCTATTTCAAGCATAAGGATCATTGCTTAAAACCTATGACATTGAAACAATTTGAATAAAATCTAAAAAAAACATACGATGAAAAATTGGTTTTTTGTCGCGACATCTATAGCGCTATATTTTCCTTTAATGTTTTCCTTGTTCATGCAAAGAATTACAAGTTAAACACCTCTTGTAGGTGATGTAAAGAATATTATTGTTATTATATCATAGTGTGCAACTTATTTAATATTCTCCTCTGTGTTTAGAATATTAAAAAATAATGTAGTCCTATAAATCTTAGGTGTGGTAGTATTTATATAAATAAATAGAATAACAATTGACTGAATTTGAAACTCCAAGAATTGTTTCTCAGACGCAAACAGCCTTGATCGCTGCCCCAACCGAGCCCTTACCGTGATGTTCAATATATCAATTACTTTACGCAGACTACGGGGCCGTGATCGCCAGTGACTATCAAGTCATACATCATCATTCCCCTGCGCTTATCTTTTTTTGGGGTCGGCGCAGCATGTCCTTTTCCACATGCTGCTAAAAGTTTTGGCTATGTTTTACGGCCGGCCGCCAACCTGACGCCAACCTTCCTTGAGTATGCTGTTGTTGGTGATTTACTCCTCACTAGGAGGTAGACCCGAGGTGCTAAGTTGTATGCACCGGGTCGTGGTATCCCTTAGCCGCCTCTTACGACGGAAGGATATGGTGCAGTTCTATTCTAACCTGGAACCGCAAGGCAAAAAAGTGACTATTAAGTCTGATAGACAAATATTAGAAAAATGAATAACCTTAAAATAATCTTGAATTTTTATTCGTAATGCGTTACCACAGTTACTTAAAATCGTCTGCCAACCAATACATTATATATTTCTTTTTTACTAAACTATCTACTACACATGTCCACTTATCATAAAACAAAATCAGAAACGACATGTAAGTGTAAAGTGCAAAATATAAACAGCCAGGTGCACTAACCAAAGTGTCCATAGAGCTTTAGTGTGAATGCAATAAAACTGCAAGTTTGTGTACAAGACAGTTCCATGTACGTTTCTTATTGCAACTTTCTTGAAGCACTTTCTACGAATAAGAACGTTACTTCGTAGACATACGTAAGCAGACTGGACAGTAATATAGATCCTAGAGTTACATGGACTTCATTGGTGACATTCTCCGTGTGGTGACGGAGTAAGAATACAATATGTCACACCACCCCATCTCATTCCATGGGTGTCGTAAAAACCGACTTAGGGACTATCCATGAATATTATCTTTACTAGAAATGAAAAGAAGGAAAACTTTAAATTAAACCCTATACCAATCCGTCAGGCCAGCGTGGTATTACCTAGTAGGCCAAGCATCCCTCCGTCACGGGAGGAGGCCCTTCCCTGCAGTGGGAGATTAATGGGCTGTTATGATTAAAAGATATTATCTTTCCTCACCTGCCTTTATCCCATTTACTTGGAGTCGGCGTACATGGTTTTTTTTCTTCCATACTCTTCTGTCAGCTGTCATAATATCATTATTCACTCCCTTTACTTTCATATCCTTTCTTTCGAATTCATCACAAGGGAGAATTATAAGTCGGCTTTGCAGGCTATGCTTGGTGTTTTTCGAAATAGGTGTATTTAAATAAAGTAGTAGAAGCAAATTTTAGTATATAAATAGAGGAAGCAGGTGTCCCTGCGAAGTAATAAAACACACGTCAAGTCAAGGAGAGCTACGAAAGTTGACTATAGGATCATTCTTAAGCAGATAAAAGGAAATGCGGGAAATGGCAAAATAAATCTCTCATCAGTTGTAACGTGGAATGCTGTAAAACTTTGATGGTCTTCTAAGAGAGAATATTAAGCTCAACAGCTTTTAAGACAACCTCTTGATGCTTATTATTAGGTTACCTATGAAATTGCCGTTTTGTATGAAGATTATGTGGTTATATAACATGACTGCTACGTTACCTATGAAATTGCCGTTTTGTATGAAGATTATGTGGTTATATAACATGACTGCTACGCAGAGGTCTCGGGTTCGATTCCCGGTCAATGCAAATCTTTGTGTGCATGAACATGATTGTTTGCGTTGGCCTGGGGGTTTTCTACAGAATTTAGATTCTTCATACTAACGTTTTCTTGGATTTTTCAATAATTATTAAACTTAATAGAATTAAATTTGGTATAAGTAATGGCGCACATTTAATCTAACTATGGTGTTTAAAAAAAGAAAAAACAAGTTACAATTAAACAAATCGGAATATCAGCTGTTTTAAATTGGACCCATGTTCACAGGCTTAATTAATCCAAATAAGTAATAAAAATTTACATTTATTATCTTTTGTTAAATGTTCGTTACATCATAATATATTTCTTAAAACATAAAAATAATTATGAATGTTTTTAAAGAATGTAGAGGCTTAAGACTGCGCAGAAATAAAACGGCAATTTCATAGGTACAGAGTTACATACCTACTCGTATTATTTAGGTAGCTAACAAGACTGTGCTTTTTTGCATTTTGTACAGGACTTGACAAATCATAAGTAAACCTTTATAGCCTTCCTGACTTGAAACAGAGAGTCGTTGCTTACAAAGATTTATATATAGATATAATCATATTCAAATAAACATTAATACAAAATTGTCTGGTTTATGTTAATACATTTTATCATTTAAATAACACAGAGGGCGTCTCACATTGTGTCGCGATAACATCTGCCTGCTATGCAATAATAAAATTTAACATAATCCAATGGTTATGTACAAAACTTTATTCGTATTAACATACAAAACTTTAAAATTTACGGTGCAATTTTCATTGTGGTAAATTTAAATACAACTGCGCAGTTTATTCGTACTTTATTGTGCGACTAATCCTGTAGTAGGGTTTTTTGCGTGAATATTTTTATATTTGGGTGTGTTTGTGTCTTTGTGACTATTATATCCGAAACTACTTGAATGGTTTTGAAGTTTTAGATTATTGAGTGCAATTAGGTCAATTTTAATTTCTCACTTTACTAATTACTTTCGTAACTCCGTCTTGCTCCTGCTTGGTACCTTGCCGGTTACCTTTATAGAAAAGCGCTCTATCAGTATCCGTCACGTTTGTTGTTCTACCAAATATCGCGGCTTTGTAATTTTTATACGATTAACGAAGGGAAACCCTATCAGATATATTATTTAGTTTAGTAGCGATGATCCTCTTAATTATATTCTCTAGAATCTATAGTTTACTAAGTAATAGAACGCGATGTCTAAAACGATTAGTATCAAAATGCAATTCTGCAATTAACAAGTTTTCCTTTAAGAATAAATTAATGAGAAAGGTGCTACTAAACAATAAAGGCGCAAGGTGGGGAGACCCCTCACACGGTGGACCGACGACCTGGTTAAACGGCGGGAAGCCGATGGATGAGGAAGGCACAGGACCGCACAGAGTGGAAAATTTGGAGGAGGCATAATGTCAAGCTGTGGAGGTCCATAGGCTGATATGGAAACAATAAATTGTCAAAACACCTTTTCTTAAAAATATTTTCGATGTACCTAAGTAGGTACTTACTTTTTTTAACTCTACAGAACAATAGTTTTGTAATAATAATTATATAGGCAGTAAGGAAGTAGAAAAAAGTAAGTGACAAAATATAAGATAATTCTTTTTGGTTCATAGCGGCGACTCTGATTGCTCTCTCAAGATAATGATGATGAATGTGCCAATCAAATTTAAAACACTTATATTATTTCTAAAAACAACATAAGTCGTTGTTTACTTCATAATTTAAAATAAATTACGTTTTTTGTCAACAAGTTACACCAATGTTGTTATGCCTGGTCGAGGGACGACAATTGCCATATTTACTATACCACAAATGTGTACAAAAAACATAAACTAGAATTCTTTAAAAACTTGCAGTCGTCATGGACCTCGAAAAGGCATATGAATGAATACTCCTTAAAGTTTTTTGTTAAATTCGAATACGCACTTCTTAATAGTACGAGTATCTCCCGCGAAAATCCCACGTTAATAAATGTCCCGCATCGGAAAGTTACCGCGTGGAAAAGGTCAGTTCTTCAATTTTCTTCTCGTTGAGTCTTCTCGTTGAGCCTACATAAGTTGGTTTTAGCTAGTTCACGCTGATAATTCTAAATTAAAAGAGTCACAGTTGGTAAAGAAAACAAAGTTTGGATATCGAATAACCGTAATAAAAAGGTGAGAGAGATTTAATCAATTAAGATGAATTAAATCAAAAGTATGGGAATAATGTTGTTTAATGACACTTAATACGCTGACTTATTTTAGATTTAAATATGTAACTTATACAGTATGTAAAGTGAGACATAGGCAATACTTTAGGGCGTGATAGTTAATGTTATTTAATGAAGGAAAAAAAATACAAAATAAATAAACTTTAAATTACTACATAGTAAACGACGTGTAAAGCTTAGCTATGAATTTCACTAATCATGGACACCGCGCGGACGCAGCGAGCGATCGGTTCGCCAGCTGATACCTACGACCGTCAATGACCGAGTCTTGAACAATATTTTAGCACAGCGGGAACGTGTCCACACTTAGTTCATTTTTGGGATTTTTTCGTCAAAAATTAAGTACCTAATTTTTATACATAATTCGGATCAGAATCACGTACAGAGTCACCTCCTAAATTATTGCCGATGACTCAAAAAACACCCTGTATATTGCTTCACATGTAACTCATATATCAGTTTGTACCCGGAGTGATTGCTTCACCTGCATTAATTATTTTTATTCAATCGTTCTCTTCATCACCCTAAGGTTGGGTCACACAACAGCCCATTAATGTCCCACTGCAGGGACTGGCCTCCTCCTTTGACGGAGGGATACTTGGCCTACTAATACCACGCTGGCCAGACGGATTGGTATAGGGTTTAATTTCAAGTTTTCCTTCTTTTTATTTCGTAAAGATAATATTCACGGATAGTCCCTTAGTCGGATTTTACGACACCGATGAGATGGGGAGGTGACATATTGTATTCTTACTCCGTCACCACACGGAGCTCGGGTGGTAGGTGGTAATGCTTCAAGCCATTAATACGCTTTCGTACATTTGTACAAGAAAAATAAATAAACACTTAAATCACATTAAATTCTAGAATGTGGTGTGACATTTCCAAAATTTTTAAAGGGAATTGGTTACATTAATTACAGTTACACCATGGGAATACCTTTGATTTCTAGACGTACACGTTTCAGTCGAATTATACGCCACATCGCGCGGTCACGGGCTGACCGCGAACGGGACATCAAACGTGTTTCACATTAACAACGTGATTTAGATAGGTCTATTTTACCACAGTAATTTATTACATAATATTAGCTTCGTAAATAAGGTATAATGTGATATTCCTTATGCTATATTCTTCACTAAATATTCCTCACTCTTTCACACAACGCTATCTAGTCCCAAACTAATCAGAATTTGTACTATGGGTACTAGACAACGGATAAACATATTATTAGTAAATACATACCTACATATTATTCATAGAAAACACCCAGACCAATGCAAACAATCATGTTCATGCGCACAAAGATTTGCATTGAGTAGGAATCGAACCCGAGACCTCTGCGTAGCAGTAATGTTATACAGGGTGGCTCATTCAAAAGGGTCAGTAAGGGAAAGTCTTAAACTATAAGTCCTACGAAGATTTGTTCTTAGGAACCATGTCACCGATTTTGATAAAAAGAAAAACTGCATTCATACATTTGAAAAAGATACTGTACCCAGCTGGGGAATCAAACCCGGTTGTTTTGCAAAAATAAACTTATACTTTTTCTATTTAAATATCGATTCTGTAGGTCTTAAGCAGTAACTATCTCTATGAAACATTATGTCTTAAATGAATAAAATGCATTTTTTTCACATACTTAAATTTATTATAGTACCTAGGTGTTCGAAGTGACCACCGTTTTGTTCAATACAATATTTAACACGTTTAGGTAACGATCTTCTTATTGCATTTTGTATCTTCATGCAGCCAGTCATACTGAAACGTTCCATTTTCAAATGAGGCTTAACTTAACACGTCTCTGTATCTACAATATCTACATACTTTTATGTGGGCTTTTTAATTGATTGTTAGTGTTTGATTAAAGTAAGTAGTTGTATGATAATAATATTACTGTAGATAAAAAAACTTCCTTAAAAGTTTAATGCAATGCCACATGATTATGTAACACGGTGTATGTAACTAGTAGAGGGGTACAAACAACCGTAGAGACAATTTTACATGCCTGAACTTGTTGAATATTGTAATGGTGGTCACTTCGAACACCTACTATGATAAATTAAACTATGTGAAAACAATGCATTTTATTCATTTAAGACATAATGTTTCATAGAGATATTTACTGCTTAAGACCTATAGAATCGATATTTAAATAGAAAAAGTATAAGTTTATTTTTGCAAAACAACCGGGTTCGATTCCCCAGCTGCGTACAGTATCTTTTTCAAATGTATCAATGCAGTTTTTCTTTTTATCAAAATCGGTGACATGGTTCCTAAGAACAAATCTTCGTAGGACTTAGGTAGTTTAAGACTTTCCCATACTGACCCTTTTGAATGAGCCACCCTGTATAACCACTACGTCACAGAGGTCGTCATGCATTTAGAAAACACCATCTTGTCCCAACTCTACTTGCATGTAGAGCGTATTAAACAACTGATTATAATAACATACTTATACACTTTTTTCGAATCGAACTCTTGCTATGCATTTGTCGATCAGCTCTGTGGCGCTAAACAGTGATTAGATTTAAGAGGCGTTTATGAGTAATGGGGTTATTCTGCTTTTAACCAACACCCACGGGATGCCATCTTACTGTTTATCACCACAACGACTGACATAATGCCTACATTATCACCACTATCAACAACTCAGTTATTTTCTCAATTTACATTTTATATCAGTTACTATATATTTTAAATAAGAAAATATCGCATCATATTTCTAGTTAACAAGGTCTGCAACGCTGATTCAGTGCAGTTAGTTTACAACTACAGTTTTATTCACCGTGGCTGACAGCAATTTGTGAAGTCGTTCGTCATATTTTACTTTGCATGTCAACTATATTAGCACTATTTATTCTTTAAAAAATTCTCAAACCTGAGACAGGAATAAGAATTATCTTTTATGTGACGTAATGGTAATATTAAAAACAAAACGACTATAAAATCAAATCACTAAAGAATTCAGCATATTATTGTGCTTTTACAAAGCAAATAACTTATTTTTTTCAAGAACTTTATATTTCCAACACTCATTAATAACATCGTATCAATACCAAAGTTTTAAATTTATATCACAATTACAGCGAGTCCTACTAGACTCCTTTCTTTGATTTTTTCCGAAACTAAACAACAACAACATAATAAAGAAAGCTTTTACAAATAGGAAGCTGATTATCATAAGAATTACAGAATAAGAATTACAGAATAAGTACCTACTATACCCTTAAAGAGAAAAAAGTGCATTCTGTACTACCGCACCGATGAGTCATCAAGTACTTTAACCTTTTGTAACTTTTTAAATACCTTCACTTCACTTCATGTTGCTAATAAAAAAAAACGGTAGTTCAATGTAATTTTTACTTAAAACTGTAATTATGTTGTAATGTAGATAGATTGATTAAACAAGACTGTAAAACTGTCACCACTTTACCAAAACTATGACACCTAAAGCCTAGATGAACAGCGTGACCTCGAAAAAGCTCACCGAACACGGACACTATGAGCGCCGAAAAAAAACATACCGTTTATGACCAACAGAGAAATGTTTCTTTTTTTTTAAAATCTGTACGTTTATTCCTGTAAAATTTATCAACAACTAACAATTTGGATAACTTTCCTCCTTGAATGTAATAGGCAGCCTATTATATTCAAGGAAGATATACAGCCTATTATAGGCTGTATTAAAACAAAACTGGACTAACTAACACAATTTAAGATTTTTCTATCCAAACTAAGCGACTGAGTAAAAGATTACAATGAGATCTAAGACACAGGGTCCTTGATACAGCTGTTACAATTGCGCTATTAATCTTACGTAGCCCAATATTGAGTAGAGACCTTTGCCAAGGCGTTATATGTACTAACTAATTCCTGTTCCGCCTTCCGCATCCAGACTATTCCAGACGATCCACAGCGTATGTAATACACGCGCAGTGGGTCAAACTAACTAAGGAGCATTATGTGAAAAAAAATTTATACGTTAGATTTTTATTTTAGTGTTACTTGTGAGATGACGTCCCATAGGAAAGTTTGCAAGAAGAAGACATGCTGCGCAGACCCCAAATAAAATTGGGATAAGGGCAGGGATGATTGATGATTGAGAATGATGATGATTTTACATTAGAAGAAATTGATAAAAGTGAAAAATTGATTTTATACGCATTAATATGTTTATGTGTTTTAGGGAAAAACAGATGAACCCTATCTGTTACAAATAGACTTTTTTAGATAACTTTTAAACATTAAGTATAATAATTGCTTGTTAATGCACTGAATGTTCGAATTTAGTATCTTTTTTCTACCTTCGTACCTATAGAAGAATTATAACTAACTAGATTTAAATATTAATCTCAAGCTGGATTTATACCTATCTTTAACTTTTATATAAAGTAATAATAATTTACCCAATAATAATATAATACTATAAACCCATATTAATAAAACAATAATAAATAATAATTAAGTAAATGTTGATTGTCCAAGCATCCGCAGTAAAGATCTTACTCATACATTTATTTCATTAACATAATACATGCCATTTTATGTACATTAAACATTAAAGTTACGAATACTTAAATACATTTTATACATAGTTTAATTATCAATATAAAATCTACACATAAAGAGCAAGAATGGAATATTAATTAAAATTATTTTTACAATAATAGATTTTAAACTATCGCGATTTGTATATGTCGCAGGGAAATGAGAAAATCAGGGATTTCACGAAATCCCTAGGGATATGACGAAATCCCATTTGTACTAGAAAAGAAATGCTCATATTTTTGTTTGTAGGTTAAAAAACACAAAAATTCTATCGTCTGTGGGTTAGGTTAGGTTAGAACTGTGACCATAATGCACTAGGCGAGCGAGCGAAGCGAGCGTGCCGCGGTAGCGGCCGCCGAAGTGCAAGGCATTTCGACATTTACCGGGATTTCGTGATATCCCTAGTGATTTCGTGAAATCCCTGGTTTCCTCATTTCCCTGCGACATATACATAATACTATTTTATACGGGTCTTACTCGCGGTATATACTAAAAAAACCTAGGTATTTATCTTACTAGTATCTAGGCTAATTAGTAGGTATATACCGCGAGTAAGACCCGTATAAAATAGTATTATTTTTACAATACTAATATACTACCCTACTTTTTATTCAACATAAAACACCTTAGCGCAAAACAAAATGAACGAAATATTTAAATGCAAGCAATTCCAAGTGCCTGCCGGCATATTACACTGACCTTACTCAAGTTCAATGTCAGTGTCTCGTAGAGAACTAGTAAGTGTCACACGTGGCTGTATGTTTAAAATTGAAAATAGAACAAGGGTCCTATAGTTGTTATTGTTTTGTTTTTGTAACTGGCCACATATTTATGTTAATTAGACCTGAGATTTTATGTACAGTGGGGGTAAGCAAACCTTCGTCAGTTTTCTTTTTCGTTTGTGAAGCCGAAAACTCTTAGTACCTTTTGAAAATAAAGCATTGTATAGATAAAACACATAAAATTATACTCACACAGTATGATAATACAGAATATAAAACTTGAATATTAAATAAGTAATGTTAAATAATAATAAATATTATTTCCTATTCACGAGCATTCACGCAGGACTAGTTTTGTACCCTAGGTAACCGATATTGTATTGTAATCCTTACTAGTGACAGTCGACTATTGACTGCAATAGTCATTATGTCATATTCAATCGGTAAAGAAGAGTATCACTCATACTGCATATGCACACGAAAATAGGCCTAAAGGTGGCGGACCTTTAATTACCGTCACTGTACTTATTATATATTAGCTTAACTAATATGGAAGTTGAAAGATCAAAAGAGCAAAGTTAAGGTCACGAATGCATAAAATGTAGCGCATGCAAATACGAGTACCATGCGATTCACAAAATAAGTCTGGATGTTCTTTGTGTCAGTCAATTTCTTGTGTGTAAAAGTTTATACCACACAGGGCTCGATTCCTTGTGCTATCTGTAGCTATTAAGACACTAAAATCAGCTTAATATAACTCTAAAATTACTAACTCGATTGACCGAAATGAGTACCGAGCTGAAATGTATGAAAGAACTTCATTTGTTACATTAATATAATTTTATCTGATAATATAAATTATAAACTATTCAGACAAAGCAAATTTTCTTTAAGGAGACTGTTAAAGGAAAACGCTTGATACTATTTTACAAGCAAACGTTTCACTCTCAAGTATCACGTCGACACCGTTTGAAACAAGACCGTGACATTTCTTCCAAGAACCATTTATGTGACGACGCACTCATTGATGTAAGATCACGTAACTACTTAAATCAAATTGTCAAACGTAGTTTCATTGTCAAACATATTTTCATTGCCAAACATATTTTCCTATCAATCTTTTTTGCGAAATGGCCTTAAAACTATTATGTGCCGAAATCGATCCTAATCTGGTTGACCTCAGAGCATGAGCATGGTGACAAATTATCGTTAATGCATTTCAATGCCGTCTAACTATATAGGGCTAACATGAGTAAATAAACAGTAAACAGATAAGTACTTTCTTTCTTTTATTTTACTTGCTTACCTTTTATTCAATTTTAAAAGTAGGTAACAATCAATTTAAAAAAGTCAACGAAGTAATTATTCCAAACCAAGGATTAGACGTCTAGGCAAAGGCAAATTATTGAAAAAAAACTACAAAAAAACGACTATTCCATAACATTTTTATTAGATTATTTATTCGCCCAATCCGCCTAATTGTATACGATTACAAAAGAAATTCTCACACCAACCAATTTCACCAATTTTCTCCTTTATTTGAAGTGTACGTAGATTCCAGAAGCTTAGTCCAATTTGAAGCCCGAAAAAAAATCAATCACTATCTTGAACTTCCTAAAATAATTTAAAAGTAAATTTTTCGTAATTGCGAACTATAAAGATACCGGTCATTTTAAAAGTATTTAAGTTATGGATTGCTGACAAAACAGACTGATCTGACACAAAAAGCGCTTCCTGTAATGAAGATTCAATTCCGGATAAGCCATAACTTTACAAGGTTAAATTATACCAACGTTTAATTGACAAGAAGGAATATTTATGACCCGATGATTTCCTACATAGTTAACTGCATTTATATAAAAACACGGAAAGTTTATTCAACCTAAAGAACTTCTATGGGTTCAATAAACTTTTTAACTAACTTATTGCTCCTGTAGCGAGTAGGTTCGATGGAGACTTCTGCACTATCGCTTCTGTACCTCTCTGCTATACCTAAGTATTGCCTTACTATATTGCAAGTAGTATACATCTTTATAAGACGGAGTACAATACTACTACACTCCCATAATACCTGAGGAAAAAAATATTTAGTTGAAATACAGCCTCCCTGTATTTCTCTCTTGGAAGCCTATGAGCAGATAGTGGTTAGGTGATAATCCTCACCTCTCCATAGAATTAAAATATTTTATACATTGCATTGGTACCTACATAAAGAAAATTGACAAACGTTGTATCTAACCGTCTAGGCAACATGTAACCATTACCTACGTTGTGTAAATATAATCAACTCATTATCCTATGTATACCATACCATTGTTTTAGGAGATATTATAGGTACCAAACCAAGACATCTCTAGTACCAGCCCTAACGCCCTAAGGCCGTCTGATATTCGCGTTACACTGACTCAATGACTCATTTACGGTTATGTACCCGTCACTACGTCATACAGCGTCCATATCAGTTCCTGGAAGCTCCTTGAACTCTGTATTATCGCGCGGTTCCATGTCGCGAACCTTGTGCATTAATGTACGCAGTTCTTATTATTATTGATATCTTTGTAATTATTTATCATGGAGGAATTTCTAAGTACTAGATTAAGGAAATTGATAAATTAATAATTGTTCCGTTTTCCTGTTAATTAGTATATTGTAATGTATATTGCCCAGTACCCAGTTTGAACCAGTAGTTTCGACCTGTTCTGTACCATCATAATCTAAGTTTTGTAATATGAAAGAGCGGGATCACCTAACACAAGCAAATTTTGCTTAAAAGATGATCTCCAATGTACCTAAAGATAAGAAAATGATGTAACTGAAAATAAACAATTTATTATTAAACAATTTATTTATTATTATTGCCTATGAGATTATATGTTTGATGATAAACCAGTTATCTCATTCTGAGGAACACATTAGCAGGCATCGTTCCGTCTTTAGCAGTATATCTCTGCTTAGGAAGGAACATCGATTTAATGGAGTCAATGAACATCCAAACTCAGGAATGAACATCAAACAATTGTCCTCCGTGGGAGGTGATCCAGCGACTTCGTTCACGCCAAACGCTATCGCGACCACCCAGCCAGCTAAGAGGCAGATAGGTATACTCTACTTCTTCCTATACGTTCGTCGTAACTCCAGGAACTTTTCTTACTCACAATTCATAATCATCATCATAACAGCCCATTAATGTCCACTGCAGGGACGGACCTCCTCCCGTGACGGAGAGATACTTGGCCTACTAATACCACGCTGGCCAAACGGACTGGTATAGGGTTTAATTTCAAGTTTTCCTTCTTTTTACTTCGTAAAGATAATATTTACGGTCCCTTACAATATGTCACCACCCCATCTCATCCCATGAGTGTCGTAAAAACCGACAATTCATAATCCTAAATATTAAATCTATTGGTTTTATAAACAGTAAATAATGGGTATTAACCATCGAAATGTCGTAATTCCAGAGTAATTGACCTTTCACGATTACTGTGCAAACATTCGTATAAAGCCTTAAGGCATATAGTAACATGAGCCTATGGTTTCACCTTTGGCACTATTGCGATAAAGGATATGTAGGTACCTACAAATAGTTATGGCGTTAATAAGTATTGTAAGGTATACGGCATTTAAACAATAATACCCTATTTAGATACTAACAGGTTTTCATCTTTTTCGGTGGTGGATTAACAAATAAATAATAGCAATACTAAATCTCATTCACGGAGGATCATAGGAATTTCATAAGTAACCGTGCAACAAGCAACTTTAACATTTTATCTTTTGCCTTTGTACGAAATCTAGTATTTTAATTCATCTGGAATAAGAAAATAAAAAGTTGAAAGATCGTTAACAAACTACAAATCAGGTATAGGTACAACTGTTTTTTTTGGGAATCTTAAAAAAATACAGTAGGTATTTGCTCGGTTGCCTCTCTGACAGTTGCTACTGAATCGGAAATCGTAAATCAATCCACTAGAGCCTATCGTAATGTATTATCAAGATTTAGACTACAGAAGGCCGGAGAAAGAATGCCAACTGGTATTCGTAGATCAGCTACACATTTAAAGCAAGGCATTCTTCCTCCAGCCTCAACTTATTTAAAGCAAGATTCCCCGGTAAAGCAGTTCTTTCCAGCCAGTCCTGTACCTGTCCGCTATCCACGCAGCAATATTTATGAGATCTACAAATGATGCTCGTCGTTTGCCGTGCGGATTCCGGTTAGAATAGGACTGCCCCATATCCTCCCGTGGGTGTCGTAAGAGGCGACTAAGGCATACCACGACGCGGTGCATACCACCTAGCACCTCGGGTCAACCTCCTGGTGGGTAGTAAATCACCAACAACAGCACACCCAATGATGGTTGGCGTCAGGCAGCCGGCCGGCCGTAAAACATAGCCTAAACTTTTAGCAGCATGTGGAAAAGGACATGCTGCGCCGATCCCAAAAAAAATGGGAGAAGGGCAGGGGAATGATGACAAATGATGCTAGTGAGCTTGCATGTGCTTGTTGTTTAATTTAATAATTACCTACTATAGATATCGCGTTATTATCCGAGTCTTAAAGCCATAGGTATCATATTTCTATACCTATCTCGCTTGCACTTACGGGTATTCTATTCTTAAATAATTATCTTCTTTATCTTTTTGGAGTTCTCAGATTATTACACGTATACTATAAGAAGTGCAAAAGACATATTTTAAACAAAAAAAAACAGATTGAAAACAACATTCAAGTTTAAAACAAAAGCAGATGTCCTGCAAGCACAAAGTCCTGTCATTACTTACTTTTTCTTCTTCCTAAGGAAGTAACTTCAGCCGAAACCACTCAAAACAGGAACCAGACGTGATTTTATGTTAGACAATTATTACTTCCGAAACGATACGAATTGAGGAGCTTTAAGAAACGAGCGTACCTTTTTAAAGGTCGGCAACGCATCTGTGATTCCTCTGGCGTTGCGGGTGTCTATGGGCGACGGTGATCACTTACCATCAGGTGACCTGCTGGCTCGTTTGCCTCCCATTATATAAAAAAAAGACAAAAAATATGCCTCGTCAATACTTAAAGATAGTGCAGCTCAGAAGTAACTGGTTACCTAAAGTACGGCAAAGGGATTAAAAATGTTCCATAAATTGATACAATTAGCATTTTATTAAATAGACAAATTTCAGGAGATGACAACAAAGTTCTCACCCGGCTCCAATATAATTAGATGTGACAACAGCCTTAAGTGACCTTACTTAAAATTAGCATAGGTAAATGGTAGTATATTGTGTATTTTTGTACTATTTTTAGTGTATAAAGAGCCAGAAAAAAGCAATCTAACAGACTGGAATATTCTTTTGGCCGAAGATAAGCATTCATTATTTTTAAAATTGATCGTCGATTGGCTGATATGATGATGAAACAAGTTTTTTTATTATTTTATTTATTTCCAAATTTAATCGCGGACGTAGTCGCGTTCGCAGCTGGTTATTAATAAACAGCGTCGCAGCGTTTTTTGTAAACGGCTGCCGTGTGCGAATCGACAAAATGATCCACAATTATTTATTTTGGGCCTAGATGTCCTTTTAGGCTTTTGAAATCAAAATGATGGTAACTTCCACCATCCCCAAAAGCCCATTGTTATGCACTATAATTTTTTATTTTAAGTAATGCCACCTATGGGATATTCTAAAAACTAGAATGAAGTTCTAACCTTAGCTATTCTCATAGTTTGACTCTAGATGTCGTCGCGAAGTACCCTTAATAGTTACTTTATTCGTGCTGCCCCACCATAAATATTAAGTGGCGGTCGCGGTAGCTGATTTGGTTTCCATGTAGGACAATTCTTAGTGCAATGCTTTTTTATACTTATAACTTGCAAATAAAAAAACATTGTAATAAAACTAAACACAGTGATAAGATTGAATATAATTTTATTGAGTTCAATTCATTGTCATCATTCATAATAAATATTTTCCTATACATAATATAATAGACATATCTAAACTAAAGATATTTAAAACATTCGTTTCTGTACAATATAAAGACATACAGCTAAAAAAAATAAAAACGCAAAGAACATTATGACTTTGTCAGTAAATTCTCTTCGGCCATACTTCTTTAATAATTTACCGGATTGTGAAATTGTACTAGCTGTGT
Organism: Schrankia costaestrigalis; assembly: GCA_905475405.1. Taxonomy (NCBI): domain Eukaryota; kingdom Metazoa; phylum Arthropoda; class Insecta; order Lepidoptera; family Erebidae; genus Schrankia; species Schrankia costaestrigalis. The sequence goes on from FR997832.1 coordinate 17,524,759, forward strand.
TTTGTAGTTCCGATTGTGTTCCCTGCAAACAAACAAAAAATACAAATTAAAAATTAGAAGTATTTTAAGCATATAAAAAAAAAGGTTAAGTATGTTCCGTTGTCTAGTACCCATAGTACAAGCTCTGCTTAGTTTGGGACTAGATGGCGTTGTGTGAATGTGTGAGGATTATTTATTTATATGTAGTGATGCTGGTTTTAATTAAGGTTACAAAGGAAGTTAAGACTGAAATGACACAAAAGTATTAAATATTTGTAAAATTCTCCGTGTGGTGACGGAGTAGGAATACAGTGTGTCACCACCCCATCTTATCCCATGCGACACCCATGGGAACAGCTCAATAATGTCCTACTGCAGGGAAGGGCCTGCTCCCGGGTCGGAGGGATACTTGGCCTACTAATACCACACAGGCCAGACGGATTGCTATAGTATTTATTTCGTAAAGATAATATTCACGGATGGGATGAGATGGGGTGGTGAATTGTATTCTTACTCCGTCACCACACGGAGAATTTTGCTTTATGAAAATTGCTCATTGTATATCCTATCATATTGAATCACCACAGTAAGCAGTAACCTAATACCTAAAGGTGATTAAACGGACACAGGGACTGTATAAATTAAGTTGGACTCTTGCATAAGAATACTTTTAGCAAAGATAAAAACTAGGTTTGGACTGTAAACAATTATCTAGAAAAGTAAACGACAATTACAAATTTTTCTTTAGACATTTTAATGAATAATATTAATAAAAGAAACACTAATTAGAACATTAAGCATAATTGCAAATAATTAAGTTATTCATTATGTAATAGGTTTACCACTAATAGGTTAAACATGTTCCATTATATTTTACTAAAATGACTATTTGCTGACATACATTGTAAAGAATGTACTTTACCTAATCGCTTCCTGTTCTTTTGTCTTCTAAAATTCAATACCCGTTATAAACTATTTCATAACACAACGTGCCATTCGATGATAGGATTAGAATAAGTACCTAATGAGGACCTTATGTTTTGTTAATTGTATTGATTCTTTATTACAATCCTTTATTTTTTACGAGGGGAGGTCCAAAAGTTCGTGGAATGGAGGGGAAGGAATGGGGATAGGGGCGCTCTCGGGTCGGAGTGAGCTAGAAACTTGATGGCAACTGTTTTGTGGGATTGTGAGGGGATACTACTCATTGATTACAAAGAAAAGGGAAGAACCATAACCGGAGAATACTACGCATTATTATTAAAAAATTTGAAGGATTGTGTTGCTCTTGCAAGACAACGCGCCGGTTCACAAGAGCAGAGTTGCAATGGCTGCTCTGCTCACGCATGGCTTCGAATCACTAGTCCACCCACCCTACAGTCCAGACTTGGCCCTAAGTGATTATTAACCAAATTTAAAAAAGGACTTAAGGGGAAGGAAATTTTCCGACGATAATGAGGTAAAGGAGGCAATTTTGGGTCATTTTGAGGCAAAAGACAAAAAATATTGTTATGATGGTTTAGAAAAAGTAATTCATAGATCTAATAAATGTATTATGCTTAAGGGTGATTATATTAAAAAGGAAAAATAGATTTATTGTTTTATTTTATTTAGAACCCCTTATTCCACGAACTTTTGGACCTCCCCTCGTATATGGTATACAATGGTTGCAGCACTTTATCAGTTACAAAATTGTTGTAAATTTATAGAGACGTCTAAAAAATGCTGCTTTAGAGTTTGTTACGCCGCTTCTTCTCTACTAGAGCCTTGGAAGCGTTAGTAAAGTTGGGAAAACTTTTAATATGTAAACTTAGACTAAGTAGTTTTATACTGACGTCAATGAGCTGTTATTTTGTAACATTATGTTGAAAAATAAAGAAACTGAAACTGATTTATAAAACAACATAAAAATTTCTTGCGGAAGGGGTCTTGATGCCAATCTCTAACAGCTAAACCTTTGGAAGGTGCAGATATTAATACTTTATTAGGATACATAATGGGGTCTTAATATGTATCTACCTGCCACAACAGAGGTCGTCAACTAAGCATTGTTGCTAGTATTAAGCAGTAGAATGGAGTATCTTCAGGACCTAATAGGGGCTGACTACTCAATCTACATAGCATATAAAAAAATGTTACAAGTCTCTTTTAATGTACTACAACTAGCTCGTAGAATTAGCAAGCTGAAGTGGCAATGGGCTGGTCATATCTGTCGAAGCACCGATGGCCGTTGGAGCAAACGTGTCCTAGAGTGAAGACCGCGACTCGGCAAACGTAGTGTAGGACGCCCCCCAGCTAGGTGGACCGATGACCTCAAAAAGGTCTCTAGGTCGGACTGGATGCGGAAGGCGCAGGGCCATGTTCTGTGGCGCGGGTTGGGAGAGGCCTATGTCGAGAAGTGGACTGCAATAGGCTAGTTGATTGAATGTACTACAACTACTAAAGTAAAATACTCTTAAGCAAATGCTTGCTCTGAAGTGTGATATTTACAGTAAATAATAACAATTTGCTTTATACTCACATGGACAGTAGAACTAGATGATACCAAGCTGTCAAGAGTATCTTGACTTCTCTGTGTTGTATCTGCTAATTGTCTGCTTATTGATAATAGCTGCTCTGTTACTCCTGGAAAATAATAAAAGTTGATATTATATAAAAAAAATAGTATGTGTTTAGGTTAATAATTTTAAAATTATTACCCAAAGTGAAAAATGCTGTAGAAATGTAATCAAAAATTTACATCATACAACACCTAAGTCAGCCATTATAGAAGAAATAGAAAGAACGGGCAATACAATCAGAGGCGAAGTTATATGTGCGGTATCTAGAAGAAACAAAAGACCACTGAATATGTTCTTCGTAAATATGGAACCTAGTCTAAATAACCTAAAAGCCAAAGACATAAAATACATATATCACACTAAAGTCCAGATCGCTGACCCACGTAAGACTAACGATATTCCACAATGCACAAGATGCCAACAATATGGACATACGAAGAACAATTGTATGCGCCCTTATAGGTGTGTCAAATGTGCAGAAGGACATAAAACGACAGACTGTCCTAAAAAAGACAGAACCACGCCTGCCACATGTACGCTATGTCTTGGGGAACATCCTGCAAACTACACTCCTTTGCAAAAAAAACGGGCACTTACCAGTCATTGGCTTTTCAATGGATAATATTGACATATTTAGTATGGCATTAGCTTAGATGACTAGAAATTTCTTATTATCAATAAGAACATAGTTTTTAAGACTTAATTCCTGGAATTGGTGTTTTAGTCAATGTAAACAGAGAGCCGTGTTAAAATTGAAATTTTAATGTGTTTAATGAAATTAAGACTACGAGTATTTTTATGGTATTTTAATAAAAAAAGACAGTAAAAAATAAAAATTAATAACGAGTATGACTTCCCCTTGCACTGATTACGGCATGTAATCGTCTTGGCATGCTTTCCACCAGGTTTTTGATGGTGTCCTGTGGAATGTGTTCCCACTCAGCTGAGATCACACGCTTAAGCTCCCTGATGTTTTGTGGAGGTGGTTGGACAGATCGTACTCGCCTTTTTAGGAGGTCCCAGACGTGCTCAATGGGGTTAAGGTCGGGGCTCCGCGCTGGCCAATCCAAACGACGAATACCGACCTCTTGCATATAGGCATCTACGTCGCCAGAACGGTGGGCCCGAGCATTATCATCCATAAATATGGCATCTTCACCAATTACAGTCAGTGCGGGTTGTGCATGTTGACAAAGGATTTCTGTTATGTACCTTTGCGCATTTAGTGAGCCATTTTCAATGAATACTAACTCGGTACGACAGCTGGAAGTTACGCCCCCCCAAAACATAACCGATCCTCCACCATAAGGGGTGATTTCTTCAAAACACACGTCCGCATAGCGTTCCCCTGGTCTTCGTAAAACACGCCGACGTCGGTCCTCACCATGCAGACAAATCCGAGCCTCATCTGAGAAAAGTACGCTACTCCAGTGACTTAGTGTCCAAGATAGGCAATTTCTAGCGAACCCTAATCGCGCTATCCGGTGCTCACGGAGTAATTTGGGAGCCCGCGCTGGTCGTCGACTGCGTATATCAGCCGCTAAAAGCCTCCTCCTCACAGTCCATAGACTAACTTGTGCTCCTCGTACCTCTTCAAGGTTTCTTTTTAGGTCTATGTAGCTGCATCTGCGGTTCCTCAGCGCCTGAGTTACCAAAAAGCGGTCGTCTCGTGGTTGTGTGCAACGTTTTCTCCCAGAACCTTGCCTTCTCTGAACGGAACCTGTCTCTTGGTATCGAGCCCAGGTTCTTTGGACTGTTGAACGACTCACGTTTAACCGCTGTGAGACGTAACATTGGCTACAACCCTCCTCCAGCAGCGCTATAATTTTACTAGCTCTTATTGCTTTTTCTGCCATTACAATAGACACAAGGATATCTCTTTTAAGTCACAATAAGGCAGGATTATGCGATAAACATAAATTATTCTATTAAAAATAACTAACAGTTAGGTTTAGTTGCCTGATAACCTTTTAAACGAAATCCCGCGAAAAGTAAGTAAAAAGTTACAAACTGGAAAAGGGATTATTATTTTTAAAAACAGAAGTTTCGAATTTAGAACTAACTTTTTTCATACCCAGACTCTTGATTAAGTGCCAGTAATATAGTTTGGCGGTTAAAACCTCTTTAGACCTAAATTATTACCAATAATGTAGAAAAATCAAAACCGCCCGTTTTTTTTGCAAAGGAGTGTATAAGGGCTGCCAAGTGTATAAGGAGATACGTGCAAGGAAAAACATACATCCAATTCGCCATAAAGATACAACATCTATTCAACAAACTGCAAAAAAAGTTCCTACTTTTGAAAACGGCGATTTCCCCGAACTCAAGCCAAGCAAATTTGCTCGACAACAGTCATCCACCAAATCAAATCCCAAAAATGTTAGTTCATGGGACAAGAGACCAGAGACCACACAATTTCAGCCAACAAATTTGCTAGAGCAAATAATTATTAAACAATCAGAGAAGATAGATATTCTCATCCAACAATTAGGTACTTTAATGGGTCTCCTAACGACTATAATTGCCCAATATAATAAATGAAATACTTACGCATTGCTGCTTGGAACATAAATGGCTTACCCCCTAATAAGCATGAAGTAGAATTATTCATCTATCATAATAATATTGACATTCTACTAATTTCCGAGACACACATGACTGATGAAAAAAAGACAGCTATAAAAGGATGTAACATATTCTACACCAACCACCCTGATGGAACGTCCCATGCCGGTACTGCAATTATAATAAGGCAACATATTAAACATCACATGCTTCCTCACTTTAAGCAAGCATATCTACAAGCTACTGTTATATCAATTGATGATTGGGAAGGTCCACTAAATATTGCTGCTGTGTACTGTCCACCTAGACATCGAATTGACGAACAGATGTTTACAAACTTCTTTGAAGCAATTGGCAACAGATATATTGCTGGAGGGGATTGGAACTCCAAAAATACATTCTGGGGCTCCAGACTGACCACTACAAGAGGTAGAGAGCTGAAAAAAGCTATGGACAAGAATCTATTAAGTGCCTTATCTACAGGTGAACCGACTCACTGGCCAACAGATCCAAATAAAATACCCGATCTCATTGACTTTTTCATTACCAAAGGAATGTCAGGTCTGTACTGTAAACTGGAATCCTGTCTGGACAGTAGTTCCAATCATATACCGGTGATATGCACACTAAGTAGTACAGTAATATTGAAAGAACCAAAAGAGCATTTAAGCAAATAGTAAGACCGACTGGGAAGCATTTAGAGAATATTTAGAAGAAAACATAAACTTGCACCTATCTCTAAAAACAGAAGATGACATAGAAAGAGCTGTCTGGTATACGAACAAATTATTTCAAGCAGCAGCCTGGATGTCGACACCACAACTAGATTACAGTCAAAAAAATCAGGATTATACTTCGGAAATTCGGAAAATGATAGCTAAAAAAAGAAAATTGAGACGTCAATGGCACACAAGCAGAAATACACAAGATAAGAGGGCACTTAACACAGCACAAAAAGAACTAAAGAGAATGCTCCTAGACAATACAAACACCACACTTCAGGACAAACTAAAAACCCTATCACCATATAAGGCAGAAAACTATTCTCTATGGAAAATCACTAAAAAGTTAAAAAGACCCAAAGAACAATTGCCTCCGTTGAAAGAATCAAATGGCAATTGGATAAGGAAGCCTGCTGATAAAGCCGAACACTTTGCTAAATTCTTAAATGAAGTTTTTAAACCAAATGAACCTGATGACATGTTTCCAGAGGAGGAAGTTGATAAAGTTCTCAATAGTGCTCAGCAAATGTCTTTACCATTAAAGTTGTGTACTCCAGCTGAAGTCAGGAAAACCATAAGACATTTAAAGAAAAAGAAGGCACCTGGATTCGACCTGATCACATCAGAAATCTTAAACCAACTCCCGAAAAAGGGAATTGTCTTATTGACGATTATCTTTAATGCAGTGTTTAGACTGCATTACTTTCCATTGGCCTGGAAAATTTCAGTTATAAATATGACTTGTAAACCTGGAAAGCCACCAACCGAGGTATCGTCGTATAGACCCATAAGCCTCGTGCCTGTTCTGTCCAAGTTATTTGAGAAAATATTACTACAGCATTTGCTTCCTATCCTTGAAGAACAAAAAATAATACCTGACCACCAATTTGGTTTCCGAGCTCAACACGGAACAACAGAGCAAATACACAGAGTAGCCCACACAATCCGACAAGCAATGGAAAGAAAAGAATACTGCTCGGCTGTATTTCTGGATGTTCAACAGGCGTTTGACCGAGTTTGGCATAAGGGCCTCTTATGTAAACTAAAAACATGTCTACCTCACCCAGCATACATGGTCCTGAAATCATATTTGCAGGATCGATTGTTCCAAGTAAGATGTGAAGACTGTTTCTCGTCATTATATGACATAAAAGCTGGAGTGCCTCAGGGTTCTGTACTAGGTCCCATCCTGTATACTATATATACATCTGACATGCCAACCTCTGAACAAATAATCACGGCGACTTATGCTGATGATACGGCAATCCTATCGTGTGAAAAAGACAAAATAAAAGCATCATCAAAATTACAGGAGCACCTAGACGATATTGGATTATGGTTCAAAAAGTGGCGAATTAAAACCAGTGCTGCAAAGTCAACCCACATTACATTTACTAATAGAAAAGGTGACTGTCCACCAGTACAACTCAATGGAACCTTCTTACCCCACCAAACAGTAGTCAAATATCTAGGCATGCATCTAGACAGAAGGCTTACCTGGCACGATCATTTAAAAGCCAAAAGACAACAAGCTAATTTAAAATTAAAGGGAATAAACTGGCTAGTAGGGAGACAGTCATCACTTAGTCTAGAAAACAAAATTCTTATATACAAAGCCATAATAAAACCTATATGGACTTATGGCATAGAACTGTGGGGTTCAGCTAGCCATTCTAATATAGAAACAATACAGCGATTCCAAAATAGTGCGTTAAAGATGCTGAGTTGTGCGCCCTGGTTTACTAAAAACTGTGAGATACACGAATACCTCAATATTCCCAAGATAAAAGAGGATGTCCAGCGATCCTGTGAAGCATATAAGCTAAAACTACAAAATCATAAGAACCAATTAGCAGTTGATTTACTAGAGTCAAGGAACTCAATGCACAGGCTTAAAAGAAAACCAATAGCGTCAATTATCTAACCAAAGTGACCATTACTTATAAAAATGAGATGACGTATCATTGGATACGAAAATACTCCTAACTGCTTCAATACAAATAATCTGATTAAAGCTGAAGGCTGATTGCAGATAGAAGAAATCAATAAATAAAAAATAAAAAAAAAATAAAAAAAAAAATTACCCAAAGTGAGGTTTTCGATTTAGAATTCCAGAATTCCCCATTTCAGAATTTCAAATGAATAACAGGCTAATACAGCTAATAGACATCCACTGCTAGACATAAGCCCGCTTCAAATATTTCTAGCTAATACACAATCCTCAACCTCCCCTGATTCATTGGTTTCCGTAAACCGTAGAAAGGAAACCGAGGGAATAGATGGTAGATGGTTATCTATTCCCTCGGTTTCGTATTCATAACATAAAGTGAAATTATATGTATGCAAACAATTCATTGTCTTTTAATTTCTCAGAACAAATAGGCTAAATTATTTCTTTAACATCAAAATTAAACAAATAATTCTATGAAAACATATAATAATGAAATTATGGCACATTTTTAGATAAGGCCATTGAAATATGCAGCAGTAGACCCCTATTGACTGAAATGATAATTAGAATTGATATAATAATGAAATGGTATTACCTGTAGACATTTTGAGCAATCCATCTCTGTCGACTTTATTCTTTCTATTTCTAAGACTAGAATTATCACCTTCTGCGGCCTTCAACAACTCTTCTCTTTGAGCTTTCTCTATGGCAAACATGCTGGTTATATTGGCCTCCTTGAATTCTTTTAACAGACTGAAATAATAGGTGTAATATTCATTAATACTCTATACAAATAGAAACTTTAATATTGTTTTATAAGAACATATTATTGTAACACTTAGCGACAAAACAAATGTTTAAATAAAAAATAACATGCAATTTTCTTTTTTGCTATAAGGCGGTATACAAACAAATGGCTCACGGACACCAGCAATGCCAGGGCATAACCAGGCCTGTGGCTAACTTGTCGCCCAGAGCACCTTCACATTTTCTCTACCTTCCCCAAGCAACAAAAGGAAAGGATGTGAAGAGTTGGGCCTCCGGTACTTGAAATCTAGTATAAACTTAATTTTACATATCACTCTATGACTAATAGGAGTGTAGCAGCAATGAAATATGTTTAAAAAAGAGACGCGTTTTCTTCGCCGCCCACCGAAGGGTCACCTAGTCTAGTAAAAACTTAATTTTATATTTCATTTCATAAAAGATTTGTTAATTGTGTTGTATTGTTGATTAGTAAAGTGTTTTCTATAAGTTTTTCTTTCGTTTATACAGAATATCTCATTAAAAATCTTAACATGGGATGAGTTTGAGATTATTTTATACTAAATAATTAAGATTAATACATGCCCAGCTAACTGATGTCTTTGTGCTTCCAATTCAATAGCATATTTCATATCTCCCGTATCTTTTCCATACAGTTCTAAGCTTTCTAATTCATCTCTTAATTGTGTTATAGTTGATCTACCCTTTTCATTCAGTTTGTTTAAAACATCCATTGATTCCCTGCATTCTAAAATGTCCTGAAAATTGAATAATCCAATGTGTCAGTAGATTGTCTTTTAAATTTTCTAATTTAAAATGAGTTGGTATGAGTTTCTACTCATACCAATGTGTAACAACACTGATAACAAAATCCACAAATAAATAAAAGGAAATTTCCAAGTGCTGGTATTTTAGAAAATATGTATTGTTATGTTTATTGTTGGATAAGTACATATTATTTAGTACTGAATTTTTTAACATGTTTGACACATTAGAAGAGATAAATAAAAGATACCATTATTAGGAACAAAGTAAAAATATTTATTCTGCAGAAAGCATTACAAGAAGCTTTTGTCTTTTATTAAAGACAGCCACTTACAAGAAAAACACTACTTAAGGCATTATCCAAAATGTTTTATAACTAGCATATTATGACATAATGCCATCTTACCTCCGGGTGATTACGGTATTAAATATAAGTAGAATAATTCTTGTTATCTGAACACCATAGTAATTACCTGAATTATTGCCTTTACTTGAAAATGATACCTGGCCAGTTTCTTCACATAATTCTGATAAGTGACATCAGAATTTTCTAATTTTGCAAAAAGCTTTTGGTATACTTCGGTACTATTCATGACAGCGTTTATAATCATATAATTCTAGTTAAAAATAACAATGCTTTTGTGCAATATGTATAATATATTTTCAAAACTTTTATCAATTCAACATCAACAATTTCAAGACATGCAAGCTGACACTGACAGTAGTGACAGCTCTTAATGACAAATTTATAATCATCATTGTTTTTAAACAGCAACCTATGCCGATGCAAACAATTCTGCCAACGTCTAAGATGTGGATACTTTTTTGTGTTATAATAATAAAAACCCAATGTTATTGTTACAGAAATTATGTATTGTAATGAATTTTACAAGGCACTACGCTTGCTCGCGTAAATTCTGCAGTCAGTAAAAATATTCATTTGTAAGTTATGGGAAGCCAACCACAAGTAGAAATGGTAAGAGACGAACATAGTGTTCGTCTCTTACCATTTCTACTAATGAACCAGGAGAGAACTAGGTAAGAAGGGAAGATTATTTAAGATAGGTAATATTAGTTTGACAAGTGCAGTACCTATACTTTTTTAGCAGACAAAAAACATGACCGATAAACATCTGATGGTTATTACTGAGAAGACAGTACAGTGTGGATCCTTCCATTAAACACGTAATGACCTATTTTATCATCATCATCATTTTCGTTCAATTGACGTCCACTGCTGGACATACGCCTCCTCCAAATATTTCCACCTTGTGCGGTCCTGTGTCTCTCTCATCCATCGGTTTCCCGCCGTCCTAACCACAGATCGTCGGTCCACTAGAGGGTTCTCCCCACCCTGCGCTTTCTGCCCCAATGGTTGTCGGTTCTTCGTGCTATGTGCCCTGCCCAACGCCACTTTAACCAGGCAATCCGGAGCGCAATGTCACTCACTTTGGTTCTCCTGCGGAACTCTTCATTTCTAATTCGATCACGCAGGGAAACTCCCAAAGAGGCTCTCTCCATTGCCTTCTGAGTCACCGTAAGCCTTCTGAGTCACCGTAAGCCTTCTGAGAAAGCTCATAGTTAACGACCACGTCTCTGCTCCATAATGACCAATGCCTAACCCCAATCAATTGCAGTGCTTTCAGTGAGAGCTTCGCTTTTAGGTATCCAATTAAGACAGTGCTTTTTTACTGAAAAAATGAAAATAGGGTAAGGTTGCGATCATTGGACTAGCACTTTGTTTGGACCACTTCAATATTTCGCGATCTATTCATATTTGAACCCGATATTTGCATCGAAACGATAGCTTTACAACCCCTCACACCGCCCTCCAACCGCCAGTACCGCAGCAGGCAGCATGAGGAATGGACCTATTTCGCTTTGTTTCTCGGACCTCGAATTTAATTTTTACGCGGCAAATAATAGCATGTAAGTACTGTTGTATTAATTATTTTAATGTGATTTTTTTTTACTAGTACAGTAAACTAATTAAGCATACTTACTATCGTTTATTTTTGTTGAGTAACGTGCTTCTTTTTTTAAAATAAATATTTTAGTGGATGTTAGTGAGTTTCTATCAATGGACTGGCACAATGCTCTTTCATTGAACCGGTCCAATCATGGCAACTTCTATAACGTGTGTTATTAAAAAAACAAATCTTTTTATTTTAGCATGGCAAAAAGAGGAGGAGAGAGAGGCGAGTATGAAACTAGCTTAGAGAAAACAGAAGTTGTATTGAATGAGGTAATCGGAATCTTTCGAGTGCCAAAAGCGAGGTTAAAGAGAAGATTTGACGAACCTGAAATATGTTTGTGATTTTGCATGTCAAATAAAGAAATATAATTAGAATCGACTAATTAATGTACACTCTGTCTATAAAGTCCTGAAAATAAATGAGGCCGCCACTGTGCTACACGTAGCAACCCTATTTAGTCTGAGAAAATAGTTTTCATACTAGTAATTTATTGAAATAAAATAAGTAATTTTGAAACACATTATATCTAATACTCAAGTAAGAAATTCACACAACTCATAATGAGATAATTCATTTCATTGGTTGAAACCCTAAGTGATTGAGAAATTTGAATAATTGTTATAACATGACCTTTATAGAAGTAAAGTAGTGTTAGCCCTTTAAACATTTTAGATGACGATGTTTTATTTCTGTTTTATATGCACTTTAGTCAAGCCATATTAAATTTTGACAGTTGTACGTAATTTTTGACTTCTGCAAAACAATTATGTTCTATGGTTTTAATTTTAGTGCTGCTACTATATGGCTGCCACGGACGTATACGTTCGTGATGGCTGCTGCCACATGTATACCAAACTTAAAAAACTAAACTATAAATAAAAATCGATTATCGATTAATCGCTTGTTACCTAAATCGATAAATCTCTTAATCGATTTCATACACCAACCCTAAACTACATGGGTCAAAATTCACCTATTAGAATGGTATGGGTATTAGAATAAATTAACGGATTGAGTCAGAGTAATAAAAACGCATGTACACAGTTAACAAGGAGATTTATTCATCGCTTTCATCATAGGATTTTTTTAATATTCGATGTTGAGATAACTTTCGTTGCCACCTTCATCGTCATCACTAAAGCTTTCTTTGCTGCTGCTATTATCGTCAGTATTTGCCTCTTCTCTTGTAGTATTCTGATTCGAGCTTCTCGACGCGATGGCACATTTTGTGACCTGCGGGAACATAAATAGTTGTTAGTGATGATTTTATAAAATATTCTGTTATTTTATATATAAATTCATCATCATCATAACTGGATACTTGGCCTACTAGTACCACGCTGGCCAGACGTAGGGAGTAGGACATAGGGCTTTATTTCAAGTTTTCTTTCTTTTTATTTCATAAAGTTGATATTCACGAACAGTCCCTTAGTCGGTTTTTACGACACCCATGGGATGAGATGGGGTGGTGATATATTGTATTCTTCCTTCGTCACTACACGGAAACTACTGATTTCCTAACTAAACTAATATTATTATTAAAAAAGATTTGATAATTGGTTTATTTGGAGGGGCGTATAGGGGGCAAAGAGGAGTAGAAAGGGAAAATAGGCTAGGAACTATTATTTTAACTATTTTATACAGTTAATAATGAGAAAAATTACTATACAAAAGAATATGCTTTATTATACAGGTTACCTTGTATGAAGAATGATGAATAATGTCTTTCCTTAGTTCTTCAGGCAAATCTCGATTTTTATATTACTCGGGCATTTCTTGTAGGCCTATTGCATTTAAAATTTTGCGTAGAACTTCAAGACTACAATTAAAATCCATCACAGTTCTAGCTATCACCTGCAACTATCTGAGGGTTGGTTGGAGCCTGAAATTTTACAAAAGTTATGTTGATTAAACATTTGATTATACTTTTACAATAAATTTAGACATACCTAGACACAAAATACAGGCAAAGAATGGGATGAAAAGAATAACTGCAATACCTAACTAAAATTTATTCATTGTTAAATATTAACTAACAAGATATCATTTAACATGGAGTTACTAAGAACTAAATAATAATAAAATTAATAAAATATTGCAATTAATTATTCATTGTCGACAGACCAGTTGATGCGAAAGTGACATACTTAGTTTAGTTATCAACCGGAATATAGACATAAAGCAATTAATTCAAATTCAAAATTGGGATAAATCTTGACTGAATTATACTAATGCAACTGATAATGTATCAACAGAATAGGTCGTACTACAATATTTCTTACTTTCAATGACAATCTTACCTAAAAATATGCTATGTACGCAATGCCTGTTTTTGGTCTCTAAATCGCAAATGGAGTGAATATATTACTTGAGACAGATTAGAAAACACAGTAACACGATTACATACCCATCAAAGTTGCAGTTCGCTCATAAATATCATCCAAATCACGTAAAATTTGAGCAGCTTCGTGCTCCGTCAAACATTGTTAAAGAACTTTGAAAATCACTTCCCACGTGCCACTTTGATTTACTCTACTCATTCTTTATGTTGTTCTTCGTAAGTCAGTATTAGTTCATTGTAGATTAATGAACTTATAAAAATCACAAAATGAAAACCGTTCCGCAACTTCTACTCGATGACAGCTCATGTACAAGTCTATTTTGAATTTCAGTGTTGCCAGACACATGAACAATTTAGTTCCTCAAACTTTAATTTCTTGACTTTATAGACAACCTATAACTATTTATTTATTTTCGAAAATAAATGAAATTCGATAAAAAAATATTATACTTTATAATTTTTTTTACATGCACCTTGAATGGACCAGCCACGTATAATCCCTAAGTCCAATTATAGCAACTAAGTGGTCCGATGAAAGAGACGGTGGTTCAAACAAGAAAACCATCACAATGTTTTATTTTCTTCTTTTGTGACTATATACATAATAAAAATAACTTAAGGTCAAGGGGGGGAATTCCGGCAGCGGGTTAAGTCCGTCCACGTCTCGTTTGCGCGCTTTTTTAACCACCTACAGCAGTTATAGTGTATGTGGGTAAAACAGTGTCTCTTGCTGGTTCTGCCATCAAATTACAGATGTCGCTACGACTCTCACAGCAGTAAAAAAATAGTTCAAAAATTTTAGTGTCAGTTATGGCGGTAATCAAGTAAGTGATATCATAAGTTTTACCAAAATTCGGTGTGGAAAACAAGAAATTCACAGGTGTTTTTTACGGTAAGTGGCTACATTGTGTTCTAAATTTATAGTTTCATATGTGTTCAAGTGAATATGTGCAATTTTTCGAGAAATATTAGCCGGCAAAATAACTTAACCTCAAAAAGTAATGTTGGGGTAATGGCGTATACTGGTTTAGGGAAATGCCGTCATATGCCGGTCTTGTCCCGTTCCAGATATAGTAAACCTTTTGTTGTAGTGTATTTTTTTCCCAGTAGACAACTGTTTGTAGATATTATTTTACCTACCACTAATCCATAAGTTTATAATAAATAATATAATATTTGACTAAACATTATCGTTGGTAAGTAAAAAAAAGTCTTTACTAGACTTTTATTACTAGACCTCACTATTTAAGTCTACTTTTCCTTAAGCGGTGAATCAAATTGGTAGTTAGTGGTTGCAGTAACAACCAATTTGATTTACGAGTACTAATATTCTTCATCACTTAGTGTGTTATTTTTATTTTTAGGTAAACATCAAAATGGTGCGGAATTATAAAAGGAAAACTGATAAAGCATCATATCCAAAAGAAAAGTTAGAAGATGCGGTGCGAGCAGTAAGCAATAATATACTCTGTAGTCAACACATTTTGTTAGTTGATTTCGAACGATATCAACAGTTATAATGTTTAATTACTTTCGTTTAAATACTTACTGTGATTTTACTTATAGGTACTTAAAGACTGATTCAGTACAAATATTTTAAAATAAACCCATTTAATTATATTAAATATTGTTTTACTTATCTACACATTGACATTCTAACAGCCTTACCTGCCTAGTGGGTAGGTATGTATAATATGTTTACAACCCCTGGCCTAATCAATATGACGGCATTACCCCGTTTTATGATTTTACTGCAATTCAATGGAAACCGTACCTTATATCTAAGATTTGAGAATTTACTTTTGATAAGCATACATTTTTACGTATTCATATCATAAACGTACTCGATAAAACATTAAATTTCACTAAAAAACAACTATATTACGGACTTACCCCAAAAAATCGGGAAAGTTCGTCAACAGACTAAATTTTATAAAATTGTCTTTAATTTCGCAATGGATTATATTAGGGTATTGATGATTAATGGAATTTGTAAAGAAGAATATCCTTTATGACATACGTTACAAAAAAGTAAGTTAGGTTCAATAAGTACTCCTAGACGGTCAAACAAAATTAAAAAAAAATGAAATATGCCGGTATTCCCCCCCTTGACCTTAATTATGTTAATTACCGATAATTGAATATACAGACTACTTGTTTACACAGATTTTGTCTCTCTCTTTGTCTTATTTCACGCTCTATTTTAGACACCAGGTCTGTTTAAAATTAAGTGGTCCAATAGTCGCAACCTTACCCTACCTTTACCTACCTGGAAGACACAGAGTAGGAAAAACCCCTCACATGGTGAACCGACTCAGTAAAGACGGTGGGATACCTATGGATAAACCAAGAATAAAACTGAATAAAATATATTATAACCAAGAATAAAACTGCATATTTTATAAAATTAATAACGAATATTTATTATTTTTAATGAAACTCATGATTAACAAATGTTCTACAGATATTTCAAAACGTATACAACCTAGTAACAAAAAAACAAATAGTAGATAAACACAACACAGTTTTAATTATGTTTTACTCACTTTTATTCCTCAATTAATGCTAAGTTACGGTTTTTATTCGAATTTTTACGTACATTTTGGACAGTTACTAAGGAAAGATGTCCGTATTATAATCGTAAATATTTTGATCTAAATACAACGTGTGATATGCCTGGTTACCTCCTAGTCTTTTTCTACACATAGGACAAATTGATTTGTGTGACAAAGCCTTTTCAAGACAACTCCTACAAAACACATGGCCACATTTTGTCGAAACAACATTATCCTTTGCTAAACTATTAAAACATATCGGGCATCTGATACTTAAAAGAGCCTCTATTTTATTTTTTGCCTGTAAATAAAATAAAATGGAAACAGATTAATTATTTTATCTACAAAGAACAGGTGAGTAAACAATTTCTGTTGTCTTACTGACTTTTAATTTGGTTTTCCTAACTTTCTTTTCTTTAGTAGATTTCTGTGTATTTCCAAGTCCAGGCGTCATACTTTTAATACTTATCGTATGAATTATCCTCCGTTTCATTTGTAATACAAAATCATGTTATCTACAGCTAATTTAAAATGTCAGACTTCATTTTGACAAAACACAAAACCTGTTTGGCATATTTAAATACCTCTTTCAAAAAGAAGATAAGTGATGTGAAAAGTCTATGCTACACCAAGTTTGACTATCATATGAAGGTTTTACTTAGTGGTAGGTCCGGTTCACGATGTCTCTCGGGAACACTCGGGAAATATAGTTTTTCTTTTAGTTGCCCTTTCCTGTGCTTTTTACTAATTCCTAAAGTCAGTATACCCCAATTACCATCATCATACCAGCTCTATCCCCAGAAAAAGTAGGTAGTTAATAAACTTGGAAAATTCTTCTTCTTTCGAGTCATAAGTATACAGTGCCTTTGATGCTCAAATTATAGTCAGTACAGAACTTGGCTACGACGATTGTATTATCAGGGACGTTAATAAGGTGTTTCTCACTTTCAGTTGGTAAATTATACTCTCGATGATATTATTAATATTATCTTGTAAAGTTTTCATTCATTAATGAAAACTGTGATACGTGACGAATGGCACATACATACCATGGCACATGGCACATACATACAACACAGACGGTCCTATCAGACGACTGTTTGTTATCGGACCCAGTAAATCGCATGTACCTAATGTGCGTGGTAGATTGACCTGTTCTAGGATATTCGTCAGGTCGAAGCATAAATAGATGAGATCAGTATCTCAGTAAGTTTAGACATGGAGGATATGCCCTTGACCGAGACTTATAAAACGCTCTTCAGCTGCAAATGATTGGGCGATGGCAATGGGGATGATTAGATATGGTTTCCCATCTAGGTTTGATTTAATGATCGTACAAAATAGAGCTAAAATAAAAAATACTAGTACTCAATAAATGCATTTTAATAATACTTAATTACATATTATTATAAAATATCACTGATTATGAGAAACCTTCATGTACGAAAGTAAACTTAGTTTTATTTGTTTTAGAAGCGTTCTTACAATTGTTTCTCAATAATTTCACTAGTTTCTTTGGTCCGCAGCAATATACATTTAGATGGTCACTGAAACAAAGAACATTAACGTTAATACGTACTTAAAATGATAAATTAGGTAATGG
Source organism: Schrankia costaestrigalis (assembly GCA_905475405.1). Classification (NCBI taxonomy): domain Eukaryota; kingdom Metazoa; phylum Arthropoda; class Insecta; order Lepidoptera; family Erebidae; genus Schrankia; species Schrankia costaestrigalis. The sequence continues at coordinate 17,542,542 of FR997832.1, forward strand.
TCTTGTATAAATCTCGACACCATGTTGACCAAACTATAAAGAAGAAGATAACTTTAATACAGAGAATCAATATTCTTTCTTCATACATCAAAAGCTGGCCTCTACATACTCACCAAGCAATTCATCATAATCATAACAGTCCATTAATGTCCCACTGCAGAGACGGGCCTCCTCCCATGACGGAGGGATACATGGCCTACTAAAACCACGCAGGCCAAACGGATTAGTATAGGGTTTAATTTTAAGTTTTCCTTTTTTTTATTTCGTAAAGATAATATTTACGGATAGTCTCTTAGTAGGTTTTTACGACACTCATGGGATGAGATGGGGTGGTGACATATTGTATTCTTACTCCGTTCAAGGAGCAAGCACCACCAAGCAATCATTTTTTGCTAAATATTACGCAACGCGTTTGACAAGATGTTGTTGCTTTAATTTTCGCTAAGGACGCGATAAATTGCAGTACAGAAATAAATCATTAGACATAGTGACCTTAACGACCTCTGTGGCGTAGTGGTTATTTAACATGACTGCTACGCATAGGACTCGGGTTCGATTCCCGCTCAATGCTAATCATGGTGTGCATAACCATGATTGTTTGCATTGGGCTGGGTATGTATTTACAAAAATAAAGTATTTTAGTATGTTCATCCGTTGTCTAGTACCCATAGTACAAGCTCTGCTTAGTTTGGGACTAGATGGCGTTGTGTGAAAGCGTGAGAAAAAAAATCTATCTGTTATATTTATAGAGGTCCCCAGAGAAAACAGTGTGTTGTAGATAAGTATACAATTAGTGTGCATAAGTGATTACTGACAAATATTAAGGTTGTACTTACTCTGGATATAAATGTACCCAATAACCAAATACTCTATCCCAATGTGGCCTTCCTCTTTTAACTCTACACCCAATCAAAGGAAACAGTTTTGCTATACTAAAATCATTATCTTCTCTGTTTTGTGCTTTATTAACATTTCTCTTCTTATTAGGAGTAAGTAAAGTTATCTTTTCTTCGTCCCTTATTATATGAGAGAGACCTTTTTCATTCACAACCATATTATTTGCTACAGGCTTTTGGTCTTTATTAGAATTAGTTACGTAAAATTCTACGTGAAGTCTGTCTGGGCGGTTAGAATTTCGTAGTTCTAGTATTGTTTTAATAGCTAAATCTGCAAGCCATGTTAACTCTTGTTCGTTTCTAACAATCCAAACTAGATGAATTCTTCCTGGTAGTCGATCTCTTGGATTTCTAAAAAGAGCAATTACGGTTTAAGTTTATACCAATCTCAAGTGTATCTAGCGTGGTACTAATAGCCATTCATCTCTTTCATAATCAAGGGCTACGAAGGAGTTGAACTATAAAGGTGAAGAACTTGAGATGAAAACTTATCCTAACATTTATACCTAATGATACTTACTGCAACATGGCTTGCAAAACTGGTACAAAAGGTGTAATACCAACTCCGGCAGCAACACATATTGCTACTGAACTTCGACATACGTTCTGCAGAGGACTCGAAAACGGGCCGTCAACCAAAATACTGAAAATGCATTTTATTTACATTAATACAGTGTTTATTGCCATTATGTGTTAAAATGTTAATTTATGTGCCCATATATTAACATTTTAACACAAGTAGGTAACAACTTACTAAGCAGAAACAAAAAATATTATTAAAAATATAGATCCGTTAAAAATATGACTCCGTGTGGTGATGGAGTAAGAATACAATATGTCACCACCCCATCTCATCCCATGGGTGACGTAAAAACCGACTAAGGAACTATCCGTAAATATTATATTTACGAAAAAAGAAGGAGGAAAACTTAAAATAAAACCCTATACCAATCCGTCTGGCCAGCGTGGTATTAGTAGGCTAATTATGCCTCCGTCATGGGAGGGAGCCCGTCCTGCAGTGGGATATTAATAGGCTGTTATGATATGATGATCCATCCGTTTAGGAGATAATGACCATTTTAATTTTACGATTGTTTCATCCGTTACTAAAATAAACCTAAAAACGATGTGAAAAAAAACAAGAAAAACAATATTATATTAAAAGTTGACAAGGTTTTAGATTTAGGTATTTTAGTTTCGGATGGAACATTCGTAAAAAAACATTTTCTCACTACCTACGGGTTAGGCACCAAGTGTAGTCCCTTCTACGATCTTTACAATATTTAATCCTTGTTTATAAAACAGTACATACTACCCGGTCACATTATCTCGAGACCTAGCGTCGCGTGTCGTTGACGTCACGTCAAGTCGGCCGTACCGTACTGAAGAGCTGTGACAAGCGCGGGGAGGTGAAAAAAACAACGGAGGCGGGAAATTCGCATTCCAGCGAGGTCTCAAGATAATGTGGCCATTACATACTACTTTAAAGTAGTATTAGAGTGTACACAAGTCCTTACCTTACTTCATGAGGCGACTTTTCTAACAATAGTTTATGTAAAGCATCAGTCCAATCCCCTTTTGCTCTTATCCATACTACAAAAAATCTTTGGTGTAACGTAGGAATCTGAAATTATATGAAACAACGAAATAAATTACCATTTAAAATAAACAGAGAAACAAACATTGTTTAATGTTTGTCCGGCGTTCGGCAAAAGGATAATGAAGACAATACTATGTTACACAAAAATGAATTGCGAGATGGTAGATTCGTACTGCAAAGATGTAAATTTCAAAGACCATAAACTATAAGTACCTACTTTAAAGATTAAAAATAATTCGCAAAAAAATTAGATACTTAAAGATTTCTATTTACCTGCCTACACAAACCATGACGGATTTACCTACTACATTTCAATCTTATAATAATAACAGTCAGATTATAATCAGGTTTATGTATAAGTAGGTAACACAGCAACACATCAAGTTAAACATTTTAATTTGAAATTGTGTCTTATCCTAAAGTATTAAGGTACATGAGTGTCTAGGTTGATTAGTTGCTGTGTGTACGTCTCATTATAAATTGACTACCATGTAAGGTATAAAACTATTTAAATCAGTCCATATTTGCTTAGTACCTACTAAGTATAATTTGATAATCAAACGGCATAGCGTATTAGCCTGCCATGGCAAATGTTAACGATTTTATTTGCCTTTACTAAATTGGTAACGTGTGGTCCTTTTCTTTGGAAGAATACACACACATACATATACATTAGAACCACCCAAATCAAAGGGACGATCGAAGTGCCCCCAATATAACAGGAAGTTACACTAAGTTAATTTTCCAAAATTCTTACATACCTATTGTTTTACCCTATTTACTAAAAAAATCCCCGTGGCTCACCTGGGTGAACTACGAGGTGGTCCACGGGCAATAAAGGTTATTATAGTAAGTATGTTGATACTTTTTACTTAGTAGTATGTGCCTCGGTACTCAAAAGTTCACGTTTTAATGTTTAACTTACCTTAACTACAGTGAAGGGATGCCACTCGATAAGCGATACATTTAAGCATTGCAACAAAACATATTGGCCAATATAACATTGAAAGTCGTGTGGACAAGTTAATGTTAAGCTTATTATACGACCTGCCATATGTTTCACCTGCAATGACAAAATTAACGGTTACTTTACATTTGGTTAGAGGTTTTATTCAATGTTCTGTCGTAATCCATCCCCGCATCATGTCGCGAAAGCAGCTTATACTTACGTCGCACAAGGATTTTTTTTTTGAGTAGTATGAATTAGAGCCGTGCGGTTCCCGTTTAGAATAGGGCTGCCCCATATCCTTCCGTGGGTGTCGTAAGAGGCGACTAAGGGATACCACGACCAGGTGCATACCACCTAGCACATCGGGTCAACCTCCTGGTGGGGAGAGTAAATCGCCAACAACAGCATACCCAAGGAGGGTTGGCGTCAGGCAGGCGGCCGCCCGTAAAACATAGCAAAATTTTTTAGCAGCATGTGGAAAAGGACATGCTGCGCCGAAACCAAAAAACAAAAATTTGGATAAGAGCAGGGGAATGATGATGAAGCATGAATTAGAGCATTTGCTGGTAAGAACATAAAAAAATTCAACAGCGATGTTTGACTCTTTGTCCAGCTCTTGTTCAATAAATTTTAAAAGAGAATGCATTTTGTTTTGATAAAGTAGGTGCTTAAGTCTATCAGCACCTAAAACTGAATATGAAATACACACTATCGGATAAAGGGACTGCGCAAGGGGTTCAGTTTTCACTCGGCTTCACGTAGAGAACGTGTTAAGCGAGTTCCTGGTTGTGATAGCCGACTATAAAATCCTCAGGAAATCTATTTATACGACGAGGCAAAAATTATGGTTTGGACGGGAATTCGTATCGGTTGAAGAACAGACTACGTTTTGATCAGAAACACCATTGCGGGTGAAAAATAGCTAAGGTAGCAATTATTGGAGGGCGCTTACGTCCAGCAGTGGGCGTCAATTGGCTGATATGGAATATCGATCAAAAAAATGCTATCCTTATTCATTACATTAGAAGCAAGGATCTCATTCTTGATACCACATAGACCTGAAAAAACCATTTCTGAAACAAACTAACATTACAGCTAATTACGTTAACTAACAGAATCAACTCTGTAAGTTTTAACTTTCCGAAGCTATTGATGTATACGATACGATTAATTAATACATTATCCGATCAAGCTTTGCATAATCCCCTTATCCAACGTTCAGTTTGCAGGATTCAATAGAATTCATTGCATATTTGGGTCTGCATTGGAACGATAGAATGGCTATGGTTAAATTGTTATAACTTGTATTAATAAATACTGTGACTACAGATATGGTGTCCAAATCATAATTTAGAGGCATTGTGTCACTAGTTATATTATTATGTTACTGATATTATAAATGTGCAATAGTGTGAATAGAAAAGAAAATCGCCAGTTTTTCATGCAAAAACTACTTGACAGATTTGGGTGAAATATTTAGCGTACCTTATACACGACATATTTATGCTATAAAGCTTCATGATAGGAGGAAGATTTTTATAAAGCAACAAGTGTAACATTTAAATTTAACTTATTCTAATAATCATCATCATCATAACAGCCTATTAATGTCCCACTGCAGGGACGGGCCTTCTCCTATAACGGAGGGATACTTGGCCTACTAACACCACGCTGGCCAGACGGATTGGTATAGGGTTTAATTTCAAGTTTTCCTTCTTTTTATTACGTAAAGATAATATACACGGATAGTCCCTTAGTCGGTTTTTACGACACCCATGGGATGAGATGGGGTGGTGACATATTGTATTCTTACTCCGTCACCACACGGATAGTATATTCTAATAATACTGTACATAAATTACTTACTTCCAAAATATCCACTTTAGCTCTATTTCTGCTGCCAACTCTCCACAATAGATCAAGGAGGAAGCATGTCAGCGGAAGTGACACCCAAAGCCAACCCTGAAATTATTGAAAACTATTTAATGATCCAAGTAGCTCTGCGTGTATTTTTATCTGTATAAATTTTGTTATCCATTTAGTAAAAACTGCAAATTACTAAAATAAGTTGTAAACCGCGTGTATCTTTAAACACACAAATGTTCAAGAGTCGTTTGGTAGTGGGAGGCTCAGAACCACTCCTAAAAAACAAGGATAACTTGATACTAAACCAAAGAGGTCCTCCTCATTCGACCGCCGCCGCCGCGCCGGCCGCCGTATGTACGGATACGACTCAAAAGACGCCGAGATGGCTTCCACATGCATATCTTGTTCTTCGGACGAACGGTGCACATCCAGCTCATACTTACGGTCAAATACGCAAAATAATGGCCACGGAGTAAAGCCATTTCATAAGTAAATTCCTTTCCCTTCCAGGACTGAATACGAGCCTCCTGTCAGGTTCGATGCAGTCAAATTACCATGTCGTATGTATAATTAAAAAGGTTTCTTAGGTTCCTACCAAATTTGGATAGGTAGATGACCGAACATAGCAGACAGTGAAGGTGACGGCTAACGCGTTGTAAGGGGTCCTTAAACCTACATCTGGGTCGTAAGTCCCAGACGCTGTTAGGCAAGTGTTCCGTCCTCTATCACGCGATGGACCCCCGAGAATCCATGGAATGCTAAGATTAGGTCTTATACTACTTTTATACTGACACTTAATTTTTTTTTTAAATTTAAGTAGGCTTCTGATATATAATATGCGACAGCTCTATTAATAAATTAAAGTCATTGAAGGTGTAATCGTATTCCCAGTATACAAAGGTTGATGACATCAACCGCTTGTAATTGGGTCATATGAATCACAATTTTTACTCTACATTTTACATAGAAAACTGACTAAAGCATTAATTTACTATCGTAATGACTACCTACACAATATAACGTGGAAATTATAGTGATCATTATGTCCTTTTTACCCAACTTAAACAAAAGGAGGGTAATGGTTTTCGAGTGTTTCACTTATTTTTTTGTTTGCACTTATTCTATAATTTTTAAAGCCTATTTCCATTCAAGTCTTCCTTGAAAAGACTTGAAAAGACAGTGCAGAAGTTTCCAACTCCTCTATTACACTACCTAATCCCAAAACTGTTGCAAAGATAACTAAGGAAAAAACTAAGTGTGTATGTAAAACTATCTTTGCCACAAAAGGAAAATTCAAAGTAAAATCCTGAAACAGTAATTGCCGTATAACCGTATCAAACCTTATGAAAAGCCCGAATACAGTTCAGGTATAAAGACATGAATCCGTGTGGTGACGGAGTAAGAATACAATAATATATAGTGGAGGTGGGCCTAAAACGGGTACGCTAAGGGAGAACTACAATAAAAATGTCTTAGAAAAAATATTTTAAACTTCTGTTTTTACTTTTCAAATATGTAATTAATAAAGAACCTAAAATAAGAACAAACACACATTATCTTTATAATTTCAACAAAAACATAAAACAAAAAAAACCCTTTAATCTACCCGTTTTGCCCTGTGGGGTGCCTAAAACGGGTACGGCGTTTGGGCAAAACGGGTATAGCGTAATTATCGAGATTAATAGACATTACAATGAGATTTTAGTAAATTACCTAATTCTATGTTTATACTATTAATATTATCATTCATCATAAATCAACTTTAACGTCTCAGTAAAAATAAAAACCATCTCATCTCATCAATCTCTAATCTTGTCAAAATAAAAGTTATTCCTGACAGCTGTCACGATAATAGGAACCTCTACCAAAGGCAAAGCAAATCAGGTACCCTATTTACCCGTACCCGTTCTGCCCAAGATCTCGTTTTAGTTTTTATACTTTTTAACCTTAAAATTTAAACAAATGCAGCCACAAGTTTCCGTAGATAGAATAGCACACAACACTAGCAAAAGCATAACGTAAAACTTTTGAAAAAATATCATACATAATTTTTAAGTGAACACAACTATTCCAAACCAATATTTTTTAGTGGAAATAGCAAAAAATCATTTTTTTATATTGCCTTAAATGGGCTTGTACCACTGTAGCGAGCCGACTGCATGTGATTGGTTGATGCTCGAGACACAACACTGCACTCACAGATTTGCAACTTTACTTACGGCGCGCAAATTAAAAAGCGTACCCGCTTTAGGCGGGGTACCCGTTTTAGGCCCACCTCCCCTACCTCATCTCATCCCATAAGTGTCGTAAAAACCGATTAAGGGACTAACCGTAAATATTATCTTTACGAAGTAAAAAGAAGGAAAACTTGAAATTAAACCCTACACCAATCCGTCTGGCCAGCGTGGTATTAGTAGGCCCAGTATCCCTCCATCACGAGAGGAGGCCCGTCCCTGCAGTGGGACATTAATGGGCTGTTATGATGAGTTATAGACTTGCTTTATATAATTTAAAATTAAATTATTTATTTGAAATAGAAGAAGAATAATGTTTAAGTATCGTGCGTGTATATTATGTTTCAGAGGTATAAAATATTTTCTTTATGAACCTTCCCCACAGAACATTGATTGAATTGACAAGTCTTTGAAAAGCTAGTTTTTATTAATAATTGTTATAAACAAAGATATTTCCTGTTCGAATATTTCTGAATACGGCATTAAAAGTTTTCACTCTGCTCACACAATTTATACGCTAAATTAATCCGCTATTGTGCAGTACAAATCTGTACCTAGAGACTTCTAAATCCACTATAATAACAACAATACGAGCGGTCGCATCTGGTCAACGAAAATTAACCGCACCTCTGTTAAATGTATCAATTTGTGTTATCCCACAGACCAACATAATGTACACAGAGCTTTATTGTGTGTAATAAGTTACTAAATAGATAAACCATTTGATAACTGATTGGATTATCAATGTTTTTTATGTATAACTGTTTGTTAAGGGAAATTATCTTTAATACTGATGCAAAAATGCAGAGATAGAGCTTAAATTGAACGAATCGAAATAGCAATCATCACTCTTGCGCCCACTTGAGCAGTTGACGCTCGAGTGAGAGCGATAAATAGCTTCGAATAAAATACTTCGGTACTAGACAACTGAACAATTAAACTGCTGTATTTATGTAGACAAATGTTTGACTTGTGCAGGGACTCATCATAAAAGCCCATGAATGTCCTACTGCAGGGACGGGCCTCGATCCTTCCGTGACGGAGGGATACTTGGCCTACTAATACCACGCTGGCCAGACGGATTGGTATAGGGTTTAATTTCAAGTTTTCCTTCTTTTTATTTCGTAAAGATAATATTCACGGATAGTCCCTTAGTCGGTTTTTACGACACCGATGGGATGAGATGAGGTGGTGACATATTGTATTCTTACTCCGTCATCACACGGAGTGCAGGGATTGAATGCGTAAAAAGAAACACATCCAGGCCTGAAAAAATATGTGTTCACAAAATCAATCGTATTCGATCAACCGCGGCACATAGGCAGCAAGCATTAGATGTAAATTAGTAGTAGGTACTTCGAAATGTGTAGTAGGTACTTCGAAATGTGTTATAATAGGTTTTTTTTTTTTTTTTTTTTTTTTTTTTTTTTATATCTTTTGTTCCCCTGTATGTGGGTCAGGGACCATTTCTTTCCATGTCACTTTTCTACAATGCATTATATTTATCTATCTTTACACAGTTAATATATCTATAGACTTACTGTCTACTATCTATATACTAAAGTGTCCGTTTCTATTTTACTTGTTCTTCTTTACTATTTTTTCGGCAATCATTTTACAAAATTTTAGGAATTTATTTCTGCTCATTTCATGTTTCATTATTTCGCTTATACTATCCCGGGTCAGTGCCACATCTAGTTCCTTTTCTATTACTATTCTTTCCCATCCGAAAATGGGGCACTCTACCAGTAGATGCTCGACGGTCTCCTCCTTGCTGTTGTCACATCCACACGACGGGCTCTCCCTACACTTAAATCTGTGTAAGTACTGGGAGAACCCGCCGTGACCCGTCAATATTTGGACCAGCAATGGGTCCAACTCCATCCTCCGGATGATGCGATACGCCTCCACCGCGTTCGGGAAAAAGAGTTTGGTACCCTCGGCCGTGGTACCCTCCACATAGCGTCGGTTCCATTCGTCAAGCGTCTCCAATCGGATTTGTCGCTTGACGAATGATACCGGACAGCAGTCGTAGTCGGCTCTTCTCTTGGTCTTCAGGGCTGCATCTTTCGCGAGAGTGTCGGCTCTCTCGTTTCCCTCCAACCCCACGTGGGCCTTAACCCAGAATAGCTCAATATTTTGGGCTTGGGATCGTGCTGTTCTTAGGATCCCACGGATCTTAACTGCAAGGGGATGGAGGGAAGTTCCGTCAACGACGGTTTCGAGTGCCGACCTCGAGTCGCAATGTACCCTGGTGACTGGTGCGGACCTCTTCAGAGCCAACTCAGCCGCTTTGCAGAGTGCCCACAGCTCCGCCTGGTAGACGCTGCAGAAGGACTCCAGCTTGCACTTCTGGGTGGCGACCTCACGGCCATCTTTCCACAGGGTGAGTGCTGCGCCCACCTTCCCTTCGATCTTCGAGCCATCAGTGAAGATATTTTCAACTACCTGGGGTCCCTCTGCAATGTCCCCCAAGGTCCCAAAACTCAATCCGTGTTGCTCTGCCGGATGGGGCAAGTCGGTGAAGGCTACAGGGCTCTCTACCTCTCGGTCTCCTATCACTCTCTGGGAGTAGCCCTTCTTTATCTCATAGAGTTGGGCGACTTCTCGGATTCTGAGATCAAGTGGGAGCATCCCAGAGAGTACCAGCGCCGAGTTGAGGGAGACCGTCCTGTACGCCTTCACCATCTTGCGGACAAAGCCCCTCTGCACCGCGTCCAGTTGCTTCCGAACGCCCAACTTTTGGGCGGCCGGTGCCCATGCGCTGGAGGCGTACATAATCACCGGCTCGATGACCGCGACATACAGTGTCCTGATCACCTCGGGGTTCAAACCCCAATGGACTTTCGCGGCTCTGGACAGTTGACGATAGATATTAAGTGCTTTACGGCACACATTGAGCACATGTGTGTTAAATGTTAATCCATCGTCAACTGTCAGGCCGAGTATTTTGATTTCCTTGGACAGACCAATGTCCACTCCTCCCATGCTCAGGGCTGGAGCATCAAATTTAAGTTTTCTCGTGACCACCATGGCCTGGGTCTTGTGTGGCGCGAACTTCAGCTTATTTTTGACGCCCCAGCCACGAACGTGTTCGAGAGCTGCATTGGTCTGCCTTTGGACTTCCAGTCCTGTGTCTCCCGAGATAATCAGAACAATGTCGTCCGCGAAAGCTTGGACATAGTCCCCACGAGCCTCCAACTCTTTCAATAATGGGTCCAACAAGAGATTCCAAAACGTTGGACCCCCTATCGAACCCTGCACACACCCTTTCGTGGTGTCCCTGGCAACTTCAGAGCCGGCAAATCTCACCCTAACCTTCCTTTGTTCCAGGTAGCTACTCACGAGACGCCTCAGATTCACCGGGCACCCTGCCTCCGCGAGCCGACACTTCACAGCCGGCCACCACGCGCTGTCGAAGGCTCCCTCTATGTCAAGGGATACTACTGCGACAATTTTCTTTTCGTGCAGGCGATCCCTTATATGCTGTATCATAACATAGAGGGAGTCCTCGGTACTGCGCTGCGGTGTGAAGCCGTACTGGTGTCTACTCATTCCTGGCAACACGTGCCATCTGATGCGTCTCACGAGCATCTTCTCGAGGATCTTACCTAGAACCGGAAGTAATCCTATAGGACGATAGGATTTCGGGTGAGTGTAGTCAGATTTGCCACTTTTCCGCAGGACCACCACGACAGCTACCTTCCACACGATGGGGAAGTGGGACAGCACTAGGCATTTGTTGAGCAGAGCGAGAAACAGCGAGGGATTGAGGAATATCGCTACCTTACAAATGTCCGCTGTGAATCCGTCAAGGCCAGGGGCCTTTTTGGGGTTGAAACTCGATGCTGACCATTTAAGTTCATCCAAGGTGAATGGGGGGTCGCATACAAAATCATGTTCTTCCTCATTCACCCTGCTCGCGACTTCTCTTATCTTTTTATGGTCCTCTGTATCGGCATCGAGCTCATCCACCGGATAAAAGGTCCCAGCCAGAAGACGCGCGGATTCAGCTCCCTCCAGGACCACTCCCCCCTGGACCAACGGAGTGTCCTCCCCTCGAGCCGCGGTTCCATTTATAACCCGGTATATTCCTTGCCACACTGTTTCTCGCTCCTGCTTCTCACAGAAGGTTTTCCAACTGGCGGTCTGGGCTCTCTGAGCCTCCGCCAGGTACTCGTCCTTTGCCTTTAGGTACTGCTGCACGACCCATCCCCGCCGGACCTCAGACGCGCACTTTATTCGGCGCTTTTTGCGGTTAACCTCCCTCTTCATTTCGGTCAACTCCTCCGTCCACCACGGCAACCTTGTTCTCCTTTTGTCGTTAATTTTTGGTATTGCCTCCTGGCTTACTTTAGTGATTGCGTTATTATATCTTTCTATTGTTGTTTCCAAATTGTTTACTGTGTCTATTTTGTTAATTTCTATTTCAGTTAAGTTTTCTTCTTCCCAAATTTGGGTCAGTTTCTCACGAAACTGACCCCAATTTGCTTTTTTAGTATTGTAGACTCTAGTGCTACTTTTTATATTAACACCTGTGCTTTTCTCAAATTTTAAGGAGAACAAGATCGCCGCGTGGTCGGAGACAGTGACGTCCCCGGCAACCCTCCAGTCATCGGCCCGTGCAAGGATGTCAGCAGAGCAGGCGGTGATGTCGACGTGGCTGGAGTAGCGAACACCACCTCGGTAAGTGTCAAATGTTGGGTCTAGACCTTGATTCAAAAGGTGTAGACCCAAATCGTCCAACATACCCGCTACCTCCTCCCCCCTGTGGTCCACCTCCCTACTTCCCCACCATGTGTTTTTGGCGTTTACGTCGCCTCCCAACAGCACATTGTCCCTGCCTATCTCCCCCACAATCCTCGTCACTTGCGCCACGTAAGGATCCAGCGGTTTGTCCCCTTCCAGGTAGACTGACATCACCACAATTTCCCACGCCTTAGTTGTTAATTTGGCTACTGCTATATTTTCAGTTGTGAGTGTGGGGCATTGGGCGACGTCAATCTCCCCGTCGAAGACTACGATCGCCGCTTTGTTAACCGCGCCTTCAGACCTCCCATTGCACTGCACCACTCTCACACCGGGGTAGGACTTCATCTCTCCGGCAGCCCCGATGTAAGGCTCCTGTACTAGTGCGAAGGAGATCTTCCTCTTCACGGCCTCCTCTACCATCTCCGCTGTGGCGAGTCTGCTCCGCTGCAGGTTCGACTGCAGGACGCTGTATCCGGTTTGTGTCGCCCCCGATGTGGTTGCCGCTCCTCGGTTCACCTGGGTGCCCTCAGCAATACTGCACTGTTGCCCGCGCCAGTGCCTCCCACCGCCTTCTAATGGGGCAATCCACGCTGAAGGCGTTGTGGGCTACCTGCGTCAACTTGGCTTTGGTGCAGTTGGTGCATTGCGGTGGGCGCCCTTCCTTCAGCTCTTCGCACTCGGTACGCATATGCTGGCCGCCACAATGACTGCATAGGTCCCGGGGAACGGGGTCCTGGCAGAAGCGTTTGCTGTGACCGTACCCGAGGCACCCAGAGCACTGCACCAGCGGCGATTGGTCGAGTACCCTGACCTTTTGAAGGTCCAAGTGGACCGAGCCAGCCTCCGTTAATCTCCTCCATATCGGGGGCGACACCCTCATAACTACATGCTCCGTCAGCGCATTCCTGGCCCTTCGCTTGAACCTTATCTCCATGCGATCCTCCTCCTTACTGATGCCATGGAATAGGTGTTTATTTTGTGCTCTAATACCCTTTTCTATGTCCTCGTCCTTATTAATTTTGAGCACATCCTTAAGGACGATCAGGGGGTCCTTGTTCGCTATTTCTGCGACCTTAAGGTTACCTCCCGATCGCTCCAATCTGTCCCTGACCTTACACATTTCCTCCTTCGATCCACATCCAATTATAACTTTTCTGTCCCTCGCTTTCCTAACATTTTCTATTTTAATTCCCTCTTCCCTAGCGTTGACGACTGTTCTGATCCTCTCTAACACCTGTTCTCCCGTCTCAGTTTCATCCTGAGAACTGATCACCACCGAGTGGACGGTCGCCCTGGCCACGAGTTTGTCCGTGGGCACGGAGGCCGTCACCCCGGCGTAGGTCCGTCTCTCCTCCAGCTGTTTTCCGATTTCCTCCTTCAGGTTCTTTATTTCCTCCCTACTCTCCTTCAGAAGATCCGAACACCCATCAATCACTTTCTCTTCCTCCTTTCGTCTTTCTCTCTCCCTTTCTTGAGCGTCAAGCAAGATAGTCTTCAGTTCTTCCATTTCTTTTCTATTCTCCTGTAGCAATCTTGTATGCTTTCCTATGATGTCTTCCATTCCACTAACTTCCTCTCTCGCTGTTTTCTTCATTGTCTCTATCTGCTCTCCTCCCAAGCTGTTCCTTCCTTCCTTTTTCTTTTTCTTATAGGGCTTCCCTTGGTCAGCCTCAGTGACCAGGTTCAGCATGCTGTTAAGAGCATCCGTTACAAACTCCTTTATGGTCCTCTTGAGGTTCCCGCTCTCTTGCATCATCTCAATTGCTGTAGAGTGCCAATAATGGGCCTCTTCCATCCGGCTAACGTAAGCCGCCGCCTCCGAGACTCCTTTCGGTTCCACAGCAGCGGCGGCTGCCGCAGCAGGTTTCGGTTTTGCCGTCTTAATGACCCTCTCTGGCTGTGAGGTAGAGGAGTTGGTCTTTGTAAGCGGAGGATTCCTCTTTGGTGACCTTTGGGAGCTGGGAATGGCTTTAAACTGAGGTTTCTCTGTCCGCTTGGTCGTCACGGAAGAGCCCGCCGGGGGATTCAAAGCAAGTTTCAGCTCTATCTCGCCCGCGCTCCTTCTCACCTGGCCTCCAGTGGACGTTGCTGCCTCAGCCTTCGTCTGATCTGGCTGTTCTTCTGCCGTGCTCTCTGCTGAGCCTTTAGAGGTCGGTGAGCGGCCCATTACGAACATCCTAAGCGAGTAATAGGGGAAAGATATACCTAACCGCACCAGAGGCGGGGTCAATCAAATCGTCTATTGTAGAAAACTTTTTTATTAAATAATTATGTAAATATTTATGTAAATATTTTAGCTGTAAATAATATGTCAGATCCTGCTTTATGAATTATCAATTTTTAATTAAATAATAATGTATATATATTTAGGTCAGCTAAAAACTCAATCTTTACACCTGTAAAGAGGGTGTCAATTTGAAGTTAAAAACTTCTCTTCTACCGATAAAAGCTAGTCACTAATTGTCATAATTTTCATGTCATTACAGTATAAGAACAATAACAATTCCTAGTTAAAATAAAAGTCAATATAAAATGTATTAAAACTACATAAATTTTTGTCTCATGCTTTCTCCGTTATAATAGGTTGGGTATAGTATAGTACACATGACATTAACACATTGGCTGCGGTAGCAACAAATCTAAACTTTCTGCTGGTGCGTTACGAGGCAAATACTGCCCGTATCTATATTTCCTACTATGCGTTACGACCGCTATTTTGCCGTATCGGAACCAGACTTTCAAAGTCTCTACAGACGTGAAATTTCGCCGTATCAACGTTTTTTTTTAACAAATCGATAGACTACATCTTCGTGTATACCCATCTGCCATAGCCCCGGGTTCTCTATGGTAGTTTGAAAGATACAAATCATTTTCAAAATTAGTCATTTACGGCAATTTATATGCCGTATAGCATAGACGTGAAAATATGCTAGGGATGTGGTTTACTCATGAAATTAAAATCGATAATTTTAAATATATTCTTTATTATAGACTCCACATAAAAAAACAGTGTATAAATCAACAGAATTCTTTTTAATTAGTTAACACAATAATTTGTCAACAAAACGTCCTTTAGAAGTGCTGATTTATAAGGTGATTCGAGTGGAGATATTAAGTTGCTTACGGAAATGTTGTCCAAAGATATTGTATCAGGATCATTGCATTTATTTTTTGGTATTGATGTATCATTCAAAACAATAAATTCTTTTTTTATTGATGGACTTACGAAAAATGAGTGCGGCTCATTGTATCTAGTTAATCCTGAACTACAAGCTTTATCACTTCCAGTGTTTATCGAAACGCTTTCGATCACTTGTATTTTCTTTCTTGATGATGGACTTGAGCAAACTGAACTTGACTTTACAGAATTCGATGTCATATCCGAGCTAGTACTACACTGAATAACTTTATTTTTTGCTTCAGCACCTCCACTTTTAATTCCCTTACTCAAATCAAGCTTTTTACGTGACCGTCTCATTGTTTTGCAACCGTTAACTTTTGCACAAAAAATATCGAGCACTTATGTCTCACTTACGGTCAGCACTAATGCATACTAAGACGTCGCGCGGACGCATGCAGTGAGGTGCGGGGTTGGAGGGGTACGGCAAAATGATCGCCGTACAGCACTGAAGAAAATTTTTTACTTTACTGTGCGTTACGGCAACTATTTTGCCGTATATTATTAGTGTAAAATATTATTATATTAAAAGCAAGAATAATGAAAAAAATACTGTCGCTTTCCAACACGAACGGGAACGTAGTTAGTTTACCCCCGCACCGCGCGCAAAACAAGGACAACAAGCTGTCGCACTGGCTGAGCGTCAAATACGGCAGAATACTTGCCGTAACGCAGCGAAAGTGTTAACTACCTAAGTAGTTACTCTTAACGATAATAAAGCAACAAGGGCATACAGCTGTTAAACTTATTTAATTTTGATTTATAGACCATAAAATGAAATTGAAGAAACATACTAACTAAATTTTAGATATTGTTGATCTAATAATAGGGCGTGATAGTTGCGAACTGCGTGAAACAAAAACTCAGCTGAAAAATTTAAAAAGTGTTGTTTTTTTTTTCAGAGTTTTTGGCGAGTTTATAACAAAAATTCGAATCTGTCTGACACATACTACACCAAAATCAGATCACGTTTAAGCTATTCAATATGGGACAGACAAACATTTCCGCATACATCTATATACAATATAACCATTACTCTTAGTGGTATTAGTAGGACAAGTATCCCTCCGTCACGGGAAGAGGCCCGTCCCTGCAGTGGGACATTAGTGGGCTGTTATGATGATATTTGTAGCTATTTAAAAAAAAACACTATGAAAATCAGTCTGTAACTTAAAAATAGTTTTATTTTGACTTATTTACTGACCGAAAAACTTAAACCGTATTTCTCAATACGTGCACCCTATAAGATTCGCTACTTAGTCTTCCTCCTTCAATAGAAAATGTAAATTAGAGAGGAATCTACTCGTGAATAAAGCTGAATAGTTTGAGAATGCATTAGCTCAAAGTGCCCTATCAATTAGGGACATTAATATTCTTATTAGGTTGCCCCTTGAACGCTTTGGAAATTCACAATATGTTCTCTACATTTGATGGGGTGCGGTGTGTTCCAGCGAGAGTTGTTTACATGCTTTTGAGGTGAATATAAAGGGCTTTCATTTTCAGGTAAATCCTATGAGGAAATGTGTTTTAACAACAATGTGAACAAAAATTGATCTTTGAATATTTAATCGTTAATTTTGAACTCCCGGGTTTGATTACTGAACTTTGTAGTAAAAATCCGGAAAAAATCATTAAATAATACACAAATATAATGCACAATAAATACCTGCAGAAAGATGCCTGTCACAGACATTTCTAGACTGTACCAAGGAATAAAAAAACCATCTTAAATGTCCTAATGTCAGACAGAACATAATTCATAAATGAGGCTTCCGTAATAATACTAAGTAGTAGGTAAGTAGTCCATAATCCTTTCCAAGAAGATTTGTTGAAATACAACTCCCTTGCTTCGATTAGAGCACAGCACTGCGGAGAGTTGCATTGACATGAAATTTACAGACACTCATGACATTAATTTGTAGATCGCACAATTAAATGTCCTCGTCCATGGGATTTAAACTCGCGAGGTCCTGCACGCCGCCAGCCCCTTACGGACGGCTATCCCCCGGTTTCCGATGACTGATCAAGTAAAAATCAACTAATTAAGTGTCAAAACTATCTAAACTATCATTTTAGTTCCTGAAAATGATAGTTGACAAGAGTTTTGACACTTGATTAGTTGATTTTTACTTGATCAGTCATTAGAAATCCGGGGGTTAGTCTACTAGGCGTAATACCTTCTAATTATATAAGAATTCACTAACCTTTGTTTTGATAGGAGTAAATTTAGGAATGGTTTCAGTCTGATTGCTACTTAGAATAATTTCATTTCCAAGAACTTCTTCTTTCAAAACACCACTGCAAACAAGGAATTGATTAAAACATTATCATACTTTATTTGTAAGGAAAACTTGAAATTAAACCCTGTACCAATCCGTCTGGCCAGCATGGTATTAGTAAGCCAAGTATCCCTCCGTTACGGGAGGAGTCCCTCCCCTGCAGTGAGACATTAGTAGGCTGTTATGATGATACTTTATTTGTAGCTATTTAAAAAAAAACAGTATGAAAATCAGTCTGTAATAATTTTCATTACACATACCGTAGCTTTTCCATTTCGTTCGAGGCTTACGTAACTTTAAAATGTAATTTAAATTCAAGAATGGAAGTACCTACGTATCTACAAAAATATTGCATACTTGCGCTAGTAAACTGGGAAGTGAGAAATAATGTTTTGTTCATTTTAACAAGCAGAGTTTTTCGTAATAATCAGTTTTTTGTCTGTGATTTTTTTCTGTAATAAGGAGACGAAAAAGTGTTTGCCTAATCCATGTCCATATCCACCCTTGGACGTAGTAGATAGATACAAAGAACTCTGTGAACTTTACAAATATGAAGCTTGCTCGCTTATCACCTCGCTTATCAGCAAATCAATTACCTATCTGAAAAATATCACATTTTCCGACTACTGCAACATGTGAAAATGTGTCCAAGACCAATTAGGCGGGCACAGATAGATTGTAGGAAGACTTTGAAAGTGCCTACATTTTCTTAAATCTTACCTCATCATCATCATCATCATAACAGCCCATTAATGTCCCACTACAAGGACGGGCCTCCTCCTATGACGGAGGGATAATTGGCCTACTAATACCACGCTGGGCAGACCAAATCTAATCTTACCTCAGCGGATGTATAATCAGCATCACAATAAACAGCATGTACAAATGATGAGTGTACCAGAAGACGTTATACACCCTTCTCCTCACAAACCTCATAGAAGTTAACCCCATACATAATGTGATGATCAACATAATAAAGCCTGTTAAGCCTGCGTTACTTAAGACTAGAAGAACAGGATTCTGAAAAAAAGAAATTTAATTAGAAGATTTTTTTTAATGTGTTTTATTATACAACTCCTGTACTAAGGTTTCAATGTCTGTGCCGCGGGGATTTTTGCAGGCATGAATTAAAAGACACAAGAAACATTCAGATCCAGGTTGTGAAATACAAAGATGCGTCCTGCGTGGGGGTTCGAACCCGCGACCTTGTGCATGACAGCCGCTACCGCGATCGTCAAGCCCTCGAGGCAGTTTTAATTCAAACTAAATTTTACATTTCGTAAGCATTATCTGTTTGCCAGGATCGTGACAAGTGGCGTTCTGTCGTCTCTGTCTACCCCGGACGGGATATGGCGTGAGTTTATGTATGTATGTAAGCAGCTGTATCGAATAATCTATTTAGCCCTAAAAAATGTCTACTTAAATATAGGTATATTTTTTCAGATTTCTGGTTGTTGTAAAATTGTTTAAGATAAATTTCACTTTCTTTCCTGTGTTCAGATCGAAAACTTACGTAGCTATCACTTATGAATACTTAATGAAAATTATTAAGCAACAGAGGACTCTTTTTGGAGAAAATTTGTATAGATTATTCAATAAGAACATAAAAAATGTATATTGCCATTGCGGGTCACAGCTGATTACAGCCCGGTCTCTGGAGCCTCGCGCCTCGTTGTAAATTATAGGAGAAATATTTTATGACCCTATTAATTTAAAGTTTTACAATTACATTCTGTTTTAAACATTATGTTGTCGTCTAAAGATATAAATACGTGGTGATATGAACATGTAAAAAAGTTATAAATAATAGTTTGGTGGTAGAGTCTTGCTTTTTCTTGCTGTTAGTTGGGTTACAAAGAAATATTCCTTAACGTAACCATATCGTAGTTTCATAAAACTGGTATAAAAAGCAAAAACGCTCATAAAACCTCAGAACGCTGGTACTGGTAGTAAATGAAGTAGGTACCTATAGGAAAAATCATATACTCAATTTTTTTTTCAGACACAATGAAGCGCAAGTTAATCTTAGCTAAAATTGATCCACTGCTGAGGATAGCAACACTCTTTCGAACGTCTCCTCCATCCTCTATCCAGGCTTTCGACATACATCGGCTGCCTAAATCTTTACCGTTTATATTAGCAACTTGAGAGGGATCTGCCTACCCTGCATTTTCCGTTACGATACAAAAATGACGACGCGCACGTATGACTTGCTTGATGAATGTGGATGAGGCCCGCTCTGTTTGCCAGGATCGTGACAAGTGGCGTTCTGTCGTCTCTGCCTACCCCAGACGGAATAAGGCGTGAGTTTATATAATGTATGATACAAAAATCCCTATAAAACCATTACTACCACAAGTAACCTAAATATTTCATTACTTACCTCATTCCTGTAACTGGCAAAGTTAATCTCTTCATATTGTTCATCGTATTCTCTCGAGAAATTCCACAAGTTTACACAGTGAGATATTGAATGTGCCACTGTAAACAATATTATATTTTAAACGAGGTAACATTACCCAGGTGTGCTCAAGCTACTGGGGCACAGAAAAGCGGGCAAATCTTTTACTTGTTTTGACAACTTAAAGCTAGATTAATATCTCCGAATATTGCTTAACGATTTCCAAATATTATTATATTTTACCATATTGTAGAAGGCACCCACAACACAGCATGGCCCAAACTAGAGCCAGTGGATATAAGTCATTGTTGTACCGTTATGTCAATGAAAATAGTAAAAAAAAATACCTAGCAATGGCCACAAGTGTGATTAAAATACTAACTAATGATAGTTATTTTACGTGATTACTTTTTACATTTAAATAATATGTCAGATCATGCACCTGCGCTAATCAATAATGAGTTATAATATACATGTTAAAGAGTGACATTTTCTTTGCAAAGAACTGTACTGTGTTATGTACTATACTATAGATTTTAGTTCATAAACAATAGAGCAAGTCCTAACAGTGCTAGTAGAGCCATTAGTCCTCGTCTCAACAACATAATGGGGCTCTACATACGCACAGGACTAAGTACACCATTTCCAATTCGCTTTGTTTCTACGTCTCAAAGGTTTAAGTAGGTACAATCGAAAACTTTCTTTTCCCGCCAACTTAAATGTCAAACAAAAAAACAAAATCCAAACCATAACGTTGGGAGCTACATTATATGCGTCTCTAATTTTCATTGATATTATAAATAAATATATTCCCCGTTTAAAAATAGCTTTACAAAAATGTTTTATTGAAGTAGCAATATTATACAATACATATTTTTAACAGAGTAAAATAAAAACCTCTTTGAATGAAAAATGTTAACTGTGTTTAATTAAATTCTTCACAATGTAAGCACGCACGTAATTCAGCGAGTTAAATGTTTTAACTATTGACGTAAATAAAAACCAATGCAGGTACTTGTAACTTAATATGTATTAACTCTACAAATAATAGTTAAAATACTGACCTGCAAAGGCTAACAGAGTTATAGCAACAGTGATATGAAAACTCTTGGCTTTTTCTAGCCAAAAAAAGAATAATCCAGGCCATAATCTCGATAGCATTCTGTATAGTAGTTGATTAACCTTCTTGCACATGGGGAGCAAAACAAGAGCGAAACATAAATTAATAACAGTCGCTGTACCTCGGGAGATGCATAGTCCTAACTGCAACCAGAAAATTAAAAAATATGTGAGTTTTATTCAACCTATTTTCACTCTGTGTACGATTGCTGGCAGGTGAGAAAATGAGAACTACGTTTATAAAACAAACTGTAGATACTTTATTTCAGCCAGTCTGTTAATAAAAAAGTTAATTTTAAATGCTTACTTAAATAAATGGTTGGACAATTACTTACTCCTAAAATTCTTCTTAAATGATAAAATTGTCTTCCAACTTTGTAGTAAATAAAGGTGTCGTAAAAAATATACACCACTAATGAGATCCATAGTGTCTGAAACAAATGAAAGAGACTTATAATCTTTACTATCTTAGAAACATTTTTCGGTCGTTATATTTGAAACGAGGCAAATCTGTTACACCATTAGTGTACTTATAAAAACCTATAGTATACCTTATATGTAGTACCTATTTCCTTCTCTCAAAGAAATAGCCTGTACAACTCTTTAACAGTCATATACAGTTGGTTATAATAATATTTTTGATGGTTTTTATATTATACTATGTAAGCATGTCATTGTTATATAATTTAATTATGTAAAATAAAAATTACAAAAAAAACTTTTTTTTTCACACGTTACAATCGTAGATTCTTCTATACTTAGTTGGCTTTTCGACATCCACAACAAGCAGTATTACAGTAAATCCTGAAAAGCGCATTTATCAGTATGAAGCTTACGCTTAGGTGTCGCCATGCGTCGGAAGTATAAACTGACGTATAGCTAGCCACTTCAGACTCTATTCAACGGGTGTGCGTACACCGTTTCTATACTGAGCCTTTGACAGCCGTGTTGTGCCTACCTCCATTGAACGAATGAATGGAGCCGATGACAGCGTGAAGCCGAGAGTGTGGGCCCGCATTAATTAATGGCTGTCGAACGTTCAAACTGTATATCATTGATATGTAACATGCATGTTAATAAACAGGATTTGTTTCGGGTTTGTGTTGTATAATAATCTATTTTACACAATCACATAACCCCATCTAGTCATTAACTAAGCAGAGCCTGTACTATGGTTACTAGAGAACGGACGTACATATTTTATAAATAATAGATACATACATAGAAATACCTAACCCAATATTCATGAACACTCACTAAGATTTACAACGAGCGGGAATCGAGTCCGAGACTTCTGCTCAGCTTTCATTCCGCCAAAGAGTTTGTCGGACGGGGTTGTGGTGTCCTCAGTCCTCACGTCATTGATGTAAAACCCGAAGAAAATCTAATGACGACCTCTGTGGCCTAGTGGTTATATAACATGACTGCTACACAGAGGTCTCGGGTTTTTTGTGTGCATGAACATGATTGTTTGCATTGGCTGAGTGTTTTGTATGTACTATGTATGTATTTACAAAATAAAAGGATTTAAGTAGGTATGTTTATGCGTTGTCTAGTAACCATAGTACAAGCTTTGCTTAGTTTGGGACTAGATGGCGTTTTGTGAATGTGTGAGGAATATTTCATATAAAATCTTAAATCAATCCGTCTGGCCATCAACATAATCTAATAGTAGTAGACTGTTTATTCCGTCCTGTAGTACGTTTCAAAGTGAGAATTTTATAATGACTATCACATTTGTGCATATTACCTAAGTCCCGCAATGTAACCTTTTCAAGTTAACCTCTTTCAAAAGCACTGATTGCAAAACTCGCGTGTATTATCCCCATAAGTATGCAAGGTGACGATACAATGACCTAATTTTAAAACCGGTTGCCATGAGTCTGTTTCATATAACAAACCTATAAACGCACCTTCATACACACCTACTCTTATATATGTATGAATTGAAAGGTTTTTCCTCCTGAGTGCATTAATCCGTCTTATGTGGGGTGAAGATGTCTATCAATCATTTCACCTCTAGGGATATAAATTATAAACTATTATAATAAGCTCTTTACACTATGAGCGTTGCTTGTTACACTTTGTTTATGCAAATGTATAAATGATATGCTTATGAAAACTTCATGTAATTACTTACTTATAAAAATAAATACTGACTATCTGTTTATAGTCAGCTTAAGACCATACAAATCTATCTGTGTTGAAACGTGAAACAAAGTACAGGTAACACATCACGCCTCGTTAAATGGGGTTAAAGTCTGTACCAATCTCACTTAATATTAGTACCTAAGCTAAATATGTCAGCCGTTGGGGCAGAAAAATTGACATTTAGACATGATCCAGGCGACGATAGGAAATCTATGAATGAGGGGGAACAGAACTCGTCATGGTGGAATTAAATATAAACGCTTTTTCAATACGTAGTACATGTTCCAGTATGAAATTCACATAGAAATAATTAGATCATATCTTGAGCCTATTACACGCATCGATGAGCAATACTTCCATGCAAAATTAATCTCAGACAAGATTAAACGATTCTCTAGTGAATCAAACTACTCAAGGAACTGTGCTCTACCGAATATTTTAAGGTGCGCGGCTTTATAATAAATGACTTGAAGTTATGAAGAAGTAAATGGTGGTGAAAAACGTCAATAAAATGCAGTTTCTATCCCATTTTAGGAATGGGTGTCCTCCAGTGATGGAGGAAAACTTGGCCTACTATGCTTTGCCAGACCGATTAATCCTTATTAGACTTTAACCCCCTTACTCATAAACGTCTCTTAATTTTAGTCAATTGATTAGCTTAAAGTCTTACGGTTTTGTTTGGTATAAGGTTGGTTTTTCTAATAAAAATCTCGCTAAACAGTGATTAAATTTAAGAGGCGTTTATTAGTAAGGGGGTAAGTCGAGTTTTCCTGCTTTTCAACCGACTTCAAAAAGGAGGAGGTTCTCAATTCGGTTGTATTTTTTTTTTTTTTTTTTTTTTTTTTTTTTTTTTTTTTTTTTTTTTTTGTGTTTGTTACCTGATTTCTCGAAAACGGCTAGACCGATTTGAAAAATTTTTTTTTTGTTCGTATTGGTATGCTTCCCATTTGGTCCCATTGTCACCAGATCTGGATCTGGATGAGGGGATCCCAGAGAAATCGAGGGCATCTCTTGAAAATTGTAGAGACGCATTGTGTAAAATCTTGTCATACATGTGCATCTTTGACGTCACTACCAAATAGTCAAGAATTTGAACTGGTCAGATCCTGGAGACCAGAGAGAGTCGAGGGAACACCTTAACGGCATATAGCAGCTACCTTGTGTTTGGGCTTATTTTAATTGTATTGATGAATACTTTACAAAACTTTACACAAACATGATCTGATGATGAAGAAGATTGAGGGTCGAGGCAACTCCTCAACGGTATATAGCAGCTACCTAGTGTTTGGGCTTATTTTATTCGTATTGATGAAAACTTTACAAAACTTGACACAAACATCATCTGATGATGAAGAAGACTGAGGGTCGAGGAAACTTTTTAACGGTATATAGCAGCTACCTAGTGTTTGGGCTTATTTTATTCGCATTGATAAAAGCTTTACACAACTGTACACAAACATAATCTAATGATGAAGAAGATTGAGGGTCAAGGGAACTTTTTAATAGTAAATAGCAGCTACCTAGTGTTTGGGCTTATTTTATTCGTATTGATGAAAACTTTACACTAACATTATGACTGTAATTGAAGGTATGGTTTAAGACTTAATAATGAAGTTCTTATTTGAATTTAAAATAGGAATTAATACCGGATTATAAATAGACTATAAACAAATTTTTGAATTGCATTTCATTTATTTTAAACTTATTCTTTAGGTACAACAAATTGATAATAATAACTATTATAAGTATTTATTTGATTTATTTTTATGTCAATTTATTTAAATTATCAATTTAGTGTGCATGTCGCACAATAAATTAATAATTTTTATTACTAATTAACCACGCAGAGACGGTGTGGCTACGCTTTTCGATGTTCTCCCTATTTAAAACGTTTTTCATGTAGGTCCTTTTTTGTGAAAGCTGATTCTTACGTTGTTCACTAGTCTCTTTTGAAATGGCATTGGAGGTAGATTTCCTACTTCGAGAATGGCGTTTCTTCCTTTCTTCGGTTGTCATCGAATCGAACCCGTGGCGGGCGCGTCAAGTCTTGTGACCTGTGACGCGCACCAATGAACATACCGCGGCGGGCGCCCGCGCTGCACTCCCCGCGACCCGACGGTGACCGGTCCGCCCGCTACCGCTCAGTCGCGAGCGAGCGACAGTGCGAGACGTAGACCGACGGCGAATGCACGTTCGCCCGCACTTTATGCGTACGCAATTAACTCGATCTCTAGATTCTAATTTACATCTTGTTTTCTACTCCTATATACTCGTAGTCTAAGCTACGTCTAGCTAATCTACATCTTGTTTTTTATTCTTGTATAACTTAACTTAACTTCAGTGCTGTGAACTTAACTAACTTAATAACTCTGTATTCTCTTTCATTCTGTGTCATTAAGTAAATAGTCTTGTAAATAACCGTCACGTTTTCTTTATCACCTCTACAGTCTCATACAATCAGCGCTGTCTCATGAGCAGCGCGTTTCGTAGGTCTACCCATATTTAGACAAAATAATGTCCCACTGCAGGGACGGGCCTCCTCCACTGACGGAGGGATATTTAGCCTACTAATACCACACTGGCCAGACGGATTGGTATAGGGTTTAATTTCAAGTTTTCCTTCTTTTTATTTCTCAAAGATAATATTCACGGATAGTCCCTAAGTTGGTTTTTACGACACCCATGGGTTGAGATAAGGTGGTGACATGCATTCTCACTTCGTCACCACACGGATTTATAGAATTGGTATTCACTAAAAATTTGAAAATAAAATTGATTTTTACAAAAAAAAAAAAACCGACTTCAAAAACACAAATTGCACTAAAAAGTAAAAAATAATTAGTTGTATTTCGGTTTTACAACATTAAATCAGCCATTCCTTCTACTGAATTTTAATCTAAAGAATAGGTTATTTTAATTATTGTAAAAAGTATTGTTTAAGATATTTCTTGAAGAGTCTGTAAATATATTGATTTGTAGATTCTTTAAAAGATAATCAAATTATTACAAATAATGTAATATTATTGTTATTTTTGGAGTCGGTGTCAGCCAACGCAATAAGTATGATATAGTTACTTATACAAAACTTTATGGCCTTTTCTAACACACTCGAATCACTTTAAATGGTTTTTATTAATTAGATAAATATTGCATTTAAAACAAAAACGGCCGTTTCATTTTCTAATGCGAATTTTAAGTAATTGTTAGTCTTTAGCCTGTGTGTAACATGACGCCATAATGTTTGTTTAAATATTAAGTCAGAAATAAAAAATGGTAGGTATATAAACTATCGTGGCTGACACCGACTCCAAAAATAACAATAATATTACATTATTTGTAATAATTTGATTATCTTTTAAAGAATCTACAAATCAATATATTTACAGACTCTTCAAGAAATATCTTAAACAATACTTTTTACAATAATTAAAATAACCTATTCTTTAGATTAAAATTCAGTAGAAGGAATGGCTGATTTAATGTTGTAAAACCGAAATACAACTAATTATTTTTTACTTTTTAGTGCAATTTGTGTTTTTGAAGTCGGTTTTTTTTTTTTGTAAAAATCAATTTTATATTCTTCTAGAGACAATAGCTGGGAATTTGCACGGGATTGTGACACCAAGTATACAACTCCAGTGAAAAAACCATCATACAATGATGAAAACCTCTTAAGTGACTTGAAATGTAATTCTTAATTTTATACTTCTCCCCAAAGGAAATTAAAAACAACTTCTCGATTGACAATACGTCGCTAGGTATGCTAATCCTAGACATAGGGCGTCTTTTAATATCCGCTATTCACAGGATTTAGACAGAAGGAATTGTTTTGTTACTCGACGGCTTTAGGAAAAGGTGTGTTTAGTTTTAAGTTTTTTTTTAGAATTCGTTATTTGAACCTCCGCTGACGTAAGGAGAAGAATAACATAGTTTGACTTGGGTAGATATGTATGCGTGTGTAATGGATCTGGATACTATCTACTGACTAGGTAGTTTTAAACGAAAGCTTAACCGGTTTAAATAATAATATAGGTATACTCGTAATAGTCAAAAGTCTACAGAATCTATATATGTACATACTTAGATTCCGATGAGGATATTTCTTGTTTGATATTGTTTGTGTCTATATGTCTGAGTGCCTCCTGCTCTTTATTTAGTTTTGAACTCTTTATTTAAGTAGTTTTCAATCGGCAGTTTGTTACAATTTTAAATTAGATAAACTTAGAACTATAATAACATAAATGCTACTATTTTCTAATCAACGCTAATCCTTAAATTAACCATTAAACTACCTATTTGCAGTTAACTCTATAGGCAGATATAAACCATTTAATCATTAATTATTCAATGGTCTATCGCATTTAATTTATAGCAATTATTTAATGGCTTATCCAGTATTGTCTTGTTATCCATAAAATTATGGTAAATAAAAAGGTTGTTAAGGATGAGGATGAGGGAGGCACAGGACTGCGCAAGGTGGGATGTTTGAAGGAGGGCTATGTTCACCAGTGGCCGTCCATTGGCTGATATGATGATGATAGTAATGGCGATTGAACGTCATGGAAAACTATATTATGGATTTTGATGGAATTATGATGACCCATGTAAGGTAATGTAAGGTGCTGTTACCGAATTTGACTCAACGTCTCTACTGAAAGTAAAAAAAACTGATATCAACCAAATGGCAATTATAGTATCTGTAGTCTGTAGGCCATATTTACCTACAGTGGAAAATTTAGAAGTTGCTATGCTATGACTATTTTCTTTATACCTAGGTATCAAATCTAGTTTAGCTCGTCTAACAGTATACCATTAGCAATTTGTTTTCGTTTCACGTCTCTAAATAAGCCGTAAAATATTACGAGCCCGTTATTGCGTGCCCAAGTTCAACGCATTCAAAGAAAACGGCTAGCTTCTAAAAATCTAAAAATAATTAAATGACTAGTTTTAGACACGGAATCCGTATTTCCAATCTATATTATATAAGAACAAGACATGTTTTCCTTTGTTCGTATTTCTAAATTGGTATTTTAATGGATTTAGGAAGATTTCATACAGTTTTTAAACCATCAATCACCGGTACTAAAGTATCTCTAGACTATATGTAAACACAAACTTCTAGCAAACTCGCATAAAACATCTACGTTACGTAGGTCGTAAAGATGGATATTATTATTGTTTCCATATACTCATCAAAAAATTGTATTCGTCACGGTTTTTTTAGGGTGACTCTACGGTGGCCATCCTAGATAGATAGCCTTTGGCCTAGGCAGACAGGTCAGAATTGGATACTGAATAAAACCTACGGTGTGAATTTTTTTCCTAATAAAAGAATTATAGTGGACTTCCAAAAGCTAATAAAAATTAATGTAACCTTTTTTAATAACAATTTATAATTAAGATAATTAAAAATATTGTATTTTTATTTCGATAACTTGTATCTTCAAAAGAGGTAAGTAGTAAGTACCCTCTTTTAGAGATGATTAAAAAAAACATTTCTGATAGAGCCAAGATTAATTCTGATAGTCAACATTATTATTAAAGATGAAACTACGAGTATGTAGACATTAATAATATTGAATAGCACATTAAGTTTAGTATCTATCCTGGATATATTTTACAACATAATACCTACCGAACAAACTGCTAGAGTTAGTACTTTACCGGATGACCTAGATAGTTTTATTTGTTTTGTGCGCCTTTGTTGCGAATTCTCTAATGTTTTGTTTGTCCTATAAAATATTAGCTAAAGTTTGACGTTAGCAATAAATCTCCGAATTCAGTAGCAAATATGTATCGATGTGTAACCAGTGCACTTCTTTTTGCATTCTTTGCTTTTTAAAATATTTTATTCAGTCTCAAACTTACATTTACATTATATTAATATAATATTTTAAATTAACATGTACTTACCTTATTTTCTAAAAATACAACAAACTTATAAACTATTAAATTAGTCATATTTTCTAAAATTACAACAAACTTATTTGAAGGCTGCTCCCTCTATCAGTCCTTCAGTAAGAAAATTAGTTGCGAAACTTAAAAACGACCAGGTGCACATGGTGCATTTACATTGCGTTTTTGACTTGAACACATTGCAACAAAAGGTTAACTAATGAAGTGGCGTACGTTAAACTATCTATAATTCTCTAAAATAAGCGATGAATGTTGACCTGACGTTGAGATCATCGTGATTCTTAGAAATTTGCAAATATCCCATTCGCTTCCCACCTATCGTAAATTAGTAAGTTAGGCTTTAGTTTATAGTGCCTATAATACAAATATTATTAATTATTATACTGTAGCTTTAATAAATAATAAGTTATGTAAAATTAATTTTAGGTTTTTAAAGATCTCTATAACTTACCAAATAAATACGTCTCTTCACAAAATCAAAACTGTCGCAAATAAATGATTTTAAATTCATTTTTAATTATTAGTAAAACTTTTTTTAGTTTAAGTTTTTATATTATTTCAAATTTCGAAATTTAAAATGGAACAAATGATGCTGGCAAGACATTTTACCGGCTTATTTTTAATTCACTTTAGTAATAATTCCGAGTTAGTTTAGTTATGCCATTGTGAAGGCAACAATCTCGGTCTGAAGGCTGTAGCGAACAGCATATGACTGCCGCGGCGTGCAGTGATTCAGTCGGTCAGCGTACGAGACGGTGCCGCCTCATACTAAACTTTACTCACTGAGATTTCCGTACCAGTTCAGCGTAATGCATGCTTTACATATAGTAAAGCTTCTGGTTTTCGCGTATCAACCTAATAAGTAAGTAATTTTTTTTTTAAATACATACAATAAACTTACTGAAATGTGCAGAGATAGATACATCTGAACATATTTAGATAAAGTTATAGGTATGTATATAATAAAGTAAAGCTAAGGTTTATGTAAGGAAGTGTAGCGAATTGCGTAACGCTAAAAATATTTCATTAATCTATATCTATACTTATAATAAAACTGTAGAGAGATCAATTCTGTACATTGAATATATGTTCAAAATTAATATTGGAGGATGAATGGTGATCGATACTAATGCCAAAAATGCAATCAATAAATTTTTTGTCTGTCTGTCTGTCTGTCTGTCTGTCTGTCTGTCTGTCTGTCTGTATGTGCACGCATGGGTCAAAAACTACTGAAGGCATTTTAACCAAACTTGGTACGATTGTAGTCCATACTCCCGGACAGGTTATAGGCTGTATAACATAACGCTAAGACACATAGGAGCTGAGCAGTGACGAAAAATTTGAAGCAAGTCAGTTGACAAAAAGCGCGTTCTAGCTCTTATCATCGCATACGTTGATCATACGCCAAAAATATGTATTACAAAAATAATGGTCTTCAAAAGATGTACAAAAAAGTCTTGAATAGTATATATCTATCTTTTATATATTAGCCACAATAACGTGTTTAATCGTTAGGGTTTTCTTCAAAGTGTATTAAATACATAAATATATTGTAATTTGCATAGACATATCTTTTTCAAACTCCCATATTTCAAAAGTACACTTTAATATCTTATTCATAAAAAAAAAATTATAGAAATCGGTTGATAAACACACAAGATATAGATCATTTTACACATTATTGCTATTTGTCAACAATAAAAAAATACAAAACTGACAATAAAATAAAGAAATACAATCACAAAACATTAAATTATTATTCAAAGTGTTTGTGTTTATTTTATTAAGTAATTCAAAAATACTGCACGCAGTTTATCTATAGATAATAATATAGTCGAGTCTAAGTTTAGTCAAATATTTTTTGCTAGATGGTAAAAAGGTGTGAGGTACAATAATTTATTTCAGCATTTTTTTTACAAAAGACAAATCCCACACTAGCCTTTAAAAATATCAATTTAACGGACACAAAGAACATCCAGACTAAGGACAATAGTTTGTGTATCACAATTGTCCTCCATGGGAATCGAACCCGCGACCTCATGCACCCCAGCCATGTATCCGTGTGGTGACGGAGTAAGAATACAATATGTCACCTCCCCATCTCATCCCATGGGTGGCGTAAAACCGACTAAGGGACTATCGGTGAATATTATCTTCCAATCTATCCGTATATTATCAACCAATCCGACTGGCCAGCGTGGTATTAGTAGGCCAAGTATTCCTCCGTCACGGGAGGAGGCGCGTCCTTGCAGTTATGATGAAATAAGCGATGTCATTTATTTTAACTTACAAATTTGACAACAGATAGCATTGTGCCTGTGACGTCATTTTCAGTATCGCGGTGTTAAGATTTTCCTTGAAAGAATGACGTTCGCTCATGTCTTTCAGTATAAGTTTAGACGCAGTCTTCATAGATATTTTATTTACTATTTATTTACTTTGAAAAGGTTTTGGTTCGTTCGTTATTTTTACAATTCGTTTGTAATGTAGGTATATCTGTTCGTTATAAGGTTTTAAAAACGATTTTTCAGTATTAAATCGAATTGCGAAGTAAGTAACATCCGCCACGCGAACGAAGTCGCGGGCACAGCAGCTAGTTGTTTAATAGGATCACAAAGTTTCCTGAATTAAGTATGTACGTATAACAGATTATGTTAATTAATTGTTTTAATTATATTATCTGTTAGTTCTTTAACCTCATCAGGTACTGTAGAGTCGTATATAAGTACAGTATAACCCGCTTAAGACGATTTTCCAGGGACCCCACCAAAAATGCGTCTTAAGCGAGAAAGCGTATTAAGCGGGATAGGAAAAAAAAACGTGCTACATTTATTATGTTTTTTGTTCTTATTATTTGAAATTATGTACCTACATTCAATACATTATTAAAAATAATCACTTATTTTGGTTTGACAGAAAGATTTTGATGCATTAGCAATTACTTTCATCCAAAGAAGCAACTTATTCATTCATTAAATCATTAATAGCCGATAATGCCAGACTCATCTTCGTCCTCATCATTATCAGTTATGCCCGATTTACACATCGACAAGTACAGTGGCGAGTTAAGTAGTATTTTAAAATTAAGTTGATTTAAATAGATCTCCATCCTATATTTTGGCAAGTTAAGTACGAATTAGCCCCCTCTCTCGCGTCTCGCCAACTTAACTTGCCAAAAAATAGGATGGAGATCTATTTAAATCAACTTAATCAGCAACTTACTACTTAACTCGCTACTGTACTTGTCGATGTGTAAATCGGGCATTAGGCATAGGGGCCTCGTTTTGTGTGTTATTCACTTCCTAAATAAGATATTGATTGAATTTCGTTCGTGCTACATTGTCATCAATGGAAGAATATCCAGCCTGAATATTTAGCCACCCTGCAGTATCCCGAAATACTGCAGGGTTTTCCTGAATCATGGTATCTCAAGAAGAAGCACCCGAGTTCTTTTTTCAGCACAACCACGTTATTATAGTTTATATTTATAGAGTCTAGTGTAGGGTACTGTACCTACTAGTGTACTTTGTTTTTATATCTTGAGTAATGATTATGTAAAAAGGTATTTTTTTTCAATTTATTTATATATTTTTGTCTACGTACATAAATTTTACAAATATATTGTTTATTATATTTAAATTGGCAACGTAGTTATCTCAATTACTGGAAACTTACATCTCGTCTTGGCCCCATATTAGTGGAACGTAGTAGCTTTAGATAACCCGTAATATACCGTAGACCTTATGCTGTGAAGCATTCTGCTCCGTGTATGCTATCGAACATAATCTAAAAGTTGATTTGTATTTTCTTTTGCATCGAGGACATTGTTGTAGGTTGTAGCCCTTTTAGAGGTTGGTGATTGTTAAAATATAGCGGTGTCAACTATTTCCAATTCTTCATTATTAATATTTGCTTTTACGTGAAGTTTAAATTCACATAATTTGTACAAAGAACAACTCTTGTTTATCTTTAAAAAAAAGGTACTATCAGCAAATCTAATTTTATCAACGGTTAAATGTTTACCTATTTAACAAAAATAAAAAAGGCCCTAAAATTAAACCTTGAGGTACACCAGTTTTACCAACCAATGCGGAAAGATTTCAGTTCATATCTATCTTTTATTTAATTAAATTAGGTGGATAGAAAAAGTGAAGAATCAATTATGAAAGAAGAATAGTTTAAGACACTGCCTTGATGCTTTAGTAAATTTAGCTTGTTCAATTTCCAAATCAGGTGAACCTGGAGAATAAATCTGAGTACTTTCTATTGTGGGGGTACTAAGTACAGGCTCTCGGGTAGTTTAAGTGTTAGGCAGGTCTAGAGCGTTTATACAAAACCAGGCCAATTCAAATCAGACATAGATAGGTACTGTAGTACCTAAATGTATTTAATAAAGTTTCGACTTGTTATAACAAAAACAAAAGCTTTCTTTAATATTTCCTCTAAAATTTATATACATACATAGAAAATAGTCAGACTATTGTTATATGTTTCTCTTAATGTGTTTTGTTTTATATCGTCCTTTCGGATTATGATCAAACCACTCCTTATACATATAGCCATCTGTTAAAAGTGAATGCAAGCTAAAAATATATAAAACTATTATAGTTTTACATGGTATGTCATATATTTCAGGAATGTTGGTAATCAAAAAGACTTGTAAAATGGTTTTCCTTTGCGTTCTTTCCCACCTGCAACAGTATAGTTTAGTGTGATGAAATCATGATGGAACTTTCTTATCTCACTTTAATGATTCTGAAAAGCTAACACATCATATACT
The DNA here is from genome assembly GCA_905475405.1 of Schrankia costaestrigalis. Lineage (NCBI taxonomy): Eukaryota > Metazoa > Arthropoda > Insecta > Lepidoptera > Erebidae > Schrankia > Schrankia costaestrigalis. Next base: position 17,576,663 of record FR997832.1, read on the forward strand.
ACGTAAATAATATTTTGTAAGCAAACGAAAACTTAGTTAAATTACTTCATCATAACAGCCCATTAATGCCCCTCTGCAGGAACGGGCCTCCTCCCATGACGGAGGGATACTTGGCCTACTAATACCACGCTGGCCAGACGGATTGGTATATGGTTTAAATTCAAGTTAAATTACATAAGTAGTTAATAATAATAATAAATATTTAATTAACATATGGGCTTGGTGTTACTTTAGGTCATTCTCTCGATTTAATTCAGATTCCAACAAGATTACCCCACAGGCCCACATGTTACGACTACGACACAAACACTGATAAAATTTGTTACAGCAACATGATGTTTACCTGAGGTCCTAATTTTAAATTATAATAACGATTATTACTATGTATTGTCTAACAACGATTAGTTTTTAAATCTTTTTTAGCAAAATATCATCTTACTGGCAACACTGTTGACAGATGCGACATAGACAGATGTTCCTATTCCTACAAACAATAAAGAGGGGTGAGGGATGCGAAGGGGAATGATTTATTAGACAACGTAAATATTTAAGTGGTAATAATAAAATATTAACCCAATTACCCAGTTATATTATAAAACAATGGAGCCCCCGTCACCATGGAAAAGGCCGAACGAAGTTATGCAATTACACAAACTGAAAAAACGAAAAAAAGCGTTACAGGCAAGTGCTATTGTTGTCATTCAAATAAACACGTTTAAACGCTGCAGTGTTTTGTTTTTGTGCTTTTCTTTAACTTAACTCTAATCCTTTATTTAATTCGATACTGATAACTTCTACTAAAACCTGGTTTAATATATTTTAAGCTTTATTTTGTTATACTTATTACAGGAACGGATGAAACAACCTTTATCAACAAACACAGAGACACCAAGTACACAAAACCCCGTAGCATTAGATTTTTCAAGAATATTAGAAGGCGAAAAAAGGAAAAATCCATTTTCTAAGTAAGTTATCCCATATTTTATTATCAATAGTTATTAATAACATAACCAGATAGAGATTTCTATACAACAAACTTTTCCAGGCTCTGTATGAGCATTTATTCAATTATGAATTGTTATTTTTCTGTGCAACTTGCTCCAGCTGTTATGTTGTTGGCTGTGCTGTACTTACTTACTGTAAAAAATATAGATACCTACCACATGGTTCATGAATTTCTGTACCTTAAAAAAAATTATTTAAACTTTTTACACTGACTTGTAATTAGTTACATTGTTTATTTGTACAATACAGCTGTATAATTTTCTATGGGCCTATGCAGCCTGAAATAAAGGTTATATTATAATATGTTTACAATATGCAATTTATCTTTATACTTTAAATAATTGAGTTTTCCAAAACATAAATGTTATAGTTTAAAATTTAATAACTAATTGAGTTGCTAGTTAATTCATAATCAAACTCATTATCCTAAATTAGAGATCTAGAATAAAATTTATATGTTTGTTTTAAGTTAACCAAATTAATTTGAAATATTTGTAAATACAATATTTTTTTATTACAGAACTATAATAAAACATTATAATTTTACAGAAATATACAAGAAAACAAAAAGCCAAAGTTAGAAGTAAATGATTTAGATGAATCAAATGATAAAACATTATATGCTTTGCTAAACTTACCAAGCAAAGTAGTTGTAAAGCCACCTCAAGATGTTGACACAGAGAAATTGTCAACATTCTCAAATCTATTACAAAAGTTCACAGCTGAACATACTGTGGAAGCTGTAAGTACTGACATACATACATAAACTCACGCCTTATCCCGTCCGGGGTAGGCAGAGACGACAGAATGCCACTGAAGACTCTTTTCTCTCTTTGTACTCTGTAAGTACTTGTTTAAGGGATTTAATCAATAAATAAACTAGCCTATTGCAGTCTACTGCTGGGCATAGGCCTCTCACAACACGCGACACAGAACACGGTCCTGCACCTTCCGCATCCAGTTCGACCCAGAGACCTTTTTGAAGTTGTCGGTCCACCTAGCTGGGTGGCGTCCTTATTTTAGGGATTAAAAGATTAAAATTGCACTTTATTACTCTATAAAAAGCTGTTGTTAAAGCTTTTGTGCCTTCATTTCTAGTCAAATAGATTGTAATGTATTATGATAGCATACTTGAAAGATGTATTAGTACAATGCTGTGTATTAGGTCTAGGTATATAATGTGTGGGCCCGTCACTGCAGTGGGACATTAATGAGCTGTTATGATGATGATGATATAATGTGTAAAATCAATTTTCAGAAATATTTCCATAATTTTTTAAATGAATAACAGAAAATCAATCAATATAATAAGTGTTATGGCGAGTATTATAAAAACAAATTATAACTTTCTTCAGATTCCTGTAACGAAGTATAACTATCTACCCATAGATTGGGCATTGAAGACTAAAGTTAGATTAATGTCAGCAAAACCTTTTGCATGGACATCAAAATTAAAAGCTAGTGAAGAGGCTTCTGGTATTACTGGGTATGTGGAAACTCCTTTATAGTTTGTTTTTTTATTCAACCAAAATACATACATATAAAAGAATACTCTATTTACTCAGCAATAAGGTAGCCCACACAATAGGCCTGCTGAGTTTCTTGGCTGATTCTTCTCAGGTTCTTGCCACGCTCCAAACCAGTGGTCCATTTGCTAAACAAGTCTGTAATATATACATATTTTGTTTGTTAGATGGTTTGTAAGAGGTGTTTAGGAATTTAGACTTTTGACTATGTTTCAGTTTTGTCCGCTGCCTTGACACAACAACGTCACCTACGTTAGACACATCACCGCGGTCACTTTTCCATCAAACCTGCTTGTACTGGCAACATCCACACCTTCCCTGGCTAGAATTGTACCCAAGATCGTCAGGGAGGGTAGCTGCTACAAGCTTCTTGGCAACACAGGAGAATGTTAAACAAGCCTTACATGATGAATGGACGGAGAGCTTTAGATCACTATTTCAGGTTAGTTATTTAGTGAAAAAGAAATATTTTTATTATTGCATTAAGGTGAAAGTCAGGCCCACCTTATAAACGGTGGCAATCTCCTGCTTATAGACGTCTACAATGCCAGTCCGGCCTAGGACAAAAACAGTTATGCCTTGTAGTGTTATCGCCCTGTAATGTCAATAGATACTGTAAGCTTTGTGACATACCCCCGGTTTCCGAATGAACTCTTGTCAACTATCATTTTCAGGAACTAATATTATATTTGACACTTGATTAGTTGATTTTTACTTGATCATTCATTCGGAGGTAAGTAACTTGGATTAAGCAGACACAGCGATGGTACCGACCTAGATGATCTCTTGCTCAAAAGACCTTGTAACTGATTGAATTGTGCAGTTTGTACAACTCTCAAGACAACCTTTTACATCTTGCACAAATAACTGCCTTTCAGGGAATCGCGATCTCTTACATGCAGCCCCTTAGACGACCGCTTTGCCATAAAGGCAATTAATTCATTCAAAGAAACGCAGAATGTTAAAATAAAACATGTTTTATTTCACAGTCACTCCGCGCTCTCCACTGTCCATACTTCTACGTGTGCGCTAATACATTCACGTGCCTGTTCCGTGCGGCGGGGCTCTGCGGAGTATCTGAACCGTGTGCGCTCATCGCTCCTACCACGAGGGGCTTCCGACAGGCGTTGAGACAAGAAGGTACTTTACATTACCTTGTGTTTCTTTTTAGCTTTTTAAATGTTTGAAGACAATTTGTGTACTTACGATGTTGAGGTCCAGTCATAATGCCAGTGTCTCTGTCTATAGCTACTATAATATGGGTGAAGAGTTGCTTTAGTTAAATTGGTGTTCTAAAGGTAATAGCGATACATAATACTATTTTTACGGGTCTTACTCGCGGTATATACTAATTAGCCTAGATCCTTAGTAATATAAATACCTAGGTTTTTCTCCGACGTTTCGGCCGACTTGCAAGGGCCGTGGTATATACCGCGAGTAAGACCCGTAAAAATAGTATTATGTATACAAATCGCGATAATTTAAAATCTATTGCTACGAGCGATGTTAGACGATGTGCTGTACAGTACTCGTTGATGTACAGCTTATTCAGAGTCTGCCTTTTCGTCGAATGTTTACCATTGCATATTTCTATCCCAGTGGTTGACATTTCTATCTGCTTTAGGTAAAAAGCTTTAGCAAAAACACACGCAGTTTTTTGTGTCTGCTGTTTTGTAAATATATTTTTTTTTCTTTTTAATGAATGGAAAAATTTGATATAATAACATTGATACAATTTTAATTACAGATGTAGAATACACAATGCCTCTTCGGCCTGACGGTAAAAAACGTCTCAACACATCAGAAGAGGAACGCGGTAAGAACTCATCATTTGACAGCTGCTACGACACAATGGACGAGAAGAATACTTCTGATGTACTTGAGAAGAAAGAAGACGAAGATTATGATGATACGGACCAGCTGTTGACAGAAATGGGCTTTGAAACTGAAACTATTAAGAAAATTAACATTGCGCAGGTATTTTACTTAAATGATATTTTACATGCGAAGGTAATAAAATCATTTTTGGGAAAGAAGTAGCTATCTCCATATTTAATTTTATTTAAATTGGTCAAGCTGTTAAGGAAAAATTATTCAACTTTTAAAAATACTAGGGTTCAGCTACTTTTGTAATAACCGTGTTCAGCGTGTTATGATCTTTTCGTATGTAAAGCTTATTCTGTGCTCTTGTTGCGACACTGACTTATGACATTTTTAGTGTTCAGCAGTTTTGGAATTTAAAATGTGTTCAGCGACTTTTGGGGCTGACTGTACATGAGTAAGTAACAAACGCACGGAAACTGCCTGTAATTTAATTTATCTAAACTTCAAATTTAAATTACATTAAACAGCTTTTATCACGTAAGCCCACTCCAGCAAACAGTCGTCTCAAGTGAAGGAGTGATAATTGACTACTAATACCAAGCTTGCTAGATGGATAGGATTTTTCGTAAAGCTTTACCTTAGCCACATTTTAGGATGTATTTTTACTCCTGCATCCACTAGGAAAAAGTTATAATAGAGCTATTTATAGTATTTTCATGGTAAATACAGCTAAGATTTAATGGCTTGTTTCCCTTCCCAGGCACGTATAACCCACAACGTTGAGAGCAGTGTAGACAGCGCGGCAGAATCCCTAGTGTTCGTGCGAGGAGCCGACGCACAAGCGTTGTTCAACTTCTTACTAAACTGTAAATCTATAGTAAGTCCCACCGGACCTTTTGCTGGTGTACCCCCGACGTTACTGTCGCCTACTGCCTTCCATGGAGGGACGCTGCAGAGTTTAAAGGTTAGTCTTTTGTTATAAACAATAATTTGAAATATGTTTAATGGTGCTAAAAGTAAATTTTTCTGGTCATATTTATATTTTGTAAATCAATGTCTGTCATATATCCTTACGAAATCCAATGTTACTCGTCGCATCTTAAAGACAGCCCTGAAGGCACGGTAACCGTACACGCAACCGTTAAGAAATTTTACAATATAAGTACTGAACAGCTAGTATCTTTTACCAAATAGCATGCTTAACGGCCAGCGTGTTACCGGCTAAATCGGTATGAAGAAAGAAAGAAAATCAATTTATTAACCAGCAAAACAGAATGGCAAGCACTACACCAACTTAAAATTAAACAGAAAATTAACCTGTAGGATGTTCCATAATAAACTATTATTGTTAATTTTTCACAGGTCCGCGAGAACACAATACATTCCGATAGCAATAAGTATTACTCAATAGAGTTAAGAGGACCGATACTACCCACCGCAGTACATACACTAGTCAATGTTATAAAGAAAAGCTCATCGACACAGTTCAGTGCTACGTTTGCGCATCACCAGCCTACGCTTGCGTTCTCGACTGCAGCTAGTAATATTGCTGAAGGTATGAAAATTTCTGTTACCTATATAATTATCATACCTACATGTATTCTACATAAAGTCACCCCATGTTGACCCTTAAACCTTAAGTACCTACCTATATACTTAAAGGCAAAGGTTTTGAATGTAGAACCTGTTGACACTCCAGTGGCTGGAAATTAATTTATCGCAACTGACACCAGACTGGCTCTGCACAGCGCTTTACACCGAAGTCCTAGTCCCTCTATAATTTCAATAGCTTACTACTGTACCCTTCTTTTTACTGCTTGGAGCTGGTCTAAGCGGGCAAAGCACGTGCAAACCTTGACAGCTACTTCTAATAAATCTAATTCCTTGTTACAGATGAATCTTCAAAAGAGAATGAACCAAACCATTTTTCCAAAGCATTCAACAAGGAAAATTTATCAGATTGTGGTATGAGTGAAAATATGCTGCAACATTTTTGTTCTCCTGACCCCAATATTGTGAAATCTATTGACAGTGTCAAATATAATACTGAAGACGATACATATAGTTGGTGATAATACATATCTACCTATAGTCTAAATGGTTATATCTAGGCAATGGAATGAGGTTGAAAATAAAAGTTTATAGAATGAACGAAAGTTGAATATTCGTTGGTTTAAAAAAAATGCAATGTACACACACTAAAGTACAAATGCAATTGATAAGATAAACATACTTATTAACCAATGGTGAACTAGCTAAAATATTTTTTTACCTTTATTCCAATGTTTGATTGTTTTCATATTGTGATCATGAAATAAAATCATATTTTTGTATGTAAATTGCCAAGTTTTATTACTATATTTCCCCATGGACCTCCTCATTCCTCCTCCTGGGATATTGGCATGGTGGTTTTAGACCAGATATGTAAGGAGATAGTCATATGGATTGAAATAAGACTAAAATAAAAAACCAAGTTATACTTATAGGTACGATTTATTCAATTTTTCATTTTTGGTAAATTAAAAATAAGTTTCATAAAAGTCCACAATCACTTACACAATAAACAAGATTCATACAGATCAGAATGAAATAAATAAGAATGTGAGTTCTGCATCAAAATGACGTAGTACTATTGTATAATGTCACCTAAAATAACTGCACTAATACACTATAATTATCACTTCAAACCCAAGGTGGAACAGGAATCTTGGAAAGCTTACATCTAGAATATTCATCTATGTGACCAATAAGCCGCTCACTATAACAAAAGAAATAACCGTTAGGTCCAATACTTACAAATAAAATTATAAAACTATTACAATGTTTACTATATTTGAAAATATTTAATGAAAGTAACTTATACCTGCAAATTCGTCATGTCGAAGTATCTTGTATAAATTACGGCATTTATGATTTCTGTAACAAAAAATATTATACATAAAAATCACTCATAAAAGGAAGGTAAGGTTTATAATAAATATAAAACAGCTTCAGTAATATCACTAAAATAAATGTAACCTTAATTAATGGACCTTGAGGTTCATAGTTACTAAAAATTTGATTAATTTTTCAAGGCTGGGTTATTCAGACATTATGGTTGGTTTTGCTATAGATCGAGCCATATGAATGGCTTAATTCAGGGCTGGTACCTGGTAACACATCGATTCGAAGGAAGAAGAATACTAGGCTCAGCTATGGTTAGTTTAAAAAGAAAAACTAACTCGTTAGAACTCCGTGTAATGACAGAGTAAGAATACAATATGTCACCACCCCATCTCATCCCAAGGGTGTCGTAAAAACCGACTAAGGGACTATCCGTCCCTTAGTCGGTTCCGAATAATATTTTTACGAAATAAAAAAAGGAAAACTTGAAATTAAACCCTATACCAATCAGTCCGGCCAGCGTGGTATTGGTAGGCCAAGTATCCCTCCGTCACGGAAGAGGCCCGTCTCGACATAAATGTGATGTTTTGATGATAATGATGAACTCGTTAGAAAAGTATTCAAGACTAGCTTACATTAGAGGATCCACTGGAGGCGGGTTGTCCGGGCACGGAGTACTGCGGGCGGAAGTTGGAGAAGTTAGCGGCCGCCGCCGCAGCTGGAGAGAACCCTGGCAGAGATCCGCCAGACTGGAAGCCAGCTGGGAACTGTGCCATTTGCGCTGTGGAAACAAAAATAAATTTGTATTATTTAAAGAAATCTCTCCGTGTGGTGACAGAGTAAGAATACAATATCTCACTACCCCATCTCATCGTAAGGGTGTCGTAAAAACCGACTAAGGGACTCCGTGATTATTATCTTTACGAAATAAAAAGAAGGAATTTTTAAACCCTATACCAATCCGTCTGGCCAGCATGGTATTAGTAGGCCAAGTATCCCTCCGTCATGGGAGGAGGCCCGTCCCTGCAGTGGGACATTAATGGGCTGTTATGATGAAAGAAATTGCTACACTTTTCCTTGTGTAATAGCAAAATGCCATATCACTCAGCTTTAGATATCATTTTTTTCTTTTAAAGTTCCACTCCCGCACTAGGGATAGTGATATGTGTCGCGAGGACTTCACTAACATTTATGCTACATACGCTAAGAACATCCAAACTCTGGACAATAATTTATACATCGCATAAAGAATTGTCGTGCACGTAACCCGCACCACTGAGGCAGTTAAACAAATGACAACATTTTTATATGTACTAAGTAAAAAGAAAATATAATAATTGCTTTTATAATTTTTACCTGCGGGTACAGGATTTCCTGCTGTGGCGGCCAGACGAGACAGTATGGACCTCTCTGACATTTGTAAGCGTTGAGCTACCGGCGGGATACGAGCCAGCGTCGCAGGCAGGCGGGACACGTCGGACTTCATGTCTGATAATAACTCTTCTAGTTGATTTAGCACCTGAAAGCAATACATTTATTAAGCTCAGTAGACAAAATTATATCACTAAAATTATAGTAAAAATATTTCTTGCATGCAGCTTATTTATTAAAAAAAACGAAAGTTGTTTGTCAACACTTACAAAACATATTGTCTAACAAGTTTAGGAACCTGTCGCATAGAAAAATGACCTTGCATGAAAATGGCCTTGAATGAACAGCAGCATTATATAGGGTAGGTTCTAGAGAAGAAGATCTGAAGTATTGACTAGTTTCTGTCAGATATCCTCCCCGGTCCGCAATAAGGTCAGGATAGTTTTGCATCTCCTCCATAATAATGTACATAATACAAACAAGTATACCTTGTGCAGCACAGCATTAGCAGGCTTGTTGCCGGCGAGCGACTCCTTGCTGAGGTGTTGGTGCGACTCTGCCAGACACTCCACCTCCGCGAAGCGCGCGTTGAGCGACATGGCGGGGTGGTTGGGGTCCTGCGTCAGGTTCAGGTACGCGGCGCGGCGGAGCTGCTCCTCGATCACAAGTGCTTGCTCGAGGAGCTGGGAAATTTAAGAAATTAAGATTTTGTTATAGAAAATCATACAATTATGTTTAGTTATTAGTTTCATTCAACAGATAAAGGTAAAAAATGGTGTGTGATGGTAGAATAATACTCATATCCTTTGTTTAGTTCCCGCGTTCATATAATATGCCTATCAAAAGTTGTGTACGTATGTTTATGATCCAACAAATCGAGCTCTAATTATTCCTAAAACAAATGAAATGTTTTTAAAATATTACCTTAAACCTGCGCGCCAAGAACTTATTCTTGATCTCGAGGAAGTTGCCCTTGCCGACATCCATCTTGAAGGGCTCGTTGATGATAGCGAAGCGCAGATCGTTCTGTATGTCCTGCCAGCGCCCGTACCCGTGGGTCACGATGCCGGCGAGCAGCCAGTAGTCGTGTCGGCGGTGCCAGATCTCGTACTCGCGGCCCGGCGCGGCGGCTCGCTCCTCGTTCAACCAGAGCGTGTGTAGTTCCGTGAAGCCGCCGTCTGCGATGTTGAACATGAACTTCCGTCGCTCAACCTTAAGTTCCTCTTCCTCTTTCACTAGCACCACATCGTCGTCATCCTCATCCTGAACAAACGAAATTCATTATTATACATTACTAAAGTTTTAAGTTTAGTTTTTATGAGACGGCTATGGACGGAGAAAAAGCAACAAAATTTAGCAAGCATTATACTTTCAGAGCATGAAACTTCTTTTAACTCTTCTCCGTATTTTAAACTGTACTATTTTAACGTTAATACAGAATTTTGTGTTAAAATGTATCGTGAATATCTTTTACTTTTAATAGTACTAATAAAAATATACATACCTTCTTCTCATCCTTCGGCTTTTCTGAACCTTCAGAGTCGGCTTTCTCACTCTTAACATCATCTTTCTTGTCATCTTCCTTCTCATCCTTCACTTTAGTCTCTTTTTCATCTTTCTTATCACTAGCCTTATCTTCCTCCTTTGAAGGTTCCTCATCGACTGACATACGCCGTTCCGCCTCTTTGTTCTCCTCAGTCTTGACTACAGGTTCCTTCTCCTCAGCTGGTTCTTCTTTAACTTCACTCGTGTCCATCGGCTCTTCTTTTTCTTTTACTTCCTTAACGTCAGCTTTCTCATCCTTCGACTCCTCCTTGTCGTCCTTGTCGGAGCCTTGAGGGGTAGGAGCTTGACCCGAGGTCTGTGTAATAGAAGTAGGCGCGGGGGAAGGTGCCGCAGACGTGATGGGTGTCGCGGTAGAGGGCGCGGGGCTGGCGGCTGCGCTCCCTTCTGCACCTTTCACTGGCTCGACTGGTTTACGAATCATCTCTGGCATGCTATAATATCCATTGATGTGTTCAAACTCTTGCACTTTCTTCCTTATTAAACTCATTACACCTATTCGAGTTAATACGTGTTGACGAGATAATCCTTCCCGAGGTACTCCGTCCGCGAAGGTTTCAGCGTTATCCGCGCCCGGCTCACATAGATGCCTCATAAATAGTGAGACGTATGCCTTGAAATTTCTTTCCGATTTACCGCGGAGATCCCTCACTAACCATTGTGAGTTGAACGCATCTTGTGGTGGCATACCATAGCGCATAATGGCATTGAGGAACGACTTCCTCTGTCTGGCGTTGAACCCGAGCACCTCCATGTTCCCTCCGACTCGGGCCAGTAGGGGCGGCAGAGGCCTATCACGTTCTTCTCGCCTCTCCATACGTCTCTTACTTCTGCGACTGAGCAGATCGCCATTGTCATTCTTTTCATCGAAGTCGTCATCTTCCTTATCATCCTCACTACCTTGGGAGAAGTCAGAATTGTAGTCTGAGCCATTCTCCTGCCATGTCGAGTCTTCTCTGTTCTCAGTTTGTGCAACACTGCCGTCGTTGTAATTGACTTGTTTGCGCACACGTTTACCTTTACCGAGCGTCCTAGCCTGGTCTTCCTGGTGTTGCTCATAGTGATGCCTGAGCAGTTTGATCCAGTAGGCGGGATCTGTGTTCTCGGCCTCTTGTTTGATAATCTCTGTGTCCACCTCCTCTTCACCATCGCCTTCCTTCGTAGAGTAGCTGGCCACTTTGAAGGAACTCAGGTATTCATTAGCCCATGATTCTTTCTGTTCAATACCTTCCTTTGAACGATCGAGTAACTCTCCCACCGCCCTGTCGTCATAGTGGATAGCTTCCTCTTTGCCTTCTTCTTCCTTGAACAATTCCTCAGTACCAAACCTAAGAATATCATCTAATTCTTGCTTCGTGAAGTTCGCGCCCTTGCCACCCATGCCAGGTCGTACGACTAAATGAGTCAACATCATTTTTCTCTTAGCCACCTGTGTTACTCTTTCTTCTACACTGTTACGAGTTACGAAACGGTAGATCATGACCTTGTTGGCTTGACCAATACGATGAGCACGTGAAAAGGCTTGAATGTCGTTGTGAGGATTCCAGTCAGAATCGTAAATAATGACTGTGTCGGCCGTGGCCAAGTTAATACCTAAACCACCAGCTCTTGTTGACAGTAAAAACACAAACTGTTGGGCACCAGGAGCATTGAATCTATCAATGGCCTCTTGTCGAATAGTTCCTGTAATACCACCATCAATCCTCTCATATTTGTAACCTTCTCCTTCCAAGAAATCTTCTAAAATGTCTAACATTTTTGTCATCTGTGAGAAAATCAACACTCTGTGACCTTGTTCTTTGAGCTGCTTTAACATTTTAGACATCAACACTAATTTACCTGACGCCTTGACCAAAGCTGAAGTATCATAATTTCCATGAGGTCCTAGAGGAGCTTCTTCAGCTGCCACAGGGAAAAGATACGGGTGATTACAGCATTTCTTGAGATCCATCATGACATTGAGCAGGGACACTGTTTGACCACCACTTTTAGGGTTTAAGGCTTCATAATTCCTTGTCAGAATATACTTGTAGTACTTCTTCTGCATAGGTGATAACTCTACACGAACAATAAACTCAGATTTGGTGGGCATGTTCTTAAGTACGTCGGCTTTCAAACGACGCAACATATGCGGACCCAACATCTCGTGAAGTCTCTTTACTTGTTCCTCTTTCGACACATCGGCGAATTCATTCTGGAATGCGGCGAGATCATTAAACTTGTCCTTATTTAAGAAGTTTAGTAAATGGAATAATTCTTCTAAATTATTCTGTAGTGGAGTACCAGTGAGTAATAATTTATAGTTAATGTGATAACCAGCTAAGAGCCTGAAGAACTTTGATTGATTGCTCTTCAGCCTGTGAGCCTCGTCTACTACTAATACTGACCACTCGATAGACCCTAGGCAGGTAGCATCGATGGAAATCAACTCGTATGACGTGAGAAGTACATTGAATTTTACTTGTGACTTGATCTTGGACGGTCGCCCGCCTCTGTTTGCACCATCGTCAAATGTCAACTCGTTTTCTCTAATTACGGCACGAGAATCTTTGTCACCAACATAAGTGATGCAATATAGATCAGGTGCCCACAATTCGAATTCTCTTTCCCAGTTGATAATGGTCGACAATGGCACAGACACCAAGAAAGGTCCCTTACAATGACCTTCCTTGAACAGTGAGTACAGGAATGTGACTGTCTGAATAGTTTTGCCCAGACCCATCTCGTCAGCGAGGATTGTATCGATACCCTGTCCCCAGGAATATCGCAACCAGTTAAGACCTTCCAGCTGGTATGGATGAAGCTGCATTCCAGTTTCATAAACAAATGGTGGTTGATCTTCATATTTCTTATTGAGATTGGTTGAGGGGCGATCAGGGGGTGGATTGTATTTTCTTGGTTTCATTTGGAGCCCAGTACTGCTGTCATCATCTTCAATAATATCTTTATTCTTACTTTTACGACCAGGCTTTTTGCCTTTAGTACCCTTTGTCTTGCCCTCAGATGTAATGTAAGCACGCATATCCTGAAAAGTAGCAAAATGACGAAATTTTAGCCTAATTCGTACTACTTCTTAATAATTTTACAATTAGTGTACTACGTAAATAATACATACAGAATAATATTCGAGAGCATTCTTCAATCCTGCAATGTCTTCATGTTCCGATTCCCAAGTGGCCTGGTCGTAGGAGAGATCTCTCCACTTGACGAGGTAGTACGTGGTGCCGTCACGAGACGTACGATGGTTGATCACTCGGTGAACGACCAGCCATTCCGGTTTCACGCCGTACCTAATAAATAAGAGTACAGTTAGGCTGGCACACATTGAAAATAAATTACTACATACGCCAAGGAGAATGATTGTGTGTCATAAAGATGATATCTAAATAACTGCTTACTCATCTCCCACACTAGAAAATAATATTTGAGTTGGCAAGAACATAGTTAGTTACAAACCTATAAAACTTCTCTTCTAGCATTTTCTCGTCTTGATCCTGATCCTGCTTATCTTTAAGTCGCTTAACTCGCCCGTCACGTTCGTCTAAAGGCTCTTCGAGTTTCGGAGGTTCCTCGGGATCTGATTTTCGCATGTAGTACCGGTACATTAGAGGGTGGAATACATCCAACTGAAATTAAGAGAAAATAATTTATAAAATAAAACAATTCAACAACAATATTTTTGAGAGACAAGTAATGGTTACATTTTAATGGATATTGAATCAGCAGGCCTACTCCCGAAAACGATCCGATTCTGATTTCGATTTTGTTTCGAACTCACTTACGATTCGAACTCGATCTAAGACCATACTCCCGAACCAAATCGAATCGAGAACCAAACTCGAGTTACGTTCGAGTGTTATCAGCGCCGTTAAGCGTATCCGGTGAATTACGTCAGCGTCCATATGTTTATAGTCTATGGTCAAATCATTTTTGTTATAAAGTTATATTTGCTTTTTAATTGTTTTATTAATAGAAAATGAAACGTTTGTGTATTATTTCTATTGTTCAAACACCAACTAGAAGAAATAACAAAGTTTAACTATTATTTCTTTAAAATTAGAGAAATTACGAAGTTTTTAATCTGTGGTATGCAGTGCTTTCTGTCAAATGGATGTGTCTACGCGCGGCAGCGTCAAATTTCAAAACTTTCAAGACTGATTGTGTGTGGAACGATTTATTAAAATTTAGTTTTATTTCTTCATACGACGTATAAACGAGACGTGAGTATGGACCTATACTAAGATTTTAATGTTTGTTATAATAGTTGTGTTCATATTAAATGTGACAGTGTACTTTCAGAGTAATTACTTCAACTATGTTCCGTCCGACTCAAATCCAAGTTGAAAAGTTAGTTGAGTTATTAGAAGAAAACCCAGGGATTGCAAGGGGGCATATTCGGACGGCACAAGCTCGCCACCATACTAAATTAAAATGGGAGGAGATTGCTATCACCCTAAATTCCTTGGGTGGTGCAACAAAGGACGCCAAATCATGGGCCAAAGTAAGTTTACACCGCACTTATCTTTTCAGTTAATGTAAATATTTATGTTTACTCGTGGTTGTTGAATGAATAGTGTTATTGTAGTGCTGTATTTAAAATGATTTCTACATCTAACATTTGATTGTAATAAATTATTGTCTTTTTTAGTTTTGGGCAGATAAGAAATATAATTTGAAAAAATATGTGGCCCATAGAAATCTTTCTGCCTCACGCACTGGCGGTGGTGGTCCAGATGAGAGTGGCATTCTATCGGAACTAGATTTAAGGCTTATTGCTGTAATGGGTGGTACCCGCTTCGCAGAAGGTGACCAGGAATTAAGTATTCCACTAAACATCCCTGCAGTAAGTTTTTACACATTTTACATGGATAATGTAATAATATTTCTAATGGAAATTAAAATAGATCTATTTTTATTTACTATTAGGAGCGGGAAGATACACCCACAATTATGCACCAGCAACCATTGGTAGATGTTTCACTGCCATCTCAACTGCCAATGGAAATGCCATCCACGCAAGTTCCAACCAGTGAGTGAAATTGATTTATTTAAATATCATGTACATAATATGTATAATAATTGTTGTTGTTAAATGCCTTGTCTGTTATTGCAGCACCTAGACGAAGCCCTCGAATTAGAGCTAGAAGGTTACAGCAGACTCAACAAAGTCATTTGCACATGGAGAGACAAAGGCTAATCACAATTGAGGAAAAGAGGGTGGAAGCTGAGCTGACTAATGCAGCTGCATGGCCAGGGGTTGTTGAGGCTCTTAACAATGTGGCTCAGGCAATTTTAACAGCTGGCAATAGGATTGCTGAAGCTCTCCAAAATCGGCCATAATTGCCTATATTATTATAATATCTTTATTTGTAATTTTGTTATAAGCAAGTTTGGTTAATGAATAAGTAAATATTTTGTATTTATTTTAGTAATTAAGTCAGTATTACTTTTTTCCTATTTGTATCTAAGTCACTGTCTAGATAAAACCTACAAAAATAGAGTTTCCAAAGTTTACTATTTAATTTAGCTATTAACTAGTACATAAGATCTTACAAAAATAAGTTTCCACAGTTTATTATTTACACCTGTTAGTGCATTAAATCATTGTTAAAAAGTTAATTAATTAAAATGTAAGTATAGCTATTATTAGTATTATTGTAAAGTTTGAGTTTATATTTATTTGTTCATTTTATGTAGTGTAAGTAGTTAATTAATTTATATTGACAGCTATTAGTAACAAAATAAATAGGAAATCTAAAATATCTATAGCTAGAACTGCATTAGGTAGTATTTTTTCATAATTTCAGTTTATAAAGTTAATTATTATGTAGGGAAAAAAATTATTTACAAAAATTAAACAATAAAATTTACAATAAAATATTCTTTTTATTTTTATCTTCTATTGCTCCACATGCTGGCTATGAGATGTTGGCGAGTCTGTTGTCCTCGCCGTAGCTCATCTTGTGATGATGGTAAACTGCTATGGATAATAGGAATCACTTCTTCAGGGTCAATTCTATCTGGCTCAGGGCAATTATTTGTATTGCATAAGTTATGCAACACACAGCATGCATTTATTATTTTAGAGGATGTCTGTGGGTCATAATGTAATACTCTGTGACGCAACAGACATCGCCATCTTGCTTTGAGGAGCCCTATAGTTCGCTCAACAACATTTCTTGCAGAACAATGTTTTTGAGTGTAAAAATCCTCAGGAGACCCAGATTCTGCATTTAACACGGGTGTCATCATGTACTCTCGCAGGGCATAACCAGAATCTCCTATAATAGAA
This sequence comes from Schrankia costaestrigalis, assembly GCA_905475405.1. NCBI lineage: Eukaryota > Metazoa > Arthropoda > Insecta > Lepidoptera > Erebidae > Schrankia > Schrankia costaestrigalis. The sequence continues at coordinate 17,593,127 of FR997832.1, forward strand.
AGAATTGAGCATGTCAGTAAGGTACCTTTTATTTCTTTGTCTGATTTAGATGTTTTCTTTATTATCAATACATTACCTAATAAATACACGGTTTCTCCTCCTCTAATTAACTCAACTAAATGTGACTTTATTGGGTGCTGGTTAAAGATGAAAGAGTCATGAGTAGCACCACCAAAAGTTGCATCTGCACTGAGTATGTTCATGTCACTGTCACATATCTGCAAATAGTGAAAATTGTTAGAATATCTCTTCTTATCTCTCCTTAAATAATGTTAAATAAGTAAGTATTGTATATAACAAGTAACTATTTGTGCTGTGTTTTTAAATAGGTAAAACAGTTATATAAGTTGACAGTTATAAAATAAAATTATAAGATTTCAAATAAAGATATTTAGTAGATTTAAATAGGCAATAATAGTTATAAAATTTAAGTAGCTACATTATTGTATTATGGTCCTGTAAGAATAATATATGATGTTGAAATAAATAAATAAAATCAATAAACAGCCATTACTCATTGTTAACTTACAATTTGTACATTCCTAGAATGATAATGCTTTCGATTGAAAAATCTTTCCTCATGCTCTGTAGGCCGTACAATAGCAACATGAGTTCCATCAACACATCCAATGACACCGGGAATATGAAACTTTTCAAAAAATCTGAAAAAATAATTGATTTAGTGCAAGATACTGAAAAGAAACTGAATTATAATAAATGAATGATATTAATGTATATACCTTCTTTTAATAGCAGTTCTTTCTACAGCAGTCTGGGGAAATTTAATATATTTAACTAATATATCTCTGTGGTTTAAAGCCTCGGTAACCTCCCTTATGGCTTTGGAGACTGACTGCTGTGATATGGTTGTGCCATTACTTCTGCCCACTATTCTTTGGTAGCTACCAGTAGCATAAAAAGATAATGCTACTAATATCTGAAAGAAACATTTCTATGAGTATGACAAGTAAACAACTGACAAGTAAACAGCTCTGCTAGTCTTATATTCTCTGTATAATGATGCATGTTTTACATGCATATGTTAATTTTCTATCTCTTTTAATTTTAATCTCTGTACCTATAACTTAAGCGTGTGGTGTTATGTATTGTTAGTTTAAGTTGGTTATAAATAAATAAATATTTTTTTACAAACATTAAGTAATATCGTGAGACATATAATAAAACAATAGCTTTGAATTATTGAAACTAACCTTGCATTTAATGGTTATATCACTCCGTCTAGTCAGTTGCTTCATATGTGGTGTTAAATCTTCCACGAGCACGTCGAAAAGCTCTTTCGACAGACGATAATTTCTTTTGAACTCCTCAGAGTTCAATTCAAAGGATCTAGTATTGTAACGACTCATTCGTTGGATATTTCTTCTGGCACGAATGTCGAGACGGTTTGCTTCCTCAATAACATTAAAAAACGAAGCAAGGCGAGCCATATTTATGTTAAAATCACACACCACACAACAAAACTTTAAAATGTAAACACTTCTCGAACGACAGAAAGTACAATTTATGCGATCGAGTGTTTTGACGTTTAATTTCGATCCTACGACTCGATTTCATCTTTTTGAAAGTGTCGGGAGTATGGTTAACTCGAATCTAACGGCGAACTCGATCGCAATTAGTTCCGATTTGAACCACTGCTCGATCGGGCGCTACAGTCGAACTCAAGAGTACGAATTGACATTAACTCGATTTGATTCTGAACTCGATTTTGTCGGGAGTAAGGCAGCAGTATCCAAAACATGACTCGAATAACTTTCCATCAGATTTATAAGTTCTTATCTGAAAATGTCAGTAAACACATAAATATTACAACTTAGTTAAATAAAACATACCTGTAATTCAGATATCCAGCTACAATGCCAGTAAGAACGTTCATGCCACTTTACGAAGAATTCTCGGGAGCGAGGCGCCTTTGACTTGGCTGATTGCTCCTTCCATCGCCAAGTCAGGATCTTTGCCACTTTTCCATCCAATGGTGGACACTAAAAAGTTCAATTGATTGGTTGATTATTATTTTTAAACTAAATATATACCATTTAACAAACAGTATGCTATATTGTAGACAACAGCAGTATACAAACTAAAATATGAATATTTTACTTACACTACATCGCGGACATTTCCAATCCCCGTCCGGCACTTCTTCAAGGGGCGGATTAAGACAGAAGCGATGGTATGCTGAAGGACAAGAGTCGCAGCACAGAAGCTCGCCACCATCCTTACAAATTCTGAGGACAAACATATACAAATATTGATATAGCAATCATAATTATTAATAATACTAATATTATAAACAGGAAAGTTTGTAAGTATAGATGTTTGTTACTCTTTCACGTAAAAACTACTAAATGGATTTTAATTTATCTTTACAATAACATCACAGACTTTGTTGAATTTTACGCAGATTAAGCACCAGATAATATAGGAATATACATACATAAAATAGTGATCCAGATAAAATGCTTACCTGCAAAATTCTTGATGTTCATCATCGTCATCCTGATCCTGATTGCCTTCTGCTTCGCAATGTGGACATGACCAGCGACCTTCAGGAGTCTCCTCCAGTTCGGGTTCGAGACATACAAGATGGTAGGCGCGCGGACACGTGTCACATAGAATAATTTCTCCACCTTGTTGGCAAACCTGAGAAACAATGTTATTGTATAAATTAGGCTATACCGGACTAAGAAAACAGCGAACTATGTTGAAACCAAAGCTGTCGTGTCTATCCCACGCTAAGCAATTATTTGTGCCATAAATGTTTTCAATACCTCGCAATAATCTTGATGTTCTTGTTCACCCTCTGCACCATCCGGGAACTTACTTGTTGTCTTCATTTTTTTCTTCTTTTTGCTCTTATTACCAATCTTTGTCTTTGCCTTCTTTTTGGGTTGCTGCAAAAACAACATTTATACACATTTATTTTTACAAAATTAATCAACTAATTGTTTAGTGGCTTTTTTAAAATTCTTTTTGTATTTAGAGGCTTTTACCTTGCAAACGTATGCCAGCCTCATTGTTTAGTTTATATTTGTTTTTGGAGTTTTATGCTAATGATTATAATCAAGTAAATTTCACATGGTCTGTTATATTACATTTAAAAAATATATAGTTACCGGAACTGCTGGATCTTCATCTTTAGGTGGTGGATTTTCCTCAGTCGTAGTGGCAGCGGCTGGCTTGGGTTCCTCAGCTTCTGCCAACATTTGTTCAAATTCCGCATCTGAATCTGAATTCACGGCACTACCTTCTTGGTCTTCTTCCTATAACAAAAAAACAATTTTGATAAAATTCGTAACTATTTCCGATATCACCTGCTCGTGCCCCCAAGGCGACAGCTTTACACAAAGTATTTACTCCACGAAAAAAAGCACTACATACTTTTATTCTGGTACAAAAATGACATCTGTGCAGCCAATTCCGAACTTTAAACCGGCCAACTTAGATCAGGCGCCGTCTAGTAAAAAGAACCCTAATATAACAATAGATGTACTCACACTGCTAGTCCGCTTCCTCTTGCTAAACTTGATCTTGAGCGTGGGCACTTTAGGCTTGCGGCCCGGCTTGCCGCGCGGCGTGGCGGGCGTGGCGCCGCCCAGGTGCTTGGGCTTGCGTCCTCGCTTACGTGGGCCGGCCACTGCGGCCGCGCCTTCGTCGCTCGCTTCCTCCTCCTCTTCCTCTTCGTGTTCCTCTGCGGCTTCCTCACTCTGAAAACAAATGAATACACGTTTTTATTACATTTTTAATGTTTACAAATAAAGTAAAATAAGATCATGTCATACAGGGTGGGGAGACCCCTCACACGATGGACCGACGACCTGGTTAGGACGGCGGGAAGCCGATGGATGAGGGTGGCACAAGACCACGCAGGGTGGAAACGTTTGGAGGAGGCCTATGTCCAGCAGTGGGCCTCTATAGGCTGATATGATGAAGATAATGTCAAAATTTAGCAGTGTTTTTGTATTCATTTTAAGTTACAGTATTTATAATACCTTTGTAAGTTTGATTCGTATGTGGTAAGTATTGTCTGCTATGGCGTAAGACGCGGATTCAATAAGTATGAGTTTGTCAGTTATCATTATTTATAGTAGGTACAAGCTCGGTTTAGTTAGAGACTCAATAGCGTCGAATAAGTAAGTTTCTTATTATTTTATCATTTGCTTGTAACTTACTATTACTTACGAACTAATTATTATAAGATGCTTAATGGTTACCTTCGCTTCTTTAGGTGTGCGACCCGGCCTGCCCTTGCTAGGTGCGTAATCAGAAGATATAGACGTATTCGTGTTCTCTTCTGAACCCATAGCCTGCGATCCACTGCTAAGGTTAGGATTTGTTTCACAGAATAGACGCCATTTTGCAGCAACTAACATCATTAGTTTTGATACTGGAACCTGTTGATAAACATAATAAAATCATAACTTGATTTACAGTATACTAAAAGCATACTAAAGAATGTAAATGAAATGTGTTTGTCAAAGCTCCAATCCATTTTATTTTCTTTTATAGAAAACTGCTTTAGTTTTATAAAGCACTGGAAATAGCCTAACTGTAATTTACCTTGCTAAATCTAATCAATCTAATCAGATGATACCCTTTTAGCTATATTTATTTAGTCACAAATCTGTCGAAAATATTTTGCTTATACCATAAATAAATTATACATGACAGCAAGTGGTGTTAATTGCAAATAGTAAATGGATGAGGCTTATGGGATCAACAAAAAGACAAACACATGTGAGAAAGATCTTCCTGGAAATGTAATCATTGACCAAACAGGGATATAGAAGTAAATAAACTAGTTTCCTTACTTAAACATGTATACGAAAAGGAGGAAAATTAAATACAACTATGATCTAATAGGTTTAAAAGGGGTCCATATTGGCTAACCTAAAGTTCTTCATCCGAAAATGTTCTTCCTAACGATTTGTAATCCGAATAATCACTCTTCCTAAAATTTTAAATCCTAAAGTTTTCATTCATACTATTTGTATTGCTACCGGCGATGTTCATAACACTCATGTTTCCGAAAATCGTTGTTAATAATATCGTTATGTAAATATATTTAAACTCCTAATGTTTTTTATCATAACGCTTTTATCCCTAAACATTTTCACCATAATATTTTCTCTCATACCTACTCAGAAAGAAATATTTACAAAGTGAAAGTAATAAAAAGTTTTGTTTTTATACAATTTCTTGTGATTACAAAACAACTTTTTACATTAAATAATTTTTTTTTAAATTATTGTTTATTAAAATTATTAGAATATCTTTTCTTAAATGAATGAAATCCATAAAACAGGACTCGTTCACGGTTATGCTTATGGCCTGAAGAGTTTAACTAAACCAATAAGTAAAGGACCAATTCGGTTCTGGCACTTCGCCGGCCGCTGCCGCGGCACTCTCGCTGCGCTCGCTCGACTCGTGCGTTGGGGTCACAGTTCTACCATAACCTAAACCAATAATTATGGTTCTCTATTTTGTCTCATAATTTTTTTATCCATAATCTAAGGTGTCGTAACATTTTTTGTCCAAATCATCATGTGTCCGAATGGTAGCTAGCCCTAAATTTATGTCTTATAATATCACTTGTCCGAAAACCTAAATCCCTAAACAAAACATGACCTAATTTTTTTTGCTATAACCATCACAATCTATAATATTCAAAAAACATAAATACTATATGCTAGTTTTACATTAAAAAAAATGTTTCTGGCACTCACCGGCCGCTGCCGCGGCACGCTCGCTTCGCTCGCTCGGCTCGTGCGCGTTGTGGTCACCATACTAACCTAACCTAACCAACTGTTTCTGACTTTTGCCCTAATATTTTATTTTAGAACATGTGACTTTATAGCAAGAAAAAATTGGATATGTAATAATTATAGTACCCCATTTTATGACACACAAGTATTATAGGTAAAGACGATTAGGTAATATACGATTTCGTATACGCGAACATTATGGAAAGTGATGATTATGGTAAACTTGTTTGGGATTATGATTTTCGGACGATCGATATTCGGAGAAGAAAGGGACTACCAATAATTATAAATAGGACCCATTTCTTTTCTGGATCTTGACTGAATGATTGGAGAGGAACTCTGGCTTTGCTCTGGCCTTTGGTATATTATGTTATACATACATGTTGTCAACAAAGTTACGCAAAATTAATGTATATAATATTGATTATTATGAATAAAAAGAAATCTAAACAAAAAAGATATGACTTTAAATTATAGTATAAACGATGGTTATGTTGAGAAAATATAGGAAAACAAATAATAGTATAATAGATGTTTATTGCTAATGAAATTATGAAGTTGAATGCTTCGGATTATTAACATTAGAGACAAAAAAATTAGGAATTGCGATTGTTAGGATGAAAAATGTTAGGAAGAACATTTTCGGACTTCCAATTATAGGAGTTCAAATTTTAGGTGAACTTTGGCGCACCCGTTTAAAAGATCTGTTAGTTATATTTAAAAACAAGTATTGTAAACATTACGTATATTTATAATACAATTGTCTGCGTATCGCAGCGCTAAAGATTTAAACAAGTACATTGTCAAAATAAAAACAATAAACCTATAGTTTAATTTTAAAGAAGATTTAAACAAATCTATAGATAATACTAATCTATACGGGTCTTACTCACGGTATATACTACTTAGCCTAGATACTAATAAGATAAATACCTAGGTTTTTCGAGTAAGATAAATACCTAGGCGAGTAAGACCTGTATTGAATAGTATTATGTATACAAATCGCGATAGTTTAAAATCTATTAAATCTATAGATGCAAGAATCATCAAAATTGAGACACGCTTTTTGTCTATAGAATGCTACACAATGAAACAAACGTATACGTTGATAAAAACATTTCCTCCTAAACATTATCCATTACGTTGCGCGTTGCAGTCGGGAAAAATAGTTTTCGTATGATGGACGAATGCAAACAAATACAAGAAAACACTTACCTTCGGGTTCTCTTTAACCAGCAATGGCCTAACATGTTGCTGGAATAGTTTATATGAAGTCAAATTTTCTAAATCAGCGTCTGTGTATTGTATATCTACGTCACTTAGACCGAATGATGTGCAGACCTCTTCTACTGTTGGCATACCTGGTGATAAAAAACTTTTATGAAACAAAATGCTGGCTTAACTTAATTTTTAGGTAGTGATGGTGACGGAATAATACAAGCAATGTATATCAATCTGGCTGCTCATATCTTAAAATTGTATATACATATAATAGTATTGATACTTCATAGAAATCACAGTGAGGGTTGGTGAGGGATGATTAGGCCAAGTCATCCACCATTTTAGAAGAGAACACGTAATTAGAGTGAGACTTTTATGGGATGATAATGTGATGACAGCATTTGGAAGAATATAATATTTAACGGAAGCATTTTTATAAGGACTTGAAGGACTGCTTCGAATGCCAAAGCAGACAAAGCTACTAATCTTTGTAGCTGGTCAGTCGATAAGTCTACATGTAATGTCGCGTATAGAATGAATAGATTTATTTGCATAAATATGTCGAACGGGGAATTGTTCTGCATATTATAAAAAAACGATATTTAGTGCAGTTGTGCAAACTTGTTCTATGGTATATTTGTTGAAACCCAAAAAATCGACCGAGATCTTGGACATTAGTTACGAATTAGCGTTAGAAAGAGTTAAAACAAAATTCTAAGTAGGTAATTTTTCTAAAAAGTTGAGGAACGTAATAATGAACAATTTCCTAAATCTACAAGTATGTTCAGACGGGGTAATAATGAGACGTTCAATATTGCGGATTAAAATAAGACAAGCATGTTAAATCATAACACAATATGATTGTTATAAACCATAATACGTTAAGTACGTTCTATTTGTCATATTTAATGAGAGATCTAGGTGAGATTCAAAACAAAATAAAAGATACTTGATCCAAAAATTCGGCGCCTTAATTTTATGAAGTGTTGACAAACATCAGTAACTGTTCCAGCCTAATACCAGCTACGCACATACATTGTTCCCGGTATGTAATATAACACAGACATCGTTAAAAAACACGGAAGCAGTAGAACTGGTATGCCTTATTAAAGAAGAATGGGCATTTTTGTATGGAAGCCGTCCCCACCCTTGTAACACTTACACCTATACATCAAATGAAAGCCCTTGAAAAGTGAAGAATTTTACTGTATGAAACTAATCCGTCAGTTATGGGAGAACAGAATTATTGAGGAAAAGAGAATAAAAATAATAAACGATAATATTTCATACTTTATGTTAATATTTACTATATAAGCACGATAAAGTCACAGGCTATCTTACTAGTAAATGGTCTATACATCTAGCTCATCCTACATCATCCAGAAAATCATCCGCAACATTTTCCTGACTTTCGAATAGCTAGCTTTGCTAAACTAAACATAGGCTATCTTACTAGTAGACGGACTATACATCTAGCTCATCCTACATCATCCAGAAAATCATCCACAGAATTTTCCTGACTTTCGGATAGCTAGCTTTGCTAAACTAAACATAGGCTATCTTACTAGTAGACGGACTATACATCTAGCTCATTCTACATCATCCAGAAAATCATCTACAGCATTTTCCTGACTTTCGGATAGCTAGCTTTGCTAATATAAACATTTAGAGAACCATTATACCCTTTCCAGCGTAAGTTTAGCTTTTTGACAGTTCACGTCCATGAAGTTTCGTAATATTTCCGCTTATTTTTCGAACAAATAATATTGTATTTCATGGATGTACCCATGTTTTTTTCGGTTACCATGGTTACTTAGTGATGGACACTAATAACGATTACAAACATTATGAAACAAATTACAAATAATCGGTAGAAATCGGTAGAAAACCTGAACTCTTCATAATACGTTTATAAAATGTAATATGATATTTTAGATTAGCTATAACCCGCGAATGTGTCAGGATAAATTATGTATTTTAAATAATACCGCTAACTATAATTGTTTAATTTTAAGCTATAGGCTAATTCATTTAAAAATAATCAAATTAAAAATAATAATAATAAAGAAAAAAACAATAATATTATGTAAAAGATGATGTAAGTTGATGTAAGGATCCAAATGTGTAAAATAAAACAATTTGGAAAATCGAAAAATCGCTTACAATCGAATGGCATTACATTCGAAATACTGCTGAACGTCACCAACGACAATCTGTCAAATGTTGTTAAATATAATGGAAGGGGTATAGAACATGTTCTTTATTCAGCAACCATTGCAGAAATAGTAAACGACAGAATTTATGTTCCTCAGGCTCGGAAACGGCTCGACTCAGACTAACAGGTCGGAATTTTTTTGTCGGGTTTCGGTATTCCGATAACCACGGCGTCTTTCCACTGTTGTGGGAAGACACAATTTGATATTGCGACATTGCAGATGCATGTCAAGGACCAAAAGACGTTCGGGGAATAAATTAATGACTATTTTTGTTATTCTTTCTGAGCCTGGTGCCTTTTTAGGGGCGAGAAGTTTATTTAACGGTTCCACTCGGTAGGTGTGACTAACTGTATATCGTCGTTGTCTGCCTTGAGCGGTGACTCCTGGAGAGAAGTTCACCGTTTTACTTCGCTGTTGACAAATATTTGAAATTGGTGTATGTGATTGATATTATATCGTGATTGTTACCCTGAGGAGAACTGCGTATTGGGCCTCGAGGTTCTTGGCCAGGCATTCGGCCTTGTCATCATACTCGAACGCTAGCCTCCTATCAGGCCTACCAAAGGAGGCATGGTAGAGTATACGTCCTTCTTTAATGAACGGGATAACTGCTAGAAAGCGAGATAAAAAGGTTCGATCTCACTCAATTGCGCATACCATCGTGACTGACGAAACTCATTTATGCGTACTTTAAAAGGCCACTGAAGCTGTCTAATTCTAACCCTATTGGACTCGCTGAGGGCCCTGTCGTAGGCACGTGTGGCAGGGATCTTGCGGCTCAACAGGTCACGCAGTTCTCCAGGTAATTGCATGCGGAGGTCTTCCAGCATAGCCACTGTCTAAGAGCAATTGTTAATTAATGACACGACCTGTCAGGGCACCGATCGCCGCCTCAGTGTCCACTACAGTATCCGAACTGTAGGGACTACTATCTAGTTGGGCGGATTCGACAGACGCGAGTTTCTCCTCGAGCCTCTTCCAATCAGTGATCACCTTTGTGGGGATATGACCGGAGTCGGTGTCGGAGTGGTAGTATGAATGCATCAGTTTCATGCAATAAATAATAAATAGGTGCGTGGTTTTCATTAATGATTAGCATTAGCTCGTTATTGTTGCATTGGAAGTAGTAGCTGCGTCAGGTCCTGTTATCTTTCTAATATACCCAACTGTGCATATGAACATAGCTCTCAGAATTGACCGGTTAAAGTGGCGGTGGGCAGGGGACATAGCGCGAAGAACCGACAGCCGTTGGGGTTGAAAGGTTCTGGAATGGCGACCGCCTATCAGAAAGCGCAGGGTGGAGAGACCCCTCACACGGTGGTCCCACGACCTAGTTAGGACGGCGGGAAACCGATGGAAGAGGATGGCAATGTTTGGAGGAGGCCTATGTTCAGCAGTGGACATCAATTGGCTGATATGATATACGAGTTTCTATATTTATGAAAGCTGTATGTTTTTTATTTGAAAAGCGAAATTCATGGTTTTCTGAATGATGTAGGATGTTCTACATGTATGGTCCCTCTACTAGTAAGATAGCCCTTGACTCTATCGTGCTTACATAGGAAACATTACCATAAATTATGTAATATTATCGTTCATTATTTTTATTTTCTTCTCCTCAATAACTCTGTTCTCCCATGACTGACAGATTTGCTGTCGTACAATAAAATGCTTCACTTTTCAAGGGCTTTCATTTGATGTATAGCTGAAAGTGTTACAAGGGTGGGGACGTTTTGCCCATTGTTCTTTGAATGTTATTTAATTTCCGAAAAAAAATCATCATTAACTCCAGCGAATAAGCGGGTACAATATTGCCTAGTAGACAACATGTTATTAGTTACTGTAATAAGATTAGTAATTTCATAAACTTATTTTGCCTGTTTTAAAATGCAAACGTTGTAGTTTTCAACTACGACTAAAAATATGTATTCGACTTATTTAGGTATCCCTTTATCTTAATTCTATTCTTTGTTTTGTAAAAGTTAAAATCAGTAGTAAAGTATGTATATGTAGTAATTTCGATAAGCAGTACCTATACTTTAGTAATCTCAGAACGCCACAGTAGAAATAGTGAAGCTAGTCTCAATCTTAAAATGATTTATTCAGTATGTATGAGTTTCCACGCGCAAACAGTAAAGGTCATTGCACCCAACTTTTTTATTACATTTTGTCCCCACCTATAAAGGTCACACAATTTGCTATTTAGATCATTGAGTGCCTAGCATGTGGTATTTTTTACTGCGATTGGGAATACCGATTTAAATATATTTTTTTAAATAATAAGAGATATAACAACTCCTATTACCAGAAAGTGATAACTATATAGTTCTTTTTCACGTTTCTAAAGCCCGATTTACACATCGACAAGTAAAGATAATAGATATATTTAAATCAACCTAATCGACAACTTACTACTTAAATCGCTACTGTACTTGTTGATGTGTAAATCGGGCTTAACAATAATTAGTTTACTCATTATTTTATTTTTTATTTATTTTTTATTTTACCACTTCAATACAATAGTGTATACAGGCGGACTTAATGCCTAAGGCATTCTCTTCCAGTCAACCTTGGGTGATGCAGAGACAAATGTGGTAGGTATTAAAATAAGTGAAATCAAAGAAGATAAAAAAATGTGTAATCAAAAAATGTCATTACTGTCTCTCTTCTTAAAGTAGACTAGTTGCGTCACCAGTAAATCTTTACCAGCCATACAAAACAGTAAAATCATGTATATCCTTTTAGTAGGTACCTTTTACAGGCATTAGATAAAGACAAATTTGACGACCTCGGTGGCGCGCTGGTAGAGCCTGCGGCTGCCGCGCATGAGGTTGTGGGTTCGATCCCCACGCAGGACAATAATTTGTGAGATCCACAAATTATTGTCCTGAGTCTGGGTGTTCAATGTGTCCGTAAATTGATGTTTGTAAAAGTCCCCGCGACACAGGGCATGATCCCTAGTGCGGGAGTTGTCTTTTATAAAAAAAAAAAAAAAAAACAAATACTTACGGATATGGACGGGCAGAAATTTACAATGCATTTTTTTTTCCTAACTGATACACTCATAGTAGAAGTCATTTTAGAAATAAAAGTCCTGTGTTACAAGATCTCATATTATTATTATATTATTATACCCCTTCCAGCGTAAGCTTAGCTTTTTGACAGTTCACGTCCATGAAGTTTCGTAATACTTCCGCTTATTTTTCGAACAAATTATATTGTATTTCATGGACGTACCCATGTTTTTTTCAGTTACCATGGTTACTTAGTGATGGACACTTATAACGATTACCACCATTATGAAACAATTTACAAATAATCGGTTGAAATAAATGCTATGAATAAACCTGAACTCTTCATAATACGTTTATAAAATGTAATATGATATTTTAGATTAGCTATAACCCGCAAATGTGTCACGCGATAAATTAAGTATTTTGTATAATACCTAAGCTAACTTTAATTTTATCATTTTAAGCTATAGGCTAATTCTTTTAACATAGAAGAAAGAAACAATAATAAAATGATAATGTAAGATGATGTAAGGATCCAAATGTGTAAAATAAAGTAACTGGAAAAATCGCCAAGTCGCTTACAATCGAATGGCATTACATTCGAGATACTGCTGAACATCACTAACGTCAATCTGTCAAATGTCGTTAAATATAGTGGAAAGGGTATAATTGTTTTCATTCTTATTGTATTGCGAAGATAGATAATCTGATCACCTAATTTAGCGAAATTACATTATCAATTTTTGTTTAATATATGATTTAGACTTCAAGTGCAAGGCCTATTATTTACCATTGAAACAATAGGCTATTCAAGAGTCAACTTCGCTCATCTTTAGGCTATTTATGTTCGAAACAAACACAATTTTACGTCAACTATTAAAGACAAGCTTAAAAGTGAAAACCATTGTATGAACGAAAAGAACAACAAACAATGGTATAATTTTGATATGAATTATACGAAACTAAAATTTGACGAATAGAACTTGCTAAAAGTTATTATTTAAACAGTAACTAGTTTTATATTTTACTTGAGAAAACAAAAAGACAATAGTGTGACAGTCTAAAACTGTTATGATTAACGTTTTCGATCACACGTTGTACATGTTGCATTGATAGTATAAAATTTATTAGCTTATGTTTAGCAGTGGACGTCCATTGGCTGATATGATATCTTCCATGTGGTGACGGAGTAAGAATACAATATGTCACCACCCCATCTCATCCCATGGGTGTCGAAAAAACCGACTTGGACTATCCGTGAATGTTACCTTTAAAGGCTTTACGAAATAAAATAAAGGAAAACTTGAAGTTAAGCCCTAAACCAATCTGTCCAGATTGGTATTAGTAGGCCAAGTATCCCTCCGTCACCGGAGAAGGCCCGTCTGCAGTGGGACATTAATGGGCTCTTAAAATGATGATGATGATATAATTTGACTTACCAGAGCCTGAATCAGAAGCGGCGGTTGTGGAGGGTGTATTGTGCTTACTTCCTCTGCCTTTGCGAGATTTCTTTGTAGATGACATGGCACTGAGTGCGTAATCACTGTCACCCTCTTGTTCGGCCATCTCGAGGCCAAATTCGTCCTCCTGCAAATTCACACATTAGTAATATTTTGGTACAGGTATTAGACCTACATTAATGGAGATGTGTTTGAGACTCAAATATAAAAAGCTCCTAATTACAAATCTGACTACAAAACCATTGTTAAACCCCTATTAACGATTAAACATTTTTTGACGATCATTCATATTGAACTGAATGCCAATCATCTGGATGCCAAGATAAGTATTTACAAGATGGTTGCAAAGAGTAATCACGGTAGTTAATGCACACAGGGTATACGTCGTCGTCGCAAATTTTAGGGGTTGCTGGTTATGCACGGACAATGCACAAGGCACTAGTTGCAGAGTTTGGAAACAATGGGCTTTGAAATTTAGAATTTTTTTATAGTCTACTAAAAACAACCCAAAATTACTTATCATGTTAATTTCTCACTGGGAAACATGGTCAACTATTTACATTTCTATAATACCAACGCGATGAGATTGTGATGGTTCTTATTCAGTTCCTACACGGTAAAATGTTTCGGAGTAACAAATATACCACCCAATAAAGACTGAAGAGTGCCGTCTTGACAAATTTCGACGACAAGAAGGTTTTTTTCAAATCAATGAATGTCTTTTATTTTAATAATGATCAACATAGCTAATAATGATGAAGATTAAAACCCAACTAATAGGCACTATTGCTGGTAGAAACCTGTTTAACACAATTCCCACAGTAATTAATTACAAATGCGAGGTCATCAGAGAAAATGGTTAATGAATAAAGAAGAAAAATTTTAACGACAAAATTAATTTTACTGAAAGATAATATTAATAAATACTTACTTGAAGTTTAGAATATAATGTTTATTCTTAGAACACAACTACTACCAACTTCCTTCCATTTTTTTCCATCCAGGGGATGTCCATTAGGGGAAATTGGTTGATTTAATAATGACCAAAAGTTTCGGCATCAGCTAAAGTCCAACAAATCTAATAGGTACGGTATGACAGTTCTGACAAATTGAATAATAAGGTTGGGATAAAAAAATCGATTACAATAATATCCGAAATTTAAGAGATCGATTACGATAATATCCGATTTTTAAGACACTTTAATAATTAATCTCATTATTAGTAAAGGGTAAAACCTTTTGTAAAAAAACACCACATATTGCAAATTCTCTAATCTGCGAATAAAAAAAAATCCAAACATTACTTTTATTTTAATTATAATTAATTAAATAAAAGTAATATTTAGGATTTTTTTATTCACTACTAAGACCTTAATAAGTTGCCTCCCGTCACCTTCGACCACGTCGAGTAATAGTTAGTTACGTGTCTAACGATAATAACGATTTTTCGTATATGTAAACGATTTTTTTGCATACAAGTGTATCCGAAGAGTCGCAACACTACGAGCAGTAACCTAACTACGTGACTTTGCAATGAGGTCAAGAATAGAACTATAAGATATTATTTACTATGTAAATATGTGTTATTTTGCTTTGTTTGAAAGATTTCAATTAAATTTATATATTAAGAATTGTACATTTTTAGATACAATAATAAAATCTTTCTAAATTCATGGTTTTACGAAAAAGGTTTTCGAAACTGAATAATGTACGCATGAACAAAGTTGTTTCAGTTTGAAAAATATGAAACGTCATACTGTATCTTTTAGATTTGTTGAACTGTAGTAAGAACGCCAGTAAAGAACATCATCATCATATCAGCTGATCGACATCCACTGCTGGTCACAGCCCTCCTCCAAATATATCCACCCTGTGCATTTTCCGCCATCCTAACTAGGTACATGTTCAAATAATATTATACTTAGGTGATAGAATGTTTTCAATAGCATCCTGTGTTGCTGATCCACTGAGCTCAGAATAGCCCTGTTGTCTCTTAATAATTTTGTTAAATAGTAAATTGCTACAAAATAGTCATATTTTTTTTAACAAAACTATGATTATGCTCTACATTTAGAACATTGAAAATGCACTAATAATTGCAAAACATTACTTCTATTGATCCTGCATTAGACTGCTAGTTGGGAACTTGGAAAGCCAATTGATGAGCTGCGCAGGGTGGAAATGTTAGGAGGAGGCCTATGTCCAGCAGTGGACGTCCACAGGCTGATGTGTTGATGGTTTTTTTATTTAATTATATTTTATTCATTTTATTTTTGTTATGCATTCCTGACTACCAATACTTCTAGTTTTATACATTGTATCTGAAATCTCTGATTTAAATAAAAACTTTAAATAAACTTACTTCTTCACTTTCATTCTTTCGCTTCTTCTTTTTCTTTCTACCCTTCTTTTCTTCACCACGGGCTTTCCTCTTTTTACCCTTCTTTTTCTTTCTACCATCTTCAGGAGAGTAATCTTCATCCTCCTGCAATTATTATTATTTGCTCATTGTTATTGCTTATGCTATTTAATTAATACAAGTGTACTTACATTGTTTAGTACTAAACTATTTCATAAAGGTCATTGAATGTTTACAAATAAACTGTTCTGACCACACCATAGTATAGAAATTAACATTTAATGTTTCCTGATGTAATTACCTTAGGTGGAGCTTCATCACTCTCTCCAGAATTTTCATTTTGACCCTCACCTTCTTCGACGTCCTCGTCACCTGCAAGTTCACAATAAACTGGTCAAACCTGTCCCTCACAACCTGCACTTGGCAACGACCTAGGAATCCATTTAGCTAAATGCATTTCGTCACTTTGGCACACTCTTCGAGTTAAGGTCACTAATCCCTTTGTTTGGCGGCGTCCATTTTGTTAAGTAGTAATGAGGGGATATCGCATGTTCTTTTCTGTCACAAACTGCCACTTAAAAATATTTACAACCACAAAATAACAATTACCACCTTAGCACATATAAAAGTCACTTTTTCGGCTGGACTACACGATGATACGGCAAAGTAAAGTGGAAAAAAAATCCCAACGGAACCCAAAATTTTCTAAATTTTTAATTGCTTGTACCGCAAGTAAACACATGATACCGCTATTCGCGGCTTACCTATGACAAGCTAGCTAAATTCATCGTTTACCTGCAAAGGAACCGTCTACTTCATCATCCGATGCCATTTAGACCACTAATTAACACAACCTGCAATATAGGTCTAAGATTTCGTTTTAGAAAAGATAAAGGACGCGCAGTTTTTGCGACAAATGGTAATTAATTCAGAAATTGATGCCGCCGTCACTACACGGCAAACTAGCGATAGTCGTTGTCTCACTCGCACATATTGAAAAATATAGAAAAAAAAAGAAATTTTAGGGCTGGCATATCACTTTTTTCAAAAACTACTACTGGTTACAAAATGCATTGAAAAACCTGACACGTGTTTAAATGTGAACATGGACTTGATATGGAAAAAGAAATTGAATGTATAATGAGCTATAGAATTAAATACAATGTTAATTAGGATAGATTTCTTTTAAATTTTAACAAAATAAATTAAATGTCGTAAAGATAAAAAACTAATCAACTACAACTTTTTGTAAAATTATTTTGGAACAAAATAATTATATTTTTAACCCTAAACTATTAATAACAGAAAACGCTATTAAAGCAATCAGGAAGCATATAGTACACAAAATGAAAAACTATTATTTCTGCAGTAGATCATTTCCTAGTCCCTTAGCTAAAGTCAAGTATCCAAGACAGGAATGACTTACCTTTATTAATATTAATCAGGTTATGAGCAATGTATTATTGGTACCTATGAGAAAGGGAGGTATGTTTTTACAATAATTTCTTATGAAGCAGTAAATAACATTATGCTAACTTAGTGACAATGGCGCAGTAAATAACATTGTGCCGCATCTTACAGGGATGTGAAAGAATATGAAGAAATTCTGTAACTGTGAAAATCATAATGTAAAAATCATTTATGTTTCGTATTGTATATCCAATAAATCGTGTTCATCGCATCTAACTATCAGTAAGAATCAGGAGTCCCAAACTATATTACGTCTTGACCCTGCCATATATATACGTCTCACAACACATTGGTAAATTTACATAAATGCTTGTGACGAAGGGTACAATTGTTTTAAAATTAAAATGCAAATTGTTTAAGTTTAGTAGTAAATACCTGTACTCAAATTACTACCTTTATACAAAAGATTTTCAGTAAAGGCAACAATGGTAGAAAAATCGTAAGGCAGACAACTTTACCAAAATAATTCAGAAAAAATACTTGTCTATGCCTAAATCAGCCTGTACTCTGTGGAGCTTGAAAGTATCTTCACTATCTTTTTTTTTCTTATTTACATTCTGTGGTTTTTGTATGGACTGTGGATTGAATAATTTTAATTGTCAAACTAGTTTTCTTTTTAACCTGAATAGAAGGGATTTAATTATGAAATAAATTAAGGTTATTATTGAAAGGTATTTTTTTTGTGATAAAAACCAGTATGCTATCGTAATTCATCACCTACATAGTTATTTGTTTTAAAAACCAGCTTAATATTTAAACAAATATTATGAATGCACTATTGGACTACGGTTCATCTTCAAGTGACTCTGATGAAGACTCTACTGAAAACGAAAGGTAAATCCCAAAATAATAGCTTTGTTTTTATAGATTACAGAACTTCTAATAGTGCTTATATATATTTTGCTTGTTGCTTATAGGCCACTTACGGATAATGCGAAACCTAAACTACCAAAGCCTACTATTGGAGAGAGCAGCTTACAAACATCGGTATTCTCCAACCCATTTGTCGAAGCCGAACTTGCCAAAGCTGCTATACTTGAAAAACATGTTAAAATGGTATATGTTGACTTTCTAATAGATCCCAGTTGTTGTTATAATGTATGAGGGTGCAGGAACAGCACCTTTCAAGGTGGAAATATTTGAAGATATGTCCAGCAGTGGACGACCATTGGCTGATATAATGATTGTTACTGTTAGTAAGGTGCTCTTATTGTCAATGCTTTAAATTAACTTCTCATGTAATAATTTTGAATGATTCTACATCAAAATTACTGTGTGTTTTATCTCTGTAGTAATCTATTATTGGTACCTTATTCTGCCTTAGAAAGCTGTTTAAAAAGTTTGTTATCGAGTTGTCCATACAATCGTCAAGTACATAGGCAGTGACTGTAAGGTTCCAGGTAAAGACAACACTCAGATCATAAATGGGAAAAGAATATGTTGGAACTACAGAAAGGGCCGTTGTCGCTTTGGGCACAACTGCAAGTATGCCCATGATACCGACATTCAGAAGACTCAAGATGAAATAGAGGCTGATAAAGAAGTAAGAGCTTAATTTTTATCATTTCCTCATACAGTCCCTTTGGCTGTATTGCTATTACCAATTACCAATAAGTGTGGTATTCATTATGGAGTTGTCTGTTTATTTTGCTATGCTAGAACTTAGACACTTGACATTCTACAATCAGGGTCATTTTCATACTAAATAAAAAACTTATTACTACTTAGGACAGGTATAAAAAATTTTTACTTTGTAAAAACTTAAAATCTGCTTGTTTGTATTTCAGAAGCTGAAAACAGTTGTATGTGAAGGTGCAGGAACTATGACAGCTGCTTTACCACCACTGGCCATACTTGAGACTATAGCACCTACTGATGATGCTGTCTGGGAAGGAGGCATAGACAAAAGAAAATTGAAGAGACCAGGTTTAAGTCAAACACTGGTACCTGGCAAGAAAGTCTTGAAAATGTACAAGGAGCAAAAAATAAAAGACAGTGCAAGAAATTAGTTATAAGTAATGCAATTTTTATAATTCACTGTAATTCTGACGAGAATTAATAATTATATTATTGCATTGTTACTCAGATTAATAGAAAAATGCACATTATGTTATGATCCCAAACCAAAGTATTACATTATAATTAAACAAAATTTAGCCACAACATGAAATCAGTTTCTCCTCGTCTACTTAAGGAGAAATTAGTAACTAATATAAGTCTGACAACTCATATCTACCAATAACATGTCTTAACCTGACATAGTCATTGATGGGATTCTGGATAAAGCCAAATACCTGTACTTGATGAACTTGCAGTGGTATCATAATTATTTTATATAAAACTGTTATCAATGAAACAACTTGTAAACTAGGCAAATTACTTAGTATAATTATTTTCTTTTATGGTACCGTAAAGTGGGGATATTTGGTATGCTTTTTATAAAAAACTGCCTTCTACACAAAAACGACTAAAGATATAAGCTTAGTATTTTTTTTTACGACTAACCTCATCAATACCTTTCAGAGAAAAATACTAGTATTTATGTATTAACAATAAACACAGAGATATATTTTTTTAAAAGTGGTATTCCAAATATCGCCGGTTTGGGGCTTTTTAAAATCGACATAACCTTAGCTTCGTTTTTCACCTCTATTTGAATATATATCAATTTAAACAGGTCTTGCGATATTTGGGAAAAGAAAATGATAAACGCCCTTTCATTTTAACAAACATTTTTAGATAAATTTAAAATAAAAAGCCAAATATTTAGTTTCGAAAATTTAATGTCAAAAAACCGAAGCGCCACTTTGGGGCTATTTGAAATCTAAAGTAAGTGTCTTAAACATTTAAACATTAATCAATGGCAATATTTGGAACCTTGGAAGCTAAAAATAAAAAAAAATAAAAATGAGGTCTCTTAACAAATCAACAAATCTAAGTAATGCCACTTATAGGTAGGTACTTAAACTTTGGCGAAAATTTGGTTTTAACTTGCAATAAAATTAAAAATCAATTAAAATAAACTAAATCTTCATCGTTAAACAAGATAAATTGATTACAATTTTCATTAACTTGCAACAAATCTACTTGCTTCACAATTAAATCATCAGGTATATAATCTACATCTAAACGTTTTGGTTTTTTAAATACGACATCTCCTTTTATGGTGATGGTTTTGTAGTAGGAAATTTTGTATTTTTTTTCAATTTGTTCATTAATTTCAGTAATTAAGCCGATATAATATTGCCACTTTTTCGTCTGATAATATCTAACTAAAACATTATCTCCTATGTCCCACTTTCCTTTTTCAATATTGTTTTTCAAGATGTTAGGTCGGTCTTTATTTTCACTCTGTAATTCTTCTTCAGTCTTATCCTCATCTGTTTCTTCAATTTTCAGGTTTTCTGAAAAACCATATTCCTTCACGCTCGTCTTAATTTCTGTTTTGCTATCTTGGGTTTTTGTATCTGTGTCATTCTCTAAGTCCTTACGCATTATGTCTTTAAATATTTCGGCTTCTCTTTCATCATTCTTTCTCTTCACTTCCTCATTATCTTTCAGATCTATAATATCTAGATCTGTTTCTTCAAGGTCTATGTCAATTTGTTCCAGGTCGAAGTCGTATAAATCACTGTCACTATGTACACTCATTGAAATCTCCTCAGTAGTTGTTGAATCAGTATCATGTTTATTTTTTGTTTTTTTCTTGCGTTGAAACTTGACTTGCGTTTCTTTTGAACCCTACTTATGGTTTCACTATTTTCAATATTTTGCTCAGAACCAGTGTTAATATGGTTATAGGAAATTCCAATGTTTTCTTTTTCAAAATCGTTATGAGGTTTTAATTTTTCGGTCAAGACAGGAGAATTCTGTTTTTCTATAACAGCGGTGGTAGTTATAAATGTTTGCATAAATCCTGTGTTTTCATTTAGTATATTTTTCTCAATCGTCCATTCCAATTTTAGTCTGTCGTCGTTTCTGGATCGGTTTTGGTTTATATCTAATTTATTATAATTTTCTTCTGTACACTCTGTTATTATGTCCAAATCTTTTTGTTTGAATACACCTTGATCACATATTTCGTTTTCTTTATCTTGTTTTTCACTGTTTTTGTTTTGCTTGTTATCTTTATATTCTTCATCATCACAAATATCACTAGTCATGTCAGAGTCATAACAACCATAATGTTTTTGTCTCAAGTTCTTGCATATTCCTGTA
The DNA here is from genome assembly GCA_905475405.1 of Schrankia costaestrigalis. NCBI lineage: Eukaryota > Metazoa > Arthropoda > Insecta > Lepidoptera > Erebidae > Schrankia > Schrankia costaestrigalis. The sequence goes on from FR997832.1 coordinate 17,614,868, forward strand.
GGATCTGGCATAGGTTCATTTGAAATTATTTCAGAGTTTTCAGATGTAGTATTATCTTTTTTCTGACTCGATATATTTTTCCCTTTAGTTTTTTTTTAATTTGATTTATTTATTGTATGAAGTTCACTTTGAATCAAGTCTGCTGCTGTTATACTTTTTCCAGGCTCTACATTACACTTTTTTTTCGTCTTATTTGTACAGAGGCTGGAGGATTCCTTATTTCTTGCAAAATTTCGGTCACTGCTAATAATGTTGTGTTATTTATTTGTTCATCAGTAACATTTGTCCTTTGTGGCAGCCGTGACTTAGGAAGTTCGGGATTAATTGGATATAAACCCGATTTACTAAAACCTGCTTGGAGATTACGAGATACAGCGCCTTTTTCAACCAATTTATTTTTAAGTTGATCTAATAATTTTGGAAACGAACTTTTGCCCTATGTCCACTAAAATCCATTGAAAAGATCCATGGATCTTTTTACACTCAAATCACACAGATATGTCCACTTTAATCCATGATCCGAAAATATTTTAAAAATGGATCTATTTAAAATCCATTATAAAGCTGCATCTACAGTAGCCATTTTCTATAGGTAAATAAAAGACTAGAAAACCGATCAAAATTTTAATAGTAACATACCTATGTATAAATGTTTTTTTTTTATTTATTTGAGATGGGGTGGTGATTGATTGATTGGTGTGAGCAATATTTGGTCCGTATTTGGTGAACGGATGGTGATGATTCTCCGTGTGGTGACGGAGTAAGAATACAATTTATGTCACCACCCCATCTCATCCCATGGGTATCGTAAAAACCGACTAAGGGACTATCGGTGAATATTATCTTTACGAAATAAAGAAGGAAAACTTGAAATTAAACCCTATACCAATCCGTCTGTTCAGTGTGATATTAGTAGGCCAAGTATCCCTCCGTCACGGGAGGAGGCCCGTCCCTGCAGTGGGACATTAATGGGCTGTTATGATGATGATGATGATTTGGTGAAAGCCACCGGACAAACAATTTTGTTTGGAAGAGTGGCATACAAGACTTAATAAAAAATTGGGCAAGAGGAATAGAGCTATTTAAGATTGCATGTGTCACCCGCTTTATTTTTTACAATGGATCATGGATTAAAGTGGACTTATGTGTTTGATTTAAGTGTAAAAAGATCCATCAATGGATCTTTTCAATGGATCTTAGTGGACATAGGGAACTTTTGACCAAAGTTTTATGTTTCCGCCCTTTCTTCAACTTCCAATGAGTTAAAACTTCTCGCCAGTAGGTTTTTAGAGGAGCGAAAAATGCGACATCTAATGGCTGAAGCAGATGTGTTGTTTTCGGTGGTAAACACACAAATGCTATGTTCAATTCTTCACAAGTCTTCAGTACGTTTTCCGAAAAATGAGAAGACAGATTATCTCCGATTAGAACTTTCCGCCCCACTTTATTTCGAGCGTAGGGTACTATAACGGTTCTGAACCAGTCTTCAAAACAGACTGCATCAAACCATCCACTCTTTGATCGATTGTATCTAGTCCCTTGGGGTCCACCCTCCAGCCACGTATCCCATAAGTGATCCGATTTATAAACCACATATATTGGTAACAACTCACCATCTGCCGTACCCGTAAACATGAGTGAAATTGCAGTTTTCGAATTGTTTACCACTCTTTCTGGGTATTTGGTACCGTAAAACGAGGTTACTTTGCTCTGAAATTGGCTCCAAGCCTTGCATTTTGTTGATAATATTTTTATTAACAATCATAGACATGGTACACCTTTTTTTACTAATAGAGACACTTGTCTTCTACCATCTGTAAATGCCTAAATGAGGTTTGTAGCGATGCGTCCGTTATACCGTAACGTAACTAAAAACCGTTGCCATGCCACTAACGTATCGTAGCGCTATTGAAATGGCTAGCAACGGCTATCGGTTGTCTAGGTAGGTTAGGTAGGCTATCTACTGACAAACGCTCAACGCTGCCAAAGTTAGGTAGGTATCTAAAATGCGTTGGTTTGGTTGCCTTCCCGCTAGCCGCTATCCGAACAATAACTAAAATAATTATGCTTTCTCACTTTTTCTAAGCGATTCCTCGCATACAAGACAGAGAACGAGCGAATATTACGATATTGCGTTACGTATAAGCCAAAGACGATCTTATAATTAGCGCCATAAAGTTTAATATGGAATGTAATCGATATTTGGCTATTTGGATCGGTAGACGTGAGCGCATGCGCGAAACCGATCACTATAGTTTGACCTTCGAATGAATATCATAGATAAACTAAAATTGTACTTTGCGGTTATGTACATAAAGTCGCTATTACAATATACACGAATTAAGGAAACATGCGTTTACAGGTGTCGTGTTTCTTTGTTTAGTACGACACTTGTTTATTATCTATTATGTTATTCAAAAACTTTTGCATGAGCCGAGCCGGGAGCCGGGTTTTGTTCAAAGTTTTTTGTATTTTTTTGTAATTGCATTAATTGATATGATATTGATGAGTAAACTTTATAAAAGTGATAAATTAAGTGTTATATAGTGTAATATTTTGATTAGTTATAAGTATAGGTGTAAAAAGTGTAAATAGTTTTAATTATTAATAGTGTTGAACAAAACTTTTAAAATAATCGTGTTAATATATAATTATACCTATATAAGATAATAATCGTGTAAAAACTTTATTTAGTTAGGTACAGTATCGATATTACAGCTAGCTCAGTTAATATCTTAAACGGAAACCGACAACTTAGTTTACATTATGCTATGACACCGGTATTCGGCAACGGTTGTCAATACCGATATTGAAACGAAATAACGGTTAGACAACCGTTGCCACAAATAGCCGACAACGCCCATCTCTAGAGGTTTGTATACTTGTAGATTATTTTTTAAAAACTTTAATTTTGGAGCAATCTTACCCGTAGCTTTGGAAACTTTGCGCCAAATATTTCTGCCACCAGTTTCCGATACTTAACGCGTACAAAGCATAGTTATATCAGTCATACTCTATCTGTGCTCCTATGGAAATGAAATGTATGCTCCCGTATCGGAGATTTTTTTAATAATGCCTGGAAACAATTCACCCTCATATGTAAACACTACATATTGTCCCACCTCCTTCACGAGTGGCTTAAGATTTCCTTTGGGACATGCTTGATTCAGGTAATTACGGTCATTTTCCAATTCGCCAACTGATTCAACGTCTGATGAGTCCTGAATAGATCTTACATCACTTTCACAATAAGTAGTTTCGCTACTTAGTCTACGGCGGCGGCGGCAAGGCCGTTTTGAGGTTGAAGGTTGTGTGAAGTCTTCATTTTGTTCAGTGGGAAGACTTGCAGCAGCTACATTCGATGTTGATGATTGAGGAAGATCTACATTTTCCTCATGGAGGACATGTGCAGCAGTCACGCTTTTGCCTGGAACTATGTTAAGTTTTGTGCGACGTGTTTTAGTGGAGCTGTGAGTCCAGTCAAGTCTCTTGGTTTCCAGAGTTTCTAAGAATGATTCCTGTATATCAGCCTGGCTTCCTGCGTTGGGAAATCTCTGTAATAGAGGAGTAGCATCAATTGGAACGATCCCACATTTACGAAACCCCGATTTCAAGTTATTAGCTTGTGTTGGGGCTAGAACTTCAAGCAGTTTTTTAAGTAAGACTGGGAAATTACTCTTTTGAATCACTGTTTCCCGGCGGCCTTGTGAACTAGCCTTCCATTCAGAAAGAATCTGTCGCCATGCTACCTTCATTGGACGAAAGAACGCGACGTCTAATGGCTGGGTCAAGTGGGTGCTGTTGGGAGGAAGACAAATAAATTTAATGAGATTTTCATCACAAGCCTTGAGAACATCTACAGAGATATGTGATGATAAGTTATCTCCTATGATAACTTTGTGTCCTTCTTGCTTCTTTAATCTTGGTAACATTACAGAGAAGAACCAATCGTTAAATATATTCATGTCAAACCAACCAGAGGGACTGTTGTTGTATCTAGCATTCTTTGGCCCATTCGCAGTCCATGTATCCCAGAGTTGTTTAGCCTTGTAAACTGTGTAAGGCGGCAGTAACTCTCCTGCGGCATTTCCACAAAACATGATGGAGATACTTTCAGAGTTGCCACCAACATAAACCTGTATTTTATAGCCATCAAAGAAAAAACAAAAGTAACACGTTAACCCGTTTTAGAACGAAACATGTTTTTCAAACTAAGGAGCATTGTTACCCGTGGGGGGGCAAAGTAACCTCGTTTTACGGTACCTCTTTTGTAAATATAGTTTTTACTGCCTGGATCGTCTGTGAGGTTGGTCTCATCATAGTTAATAATGCAGTCTGGAGTGACAACTTCGACAGACTTCACATAATTTGAAAAAAAAACATCAATATCGTCACTTGTAATTTTGGCTCGATCGGTAGCTAAGTTAGATGCTTTACGGTTGGAAATTGCTGATTTATGCCGTAAAAGAAAATTACGTGCCCAATCAGGTCCTGGAAAATTATCTTTAAGCCCATATATTGTTTTTCCTATTTTATTCAAATATTTTTGATCCAAAACTCTAAGATCCATACAGTCAAAGGGAAATCCCCATTCACTTAAAATTAATATGTTTTTTATAAATGAATTTTCTTCTTCGGGAGTAAATAATGTAGGATGTTCAGCTCTATCTTGTGTGCAATTAATGTTTCTATATTTTCTACATAGTGTGCTCTTCGGTATATCATAAATATCGGCAGCTTCGGTTAATTTAAGTTTTCCAGACTGTACAGCACCTATCGCTTTTTCCAAATTTTCTTTTGAATAATTATGATATGGTGCAAATGATTTACCATTTCTGGAATTTGTGTACTTTCTTTGGTAAGTACGCACCATATTCAAACTGCAATAAAAAATAAAAGAATAAAATAATCAGAAGCTTCCCCTTAAATTTAAATATACTAATCATTTGGGGCTATTTGAAACAACAACCAAAAGATTAGTAAAACTAAAATACACAAAACAGGGGTTATTTGGAACAGGATTCCAAATAGCCTCAAATTTGTGTCAAAAAGCCCCATTCTACAAAACACAAAAAATATGGACTAGAAAACAGGTTAGAATTTAATGGAAAACACCAAAAGATTCCCAATAAAACGTATAACTACGTGATTCGACTCATTTTCTACTTACCTATAAACTATTGATATATCAACTGGAAGTAAAGTACGTACAAAATCACTCGATTTATCAAGCTTTTTCTAAAAAATCGTCTAACCGTTTGCTTTCACTTTTTTAACCTATAAATTTCACCAGTGACACTGACATTAGATGTAGTATTGCCATATTATATCAAATTAAATCTACTATTACTAAAAGAAAAAATGTGTTCGGTCAAATCTTTTATTACAAAATTTCTACATAGCCCCTGGAGTCTCAAAAAGCCCCACTTTACGGTAGAGGATTTTTTTTTTTATAGGACTGTTGAATGTTCATTATGATCAGCTAGATAAATTAATAAATTCAACGGAAGGGAATCCACATTGCAGAGTCAATGAAATTAACCATCATCATTTAATTTGCTTACTTGACTAAAGCATTGTTTTAGCAGTCCAAAAGATGATAAAGCACAAGATTCATGCTATGTGGAAGTAAGCACTGTATACATGAGACAGGTTTTGAAATAGGTACGCAATTTTAACCTAGATTATCACCAGATTCCTTTGGTTATTTTATATTCTTACTATTAAGTAGTTCTAATACGTAGCCATTCCATAATGTAAATGTTCCAACTGCAGTTTGTTACAAATAAAAAATGTGTTTGTTTGAAAAAATCGTATTTCATTTATTGTTATATTGGTGCGGGAAATCTTTTTAAGATGACATGTTCGCCTAAGAAAAAGCTTACAAGTTTGTCTACAAGAAGATGGTTAATATAGTGAAAACCTATGGTGTTGCTCTCCCTCTCAGATGTCAGCAAGTGAAACTGGTTTCATCATGGAACTAATGGCATTTTTTTACCGAGTATTACCATAGATTTAGCATTCTGTCTAGGCAAGAAAAAAATTAATAGTCCCATTAGTACCTACAGATAAATATACTTACCAATTTGTTTTTTATACAAGCGAAAAAAAATATAACCTGCATCTTAAATGTTTATTAACCCTAGAGTGGGCGCGTCATTTCGCGAAACGTCAGTGGGCGCGTGGGGAGCATTTTGCCGCCTCTTTTCTTTGACCATTTTAAGTAGGAATACAGCAATTTAATTAGTATATTTTCTCAGGATTTAAGTAATACACACATAAGTAATTATAAATCAACATATTTATTCAACTCTGTTTTGAGAACTTTGGTTTACAAGAGATTTTAGGAAACTTAATATTTTAATTGACTTTTTTTAACATAACCTACATAACACTCTATAATACTTAGAAAAAATTAATAACAATAACAAAATTATATGTCTTCTAAATCTGCAGGATATGCTTTGTCATAATAGTCTCCAAAAAGGTATGTGCAATGTTCATAGCACAGTAACTTTGAATATCTGTAACACCCTATTTTTCTTTATACTGTATTTGCCCTCCTTCTTTGAAGATGATGCTTGTTCTGCTGGTACAAAGCGAGCAATTTGGTTTCTTAAAGGAATCTTTAATCTGTCTACAGAAGACCTTGTGAAATAACTAACGAAAATACTGTCGGCGTTGGATCAAGTGTTCGATATTGGCTTTGTAAATAATTTGACTGTTTATACCGCCAATTTTCATTATTGAAAAAAAAAAAACCTCATTGGCCATCTGCGAGTCATTCCTGCTGCTTGCTGATTGTTCTGTGTCCATATTATGCTCACTATGATGACTACATCGATCACTTTCTGAGACACTCCTCAACAAACTGTGATCTCACATCTTCAAAATCACTTACGTGAGTGGGCGCACGGTGAGCAATTTGCCGCCTGGCAACAACCGGTGGTAAAAACCTTCTCTTCAAGCGGACCCCCGTGGTCTGATTTCATCCAATCTTTTATCACGCGTTGTAAACGAAAGTGGGAGCAGCTACTAAAAAGCGCAACCCTAACTGACAATTGGTTTTCAAATTAATAACGGTTTTCTAGCGCGGGCGGCAAAATGCTCATAGCGCGCCCACTCTAGGGTTAATGCACTTAAAAACCGAGTAAAAGTCTAAAAAAATTATGAAATGTTTGTAAAAGGTCAATGTAAACGAAATTCCTGATGAAAATCATTATCAATTTTCTAGTTGGATTCGGTTTTTAATTAGAAAATTATTAGTGTCTTCGTGTAATTAGGTAATAATTTGTACTTATTGAGCAAAATCTGATTCCAGGACAACGCTGGCCTAGAGGAATTTTTACCCCTTTTGTACCATAATGTCCACTCTCAGATCGTCCATTTCCCGTTATGACCACTTTCTCACGTTGTCCACTTCCTAACACGACCACTTTCCAATATCCGGCTATTCCATTTATACCACTTGGCCATTCCAACTAGGTGGGAAGATTGGAAAAATATACATATACTTACAGTACCCGGCCGTAAATATTAAACATCGACCTGTGGAAAGAGACAATCGATCAATTTCGGCTTCGTAGCGTCATCTCTGTCGAACACTATTAAATTATCATGAACTCACAAGGCGAGTCGGCGGCACTGAACGTGTTAAACTTACCACTGGGGCAACCCTCTAATTGTGTCATACTCTCCAGCAGAGCCACCTTCATAAATCGCGGTCATGTTTACCTCGAAACAATGTACGTGAACCGTACATAGTGTACATGCATTGTATATAACTGTACGCATACAGAATCGAGGAATAATGTACGTTGAAAGTGGCTCTGCTGGAGAGTATACTCCCTGGCAGCCCCACCTAGAAAAGGTATTTAGGATAGACGTAAAACAGTGGTTTTCATGAAAATTGATGTACGTACATATATTGTTTATTATGTACCTACGTGTTAAAAAATCTTTCTTCATATCATTGTTTTATTAATTTTCACAGTTTTAAAATTTTTATTTATAAAACGCTTGATAATATTCATTAGCAAACAATATCAGAGTAAATATACCCAGTACAGGTACTAGGTATATTTATGTACTGGGTAGGTATACTTATTTATTAGGCACTAGCATAAGTATTAGGGAAGAGGGAAAATGTATTGTAAATGTAGCTACATAATGCAATGGTACCTACTTACTTTTTTATGATTGTATTAAATTACTTTTCAAGTAAGTACCTATGCATATTATTCGCTATTATATCATAATTCAAATTAAAACTTGATGTAGTAAAAACAAATGACACTTGGAGGGTAGTTGTTTATTCCATTGTGATTCCGACCTTACATTATTGTTTAGTTAGTGTGGATAAGTGTAGTATTCTATAACCAATTATCTCAATTAGGTACGTATCCTATTTAGTGATGGACCGAGGAAAGAAAACCTTGGCTCATATTACATAAATAAAAACCGGTCAAGTGCGAGTCTGACTCGCGCACCGAGGGTTCCGTACAAGCCTATTTATTTTGCCTCCAAATTCTATGACGTGACGACTCAGCTGGCAAAAAATATTTGCCTGCCAAAATTCTATGACGTCACGACTTATCTGTCAAAAATTCTGTGTCGTTAAGTCTCATCTATCAAAAATTCTATGACGTCACGACTCAGCTGTAAAAATTATATGACGTCACGTCTAATCTGTCAAATTTGACAGCTGTCAAAAAACATTTTTCCGCCAAAATTGTATGACGAAATAATCAAAATTTAATATGATGGAAGTAAAAATTTAAGGTTTTCGTAATTTTTCCTTTACATTTACTATAAGACCTTGCTTCATGCCAAATTTCAAGTTTGTAGGTAGACTGGAAGTACATTGTAGGTTTTTACCCTTGCTGGTCGAAAATTTGCGACCAAAACGGCGATGATTTTTTTACAGCCTTAAGAAGCAACAGACCTTAGTATTTGGTGAAAATTTCAGCTTGATACCTTTACGCGTTCCTGAGATAAATGGTCTTGACAGACAGACGGAGAACAAAGTGAAAAGTGATCCTATAAGGATTCCGTTTTTTTTAAATCGATACGGAACCCTTAAAAACATACGTAACGATAAATTCATGCTTATCTCTTTTAAAACACTACTTTCACTCGAAGGTATTTTTTTCACACTTACAAATAATTATTTTTGGCCAATATGTGTCCGTTTATGTTCAGTGAAACATTATATTTTAGACTAGCGGCTCGTCCCGGCTTCGCACGGACATTAATATTGTTTTTTGATATTTTATTACACTTTATCGTAATTTAAGTAAAAATCCCTCTTTAAAAAAAATGAAATATAGCCTATGACACTCAGGAAAAATGTAGCTTTTCAACAGTGAAAGAATAATTCAAATCTGTTCAGTAGTTTTGAAACCTATTCAATTCAAACAAACAAACAAAAAAACAAACCTTCACTCTTTATTATATTAGTAGGTATAGATATTAAAACGTGATCCTTAGAAGTAATACAATAGGGTGTTCCTTATATAAGCGAAAATATTTGTTTTTGCTATCGAATTGCATACCCCCTGTTTTTTAAACTACCAAGACCTACTTAAATACAAAAATTTTACTAAACTTTAAACGTTAACCCATGCCAACTAAGCTCTGAAGATTTTAAAAATTGCTGTTTTAACAGTTCCATAAAAGTATCGCTATCAAATATAATTTTTAATAAAAATATATTTCCAGGTGTGATGAATTCACAAGTCATTTTACACAGTTAGCCTATGATATTTTACACAGTAAGCATTTTCTCTGCTTATTTTGGGACTAGATGGCGTAGTGTGAAAGTGTGAGGAATATTTATTTATTTATTTACCAAATAATATATAACGTGTTAATCTTCTACTATATAAAAATAAGTCGGGTTTTCCTTCCTGACGCTATAACTCCAGAATGCACGAACCGATTTCCCCGGTTTTGCATTCGTTGGAAAGGCCTCGGGCTCTGTGAGGTTTATAGCAAAGAAAATTCAGGAAAACTTACAACAGAAAAGCGGAAAAATAATGCCCGTGCGAAGCCGGGACAGGCCGCTAGTACCCGTATAAATATGAATAATACTTATACAATGTAAAGATTTTAAAAACTAGACTATTTTCTTATGTTTTACTTAATAACTTTATTTTAATCAAAATAATTAAGTACTTTGTTGTAAAAAATGAGTTTTAAATTACTAGTAATGCTCCATAATTTTTCTATTAAATTGCGTTCTATACTTCGATGAGAGCAGACGTGCGCTGGATTGTTTTTCTAAATTTACTTCAATTTTAATTGTTGTGTCGCTGATTGGCTGCATAGTATTTATCGGCGCCTCTCGTTTCTTCTTGAAGAATCCTTACGAGTGACTCCGCCTAGTGGGCGGCGTGAGCGAGATACAGTATAGCAGATACAAAGAAGGCGGAGCAGGTCAGCGGACATAATTTATAATCTCAAAAAGTCCGAAGTCACTGGGAATCGAACCCGCGACCACTGACTCGAAGCGGGTACCGGCGTCACTGCGCCAGCGGATAGGTTGAGTCTTGTGACGAAATTCACGATCTCTTTGGACAACTCAGCGCCATCTACCGTACATAACGGCAAAGTGTTATCGATTGAAGTTATACCTATACAGAAGTGGTACACCTAATAGCCCACAGATGGCGTCTAAATATACTTGTGCCGGATGTTGCAGCAACATAGATAATAAGGAATTTCTAAAATGTAATAAATGTACAAAAATATATGATTTCCCATGTTCAAATATACTCGACATAAAAAAGTTTATGACAATGATCAAGGAGAAAAAAATTAAGTGGACGTGTCAAGAGTGTAAGAGTAAACAACCTAAGACAGGGAATACTAATACACCAGTGCGTAATCTCAATGATTACGAAACTTTGTGTCTAACAGACGACGATGATGGACCATCGAACGTAGCATCTCGAAAGAAACCAACAAAAAGTAAACCAATATCACCTAGGGCTACATCACCAAGCTTGACGGAAAGCATAAATGAACCACTATTGTCGGCAATTAGTGAGCGAGTACTCGAGACAATTAGAGCTGAGCTGCCTAAGTTAATTTCAAGTGTTATGCAAGCGGAGCTCGCTCCTATAAGAAGCGACTTACGTGACTTCCGTGAATCATTAGACTTTCTGAGTGAAAAGCACGACGATATGAAGAAGACCATCGACACGTTAGTCAGGGATAGTATCTCTATAACTAAGGAAAATTCAATACTTAAGACTACGGTCCGTGAGCTGTCTGATCGCTTAAACAACTTAGAACAACATCTACGAGAAAATAACTTGGAAATTCAAGGCGTACCTGAACAACACAATGAAAACATTTCTAGCATTTTGCAGCAGTGTTCCAGGGTCGTGAGCTATGATCTAAAAGAGGGAGACATAACTAAGTGCACAAGAGTATCCAAGATGAATAAAGAAAGCAAACTTCCGCGAAGCATTGTTGTCAAGTTCCGAAATATTAGAGTTCGAGATGAATTCTATTCAGCTGTTCATAGGTTTAATAAAGCAAAACCACTCATGGAAAAATTGAACACCGCGTTGTTGGGTATCGCAGGAGACAGGAGACCAGTATTTGTGTCGGAGCATCTCTCACCGAGGAATAAATCTCTACATGCGGAGGCACGTAAAAGAGCAAAGGATTTTGGATATCAATTTGTTTGGGTTAGAAATGGTCGTATTTTTGCAAAAAAGTCTATCGAAACTAAACAACTGCTAATTAGTAATACTGAAAGCCTCGATCTCATTTGTTAACTCAATTTAATGGCACCTGCAATATTTTTGTTTTATGTTATACAGTGATGACTATTTCTATATACTATCAAAATATAAGAGGTATGAAAAGCAAAACTATCGATATCTATAATACGGTACTGTCTAATAATTTCGATATAATATGTTTATGTGAAACCTGGCTAGACACGGGCATATTGTCGTCAGAGTTGTTCGACGACAGATATTGCGTTATACGTAGGGATAGAGACATTGCATTTCGGTCACGGTTTAACAAGAACCACGGAGGGGGTGTACTGATAGCTTACTTAAAGAAATATAACATTGCATTTAATCGTGAAATTCAGTCTATGGACATGGAAGATTTATGGGTGCAAATTAAGATTAATGAAGCTTTAACTCTAAATTTATGTAGGTATTGTTTATCTGCCAGATTATCTGCCCCCAGTCATTGTGAATAACTTTTTAGATAAGTGTAAGGATATTTTGGATAACTCTCACCACCAATTAACCTGTATTGTGGGTGATTTTAATATGGGAGACGTTGGTTGGACAGATTCAGGCTATCCCCTTAATTTTAAAGGCGATAAATCTAAATCACTTTATGATTTTTTTCAAGTGTCGACTGTACGCCAATTGAATCACATACAGAACCTAAATAAAAGAATACTAGACCTAGTAATCACAGATCAGCCGGATTTACTTACGGTAGTACCTACTATACCAATCAGTCGTCTTGACATACATCATCCGCCTTTTGAGCTCTTGATCCGAACTGCTACACCTTCTCTCACACAAAGCGCGGTTATTGAACGACTATGTTACAGAAAAACTGATTACGAAAGTTGTAAAAGAGCCATTTCTAATATTAATTGGTATGAAAGAGCATCGCAATTAAATTGCAATGATTTTGTGCAAGACTTTTATAATAACATTTATTCTATTATTAATAAATATACCCCAAAATCCAAAATTCGTAGTAAAAAATATCCAGTGTGGTTTTCGAAGCCGTTAATCAAACTACTTGTATCTAAACATAAAGCTCATAGTAGATTCAAACGCTACGGTAATCCTAGGGACTACGACGTGTTCTCTTTGCTTAGAGCCAGAGCCAAAATAGTTACCGATCAGTGTTTTCGCGATTATATTAAAAATATAGAAGAAGACCTCCAGCTAAATGCCAAAACATTTTGGCGCTATACTAAAGAGAAACGTATAACTAACAATTACCCTAGTAGCATGTTTTATAATAGCCGTATCGCAAACACAGGCAGAGATATTGTTGAGCTATTTGCGAATTATTTCTCGTCTGTTTACTGCATAAATACAACAAATGGCTATTCTCCTACGTTCCCGACATTAAACTATACTATTGGAGAACTGCATATAAACAAGATTGAACTCTTAAATAAATTACAAAATATTGACTTGTCAAAGAATGGTGGATATGATGGCATACCACCCATCTTCATTAAACTATGTGCTGGTGCATTAGTTACACCAATTCACATTATTTTTAATAAGTCGCTAAGTGAGGGAATTTTTCCTGATCTATGGAAAATATCTAAGATAACCCCCATTTATAAAGACGGTGACAAAAGAGATGTCTCAAACTATCGCCCGATTAGCATTTTAAACTGGTTCGCTAAAATTTTTGAATGTTTTATTTATAATCACCTTTATGTTCACTTAAAACAGTGGCTAAGCTCACGTCAACATGGTTTTATTGCCGGTAGGTCGACTAGCACAAATCTAATAAATTATACTGCTTATATATGTGACTCTTTTAATAAAAAACAGCAAGTAGACTCTATCTATACAGATTTCTCGAAGGCGTTCGATCGTGTGGATCATGCAACGCTTCTCGCGAAGGTCTCTCATGTAGGAATACACGGTAATTTGTTGAGATGGCTAACATGCTATTTACAGAACAGAACACAGTTGGTTGCACTCAGAGGGTATGATTCTGTACCATTTATAGCAACATCTGGAGTGCCGCAGGGTTCGAATCTCGGGCCTCTATTATTTTTAATATTTATTAATGACCTCCTGTATGACATACGAAGTGAATGTCTAGCATATGCCGACGACATAAAAATATTTAGAGTTATTAAGTAATCAACAAGACTGCTTAGATCTTCAATCAGATATAGATACTATTGTAAATTGGTGTGTCAACAACTCTATGTGCCTAAACATTAAAAAATGTCAATGCATTACATTTACAAAAAACAAAAAACCAATACAGTATCCCTACAAAATTAATAGTACAAATATTGAAAGAGTTGTAGTGGTCCGCGATCTAGGTGTACTGTTTGATTCAGTCTTATCGTTCCGGCCTCACTATGATTACATTTGCAATAAGGCGAACCGTACACTCTCTTTCATTCTAAGAAATTCCCGGCCATTCAGGAAATCTAACTCTCTTTTAACTCTATATTACGGACTGGTCAGGAGTATTGTTGAATACTGCTCCCCAGTATGGACTCCTATTTATGGCTTGCACTCTGACAGAATAGAGGCAATACAGAGACGGTTTGTCAGGGCTATGTGTTCTAAGTTCGGACTGAGACGCAAAATACCAGAATATGATGACAGACTTCGTCGTTTTAACATGATATCTTTGGAGGACAGACGATGGATTAGCGATCAGTGCACCCTACACAAAATATTAAATGGAGCTTTAGACTCTACACTCATAGAACAAATAAAATTTAAGGTTCCAACTCGATCCGTACGTATTCCGCAACTTTTTACCACTTCGCATAGTAATAATAACGTCTCTCAGAACAACCCATTGTCACGAATTTGTGGACAATATAACATGATATGCTCTGAAACTGATATATTTTTTAATAGCTTTATATCCTACAAAAAGTTTTTGTCTGATCACTGTGTAAACAAAGAGTCATTCCAGCAATAATTTAAGGCATTTTTCCTATTTTATGTTAAATCATTCAGCTAAATTATGTATTCTTTTTATTTTTTATTATTTTGTATTTAATAATGTAGCTACTCAATTCGAAGTAATTTTATAGTAAATGTTGTATACAGACTTAATTGGGCTTCAGACCTGCAACTATGTATACTGTTCATATACAATTCTGTAACTTTAGGTTTGTAACCTGTTTCTGTATTACATAAATAAATAAATAAAGTTTTGTAATTAGAATACTGTTCCATTTTCCACCAAATTTCAAACAAGGATTATTTTAAAAGAATCATTATTATTCCTTTATTATTTCGTATCTACATAGCTACTATGCATATAATTTTAGAGACTGATTTTATTATTAATGTTGAAAGCTTGTGAGTTAGGTATATAAATTGTAGTTATTTTAAAACCAATGAATGAAATGCATAAGAAAATTATTTAATTAGTTCTCAGTAAATCTGTTATATGCGGCATACACAATAGTTTTATTTATGTACTCATTAATAACAACTCTTTCTTACGTACTTCACTACGCCCTAGCCGTACGTACATTCAAAGCTACAAAAAATAAATTATTTTTGTCAACTTACCAAATTTTTAGAACAAAAAATTAATAATTTTTGAGTGTAAAATACAAAATAAACTGGACGTTTATTTTGACATAAAAACGTTTTTTCCTAAATTCTCCAGTTCATACCCTTTTTGCCCATTTGGGTTTTCTTTCCTCGGTCCATCAATAAATAGGATACGTACCTAATTGAGATAATTGGTTATAGAATACTACACTTATCCACACTAACTAAACAATAATGTAAGGTCGGAATCACAATGGAATAAACAACTACCCTCCAAGTGTCATTTGTTTTTACTACATCAAGTTTTAATTTAAATTATGATATAATAGCGAATAATATGCATAGGTACTTACTTGAAAAGTAATTTAATACAATCATAAAAAAGTAAGTAGGTACCATTGCATTATGTAGCTACATTTACAATACATTTTTCCTCTTCCCTAATACTTATGCTAGTGCCTAATAAATAAGTATACCCAGTACATAAATATACCTAGTACTTGTACTGGGTATATTTACTCTGATATTGTTTGCTAATGAATATTATCAAGCGTTTTATAAATAAAAATTTTAAAACTGAAAATTAATAAAACAATGAAAGAAGAAAGATTTTTTAACACGTACATAATAAACAATATACGTACATCAATTTTCATGAAAACCACTGTTTTACGTCTATCCTAAATACCTTTTCTAGGTGGGGCTGCCAGGGAGTATACTTTCCAGCAGAGCCACTTTCAACGTACATTATTCCTCGATTCTGTATGCGTACAGTTATATACAATGCATGTACACTATGTACGGTTCACGTACATTGTTTCGAGGTAAACATGACCGCGATTTATGAAGGTGGCTCTGCTGGAGAGTATGACACCTCTAATTACTTTTAGATAATAATCGAGAATAATCGATAAAGAGACCTTACTTCGGTAAGGTAAGTTTCTGTATGTTGTACTTTCATCTATTTTGTGTTATCTATACTAATATTATAAAGAGGTAAAGTTTGTGTGTTTGTGTGTTTGTGACGTTGTAGGGGGTAATCTCTGGATCTACTGAACCGATTTCAAAAATTCTTTCTGTGTTTGATAGTCCATTTATCGGGGAGTGTCATAGGCTATATAGTATCACGCTATGACTAATAGGAGAGGAGCAGTAATGAAATATGTTTATAAAAGGGACGCTTAAAAATGTTTATTTTGCTTCTGCTGCTTAAACATCTGGAGATATACTGAAATGATGTATTAGAGAATTGTACCTTTAAAAAAGTTTTACAATTAAGTCAGCGATAGCATATATCTATCTTCTAAGGTTGACTCACTACGACCTTTTTTATAATAATCAAATTTGATTTAAAGAAATGCATTGTTTGTAAAGGTATTTTGTGTATATGGTATCGACCCTTATCAAAATAAATACGTTAATCATTATATTTATTTAATTTTAAACATAATTGACCTTTACAGCGATGAGATCCGATTATTAGTTTGAAAGATATCTCAGTTTTAAAATAATGCGCGAATAACGTAATATATCTGTCTAACGCGATGTTAGTATAGATGAATTTTCTTAGTATCAACATTTTGGTTGGAGTAAGATTTTTATTTTAATTTGAAATACCTGTCATCATCATAACAGCCCATTAATGTCCCACTGCAGGGAAGTGCCTCCTCCCGTAACGGAGTGATACTTGGCCTACTAATACCACGCTGGCCAGACGGATTGGTAAAGGGTTTAATTTCAAGTTTTCCTTCTTTTTATTTCGTAAAGATAATATTCACGGATAGTCCCTTAGTCGGGTTTTACGGAAGGCGGAGGACCCTGTTCTGTGGCGTTTGTTGAGAGAGGCATTTTGTCCAGCAGTGGACTGCGATAGGCTAATTGGTTTATTGATTAATACCATGTATTCTTAATCCATTTTTACATGGTTAATACTCTATACCAATATTATAAAGAGGTAAAGTTTGTGTGTTTGTAAGTTTGTGACGTTAATTGTAAGGGGTAATCTCTGGATCTACAGAACCGATTTTTAAAATTCTTTTTGTCTTAAATAGACCATTTATCGGGGAGTGCCATAGGCTATATAGTATCACGCTATGACTAATAAGAGAGGAGCAGTAATGAAATATGTTTAAAAAAGGAAAGCGTTTTTTCGCCGCCCAACGAAGTGGGCACGGGTCAGCTAGTTTAACCCTTAACCACCTAGCATAGGTCTGACAGACACCACCAAATATAAAAACTTGAATATTATTACACCCGAGTTTCGTATAAACCTGTTCGTTCCGGTACCTTTTCCTAGCCCCTCTCAGAGCTACACAAGCTCTTTCCACGGTTGTATGTCCGTAAGTTTTGCTCTGGTTAGTAAAAAACTTTCGCCCGGGGTCTGAGAGACCTCTGCTAGGTGGTTACGTGACTATTTTACAATTGAGTATTTTTTTCTATTTTATTTAAAAATGACTTTCAATGTAAAAAAGATTGAGCGGGGGTTGGAAAAAGATATTTATTAATAAGGTAGGACAACGAAACAGTACCAAATGATGAATGGGGTGATTTTTATGTAGATTTATGATTAGAGGAAGCGTTAGAACGCAGTTGCGATTCAGACTCACAATGTGAAAAGACAACTAAAATGAAAAACAACCTAAATGTACTGCCCAAAACTGATTTATCTTCGACAGTTCTTGATCAGTTTGTTTCTGAAGATGATGATATGTAAAGGTATCTAAAGTGGAATCGAAAACTCGAAAAAGAATTTTTTCTGTAAAAGGCGCAATAGCTTGTCCTCTGACCCCTTCTTCCTTTCCATCAACACCGCTATAGTATAATATAGTGCAGGAGAGAAGAAGCGTTAAACTAGTATATTGAAATAAACTAAACACTAGATCAAATATGGAGCGTCATGCAAAGAACTTGAAATTGCAACGTGATATCAGAATGACTATTCGCCGCGTTCTCGACAGCAACAAAGGAACCACTCCAAGAGTAACTCCTTCAAGAAATAGTGCTAAATAAAAGTTAACAGTATGTTAGAACTGTTCTCCTTATTACTACAAAAACAAAAAGTAAAAAACAATACATGTGTTTTGAATGCAGAGCACCTATTTGCTTGAAATGCTCATATAAACCTTGTATTAATTGTCCTGAAAAACTGCATGTTTAGGTCTTGCAATTTTGCTTAAGTTTTATTTTATTTGGGATAATTTGATTTTTTTTATGTTTATAGATTCCTAATTATCTAAAAAAAAAGTACAAAAATGTACCCACTTGTGGGATTACTGTAATAAGTCTTATTTTCCAAATATGTTACTTTGTAATCAAAAAAATAAGATTGTTTATCATTCAATTAAGATTTTTTTTAAACTATTGATATTATCTTGTGCCATTCTTTCCTAATCAATAGTTTAATATGTTCCTAATAAACTTTTAACTCAATATTCAGAATAACCTTTCACAGTTTTAAAAACGAGAATCATTTTGTTCCGGTGTCTCACAGACCTGTGCTAGGTGGTTGTGTGACAAAAACAGGTGCTAGGTTGTTAAGGGTTAAAGATGAAGTACTAGCATCGAGTAGAAGTGTAGTTCCTTGTTCGCCTTTGGCTTAAGTGTCGTATTATATGCGTCATTCTACTTTGAAGTTCAGAATAGTCTGTAGAAAACAACAAAAAATATACTGGCGTGTAATGATATTAGGCCACTTGAAAAATTGTGCTAATTTTTAATGGGCGCATACATTTGGCAAAAATAAAGTATTTTTGTAATAGGTTACAATTTTTTATGTAAAATTAAAGCAGTTAATGAAACCTAAATCTTTTTATATCACTGCCAAAAAAAAAACTAAATACCTAAATAGAATAATTTATAAGTGGCCTATTTCATTACGCCAATATAGTTGTTCAAAAAGGATTTTGGGAATGTATTAAAAAAACAACGAGTCAATGATGCATTTCTTCTTTATTAAGAAACAATGCTAGAAGTTTTACACATGCAATTTCGAGATTTTTACAACGAAAAGCTAGCGACACGATGCACCTAAAAGTTCATTTCTTTACAATAAGTTTTCAAAGCCAATTTGTCTAGAAGATAAACATTTTGTAATTAGTCACTTCGACGGCTGTGACTTGGACGCCTTTTACTTTCTTATGGTGCATACGGCCCGTTAGATGTAGTTGGCACAATTGGCGCCAACTTCTGTTTCATAAACTGTAGTAACAGCTCTCAATTGCTCAATTATAATAGCACAGCCATTAATAATGCTACCGTGGATCTTTGCCAAAAGATTAAATAGCTTCAAACCCATTTAGCAAACCACTATACAGTAGACGTATAATCTTCAATACATTGAATTAATTGAACAGTGACTTCAAATACCTTGTAAAATTAGTATTTTTATGATTTTGCGTCAATTAAGTACTAGTTTCCTTCGAAAAATTAAAACAGAAAATGGCATGACATCAAATTCTACTTTAAATTTACTCTAAGTGAAATAAATATATATTTTTAATTATTCGATCAAAAATATATTCTATACGTAAATACAACACTAAAAGGCCACTAAATATAAACTCAGGGGACCATTTTACATGTTAATACATTTTAAGAATTGTAATCGTCTGGACCCCTTCACAGAAACAAGTGTGAATGTTCTAGGTGACTCCACAACACCAAGACGTATAAATTCCACAATTCAATCTACAAATTAAAACGATTTTCTGTAATGTCCTAATCATGACATTTTATTCATGCCGTGTCTAAATAAAATTAAGTTAAAAGTCTATAAATAAAATGCTATCGCGTTAGGTACAGTATATCCTAAGATACTAACAGTAATGTTCAATATACCGCAATAATACTTAAATTATACTATAGCGACACTTTTAAGTACTATTCAAGAGGTGTGAATGATATTTTATGAATTTTTTTCATTATATCCATTATTTACGAAAGGTTTTTTTTTATATATAATAATATAGTGTAAAGGCACAAACAATATAAAACGTTTCATTGTTTCCAAAATCTTTCATTCAGATTTGCTCAATTACTTATAGTGCAGTGGTGTTCATGTAAAATATTGTTATATTCAAGGAATACTACAAAAATAGTTCATTTGGCAATTTATACAATTAGTATGAATAAATACAATATTTATACGAGCATTATACATTATAATCCATTTTAACGATGACTGGCGATAGTTAAGTATAATTAAGTAAATCTTAATATTAATGGTATTTCATAATTTGGTGTATATTGAAGTGTTACAAAGTGGAATTTTATAAAATTTCAAATCTAAATTAGATAAAATAATGTTTTAAATCTTTACTGCAACCTTTGTCATCTTTGGTGATCCGAGATCCATTCTGTGACTTTTCTTGTAATTTTCGAGTTCAGCATCGTGATTAGTCCCGTTCATAGCGGCACCATTGTATTTTGGAGCGTGGCCATTTATCACATGTGATCCATTAGTCTTGCCACGATCAATGTACCCATTTAGTTTATTGTTTAGTTGCTCCTCACTCTTTTCCGACATGGACCTTTCTATTTTCTCAGCAGAATGACCATTCATTTTACTGTATTCATTATTTTTGTCACCTGAATGTCCATTGACTTTGTCTCCTCCATATCCATTCATTTTCACGACCCCATTCAAACCGTTAGGCTTATCATTATGGCCATTTACATTGAGAGTCTTAATTTGCCCTGATAAAGTAAAAGAAAAGATTCTTTTAACCTCAATCTATGTATTGTAATGAAACTGGCGCAATTGTGTTAGTCATGTCTAAGCTAAACCGCAATCATCTTGAAGCGTTAATACGTTAGTTGGAAGTTTCGGTAGAGCCTATTTCTGAGAACTTTATCCCAGAAAGATACTCTTCGATTCTGGAAAATTACGTGTTCAGTTTAATATATTCCGAAATAATTTTTATTGTAGTAAACCACATTACACCTATTTAAACAATCATATCTGGCCTAGGTACACCTATTATCTCTAATTAGTTAGAAGAGTAGGAAATACGTCATAATTAAATAATGCTTAGGAGAATTGACAAAGTGCAAACATTCAACGCGTGGATATTGTATACCGGTTTTTAAAAGATTGAAAATAATAACAAATAAAGCTACCGGAGCTACTATGGGTGTCTACATCTATTCTATTTTATTTAACACAATTACGCCAGTGTTCACATCACATGTATCACATGCATATAAAGTAATAGCCAACAGACTTTATTAGAAATCTGAGGGTCTAAAGAAAACATCAAACATTTAACCAAGATTTTTGAGATGATGACAGAAGGTTTACTTTGTTCTAAAACTTGTATATTTTAATATCTCTTTGCATAAATTACAAAGCTCTCATCATTACCTTAGTCTCATCTCAAAAATACTCAGTGTAAAGCACGAAATACAAAGTTGTTTAGGCGGCTATTACAGGCTACAACAAGGGTCAATATGACAGACAGATGAATTTCACAAATATACGTAAAGTAGTAGTAAAAGCTTAATTGTAATCGTGTAATAGCTGCCATTAATATTTGCATCAGACATCAAGTCAGCAGCGAAAAAATATAATTTCTAAACTGTACTTCATGTCAACACTTAACATTAGGCACACTTTCTTTTTATCTTACCCTGGGAGTCATGGCCGGCGTAGTACCTTTTGGAGGTCTTCCAATCTTCTTTCAGCGACAAGTTGTACATAGAATATGCGGGGTCCCCAGTAACTTCCTTCTCAATAGCCAGGAACTTGGGCAGTGACGCAATCAATACGCTTTGATCGTATGCAGCACTATACGTCTCTAACAAAACTAAACCACGACACCTGCAATAATTTACATACTTATTTATAAAAGCATTTAATATTTATAAATACCATTAATATAAAACAACTATACTAGCTATGAAATGGATAAATATATCATTACCTGAAAGTAAATCTCGTATAAGTCTTGAGAGGTAAATATATAAATGATAAAATATATACATACATATAATTTGTTTTATTATAATATAACAAATTTACGTAAATAGATATTGAATGATTCGAATAACAAATCACCTGGGATGTGTAGGCTGTCTATACATATCCAACTGATAGTACTGATTGTTGTAAATAAAACAACGACGCTTTTTGAAGATGGTGAAGTGGGCGTCGTCACGCTGCGGAAGAAGATTCAAGTAATCGCGATGTGTCAGCTGCGTCCTTACTTCAACTGACTGCCCGTTAGTAGGATGGAACTTCCTCAACGTGTGTATGTAAGACCAGTGGCCTTTTTGACCACGTTTTCGAAGTCTGACTTGGGCTTTGCGTAAATCACTGTGCAAGTAGTTGTGAACGACATCGAAATCTTGGAAGGCAGGAAAGTCTGAGTCCGGCACAAGTGGAGTCTTGACGAGGAACTTCCTTTTCTTGGAGTTGACATTGAGGCGATCACCGGTGTCTATGCCTATTTTCTGGCACACGCACGCTATCAGGCGGTTAATCTTTTTATCAAAGTCTGTTGAATTGTCAACTACATCGAAGTATGGGTGACCGATCCACGCAGCTGCCGCGTTATAATCAAGTTCACGTGCTAACTCCACACCTTCGGATCGGCAAGCATGATCCTGTAAAAAACACAAAGCACATTAAAAACTGAGATCACATACAGGCATGATTCGTAACGTGGGAAAGCAGAGGATTTACAGTTGTTTGTTTTCGAATTCACGTAATTTGTCTGATTGACGGACAATTCTATTTCCGTAAATGCAAGGCAAATAAATATAAACTCAATGGTGTGGAATTCAAAACATAGCTGTTCTCTAATGACGTCAAGTCATCATTCACAGATTGATTAGTACTAGGTTTTATACGTTTCAGAATGGCACGAGGCCAATGCTATTGTAAAATGCAGTAAAGAAAGTCCATGTGGTATAATTATTTCAGTTTAAAGTAAAATTTATTAACAGTTTATTTATAGTTTTAAATTATTTAAAAGTATTATCTAGATATTAGTTATAAAGGACTAAATATGTTATAAAGGACTACTTTTCATTCATATACCTTAGCTACCTACCCCATTTAGCTACTTTACATTATTATTACCTGACAATGAAAGGTCAAGACCTATCGCCAATTTATAGCTTAATCGATTTCCCTTACCGTAATTACTAATCCTATATAGCAAACGTTTTAATTAAAAGGGAGATAAAATGTTTACAGATAAGTGTTGCTTTGTACAATTGAGTAGGTAGTACTAAATACAAAATGCTCTGAAAAAGCAATAAAGGACCCTAATGTTTTAGAATATATTTTTATAATCGTGTTATAGCTTGGTTTTTATTTCAGTATAATCATAGTTGGGGACGAACTGATATTAACTTGTTAATGATATTGTATTTCATAAATTCGTTATAATGTAATTTTGCTAGACAAGTAAATTTATAAATTGGTTGTTTCCTGTATTCCACTGAACAAAAAATATGCTGCATCATTTAAGTCCACTTAAGAAATTTGTTACGCCAGAATTAAATACCATGTAGGAATTACGAAATTATATGGATACTGCTAGTACAAATTAAATAGCAATCACGTTTTTCACCGCACGTATATGAGAACGCTTTGAAATTGCAATGATTAAGTATTTACAACAGTGAATTACTGGCTTCTCTCAGCTATTAAATTACAAGTTTGGCTTAATCAATTAAGAAGGCTCCTTCTGTCAAAACCAACTCAGCTGTCACCGGAGCCTAAAAGATTGTTGTTTCACCAAACGTTGCGTGAGAAAGAGAAAAACTCATAGAAAAGCAGTCAGAAACGTGCACACGCACACGCGCTCGATTGTATTTATTACAAATCAAAATGTCATTCAAAATATAAATATTGTTTTTCTTGATTGTTAGGGTTGACACTAATACTAGCTGTAGGTAGTTAGCTAAAAAGTAATAAATCAGAAGTAAATAAAGATAACTAAAATGGGTTTTAAAAAAATATTTTATTGTAAGTTTTGTTGCGGAAGACACACCAAGCGAGACATCAATTTATCTTGTAAGTGGTGTAGGTATGACACCGTAAAACATTATAATTTTTAATTTTTTTTTTAAGTTAAGCTGTTTATTCTTGAGGCAGTTTTTTAGACCGTGCATCGTTAATAGGGGTTCCATACAGTACACAATAATATCTTACTTCACATACAGTACATGAAGTTAATTTTAGCTGGATTTAAAAAAAGGAAACAAAATAACAAAATAAATAATAATCATAAAATCTGGAAATGATAGTTGACAAGAAATGATACTTGATCAGTCATTCAGATACCGGGGCGGGGGTGAGTCACGTAAATATTAAAAAAAAAATACAAAATGAATTACAAAAAAAATACAGTTTGTGCAATGTGACAGCCTTAGCTATGCTCTATTAATATTGACTATTGTAATAATAGGTGAATTTTGACAGTTGATTTTAGTCAAGAATGTCACTGATGTAGGTATTTTATCTAACTGGTTATGCATCTGATAATAATTGGATCTCTTTGATAAAAGAAATTACGAAACTTCTTACTGGCAAGCGATACGTAATTGTCATAAATGACATAAATTAAAGTTTATTGAAGTTTAAAAAAAAATATTCGGTAACATTCGACGACGGTCGGCTCGCTGTCGTACCTCCCCTCCTCCGACCCGAGGGGTGCAGAAAGTGGAGGCGAGATGCAAGATGTCGATGGCGGAAACGAGCACGGTAAAATTTCCTAAAATGGTTTTGGGAAAAAGGTAATTGCGTACAAACTTTAGAATGTATCTAGTCAATATAAAATTATTTGAATTTTCGAATAAATAATCTATTCCTATTCCCAAAATATATTTACCTTTATAAACGTTTAATCCTATTTTATTACGCTAAAAGTTGTCATAAAATGTGCATAGAATTATGAACTTTGAAGCCTCATAACTTGTAAATGAATATTTTTTTTACTGTTTTATTAATCAATAAGACTAGATAATAACGAGACAAAACGATATCATCTATAGTTTTGAGTATTTATTATCTAATGAAGGAGGAATTAACTTTCTTTGTTTGTATGGAATTGCGATTGAATTGTTTCCCCTTAAATGGCAATAACATAACTATGAAAACAAAAGTAAACACTTAAGTATTCTATTTTGAAACAGAAAATATAATATTAATCAAACAAAATCTGAAGTTAAGACTAAATTCTCTAACTGATTATTTTTGTCTATTTTTTACTGCAGTGTAATCATGAGTAAATATTTATGTATTAAATCTAATCTTCATTGTTATCAAACGTTTGATAATTAAAATAAACATAAGTGTTGTGTATTTGAAATTACAATCTTACAAGTGCATGCACTAATCTTATCTGAGTTTTCTGTCACTAAATATTTTCAAAGTACAAAGTACCTATCTATGACATCCATCCTATGAAGAATGTCTAGAATTTAGCTTTTAACATTTAGATTAGATAATTTTTTGATCCTACTTTGTCTAATTTAAAATACTGCAGTAGATTTTGTTAATCTTTTCGAAGCAAATACCTTGACAACACAGTCTTTAAAAATATTATGACAGTAGCACACAGCATATTTAAGTGTTTTAAAATAAACATATAACTTAAACGCTCATACCGTAAGATTTCACAACATTATGTAATTCCACAAATATAAACGTAACTGATTAGGAAGATAAATTTAATTATAATAAATAGTTTTGCACTTTTAATCTAAACAAATATTATTTATTTTCTTGCTATCATATTTCAAAGATTTTGGAGAGCTCAGAATAAATCAGCATGTTTTCTGCCTTTAACGAATAACGTATTTAAGATAGAAGTTATCTGTTTAATTACCTAAAAAATAAATATATTAAGTTACACTGATTCTAGCCATTCGACTTCTAAATAGGTATACCTAACCTATGTATCTACTTTGCTAGAATCAGTTGAACATTAATGACGTAAATGTAGACTAGTATTTATCATATGAGTGAGGTTATGATCTGAACCACAAATACTAAACGTTAATTGCTTACAGCTAAAGAGAATACCTACCAAGCCAACATTGTTTAAGAGATAAAGAGGGATTTTGTATAATGATTATTTCTCCATTACCTAATTAAGATTGTGGTTTCTTAATCTCATCCTTTTAAAACTAATTACCGTGTATATAAATTTAAAACCTTAAATCCTCTAAAATAAAGTCCCTATCTGTATAAATGACAACTTGTTATCAGCGCCTGTTCTATTTTAAATAATAATCAAATAATTTGTTTTGTTGTGGTATCAAAAGATTAAAATAACGTACTTAATGAAGACGTAGTATGTTTATTTTACGGGAAATACGTTTGTTACATGTTATTCAACATTAGTAAGTTCTGTACTTTTAGTATTTACATAACGTATAAAAATATTTTAAGTCGTTATCATATTTCGCGCTATGCAGGCTAATAAATCCTCCCAGCAAGGAAAGACTAAGAAAACGAAATTAGAACAATGACTATCTTACGATTCTCTATCATCATCATCATAACAGCCCATTAATGTCTCACTGCAGGGGCAGGCCTCCTCACGTGACGGAGGAATACTTGGCCTACTAATACCACGCTGGCCAGACGGATTGGTATAGGGTTTAATTTCAAGTTTTCCTTCTTTTTATTTCGTAAAGATAATATTCACGGATAGTCCCTTAGTCGGTTTTTACGACACCTATGGGATGAGATGTGGTGGTGACATATTGTATTCTTACTCCGTCACCATACGGAGGTTTCAAGATTCTCTATAGTCACTACATTTTTAAGTAAAACACTTGTATTACTTACTTCCAAAGAGTAAAAGTCTTCAGCACCATTCGCGGCAGACACCATGTGGACGATGTGATTGTATCTATTGTCCCTCAATTCAACGCTGTTCCAGTTGTTAGCCAAACACATAACTTCCCATTTCTCCTTTGATATAACTGAAAACATCAAACAATAACTTCTTACAAAACATGAACAAATTACTATTAAATCCAGTACATAGATATAATCAAGAATTAAGATACAAAGACATTTTAGATAATTATAAAGTTCGGCTGCTTGCCAATTTTATGTAATAGCCTGACAAAATTTTATATTTCCAATGTCATTCATTACGTTATATATTCATAAGAGAGCAATTGAAAGAACAACTGATTTCATTATTTGTTTAAGTTTAACTTTAAATTTGTTCTATTAAAAAGTACTTGATCGTATTAGTGTATTCGATGGCTCGATAAGAAGTGCTGTGATGATAGGAATTATATGACGCGAGAAAACAAATTTAGATTTTGCATCAGTGTATCTCCTTCTCTTTGAAACGTTTTTAAAACATACAATTTAGAAAACGATGTTGTTATTTTTTAATAAAGCTTATTTTTGTATGAACTTTTATGAGTATTAAAATAACTTAATTATCTTTTTTAAATGGATGATTTAACGTGACATTTTAGATGAAGATAATTCATAAAAGTGGGTAGTTATGATTTTTGGCATAGTGTATAGATAAATAATTTTCATAATTATACATTGCTTTTATTAGATACTTCAAACAGAAAAGAAGGACCAGATTTGCTTCATGTCTTAGAAAATCTTTTTTAAATAATTACGGAAGGTTATATACTATCATCATCATAATATTATCAGCCAATTGACGTCCACTGTTGGGCATAGGCCTCCTCCAAATATTGCCACCTTGTGCGGTCCTGTGCCTCACTCACACCACACACACCCAACGGTTTCCCGCCGTCCTAATTATACTATAACTAGAGACAAATGTGTTTTCAAATGGCATTATGGCAAGTCATATCACATAGATAAATTAAGCTCATGTTTTTATTTAAGCATTGAGATCTCAGGTTTAAAATGGTTCATAATACTAAGAAAGCGGTGGCTTTGTATTACGATTCGCCTTTAATTTAGATATACATTGTTTTATCAAAGTGGAACCTAAGTCGACAGCCATTGGGGCAGAAAGGTGAACAGCGTATTGAACTGAAGAAGAAAAAAGCCAGTGGTAAACCTATGGAACATCGAGATAACCCAACCTTGAAGAAAGTATGACTAAAACATTTTATTGATTTTCAGCCATTAAATATGTACACTGAACTAATCCACTACAGACGTTCCTCTGACCTTTTGTTATATTTAAATTTTCACTCATTAAAAATGTTGTAGAGAACGAGCCAAAGTAAAGAATAATTAGCGAGCTTGATTTTTAAAATTTTGTATTTTACTTGTAGCTCTACTTTTACGACTGCAGTAAAAGATAAATGTTTGCACAAAATCTTATAAACAAAACGGTTGTGTGTACGTTTCTATCTGTTAGTTTTATTTCTTGTGTTTTGATAGAACTTCTATAAATTATATAATAATTCATCAGTTTAGTTTGTTTACAAATATTAAGAAATGCTATTTTTCACTTTATTAAAAATCGTCTATGCAATTTTTTATTTTGTTTAATATCACAAACTAAATAGGCTATTTGCACACAACTTTGATGATTCTGATTACCTACCGACCTTCCTCAATAAAATAAGCGAATCAGATACAAAATAAAATACCTAAAAACATTAATTTAGTCATGGAAACTGCCAATCTATGTCGGCTCATATTACACTATGTAGACATTTAATTGCATTGTTATTTCTATTATGTTTAGATTGTAATATTTACTCAAAAACTGCGTAATAAAATTGCCACATTATAAATAGAAATATGTAGGTATATGTTATACTGATATGATAACTTTAAAAATAATGTATTTTTCTGAGTTTTCCTGCTTTACACAAGACACAAAAGGACTTTTCTTTACTCGTATACCTACTTCTAAATTACTAAGAGTTATAATAAAGTCAGTATGTAGTTACTAAGTAGCCGATGCAATTAACTGTGAATATTTTATACCATTACATATGAGTAATTACAGTAACAATGTGATATAATTAATCATCTACTATAGTATAAACAATTATTATCGCTCGTGTAACTGTTCAATTGCCATCTGTTGATAATTTGATTGCGCTCAATTATACACATTAAAATTGTAAAAATATCTAGGAAGTTACATAAGAATGATGCAAAGATAAAAATGCCTCATCATTATTACAGAATATTTTATAATCATTAATTATTTAGATACAAAAGTATTCTCGCTTTTGTTTAATATTAAAATTCTTAAACGCAAACCACGGTTAAGAACTGATTCTTCTTAAATATAAAGCATAGAAATTGTCACATTTATTTAATTACTCATACGCTATATAATGGAAGCCTTTGTCAAAGAGAATCATACGACCCAAACAACAATATTTAAAATAATTTTGATATGTTCTGAAATATTTGAACTTGAAGCATTAAATAGTTATGTTTTTTACGAAATTAGCATATTTTAATTTTACTTTAAGATATTTTACGTTACGTTATCTTTAGTTAGTCTATCACAAATTTTGCTTGTTTTAGGATTAAAGATAACCAAACACAGGCATAATATTATTATGTTACAGTGTTACTCTATATATTAAGCTATCTTTTGCATGACTTCATTGTATAAGTTAGCTTAAATTAAAATTAAGATGGTGTCATCTACTATATAAAAATAAGTCCGGTTTCCTTCCTGACGCTATAACTCCAG
Organism: Schrankia costaestrigalis; assembly: GCA_905475405.1. Taxonomy (NCBI): domain Eukaryota; kingdom Metazoa; phylum Arthropoda; class Insecta; order Lepidoptera; family Erebidae; genus Schrankia; species Schrankia costaestrigalis. The sequence continues at coordinate 17,644,782 of FR997832.1, forward strand.
AACGCACGAACCGATTTCCACGGTTTTGCATTCGTTGGAAAGATCTCGGGCTCCGTGAGGTTTATAGCAAAGAAAATTAGGAAAAATTTCAACAGAAAAGCGGGAAAATAAAGCCCGTGCGAAGCCGGGACAGGCAGCTAGTCTACATTAAAATTATATTACGTTTCCCGTTGTTTTTTGCACAATAGACAAGCAATACAATTGAACAGAAGAAAGTTATTTAAGGATATTTTTTATTTAATTAATATATTTTATATAATCTTGGTAATATTAAATTCAATAAACACTAAAAACGCCAAGGGATCTTTACAAAGAAGATAGAAATAATGCGTTTACGTATCAAAACAATTAAACGTATCTAGCTATATTTACTAGGTACCATGTGTTTGATATCAAAGGCATTAAATCTGTTATCAAACATAATATTTATGATTTAGTAATGAAGCGGAATTCAGACACGATAATGGGTCCGATTGCGTTTCTCAATTGACTTTAAATAAGAACAACAAAATGAACTTAAATGTAAACTTAAATTTTTAGTACACATGGGTATTACCTTTCCTTTAAATAAGAACATACACTAAAATAGGGCCATCCTAAACTTAATTAGTGATAGTAGTTTTCTTATTCCGATTGCGTTTCGTCTTATTTGACATTTGACTGACCTTATTTAAGTAGAAGCGGTATAAAAACTGCCTTAATTAAAGTCGCTCGAAATTTTGTGCGAGCTTATTTTAATTCATTTAAAATATAGGTATTTCTTGGATTTTTAGTAACAAAAATGTTTCCTATCAGTGTTATAATTGTGCAAAGAAGGTTAAATGAAGAACATCAACGGTAAAAGGGTTTAAATGTGTTAAAATTACCTAACTGAATGCCTTTGTTCTTTATAAAAAAGTGCGTCTTTTCTTATTAGTTTACAGACAAAAGAAGGCTTACATATCGGCATATCAGAGATAATTCTGATCCGTTCGATGTGAATCTGGTTCCATGTTATAAAAACAAATTAAAAGATATCACAAGTAAAAACGTAAAATAAGTACGAACAGGCGGCGATGTGGTCGCTAAGCAACAAAGCCTATGTAAATAAATTTTAAAAAACTTTGACGTAAAACATGTCAAACTTAATATAACAACACTCTTATTTAAGGTTGTTTTCATAGACAAAAGGAATTGGTAGTTTTTTAGGTCACGTTCTTATTTTATGTCATCCGCAATAGCTTTCATATAAGGACGTAGTCTTATTTTATAAATTTTAGTGCATCCTTATTTAAGAGCGAAAAGAAAGGCAATCGGACCCAATGTATACTTATTTGTTACTAGAAATAAATTACACTCTTGACGTCTATTTGTCTGTGTCCAAAGACGTCTGAGAAACGTCAGACATGTTTTTATACTTATAACTAAATAGTGTTTTGAGATACACGCCATTTCAATCTTCTTTATAAAAGTATTTTCATTTTCACGTCTTATGTCCATAGCATTTACCATTATTCAAAGAGTTAATTGATTCATTAGTATCATAAAATTTTATTTGCCATACTAATATGAACATAACTCTACATATTTCGCACATTTTGTTTACATTTGCAGCCGCGTGATAAGACAATCATAGAAATGTGCACGTGTTTTGAAAGAAAACCTATTCATTTCGAAAGGGTATACATTTTCTAAGTATTCATAAATCCGTTAAGATGATTACGATTTTAAAGCTATTAAAAGTAAGAGCAGCAAAACAAATTGTATCCTCAAATAGGCATTTTATTTTGACATTATTTTAATTTCTTTAAAAGTGTTGTTGTTAATTATAACGTGACCATGGTAAAGTAGAATGTGACTGATAGATGGTACGAGATTCAGGGTTCGTATCAAAATCTCTTAGCTGACACGATGTTGACAATAAAAAGAACTATCTAACCAATTATAGTCAATGATTCAATTTATCTAAAGATCTATAATCAAGATTATCACTAGCTTATCAAAAATAAAATCAAGTTCTTATAAGTAACGCTATGTTTCTGAAATGAAAAAACAACGTTTACAGCTTTAAGTCACGCTAAAATCATTTTCAATTTAATATTTTTTATTTATTTATTTTATATGTAATAAGTTATTATTATATTATTATGATAATAATAATAAAACAGGGGTTATGACTTGTTGTCGACAATTTAATTCGATAGATTTCTTGTCAAACCCATATAAACCGATATAACTGAGTGAAATAAAAATTAAATGAATTTTACTCAAGACTCATAGAATCCAGCTATTTACAGGGATCGCAGACCTTAGGTAGGACTACGTGTAATTAAAAAGGTGGACTGTTCAAGCTTATGGTAAAAAAAAAATTATCGGTTCACAGCTGCATTTTTTGTAATCAAAGAGTAAGGTTCAAGGCCACCCGAAACTGATTATTTTATATAAAGTAAAGTACCTATAGTAGATCTGAGGTAGGTACTTTCCTGTGCTTGATAATGAGTTGTGTTTAGTGTTGTGATTTGAGCGCTTCTGTTTTTGACAGCACATTATTATGACGTAGGTATGTATGGTGGTTCTTTTGAGAATAAAGTCTTTTTACAAAAGACATTTTATAAATATTTGAATACTTACATGCACTGGCGTCCATCGCTCCCCTATCGCATATAATTAGGCAATTCCTCTGACATGACCTTCCCAGCTCGAAAAAGGTGTTTTCAATTTGAATCATGGTCTTCAGTAGATTTTCTTGGAATTTTACAGCTGTAACAATAGAAACAGGATATTATATTATTGAAATTTAATGAAGTTTAAGTTAATTTAATTTCGTCAACGAGTTCAATCTATCATCCCGTGGTTTGCATCACAACTGATAATAATAAATTTTGTAATGAAAACAAGTATTACACGCTGTTCTCTATTATGGCATGATATAATTATATAATGTCATTTTTTTTCTTTTTTATAAATTAAATCAATTCAAACCAGTAGTTCCCGTGTTATTAATGATATCAACCAAACAACTTATATCAGCTTTATATTAGAGGTACCTATTTATAAATAGGTTTACTGTTATGTTGTTTTCAATCAATCAATTAATTTTGCCTTTAGCAGTAACTTATAGATATGTATGCTTCCAGGTAATCTATAAAAAAGAACTTTGCAATTTCGCAAAAACTACATGCTATTGTTTTAATATCATCTGGACACAAAGCTAATTCTACATTATCACGATAAGACTGTCGAAGCAATTTGTCTACAGCTAAAGCACATCGCAAACACAGATATGTCTTCTGCTCTGGGTAAGAGGTACAGGACATTAGCTTCCTAATGCAATGTAGCCAAATACTACATCATAGTTCTATTCGTGTACAATCTTATAGATTGTACACGAATAGTCACCGTAACGAAAATTATAATAACCATAATAAATTTTACAATTTTGAATAAATCAATGCTTCGTTAATATTTTTTAATGTATTCTTATAAAATGTATTAGTTATTAGTATTAGCAGATAATCAAGCTCAGAGTTGAAAACAGGTTTCATATGCGTCGTGTTAAAAAATTGTCATTAAACGTATTATGACTACTTACTGATGTGATAAAAAAAGACTAATGAATCTTAGAAAGAACGGTATAAAGAAATGATTTTTACTAAAAAGTGCAAAAAAAGGAACTTTAGTATGAGAATAATTGCTGTGAATCTATAATTAGTGCACTTATTTTCAGTTTGTATTTAAAATCTGGAACAAAAAATCTATTTTTATAAGTAGTTGGTAAATCTGGGATAACTAAAAAAAACTAGAATTCACATCAAACTCAACTAAGTATCTAATTAGTTTCTTCTTTACGTATTGTATAGTTTTTTGTCATATAAATGTCCTCAACAGGAAAACCAAATAGTTTTTTTTTCTTCGTGTTACTTACCTATACTATAAAATGTTTTTAATTAATGTATTAAACCAGTAACAATGTTAAATAGTTTTATGTATCTAATGTAAAATTAGGTGGCTACTAAACCCATAATTAGCGACGTAACTACAAAAACGAGTAGGGGATCAGTATGGGTGGAGGAAACCACCTGATGACAAGTCTACTTATTTAACAATTATGTAACCGTTCTAAATACGGTATTAAATTAAGTTAAACGACATACTTCTTGTTAGTCAAAATAATTAATATATTTTGCAAACAACATTAAGTACTGGTAACTTCTTTCATGCTACCTTTCTCCCTTGATTTCAGTCATATGCAAGTGTGCCTTTAAATGCCCGTTATGGTCTTGTATGGTCGTACGCAACAAATAATTCTTGTTTTGGGTCTTAGTGTATATTTCTCCAAAAACTTAGTTCATGCCGGGAATACTTTAATTCAATTGTAATAATTAGAATTTAGCTAAGATATGCTAAATTGCACATGTGACCAATTCCTGGGACTAATCCTAATCTATGGATATTTGGGTACAGAGAGAATGAAATATGCGTCTGAATAGATGATTTACGTTACAATAATATACTAATTTTCGATTATAGTACAAATATTCACAAGCTTATGACGTAAGAAAACCTATGATTACGCGTGCCAGGGACAAAGTGTGTCGCGGAACAGATTATTATCACTCACAAATCACTGTTAATGACCCAGACATATCTTTGTGCGTATCGCTAAAAATAATGCTAAAACACAATGTTTTTTTATACAATGTATATTTTCTGTGCCAATTTATAGATTTTATACTGCAAGCCAATGTCAGAATGAACCGGAGCATCAAATCAATCGACAATCGCTTACATTTCCGCGAGATTTAATAAATTCCGCCATGATAGTACACAATAGCATGTGGCAATCTATTATTATCGATATCGTACGTATCAATTAATCTAGATTGCCAACAAGATGATGCAAGTTTGTATCTCAATAGTAATTATTTTTTAATAGGACGGATACCTATTTCAAACACCCTACTTATTTATTCAGCTTAACCTAGTGTAGTTGTTAACCATATTATGATGAGATTCTAACAGTAACAAACCCGTTCTAGCTTCTGAGAAAATGTTTTATTAAAACGTGGAAAATGTTAGCAATAAGAAACATAACTTGAAGCACATTAATATACAATGAGGTCGTACCTTGGTGATCTATTTTAAAAAATAATGTGATATATTTTAGCTTAGAGCCGGGGAATCGAGGCGCGGCCGTGATTGTCTCCTCCGTACGTTTTATTTTCAGCTCAGTACCAATGAACTCAAACTGGATAATTCATTACTTCTCAACTAAACGTATTCTCAAGAAAACCTGATTGATAGTAAGATTGTACAATATTATATGAAATAAGTATGATTCCGGAATAATTATTATCCGCAATCTAGTCGTACTATTAGAAGCATTGCGGAAAATGTGTATAAAAATACACTTTGAAGATGCTATGTGGTAGACTGCGTACAGAAATTATTACATACAATACAGTAATAAAAAACAGTTTGCTTGAAATAGACACTTACAGGTATATTAAAAAGTCAAAAGACGTGTTTCCCGCTCTTCAAATTCCTGACAGTGCTTACTAGAATAAACTACGAATTAATATTGGGATTGACTACTAGGTAGAATAACATAATCGGTTCTTCGTTTGTTATACAGAAGCTAATAATCACTTGACAGATTAGGTGAACACCGCTACTTCAAGCACCCAAACACGAGGCTATCGAGGAAGCAATAAGCTTTTCTTTAAGGTACCTAGATCGTATCGGTCTTAAAATTTGATAGTGTAAGTTAGTTAGTAATTGTTCACCAAATATTTACTATTTAATTTTATTTTACTAGTGAAGAGGTTGTGCGTCGTAAATTGTTAGATTTTTTGCCGTGTTTACGTCATTAGAAGTCACGTGGTCAATGTCCATAGAATCTTTGCCAAACTCATAGTTATTTAAATATGAAAGCCATTGAAAAGAAAAATACCTATTGTTAGTAAGTATTTAAATTCTAATGCCTTTTTAATTATAATTTTGTTTAAATGAGTTAATAAAGGAAAATATTTTGTTGACTCATAAAATAAAATAGCGCTGCCATGTACGGCGGAATAGAGTTAGCTCAAATAACGATGAATAATGTAATTTGAATAGGTAGTACATTAAGCTTGTCATGGAAACTAAACACGCGAAATGAACATAAATCTGTCATTTCTACGTTGTCTTTTGTAAGTTTTATATCAGAACTCGTAGCAATTGAAGACTAAAATATTTACATAATACCTTGGTCGTCATTTTATAGCAATTGAATTAAATTGAAATTGTGAGATAGGTGGAGATACAAAACATCTTCTTACATTATAATTTCTTATCTATTATCTTCTAACTAGGAAATCATTTTATAGATAATAATGTACAATGATAATACCAATATTTAATTTACTGTAATGTGTAAGCGACGTGTATAATTGCTTATGCATATGTGGAATCCCCATTCACCACACTATTTCACAACTGTAATTCCTCTAAAGGCATGATGACCAACGCGACCGCAAATAAACCTATCGTCATGATTCTGGGTTCGTTCCAAAGATAAAAAGAGATGTTTTGAGACCCTACATAAAATAAAGAGACTTCCGACCAATGAATCAGGTCAATGTGAGATAAATTAGATTGCTATACATATTATGCATGCAAAATCACGTAAAAGATGATTCAGACAAGATGACGTAATAAGTATATTGTCAGTATGCTGTGGGACTTAACATACTATGATATAAAGTGCCCCATATAAATTGTTTTTTTTTTATCTTTGTTTCCAATCCGTTTTTATTGAGTGATTTAGATTGAGTTGCTAATAGAAAATGCAGTACTTACAGATTTTTTACAAAACGGCGATAAGCAAAAAGTTTGTTATTGTTTGCAAGAAGACTGGGGCCAGTTCCTTATTACCATCTTTACTGGCAAAAGCAAAAACACGTAATCGGGAGCTTTATTTCCGCGATTCAACGTTTTTTACTGCATAAACGGTTTAGGGTAACAATAGTACTGTACTTGCTGAAGGATTTATTAACTATTCTAATGGAAACTAGTTATTTCAGCTACCAAGTAAAACTGACGACTTTCCATTTTAAGCAAATGCTTTAGAACTGGTTATTTCCAATTTTAAGCAAACGAATACATTTAGAACTAAGTATCCTTAAGTAATTACCCGAATTTAGGGAATACTAATATTGTCGTTTCAATTAAAGTCGTACGATTATGAGAGCACGCGGTAAACCTCGATTAATTTTATCAATCTATGTTTACAAGACCTAATATACGAAGATATAAATTAGTATACAAACATTATAGTACTTTTTGATAAGAAATAATACGGATCGGGCTCATACAATTAGCGATGGATCGATGACCTTAGCTATCACTATGAGATATGGTTTTGATTGGTGTTTCAATAGCTCTAGTGAGACATACTTTAGCGTTGGTTACCGTTTACCAACTCACCACTGTCACCCTCGGTGGCCAGCGCTACAGCTGCAGCGGTGCAACGTTTACATGCTGTAGGGCACTTGTCAACTGAAACACGTATAAGCGAATCGGCCGCGTTAAGTCTTCAAAAACCGACGCAAAACCAAAGCGTTGATACCGATTATAATACGCAATCTGATGACTTTCAAGCAGTTGTTTCGCATTTTTTTTAGATAACATCCAAACTTAAAATAGGTCTAGAACTTCTAGAAGTGTTCTAAGGGTAAATATCCTTCTCTTTGGAGCCAGATAAAAATAGGAGAAATCCAATTTACGTAATATATTATTACTGGAACTGATATTAACAGTCCCATAGACACGTAGCATTTTATCGTGTTCTGTAATTCTATTACAACACGTCGTTAATGATACCTTTGTATTATATTATTGACGGAGAACTTCAAGGCAACTGAGTACATAATTGAAAGAGAAAATATTTGTAGGTCGATTGGTATAACTCTACTTGCCCTACTTCAGTGTACAAAGGTACATGTTCAATAAATTTTTACTCGATTTGGGGACATTTTTTTAACATATTTTTTGTCGTATTTCACACGAATAAGGTAGAAAAACTGGCCCAAGGTACGTGATGAAGAATGAGAACAAACTTTTTTCATTAATAACTTATAAAAGGCGCTTTCAGATTTCAACACTGTCGGTATAGACTTTAAACAAAGATACATGTACAGTTAGAAATTATATGAACGATTCAATGAATATCGATCAATCCAGTTTACGAGGACACCATGACCTTGTTACAACCCTTGTAGAACGAACCTATACCTTTTATAAAAGTTTTACGAGTTTCTCAATTACAGATAGTAGGTACCTACGCTAGACAAACAACGTTAACGTTAAAACTGCCGCAGCTACTTTTATAACTCATTTAATAATTGCCTTTTTGTCTGGGAGTTTAGCATTCATAATTACTTAATTGGTGGAATTATATTTATAATTCTGACTTAATTTACATATGAAATTAAATTATTACATTAAAATGCAGTGTTGATCATACACAAAGCTTAGATAATATTTTCTGAAAAGATCGTCATTAATTACAGATATGTGTGCTTACAAATAACAATAAATTATGTTAAAATGCAATCTTTGCAGAAAAGATTATTTTCTTATAGAGGAAATGTATTGTGTGTATATTTATGAGGTTCTTTTGAGGAATCGTAAATGTATTGCGTATAGCACAAGTACAGTATAGTAGCACCTTTTCATGTTTATTTCCTAGACTAAAGAGGAAGAGTTTTTTTTTATTTTTAAACTATTTACGCAGAGTTTTTTGGCATAGTAACTCCAACTCGATTCAGCTCTTGTGTACGCTACCTTAACGGACACGTAAAAATCTGAATTAAATGTTATACACAGACATTTGAAATAGTATACAAGAATAAACCACAAAACCTATTTTATGAAAACAAATGTTATCTTATGCTAATACGAGCCCCAATGCAAAATACTTCGTCTAGTATGGAAAGAACTGGAAGGAGTAAAGTGTATAACGTAAATATTGGTAAAATAATTAAGAACGTTTAATAAAAAGTAAACCACAATTTGAGAATTAAATTAAAGTTTGTTTTAACATCACTGAAATTCTTCCATGACTTTACATAACATAAAAAAAAATAGAAAATATTCTAAAAATCTTCGCAAAAGTATTCGTCCACCCTTGTCATTCACGCAAAATACTTCGTCTACCACTTAAATAAGTCGCCTTTGCTTTAAATAACTGCTTTAATGCGAAGAAGGATGGTTGCAACGAACGCTGCACACTCCTCAGGCGTAATGGAGTCCCAGGCAGCTAAGAGTTTAGCCTTCAAGCCGCTCTTCGATCTTGATGAATTTTTATGAAGATTTTTTTTCATTTTCCACCATAGGGTTTCAATCGGCGATAAGTCCGGGCTGTTAGATGGTCATTCGATTGTAGAGATGCTTTTTGCCAGTACCCACCTTTTAGTTGTCCTTGCAGTATGGCAGAAAGCACCATCCTGTTCGAAAATGAGTGAATCTTTATGCTTGAGTGACGGAATAGAGGGCTGTAAGCTCTCTTCCAAAATGTTTTGATACCTCGCAGCATTGATAGAACCATCCACAAACTGCATACCACTAACACACTGCGCAGACATGCAGTCCCATATCATAAGAGACGCCGGAAACTTTACTTTTCGTTTGAGACAATCAGTATGAAATGCCTTATCTTTGTTCCGAATCACTTTTTTCCTTTTATCACCGACAATGACTTCGAATTTGGACTCGTCATTCCATTTCCAAATGATACTACGCCAAGTCCAATTTAAATAATCACGAGCAAACTTTAACCGCTTTTTCTTTTGTACAACAGTCAACAGTGGTTTTTCCTTAGCGGTGTAATAACTGTAACCCATCTTTTTAAGACTCTTTTGCAAGTGTCAACTGAGACTTCTTTGTGAATCATGTGCTTCCATTGCACCGTGAGTTCTCAAGCTCGAGCACGATGATTATTTTTGATTATTTTCTTCAGTACTCTATTTTCTGCTGCAGTCGTGATGCGTAGTCAGCATGTTTTCTTCAAACATGAAAACGTTTTATTCTTTTTATATTGCTGAATGTTAAATTGGACTGTAGATCTGTGAAGTATTAAGTCTTTAGATATTTGGTAACTTGATTTGCCAGCATCGAGCCCACAAACTATTCGTTTCCGAAGCTCATCACACACCGGTTTGCCAAGACCCATTGTCACTTGAAAACTTGTGAAAATAATTACAAATATCAGAATTTATACGGTCTCACTTGACAAATAACACGGAATTACTTATAGAAATTAAAATTATGGAACACAATTGTACAAGGAAGGATAATCTTATTTAACTCAACGATAGACGAAGTCTTTTGCATCAATTAACAATTAGACGAACAATTTTGCTTATAATTTCTTCGAATTTAAAACAGTATATTTGTAAATTTAAACAACTAAAATAGTTTATTGGTTCATATTTAAACAGGGCATAAGTAATGCGACAAGTGATAGTAGAACAGCTTGATATTTTATCTGGATAGACAAAAATAATGAAGTTAGAAAAAATCTCACATAGAAAATTTCAGACTAGACGAACTATTTTGCACCGGGGCTCGTAATATTACAGTCGATTGAGTTTTCTATTTTAATTTAACATCACGTCAAATAGGAAACCATTGAGCTATCATAATAACGCGAACATATTTTGCGTCAATGTTATTAGCTCATGTGATGTTAACGTAAAACGAGTCACACATTGACTTCAAGAAATTTAAAAAACAAATAAATTTGACAAATGATTTCATAAAGCAAAGCTTCAGTTTATTTAAGTAATATTCAATAAGCGTTGAAGTGGAATGAAACAGAATACCGCGGTTGAGTGACACCAGGCTTTGTGGCAGGTAATATGCGTAATTAATAAATTATATGAAGCAAATATTTGTTGTTTTTTCAATCACTGTGACAATACAACGACGTCAGCAAAATATCAGTGCATAAAATTGACGACAGTAATTTTCGTGGGTTTGTTAGCAAATAATGATAGAAAAGTGGGAGCATTTAAAGAAATTAAATAGAGCCATTCAATTATGTACGAAATTCGAGCTTCTATTTATTTGCATTTGACGAGACGCCAAGAAGTACGTTTTGTAGTAAGTACACACAAATACTTTTCCCGAATGGACTTAAAACCCATGACCTCGCTTAGTTCAACAACCTTTGTGCCAAATTTCAACGACTTAAGAAAAATTTAAATAATCTAGATATGCGTTATATTATAATCTTATTAGTGAGTTTTTTGCGATACGATTGTAATACAGTCTCGTTTCCAGAGTTCCGCCGTTATGGCACTCCAGGAGGCCAGCGAGGCATATCTGGTCGGTCTATTCGAAGATGCCACCAATTATAGTTTCCATTCACGTGAATTTTCCACAGTGCGTTCTAGGATTTACACTTGGGGTCACTGTTGCACCTAGTTTACAGGACACGAGGATGTAAGAAGAAAATGTCTATTCGATTTCAAATATTAATTTTATCAATTATTGGATTCCGGTTTACCTGTGATTTTATGTGTAAAGTTGATGTTACAACTTGTTAATTAAAACAAGAACAAAGACTCCTGTAAACAAGGTAACAACTCTGTTATAAAGTGGTTGCAATATGGTATTACATAAATGTATGTAATCTAATAGCGGTGAATTGTTATTATACGTGTCCAATGAACAACAACAAGACTTGAGGGTTAGATATCTTCATTAAGATTAGGTACGGCTAAGAACAATGGATTGATAATGACGATATTGAAACTTCTCAATAAAATCAGAAAGTCTAATTTCAAAATACTTTAACATAGAAAACTGATATTTGTTAGAGTGGAGTATATTGTTAACAATGGTCTGTAATATGCAACGTGTTTCCATTGCCGTGAACGTGACCGTGAACTAGGTAGTACGTCAGCTACACTCACACCTACATATTTAACGTTCACGTGTTCAGTACACGAACATAGCGAAGCCTCTCAAAGATCTTACCTCGTCTACGTCGCAAACGTATCTATTTATAATTTTCTAATAAGGTTTACAGGAAAAGTATTATTCCAAGTTTTATATCAACCCTTGGAAGTACGTTACGAAGATACAGTGATTGTTGCGTACAAATGTCTGCAAATAAAAAACTTTCAAAGAATATATTCCTAGCAAAAATAACTAAGTTCTTTAGGTAAAAATAAACGATTCACGTGATTAGTCTACAACAACCGAAATAAACCACGTAGTTAAACAGATACACGCTTCATTATGAAATGTATTATAAGTTTTTGTAATACAGAATTTTATTACGAATCTGAATCGTTTTATTGGACTTTAGCTCGTTTCAAACGTAACTACAACTTGGCATTGATTGTTGGTGCTATAATACGTATGTATCTAAAACGATGACAGAGTATCTACGTAAGAGTATATAATTTTAGGTCACATGTGAATTACCATCAGAAACAAATATGGCATGATTCATCGTAGCATATTATTATATACCTCATTATCAAATTATACTTCATGATAAAACTCAATCATTTGAGAAAATTGAGTTATAACCGGTAAAAAAATTTAATAATATGATAAAATCAGTATTTTTAGATAATAACAACAATAGAAAACATAATCTGTTTTAAAAAGTTTTTTCGTTACTTTTCCATATTGGAAAACCCTTTACTTAGTAAGTTTGCTGACGCAATTTCTTGAAGACTTACGACAATTTTGGAATGGAAAATGCTCAATGATTTTATTTTAGCCTGAGTTCATACCATTTGGGACGCGAATTAATCAGGGAGTTGTATTGTGTTAAAACGTTTTGCTTTACTTTTAACATTAACATTTGGCGGGAATTAAATTCCTTTTAACAACTTTCGCCAATATCTACGTTAACAATAAAAAGTCAATGCCCTCCATAAAAACGTTAATATTATCATTTTATTTATTTATTTAACAAAGAATACAATCACTTATTAATTACAATATAATATCATTGAATGTTTAAGATTTATTTGGTCTCCCTCACTGATGTAGATATTAAATAAACTTCATCTGATGTATCTTGTGTGTTCGTCTTATGCCCGATTTACACATCGACAAGTACAGTAGCGAGTTAAGTAGTATTTTAAGATTAAGTCGATATTAATAGATGTCCATCCTATTTTTTGGCGAGTTAAGTTAGCCAGATGCGAGAAAGGAGGCTACTTCGTACTTAACTCGCCAAAAAATAGGATGGACATCTATTAATATCGACTTAATCTTAAAATACTACTTAACTCGCTACTGTACTTGTCGATGTGTAAATCGGGCTTTAGACCATTAACTAAAAAAGGCTAACTATATTATCAGCCAGTTAGATTAATTCCTTCTTTTATGTCTTTAGGTAACATTACTTATCAGTACCTAGTACAGTAACTTATCATTTCTAAACTGAAATAAATATAAGCTATTTATGAAACCCTGACATTTAATACCCCTGACTCAACTTTTCTAGGTCCAAAGGATTGTTTCATTTTGGTTCCATACTACGTTTTTATATTCATAAAAAATAACGTTGAATTAGACAGGAAATCTGAATATAGAAAAGCTAGAAAAAGGCAATAAACCTTGGCAACGAAAATCATCATCGAGCTACCTCACGTGGTCGTGACGTCAACGGTCACGCCTCCTAAAGATTGACGAGTTGACAGATATAAAAAAAAGACAATTTAACCCTGTAACAACTTTCAACGCTGGTACTGAAAATGTCACATTGTTAAAGGTTTTTAAAAATTATGGAAACTGAACCATGTTTCGTTCTTGTGCTTTGGACTATTTAGGCTATGGAGAAGAGATCAAACACCCTAATATAAAAAAACAGTTCTTTGGCCGAAAAGAAAGCATAATAATGTATACCATTCACATGTCATATTTGTCATTACACAACAATCAGAACAAGCAAGGTGTATTTGCAAAATCTGTTTCAAATAAGTTTGGTACATTATTTAAGTCATAATTAATATATTATGTATTATGTTTTAGTGGATTACTTCATTAAATTTCGAATATATATTTAAACATTAAAAATCGAATATTTAGTTGAATTTGCAAATATATTTGTTATCAAGTTTTTGGCAACGGTTCACTTGCAATACAGTATCTGACGGACAATCAGTGAAGGTTCCCGTCAGTTGGACTTGCCAACTATAACAAAAGCAAACATTAGGATTTTTCAAAAATAATCACTATTTTTTTTTGTTATTATTCTGGGCATTTCGAATTTCTTAACTTAAAAACAATTAGTAATCTGAGTGATATTAAAGGAGAATAGAGCAACAAAATTGATTCAACGGAACTTCAAGCCAGTCTTAACCAAATGTTTACCCCTATTGTTAATCCAAACAAGTAGTTTCTTGTCACTGTTGAGAAAGTGTTTACAAATTTCATGGAAATGTTGCTGAATTTCGTTCCCACCGTAGCTTAGGTAATACTATACTAATAATTAGGTATTTATTTCATGACCATATATATTCATTATATTTATGTGCATTTTGACCAGGTTTGTTTTTTTGAAATGTAAATATGGTTTAACTCGTGTAATTAATTAAATTATATTATCTCATATCAAATTATAACCAAATATGAAAGATGCCATGGAACATTTTACTCAAAGTAGAGCATGTCATTTTGTAATAAATTGACAAAAATAAACAGAATTCAAGATGATTCATTCAGGAATAAATTAGTATTAAATATAAAGTTGGGTAAAATACAACTAATACAAATTTTACCTATCCTAAAAAACAGGTTTGTAATTAAATGATTTACTTAGATAGCTTGAAGTTTATTACAATTATGTTAATTCATCATATGACTCACTAAGGAAACTTGGTAATAATTAACTAGCTGCTTAATTTCAACACCTACAGTTTTTGTTACAAAATAGAATATAAATTAAACATAGGAAAAAAAAATTTACATACCTTCATCTGATGTCAGGTCGGCAAACTTGACTCCACCA
Source organism: Schrankia costaestrigalis (assembly GCA_905475405.1). Taxonomy (NCBI): domain Eukaryota; kingdom Metazoa; phylum Arthropoda; class Insecta; order Lepidoptera; family Erebidae; genus Schrankia; species Schrankia costaestrigalis. The sequence goes on from FR997832.1 coordinate 17,659,783, forward strand.
CTGTAAAAGGAAATAGATGTTGCAGAAAATTTAAAAAAATATAAAGTATTAAATTCAAGTCTTATTTTATTTATGCATTAAGTCAATCTCATATAGAAACTATATAAAACTAACAAGTATTGCATACTTATGTAATTTAAGCTTTTTTAATTTAAATATCTATTGCAATATTATAACAATTGCATAATATCATCTACAAAATCAATTTATAAATTTACACTTGAAATATCTTTTTTGGTCAAAACAGGTACACACAGCAACACATCAAGTTAAACATTTTCATTTGAAATTGTGTCTTATTTCAAGGTATTAAGATACATGAGTGTCTAGGTTGATTAGTTGCTGTGTGTACAAATATAATTATTGTAAATTTACAATCTAAATGTAATGTTATTACAATAAAAACAAAAACATTGCCTTCATATTTGATTTAAAACACTGTTTGATAAGTGCAAATTTTATAAAATGAGTTTGTTATGAGATGCACAATGCAGTTTTTGTAGGTGTCACAATTACCTGAGGAGCACGTTAGCCGTTTCCGGCACCCGGAACACCTGGAAATAAATACAATGTGGAACCATATCTTACTGGATCTCCAGATGGAGAAACCACAACTCACAGGGATAAAAGGATTATAATGACAATAGAAAATAATTTTGATTCAATTAAAAATAAATTAAGTCCCAAAAATATTTTTTTTTAAGAAAATTTTGTAATTCCAAAAAAGACAATTTTTACAATATTATTAAATGTTGTATTATATAATAACAGGGCAACATCTGAATAAAAGTATTATTATATTTGTTTACTTTAATAATAATTTAAATAAATACCTTAGATAAGGTAACTTATGTGAGAACTTACTGCTCCAATTTGTTTATAAATAAAAAGATAATTATCTCACCTTCCATCCTAAATTTTCAAAGAACGTGCTGAGTCGAGACTGTCCGGTGGTTTTGCCTCCACACGGTCCTGGTTAAAAAATTAGGATTTCAAGATGAAGAAATGTATTTAAAAAATCCACGTGTTGCATTTTTCATGACACCGATATAATTATATTATCAAATTATATAATTAATACTTCCAATTATAAGCATTAAAATTCTTAATTTATTTTTTTAATGTTATTACGTATCACTGCAATTTTTATTATCAAATCCATGATTAACAAAATTATGAACAATCCTTACCTCCAGTGAGGACCAGCTTGTAAACGATATTTTGGGATTGATTCGCCATTTTAAAGTAAACAGAAATACATAAATTAAAATTAAATTACACTACGAAGGATACTAAGCACATAAATATCATAAAAATGTTAAATTTACAAAAATGATAAAAAGAGCCATCACAGTTCAATATGCATCGCCTGTCAGGCGTGCGCTCAAATGAAAGAGTGAATGAAAGTAGAGCGAGTGATTGACTAAATAAAATATTTTACCGCGCAGCGTCACTTATTGAATCGAATGATCCATAGAGAAATATATAGAGCTACAACCCTGGACATTCACGGAAACTCTATGCTTTTTAAATTTATTTCACATTACTTAGAATGTCACCAATTTAAAGTTAAATTTAAATGGATAGAAAATAGCAAGTACTGTGTCTAAGTTTTCATTTAGACAACAGTCTCCTCTATAGGCTCTATAAATTCAAATAACTTATTTACTATAATTATCTTATATACTATAGTACCTAGGTATATTAATTAATTTGTATTATATAGGCCTGAATTAAATATTTGAGTCAAATCTCTTAACCAACCTATTGCTATAGTAGGTACGTGGCATCACACATACAGTACTCGGCAAATAATTTCGAAGTACGAGTAAATGGCGGATAGCGTGGGGAGCGGGTGCTAAATTTGTTCCTGACATGCGCAAATTTTTTAACTTCATGCCGGATGAGTTAGTTTGCGCTTACTGTATAACTTGGCCGGCTTGAACTTGTTGCCAATGGCTGCGCAGTTGTCACTTTAGGAACTATATGGAGGGGAGCGTAAGGAGCAGGTGATTTCCTTGTTCCTGTAGGCACAAGCGTGTAATTGGCCACGTACTGTATTTCATTATAGACTTATTAAAATAGCTAAATGTAAACAAAGAAATAAAAATTAACATAATAACATGGAATAGTTTTAATCTAAAATTCACATAAGTTAATCACAAACTATTTCGTAAGCATACATTTTACTCTATGCCATTTGGACTCAAATGTAACACACATTCTTCATCTAAATTGTACATATTATTTGAATTATTTAGTGAGACTTTTATTTGCACTTTATCGCTGTTTTCATTACAATTTTCGTCTAGTTTTTCTAGTACTAAGACTAAAGACGGTACTTGCTCCCAATATTTTCCTAAGCAACGATTCCTTCTTTCAATATAGGCACTCTCTTTAAAAGCTGATGTAGACGCTACTTCATCTGAAAATATAATTTGTATGATTAATTAACATTAATATAAATATGTACTTAATTTATTACAGGTTCTCCATGTGTTTGCAATTTTGTAATTTTGCCTGGCCTGTGGTCCCATGTCTCAAATCATCAGGCGAATATGGGAAACTCCCTGAATATTATCTCTACGAAAATTAATAATAGAAGATTTGATATAAAACCTATACACCTATCTGGCCAAGTTTTGCTCCATCACTGGAGGAGGCCCTACCCTGCACCGTTACAACATTAGGCTGCCATAATTACGTTTATGATGCCGTAATAAATATACAAAGGTAAATATAGATGTATCTATCTTCTCAACCAATGATCTTGTTATTATAAAACAATTAACATAAACTGTTGGCGGTAGACGGGTATCAATAAGATGACACATTAAAAGCATTAATTATCTAAATATGAACATGATGGGGGTCATTAACCTGCGTAGTTATCAAAATAAACCTGTTACGCTTACTGATGCAAAGGAGGTTAATACAATTAGATTAGGTAGGTATATGGAAACTTTAGATATTATTAATTATCTCACTGCCTCTTTTAATTGTTTACATTTCGTATGATAAAGTAGCAGTTGCTAAGGGCTCCGTCCGCATAGACGTCTGTTAGAAACCCAACATAGCCTTTTCTAATGTATACCTATACAAAATTCCATTAAAAACTGTTCTGTGATTATTAAATCCCTGCTCATCACACAAAACAGTACCTACCTACAATTTATCAGGATAAAAAGTAGCATATATATCCATCTATAATGAAATAAGTAGGTACCTAGGTGTCAAAAACAGGAAAAATAATTTAGCTAAAATTTTACCTTCTATCTCGCTAATATCATTATCTATCCATCTGGTTTGAATGTTTACGTAGATAACTCCCACATGAAATTCGTTAGATATAAATCTACTGTAGTTTACTAAAGTGTTTAGCAGCGATAAGCCTGTCAACAAAATTTTATGTATTAGGTACATATTAATTAAAACTTATCACGTTATAATATAAAAAATAAACAAGACTGTGCTCTATTCATACATACTACCTTAGACATACTACCTTAGACATTCAAACACTCGCTGACGCGGCTTAATAGCCCGTCTGAGACTAAAACTAGATCTATCATCCGTCTAATCCTCAATTATGCAAAAACAAATGAGGATCACAAAACCACGACGATAGATTCGCCCGTCCTATTGATATTGCGAATGTACGACCATACTAGTTAATACGGCGTAACTGCACAGCTAAATTACGGAAGAAAACAAAAATAAAATAGAGATCCGAAAATAAAATGTACTTACTTATTTTATTTTCATCACCTTGGTATTGAAACATCAAACATGGTAATGAATCAACGATAATTAAAGCCAAATTTTCGATTGCAACAGATTTATTTTTGATACTTCTAAATAGTTTTACCAATTCATCCATAGTCCATACATGAACTACCCTTATTCTGTACATGACATCAGCCATTTTCTGGAATTACGACATCAAATTTGAATAGATCTCCATCCTGTTTTTTGGCGAGTTAAGTACGAAGTAGTAGAGGGGGGAGGGGGAGTAAGGAGACGCAGAGCGTCTAGCGGTGCTGGCAGCTAGAAACACAAACGTACGGCAATGGAAAAGCATTTTATCAAGCCCTTATGTGTTATCACAATCACATTACGCGTTGGATGTCACGAGTACATATCTGGAAAAGTCTGGATCAAGTGGTCATGTTATAGAATGAAATCCTACAAAGTACCTAATACAATTTACTAAGACTAAAACGCTTCGTCTTTGATCAGGTTGCATTGAGTTTTATACAATTAGGATGTAAAGGGCTTAGTTGCATGTGGGCTCACTTGACCATGAAGGGGACATATATACATGTCTTTAATAATTATGTCTCCCAACAAACAATACTAATTGTATGAAACCGATATGCTTCCGGCGCGACATGATCATACGACACGGTAACGAGATTTTGCCTTAAATGGCAGGCATGCCATAAGCTTGTATTCTACCATGGTAACAACTACGGTAGAGCACTCGTTGCCAACGCGCATGTATGACTCGCTTAATTAATGTGGACGAGGCTAAATCTGTTTGCCAGGATAGTCTCTGCCTACCCCGGATGGGATAAGGCGTGAGTTTATGTATGTAGTAGGTATATTTTCTACCATGGTGGTAAGTATAAAAAATACAATTCCCAAATTTATCGTTAATCATATCGTACTGTATCATAAGGTAGAGAAGGACGACCTCAGCTAGGTGATCCAACGACCTCAAAAAGGTTAAGTCGTCGAGTTGAACTAGATACGCAAGGTGTCGAAACGCGTTATGTGGCGCGTGACTGAATAGGCCTGCAATAGGCTCATTGATTGATATTGTACTAGGATTAACACCCCAATGAGAAAGTTGTGCATGTTTGTTAAGGTTATTTATACTTGTTCACATTAATATATTAAAACATGTGATTCAAAATAATTTAATCATGATTATTATTCCACTGCAGTGACAGGCTGCTCCTGTGACAGAGGAATACTTGGCCTACTAATCCCACACTGGCCAGACGGATTGGTATAGGGTTAATTTCAAGTTTTCCTTCTTTTTATTTCATTATGATAATACTCACGGATAGTCCCTTAATCGGTGACATATTATTATTTTGTTCCTACTCTGTCACTACACAGATGTGTAGAAAATAATTTAATTTAATATACAATGGTTTTATTAACCTTATGCGAACATCCTCTTGCATCTAAGATCTTTTGAATCCTTACAGCAGAGAAGTCTCCCTTAGTATCAACATAAAGTACAGTGTCTTCAGTATCCATTACACAGTTTATAGCTAACTGAAATGATAATTGTGTTTTCCCCGACTCAGCAAGGCCACATATTTCAGTAATGTACCCAAGGGATATACCTCCATCAGTTAAAATATTTAATCTGAAACATCATTAGCAGTAAGAACCTACTTCTTCTTCCTAGCGTTTCAATGGCAGAACGATACTGTGGACTAAATTAATGTAACTAGCCCAAAACTCTGCAACACTGACTGCGTGGCAATCATTAGTTCTTCCTGTGTGCAGGTGGTAGGGCATCCAGAACATGATGAGAGGTGGGCCATAGTTTGGATAGAATATTTTTTGAATAATGTAACATACCTTTCTATGCCAGTATTTATTTTCTTACGAGTTTGTAAAACTTTTTTCAACAAATCAGTTCCCCTTATTAGTGGGGCGGCATATTTGTCAAAAATTTCATTTCTTATTGCTAATATTTCTGGTAAACTCAATTTGGTAAGCGAACATAATTTCGTAACATCCTCTTGAAGAAAATCTAATATTGTTATTATACGATTTTGGCTTAAAATTTTTAAAACACTTTCAGAAAGATATGAAAAAGTTTGTGATTGTAACTTCTGCATTGATATTAAAAAAAAAAAATATTGGACGATGCTTTGTAATCAGATTATATCTACTACTACTATATATATCGATATATAGATACTACTTGAATAAAATCACCTAAGGCCAAAATATTATTTATCAAAAGTTACAAAAGTGCTTTCAAATTAAATAACAAGTTTAGCAAAACAAAACAATCAAAACAAACTTTAACTTTTTTTCCCTCCCTGACTAGCTATATAGACTAAGGCCATACCATACAGCCAAGTCAAGTACTAGTATTCTTTAATTTTGTCTTAGAACCATTTCAGTTCTTGTTCTATTATTGTTAACTTCAACTTATTGTGCAAGCTTATTTTATGGGTCACCAACAAAGGCAATACACATTAGAATTAATATAAGAACTACAGGAACATTGCCCTATGTCCACTAAAATCCATTAAAAAGATCCATGGATCTTTTTACACTCAAATCGCACACCTTATGTCCACTTTAATCCATGATCCGAAATTATTTTAAAAATGGATTTTTTTTAAATCCATTATAAAGCTGCATCTACAGTAGCCCTTTTTAATAGATAAATAAAAGTCTAGAAAACCAATCAAAATTTTAATAGTACACTCTGTCTATAAAGTCCTGACAATAAATGAGGCCGCCACTGTGCTACACGTAGCAACCCTATTTAAACTGACAAAATAGTTTTCATACTAGTAATTTATTGAAATAAAATAAGTAATTTTAAAACACCTTATATTTAATACTCAAGTAAGAAATTCACATAATAAGTCTTATTAAGATAATTCATTTCATTGGTGAAACCATGAGTGATTAAAGAAAGAAAGAAATTTTTTTATTTTGTTGCACAAACGAAAAACAAGAAGAAAATTAAGATTTTTAATAATTGTTATAACATGACCTTTATGAAAGTAGTGTTAGCCGATTAAACATTTTAGATGACGATGTTTTATTTCTGTATATTAAGCACTATAGTCAAGCCATTTTAAATTTTGACAGTTGTTTTGCTTTTGAGCCATAGAAAGTAACATAATTTAGTATAAGAAATTTTATATGAGCCTTAACGTAATTTTTGACTTCTGCAAAACAATTGTGTTCTATGGTTTTAATTTTAGTGCTGATACTATTATGGCCGCTGCTACATGTATACCAATCTTAAAAAACTAAACTATAAATAATAATCGATTATCAATTAATCGCTTGTTATCTAAATCGATAAATCTCCTAATCGATTTCATACACCAACCCTAAACTATATGGGTCAAAATTTACCTATTAGAATGGTTTGGGTATTAGAATAAATGAACGGATTGAATCAGAGTAATAAAAACGCATGTATACAGTTAACAAGGAGATTTATTCATCGCTATCATCATAGGATTTTTTTAATATTCGATGTTGAGATAACTTTCGTTGCCACCTTCATCGTCATCACTAAAGCTTTCTTTGCTGCTGCTATTATCGTCAGTATTTGCCCACAGGTGACGTCCTCTCTTGTAGTATTCTGATTCGAGTTTCTCGACGCGATGGCAACAGTTTTTCCAAGTTTCAGCTGTGATGCTGCTGAGTGCCTTTTTTAGAGATTGCCAACATTTTGTGACCTGCGGGAACATAAATAGTTACTTGTTAGTGATAATTTTATAAAATATTCTGGTATTTTATGTATCAATTTAATCTATACTAATCATCATAACAGCCCATTAATGTCCCACTGCAGGGATGGGCCTCCTCCCGTGACGGAGGGATACTTGGCCTACTAATACTGCGCTGGCCAGACGTATTAGTATAGGGTTTTATTTCAAGTTTTCCTTCTTTTTATGTCATAAAGATAATATTCACGGATAGTCCCTTAGTAGGTTTTTACGACACTCATGGGATGAGATGGGGTGGAGACATATTGTATTCTTATTCCGTCACTACACGGAAACTACTGATTTACTAACTATACTAATATTATTATTAAAAAAGATTTGATTATTGGTTTATTTGGAGGGGCGTATAGGGGGTAAAGAGGAGTAGAATGGGAAAATAGGCTATAAGCTATTATTTTCACTATTGTATACAGTTAATAATGAGAAAAATTAGGTACTATACAAAAGAATAAGCTTTATTATACAGGTTACCTTGTATGAAGAGTGATAAATAATGTCTTTCCTTAGTTCTTCAGACAAATCTCGATTTTTATATTACTAGGGCATTTCTTATAGGTAAAGCCTATTGCATTTAAAATTTTGTGTAGAACTTCAAGACTACAATTAAAATCCATCTCAGTTCTAGCTATCACCTGCAGTTATCTGAGGGTTGGAGCCTGAAATTTAACAAAAGTTATGTTGATTGAACATTTGAATAAACTTACAATAAATTTAGGCATACCTAGACACAAAATACACGCAAAAAATGGGATGGAAAGAATAACTGCAATACCCAACTAAAATGTATTCAGTGTTAAATATTAACCAACAAGATATCATTTAAAATGGAATTACTAAGAACTAAATAATAAAATATTGCAATTAATTATTTATTGTCGACAGACCAGTTGATGCGAAAGTGACATCCTTATTTTAGTTATCAACCGTAATATAGACATATAGCAATTAATTGAACTTTAAAATTGGGATAAATCTTGACTGAATTATACTAATGCAACTGATAATGTATCAACAGAAAAGGTCGTACTACAATATTTCTTACTTTCAATGACAATCTTACCTAAAAATATGCTATGTACGCAATGCCTGTTTTTGGTCTCTAAATCTCAAATGGAGTGAATTTATTACTTGAGACAGATTACAAAACACAGTACCACGATTACATACCCATCAAAGTTGCAGTTCGCCCATAAACATCAGCCAAATCACATATAATTTGACCAGCTTCGTGCTCCGTCAAACAATGCCCTATAACTTAAAAAATCACTTCCCGCGTGCCACTTTTATTTACTATACTCATTGTTTATATTGTTCTTCGTAAGTCAGTATTAGTTTATTGTAGATTAATGAACTTTTATATATCCCAAAATGAAAACCGTTCCGTAACTTCTACTCGATGACAGCTCATGTACAAGTCTATTTTGAATTTCAGTGTTGCCAGACACATGAACAATTTAGTTCCTCAAACTTTAATTTCTTGACTTTATAGACAATCTGTAGGTACACTCTGTCTATAAAGTCCTGAAAATAAATGAGGCCGCCACTGTGCTACACGTAGCAACCCTATTTAAACTGACAAAATAGTTTTCATACTAGTAATTTATTGAAATAAAATAAGTAATTTTAAAACACATTATATTTAATACTCAAGTAAGAAATTCACATAAGTCATAATAAGATAATTAATTTCATTGGTGAAACCATGAGTGATTAAGAAATTTTAATAATTGTTATACATTACCTTTATAAAAGTAGTGTTAGCCGTTTAAACATCTTAGATGACGATGTTTTATTTCTGTTTAACATGCACTATAGTCAAGCCATTTTAAATTTTGACAGTTGTTTTGAGCCATAGAAAGTAACATAAGAAATATGAGCCTTAACGTAATTTTTGACTTCTGCAAAACAATTGTGTTCTATGGTTTTAATTTTAATGCTGATACTATATGGCCGCTGCTACATGAATACCAATCTTAAAAAACTAAACTATAAATAAAAATCGATTATCGATTAATCGCTTGTTATCTAAATCGATAAATCTCCTAATCGATTTCATACACCAACCCTAAACTACATGGGTCAAAATTTACCTATTAGAATGGTTTGGGTATTAGAATAAATGAACGGATTGAATCAGAGTAATAAAAACGCATGTATCATACAGTTAACAAGGAGATTTATTCATCGCTTTCATCATAGGATTTTTTAAATATTCGATGTTGAGATAACTTTCGTTGCCACCTTCATCGTCATCACTAAAGCTTTCTTTGCTGCTGCTATTATCGTCAGTATTTGCCCACAGGTGACGTCCTCTCTTGTAGTATTCTGATTCAAGCTTCTCATGGCAACAGTTTTTCCAAGTTTCAGCTGTGATGCTGCTGAGTGCCCTTTTTAGAGATTGCCAACATTTTGTGACCTGCGGGAACATAAATAGTTACTTGTTAGTGATAAATTTATAAAATATTCTGTTATTTTATATATCAATTAAATCTATACTAATCATCATAACATTTACATTTACATTAACATCATGGGACATTAATGGGCTTTTATGATGAATCATCATAACAGCCCATTAATGCCCCACTGCAGGGACGGGCCTCCTCCCGTGACGGAGGGATACTTGGCCTACTAATACCACGCTGACCAAACGTATTGGTATAGGGTTTTATTTCAAGTTTTCCTTCTTTTTATTACGTAAAGATAATATTCACGAATAGTCCCTTAGTCGGTTTTTACGACACCCATGGGATGAGATGGTGTGGTGACATATTGTATTCTTACTCCGTCACTACACGGAAACTACTGATTTACTAACTATACTAATATTATTCTTAAAAAAGATTTGATTATTGGTTTATTTGGAAGGGCGTATAGGGAGTAAAGAGGAGTAGAATGGGAAAATAGGCTATAAATTAATATTTTAACTATTTTATACAGTTATTAATGAGAAAACTTACTATACAAAAGAAAATGCTTTATTATACAGGTTACCTTGTATGAAGGAATGATAAATAATGTCTTTCCTTAGTTCTTTAGGCAAATCTCGATTTTTATATTACTAGAGCATTTTTTGTAGGTAAAGCCTATTGCATTTAAAATTTTGCGTAAAGCTTCAAGACTACGATTAAAATCCATCTCAGTTCTAGCTATCACCTGCAGTTATCTGAGGGTTGGAGCCTGAAATTTAACAAAAGTTATGTTGATTGAACATTTGATTATACTTACAATAAAAGGCATACCTAGACACAAAATATGGGATGGAAAGAATAACTGCAATACCTAACTAAAATGTATTCAGTGTTAAATACCAACAAGATATCATTTAAAATGGAATTACTAAGAACTAAAGAATAAAATATTGCAATTAATTATTTATTGTCGACAGACCAGTTGATGCGAAAGTGACATACTTAGTTTAGTTATCAACCGTAATATAGACATAAAGCAATTAATTCAACTTCAAAATTGGGATAAATCTTGAATGAATTATACTAATGCAACTGATAATGTATCAACAGAAAAGGTCGTACTACAATATTTCTTACTTTCAAGGACAATCTTACCTAAAAATATGCTATGTACGCAATGCCTGTTTTTGGTCTCTAAATCTCAAATGGAGTGAATTTATTACTTGAGACAGATTATAAAACACAGTAACACGATTACATACCCATCAAAGTTGCAGTTCGCCCGTAAACATCATCCAAATCACATAAATATTGACTAGCTTCGTGCTCCGCCAAACAACGCCTTCTAACTTTAAAAATCACTCCCCACGTGCCACTTTTATTTACTCTACTCATTGTTTATGTTGTTCTTCGTATGTCAGTATTAGTTTATTGTAGATTAATGAACTTATAAAAATCACAAAATGAAAACCGTTCCGCAACTTCTACTCGATGACAGCTCATGTACAAGTCTATTTTGAATTTCAGTGTTGCCAGACCCATGAACAATTTAGTTCCTCAAACTTTAATTTCTTGACTTTATAGACAACCTATAAGTATAAATTTTTATTTTTATTTATTTGAGATGGGGTGGTGATTGATTGATTGGTGAGAGCAATATTTGGTCCATATTTGGTGAACGCCATCGGACAAACAATTTTGTTTGGAAGAGTAGTATACAAGACTTAATAAAAAATTGGGCTAGAGAAATATAAATATTTAGGTTATTTTATAGTTTCTATAAAGCAAGATGCAAAATCCAAAAACGACATCTCCATAGTACTAAATCCTGCTCGTACGGCGTCTTCGTGTGGTATTTGAAGCCGTCGCATAATACCCCTTTTTTATTTTTGATAGATAAAAATAAAATAAAAACTTTAATTATTTATACTTAAATTGGTTGTGATGATTCGACCGTGACGTTACATAGTTGTCTGAATGTTTAAAATTCTGCCAGTAAAGTTTTAAGGTTGATAAAGAAGCATGTCAATTCTCGTACCTAAAATTCGGTTAAGTTAACTTTTACTTGTCAAATTGTCACACTCTTATCAGTGTGACGAGTTGATTCCTAATTCTAAATAAAACGTTAACACAACCACAAAAGATTACAATTGCAATAGCAAAAACATGACAACTAAAAGTTAACTTAACCGAATTTTAGGTACGAGAATTGACATGATGATTGCATGTGTCACCCGCTTTATTTTTTACAATGGATTTTATTACACTCGTTATGCCCGATTTACACATCGACAAGTACAGTAGCGAGTTAAGTAGTAAGTTGCTGATTAAGTTGATTTAAATAGATCTCCATCCTATTTTTTGGCAAGTTAAGTTGGCGAGACGCGAGAGAGGGGGCTAATTCGTACTTAACTTGCCAAAATATAGGATGGAGATCTATTTAAATCAACTTAATTTTAAAATACTACTTAACTCGCCACTGTACTTGTCGATGTGTAAATCGGGCATTAGTGCTAAAAGATCCATTTTGAAAATATTTTCGGATCATGGATTAAAGTGGACATAAGTGTGTGATTTTAAGTGTAAAAAGATCCATCAATGGATCTTTTCAATGGATCTTAGTGGACATATGCGTGTATTCCTTTAATAACAGGAAACCACACTATGCAAATTAAATGACAAACTCTATAGAAACAAACATTGGATAAAAACCTAAATTAAAAAAAAAAAATTAAAATGAGGCTGTTTACGATTGGTTCCAAATTCCAAATCACTGTTTAGCGAGATTTTTATTACGAGCAACCACTGCGAAGCCGCAGTGGCGGCGAATCCGTTACTCATCCGCCTCAGGGGGTAGTCAGCGGGCGATAGGCGCGGTCCACCCTCATGCACGGCTCACCCTCTGTGCTTCGGCCATTATAAGCCCCTTCCTACTTTTGGGGGTTGGCGTGAGGGGCCTGCCGTAAGGTGGGCAATTGCCGGTAGGGGACTGGACTGGACGACATAGAATTCCGGGTCACTCCACTCAGGCGAAGTCGGACCGCCGCACAGTGAACGATAGGACCCGATCATGGTCGACAAAAAGGTCCAACGCATTTCTTCCATTGCACTAGCTATAATGATAGCCAACAAACTAACTAACATGACCTCGTAATTTTTTTTTCTAAATACCCTCACATTTTTTTTATATATATTTTTGAAAGTCAGAAAGTGGGTAAAAATGATAATAAATTGTCGATTTCGTTTTGCGTGTTTGTTAATATTTTCGGGTTTTATTTATAAATAAATTGAAATTATCTGTTATGAATCGTGAAGTGGTAGGTAAGTAGTATTTTATTTATATATTTAAAAACATTTTATAAGTGTAAAAACATGTTCGGTTATTGAGATATGTACATTGGAACTCGTGAGATACTCAAATTTTCTACATCTTCTATGTTTGTTAGAGCAAAACTTATAGGTACCCTCTGGTACCCAGGCTGCATTTTTTACATATGATAGCCACATTCATGTTATTTATAAAAATAATAATTTTAAGCAGCACACTGGTGTTCATCATATTTTTTTTTCAGAACACAATATATACCTCTCGAAAAAGGAATTTCTCGACGAATGGGTGAAACACCCAAAAAATGACAAAAATAAGCATATTTTCGATTATCTATTAATAAAATTTGATTTAAAAGATGCTACTGAGGACTCGATCAAGCATTTAAAGATGGTTATAGCACGAAATTCCACCAAGTTAAACGAAAAATGGTTTTTAAGTGGAAAGAGCTATGAACGTTTTTTACCACAGTAGGTATTGACTGGTTGAACAGTAAATAAATAAATAAAATAAAAATTGTTTATTTTCACAACACAATAGTAGGTACGTTACAATACGGTACTTAACTTAGTAAAGTTAACACAGTGAAGTCATAAAATTTACTGTGAAATGTTATCTACAGCCATCCACCTCATCATCCAGCGATTCAAATGTTATAAGTCCAGGCCGACCAATGGTTACCTTTGATGATGCATCTTATAAAACAAAACGAAGACGGGTAGAAGACTTATTAAGACTCCAGGAATATGCGAAACTCATTGCACTGGAGATGGATTTAGTACCAGAACAATTACGTGTTCTAAAGTGTTGGATTTTCTTAGGGAAGTTCGTGGTGAAGAGTCTTTGGCAAACGTCAGCTTACCTAGTTTTGAAGAATCTGGTTAAGTATACTTATACCAGTAATTTTGTTTTGGATATAGAATATACTATTTAATGTCGATCAATGTTGTGTTATTATTTTATTTTTTTTCTTGTGAGAACTACCTCAGCCATAGACTTAATTAAAACAAATGTAAAAATAACCATACTGATATTAAAATCTACCAAAACGAATTAATTCAACTACCAGTCTAAGCTGACCTCGGTGGCCATAGTAAATCTACGTAGAGAGAGTTCAAGTTATATTGGTTGTCTTTTATTAAATAGTTAACTATTATATTGACTTTTTCTTCATTAATTATGATAAAACATACGTCAAGGCATCGTTTACACATAATCACAAGTCCTAAATAATTTTGTCGACCATGCTTCTATGGGAGTCTGTCACTGTGCGCCGTCGCTGGGTTTTTGGGAACTACCTCGGGGAGTCTCACATACCCCTCTCCCGTCCCGGAAGGGGATGCGCCACAGCATTGTCCCAGCGCTAAAAAAAACAAGGGCCGTGGCACATAATTATATTAAAACGTAAAGGGATCGGCTAAATCGATCGAATCGGAAACTCCGTACTGCAACGCACACTATTCGGAATCGTAACACTATCAGATTTTTGACATTTGACACCGAGGAAAAAGGCGAGGCGGTGCCGATCCGTTTTGGTATCAAAGTGCACAAACAGCAACTTTTGTGTGAATCTGTGGCAGTGGCATAGACAAGACAATTCGGCGGCACCAACTGCCCGCGACGCCCGCCATTTATGTTTTCTGTCAAAAAGCGATGTAATGTCGTGGAGTTGAGAATTATTGCTATTATTGCGACGTAATTACCTAGGATATCTTCTTTAGTTAAGTTTTATTATAATTTTCCACAATGTCTAATATATCACTGGATAAAGACACTTTTAATCGGCGAATGAAAAAGTTATATGCAGCATGGAAGGTCGGTTACTGTTCACCGAATGTCACTTACAGGTTTTACGGCGTTAGTTTATAAAAACCGTGTGTTTTCAGGCTGCTGCTGCTGGGGATTCAAAAGGAGATGATGCCTTGGCGAAAGTGGATTGTTTGGTTTCGTGTGTGGGTGTGGATGAAGACACTCTTTACAGCAAATCAACAGCGCTACAGGTTTGCGATACTATTATTTCCAATGTGCTTTATAACTGTTTCGTGAGATACGTATTTCTGAATCACCACTGATTAAAGTACCTTGTACGTATACAGTGTTTGGTATTTTATAAAGTGAGAGTATTTATTCTTTATTTACCTTAAAATTTGGTAGATTCGTTTTCAACATTGAAGGCAAGATCTAAAACAAAACAACGCTTATTAGATTGGTCGAAATGATTCTAAGAAATTCATTAAACCTTTTGTTTAAGCGGTTTATTTCTCTTAAATGATAAATAATGGTGGTAAAATTGTCAAATCCAATGTTACAACCTGTTAAGAATAGTTTTATTTAAAACAAAGTGATTACAAGATATTTTTAACTAAAAACTAAATCAAATGTTAGTGTATTGAAGAATGCTTTTTTTAAATTTTGTTTCTGCTATTGTCATTTAAAGAGGCCATGCCAAAACTTCTTGATTGATGTGCTTTTTAACTTTCTCAATCTAAATATCATATCATCTTTTAACTAAATGGTTTCACAATATTTCATAATAGGCTGGAATATACTAAAATGGCATGTCAATGAAATTTCTATTTCTTGGGCCTAGTTAATTAATAGTTAACTAATTAAACTACTTCATTTTTAACAGTTTTCTACACCTTGACTTGTGTTCCTAAGTCCCCTCGATAGGGAAGAGGGCGTCTATAGTGCGTCTCCATCCAGTTCGGTCTTGAGCTTTGCGCTTTATTTCGATCCAAGTCTTCCCTATACCTTTGACTCCTGCAGCGACAGTCAACAGTTCCCTACACAGCTTTCTGTTATTCTACTTATCCAATCTATCTTGACTGTGGTTATACTTGATTCTTCACCACCCTTATTATGCACTCCAAGTATTAAAATCTGGTTTATCTCCAAGTAAAAAAAAAAATAATTTTTTTTTTCAAACTACTAACATTTCTTACATTTAAGTTAAGTCATAATCTGTACACTATTGTAATAAATTTATGGAAATTAATAAAGGCTTTATTTATTTTTTTTTTTTTTTTTTTTATCTCCAAGTATAAAACTGAATGTACAGTTAGATTAAATATTATTTACTGACAGGTAATATTTTAATAAAACCTTTTTCTTATCAGACATGGCTGTTTGGTTACGAGCTACCTGACACTATCACTGTGCTGACAGAACACAGCATGTGTTTTTTAGCAAGTAAAAAGAAGATTGAGTTTTTGAGACAAATTGAGAATGGTAAAGAAGAATCTGAACTACCTCCTGTTAAACTACTTATTAGAGACAGAGTAAGTACCTATTATACCCCTTCCAACGTAAGTTTAGCTTTTTGACAGTTCACGTCCATGAAGTTTCGTAATATTTCTGCTTATTTTTCAAACAAATAATATTGTATTTCATGGACGTACCCATGTTTTTTTCAGTTACCATGGTTACTTAGTGATGGACACTCATAACGATTACCCCCATTATGAAACAAATTACAAATAATCGGTAGAAATAAATGCTATGAATAAACCGGAACTCTTCTTAATACGTTTATAAAATGTAATATGATATTTTAGATTAGCTATAACCCGCGAGTGTGTCACGATAAATTATGTATTTTAAATAATACCTAAGCTAACTATAACTTTATCATTTTAAGCTATAGGCTAATTCTCTTAACATAGATAAAGAAAGAAACAGTAATAAAATGATAATGTAAGTTGATGTAAGGATCCAAATGTGTAAAATAAAGTAATTTGAAAAATCACGAAATCGCTTACAATCGAATGGCATTACATTCGAGATACTGCTGAACGTCACTAACGTCAACCTGTCAAATGTCGTTAAATATAGTGGAAAGGGTTTAATATAAGTACATTTTAATAAATAACTTGATGTTTTAAATCATTATTTAACCTAATTTAATATTGAAAATCTTTATTTACAGAATGATAAAGATAAGGAAAACTTCAACAAATTAGTGCAAGAAATAAAAAAATCTAAATCAGGCAAGACTCTTGGAGTCTTCGCCAAAGACAATTACCCTGGCGAATTCTGCGAGAGTTGGAAGGCCATTATGAAGACAGAGAAATTTGAAAATGTTGATATAAGTTCCACCATAGCTTCGTTGATGGCACCTAAGGAGGATTCAGAAATCATTACAGTGAAGAAAGCATGCTTAGTTACAGTTGATGTTTTCACAAAATACTTAAAAGATCAGATAATGGAGATTATTGATTCTGATAAGGTGAGTTTTACTAGTTACAGTTTTTGTATTCCTTTATAATGTTCTCTATTGACAGAAACCAAGAAAAATTGAAATAACCCAACTATTTCAAATTTTCTTGGTTCTTGTTGGTTTCTGATAAACAATACTCTAAAATGTACTGACCGTAATGTAATTTTTTTATTTTCTTAGGATTAAAGGATATTAATTTCAAATATACTAATACAAATTCATGTAACCATTACAGAAAGTGAAACATTCAAAACTTGCCGAGGGAGTTGAGGCTGCAATATCAGATAAGAAGTATGTCACCGGTGTAGACACAAGCCAAGTGGATATGTGTTATCCACCCATCATTCAATCAGGAGGAAACTACAGTCTCAAATTCAGTGCTGTTTCTGATAAAAATCACTTGCATTTCGGTGCTATTGTTTGTTCACTTGGTGCCAGATATAAGTCTTATTGCTCCAACATAGTCCGTACATTGCTGGTCAATCCTACAGATGAAATCCAGAGCAATTATAACTTTTTATTGAATGTTGAAGAAGAGGTAACAAAGAAGTTGGTAGCTGGTGCCAAATTATCTGCTGTCTATGAAGCTGGTTTAGAACTAGCAAAGAAAGAGAAACCCAATTTGGTTGACAATCTAACAAAGTCTTTTGGGTGAGTTTTATCCTTGAATTATAACCTTTATTTTTTCACATGATTACAAACTAAAAGTCACACAATGCCAACTACCCATCTCAACTTGGAGATTTGTTTTATCTTACGGGAATCAATAGTAGACCATATTTCTGTAAAATACAGCAAGCTTTACAAAGCCCTGTACAAACCTGGCTAACATAACATTAATAGGCCAAGTTTTCATTTCTTACTGGAGAAGGCTTGGCATGTTCATTGACATATAAATTTTAAAACATTGTTTATTATTTTTACCATCTTGATTTTTTAATTTTTAACAGTTTTGCAATGGGTATAGAGTTTCGCGAGAGCTCTATAGTTATTGGACCTAAAACATCAGTTGTAGCTAGAAAAGGCATGGTATTCAACATCAATATTGGTTTGTCCAATTTAACCAACAGTGCAGCTACAGAGAAAGAAGGCAAGGTGGGTGTTACATTTTTACGTTACTTTTATATAAATCGTTAACACATATTTAATTTTCTTTTCTTATCTGTAACAAATTTTCTGATATTATTTTTAGACATACGCATTATTCATCGGTGATACAGTATTAGTGAACGAAGAGCAGCCGGCCTCTCTTCTAACACAATCAAAGAAGAAAATCAAGAATGTTGGTATTTTCTTAAAGGATGATGATGAAGAAGAAGAAGAGGAAAAGGAAAACAAGACTGAAATTCTTGGTGAGTATCAGTGTACAAAGTTAGTTGCACAGTTAACTACACTTCTCGCAAACTTATCTGGCCGGTCTGAAGTTAGCTATTGGATACTGCTCCCCACGCTCCACGCCATTTTATACCAAAAATGACAATTGCGCAGGCATTTGCAACAACTTCAAGCCAGCCAACTTAGATTGCGCATACTCTACATAAATTGATTTAATGAAGCTTAAAGTTGTACGAAATTGGTATAAAAAAAAAATAATAGAATAATTAAATCTGTTATGAAAATTACTGTAAAATGCGACATTTGCTTGTATTACTGTTTCACATACTGAAATAAATGCAATTTCAGCTGTGTTCTTTTTGTCCATGTATAATATTTGTAAAAGATTTCAGTAAAGGTTTGATGCACTAACAACAATATGATGAGCAACAATGTTTTAAACTTAACTAATTTTGTTTTATTACATGCTTTCGGACTGTATAGAGAATGGAGGTGAGTTTAAAGATAATAATATCTAGAAATATATTAGCCCGTCATTTTCATTTTGTTATATACCCTTGAAATCTCTGGCGCTTTACCATGGAATGAGGGAATGATTTACATCATAGCTTAGTGCTTATCTTATTTCTATATTTTAAACTTTTGCAAAATGAATCTAGAATTGCGCTCAGCCTTTTAAAAATGTAGTATTATTAATGTTTTTTTTAAATTAATTTAAATATTATAAAGGTAAAATGTACCAACAATTCTTGTTCTTCTTTATTTAATTTTAAACTTAGTATTCTATTACTAGAATTAATATTCTATTCTGTTGTGGTTAGGCGCCAAAGAACATAACTTGAATAATTAAATAATTCATAACATAGTTTGTCTTATAATAAATCATTGTTCATATTGTTTGAAATTAGTTAATTTCAGTTTTATGAAATATTAGTTGATTTTAAATACCAAATATTATTTCAGGCAGGGGTAAAAGGACAGCAGTTATTGAATCAAAACTTCGTACGGAGCATTCATCAGAGGAGAAACGTAAAGAACATCAAAGAGAATTGGCCATTACACTTAATGAAAAAGCTAAAGAGCGTTTAGCTAAACAATCAAGTGGCAAGGACAGTGAAAAATTAAGAAAAAGTACAATTTCATACAAGAATGTTACACAGATGCCTAGAGAAAATGAAGTGAAAGAACTTAAGCTATATGTTGGTAAGTGATGTGTTTCTTTTTATAGCTTTTTACCCTCCCATTTTCAAGACACATAAATAAAATTCGTATGCTTAAAAAAACTACTGTCCATTTATCTATACTTAACCCATTTACAGCGACCGATCGTTATAACGATCACAAAACTGTATTTAAAATACCCTCAATTTAAAAATATGTGACTACCGAAATGTTTTGCGTTTTGTCTATTAATAGTTTCAGTGATCCTTTAGCTGTGTTTCTGGTCGTATTTCCTTATCCTATAATATTAATTTTGAATTATACTTGGATTTTCATTTATACAAGTGAAATTAACTTTCATTATGTCTGCAAAACGGTAAGTTTTCACAAAGTTTCTGTGAGTTAAACTTATTTTATAATTTTTTTTTATAAATTTGTTACCTGCCTTACAAAATGTGAAGTGAATTTAGACCTTTTACATACTATTTTTATTAAAAATTACGTGTTATATTTCATGATCGTTATAACGATCAGTAGTAATATAGGGATATTTTATTTTCAGATCAATGGATCATACTAAACCATTGTTTCTCAATAAAATCATTGACAAATTGGAAAAAGTGGATGATGATTCTACGTTCCTAAGATGTAGAACTATTTTTCCACCGGATAACGCTAATGCCGATCACACAGATAAAGATTCTGGTGATGAGGGCCTTATTTATTAGCTTATTTTGCTGATCATTTACAATTTCGTTTCCCAGGTGCTCCTTGTCACCTGTTCTTTGACAATTTCTTTTCTTCCATTGAAGTTTTTCACGAATTGAGTAATAGAAGACTCAAAGCTACTGGAACAATTCGTGAAGACCGTACTAAAAATGTCCTTTGCCATACAACAACGAATTCAAGAAAATTGCAAGAGGCAATTTCAAGTACTAGATAAGTCAGCCAGAGCATATTTTAGTTTGGAAGTGAAATGATAACAGCGTGGTGACATAGCATCTAATTCAAAAACCATCGAGCCCTTACGTAAAGCTAAAGTTTGTCAAAGAAGCAGAAAAAATATTTTCCTCATATTTTTTCTGCTGCTTTGACAACCTTTTACAAAAATAATGGAGGAGACTACCTTACGTTCTTACGTACCTCGGAGAACTTAGCCAGAGGTATTTTGGAAACACATAAAAGAACTGAGTCCAACTCCCAGAAATTATAGGGAAACCTCTCGCTACGATATAATTGATCAGTTAGTGGAATACAATGACTCACTACTTCAGTATTCCCTTCTTAAAAAAAAGACACAAACTTTGCTTGTCAAAAGTGTAAGGTTCCCTTGCATCCAATAAAAACGTTTTGTAATACCAACAGTGTTTTTACTACAAATGAGATACAATATATAAATTGGTACTTGTGTTACCGTTAACCTACCCGCTTATTACTACTGATCGTTATAACGATCCTCATTTTCCCAGCTTTCTGGAAAACCTAGATTTTTTTTAAAAATTTTCCATGTTTACTATTTGTATCAAGGTAACACTATTAAAAACTTAGGAAGATATCGAATAAAAAATAGTTTCAGTAACAACTGGGTTAATTATCTTTGTAAACAAACGCCACATTTTGCATATTCACTAGTTTTTACATCAATCATCATTACACACTTTGATGTAGATGAAAATTTCTGTAAAGTAGCATAAGACATGTATGCTATAGAAAACTCATAAAGTACTTTGATTTAACCACTATCTTGCTTAAATTTTTAATAAATGTAATTTTTTCCTATGTCAAATTTCACAGATCAAACTGAATTGTCCTTGATTCCTATACATTTCTCACAAGGTCAAAGACTAATTGCTCTTTCAATTTAGCCGTTTCGTGCCGTACGGCTGCCGTAATTTTGCCGTTCGAAAAACGCTTGGCAGCCGTACGGCACGAGACGGCTAGATTGAAAGAGCCCTAAGTCTTTAGCCTGTGGTTGATACGAAGCCATATTTGTTTACATTTTAATTTAAGTCATAATAAATGAACCATACCCATTTATATTTTTTCTATTTTTCAGATCGTAAATATGAAACTGTAATCCTTCCCATATTTGGCGTACCCGTTCCATTCCATATTTCAACAATAAAAAATATATCTCAGTCTGTGGAAGGTGATTATACATACCTCAGAATAAACTTCTTCCATCCTGGAGCGACTATGGGTAGAAATGAAGGTGGAAACTACCAACAACCTGATGCTACCTTTGTCAAAGAAGTGTAAGTACATTCTTTAACTGTGCTTTTTGTAAAACTGGCGGTAAAATATTGATTGCAGAACTCGAAAAACTGCCACAATTTCCCTCATGATCAGTAAATTTTCGTGCTGTTATAAATTAAAGTATTAGTAGTATTTTAACTTTTACCATTAGTAATCAATGGTTTTAAACTCTTATGCCGTAATATAGATAACAAATGTATTTGTTTTTTTACCTTAGGACATACCGAAGTACAAACACAAAAGAACCTGGCGAAATATCCCCTCCCTCCTCAAACTTAAATACCGGATTTAGATTAATCAAAGAAGTACAGAAAAAGTTCAAAACTAGAGAAGCTGAGGAAAGAGAAAAAGAAGATTTGGTCAAACAAGACACTTTGGTACTCTCACAAAGTAAAGGAAATCCAAAACTTAAAGACTTATACATAAGGCCCAATATTGTTACAAAGAGAATGAGTGGGTCCTTGGAATCACATACAAATGGATTTAGATTTACATCAGTTAGAGGAGATAAAGTGGACATTTTGTACAATAATATAAAGAATGCATTCTTCCAGCCATGCGATGGAGAAATGATTATACTTTTACATTTCCATTTGAAACATGCTATTATGTTTGGTAAGTATAATCAACCTCTTTAATAAAAATTCATAAGGTAGTTAGTTATTCTTTATAAGCTTTGTTTACTTAGAACTCACACATTTCCTGACCCAATTCGTCGAAAAAATATTTATCGCTCTCGAGACCTTCTAGTTACACAACCTGATTCCCTGTTCTAGCATACTAATTTCAGAAATTCATTTTTAATTAAAATATTGTAGAAATTTGCTTTAGTAATTTTACCAGCAATTACCGTAACTAGTGCCTGAATATTTATATTCGTTACGCTATAAGAGACAATCTTAATTCAGGTAAAAAGAAGCATGTGGATGTTCAATTCTACACGGAGGTGGGTGAAATTACGACAGACTTGGGCAAGCATCAGCATATGCACGACAGAGATGATCTAGCAGCTGAACAGAGTGAGAGAGAACTGCGACATAAACTTAAAGTAGCCTTCAAAAGCTTCTGCGAAAGAGTTGAGAACATGACAAAACAAGAGGTCGAGTTTGATACACCTTTCAGGTATGTTTTTTTTAAAAACATATAATTATAAAATGACATAATAAAAAGACAAATATAAAATTATTCATTTGTTACAAATTAAATATGTTAATGTAACTTTAGCTATATTAAATGTATTTTTTTATCAGATGGTAGGTAGTTGAATAAAAATTGTCATTAAAATATTTTTTACTTGTAACCTTTTCAGAGAATTAGGTTTCCCCGGTGCACCCTTCCGCAGCACAGTCCTCCTTCAACCCACATCAGGTGCTCTCGTCAATCTTACTGAGTGGCCACCATTCGTTATAGCACTAGAAGACGTTGAATTAGTACATTTCGAAAGAGTGCAGTTCCATCTCAAGAACTTTGATATGGTGTTTGTTTTTAAAGATTACGCGAAAAAGGTAGCCATGGTTAATGCTGTGCCTATGAATATGTTGGATCATGTCAAAGAATGGCTTAAGTAAGTATTATGGTTCAGTCAAAAGGTTTATCAAAAAGTTACCTTAATTTACGGACCTTTTTTAATGTTTATTTTTTACAATTACAGTTCATGTGACATCCGATATTCGGAAGGTATTCAGTCATTGAACTGGACAAAAGTTATGAAGACTATTACAGATGATATTGAAGGCTTCTTTGATAATGGCGGATGGTCATTCTTAGACCCTGAATCAGATGAAGAAAATGCTGCTAATGTTAGTAATAATATAAATTATTATAATTTTTGATATTCTCCGTGTAGTAAAAATACAGTGTGTCACCTCCCCATCTCATCCCAGGAGTGTCGTAAAAACCGACTAAGGGACTATCCGTGAATATTACCTTTACACAATAAAAAAAGACAACTTGAAATTAAACCCTATACTAATCCGTTTGGCCAGCGTGGTATTAGTAGGCCAAGTATCCCTCCGTTACTGGAGGAGGGCCGTCCCTGCAGTGGGACATTAATGAGCTATTATGATGTGTGATAATATTTTAATATCAGCTAATTTCTTTCTATATTTTTAATATTCAAGCCTGGATTTTTAAAAGGATATTTTTATGTTTTCTTTACACTTTAATATAAAATTTTTAGGACGAATCATCAGAGGAAGAGGACGATGCTTACGAGCCAACTGATGCGGAAACAGAAGAAGATTCTGAAGGATCAGAGTATGATTCTGAGGCGTCGGACGAATCTGATGCCTCTGGTGATAGTGAAGGTAATACTGGCTCTATTAACTAGTAGAATTATATAGAAGTGGACAATTACTTTACCTTTTATTCTATATAAAGCTTCTTTAGAATATGATTATCTCCCTTTATTTTTAATATACAGTAATGTATTGCAAATATTTCAGAGGAAGACGAGGAATCTGGCAAAGATTGGTCTGATCTTGAGCGTGAAGCTGCGGAGGAAGATAAGAAGGAACGCATATACGATCGAACCGAAGATTTCGACCGTAAACGCAAGGGAGGACCTGGAGGACCTAGTGGCGGCAGACATTATGAAGATGGGAAGAAGGGCAAACATGACAAAAGTTCAAACCACAAGAGCTCCAGTTCTAACCACAAGAGTTCAAGTTCTAACCACAAAAGTTCTAGCTCTAATCACAAGAGTAACCATAAAAGTCCATCAAAACATAGTAATAGCAGGTAGAGTTTAACTTTTTATAAACCGATATTTGAGTCGTATAGGATCAAAGGTGGCAATCTGTCATTTTTGTCAAATTGGAGTCATTGATGCAGTCATAATAAAAAAGTAAAACTGTACACATTTATGTGACATATAATAATCAAATGCGGCTATTTTCGGTATAAATTCAGTTAGAAAATATGATTTGGTGTCAAAGGTGGCATTCTTATGATGAATGAGAACCAAACGCGGCAAAATTTTGCGCTCGTCCAATCACAGGCGTTCATTTGGCGGTATTACAAGATGGCGCCAAATTTCCTTTCCTAACGTTTTTTCAAATTTGACTCTAAGTTGGGTTCAAAGTCGGCCATTTTGGTATTTCATTATCAAAGTCGGCCAAAATGATTATTTAAATGTAAAAAAAATCTACAACTTACAACGTATCATCGTGTAATCATTTTTAAACACTTTTATTATATTTGTTAATAAATACAATGTAGAATAAGTAACTAAGCCTTCCTACTAAGAATAAAAAACGTTTTTTTTAATTTGCCACAAGTTGATCAAATGTCAGATTGCCACCCTTGATTCTACACGACTCATTTTTAACTTTCAAAGCATTTCTAATACTGGAATTTAAGTTATTGCACAATAATAAATAAATGTATTTTTTTTAAATTGTAGCCCTTCAAAGAGCCGCGACAAGCACCATAAATCACCCCACAAATCTCACAGCGACAAGAATGATAAGTCTCACAGCAAATCCAGTGACAAGAAACATTCCAGTGAAAGGTCCCACAAAAGATCACGTGACGATAGCCGAGACCATGATCGTCATTCTAAAAAAGCTAAGTAAGTCATAATAATTATATTGATGATTATCATAAATACAATAAGGCTGAGCGCACATTGGAGACTAGACTGTTTCAAGACTGACTTGCCTCATATAGACAAGTCTGTCTTAAAACTAAAACGAAACAGTTTTGACTACGATACGTAGCACACATAAAACAAAACTGTCTATCTGAGACAATATTGTCTATACGACGTAAAGCAATAGTCTGTCTTAAGACTGTCGTGTTCCAAGTCTGCGCTCAGCCTAATAGTTGTGATTCATGGAGTATTGTGTTTTGCACCATTGTGTAATATGTTATTAAACAGTATTCTGTGCATATTTTTAAAATTGATATTATAATAATAATGTTTAGATTTAGATCTCATATGAGCCTTTATTTATTTTATTGAGGGCGAGACAATGTTTTAGGGCTCGTACTTATAGATAATTCTGCCGGATCCTTTATCCCCGAGCAAAAAGTACTTGAGGAATACCGTGAGTTTTAGTGGTGGAATCCAATGGACACTGGTTTTCATATTTCAAATCAAAGTCCTTTCTGAATTGTGTTTGAAAATGGAAGAGAAAATATGCAATAAAACCTATTTTGTTTCAGAAAATAAGTCGTGAAGAACAGCTGAATTGATAATGAAATCAATAAAAAAAGCGGGTTTTAGTTACTGGCTGTCTACTTTTACTGTGGCGCTCTAATGTTCAATGTCCGTCTGCCGCATTATGTTCAAAATCAGGTCTGAGTATTTTGTATGTATGATGTAGGTTTATTCCAATTCCAATGAAAACTGTAATTTAAATAAAACCACAAAGAAATAAATATAAGGATTTATTATTTGCACATTTCATTTATGCAGTCCTTAACAAATCCATTATCTAATGATTTAATTTCAAACATAATTACAACCACAGTTATAGTCCTTGTGACTTAAGCATTAGTTCCCTGAAAATATTTTCGTATTTTTAACAGCAGTAATAGTCGATTAATTAAGAAACAATGATGTTGCGAAGTCAAATTAACATTTCTAGGCACCATTCAAGCTACGTATCTTTGAATTGAGAAAAACTTTGTACTGTGATTAAATAAATAAATCTCGTATTATTACTCTGACCTACTATCTTACAATCAATCTAAATGTATCATATAACAATGTACATTATTTACATAAATAATTAGTACATATTACTAGCGAAACCATTACATTTATAAATTAGTATTGTGCAAGTGGAGACTCTGCATACATAAGTAGATAAATTAATGTTAATTGAAGACATCTCATGGTAATATTGTTTTTCAATCGCTGTTTTGTTTGAGCGTTTGAAAAGTAACCAAAGGAGATCATGTGCCCTACCAACATAAATGAGCAAGCACTGCACATAGTTACCTAATATAAAGTATAATAATTTCGCTAGAACTACATATGTACGTAAATATAAACTATATCTACTGGCATGTAGAATGGATACTGTATAGTTGGTAGGAATTATCTAACCACTTATTTTGCAATGCTCATACATTATTGGAACAACTTCCGTCGTTTAAAATTTGATTACTGATCTTTTGTCATAATTACATATATGCACTAGGCGTACTTCTGCATGACGGCGTTCTATAAGGAAAATGATGTTTTAAACTATTGAGTTTACACATCATATTTTAGGCTAGGCTTTATAGTATACAAGCATGGGTCGAATACTGAGTATAATATTTACATGTATTGAACTCTATCATCAGACACTCACATGGGAGGGAGCAGCCTACAATTCTTTAGAGACATGATTATTTAAATCAAATCAAAATAAGTGCTATCTACGTCAATACTTCTATCATGGTTAGGTTTACGATTCCGTGTATGATTCTTGTGCAGCAACAATAGGTCGACGAGGCAATACTGATATCCTTGAATCTGGTAACTTGCTAATATCTTGTATTTTCGGATTTTCCTGTTCTTTCTTTGTGTACCAATTTTTCTTATTGACTAGCATAAGCAACATAAGTGCTGGCAAGTGTATTAGAGAAAACCTAAATAGTTTCCTCGAACTATTACTATCCGATTTTTGGTAGAATTGCCATGCTGTAAGATAAAAAGTACATTGTAATCAATCGAAAATAGGATATAAAATCTTAAGTAACATAATTAAAAATAAATAATGCTTACCTAAGTACATGAAATATACATTTAATGGTAATGATTCTAGAGCGAACCACATATTGGTAACATCAAAGTATGATGATGCGAGACAAGTTCCAACAATTATACCAGTATGTCGTAAGGCCACTTTTCTACACAAAACTGAAAAAAAAAACAAAGAATACAATTTTAGTGAATGTTAAATGTCTATAATTAGAAAAATACTTAAAAAAACTAGCAGTTTCCGAAGCGGGCACGAGTACGTATCCCCTAATATCAGTTGATAAGGTATTTAGGTACATGAAATATGTCAAATTACCTGGATCAGTAACAGCCATCATTCTGTAACCAGCACGAGAATAATCGGTTCGTAGATTCCACGAAAGCGCGTTAAAATGTGGGAACTGCCACGAGTAAAGTATCACACTTAAAACTATTGCGCCTGGGTCCAGTGCGCCTGTACAACCTGCCCAACCCATTAGAGGAGGTATCGCTCCAACTGTGGAATAAAAAAACATTGCTATAAGCTATGTTCCAATGCTTCCAAAAAGCCATCCTTGCATCATAACAGCCCATTAATGTCCCACTGCAATGACGGGCCTCCTCCCGTGACTGAGGGATATTTTGCCTGCTAATACCACACTGGCCAGACGGATTGGTATAGGGTTTCATTTCAAGTTTTCCTTCTTTTTACTTCGTAAAGATAATATTTACGGTTAGTCCCTTAGTCGGTTTTTACGACACCCATGGGATGAGATGGGGTGGTGACATTGTATTCTTACTCTGTCACCACACGGACTTGATCCTTGCATAAGATAACGAAATTTTTAATTTAAAATATATAAAGTACAGTCCCCGCCAAATAACTTGGCAAGACTTGGAGAATTTCGTGCATGACAGTAACAAATAAAACACCGACTTCCCCACCTCCCGCCATTTAATTAGAAACTGACATCTGCACAATCATCTGCAACAACTTCAGGCTGGCTGAGTTAGTTGGCGCTTAAAGGTACATTATGTCACTCAAAATCGGCCGGATTCTAGTGTAGCCTTGGTTTAAATATTAACGCAGGCATTCTATTTTATTTATTTTGCTTGACGCTTCGGCACAGATTACACTGGCCGTGGTCTCAACACTTACGTAGATAGTTTAAAAATATTTAAAGTATTTTTTGATAACTTACCGACGGAACCAAGCCAAGTATTTAATATTGATATCCTCTTCATGGGAGTGTAAATTGACGTATACAGAATTAAATTAGTAGCACCTAAAGCAGCAGTCAATGGGTTGACTCCAAAGTATAATAAGCCAAGCCCTGTTGACCCAGCTGCTGCCGCGAAACCTACTGCGTGTACAGGTCTAAGAAAGAAAAAAAAGAGAAAAATTAACACCTATTTGACTAATAAAGAGAAAGTATACTATCTACTTTCTGAAATCTACTGCAGCTGGTTGGGATCTCAGAGGTCGGGGTTCGAATCCCATGCAAAACAATCATGTATTAGTATGATCCGCAAATATTTTTTTGAGCCTGGATGTCCTTTTTGTCTTTGAAATAGATGTCTGTATAAGACACAAGGCCCACAGAAGTGTGGGAGAAACTTATTGTTCTAAGAAAATGCACAATAGAGCTTTGTAAGGATTACTGGATTTATTATAAAATTCCATTGTGAGATAATGTTATCTGGGGTCGCACGAAGATCCTCTGAGGTTAAGGTGACTTGATATTAATTGTTTATAATAAAAGTTAAAAGATAAGTCGTACGTATTTCCAATTAAACTTTCACATAATATTTTGACT
Organism: Schrankia costaestrigalis; assembly: GCA_905475405.1. Classification (NCBI taxonomy): domain Eukaryota; kingdom Metazoa; phylum Arthropoda; class Insecta; order Lepidoptera; family Erebidae; genus Schrankia; species Schrankia costaestrigalis. Next base: position 17,689,498 of record FR997832.1, read on the forward strand.
AATAATTATCTCGTCAGGGAAATACCTAATAATTACGATAAGCTTTCCTACATATTATTAACGAAATACATAATACGATGTAATAACGCAGTAGCAATTATTGAAATATAGTCCCATCTAATCCACTTCACATAGCATATATATGTAAAAAAAGTTGCATGTACAAAATTTGTTTAGAATTTACAAATTTGAACAAAGCCTTTGTATGTACAATTTTAACAAATCTGTGTTTTCATAGATACAGAAGCTTTATTACAGATATCGTCCAAATTAAGATCAAATAACGGCATTTATTTTTAGAATCGAAAATTTAAAGCTATGAATGGTGTAATGAAAAAACTTACTCCAATAATCCTTTTACAAGTACTCTGTTCTTCGTCCTGGACATTTGAGCGTCAAACGGTACTTCATGGTATTGGTTAATAGAGTTTGCTGCAGCAGACGTGAGTCCAGTGCCGATAGCGCACAGTGCAAATGTAGTTAAGTCGAAAGCCGCAGGTGCAAGAGCGTACCCAGCCATTGATGACATAACTACTAAGGCTGGAAAGAAAAAGTATAGATAAGAATATACCTATTAATTAAACTGAGAACAATAATTTACCGAACCATCCCATGAGGTCAGACAAGTACCAATCCTGCCGTGTGTGTAACACATTAACAGAAAAATGCAATACTATACTATAGGTTTCCCTACATATGAATGTAGGGAAACCTACATTCCCACAAACTTATGTAGGCAGGTAAATTATTATTATCACATAAAGACCACAACTGGATAAGTGAGTCATTAAAATATGATACATTTACTTGAGGAAAACAAAGTAAGTATGATTTAACATGTTGAACCATTTACAAAGCAAACATTACATTATGGATGAGTACTTCATCAATAATATACACATCATGTTACTTAACCTTATCTGAAAAATTAAAATATTCATAGGTAAAATATCCACACACACACAAACACATATGCTTGATGATATAAGATAAGAATGTTTACCTATATCTTGAACTTTCATATATTTATTTTACTGTTAGGTATAGATGCAATTTTTTTTTATAACAATTTTGTAAGAAATAAAATATTTTTTTATCAAAATAACAACTGATATGAACACACTAAGTAAGTATAGTACCTAAAGGTGTTATGCAAAGATTGCACTATAAAAACGAAATGGATTTTAAAATACTTTATTATTAATTTGACAGAGTGATTCAAGAAGATACTTGGGGAGGCCTATGTCAAGCAGTGAAACAATCATGGCTGAGATAGATAGATAGTAATTAAAGGAGATAAATAATAACAATAACAAAAAAAAACTATTTTAAGCCTGAAAGTCATCATAATCATAATAACTGATACATAACAGAGCTTTAGTAAGTGCTATTCTGATGGCTATGTCCAAGGGTAACTGTTACAATTCGACCAAATTTAGCCAAATTTGGTATAATGCCTAACCAGGCATAGCATGGAACATTGGGGAGACCGAAAAACAACCTACATCAGGATTGATAGTCCTAGACACTGTCATGTTTTCATAATTAAGTTCATTTATCAATAACACAATGCTATGAATTAGAAATCGCAAATTGTACTTAGGTGTTTAATTAAAATAACATGAGAAAACATTAAAAAGGCATACTTACAACTTAACCGGAATTTAGATAACATCATGCAGTACTGTCCCATGTTATTTTTTCTGTCATGAGATGGAGTCTCTTTCCACATTCTGGTGTCCTGTGGAATAGTTTTTGGTTTGACAGCTGTAGTCTGTGTTGTCAGCGGAAGTTTACTATTCCATCCTTGTGATGTTGATATTCTAGCCATTTGCTGAAGGAGGATGCCATTCTAGAAATAGTTAATTGCATGTTAATCTCAAATATAGTAAATTAGTAAAGTTTACAAATGAGATAATGTTAATAATACTTTTCTTAGTTTACTAGAATGTTTCTGAAATTAAACAGTCATTTTAAAAATAGTAACCAATAATTGCACACTACACATAAATATACAATAATATTTGAGACATTTGATATTACTCTGTTTCTATCAAGTTTTGTTTTTAGAACAATAAACATCCCACATTAAAATTAACACCAAATTAATATGAATTTGTTGTATGAATGTGCAAGGAACATTATATTATATTGATATACATATAAAATAAATATATTAAAGTCACTGAAATATTATTAGATTGGTTTTACTTAAGTTTTACTTACATATAAATACAGAACAAAAAGGATTCAAAATATAATGAATAGCAAAATATAATGATAAGCTGATAATCTGAGAGTTGCTTACCCCTGATATGCCGATAGTCCCATACTTTAGGCAAATAGCGCAATGCATTGCCTTAAAAACCATTTTGCCGTACGGACTTTATCTCAACATTCTGTAAAATAACAGAAAACAAATAGGTTACTTGTGTAAATTATATAATAGATAAAAATACGTTAATAATATTAAATAAAAACATATACATCATAAAAACGTACAACACGATCCGAGGCGCAGATACAATTGGAGTAGTGTTGATAATAGTCATATTTATAAACCACAATTGACTGAAGAAAGCAGAAGTGACCTGTGTATAGTGTATAATATAACAATATAAAGTACTTAAAAACTGCACTTATTATCTTTTCGATAAAGAAATCGGAGAAAAACAAGGAATCAAAAACATTTTCAGAGGTTATCAATATTCCTCTTCTTCTTCTTCTTCTTCTTTTCTTATTATGGCAACAGATAATGCCGGTGTCGACAATAATTCTGCCAATGTCAGTGGTCTTGAAGATGCGTGTGATAAGTAAAACTTTTATATAAAAAGACGGAGTTAGAAAAGAAAATTGTCATGTTAAAAATGAAAAAGGGTGTGAGATTTATATTTGTGATTGGGTTAGCACACTGAAACAATACAACACAAAACATTAAACGATTTACAACACAGAAAAAAAAAAAAAAAAAAAAAAAAAAAAAAAAATGTTTTGACAGCAAGAATGAGGTTACTTTGGGAAATAATTGATTTACAATCTAATGTTATTATGCCGAATAAACCTTATCAACAACTCTAGGATATCCTGAGAAAGGAGGGTTAGTAAGGAGGAGAAGTTAATAGGAGTAGGGACCTTTAACAGTTGTAGTTGTTCATAGAGATTGAAAGTTGGATCGGATAGTGAGCAGCTGAAAAATATATGATCCAGGGATCCTTCATCCAAACCACACTCACAGATAGAAGAGTCCCTAACGTGAATTTTATGTAGAAATACTGGAGAGCAGCAGTGACCTAATCGGAGACGAGACATAACAGAAATAGGAGTCTTTGCTATTTTTTTAAATTTAAAGAACCATGGTTTAGGTCTGATGACTGGTTGAATAGCATAGTAGTGTTTTCCTTTTATTTTACCAGATTTATCCCATTCTATCTGCCAGGATGATTGTAAATTTCTTTGTGGGAGAGTAAGCAGGTCATAGCCATGATAATTGAGGTGTTTAGGGTCAAATGAAGAGGATTTTACAACACTCTTTGCCAGTGTATCTGCTATCTCATTACCTCTAATCCCACAGTGGCTTGGGACCCAGGCTAGCTGTATTGTTTTATTAATTTTATTACAAGCAAGAATAGTTTTTTTAATTTCAAAGATAATGCTGCTTTGTATTTTACTCTTAAATGGATTCTGTTTGAGAGCTTGTAAGCAGCTTAATGAATCACTGAATATAACGCCAAACTCAATGTTATGGGATTGGATGTATAGACAGGCCTCTAATATACCTATACACTCTCCTGTAAATACTGAAGACTCTTTTGGACTTTTGAAGGTAAGGAAAATCTTGCAATTCTGATAGTATACAGCAATGCCTGTAAAACTATCACAAGATAGTTTTGACGCATCGGTATAGAATCTGTCAAAATTATTCCATTGATTGTGAACCAACATATTGAAATCAGAACTAGCTGAAGTAGAGTCTTTAGTAATGCCTATATCAATAATTTCTGGAATGAAACATAAGACCTCATATTCATAATTAAAAAGAGTCACTGTACTAAAACTAACTATTGGATGATCTAGATTTTTGAATTTATGGTATGATTTTAGGATATCTGGACACTCCCTATTATTCCAGTATCTAGACCCACTACTTGCTAATTCTAGCTCATGTAACTTTGACAAAAGCGGGTGAGTAGACTTACTCATAACTCTTAAAATAAACCGGTCTGCTAGATAAGAACGTCTTAGATGTAAGGGAGGATCCGAACATTCAACCTGCAATGCATTGGTAGGAGATGACTTCATACATCCCGTGATAATTCTGAGGCACTTGAACTGAACTTTGTCCAGCCTCGCTAGTGAGCCCTTATTACATGGAGTAATAGCAAATGATCCATAATCCAGAATGCTACGAACCAGGGCATTATAAATTAATTTCATGGTGAATGGATGGGAACCCCACCACACACCTGCTAGGGCCTTTAGTATAGATAAGGTTCGTTCACACCTTTGTACTAGGTAATCAAGATGGGAGTTACCAGTTAACTTTGAGTCCAAGAAAACTCCTAGAAATTTCACTTTTTCAGTTATTGGTATGTATTGGCCTTCAATATCCACTTCTATTGCAGGAATTGTTCTTTTACGGGAGAAGATTACAATAGAGCTTTTCGGAGCCGAAAGAGATAGTCCATGATGAGCAAGCCAATCATTCAGTGAGTTAAGTGAGACAGAAAGAGAAGAACCTGCATTACTGATGGAATTGTCAGATACATAAAGCGCCAAGTCATCAGCATATTGAAGCAACTGGCAGTTAATGTTTAGACAAGAGCCAATGTCTGCTGTATATAGGTTATATAGAAGTGGGCTTAGGACGGAGCCCTGGGGTAAACCTTTCCAGGTTTTTCGAAGTTCAAACTCTTCGCCCAGAACTCTTAGGGAAAGGGAGCGTGACATGAGCATTGCACATATGAGTTGTGTGATTCTTGCCGGAATTCTCAGCTGATGCAACTTGTGCCTGAGATTGGGAAGAAGGACATTGTCATATGCAGAAGAGATGTCTAGAAAAGCAGCAATGACGGATTTATTTTGGGAAAGGGAAGACCTTATATCTGTTGTTAAGACTCCTACGCTGTCCATAGTGCTAAGACCTTTTCTGAAACCGAATTGTGAGCTTGGAAGCATACCCCTAGATTCAACTAGCCATTCCAAACGGTTTTTAACTAAATGTTCCAGAATTTTTAGCATGACGGATGAAAGTGCAATTGGCCTGTAAGAGTTTGGATCATTGTTGTTTTTATTGGGTTTTAGAAGGGGTATTACGATTTGTACCTTCCAATCATCAAATACCCAACTATTGCAGAAAGAGAAATTATAAATATTTAATAAATATTTTTTTGCATTTGGGCCAGCATTGGCAAGGAAGGAGTAAGTAAGGCCGTCAATACCAGGAGCTGAATCCTTAACATGCTTGAGGACCATGTCCAGTTCACCTACAGTGAACGGTTCTTCATAGGTACCGCAAGAGCCAGGAATAGACCTTTGGAAACATTCCTCTAGAGAAGGAGCATAGGGAGGGGCTATTTTGTTGAAGAATAATTCAGCAGTCTCACGGGTCATAGCAGAGGGGGAAGATGGAGAACAACCAGATTTAAATCTGTTTATTGATTTCCAGACTGAAGAGATAGGTGTTGAAGGGGACAAAGAGGAACAAAAATTTACCCAACCGGAACGTTTTTTCTTTCTTAATAAACGTCTAGTTTTTGCTGCCACTTGTTTGTATTTTAATAGGTTTTCAATAGACATATTTAGGTTATAAATACGTTCTGTCATCTTTCTCTCTTTAATTCCGGCTGTGCATTCCTGATCCCACCAAGGGGGGGATGGTATTTTGCCCCTACTAGCATTCTTTAGAGGGAAAGCTAGATCTGCACATGCTATAATGGCTTGTATAAAGTCTCTATAGCATATACTGGCTTGGTGGAAATCAACATTATTAGTCTCTTGGTGATTTAGGCTGGGTAGAAGACATACTTTATTATCTAAAGCTGTTGAAAACTTAGACCAATCTGGGTTTGTTAGATTGTATTTTAAGAGAGGGGGACTACTTTTCTCTTGGTATGTTCTGCCTATTAGAGTAGCTATAATGGGGAAGTGGTCACTACCATGAGAGATGTTGGTGCAGTGCCATTGAAAAGAAGCCGCTAAGCTTTGGGAACAGATGGTAAGGTCCACACAGCTTTTTTGTTGGCCAGAAAGGCCTCTGCGGGTGGGGCATCCATCATTTAAAACACATAAATTAAGGTCATCTAAAATGTCTACTAGACCCTCACCAAAGGCATCGCATCGCTCTGAGCCCCATCTAAAGTGGTGGCAGTTAAAGTCTCCCATGACTAAGACAGGGCCATTAATGGATTCTATAAGGTTCTTGATGTCGTTTAATAAATTTAGTTGAGGATGGGAAATATAAATGGATATAATTGTAACCTTATCTATTTTACAAGCAGCTATGTCCATAATGTCATTATTTATGGGGATAGATGAAGGAAGGGTAAAAGGAACTCGATTGTTGATAAGGATTGCAGTCCCGCCATAACCATCGAAACGATCACAACGGAGGGTATAATAATGGGGAACATTAAAATTGAGACTTGGGGTAAGCCAAGTCTCTGCTATACAACAGGCAATGGGGGAATATTTATTAATAAGGTGTAGAAGATCATGTTTCTTATGAAACATGCTTCTAATGTTCCACTGAAGGAATAGCTGTGGGGCCATAATTAAGGTTTGAGAGAAGTGCAATAAGGTTATTGGCAACGTTGGACGGTACTGGGAAGTTAGAGGAATTATTGGTAAGTAAGGAGGTAAGAAGTTGTATGAGTAGGTCAAGGATTGACGATAAATTATTAGTAGATTGAGAGGTGTTAGTAGGTTGAGGAGAGTAAGGGTTTGAAAGGTTACAACCATTGTTAAGTGATGATTTGGGAGTATTAGTTAAGAGGTTATGGGCTATTTTGTCGTAAGAGGGGGAAAGAGGTTTGTGGGTTTTGGGCTTGAGAATGATTGTTTCCTTATAGGAAGTCTTAGGTGTCTTGGCGACCATGGCATAGTTTTGAGTGGTAGTGGGGACAGTTTTACTGGCTTCCATATAGGATACTGATTTGTCAGCCATAACCGTCTTTATGGTCTTTTGCCTGCTATACTCCGGACAAACCTTGCTGTTAGCAAAGTGATTGCCGGAGCACAGGACACAAAAAGCTTGCTCTTCTAAAATTTCACAACCATCCCCTGGATGGTCATGTCCGCATTTAATGCAGCGAGGTTTTGACCGACAAATAGATTCGACATGGCCAAATCTACAGCACTTGCGACACTGGATGGTGGGAAAGACATACTGCTCTACAGGTAAAGATGTGTAGCAACAGAAGACTCTTTTAGGTAGGACTTGGCCATCAAAAGTGATAACACAAGTCTCTGTAGGCTTCCACTCTAGTACTCCATCCTTCCAGACCTTCCTATTCATTCTTCTGATCTTAAGGGCCTTACCACAGCCGGAGGGAGTCTCAATGCAAGTTAAGGCTTCCTCCTCCGTCATGTCTATGGGTATGCCAGAAACTACACCCATTCGGGTGACGCTGAATGAAGGAATAGTAGCCAAGTATTTATGGGTTACTAGAACGGGGTTTGACATGAAGGCATTGGCGTCTTGCGGGGATACAAACTGTACACAAATTTTATTTCTTCCTACCCTTTTGATGCCATCTTTATTAATATTACAGATGTTTTGATTCATCAAAAACAGGCCAAAGGTTACAGGGTGTAGGGTAGCACCAATGGAGGACCCTTCAATCTTACTTACGTGTACAATAAACGGACCTTTATCCGAGGCATTGTACTTGCCCCTAGCTATTTGGGTTTTTGGCTGTTTTTGGGCTACAGATGTGGATTCAGGGATGGCAGGGCGTTTACGGGATAACGGGGCAGGTTCTGACAAATTGCAAACGACTTCAGCAAACTGTGACAGCGAGTCGGAATTACTGCTGTCCATGAAAAAATTAGGGGGCGAAGAGAAGATAGGAGTGGAAGGCGGGGTTTTATGAATATCCGGTGGGTCCGGGGGTTTGTTACGGTCCATCGTGGGTATAAAAAAGTTGTAAAAGTACGAACCTGGTAATGTACGGCACAAGAACGTTCACAAAACAAAACAAGTCACAAATACGTCAATGTCACAACAAACAAACAATAACAACCGAAAATTCTAAACACACGTGTTATCCAAGGACACACTGCGGCGAGAATCCATCAATATTCCTCCTACACATGACATCTATGACGTAACTTTTTGACATTTCAGTACAAATCGTGTTTCTGAGCTCTGTGGCTTGTACTTTGATCATGGGCTCGTGTACCGACTCGAGCGACGAAGGCAAAGACGTGACGAAATCTTGATCTTGGCTCGAACTTTAAAAGTTAAATATACGCAACATAACAGCTACGAAAGAAGTAAAAAATATTTTATATCGAATATCTATAAACTGTTATTTATTACCGATGTTATAGCATAGCCTAATTTACACCTTTAAAAAATAAAGCTCGTATACTGTGGCCATAGTGTTGTGTTGTGCACCCCTTGAGGTATGCGCAGCGAGGTGGGAGACGAAGAAAATAGGTGTCTGTTATGGTAGCATACACATAAGCTATATCGAGTTGGTTACTATGCCAAAAACTCTGCGTAAATAATGCGTAATTAGTGTAAAAATAAAAAAACTTCCTCTTTAGTCTAGGAAATAAACACCATTTTCAATGGGTACTCCAGCGTCACGATCAAGCTAACGTACCCATGGCCGTACTCGAAAACGGCTTATTGTAAAGCAACAGAGATTACACACAAAAATAATGCACTAACTCTGCCCCCACTATGCAAAATTTCTTAACAATTGCTCTTGTAGGAACAGAGATATTGAACAAGACTTTTAAATGACAGCGTTATGGTAGCGTACACATAATAGTTCTAATAGAAAGGGAACTTTTCTTTTGTTAAATGCTTTATGTAAAAATAATGCGTGAAATTCTGACTCTATTAGTGTAAATACTGTGAATTCGCAGTGGAATATTTAAAAAACCTATGTAAAGTTCTAGGAACAAATGTTTTGACGTACAGTATCGAACAAAATGTATTCGTTATATTATAAACAGAGATATAGCGTTATTTGCTAATATAAATTAGCTTAATGTGTCAATATCTCTGTTCCTACATGAGCAATTGTTATGAAATTTTGCATAGCAGGGGCAGAGTTAGTGCATTATTTATTCTATACCAGTCTAAAACATGTACTCTCTATGTCCACCCCCCTCTCACCGCGCGCATACCACTCCTAATGGCCACACTATAAGATAATGTTGTTCTTCATTCTTTACGTTTTGGTTATTTCGAATAATAATGTTTATTTTATTTTATTTGGTTTCAAAGCTTACAGCTATAATACAATTAGTACTTAAAATTAGTTTAAGTTATGCCAATAACAAGCAATAATGTAGACTTTTCATCGATCAGTTCATTTCTAAGGAAAAGAAGTAAATAAATTATGTGATTTGGCAAATTTTTAGACTGCTGTCTAGCTGCTTCTTGCTTAGAAATTAATGATTGAATTGTATTACATACATACTGTAAGGAAATTGATGATAACAGTAAAATTCGGTGATATTTAAATTTAGTAAAATATACCAGTAAGAACTTAATTAAGTTAACAGATACAAAAATGAAGAAATATAGGGAAACATAATTATACATTTATATTATAAATGTTGTGGAATATTTTGAGATTCAAAAAAAGAAAATCATTAAATATTTTTGCGTTTGTAGACACTTTGTAGTAATATTTATTTTTTCGCATGGCAATAAATGATGTAGTTTTGAGGAGTTTCAGGGTTACTAACAAAACTTCCCCGTTTATCGGGAAATAATGAATGCCATTTATTGATTTAAATCAAAATAATTTCAGATGGTTAATGTTAATGTTTACGAAGATTATTTTTTTAATTTTCTAAATTCATTTCGGTCTTACAAGAATTATATAAAACTAATAATAATATATAAATGTTAAGAAAGTTCAAATGTCATAATATTTTTCGGGAAATTGACTGATAGAGAAAAAGCACCATTTTTTTGTTTTTATTTTGATTCGATTGATATTCGAACGCGGAAGTGGGTTTGTGTTTCGTGTATTGACGCTCGCATTGCGAAACATGTCCTGTTGGTATTTTAGAACTGTGTAAAACTCTCCAAATTATGGTGAATTACTTGTCGGTCCCGTAGCAAGAAAAGCAATCCTAAAATATGGCCTCGCGAGGTGAAAAAGGGAATGGAAATGGCGAGGAGCAGATCGTCGAGGTAAATTGATGTGGCCTACATTATTGACAGATAAGTTGGATTGAATTAAAATAATCTGAGTTATGAACAAAATGATAATTTTTAGACGTTGGCGGAGGTCTTTCGCTGCTTCATCTGTATGGAGAAGCTGGTGGATGCACACCTATGTCCGCATTGCTCAAAGCTATGTTGTTATGCGTGCGTGCGGAGATGGCTGACGGAACAGAGGTCCCAATGCCCTCACTGCCGTGCAGCGCTGCACTTGCACGAGCTCGTCAATTGCCGCTGGGTTGAAGAAGTTACACAACAAATTGAGACCATGCAGCAGAGCAACTCTGCTAGTCAAAGGGAGAGCTTTAGAGATAGGTGATTATACATAATATTTTCTTTGTCTCAAGACAGTAAACTTAATATTTCATTACAGAATGTTCATGCATTTGTAAGGGTCCTTTGTTCTGCCAAAATATTATTTTATTTTGCTACATCCAGATGTACATAATAATTTAAAACAAAGTCACTGCTTTGTGGTAGAAATGGTTATATGGTTCCTTTACATGCAGCTGTTGAAGGCTCAAGGATTATATCATGTTACTACAATTTATTTAAAGAACTTGGACTGCCAAGAGCTGCAGTAAGCTCTATACAGAACAGTATAGTTAGAACGTTACCAAATAGGGTAACGTTACCAAACAAGGTAGTTAAAGGAACATGGGGAATAGTGAAGATGACTACTATACCCTTTCCACTATATTTAACGACATTTGACAGGTTGACGTTAGTGACGTTCAGCAGTATCTCGAATGTAATGTCATCCGATTGTAAGCGATTTCGCGATTTTTCGATTTTTCAAATTACTTTATTTTACACATTTGGATCCTTACATCAACTTACATTATCTTTTTATTACTGTTTCTTTCTTTATCTATGTTAAGAGAATTAGCCTATAGCTTAATATTATAAAATTATAGTTAGCTTAAGTATTATTTAAAATACATAATTTATCGTGACATATTTGCGGGTTATAGCTAATCTAAAAAATCATATTACATTTTATAAACGTATTATGAAGAGTTCAGATTTATTCATAGCATTTATTTCTACCGATTATTTGTAATTTGTTTCATAATGGTGGTAATCGTTATGAGTGTCCATCACTAAGTAACCATGGTAACTGAAAAAAACATGAATACGTCTATGAAATACAATATTATTTGTTTGAAAAATAAGCAGAAGTATTACGAAACTTCATGGACGTGAACTGTCAAAAAGCTAAACTTACGCTGGAAGGGGTATAATGCTTTGAAAGGATCCCTCTTTTAGCCTACATTTGCACCTTAAGTCCTAGACACTGTTATACCTCTAATAAGATTTCCTTGGACAGTTCTAATCCAATAAGTATCTATAACGTCTTTAATATGTATATATTAAATACACATAAAGTTCTCAAAACAGGTGTCCAACTCACCAAGAGAAGTTAACAGTATATTGTTGGACATGTCGACGCTGCATTTGTCACCAGTGCGCTTTGTGGGGTGGTACACATTCAGGACATACCTTCAAGCCATTAGAGGAGGTATATGAGCAACATGTCACTCAAATACGCGATGAGGAGTCTCAACTTAGACGCAGGTTGATGGAACTAATTAGTCTTGTTCAGGATGTGGTGAGTAAATATTTTAAGTGTTTGCAATTGCATGCTTGTATATCATGCCTACCGTAAAAGGCGATTCTTTATATGGAAATTTTAATTATGTTATTGTATATTTTTGCTCAGAGTAAATAGTATACATACATTTATATGTATTAGATATTGTTGCATATTAAATAAGTGTATGTATCAGCTTTTTTTCTCCTAAGGAACGCAATGTCGAGTCAGTGCGTGCAGCTAAAGATGAGCGTGTCCGAGAAATTCGTAATGCAGTTGAATTAATGATCTCTCGCCTAGATTCTGCACTTAAAGCAAAGTTGCTCACACTTATGGGTCAGAAGAACAGTCTAACTCAGGAGACTGAGCAACTAGAACATCTACTACAAGAAATTGAACATCAGCTTCATGCCAGTACTCGGTAATTAATTTACACACTTAGCAATAATATTGAAATAAACCTTCTAACATGAAACCTACAGTTATTCAGGTCACATTTAATATATTTTATCTAGCCCTGCCAGTTTGCAGGTGGGCTGTAAAAGGTTTTTTTGTGCACTAGACTCATGGCGATCATCCCCTGGGGGTGTCAAGGGAACTTTAATACGGACCCATGGCACCCCCAGTTTTCAAAAAGAAGTAACTTAGTACTACCTATGGCTCTATTTTATATGGTTTCGTATAATAAATTAAATAGTTGCAAATTAGTACAAAATTTAGTTTTACGTCTGATCTTTTATTGTTTGCTGGCTAATCGGAATTATTTATGCTACTCTTCTACAAAATCAGTATTTGAATATACTTTGCTCCAAAAAAAATATATATTCACAACAAAACTTTTATGAGTACAGTGAAATGATATAATAATATGTATAAAAAAGCAAATTAGCATCTCAGTGATTATCAAAGTAATTTTGTTACAGGTCTGAATTGATCGCCAAAAGCAGTGAACTATCAAAGATGATACACCAAGTACGTAAAAAGCCAATGGCGAGCTTTGTAACAGCGCCCGTGCCGGCTGATTTCCACAGGCAAGTCTCAGTGCCAAAGTTTGTACCTATATTTATATGTTAAACTGTAAAAGCTTACTTGACTCAAAATAATAAATACCTTTATTTTTCTTTACTAACCCGGTTATTAACATTATTAGGTTACATTACTTAGAAGTGCCGTAATGATTTTAAGTATTTAAGTTAACTCCTACCAGCCTCCTGAATATACCTGTTCTCGAAAAGGGTTTATTACTATAGACCACATATTATATTATCCTATGGAAGGTTCTACAAAAGTGCTACCGGCTTGTATGCTAGACTTTTGTAGGCTATACGAAACTCTTAGGCAGTATTGTAGTGTCTGACAATGATAAATTAAGCAAGTGAAGAATGAGACAATTATATTTTATTTTTAAATGTTTGTTCGGCATCAATATAAACAGCGTGTAAATTACGCATCTCCGGTTTACCGACGATATCGTGGTCATGGCTAAATACACGAAGGTTGTATACGGAATGCAATGCTCGTAACAATAAAATGTATTAAGTTACTTGCTAATCTCTTTTTAACTGATATTCATCATCATCATCATAACAGCCCATTAATATCCTACAGCAGGAACCCGCGAGTATGCCTCTTCCCGTGACGGAGGAATACTTGGCATACTAATACCACGCTGGCCAGACGGATTGGTATAGGATTTATTTCAAGTTTTCCTTCTTTTTATTTCTAACTGATATCGGTTACAGTTTATATATTTTTATTTATTTAAAGCTTGATTATTTAATTTATTTTCTTTAAAAGATAATTCCCGAACCTAGTGTCAATCCCTCTGTCGCAGGGACTTTTACAGTCATGAAATTACCGTACACCAAGAACATCCAAACTCAAGAAAGTTATTTGTGGATCACACAAACACTTACCTTACGCGAAATTCGAACTTACGACCTCACGACACAACAGTTTAATTAGTAAATAAGACTAATATTTAGCTAATAACGACTTCTCATCAATTTGTGTTAAAGCACATAGTGACTTTTTACACAAAATACAAATTAACAACTCATTGGTCATTTGGTTGTAATGCAATTTTTCATAACAACTTTAAGGCGAAGAAGCATTTCAGAGATTTTTTTTCGAATCTCTATCTACTATTTAATTTTTTTCCTTTCATTACGCTTGTGATAACATAGGGTGTTTGAATATTTTGACAATTGATCAAGATGTTCACTTATAACGTGTTTGTCCTTTAGCGAAATTGTCCCGAGTTACGACAGCAGTACATTTCCTCTCACGAACTTCACACAACTGCAACATGCTGCCGCGCCTGTATACTCTGCGCCTCTTCACGTTAACGGTCTCTGTTGGCGTTTAAAAGTATATCCTGATGGTAATGGAGTGGTCCGCGGCAACTACCTCTCCGTCTTCTTGGAACTAAGCGCTGGACTACCCGAGACATCGAAGTGAGTTATCTTAAGTTATTTAAAAAATAATCCTTTTTGACTTTGCACAGGCTATTAAAAGCTAAAACCCGGCTAAATAAATAGATCTATTAAATTTGACACAATAATTAGGCATTTTATAAGACCTACATTAGGATACGAACCTACTCTTACAACTTAGTCATTATTATGTCAAAGTAGCTATTTTCTTTTGTTGTGTACTTAGGTTTTTTTTGTAATGTCAACATAAATAGTTAATAATTATTATGCCGCGTATTTATGCATTAACTTAAAGTGTAATAATCAAAATAATTATAGTTTATTAGAGAATTAACGTGATGTTTTTCTCTGTGTTTCTTTTTCTAAAGAAACCGCGTGGGGGTTTTTATAGATCTTGATTGTCGCTTTGTCATAATCTTGGTGAGTGTCATAAAGACATGGTAATAAGGTATTCCCAGCCTCCATATTCGTGAAAAACTTAATTAGCCTGTGCCATGTCGATATAGGAAAACTATTAATTTATTCTAAATGTATGAAATTAAATACTAAGGTTTAAAAATATAATTAAATTAATTTAAATAGACAAGTACCTACTATTACATTTCAGCAAAACACTGTTGTGTCCACGCAAGTGTTATTTATTGAATATTTAAAACTTTATTCCTTATTGTGAAGCACACCCCTTTTTTATTTAATTTGTAATGATGTCCTGTTTAAGTAAATAACGTTAGTATTTCGTTATTGCAAGCACTGCTAAGTTAAGGGTAGGCAAGAGGTGAGTACGGGCTATGAGAGTGTTGCTCATTAGCTGTAGTGTCCGCCTTACATGTGCTAGCATGACCTTAATGATCTCGAACATACGAGCTACGTTTTGTTGCCTAATTGCTCTATTATTTTAATATTTTTTATTTAAATACAAGCATAATATTAAATTATTTTTAAGATTATAGATTTTTAAATGATGGATTAAATTGTAAAGATGTATTGTCGGTTAAGACTATTTTTTTTCTTAGAAATCTTTACGTACCTACTGATCAGTAAGGTAAAGGAATACTCAGTTAAAGTGATTACGTCTAAAATTAGTTTTATAAATAGAACTTGAGAATGTTTTAATATGTAGTTAAAATACTTTTACACTATACATTTAATAAAATACAGCACAATTATATCAGATTTACAATTTCCCTTTTAATTTAATGTGCGATTGGGCGACTAACAGTTGCTGGTTTGATCGAGCTCTAACCTCGTCTGATTTCTGTGTGCTGAAACATAAAACGAACGCTGTGTTTGCGTACTTTGTTAAGTGATAAATTGGCATCATTTCTATTTATTCAAAATGGAAATTGTTCCACTATCAGACACTAAATAAAAATTTTGCTTTCCCGATTTCGTCGACCAGTTTGAATTCACTAACCAATAATATACCTAGAATAAACTTTTTAAATAATTATTATATTGCATCAATTACATGTTTGTGTAAAAGTCCAAGAAGTCTGAAATGATGCCAAATTATCACTCATCAATAGCAAATACTCTTCTTGTAAAAAGACGTCAAAAGCTAGCTTATCATTGTATCATAACCATTTCTTGGCCAGCTAAACTCATCTGTGTCAACAAATATGTATAGAGTTTGTGTTTGTATATTGATGATGTTTATGTTAGCATAAATATTTAAAAAAAAAGTAGACAAGACTTAAGATTCTATAATATTGTAGGTAGATAGTGCACTGTTAGCGATTCCACTAAAAGTAACTATGTATTATGTTCCACTATAAAATATTTCATTTTCCTTTCGACAAGTTGGTATAGACAGATATTCCTTCATTTGTATTAGTCTCATGCCCTAGGTATATTCTTCTGATAATTATGTAAATAGAACCTAATATATTTATTGATAAAAGACAATAGCTCAAAGAAATCTAAAACAAACAATTAATTTGTAGCATCTTACTAATAAAAAATATTTTCGTCATTTTAAAATGATGTTATTAAATTAAAAATTTACTAATTTAAAAATAAACGTAAAACTATATTTTCAATAATGACGATTTGCAACAGCGGGATTTATAAGATACACAATGTTTTATAAAATGGGCCGAATAACGTCCTACTACAAGGTAAGACGCAGGGAAATTTGGCCTACAAAAATCACACTGACCAAACGGATTAGTAGATGTCCAGTTTTTCGTCATTTGTATACTTAAAGTATTTACATACATTCTCTTTCTTGACTTTTCTGACACCCAAGGTATAAAATGGTATAGCGATACATACACGAGTTCTAATTTTTATTACTATAATGTTACAGTAGTTAAAGAGATACTTAATTTATTAAGATTTTCGAGGTACGTTTTTCAATGTATTGCATAGGTAGGTAAACACGTTTCATTTGTAAGTAATCTTCAACATAAGAACAACCCTACATAAAAGTAGGTGTCATTACCTGTTTGTATTTAAGATGTTTATAATAACTTCTCTTAGTACTCATACCTTCACTCTGTCTTAGTGTCATTGTTATTTGTTAAAATAGATACAATGGTTGGATTGCTTAATAATGGACGCGCCTATTACTCGTGGAGCCTTGTATTCGTCCCAGTTTCTAAACGATTTCGACTTAGTTGTTATTATGAAATATTTGTATTCAAATTTTAAGTAAATGCGATTGTTAGGATTTTTTACCGCTTTATTCAAAACTGCAATAGACATTCTTGATATCAATTAAAACATGCCTTCATTCCCAACGCTCACGATTTCAATAATTTTACGGTTTCTTGAAAAAGATCTAATTACTTCTGTAATATTTGTTGTAACTGTAAATAGAAGTTTCATCATCAAATTGTCCCAATACGAAATCATTTAACGTAATTTTAATGACAAAATACCGTACGCGATATCGGGCGACCCTCGCAGTTAAGTAGAAAATAACAATCAAAATTAAAAATATGACTAAATATATTATTAAAAACAATGTGCAGTTTGCTGACACATACCTTGATATCAGATACGAGTACCGTGTGGAGATGCTGCATCAAGTGTCCCGTGACCCATCCAAGAACATAGTTCGTGAGTTTGCCTCCGACTTCGAAGTGGGCGAATGTTGGGGTTACAATCGCTTCTTCAGACTAGATTTACTCGCCAGCGAAGGTTATCTGGATCCGGAGACCGACACACTCATTCTCAGGTAAAGTGTAAAATAATTCTACTTGCTTATATTTGTATTTCAGATATTATATATTATGTCAACCAACGGTGGCTATTAAACAGCAATTTATTACGAATTATTAGCATTAGCTGGTAATAAAGTGTCAGGACAGTCACGTTTGTGATTATTGGTTTTACTGTTCGACACTATATATATGTATAAAAATAAAGTAACATAATGTTGACTAATATACTTATATTATCTACGCATGTATTTGATTGTAAATTTGTTTGTCCAAAAGGTTCCAAGTACGACCACCGACATTCTACCAACGCTGTCGTGACCAACAGTGGTATATCAATCAGCTTATAACGATGCAAAATCAACACATTCTGCAGATAAATGATCTCAAAGAGGTATGTTACATGATTTTTATTGTTGTTATGATATTTCTGTGGGATGATGAAATAAGAATTTGATGATGAAACCGTTTTTGAGTCTCAAGGGTGTCGTAAAAGGCGGCTAAAGGATGTCACCTAAATAAACAAGAAAACAAAAGAACGAAAACTTGACTTTTCTATGCCAATCCTTCTGACCAATGTGACATTCATCATAACAGCCCATTAATGTCCTACTGCAGGGACGGGCCTCTTCCCGGTGGACGGTGGGATACTTGGCCTATTTATACCATGCGGGCCAGACGGATTGGTATAGGGTTTAATTTCAAGTTTTCCTTTTTTTTATTTCGTAAAGATAATATTCACGGATAATCCCTTAGTCGGTTTTTACGAAACCCATGGGATGAGATGGGGTGGTGACATATTGTATTCTTACTCCGTCACCACACGGAGGTGACATTTGTAAGGAAAAATTCCCTCTGCCACTAGAGGAGGCCCATCCTTGCAGAGCGAAATTATTGGGGTGTTAAATAGTACTTAAGACGTTATAAATATAACCAATCCTAATATGCACTACCTCTAATATATAATCTTTAGTTTTATTCACAGCGTCTCTCACTAGAAATGTCGCGGAATTCTATAGCCGCGACTCGCGCCACTCAGAATAATTCTACCACATCTCAATTAAATGGCGGCGGTAATGAAGTGACTGATAACCCGACGCATAACAACCCGGTGGATGGGAACAGTCTGAGTGATTCTATTGTGTTCAGCAACCAGTGGAAGTTTAGTGCGCCTCATAGCATCATGAGTGGACCGAGGCTTACAAGTCCAGGTAAAACTTAACAAAGTTAAATGTTTATCAAGAAAAATAATGTCAATTTACGACGAAGCCGTGAAAATTTCGACTTTCATTTTACTTGTCCATTACTTGTATTGATTATAGAAATTTTCGTGAACATTTTCTAGAAGCTTAGCCGTGTAAAATAGTAGCCTCATTTCGAATAGAATGTTATTTACATAAGCCGCAATTATTATTAACAAATTGTGCATAAAATAGAACCAAATAACCCAACAAAGCATTTTCATATATCCTTTCATTTACCATTAAAGTATTTCATGATGCTTTCACAATGTTAACCATATTTTCCCATCACCAGGTATCCTGAACACGGCGATGTTCGCGGAGGAGTCTCGCAACAACGACGTGTCGAGCGCGGGCACATTCGGCTACGGGGACTACGCGCCGCTCGACCGACGTCTGACGCACGCGCACAACACGCATGCGCTAGACGCCGGCTACAACCTGCCTTCTACTTCGCGGTAATGTATAGATGGTTGTTAATTATTGTTAAAGAAAATTATCTTAATTGCGTACTACCCTCCTCGTGTAGTGAAATTCGTTTAAGGGAGAAATATGTAGATATCCTTGCAAGATACGAGTGTGTGTGTGTGGTAAAAAAAGGACCTAAAAAAAATTAAAATTTTTCACTACCACAAGTCGCTTCCTATATTGGGAAGCTTACTGAGGTTGAAAAATTTACTTTATGTGGCCGAAGTAGTTGGTCTCATCTCAGATAATGTTTACTACTTACTTTACGCGGTCTATGGTTTGTGGTAGTGAGGATGCCCTAAAAATTTTAAGAAGACGCATTACTACTGTTATTTTTGTCATTCAACATTTTTGTAAAAAAAATCTTACTAAAAATTAAATATATTTCAGTTCGGCGAATTCTCTTCACGTATCTGGCGCGGACAACATGGCGCTAGTTAGCTTACACACGCTACTCAGTGCTGCCAACGCGCCCAGCCGCGTGCCCAGCAAGCTTGCCAACAAACAGCCGAGACCTGACAAACAACATGTACCTGCTAAAGAGTCAGCCCTTACCGGTAATTATTAGTTTATTTTCGTCGATCGTTTTGTGTGTAGGAGTTGTGTGTGGATGTAGGAGTTATGTACCATTTTTTCAGAAAACCTTTTTATTCGTCGAATAAAGGTTTTAGGTGTCAATAAAGTATATTGAACTTTAATACTATGTAAACTAGGCTCTGTTTCGAAAAAAACCCATGAAGGGGTTATGTACCAGTATAAAATAAAAATCACAATGAATGAAAGGACACATAACATACTTGTAAGTAAATTGCCTTCTGTGCGTGAATGAAGGGGGCAAGTACTTGTGGATGATAAGCAGTTAACGGTAAACGGTCCATTGATATTGTATAATAATAGTTAAAAACTAAAAGTTTTACGGATAATCTATATCTATAATCCATACTATTATATAAAGCTGAAGAGTTTGTTTGTTTGTTTGAACGAGCTAATCTCATTATAAATCTTTCATTTTGATTGAAGGTTTAGGCTATATAACATTACGCTACGACAAACAAACAATTTACAAATTTTATTTTTAACCTGACCTATGGGCCTACTCAGAAGGCTCATGGTCACGCAGAGCGCAATGGAGCCTCTGAGTAGGCCTCTTCCCTACCTACGCTCGGGAGCCTCGTCCCGGACAACCCTCGGGAACCTCTTCCCGGTATTCCCTCGGTAACTTTTTCACTGTATTCCCTCGGTAACTTTTTCACTGTATTCCCTCGAGAACAATTTTCCTGTTTCCCTCGGGAACCTCTTTCCACTATTCCCTCGTAAAACTTTTCCCTGTATTCCCTCGGGGTTCCCTAGGGAAACGCTTCCCGTAATTCCCTCGGGAAGCTATTCCCGGAAATCCCTCGGGAACCTCTTCCTGGTAATCCCTCGGGAACCTCTTCCCGGAAAACCCTTGGTAACCTCTTCCCGGATATCCCTCGGGAACCTCTTCCCGGATATCCCTTTGGGAACCTCTTCCCGGTTATCCCCCGGGAACCTCCTCCCGGTTATCCCTCGGGAGCCTCTTCCCGGAAGACCGTCAGGATCCCTTTTCCCGGGAATACCTTGGGGACCTCTTTCCGCTATTCCCTCGGGACCCTCTTTCCGCTATTCCCTCGTAAAAGTTTTCCCTGTATTCCCTTGGGGTGCTGTTCCAGGTATTCCCTCGGAAAACGCTTCCCTAGGGAAGTAATGCCCTCGTGACCCTCTTCCCGTAATTCCCTCGGGTCCCTCTTCCCGGAATTCCCTCGGGAAGCTCTTTCCGGTATTCACTCGGTAACTTTTTCACTGTATTCCCTCGAGAACAACTTTCCTGTTTCCCTCGGGACCCTCTTTCCGCTATTCCTTCGTAAAACTTTTCCCTGTTTCCCTCGGGACCCTCTTTCCGCTATTCCTTCGTAAAACTTTTCCCTGTATTCCCTCGGGGTTCCCTAGGGAAACGCTTCCCGTAATTCCCTCGGGAACCTCTTCCCGGAAATCCCTCGGCAACCTCTTCCCGGAAATCTATCGGGAACCTCTTCCCGAAAATTCCTCGGGAACCTCTTCCCGGAAATCCCTCGGGAATGTCTTCCTGGAAATACCTCGGGAACCTCTTCCCGGAAATCCCTCTGGAACCTCTTCCCGGAAATCCCGCGGGAACTACTTCCTGGAAATCCCTCGGGAACCTCTTCCCGGAAATCCCTCGGGAACCTCTTCCCGGAAATCCCGCGGGAACCTCTTCCCGGAAATCCCGCGGGAACCTCTTCCCGGAAATGCCTCGGGATCCTCTTCCCGGACCCTCGTCCCAGAATTACCTCGAGATCCTCTTCCTGGAATGCTCTCGGTACGCTCTTACCGGAATTCCCTCGGGAAACAGTTTTCCGGAATTCCTTCGGGAACCACTTCCCTTAATACACTCGTGAACCTCTGCCCGGAATTCCCTCGGGAACCGCTTCCCGTAATACACTCGAGAACCTCTGCCCGGAATACCTTTGGGAACCTCTTCCCGGAATTACGTCGGGAACATCTTCCTTGAATTTTCAATTCGGGAACACAGCCCTCCGGGAACTCAGCCCCTCTGGAACACAGCCCTACGAAAACTCATCATCATCATCATCATCATTTCAGCCAATTGACGTCCACTGCTGGACATAGGCCTCCTCTAAATATTGCCACCTTGTGCGGTCCTGCGCCTCCCTCATCCATTGGCTTCCCGCCGTCCTTATGAGGTCGTCGGTCCACCGTGTGAGGAAAACTTTTCGAAAACTCAGCCCCTCTGGAACTCAGCCCTTGGAGAACTCAGCACTCAGTCCTTTGGGAACTCAGTCCTGTGGGAACGTAGCCCTTTGGGAACTTAGCCCTTCGGGAACTCAGCCCTTTGGAACTTAGCCCTTCGGGAACTTAGCCCTTCGGAAACTTAGCCCTTCGGGGACTTATCCCTTCGGGAACTTAGCCCTGCGGGAACTTCGCCCTTCGGGAACTTAGCCCTTCGGAAACTTAGCCCTGCGGGAACTTAGCCCTTCGGGAACTTAGCCCTTCGGGAACTTAGCCCTTCGAGAACTTAGCCCTTCGGGAATTTAGACCTTCGGGAATTTATCCCTTCAGGACCTCAGCTTTCCGGGAACTCACACCCCTCCCCCAGCTCTTCGTAAACTCCCTGCAGGCCTTTGGGAAGCCTACCCCCCCTGCAGTTTGAAAACTTTAACGTTTCTTGAACATTTTACGAACTGATTACTTATGATCAATATAAGAAAGAAAGAAAGAGATAAGCCTTTTAAATTTTAATCAATTGCCCATTAAATATAAAGAATTTATTCTTAATTACTAATTCTTAATTAAATTTCCTGTAACTTTTTTTAAAAGTGTTATTGTATCTATATTATTTTACAAGTTTTTATAATGCATCGTAATTTATGACAGTGCTATTCAAGAAATAGCTCTTAGAAATAGCTATATACTAAAGACAAGTTTCACTCCATCACTAAAAAAGTCCTGGTCTATAAAGTAGACTTTGAATAGAGCATGCTAAAAAGTTGAAATATTAATAAAAAATATAGTCCAGTTAAGTAGGCCAGTTTACTAAACCTGTTGACCAAAAGTCTGTTTATTATGTCAGCGGTGTCTAGCAGTCCCGTGACGGAGGTGTCCCCGTGCGTGACGAACGTGGTGCTGTGCTCGTCCATGTCGTCCCCCGAGCTCAACGGCGCCGCCAACAAGCTCGACGCGCCGCCGCACAACCACGCCGCGCATGCTCACGCGCCGTCTGAGTCTAGCAGCGATACTGGGGTTTGTCCATCTTGTATAATATTTACTGATAGTACATATAGTGTGACCACAGGACCTGTGCACCCCCTGAGGTATGCGCGGCGAGGTGGGGGACGAAGAAAAAATAGGTGTCCGTTATGGTAGCGTACACGTGATAGTTCTGATAGAAAGGGAACTTTTCTTTTGATAAATTCTTTATGTAAAAATAATGCGTGAAATTCTGACTCAATTAGTGTAGGTAAATGCTCTATGCGAATTCACAGTGGAATATGTCAAAAATCCATGTTAATTTATGTTCATAGTACTGGTACAGATAATATTTATGCTCACAAGTGATTTGAATATCTCGAGAACTACAAAACATAGGTACAGTAATTCTGTTAATACAGTAGAAATGTAACCCTGAAATAACGCCTGCGTAACACTTTATTTCAATACAAAATTCAATATTATCGGAGATATTAACGGTTCTTAGAGGCCGGGCTGGAGTTATTTTATTACGCAATAATATTAAAACTACAACAACTATTTTTTTAAATGTAGGTACAGTCTGTCTATAAAGTCCTGACAAAAAATTAGGGCGCCACTGTGCTACACTTAGCAACCCTATTTAGTCTGACAAAATAGTTTTCAGAACAATTATGTTCAAATAACACTACAGTATTAAATAACACTACAGTATTAGAGCCATTGAGGTAATATGTACTACGTACTAGAGATGACATCCCGAACAAAATTTTTGCTCCATTAACTGAGGTGCATACACCTCAGTTGTCTCAGTCGACATTTGAACCTAGTAGCGAGAAGACATATTTACCATAGATCAACAAAATAAACATCCACAGACAGATCTTTTACTATTGTACCTAATCTGTATTGTACTTTCAGTATATTAAAAATATTTATTATAAACTCATTATGCTATTATATTGTCAGAATACATTTTTCGTTCATCTTGAAAGTTAGTCAATATAATATAAAAGAACTATAAGTTCCATAAGAAGTATTATTATTGTATTATAATACATATAGAATAATTTAAAGAAATTGAACAAAAATCACACTTAATTTACTTGGGTGAATTCCCACTTGTAATGAAAAAAAAAACAAAAAACTATTAATTTATACGTATTGAATTAGGCATAAATCTATATGTGTCCGTTCTGTTAACAGCTATTTAGTTAGTCTATATTGTGCAAAATGATATGAAATGAATGCACGACGTTTAACCCTTAGCTGGTATCGTTAAAAAGTAAGTGCAACGTAAGTGGTATCGGGTCAAAAGTGACCCCGATGAGGTGAGTGACATATTATGTGTATATAAATATTAAAAAAACATGATGAGGTGAGTGACATATTATGTGTATATAAATATTAAAAAACATTTATATAGATTAAACTTTACTTTTATTTAGGAAAATAGCACTTATATTATAAACATAAGATAAATTTTTAACGAATTTTAACAAGAAATCACGTTTTTACTTATAAAATGGCTAACATCTATTTTTTTCTTTGACCCTACTTTAGTTATTGATATTAATAATATAAAAACTAAAAATAACTTTCTGTTCTATATTAAAATCGTTTTCTTTAAATAATAAAATAAAAATAAGAAACTTCTTCTGAGATCACATGTAAATAAAAATTTGACAACTTAAATCATATCCTATGAATAAAAATTTAAAAATTTCATATAATCTGACATCCTTTTTCCCTTCACTGATTGTACTCGAAGAATTAGCTTCCTCGGTTATAACAGAACAGCTAAGTACTTCAGCTTTTTTACAATCACTGATAATTTCTTGGTCACACGCAGCTGTTGTGGCATCATTTACAATTTCGGAGTCCCATTCATTGTCTTCATCAGCTAGAAGGAGAGAGTTTTAATCATCACTTAAATAATCCGCCATTGCGATAATTGTGTCCTGTAAATGTAATAAAATATACCAAGACAACTCATAAAATAAAATACACACTTTTGGTATCGGGGTCAATTTTGACCCCAACATGATACGTACATACCTAGTAGGAAGTAAGTTACGAGCGTCCGTCACTCGCCGCACCCCGCGACCACATGGGACTACCTTGCTTGATGCGCGAGAGTGTAGGTACTTAAACTGCATAGTTATGAATAAAATCAAAAGCTCTTGGGGTCAATTTAGACCCCAATACCAGTTAAGGGTTAAAACGTCGTGCAAAACTTGTATTGTGCAATGTAGCTTGAAAATTGGAGCACACATTTTCTTCGGGGTGTCTTCTCTAGTACGTAGTACATATTACCTCAATGATTAGAGCACTAATATAATACTAGGGCATTTCTTGTAGGTAAGCCTATTGCATTTAAATTTTTGCGTAGAACTTCAAGACTACAATTAAAAATCAACGCAACGCACGACGCCCCACCTCTCCGTAAATGAGGCCTTATTACGCACTATTGAAAATGAAAATGAAAAAATCCCTTCGGCCGTTTTGGAAACCGAAGTTTGGTAACCAGTTTCCTAAAAGGCTTTTTTTATACTTCTACGTAACTGGTTTCCTAAAAGGCTTTTTTTTACTTATACGTAACTGGTTTCCAAAGAGGAGTTTTTTGTACTTCTACGTAACTACACTCTGGCCACCAGTGGCGAAGGGTGGATTTTTATAAAAGGGAAGCCGAAGATTCCGTGGACTTTTGTTCTACTTTATATTACTATTATTCTGTAGTTCATAGGTATTCGTGAGAAAATGTTTCGATTTTACCTAGTTGTCCCGAACTCATAAACTTAAAATACGAAAATGTTTCTCTGTTTGGAAGACTTCTTTGATCAATTAGATTAATTGTTTATATTGCTATATCCTAAATGATTCTACATACCTACTTACTTACTTTTAGAATCTGAGAATACTGTCTGTAAGCCACTTACTTATACGTATCGAAATGAGATAATTGTATTAAAATGTTTCGTAAATCCACAGCGCCGGCGTTTCTTATATTTATAATTCAATTTCGAGAATGATGTTTTATCGCACATCACATAATAGGATAGTCAATATAATATAACACTATTAACCTGTCCCTTATAACAACAAACTATTAAATTTGCTGAAAACAATACAAACAAGTACTTACAAAAATATTCCATAGGATCCCAACGCACTACGACAAAAATAAAGTCAACCAATGCACAACACATAATACACAATCATAAATAATTAAACATACAAATTTTACTACTTTAAACAAGAAAGCGAATTTTATAACCTATTTGCAGAAAATAAATACAAATATCTGTTTTTTCTTCAAATGGTCCTATCGTTTACCGATGATTCTGCCAAAGTCAAGACGCAAGCCGTATAAAAATATAAAAACAAATAAATATAATTAAAAACTAAAAATTCAGAAGAAAGGCTGATTTCTATCAGATTTAAATAATTGATAAAAACAAAGGAATGTCAATGGCAAATTAAGTACTTAACGTGAAATGAAATGAAACTTCGTTACAATTGGTCGGTCCACTGGTTGCAATAGTGCTTTCTCGCTCTCGCAATGTTGTAGTTGTATCTTTTATCCTTGTCATAAGCCGATGGCCACCGGCTTATATGGTACCTTAGATCGACGAATACAAAGTGTCACGTGACCGTACGATTTCCGTACAGTCTGTTGTACTGGATTCCTAATTTCGCGACCGGCTTACTGCGCTCCGCGCATGCGCGCTTTAAGTACTCTCTGACTGAACCATAACAAGTTGTTAGTTGACAACCTTTAATTACAAGATGGCGTTATGAGTACGTAAATAATTATATTGAAAATTATTATTACTGTAATTATTATTGCGATTTACGTAAGAGAATACTTTTTTGTTTTATATTATTTTGTATTGAGTGGATGTTGCGTCATTGATTTATAATTGATTAATAGACAATGCTAAGCGGTTTTTGCAAAGGTAAGCCGGTAGGAATCGAGTTATATGGACACTTCGCCACTACTGGCCACTCTAATAAGTGAAATTTAACATTTGTAGTCTAGGGTTGGGTGTCTGAAATCTATTATTATCTATTATTATTAATGCAGAGACCGGCCGGATGAAAATTCGTGATACTAATTATGTACTAAAAACTCAAGATAAGGTTCTCACCAATAATGCTGACATTGCACATGCTTTTAATAATTTCTTTGTCAATGTTCCTATTCATACAACAACCTCCTTAAATTCCTCTCCAAACCAAGCAGAATTTTTACTAAAAGATAAAGTAATTGAATGTAAGAACCGCTTCAGTTTTAGGTCTATTAACCATAATGATATCATAAAAGCTTTCAAAAGTCTCAATTCCAAGAAATCTGCTGATTTATGGGGTATGTCTGTCAAGCTTCTTCAGGGTATTATATTTAATATATCTCCACATTTATCTATTATATTTAATAAGTGTATTGCCATAGGTGTATTTCCTTATCTAATGAAACACAGTAAGATTATTCCTTTGTTCAAGAATGGATCAAAAAGCGACCCTGGTAACTTTAGACCAATTTCAATACTACCTGTGATTAGTAAAATCTATGAGAAAATTATCTTATGCCAATTGGAGAGTCACTTTCATTTAAATAATATTTTTCATAGGCAGCAATACGGTTTTAGGAAGGGTAGCTCAACGATTGATGCGGGTGTTTCTCTTCTGAAATATATCTATGATGCTTGGGAAAATTCTATGGATGCAATAGGCGTCTTCTGTGATCTTTCTAAAGCTTTTGACTGCGTTGATCATGGGACACTTCTGTGCAAGCTTAGACATTATGGAATTAGGGATGCTTCTCTTGATTTATTATCTTCGTATTTAAGCAATAGGGTTCAGTATGTCGAAGTAAATGGTAGTAGGTCCTCTGGTCTTCCGCCAAGTATGGGCGTGCCTCAAGGATCCATTCTAGGTCCGTTTCTATTTTTAGTTTATGTCAATGACTTGCCGTTTCTTGCTCAGGGTTTGTGCGACATTGTTTTATTTGCAGATGATACTTCACTCGTTTTCAAAGTAAACCGTAAGCAAACTAATTTAGATGAAGTTAACGAATCTCTCGCACAAGTCCTGAACTGGTTTACTGCTAACAATTTGCTTTTAAATGCTGCCAAAACAAAATGCTTAAAATTCTCTATGCCCAATGTTAAAAGCCTTAGTAATAATCTGATTTTAAACGGTGAGGTCCTTCGTTTTGTAGACACTACTGTATTTTTAGGAATAACGTTGGATAGTAAGCTGCAATGGGGTGCTCATATATTAGCTCTAGCAGGAAAACTAAGTTCAGCTGCTTATGCAGTTAAAAAAGTGAGGCAGCTAACGAATATAGAGACAGCAAGATTGGTATACTTTAGTTACTTTCACAGCTTAATGTCCTATGGTGTTCTTTTGTGGGGTAGGGCTGCAGACATCGAATCTATTTTTATTCTTCAGAAGCGTGCAGTTCGAGCTATTTACAATCTTGAATCGAATGTTTCATTGAGAGATCGTTTTAAGGAAATAGGTATTTTAACAGTTGCTTCACAATATATATATGCTAATATAATATATATTAAGCAAAATATTGAACAGTATGATAGAAATGGCGACATTCATAGCATTGGTACGAGGAATAGGCATAAGTTGATAGGTCCACAACATCGCCTACATAAGGTACATAACACTTTTGCGGGACTCGGTATACGTTTATTCAATAAACTGCCTAAGCATGTAATGGATCTACCTTTACTAAACTTTAAAGCATTTGTAAAAAATCAGCTATTATCGAAAGGCTATTATACAATAAACGATTATATTAATGACAAAAACTCATGGGCTTAGATTTCAATTATCGTGATTTCATGTTGCTTGTTCCATGGTGTAGATTGTGGCTTAACCTAGGTAGTTGTGCGGATGTTATGTTACTACCTTATTACTTTCTTTTACAGTTTTATTTGTTATTGTAACGATAGAAATACTTCACTTGCATTTGTAAATGTATTTAATTATATTATCTAAATGGTATTCTATTCCATTCTCAACTACTTAAAGATTAACAAAATCAACTTGACGACACAAATGCTTGTGTGTTAATTTCTGTCGGATATCGCAGTGACGAGATGACTGATGAACGTGCCATGCAATTAAAGCTTTTTTAAATCAATTTATTAACAATGAATTTTTTTTATCAATTAAACTTTAAATTGCTATGCATGTAAGATTTGCTTGCACACATCATTCTTCACGCTGCTGTTGGTAATTGTAACAAAGTCAAATTATTATTTTTGAAAAGAGTGGCCTGAGTTTCTTGGCCACATTCTTCTCAGAGCTCTACTATAGTCGTCTGCGAAAGTGGTAGTAGTTTGGCAGACATTTTTCTCTATACTATTCTACTACATGTATAACGATTTGCATGTGTTACTTTGTAACCTAAGTGAATAAAGCTATTTGACTTTGACTTTGACTTTATTAAAAGATTTATCGATTCAGAATTCAGAAAATTCAAAAATAGAAATAGGTGCGAGGGGTACTCCAGCTAAATCACTCTACAGCCTATTAAAAGAACTAGGACTGCCGAGAACTTCAGTAAGCTCTCTACTATCACGAATGTACAAAACGGCATTGTTAGGTTCCTACCAAATTTGGATAGGTAGAGGACGGAACATAGCAGACAGTGAAGGTGACCGCTAACGCGTTGTGTTCTTAAACCTACATCTGGGTCGTAAGTCCCAGACGCTGTTATGCAAGTGCTCCGTCCTCTATCACGCGAGGGACCCGGCACCCGCACGGAGAATCCATGGAATGCTAAGATTAGTCAAATAATGTCAAGAGTATCATACATTTATTATATGATTGATGACGTTTTTCAAAACTATTACTAGCCAGGACACACAGAAGAGATTAGTTCTTTATACTCTGAACAATTACTGTGAAATTTCACCTATTTACACATCGACAAGTACAGTAGCGAGTTAAGTAGTAAGTTGTTAAGTTGATTTGAATAGATCTCCATCCTATTTTTTGGCGAGATAAGTTGGCGAGACGCGAGAGTGGGGGCTACTTCGTACGATGTCGATGTGTAAATCGGGCTTTAGAGTGGCCAGAGTGTAGTTACGTAGAAGTACAAAAAACTCCTCTTTGGAAACCAGTTACGTATAAGTAAAAAAAAGCCTTTTAAGAAACCAGTTACGTAGAAGTATAAAAAAAGCCTTTTAGGAAACTGGTTACCAAACTTCGGTTTCCAAAACGGCCGAAGGGGAAAAAATATTTATTTCATATAAGACACGTTAGTAATACTTATAAAAGTCTGCGTTTTTAAAGTGATTTTACTAAGGGTTCGGAACACTACCATGTCAGAGAAGACACCCACAAGAAACTCTGCTGTGTTTCTATCTCTCTTTTTGGTGAGCACTTCACAAATATTATTTAATTAAGAAAACAGGACAATTCAGATCCAGGTATTTTCATCGTTTAAGTAATCCTTTACACTGTAATATGATTTCGATATTAACTTATGTTTAATAAAATATTTAAATTTAATAATTGACAGTTCTTTAGCTTCCACAGGGAGCATATTATATAAACGAATACCACTACCAGCAAAAGAATTACTTATTTTATGGAGCCAATGTGGAGAACAGCAAGTTTATTTTTATTTCTTGTATTACATTATGAATGTCACTCATGTTTTTATATTTATTTATATTTCATGGACGTACATCAAATTTTCAAATATATACTGGCAATGGGCTAAATTTACATTATTATTTATTTTATGCATGAATGGTCTGTTATGATGATGATGATGATACTGGCAATGCAGTCATGATTTTACTCATTTTTTCACTGCGTATGCTGCTGATGAAAACCTACCTGACAATCTTTCAATATGAAAGAAAGAAAGAAAGAAAAACAATTTATTTACAGTAAAGCCAGACAATTACACATTTACAAAAAGGAAAAAACACAATAACTTATCACTAACTTTACCGCAAAACAGTCTCAAGTCAGCATGATGCTAGTTAAGAAACTAGCGCTGGTCTTCCCTTGAGACTGATTGGTAAGTGACGTACATCGACATGACGTAATTACATAAGATATACTTACTAAACTCTTTCCCACTACCCAGTCTTCACATGATAATAAAAAATAATAAATACAATAAAATATATAAAATTTGTGCAATGGACTTTGAATAGGCTATATAATTATACCTGTAGTGTGCTATAACTTAAGCTATGGCTATAACATATGGGTGCCCCATTGTAATTTACTGCGATTCTAATTCCTCATCATTAATCTTAACAATTGGATTTTTTTTATTTTTATTTATGCAGAGTTTTTTGGCATAGTAACCAACTCGATATAGCCCTTGTGTATGCTACCATAACGGACACCTACCTGCTGTCACGAGTTTTGACGGCAGTGTCATAACAATTCGAACATTATATTTTTCTGAATTATTCTTAGAGTATTTGATACATTCCGCTAGATGTCATTTTTCTCAAAGTTACATTATAAAAACACTATACCCTTTCCACTATATTTGACAGATTGACGTTAGTGACGTTCAGTAATATCTCGAATGTAATGCCATTCGATTGTAAGCGATTTCGCGATTTTTCAAATTACTTTATTTTACACATTTGGATCCTTACATCAACTTACATTATCATTTTATTAGTGTTTCTTTCTTCTATGTTAAGAGAATTAGCCTATAGCTCAAAATGATAAAATTATAGTTAGCTTAGGTATTATTTAAAATACATAATTTATGGTGACACCTTCGCGGGTTATAGCTAATCTAAAATATCATATTACATTTTATAAACGTATTATGAAGAGTTCAGGTTTATTTTTACCGATCATAGCATTTATTTTTACCGATTATTTGTAATTTGTTTCATAATGGTGGTAATCGTTATGAGTGTCCATCACTAAGTAACCATGGTAACTGAAAAAAACATGGGTACGTCCACGAAATACAATATAATTTGTGCGAAAAATAAGCGGAAGTATTACGAAACTTCATGGACGTGAACTGTCAAAAAGCTTAACTTACGCTGGAAGGGGTATAATAATGTTCAGATATACGCTTAAAACTATACAATAATGTAAATACTTTCTTGGAGTTTTTAAAAATGACTGTCTTTTAATAGAAAACTGCTACAGCCGCTCGTGTAGCGACCCGTACCAGCCAAATAACTTAAGTATATTGCGTCAGATGTCGCTAGTAGCTACATCATAGACTGTTTATTCTATACCAGTATATAACATATACTCTATATGTCCACCCCCCTCTCGCCGCGCGCATACCTCAGGGGGTGCACAGCTCCTGTGGTCACACTATACAGTACGCACCAACTCGCCGGCCTGAAGTTACCTATCAGTCAACGGTCTTGTGCAGCCAATAAACTTCAAGCGCAGCCAATCAACTTCAAGCGCGCCGAGTTAGTGGGTACTGTGTAATGTAGTTATTATTATCCACCACTTACAAAAAAGCTGCGCATTGACTTGACAGTCGATAAATGTAGTGAGAATTTTCAAGTATTACACTTACATTGCCCCTGCTGATACTTGTTTCTTGATATCAATTAAAAGAAATTTCAAATAAGCGAACATTGATAACATCAACCAGGGACCATTATTACTTATTATTTTTTTTATTTTATTGTTTTTTGGAATGCCAACAGCTTAAATATTTACATTTAATAATAACTAAATTAAATAACTACACAGCTATTAACAGGCATTCGCCAATTAATTCTAATTTGAGAACAAAGTTATTCGAAGACAAAACTAAATTTTATTCCTATTCTACTAAATTGTTGCGCCCTTGTGCTTGGGGCCGAAAAACATACTATTGTAAATATTCCTTATCTGTGAGGACTTAGCCCTGAATAAATTACTTCACTTAGCTTGTATGGAAAATTAAGTACGCGAATGAGTGCCATAAATATTACTGTGTAAAAAAAACCCGCAACTCTTTACTACCAAGTTACAAATTAAACGATTACAATTATAATTCTAATAATCTAATCTATTTTCAGGACTTGATATTCAGTGAATTAGAAGTGTTTGCTGATGAGAATAACCCTAGTCACGTGGACGAGAACTCAAACGAAGAGAATGATGTCGACGATGAAACTATGTCAGGTACGTACTTTATTAATCACCTCTCATTTCTATATAATATTATGTTAGATATTCAAAAAGAAATGCTATAGCCTGACCGTTGTAATGTCGAGACCCGCGATGCATGGTCCGCAGAGCGGAGAAGTTAATGATTCACGTAAAAATAAAAGGAAGATTTATCAGAGATATTTAAAGATAAATCTCTTTGATAATGCCGCATTTACCCGTGTTTACCCCCACCCCCTGCTTACCAACCCTCATCCAACCCTGCCTACCTAGTAAAAGTTTTTGCTTGCCCTACAAATTGCCTGTTACAAAACTCACTATTTTAAAATGTAAATGTTTCCAAATTTCCATCTTGGTACAAATTAATATTCTACTTGAAAAGGAACATTACTTTAAATAATTGAAGACATGAGTGGATGACGAAGTTATGTTACATTTTTTCAAAAAACCTTTTTATTCGTCGAATAAAGGTTTTAGGTGATAATAACATGACAGGAGGTCGCTGTCGTGTCTAATTGTCAATCTTCTATCAAATTATATGTCGAAAATTAGTTCTTAAAAATTCCGCAATGCTCAGGTCGCTTTCGTGTCGAATTGACAATGTTCAATCAAATTGTTTGATGAAAAATTGTTCTTAAAATTTTCACAATATGGAGAGGTTTTCTATTTTTCTGGTCAGGCTTTACAATATTAATGGACAGTTTTGTTAACTGCTTATATGGTTATTTCGTTTTATTTAAACAAATTCGTAAATCTTTTAGCTTTTAACGATATTTAATCGATTTAGGTAGCGCAAGCGGCTGCCTTGCACGAGGTTGTGGGTTCGATCCCTGCGCAGGACTATAATTTATGAGATCCACAAATTATTGTCCTGAGTCTGGGTGTTCTTTCTGTCCGTTAATTGATGTTTGTAAAATGTCCCCGCGACACAGGGCTATAAGATAAAAGTTTTTTTAAATAGCCTGGCCAGAAATATAAATAATATGATAGGAGGTCACTGTCGTGTCTAATTGTCAATCTTCTATCAAATTATATGACGAAAATTAGTTCTTATAAATTCCATTTTACAATATCAATAGGCATTAACTAGTTAATCTTGCCCTAACTACAAATTTCAACAGTTCTTTTACATTAGCTTTCTTTTTTTTCATTTCTGTATACCATTCATCTTTTATTTCCCTATATATGCACTTCCATATTAGGAGATGAATGAATGTGTTATGTACATTTTTTTTTAAATAAAAACATTTTCTTGCACTTTTTTATTATTTTTTCACTCTATATCAGTAGAAAGGCATATTAACTATAATTTTGGTAAAGTATATAAAAAAGAGAAAAACGATTTATCTCAATAATAAGCAACAAATTGTTGCCATTTTTATCACATTTTACAAATTGTAACATCTCGCCTATATCTACTCATGTCTTTAATTACTTTAACAAATGACAAGAAGTAAAACGAAATACAGTTTGAATCAATATGAACAATTAGCCCTTAACTTCTCATAGCTAGCCTAGTCGAGCCTTGAAAAAAATGTCTGATTAATTAGATTTTCTAAAAAAAATTCCGCTTCTTAAATTGAAATGCCTATAAATAACAAATATGTGTTCTGTTTATTTATCAAAAGTAAACTGAGCACAAAGATGAACAAATAAGTAAATATTTTTTTACAACATTTTTTTAAAATTAGTAATAAATGCAAGAGTTGCAAGGTTTAATAAATTTAAAATTATTTTATACTTTAATGACTTTTACTTTGATGTTGAGTTGTTTGTACACAGGAAATTTATCGACTCATATTGGCGACATAAACTGCGTGTTACTTACCTTTACAGTAGCAGCTAACGTTTCCTAATATAATTTTTGAAAAATTAAGAATCGTCTTATGTTGCTTAGGAAATCCGAATTAAATTTAATGACATTCAAATCAATGCCACATTCATTCTTCGCAGTTAAAGATAAGTTTCTTCTTGATCATAGAAATAAATGATAAAAGCTTAAATTAATTTTTTTGTTATCTGCTGTCTCGAATTTCATGATATTGATAACACAAAAAAAAATTAAAAAATTATAAATTTTGAAGATCCAGAGACCCATCTCATTGGTACAGGTAGGTCTGCATTTTTCAGGTCTTTTAACATGGTGTCAATGTTTTTCAAATCTTGCTGTAACTTATCAGATATTTTTTTTCATTGACATACCGCATTCAGTATTCGGATTTTGCAAGCATTATAAGGAGATGGTTCCGCGAATGTTGCGTGTCGCCAGTATGAGTCCCCGCTACCCCTCCCCCTACCCTGTACCTCCCCTCCCCCGCAGAGGGCTCGTCGGAGTCGTCGTGCTCGTGGTGCGGCATGGGCGAGGCGCGCGCGTGTCGGCGCCGGCCCCGCGCGCCGCCCTACGCGCGCCCGCAGCGCCTGCACCACGCGCGCTAACACAAGCTCTCCACCTGCTACCTCATCCTACCTCGACCTCGACCTACCTCTTGCTTTATACCTTTAACCTGTCACCCGCCCATCTACGGTACTACATTGCCCGTACTCATCGGCGACGATATCAAAGTGTACTCAAGTGAAAAACGTCGACTCGTCTTGTCGACCCGTGTCGCGATAAGAAAGTAACGAAATTTAAAACTTTAGCTGCTACTGATTCAGGTGCACTCGTAACATTAGCGCGTTGCACAAATATTGTTGTACCTTTGTCGATTTAATTCTATCAATTTTGTTATTTTCTAAATGTCGCGATGCGTCGAGTCTACAATATGAGTCGACTTAAAAGAAATTATCACTAAACTTAAACAATAAATGTAAAATGATTGTCAGTCGAGTCTTTGATTTTAAATAGGGTCCGTATCTGGTAAGAAATTTTTACCGTTTACATTTCGTAGTTCTTGAAACTAAACTATTAACTTACATGTAACAAAAATAAGTTCTAATAGTAAAATAAAAAGGTAAAGGAAATGTAAGTCAATAAAAAAAAAATGAAGGCATATTTTACTAGTAGTGATAGAAACCTTTTGTAAATTAGACGTTATTTCTAATGTATTTTGTATGTACAGTCACGAGCAATAATATGTACACATTTTCGCATTTTGTAAACCAGTTATCTAAAGTTCTGCCAATCCAAAATTGAAAATTCGAAGATTAAGTAATTCAAAACTGTACGGAACCTCTTCTAAATTACGAATTCATTTTGATATTGTAATGTCTAGATAAACGTGCAGATAGTTTAGAAAATTTGAAAATGTGTACATATTATTGCTCGTGACTGTACCATATTTCTAATTGTTATAAAATTACATTACTTATTTAACGGTTATTCAAAACCGTTTTTAACTAGCATATTTGGTAAAATATGCTGCTGAAAAAATAATTGCAGAATTTTTGGTTTTTAGTTAGTCTAGAAGTAGTCAGTGTTGTTTATTTAGTATAGTTGTTTTTTATCTTGCCGTACCAGTTTTACTTGAGTTCTAAATTTTGTTTTTCTATTACGGTTCTCTAGGAAAAAAAATGTATTATTAAGCGTTATCACACATTCAGAATACCATTCAGCGAATTAAAAAAAAAGTATCTTCATTATAAGAAAAAAGTAAGTCGAAATAAACTTATCACACCGATATTCTATCTCTTGTGATTTTTAATAGGAATAAATCAACAGTTTATTGAAATATGTCTTAAAAATATTGCATTATTAGGTGAGAACGACATCGAGGCAGTCGGAGCAGCGTGTAGCGGAGCAGGAGGAAGTACGGGGAGTGGGGGGTCAGACGGAGCTGACATACTGCGACGACTCGTCTGCGCTGTGGCACACCGCGGCGTGACGCCGGCGGGGACGGACGGCTCTGGGCCCGTCGCGCCGCCACCCACGAGACATGATCTCGACCCGCAACTGTCAACCGCCGCGCACACTGACATGCTGCTGCTGAATCTCATGCGGATGAATGGGCTCACGCCTAAACATACGCGACACGGTGAGTTTTATACTTTTTGTTCTGTGTCGTTGCTTCTCATGTTATTTTATTCTCGTTATTATTACGGTCTTACACAACAGTTTTTTATGTCTATGTTCATCAGTGTTGGATATAATTTGAAATATTTTTACAGCAGGTGGTAAACGTCAGTGGAGCAGCAGCCCGGCTGGATCGTCGTGTAGCGGCAGTTCGTCGTCAGCGCGTCGCTCCACCGCGCGTGCCCCGCGCCGCGCCGCCCCGCCCCGCCTGCGCCGCGCGCCGCTGTCCCCGGGGCAGCTGGCGCGTGCTGCCGACCATCATCATCTAGCTGGTACGTGATACTACATTTCAGCTTCTCTTCGCTCACAAACTGTCTCACCTTGAAACTGGACGTGAGATTCACAAGAATTCGCCCAGTTTCGAAAATATTACTCTACCATGGAACACATCCATTTTTTTTACTCGATGCTACAGAAGACAAAAAGTACATAGCCTCTTTATCTTCTTGTATCATGAGAGTCCATAGTACTAGCATATTGTGTGTATAATTAATCCGCCACTGGATTACTAAATGGCTGGCTGTATCTGCGGAAGGGCCGACCGACGATAGAGTAACTTTGAAAGACCGATTCATGTTGGTGTACAGCAGTGGATTGCAATAGAAAGTACTTACCTTGTTTGATCTAATGTATCATTGTATAGTATTTCGTTAAATTGCATCCGAAACATATATCTTTCACCCTTAGTATCACCTCCAAGCACGCCAGTACCAGCGGGCGGTGCGAGCAGTTCGCTCCACGACTACTGGCCTTCAGTGTCGTCCGTCAGCGACAACGACGACGTCGACGTCGTGCTGGATTACAACGTAAATACTGATGTTACACTTAATGTAAAGGATTTTTATTTATTTATTTATACACACTGGTGGCGGGACATATCATGTTATTTGTGTTTGTGATGTGTTGTACTACTACTTATTGGAAGGAATAGAAGTTTTTTTTTGCAAAATGGTGTTAGATATAACTATACCTGTTGTACAGTCAGCCCCAAAAGTCGCTGAACACATTTTAAATTCCAAAACTGCTGGACACTAAAAATGTCATAAGTCAGTGTCGCAACAAGAGCACAGAATAAGCTTTACATACAAAACGACCATAACACGCTGAACACGGTTATTACAAAAGTAGCTGAACCCTAGTATTTTTAAAAGTAACTGAACGCCTAAGATTCCAAAAATAACTGTACATACGCGTCAATTCGTATTAAAACCTACTTTTTGGGTATTATACTATAAGCATCTTTAAAAAAATAAAAACTTTTAAATAGATAAGTTTTGTTCAAAGAGGTTTAATTACAACGTTTTTTTATCTTGGTTATGGCCTAGGTATACATTTGTCAAATTATTTTACATGTCAATGGACCAAAATTCGCTTTACATCAAGAACACCAAAAGTAGATTGACAGGCAATAACATTGAAAATATGATTTGTCAACCTACTTTTGTATTTAATGATGTCGAGCTACTTTTGGAATACTAGTGTTCAAATACTTTTGGGAATACTAGTGTTCAGTTACTTTTAAAAATACTAGGGTTCAGCTACTTTTGTAATAACCGTGATCAGCGTGTTATGGTCGTTTCGTTTGTAAAGCTTATTCTGTACTCTTGTTGCGACACTGACTTATGACATTTTTAGTGTTCAGCAGTTCTGGAATTTAAAATGTGTTCAGCGACTTTTGGGGCTGACTGTACCTTTAGCAAGTTGTTCAAAAATAGAGGTTTGAAAAAGTTGGAACATTTATGGGGTGTCATGTCCAGGATTGCACATTTAAAGACATGAGTGGATAAAGGGAAGATGTCACAATTTGTAAAGTGTCAGAAAAATGGGATTAAAGTTTTGTTGCTTATTATTGAGATAAATCGCTTTTCTCTTTGTTTATCTACTATCTACTTTAATAAAAATATAGGTAATATGCCTTTCTACTGATATAGAGTGAAAAAATAATAAATAAAACGTCTTGAATCATCTGTTAAAAATACTGTGACGTCACGACTCAGCTGTCAAAAAATATTTTCTTGCCAAATTCTATGAGGTCACGACTCAGCTTTCAAAAATTCTGAGGCGTCACGACTCATCTGTCAAAAATTCTATGACGTCACGACTCAGCTGTCAAAAATATTTTACCGCCAAAATGCTATGACGTCATGATATATACGATACGTGCATATATAGGGAAATGAAAAATGAATGGTATACAGAAATAGAAACTAATGTAAAAGAACAGTTAATATTTTAATAAAGTAAATATTTTTTAATAATACCTGTATTCTTGTCAGACAAAAATTATTTGTTATTTTATAATAGGTCTTTATCTATTAAATTGCCGTTTTATTTCTGTCCAGTCTTTATTATTATAAACATATATTGTTTAAATATTTTTTGTCATTTAGGAAAAATTGGATATAAACCAACATCTAACAAAAGATAATAATTAAAAATAATTATTATTTGTATTATTAATAAGCCTGTGACAGGGGTCCAATTTAAAACAGCGGATTTTCCCATTTGTTTAATTGTAACTTTTCCCTGATACTTTTGTTTCTTTGTTTTAAACACAATAGTTAGCTTAAATGTGCGCCATTACTTATACCAAATTTCATTCTATTATGTTTATTAATTATTGAAAAATCTAAGAAAAAGTTAGAATGAAAAGTCTAACTTCTGATAAAATCTTCATACAAAACGGCAATTTCATAGGTAAAGACCTAATATTAGCTTTCTTTTTATCTGAAATTGTGCCATATTTTTCGTTAACCCGTTCTGCTATAAATTCTTCCACTTGACTTCTCATTAGGGTTCCGTTCCCAAAGCGTTAAAACGGAACCCTATTACTATGGCTCCGCTGTCCGTCTGTCTGTCACGAGGCTGACGATCTCATGAACCATGGCAGTTAGAAAGTTGAAATAATTTCACAGATTACCGCTTTAAAAACAAATACTAAAAACAAAATAAAATAAATAT
The DNA here is from genome assembly GCA_905475405.1 of Schrankia costaestrigalis. Taxonomy (NCBI): domain Eukaryota; kingdom Metazoa; phylum Arthropoda; class Insecta; order Lepidoptera; family Erebidae; genus Schrankia; species Schrankia costaestrigalis. Next base: position 17,729,665 of record FR997832.1, read on the forward strand.
TTAGGGGATATTTTGGGAAAATGATTTTTGACAGATGAGTCGTGACGTCATAGATTTTTGGCGGAAAAAAATTGGTTTGTACGGAACCCTCGGTGCGGTCAGAATCGCACTTGCCCGGTTTATTTTTAGCTCTTGACATTATTTTACTAATAAATTGAGCAGAAACACTAGTTTAATTAGTAAAAGTACTAAGTAAAAATTAAAAAAAACACTTGTACGTGACCCGTGTTTGTAGCGCCTTTAAACAAATTTAAAAAACGCAGTTAACGCTTAATATTTTTCAAAAGTCACTTCTTATTTGCTTATCTGTTTTTTTCGTGTCGAATTGTCAATTTCTATCAAATTGTATAACGAAAATAAGTTCTTAAAAATTCCGCAATATGGAGAGGTTTTCTAATTTTCTGGTCAGGCTTTGCAATATCAATGGCCAGTTTTGTTAACTGCTTATCATCCATAATAACGCGGGGCGCCTGCGCTTTTGCTGGTACTTGCCCCATTCATTCACGCACTAAACTTTAACATTTTTTAATATGATAATATATAATATTCGTTAATTTTTACCAAAACCGAAACAGTAGGAAAAATAATTAAAAATAAGCTAAAGCTAAGTGACACGTATGTTAAGTTCCTTTCATTTATTGTGATTTTCATTTTATATAGGTACAGTCATGGTATTTAAAGGTCCGCCACCTTAAGGCCTATTTTCGTGTGCTTATGCAGTAAGAGCGATACTCTGCTTTACCAATTGAATAAGACATAATATTGCAGTCAATGGTCGGCTGTCACTAGTAGGGATGACAATACAATATCGGTTACCTAGGATACAAAATTAGTCCTTCGTGAATGCTCGTGAATCGGAAATAATATTTGTTATTATTTAATATTCAAGTTTTATATTCTGTGGCTATAGGTATAATAAATTATTATTTAAACAGTAATAGACATTGACAATGAAACAGAGGATATCACAGCAAATTAAAAGTTTGTAATGACTAAACAGGCCTGTTGGCAGAATTATCGATTAACTTAGGAGCCATTATAAAAAAATAGAACAGAACAGACTAAATAGTACATTAAAAAGGTTTGATGTTGACATGTAACTAGACGTAGACCAAAGGTGAAAATGAATTTGACCCTTATTATTATACTGTGTGAGTATAGTTTTATGTGTTTTGTCTATACAATGCTTTAGTTTCAAAAGGTACTAAGAGTTTTAGGCTTCACAAACGAATGAAAAAGAAAACTGGCGGACGTTTTCGGTCACCCACTGTACATAACCCTTTCATGTTTTTTTCGGAAACAGGCTAGTTTACGTTGTTTTAAGGTTTGATATACATAGTTTTTTAACACCTGAAACCTCTATTCATCGAATAAAAAGGTTTTTTGAAAAAATGTTACTTAACTCCTACATCCACTCATGTCTTTATTTATGTGTAACTACTTATATTATTAGCATAGTAGCATACTTAGTATTTATTGTATGTTACAGGATACCCTGTTCGACATGTTGCTGAACAGTTTGTCGATCGACGGCAGCGGCAGCAGCGGCGGGGGCGGGGCCGGGCGCGCCGCCACGCCCCCCGTGGCGCCCTGGAGCCCCGCCCCCGCGCCGCCGCCCCACCAGGCCCCGCCCCACCAGGCCCTGCCCCACCAGGCCCCGCCCCACGAGCGCACAGATTGACCGCGCCGCTACCGCCGCGAGTACCACCACTGATGATGATCCTGTCCTGAGGGCCCCGTTACGTTGTCGCGACACTCCCGCCGGCACCTTTACGTTGTCGCTCAGGTCCTGTTATGTTCTCGTGATTGACCGCAAATCACGTTACGTTCACGTGACTGCTCCGCGCCGAGCAGAGGCTTCGTTTTGATATTAATTAGCTTTTTTCGTGTCCGGTTTTAAACTGGACTGTGGACTATATGTATTGCGCAGTATATTCGTTTGGTCCATGACATTTGAGTGTGACGCCCGATTATTAGACGAACGATGTTAATTGGGCATTATGTAGTACTCAAAATTTTAAACGATCTCTTATATTTATATTATTAGTAATTATTAACTTTTATCAGTACAATTATTTATTTAAATTTGGGTGAAGAAATATTAGGTTCGCCTACCAAAAATACTAGAGTGCTATTTTTTGTTCTATAATAAATAATATATTTTTATAATTCGGTACCTTCCTTACCGAGAAAAGCCTGGAAAAACAGTTCAGTCGAAAAGCATTTCAATTTCTTTAATGTCCAATTATAGATTTGTTACTTTTATGTCTGGACTACAGATAAAATCTTTCGAAGGAAATAGCCATTACCATGATCAATATTTAACAAAGAAAATTATGTTCAGATTGAAATATAACAATAACATAGATAAATAAAGAAATAAAGACGATAATTAGAATATCTCTTTTGAAACTTACCTACTGACTTTAGATTTTAGTTTTTATTGCATTTATTTCCAATTGAACAATTATTCCTACTATACACTTTCACATAATATACATAAATACAATAGATTGCCTTTACGTCATAAAAATAGTAACAATAAATTTTTCAATATTAACTGAAATATTAAATTAATGTAGAATTTGAGTACACAGAAATTGTTATTTAATGCTATTTTTTTCAACATAAAATACTCTATTACAAATATCATTTACTATAAGTAAGCCATCCCTCTGAAAAAACTATTATGCACTTAAAAATTAACTGCTCATTTAATTATAATTGTTAATTCTATGCTAGGTTGCTTTCCTTGATCTATTTGTTTGGAAGATCAACTGGAGTTTGAATTTATTATTCATGTGCTTGTAATATTGGAAGCAAAGCTACAATAATATAGTATGCATATATTCAATGCATACCTTGAAATTAATAATCATTTGTTGTCTTAATGTGACTTGTAATATTAGTTGTATTGAAATGATATAATTTCAAATATTACTGTGGACAATAAGGATCTAATTGTTTATTAATTTTAAGTGTTAACAGCCAGTATTTTAAATTTAAGATGGTTAATTAGTTGATTCATGACTACAAAGTTCAAAGTGTGTGATTCATGTAAAGTAACGAGAGTGTTTAGTAGTATTAAGTTATGATGGTATATACTTTAGCTCAGTTGTTGACAAATTATATTGTAGTTAATTTATAATTTGGGTACATAACTGATCTAATTTCGTAAGTAGATTTGAACATTTTAAAAATACAATTACATGGGTACAACTAAATTATCCGCAACAATGTTTGAAGTAAATTATATTTTTGATTCCATATAATGTTGATGTATTGATGTTATGATTAATGGAACATAATATTATTAAAATGTCTCATGAAAATATGTTTTTTTATTTGTCTCACAATCCTCACATAGCCGAAAGGATTTATAGAAATACTTTCGCACAATCAAGCTTAAATGGTTTGATCAAACTAATAAATCAAGGCTTTTTGATGGGTTCATATCTGTCTGTTATGTTATTATCCGGCCGTTCAGAGAATGCGTTCCTGACACTTATCAGTTAGTCACGACTAGTGATGGACACAACATTATACCGAGTTCGTTACCGTTACTCCAAAATGAACCGCCGCGTTATTTTTATGATTAGATTTAGACCGTTTTAAATTGGCGGAATCATTTAAAATTTATATTTTAGTTCTTTACGTGGAAACAATAAAAGGGAATATTAATATAATAAAATTGTTTTATTTATTATTTTTTACAAAGTTACAATCTGTATTTCTATGGAATAAAGTACATTGAACTAAATGTGCGTACAGAATATTAATCAGACTCCGATTCGCTTGAGGAGGTGGTGTCTTCATCATCATCTTCGCCTACATGTATAATTATATTATTATCAATTACAGAATCAATCCTGATATCTCGGTCAAAATGTTCCATAATCAGGTTTTTAGTCTTTTCGACAACCTTTGCCCAGTCATCTCTTGTGACTTTCCCGCAGGCTTCTTTTAACAGGGTCATCATCTTTTTCGTGCTGAATGGCGGGGAAGTATTGTGGCGGGCGGCGTAACCTTTTATTTGAGCCCAGATTAGCTCAATCGCGTTATATTGGCAATGATACGGTGGAATTCTTAGAACGCGATGACCGTACTCCAAAGCCATTTCATCGATTTCGTATCGCACATTTGCCGCTTTATTTTCTTTCACTAACTTAATTAGCTCTGCTTTTAGCATCTGCATATTTGCGTCAATGCCTTTTGCTTGTAACCAAGCAACCATTTCTTCTTTTTTATTAGCTTGGGTAGGTGGTTTCTGTATTTGAAACGAGTGATAGGAGGCATTATCCATCAATATTACAGAAGGCTCTGGTAGGCTGGGCAAAAGCACGTTCTGGAACCACTCTTTAAATGTACTGGCATTCATTTCCTCGTGGTAGTCATTTGTGGTTTTTGATTGAAATGCCAGTAAAGCGTTCTCCACAAAGCCGTATTTTGCAGTACCTGCGTGGCATATTATCAGACTAGCCCCCTTACCCATTGGTACTTTCGACGTCGACGCTTGTGTATCATCCGTCCAAGAACGGGAAACCGTGTGATTGGCGTTTAGCCATGTCTCGTCAATGAACACGACATTATCCCAGTTATCAATTTTTTTTGCTTCTCTCAAGAAACTTATCCGTTTCAAAATGATGTCGTATCGTTCTAATAAAATTTTTCTTTTGTCTGTTTTTTTATACGAAAAACCAATATCTTTTAAGATTTTCGTTAAAGCAGTTTTACCCCCGCTAAACAGTCCAGCTTCTCTTAACGACGCCAAAAGCTTCATCCTGTTGAGATATTCATTTCTGGAATAGTAACCATATATATGATTTCTGATTGCATCGGCGTCAAAGGTATCAATATCTGTCACGGGTTTAGTTCTACGTTTCTTCTTCGGAGTACGTAAAATATTATCTTCCATGCCAGTAGAGCCGAACTTTTCTTTATTAATATTTGTAATCGTTCGTTTGCTAACTCCAAGCGCCTGAGAGACGCGTTCTTGTACTTTTTCGACAGGAACCAGGGGTCCGCCATTTTGCCGCTCCCGCTCAAAGTAATCTTGCAGCTTGATAATTAACTCACGGGCTCCAGTTTTCAATGTTTGTCCACGTTTAGGCATTATTATGCACCAAAAGTAAAAAGAACGCAATATAAGACACAATCAAAGTCAAATAACAACAGATCGCAAACACTTGAAGAACGTGGTCTATGCGCACGAAACGACAACAGACGACTGTTTCAGCGTCACAAAATGGCGGCCCATAACGCCATTTGGGGTTACCATTTTCAACCTAAATATAAAAATGCTACTTTGTATTTAATGTACTTTTATTTTTATATTTAATAAAAGTTATTCTAAAGTCCATTATTTTCAAATTCTTGAAAAGAAAAACAAAACGTATTATTTTATAAAGTATAACTGTATCGATAAGAACAGATTACGATACTATTATTCACTGTTATTGTTGGCACAGCACTACAAATATAAAGCGCTGACATAACCTTGTAATAGCGCAGTGTAGATTTAGAAAAATATTGTTTACCAAGTTATTTGACACTCAGTTTGACACAACATTATAACATTCATTAATTATTGATATAATAATGTTGTTTTAATGCTCATCAATAGTTAAAACGATAAACAACCAGCAAAAATATTTTTATCGTAACTGCAACGCCATTACAAAGTTACTGCGTCAGTTCAATCGCGACGTGTCAGGAACGCATTCTCTGAACGGCCGAAGTTTAGGTAGGACCTACGCAGTATATTCATTAAAAAAAATCCTTTCTTAACATGAACGACGTCATCTGAATAATTTTACTAAAGCCATAAAACCAAATGACCATGGTTGGTCTTACAAATTACTCCTCACAATTTCACCTTAAGGGCTCTTTCAATTTAGCCGCTTCGTGCCGTACGGCTGCTGTGTGCGTTTTTAAAAAACACGGCAGCCGTACGGCTGCTGTGCTTTTTTAAAAAACTTAGCCGCTCCAAAGCCAAAGGTTAGGGTAGTTAGGTTAGGCCGAGAATAGGTTCCTGAGGGGTCATTCAATCATTCACTTCTTCTTTTTCTTCTTCCGAGAGAAGATCAGGAACAGGTTCCGGAAGGATTAGCGGGTAGAGGTTCCCGAAGGATGACCGGCAATAGGGTCCTGAGGTATGATCCTTGTACCGGGATAGGGTTCCCGAGGAAATACCGGGATAGGGTTCCTGAGGAAATACCGGGATAGGGTTCCCGAGGAAATACCGGGATAGGGTTCCCGAGGGTATACCGGGATAGGTTTCCCGAGGGAATAACGGGATAGGTTTCAAAGCACAAGTACATTAATGATGAATATCGTTAAAAGCTAAAAGATTTATGAATAATTTAAAATAAAACGAGATCATTTTTTTATTTTTCTGGTCAGGCTTTACAATATCAATAGACAGATTAACTAGTTATTCTTTGCCCTAAAATATTCACCTTACTACACAACTGTTTTTTTACATTAGTTTTCTTTTTTTCCATTTCTGTATACCATTCATCTTTTATTTCCATAAGCACTTCCACATTAGGAGATGAATGAATGTGTTATGTACATTTTCTTACACTTTTTTATTATTTTTACACTCCATATAAGTAGAAAGGCATAATAACTACGAGTATAATTTTGGTAAAGTAGATAGTACTTATATAAACGAAGAGAAAAGCGATTTATCTCAAAAATAAGCAACAAAACTTTGATGCCCTTTTTCTCACATTTTACAAATTGTAACATCTCGCCTACATTCACTCATGTCTTTAATTAATTCATAAGACATAAGTACGCTAATGATATGGTGCTCCTGGCTCCATCAATCAGTGCTATGAGAGACCTGCTGGCTGTATGTGAATCTTATGTGAGGGCTCAGGGACTTTAAATATAATGTGGAAAAGCACTAAGAAGTAAAAATTACACATTTATCATAAAACACATATTTTTTTGGAGTCGGTGCCTGCAGTCTATTTGAAAATCTAAATGTGTACCTAGTTAAAATGAAGGATAATTTTTTACTTTTTAGTGCTTTTTTTTTTCGTTGGTTACATTTTTGTTAAAAAAAAGTTTATATAATTTTTTTAGTGAAAACGTCGTTTTCGTAAAATTAGAATTATTTATATATTATTTATATTAAGTATATATAATTATTTTTTTTTAAAATTATTATTGAATTATCTGACCCTTTCCTTTTTCATAATTTGGGTAACAACATCAAGCATAAACAATGCTAAAATCGTCATTATCGCAATTTTGCTGTTGTCCGATGAGGAATTCCTTTTCATAGCTACGTAGTCCATCATCGAATCACTGTGATTTTATGGGACCACATTGAAAGCTAACCCTATCCAACAAAAAAAAAATCATCAAAATCGGACCGCCCTGTAAAAAGTTATGGGTGATCATAAAAAAAAAACATGCGTTTGAATTGATAACCTCTTCCGTTTTTTTCGTCGGTTAAAAAGAGCGAACCACTGCTGTTTAAGTCGGGGGCTTTAACCATTTTAACCTACGCTGATGTACCTGGGTTGTTACTCTGTGGGTCACCTCTACGCAGAGTCAGTTCTAAATATCAGTCTAGTTTTAAATATTTGGGTCACTGGGTCACCGAGGATTTAAAAGATAAAAGTGACATTGACAGAGAACGTAGATCGCTGACTGTCCGCTGTAATATGCTGGCGCACAGGTTTACAAGGTGCACAGAGCTGGCTAAGTAACGCTGTTCAAAGCTTTTTGTCAGTCGTTTTATACATGCAGCCTGTGGGTCAGTTATACCCAGCGGGCATATAGTGATCTACGGGTTCAGTATAATAACGCACTCAGGGTGCTGCTGGGTCTGCCGTGACGCTGCAGTGCCTCGTGTCCGTATACCCAGCAGGACCCTACGTCTGATTCGAATGAAAACCTAAATTCCACGTAGGTTATAATTTGTACCTTCCGACTAGTGTAAAGAAATAATTTGTACCTTAACAGTTACACAGAAAATTAGAGTATATTTCCAGCAGGACCCTCCGTGGTTTGAAGGTATTTTGACCTGTGGAGTATGTCACTGGGTAGCGGCAAATTTGTACCTTTAGAAAATATAAGCTATGTTTAAAAAAAGTTATTAGTTTAGAAGAAATATAACCATAAAAATTTTATTCAGCCAGCAGGACCCTTTTTTATTCTGGGTCTTTCAGTACAGACAAAGATACTTTCTAGTAGTATTGAATTTGTACCTTTCAAAAAACTTATCACCTAATCCAAATAATGAGTAGAAGTAAGCAAATAAGTCGAAAGAAAGTATTGTAAAACCATAACATTACATCGATACCCCAAGTATCGAAGTAATGTAATGGACTTTATTTATTATTGTTTAATGACTTACTTACAAACAACGACGAATAAACGCAGAAATCACACGCACACACATATAACACACACGCACACAAAGCATACAAGACACATTAGTGCTGGTAGATTACGTAGAACTTTGTATTATGTCTAGCTTACAAACACTGATACACACAACACACACGCACACACACACAATGCACACAACACACATTGGTGCTGGTAGTTTAAGTAGTAATTAGTATAAGTCTTACGTACAGTCACGAGCAATAATATGTACACATTTTCGCATTTTGTAAACCAGTTATCTAAAGTTCTGCCAATCCAAAATTGAAAATTCGAAGATTAATTCAAAACTGTACGGAACCTCTTCTAAATTACGAATTCATTTTGATATTGTAATGTCTAGATAAACGTGCAGATAGTTTAGAAAATTTGAAAATGTGTACATATTATTGCTCGTGACTGTACACACAAAGACACAATCCAATTAATCTATATCTATCTATACTAATATTATAAAGAGGTAAAGTTTGTGTGTTTGTACGCATTGTGTGTGTGTGTGCATGTGTGTTGGGTGTGTTGTGTGTATCAGTGTTTGTAAGCTAGACATAATACAAAGTTCTACGTAATCTACCAGCACTAATGTGTATTGTATGCTTTGTGTGCGTGTGTGTTATATGCATGTGTGTGTGCGTGTGATGTCTGCGTTTATTTGTCTTTGTTTGTAAGTAAGTCGTAAAACAATAATAAATAGAGTCCATTACAGTATGGGGACATTGATAATGTGATTGGCTTTTAAAGAAAGACAGCAAATCAATGAGTAAGAAAAGTACATCCGATTACCGAAAATAGCTGATTAATTTTAGCATAAGTTTTGAAAATTATCACATTAAAATGTATCTTATGGCGTTCGGCATAAGGTTGAAATTATAAAAGATTGAATCCCTACTTACTTCTATTTGACATTGTATGTTTCTTCATGTCTTACTAAGTGACACTGGTGACGGAAACATTGCACTTCGATAAAAAGTCATTGCAGTGCAACAAAATATAGCACTTATTGTTAACGTTATAATATACAATTTCAAAATCATCAATAAATTATAATCTCACTTTCTCGCTTCCTCATTGTTGTCTGTCTTTCTTTAAAAACCAATCATATTATCAATGTCCTCATACTGTACATTACTTCGATACTTGGGGTATTGAAGTAATGTTATGGTTTTACAATACTTTCTATCGACTTATTTGCTTACTTCTACTCATTATTTGGATCAGGTGATAAGTTTTTTGAAAGGTACAAATTCAATACTACTAGAAAGTATCTTTGCCTGGACTGAAAGACCCAGAATAAAAAAGGGTCCTGCTGGCTGAATAAAATTTTTATGGTTATATTTCTTCCAAGCTAATAACTTTTTTTAAACATAGCTTATATTTTCTAAAGGTACAAATTTGCCGCTACCCAGTGACATAGTCCTCAGGTCAAAATACCTTCAAACCACGGAGGGTCCTGCTGGAAATATACTCTAATTTTCTGTGTAACTGTTAAGGTACAAATTATTTCTTTACACTATTCGGAAGGTACAAATTATTACCTACGTGGAATTTAGGTTTTCATTCGAATCAGACGTAGGGTCCTGCTGGGTATACGGACACCAGTGCCTCGACTATGTTTGCGGAGAAGCGCGTTGACGGTTTCGCCATTATGCGCAAGATTTGCGCCTCTAAGCTAAGTTGGTGCAGCCGCGTACGCTCTCCAGCAGGAGAGAGTACGCGGCTGCACCAACAGTATCGTAAGTGTGTTTGCAGATAGGTGGGACACACCCATGATTCGTAGATGGATGCAGCTTCATACTGCAAGCTGCAATCATCACGACACTATGTATTACATTGCCTGTTTGTCTATTTGTAGTTACTAATACTAGTTTTAAGAGAAATTGTTACTAACACTATGGACTTGGTTGCGAATTAAATAAAAACATAATTTAACTTAATTTAGTCAAAAGAGCATACTATTTAACCTTTTGAACGCCAAAGTCATAAAAACGTGACAAGTGAAATCTGACCCTGTACGCCAACGTCACAAAAATATGACCTAAAACTGTGTTGCAATTTGACGCGAAATAAAGAATTAAAGCATTACGTTTGTCTTTTTTTTTATATATCCTACAAGTTTAAACTGCTGTCCGTATTTATGTGCATGAAACGAATCTAATTATACCATGGGTACTGAGAAATTAAGGTACAAAAAAATATTTTAAAACAGAAAATAAAGGAGTCCCTCACACGCCAAAGTCACTTATACCAGACAGATAGTGATGTAACGCATGATGAATATCCTTAGGAAGTAACAAAGCTTAAAGTTAAACTTTAATGTTTAATATGTTATTATTATATTATGTTAAAGCAGTGCATCTTTAAAAATTAAACTATTTTTTTAAAAGAAACTTTACTAAACAATACTACCTGTTCGATGTAATAATTCATCGAACACAATATTATGCTGAGATAGCATATAGTATGAGCACATGCACCGCGCGGCGTCGTTACCGTAAGTCAGTGCATATTCGGAAGCGACCGCGTGCATTCGATTCATTATCATAATTATCAGCATTTAGTATTAGGTATCATAATTACAGCTTTATATCATTTAAATACAAATAAAAGTAATACAGTGTTAATAAAGTGTTTGATTGAATATCTCCTGAAGCAGCATCAGCAACGTTAGGTGTAGGAAATACCCCCTACATTTTGGTCCTTCGAGCATTTGAAAGCCTTAGGCGGTACAAGGTCTTTACGCTCGGACTAACTTGTAGTTATTACGACGCGACGCGTAAAAAGGACTTGTATTACCTATATCAGTGACTTTGGAACAGTTCTTTAAGCAGTGACTTTTGTGACTAGAACTTTAGTAGCAGTGCAGTTAAAGTGTCGGTTTATATACTACAATCGAAGCTTATATTCAAGCACGTTCAGCATTATTCTACACATCATCAGCAGCGTATCATCTGGCGATCGAGATATTCGTCGAAAAGCGTAAAAGCAGATCAAGTAAGATCGTTCAATTTTACTCTTTATTATATACTTAGAGCAGCAATATGGAAACTTTGTACTTCAATCAAACTGAAATATCGGAAAGCATTAAAAAAGTTTTAGTTAACTTTAAAAAGGATAGCGTAGATCGTAAGACTATTGATTACTGTAAGCGTAAACTGGAATTATTGGAGTCTTTATGGAGAGATTATCAGGTGAATAATGAAAAGCTTTTGCCATGTGAAACCTCTAATCATGAATACTTCGTAAATTCTGAGTATGTAAAAACTCAAGAACTCTACTTAACAGCAAAGCGGCTAGTTAGTCAATTTTATGACGAATTAATCATGCGAGGTGGTAAGCATACAGGTTACACGCAAGAGGTGCAACTTGATACGGCTTCGACATCAGCAGGTACGTCGGCGCAAACGCTTCAAGGTGGAATGTCTCCGACATATAAATCTAAAGGTAATTTTAGCAAGCTTGACGACATGTTACACAAGCAGTCGGTCAATTTCAAGGCCTTCATACGAGCTGTCAATAATATTAATGTAGAATTAATATTTGACAAATGGGAGTTTGAAGATGCCCTTCAAACTTTGCAAAACCGCTGGACCTACATTGATAATCTACATTGGGAAATTCTGACTGAGTCTGGAGAAGACCCAGCTTATGAGACTCATTTTACAAAGCATGAACAAATATTTATTAGTATGAAAAAATCTATAAACTCCAAGATGTGGTCTACCACTCACAGAGACAAATCAACTCCTAAAATGGAGATACCTGTCTTTACCGGCAACTATCATCAATGGGTATCATTTAAAGATTTGTTTAATGAAGCCATTCACAAAAATACTTCATTATCTAACGCACAAAAAATGCAATTCTTAAAAGGAAAGGTTAAAGGGGAAGCAGAACGATTAATTCAACATCTCCCCATAAGCTCAGACAATTATATCGTCTGCTGGGAGATTCTTAATCACAGGTTTGATAACAAAAAACTTATATTTACATCTCAGATCAATATATTTTTAAACTTGCCTACTATACAGCATCAATCTTTTCAAGCTATCAAGAAATTACATGACAATACTATAGAGAGTCTACACGCTATTAAAGCCCTAGGTGTAGATACCAGCACGTGGGACCCGTTATTAGTACACATTTTATCGCAAAAATTAGACAGTGAAACTTATTCAGAGTACATTGAGTCGTTAAAGAACGCTCGCGAGCTCCCCATATTACAGGATTTTTTAAATTTTTTGGAAAATAAATTCACCAGCCTAGAATCTGTACGTCGTAGACAAGATACGACACCAAAATCGCAGTTAATGTTAAATAATACGTCACCATCATTTCCTAATTATAGAAAACCAAATACTTTTAAGTCATTTGATCACGGTAACAGCACTTGGAAACCAATCAAGGTTACGAAAACTATGCACGTATCAGCTATCAAATGTCCGAAGTGTTACATGGAACATAATTTAATTAATTGCGAAAAGTTCCTGGAAATGCCCAGTGAAGCTAAATTTACTATGGTAAACAACTTGCAATATTGTTTAAATTGCATTTTTAATCATAATGGAAATAAATGTTATTCCATGAAAAGGTGCCGCAAGTGTTCTGGAAATCATCATACTTTGTTACACGATTGTTTTGCGCAACAATTATTGACATCTGATACGAGAAATCAAATTTCAAATAATTATAATAAACAGCGTGACATGTGGCCATCCAATAGCAAAAATGTGCATTCTTCTCAAGGAGATTGTAATGAAATACTTTTAGCTACAGCTTTACTAAGGGTCACATCAGTTGATAATTCGCAGTTCGTTTTGCGAGCCCTTATCGACCAGGGGTCACAAATATCCCTTATCACCGAGAAAGCAGCGCAGCAATTAGGGTTAAAAAGAGAACACTACAAAGGAGTGGTGTTTGGTATAGGAGAAAAGGACAGTGATTGCAAAGGGAAATTAAATATTACGTGTCAATCGATGTATAGCAGTTATAAATTTAATACCGACGTTTTAATAATGAAAAACTTAATTAAAAATTTGCCAAATAAATCTTTTACGAGGCCATGTTGGTCACATTTAGATCATATTAGCTTAGCGGATCCAGAGTTCTACAAGAGCCGACCAGTAGATATATTACTCGGTGCTGATGTTTACGCCTTAATTATGTTAGAAGGGGCTATACGGGGATCAAACGCCGCTTCACCGTTGGCCCAGCAAACCCAACTGGGTTGGATATTATGTGGCGGCATAAAAACATTTCAATGTAATGTCATTCTAAATAATGTAGAGGACATTCAACAGTTTTGGCAGATTGAGGATATTTATGAGCAAAATGAAATGTCAAGCGAAGATCAACAATGTATTACGTATTACCGTTCTACAACAAAACGTTTACAAAATGGTCACTATGAGGTCAGATTACCAATGAAACCGGAAGCGGAAGAAAAAATAGGAGTATCTAAGAATTTAGCTTTAGCACAGTTTAGTAACTTAGAGCGTAAGTTTATTAAACAAGAAAATTTAGCTAAGCAGTACAAGCATTTTATTAGCGAGTATATAGAATTAGGGCATATGAAACTAGCTTTAAATGACTATAAGCAACTAGGATGCTTCTTACCACACCATTCAGTTTATAAAGAAGATTCTACTACTACGAAGCTGCGTGTAGTGTTTAACGCGTCAGCTAAGACCTCCACTGGATTTAGTCTTAACGACCTTATGTACAAAGGCCCCAATCTACAGAAAGATCTACAAGAACTTTTATTAAGATGGAGAATATATCGTTACGCCTACACTGCTGACGTAGAAAAATGCTATCGTCAAATTTTTATCTCAGAAGAAGATCAGAAGCTGCAAAAAATTGTATGGCGTGAGAATCGAACACAACAAATAAAATCATATCAGTTAACTACAGTCACATATGGCACTAAAGCTGCCCCATATTTAGCTATTATGACTCTTAATCAATTAGCTTCAGATGAGCAGAATAGCTACCCTAAAGCCGCAAACTCTTTAAGAGAAGACTTTTACATGGACGATTATTTAGCTGGATCTCATGAAATTGAAGATGCTAAATCCAGCATAGCAGAATTACTCTCGTGTCTCAAAAAGGGTGGTTTTTCGTTGAGGAAATGGTCTTCAAACGAAGAAAGCATTCTGATTGATATTCACAACTCCACGCAACATTGTCAAACTCCGTTTATTTTTAAAACGGAAAACACAGCTAAAACCTTGGGTTTACGATGGGATCCTATACAAGATGATTTTACGTTTCAATATACACTCACGGAAAACATAACGACGTTAACAAAAAGAAAGTTACTCTCCGAGATATCAAAACTGTTTGATCCCCTAGGATGGCTTGCCCCACTCACAACAAAATTTAAGTTACTTTTCCAAAAAGTATGGTGTAATTCTAAAATTGGATGGAGTGATGAAGTTGGCTCAGAAATAAAAAACGAATGGATTAAATTAACTGCGGAGATGAGCTTAATCAGCCAGATACAAATTCCACGCTGGTTATATAGCGAGCAAAAGGACGTCCTTGAATTACACGGATTCTGTGATGCGTCTTTGAAAGCATACGCATGTGTAGTTTATAGCAGAGTAGTCTCAAAAAACTCAGCATTGGTGGTACTAGTTGCAGCAAAAACAAGATTGGTACCGAGTAGTAAAACAGTGTCCTTACCGAGATTAGAACTGTGTGCAGCGGAATTATTATGTAAACTTTTATCAAAAATCATCACTAGTATAGATGGCAAAATAGATCACCATATCAGCGCATGGAGTGACTCGAAAGTCACGCTTAGCTGGATACAAGGCAGCCCTGATAGGTGGAAGCCTTTTGTATCAAACAGGGTCAAGAAAATTACTAGCATAATATCAGCTGATTCTTGGCATTATGTATCAACAAAAGAGAATCCAGCCGATTCAGCAAGCAGAGGGCTTAGCATGGCTCAATTAAGACATAATACTTTATGGTGGACAGGACCAGCCTGGTTATCAGACCCTACCTTTAATTATAAGAAAGAATTAAAAATATATACTACGGAAGAAGAAATAAGAAAAAATATAGTGAACGTGCAACAAAGTTATTCAAATAATAATATCATCGACGATTTGCTTAATCGTCACAGCTCAATCAAGAAAATTATTCATATTATAGCTTGGATATTACGTGCGCTTACACCAAAACAAAAGCAAAGGCCGTCGTATATCACATTACAAGAGCTACGCAAAGCGAAAGTAGTTATAATTAAACATAATATACAGTATATGGAGTTTGAATCCGATATAGAAAATTTATTAAAAAATAAGACATTAAGTTCAAATAGCAAAATTTCAAATCTTAATCCCTTTTTAGATCAAAATGGGTTACTACGAGTGGGAGGACGGCTCAAAAATGCAAACATTTGCGTGGATATGAAATATCCTATTATAATAGCTTACAGTGGACGACTAACTGAACTTCTTATTCAGCAAGCGCATGAACTAACATTCCATGGCGGGCCTCGCTTAACCTTATCATTATTACGACAAAATTATTGGATAATTAAAGGAAACCGAGCCACTAAAAAACAAGTACGTAGCTGCGTAATTTGCAGGAAGCACGAACCACGAAAACAAAATCAATTAATGGGAGATTTACCTGATTTTCGTTCAAATCCATCCCCACCATTTTTTCATACGGGAGTGGATTTTACTGGCTTTATTCGTGTGAAAACTAACAAAGGCCGAGGCGTTAAGACATCCAAGGGCTACATAGCGTTATTCATCTGTATGGTAACAAAGGCAGTCCACATAGAGCTAGTCTCCGATCTTAGCAGTATTTCTTTTATAGCAGCTCTTCGTCGCATGTCGGCACGAAGAGGGACGCCGAAGCACATCTACTCCGACAATGGAACAAACTTCATAGGAGCAAACAAAATCTTACAAGAAGAGCAACTAGAACTAGAGCGTATTTTTAATGACACTTTATATGCAGAAATAACTGAGATGAGCATAGAATGGCATTGGAATTGTCCCTCCTGGCCAAGTGCAGGAGGAATATGGGAAAGATCAATTCGAAGTCTTAAGCAGCATTTAAAACGTGTGATAGGCGAACAAGCGTTGACTTTTGAGGAATATAGCACATTACTTTCCCAAATAGAAGCTAGTTTGAATACAAGACCATTATGTGCAATATCCGAAGACATCGACGACATTGATTTTATTACTCCATCTCATTTTTTAACTGGTCGTGCAGGTCTGTCCGTGATAGAAACGGCACAGGATGCTAGAACGAGATGGTATACTGTAAATAAAATATTTCAAGATTTATGGAAACGATGGAAGACGGAATATCTTAGCCAGCTAAACGTCCGTAGTAAGTGGCTTAAAAAGCACAAAAATCTTGAAGTTGGTGACCTAGTTACGATTCACGACGATGGTCCGTCCGGTACTTGGCCGGTAGGTCGAGTAGTAGAAGTACATCCTGGAAAAGATGGAATAGTAAGGGTAGTAACTTTAAAAACAAAAAACGGTCACATTAAACGACCCGTTTTAAAGCTATCTGTACTACCCATATCAACGAAAGAAAGTATCGAAAAGGAAGACCAGCAGACCTCTAAAACAGAAAGAAAAACAAAACGAAGTTATTATAATAACTCCACTATATATAATCTCGTGCTATCGATCTTATTTCTATTTAATATATTATCTTATACGGAAGCTTCATATAAATTTACTACATTAGACAATAATCAATCCTTATACTTCGATCCTTTCGGAAAGGTACAAGTAATACGAGACAAATGGACAATCGTCTCATATTATGACTTGTCTCCCTATTGGCAAGGCGATAACGCTATTACGAAATTTTCTAAATATTTAGAACAAACTTGTGAACAAATTCGTAATCAAAGCCATTGTGACATCATTATTCTACAAGTGAAACATGAGTACAATGAACTTCAATATTATAATCAGCTGTTGTTAAGTCAACATTTTGGAAAATCGAGAGTTCGACGGGGACTTATAAATGCAGTAGGCTCAATAGCAAACTCTTTATTCGGCGTACTGGATCAAGATTTCTCAGAAAAATACGAGCGTGACATTGACCTTGTGCGTAGTAATATAAACCATCTCAAACGTCTGTACAGAAATCAAACTTCAGTCATAGAAGTTGAGTACAATATTCTAAAAAGAACAGAGGAGACAATCGAAAAGCAACATAAAATTATTAACAAACATCTACTTTACTTAGACAGTGTAACAAACACCCTACAAAAGGAAGTTGATACGTTATCTATTCAACAAGATTTTACTATTGCGTCATTAGCGACAATCAACATGATTCGAAACCTAAAACAAATTCAAAATACATTTCTAGATACAATGACAGAAATTTACCATGGCCAGATCAACTTACATCTTTTAACACCTAATCAACTTCGTGCAGAGCTGCAAATCGTATCCAGTCAACTTTCACATGAGCTAGCATTACCCGTGGATAATGTACAAGTCAACCTGCATCAGATATATAAACTATTAAAGGTTAAAGCTAGAATAACTCAACAATATTTTATATTTGAAATCAGCTTACCATTAATTAGCAGAGATACGTTCCAGCTATATAAATTAATACCAATTCCGGTACAAATTAATCACAGCATGATAGTCGTAAAACCCATATCGGAATACGTCGCCATCAATCTAAGAAGAGATGCCTACCTGTTAGCTACTATTAGTGATCTACAAGGGTGTGAATATCAAGAAGAAACTTACTTATGTCATTTACAAGGCCCAGTACAGAGCTTAAGAATAAATGAAAAATTTTGTGAAAAATCAGATTCATCCTCTTGCAAAATCGTTAAATCTAACTGTAAAAATAAATGGATACCATTACATGACTATTCTACCTACCTGTACTTCTGTTGTAATTCCTACTCTTTGAAAATTATATGCGACAATGAACTGCGAACGCGCCAAGTCAGCAAGGCCGGGCTTATTCACCTTACAAAGCAATGCATTGTTAAAGGCAGTGACATAACACTACATTCTTATCAGCATCTAGAGAATACGCTCGATCTAAAGTTAAATATACTTAACACAAAACTTTCACCTATTAATCACGTAATCAATAACTTTACGCTACCTATCCAATATTCAGAGTCGATTGAAAATGAGAAAATACATGTCAACAAAACATTAAAACATCTCGGTGACGCCATAAAGTCGTTGAAAGAGTCAGCTGACCAGACAGACAACGTTACGTCACATGATATACATCATTATACTGTTTCGTACGTGCTAATAATAGCAGCAATCTCAGCGATCCTGTGGTTCCTGTGGAGGAGGCGAAGGCACAGCCGTGCTGAGCCCCCTGTCGTCCGTACTGCAAGCGTACCTAGTGTTAGTGTATGTGTAAATCGAGCTGAGCCAAGCTCTAGTGCAAGTGATGTAATCCGATCTGATCGCGGACCAAGTGACAGCGGTGAACATAGTTTTATAAGAAAGTGGTCTAGTTTACGTATAAAAAAGCGAGATACGTCTACATCTCCTATCGCGAAACGAAAATCTGTGTTTACCATTGCTGACTCAACCGTTTGAGATCAGAATTGTGAGCTAGTATTAAGTTAATTTAGTTATATTGTTTTATCACCTTATAAACCATTGATCATCTATCATTGTCCTAACCGTCATTAGAATAGCTCACACTCATGTAACTTAGCCTTTGTTAAATCATTTAAGCTCAATCTCTCGTCTCGGGAGCATGTTCGATGTAATAATTCATCGAACACAATATTATGCTGAGATAGCATATAGTATGAGCACATGCACCGCGCGGCGTCGTTACCGTAAGTCAGTGCATATTCGGAAGCGACCGCGTGCATTCGATTCATTATCATAATTATCAGCATTTAGTATTAGGTATCATAATTACAGCTTTATATCATTTAAATACAAATAAAAGTAATACAGTGTTAATAAAGTGTTTGATTGAATATCTCCTGAAGCAGCATCAGCAACGTTAGGTGTAGGAAATACCCCCTACACTACCAACTACACATTTTAAAATAAAGATGGTAAGGTCTAATTTTCGATATTTGCAAATTTTAACTCGCGCGCATCCCTAGCGCATCAACAATTATCAGTCCCTTGTGCGCCATAGTCACGAATGGACGACGAACGAGTGACGTCAGAGGCGCGGGCTTTAAATTTTAGTGCAGTGCAGTACATAAGAAGAAATACTCGTTTTTTATGCACGGAGTGTAATGTTTATTTATGTGCTGCGCCATGTTTTAAAAATTACCACAGCACAGTTTGATTTTTTTTATTAATATGATTAGTGCAAACATGAAACATATTTGTGAAATTATTGTGATTTTTTAAAATTGTGAACCATTTGTGATATTATTGTGATTTTTGAAATTGTTACTAAATACAAAATAAGTAGGTATATTATTTTTCTCGTTCGTCGCCCGCTAGAGGGACATTAACAAATTTTATTTTTATTAATATAAGTAGATACCTAAGATTAAAGCAAAAATGAAACATATTTGTGATATTAATGTGATTTTTTTAAATTGTTACTAATTTACTAAATACAAAATAAGTATATTATTTTTCTCGTTCGTCGCCCGCTAGAGGGACATTAACAAATTTTCTTTTTATTAATATAAGTAGATACCTAAGATTAAAGCAAAAATGTAACATATTTGTGATATTATTGTGATTTTTTAAATTGTTACCAAATACTAGATACTATTATAACCTACATTGTATGTAAGTGTTTTTTTGTACCACCGTACTACGTATTAACTGATTTTGGGGCTGATGGTAGAGGCGCAAGGTCAGTTTATACTGGTTTTCTATAGCTTGATATGTCGCCGTATGAAAATAATTTATCTGCAAAGCTGATTTGTTTCTAGTTAAAATGATGATTTGTGATATTATGAGTAGGTATGATTCGTGTACCTACCTCTAATTATTATTGTAATTATAATTAAATTTGATGATGAAAATAACAATAAGTAAATAAAGGACCGATCAAAAATTCTTTTTTATTATAAAATGAACTACTAAACCTATAAGTAGTCTAAAGAAAGCTTAGGTAACCCACTATAACACCGGCTATTTAACAACAAAAGTTCTGTCAATCGATCCAGAGATAAACAGTTACAGACAGACACAAAAACAATTTAAATTGCTTATAGGCAATCCACAATGATACCTGGTTCATATAAATTTAATAAATAAAGTCGATAAGTACACACTGTACAGCTACATCCTTAATCAGAAGCGAGAGATTATAAAAAAAAGGATAGTTGGCGACGCCATTGTCATATATACTAGACAACTCATAAAGAATAGTGCTGTAACTTGCTGCAATTTTAAATGTATTTTTGTGTCTCAAAAAGTTGATTTTTTTATTGGTAGTTGGTATAAATGTGGTGTTAAGTTTATTACAGTAGGAGATGAGGTTAAATAAATATTCTTTTTGTGTTATAAAGCTGTTTATTCAACAAATTTCAGACGAAAATTTTTACTCATTTATGTTTATCGATACAGTTTTGGACTCCCTACTATTTTCAAGGTTATTTTATTGAATTTGCGGCTTGGCGTGGAGGGCACGGCGAAGCGTTTATGCTCTGGCGCTCAAAAGGTTAATACAGACTAGCCCTAAGGTGACATTTTGCGTTTTATACATTATGTACAGTCACGAGCAATAATATGTACACATTTTCGCATTTTGTAAACCAGTTATCTAAAGTTCTGCCAATCAAAAATTGAAAATTCGAAGATTAATTCAAAACTGTACGGAACCTCTTCTAAATTACGAATTCATTTTGATATTGTAATGTCTAGATAAACGTGCAGATAGTTTAGAAAATTTGAAAATGTGTACATATTATTGCTCGTGACTGTACATTCTGCTCCGAAGGGTTTATTACGCATATGGCTTACCCACAATCATGTTTAATGGTGGTATGTCTTCATACCATACTTAACTGTCCATGAATGTTTTACTGCAAGGTTGGCCTTCCATTGAATGTGGGAACCAATTTGGTTTGGTGTAAGGTTGTGTTAAGCTTTCATTATTTAGCATAGATGATTACTGCATATTTCTTTACTTGAATCATACGACACCCTCAATATTACATAGGGTATTTTGTCATTACGGTAAAAACTCCATACAAATCTTTGAAATGTTTAACTTTATGCCAAGATAGAGGTCCACGCAGAGCGGTTTTGCGCTTCTGTGCTGTATGTATAAAGGTGTTGGTAAAACTTGTGGTAAATAAATAAAATACAGTTATAATTGATTCAATATTTAATTTTCATTGCTCCAAAATATACACAATGACAAATATTGAAAATCTGGATTGAACCATATTTGCAAAATGTCTTTAAAGGTGTTTATTTGAATTTCATAGCTGATTACACGAAGAACATGAATAGATTGGTTGAATACAAATCTGTTGCGAGCAGACGAGTGTCTGACGCGGTCCGTCCGACTCTCGCGGCGTATTTTTGTCTTTTATCGTGTAAAGAGCGACGCATCGCTACTACTGCCACCTACCGTCTACGTACAATATGATTCAGTAAAATTAGTAAATTCACTGTTCCTACATTAAATGATATATTTACAAATAAAACTTTAAAAGGAACGCTTTGCAAACATTCAACAAACTTGAGATCGTCTTAACGTAAAAGATGGTATAAAATTTTTAAAATGTTATAAGAACGAAAGTCTAAATAATCGTCGACAAAATTATTTACAATAATATAATTACATTTTCTTTTTTCCAAAATGAAAGTGCCGAATCACGTTTTACATCTCTCACAAATAAATAACAATTGAATTTAGCCTAAAATACTTCTTTGATAAACAAAACAATAAAAAATAATTGCATTCAACAAAGCTACGATAACAAATTTAATATAAATTAATGATAAAAGAAATGTACAATTTTTACAATGCTAAGAGGGATCACGTTCATTATTATCACTGAAGTGTTGTGTAGTGTCTGTTCGTTCCAGGTGACTGGAGCCATGTTATATCTACATATACACAAAACATCATTATCTATCTCTTACTGTTACCACTATTCACTTATACATTATAACATTAGGTATTGCATTCATTATTTACAATTTAAACACCTCATTCAAATTTTAAATGATAACAAAACGTTCACAAAGTAGATAAATGTGACCTTTTATTACAATAGAAAGGCTTCGTACATTCGCAAACATTTTGGTGTCGTAAGGTGACTCACAGGGTAACTTTAGTTCGTACAAGTTATCTATAATTATAATTGAGAATTGTGCATTAAAATTCGAATCAGCTAAATCTATTGCGAAGGCAAGTAGGTGATGTATGCATTTCATATTATAAAACCATTCTAATAATCAGTATTATGAAACTGTTGAACTTATATTAAATTCTTACATTTAGACTTACAACTAAGTGGTGTTAACAGTAGCGTGGTCATAATAATATCTCGTACCCATAGGGTGTCTAATAACTTATAATACGAGTTAAATATTGAGCCCTCTGGCGTTCAATAATGTTCCATAACTGCTCTACTTACTAGTAGCACTAATTAATGTATTATGCATTTGTTTTATACTAGGTATATAATATTCCACAGCAACTCCGTACACAGTAGTCGTGTGGCTACAGAGGGAGTTTCACTACTAACAAATAGTGTAGCGTAGTGGAGAGTCCGCGCAGGTAGTACTTACTAACATATTGTAAAGTGCGACTTCGTTTCACTTGATATGGTGAGTTGTTTCGTTGATAACTACAACTTATCTCTTACATTCCGTACCTTCACTCTGACACATGCATTATACTGTTACTCTGTCAGCTTCATTATCATTCTTTGGCATTATTTAGTGAGCTAAGTTCCTCTGCACTCGCACTAGTTTGTTTAATTCATGTATGTACTCATAATTACCGTCTAGTCCACGCTTACAAAATGTATTGCACTACTGAATTCATCAATTTTGTTTTAGTTACTTTGTTTTGTATTTAAGTAAATATATATAATAATATAATTGGTAAAATCTACATCGTTACGATATAATATTTTGTTTCATAATATTGTTACAAGTAGATATTTGTTTATAGTTTGAAATTTATAAGTTTTAATATGCTACAAAACGAAGTAAACGACTCTGAGTATTATAATCATTCGTAACATTATATAATATAGATAGATATTTTGTGACCTAATCTATTCAGTCGATTGAATCGAATCAAATAATAGCCTCTCTCGGAATGGAGTTTCGAACTGTCAGTCGACGCGGTAATGGATAAATGTAAATCAGACTTCTGTAAGATGTTTTAGAAACGTACAATACTATTCTCGCTCGCTAGGTCCGTAACCGATACACAACGTTCCGTCGCGTCCCAGCTCTAGCGCTGAGGACGAGCACGCACAGAGGGCAGCACTGGCGCTGGCGGCGGGAGGGGCGGCGCGGGAGGACGTGCGTCCTACAGCGTGCGTCACACGTGCGACTCTAGCGGGTGTCGCATGGCCGGCAGCAGCAGCAGTGGCGCCGCGCTGAGGTCCGGGGACGACGTGCGCGTGTGTCGCGGCGCGGTAGTGCGGCGCCACGTGTGCTTGTCGAAGTCCTTGGTGCCGCCCACAGTGTGGCGCCGCTTGATGCCGCGCTCGGGCATGCCGTTCTTGCGCTTGAGCTTGGTGCCGCGCGCGCCCGCCTCGCGCCGCCGCAGTGTGGGCGAGCGACAGTTAGCGCTCTCAGCACGCAGCGGCCGCGCGCGCTCCGGCGACCTGCCCAGCGACGACGAGCGCTGCAGCGCTGCGCCCGCCTCGCCGCGCGCCAGTGTACCGCCCGCGCGCTCCAGCGCCGAGCTGTTGCGCTTGCAGTCGTCGTCCTGCCCCGCACTCTCCTCCCGGCGGCGCGGGCCCCCGCAGTTCTCCTTCTCGGAGTCGTCGAGGTCGTCCCTGGCGTGCGCGAGGCGCGGCCACACTCGTCCGTCGTGGTCGTCAGTGCTGGAGGAGGAGGAGTGTCGGTGGTCGCGCGCGAGCCACGCGGTCTTGAGCTCGTGCGCGCGCGCGGCGGGGGACACGCGCTCGTCGCGCTCGGAGGGCGAGGAGGCGGAGGACTTGCTCTCCTCGTCCGCGCACTCGTCCGCGTAGGGGATGCTGCCGTCGTCCAGCGGCGACACGTTGTTGAGCGTGCGCAGCTTCTGGTCGAACGTGCTCGTCAGAGATGACACCAGGTCCCCGGCTCCTGTGACAATGTAATGTTAGGTTAGAACGCGTCGGGTCGAGGTGTGTGGGGTTAGACAAAGACGTAAGCGGGTTAGAGTACTGCGCGTCGACGGATGACGTTATATGAGTATGGGTGATGATATCTTATG
This sequence comes from Schrankia costaestrigalis, assembly GCA_905475405.1. NCBI lineage: Eukaryota > Metazoa > Arthropoda > Insecta > Lepidoptera > Erebidae > Schrankia > Schrankia costaestrigalis. The sequence continues at coordinate 17,754,448 of FR997832.1, forward strand.
TACAGTAGTATGCGTGATGACTCCGTCCTGAGACGGTATCGCGCTCGTGTTAAAGCCGTGCCGGAGCAGCCGCCGACTGAAAGCATTAGTTCATAGCTACATTTATTCACGTGCATACATAGTCGTTGTTAGGACTCGACACTTCCTGCACTGATTACGAGTAAGAAGTTCTCGTCACAACACGACGGACGCACGTGAATGAACAGTAGTACAATGTTACGGGCGCATACACGCACACAGTTGCAACACACGCTCACATTTCTATACCTTTTAATGTGGCTAAAAGAAAGGGATTGCTGTGTATCTCTGACATCAGTACTGGACACCTAGTGGGGCAGATAGCGGACATTTGTATTATAATGCGACAAATACATACAAGTGAGTAGTTTGTGTGTATGTGTGTACGTACCATCTATGGAGAAGTTGTTGAGCGCGTGCGTGTGTCTCGAGAGCTCTTGACGACCGCGGCCCAGTGCTGTCATCGTCTCTAGCTCGATTCTGCAATAAAGTATACAAAATATTGGTTAAAGTGGATTCGACAGCTATTTTAATTCGATACTAGGTATAAATTGGTTAATTGAATTTAAAACTTCAACTTTTTATTTTAAAGATTAAGTATGTAATTCTTTCTTAACAAAACATATTACGTGGTAACTTACTTAGTGACACCCTCTTGCGTCCTGTTGACGTACTTATGGTTAAGTCCGTCATAGTCTGCTAGCGAGGTGGTAAGGTGGTGGGGTGGTGAGGTGAGTGGCGAGCTCGGTGGGGAGCCTCCAGGGGAGTCTCCGCGCTTGTCCTCGGTCTTCTTGTCGGGCTTGGAGCGAGGTTTGCGCTGGATTTTGCGGTTTGCGGCGGATATGATGGAGGAGACTATGTCGCGCGTCGATACGTCTTTACCTGAGGAAATATTACGTTTTGTTTATACTACGCTGTACATTGTCATTTTAATGTGTCTCATTACAAGGGATATACGGAAACCAACGTTGATGTGTACAGCGTGTGTGATGTGACAAAGACAGAACAACCTGTGTGTACATTCTTTGTTAAAATTTTTAAAATAATATTTTTGCCTTAAATCAGTCATCATAGGTATTCTTTTTCACATAAGAGCGTGAAGAATTCAATGGTTCGAGCTTTAAGTCTAGTAGAATTGCCGAATTTTCTTATGATTTAAATTTATGTTTGAATTATCAAATAACAAATTAAAAACTAGTCTGGTTGATCATATTACTGCCTGCTGGCTACCTTACTATTCTTTCTTCTTCTTCTCTCGAGTCGTAAGGCACACTATGTGGCCTGTTGTATTGTCAGTGGCGTTTATGAGGTTTTTTTCTGTGCAGCTTATTGTATTCTTTCTTATACCTATGGTATGAACGTACCTTCAATCTTCTTTACATTATGTATGAGGAGGTCCCTGGAGGGCGCGGGGGCTGGGGACAGCTCGTCCGCTGTCATGGCGGGCTCGCTGGGAGGGTCGCTCTCATCCTCCTCAAAGTACCACTCGTACTGGAATTAAAAATAAATTATAAGAAAAATATTTGCATTAGGTTGCATTTTAAGACAAAGTTATCTATACAAGTGTCTGTTTGTAACATGAAATCCGGTTTTTTTAATGATTGTATATTAATGTGTACACAATACCAATACCGAAAATCACATTTAAAAAGTTTTTGTCTGTCTGTCTATCTGTCTGTCTGTTCCAAAATAATATCTATAATATCTTGCAATGTTGAAAGATTTGCTTAGGGTTTTGTGCCAAGTGCATAAACTAAGTAAGTACAGACTTTGTTTAATATTATAATTATATAAAGTTAAAGATACTTACATGTGTTAGGAAAGACTCAATGATACGACACTGACTAGACATGTCATTGACCATGGCCAGCATATCGTCACTCGCCGCCCGCACCAACGTTGGTCCAAACACGATGGCCAAGTTCCTCGCCTCCATCTTGTTGTACGCGGAGTGTGCGACCACTCTTCGCAAATGTTGGACCAAGTATTTGAGCGTCTCGTAGTGCGCCTCGGGTAACGCGCGGACTAGTCGCCTGAGCTCACGTCCGCGCTCTGGGGATCGGTCTGCCGCTGTGGGGAAGGAATTACAAATGTTAAATGAAAGTTACAAAATGGGGTTCTATCTAAATCATCCATTACACCTTTTGCAGTTCGGAATATTGTATTTGTTCATTATTGGAGAGCTCAATGCTACCTTGAGGTTATATTTTATACGACAATAAAAAATATCAATACTTAAACAATTAGTTCTGCTTCATGTGTTCCTTACAATTACCCAGTAATATTTTCAATATCATCATCATAACAGCCTGTTAATGTCCCACTGCAGGGACGGGCTTCCTCCCGTGACGGAGGGTTACTTGGTTTATCATAATTATTGTCATTTGTGACAACCCTAGCCTTAACGATTTATACAATGTTCATGTGATAACACAATGTTCTCAGTTTTTTATACTTTGCTTAAACAAAGAAGTATTTAGGGTGATGCTACCAATTATCAGCACTTTAAGAGTTAGTCCTACTTTAACATCGTGTATCACAGTGATGATAATGATAACAACTATAACAATGTGCTTTCTTGGTTCATTATTTAATAAATAATTGATTTTTGTTATAAAAAATAGTTATTATTCATACACATTTTATTTAGATGAGTCTGACTAAATAATGACCCTGGCGCCAATTATTGGCACCATCATCGCCAATTATTGGCACCATCATCGCCAATTATTGGCATTGACTAAGCCAATTATCAGCACCTTAAAATTAGACATAAAATTAGGTAGATAAATGAAATAATCCCATGTTTATAGTAAAATCTCTTTTATTTATACCTAGCCTAACAACCGAAGTTTCAGAAAAATAAATACATAAATATAAAAAATTCCAAAAAATAATAGACATTCTTTTGATGATAATATCAACACTATGAAAATAACTAGCAATGTTAGTTTCAGCACCATGCCAGGATATGAAATCCGAAATCATAGAGTACTTTTTCCAAGAATATTGAATTCTAGGCATAAAATAATCACGCTTTACAATAAAAAATATGGATTAACAATTTTACATACCACTTTGTCATGTAACAGTACCAGTGCCGATAATTAGCAATTCGCAAAAAAATTGAACCCAGATGTCAGCACCTCATTTATGAACATAAAATCAAGATAACGTTCATTTCCATTGTCAGATAAGCCTTATAAAACATTTTATACATGAATAAAACCTAAAGATTCAGTAAAAAATATCTAAAAGATCTAAAATAAAGTTAAATTAAAAAAACCTGAACTTACCTACGATCATAAGAAACTGTCAAAACAAAGTAATTTGAAGGACATGTTCCAGCGTTTTTTAAAAAAAATGGCTTTTTTTTAATCGAAGAATGTAGTTTGGCCCAGTTTATAATTCCAAAAGGATCTTATTTTTCATTTCTTTAAACGGAATCCCAAATTAATTCATAGAAAGCTTATAATTTGCGTTTTAGTTGGGGGTGCTGATAATCTGGTGCAGTGCCAACATTAGGACGCGTGCCCCTATTACATTTATTTTAATTTTACAATACTCTCGACAATCATTAGACTAGAATGAGTAAATATGTCTACAATGAGTATGAAATGGAAAATTTTAAATTTAACATCACGTAATTATATTGAAACTAATTGTGTGTCAGAGTACAGTGACAAATATAAAGATGTATATTAATGATTGTACACGACTTTTCGTTTGAGGAAAATATGAGGAAAAACCTATAGAAAAAAAACCGTCTCGTTCTAACGAAGTGATGATGTTGAAGTCGTAAATAGTCTGGATCGTCCTATGTGACGTCACATTGATATTTTTATACAGACAAACCATATTCGAAACATTTCACTACACGGTAAAGGTTTGACAGATTGGTAAACGTCTTATGACGATATATGAGTTTCCTTGGGATTGGATTAGGTGTGCTTGCTGGTTGTCTTATAGACAATTACTTTTACGAATGATGAGTAAAATTAATTGTCTTAACACATTTTTGTGTGATTGGACATAACAGCGAATGTTCATTTGCAGATACCTTTTTAATCCCAAGGTAGCTACGCGGATTAGTAGGTACAATTTTTCTTCGTTTCACCTGTGGGATAAGATTTGACGGTGATACCAAGTACATATATATATCCATTCATCAAAACGCTGTTACTAAGTATTGAATGCAAAACGAATTGGTAAACTTACCGATAAACGCCGGGTACATATCCGCGGTGAGCAGGGGGTCAGGTAGTCGTCGTAGATACGCCTTCAGCAAGCTGGAGGCGACGTGGACGTCAGCCCAGCGCTGGTCGCCGGCGGGCGGAGGTTCCCCACGGTCCAGCGCCGCCGCCAGCGCCGCTACTCCAGCCGCGTTGCCCGGCACGCGGTACACGCCTACTGTGCGGAGACCGTACGCCTGGAGGGGAGAAGAATGGTTTAGATTATCTTGTCTCAATTCCAGCATTCAGCATCATAAGGCAATTTTTTCTAGATTTAAAAGCTAATACTCGAGTATTGTTGCAGCATTAGTATTTTGTGCTGTATTAAGACCCAGTTACACATGTCCTTGTTATTATATTCTTAAAAGCCTTTTTTTCTAGCCCTTTTCCCCTTCAGCATGGTATTGTGCTTATAAAATCCTATAGTCAATCCATTATAGTACACCCTCAAGCCAAAATTAATTTACAAGTCTAAAAGCATACCCAAAAAAACGCGCTGCTTTGCACCCTATTGCGTTAAAGAAAACAAATTTTATTTATACTTGATAGGATGCTGTTCACTTTTTCGAAGCAGAAAACGTGATTTTGTCATCATTATCCAAACCATACTATACCAATACTTGACAAAGACAGAACAAAACGCTATAACTATAATGAACTTTACGCACCTCAACAGCTTGAGCGGGTAACGTGACAGCCTTAGGTACATAAGGATGTTCATTGTCAGACGGGCATCGTTCAAGCGGAGCCCCGAGCCAGCCTGTGGTAGGCGCTGTGGTTGAGGCAGCGCCGCCGTGCATGCGACGCAGCTGCTTCGCCATGCGACCCTTCCATGTCTTGTTCTTTGGAGACGATGGGAGAGTCGGCGTTGGAGGTCCTGGAATGTAATACATTGTATCATTAGGTTTACAGGTCATTATAATATCGTCCTCGGGGCAGAGGAATACGTGATGTCATTCCTTGGGTGTCGTAAGAATTGAGTAAGCAAAAGTTCAGTAACCATAATCTCAATTCTTTGCCAGCGTCCTTTTCTTGGTGCTGGTTGTGGACTTTTTTTGACAACAAACATGAAATGAGGAGGAAAGAAAGATGGATAAAAATACTTGGTATACTTGACGATTGTTATAAGACATTACCCATATTTCTCCTCGATAATTTGTGTGAGAATGACCATTACACCATCTAGATTCAATATTTAAGCATCAAATTTTGTGTTGAGCACCCAAGCCAAGAGGATAACACTAAATATATTTTGTAAGACAGTAAGTAAAATTACAATTTGACTACTTTGACAAATGACTGATAGTGTCGTGTAATTAATGATTGGGATTTCGTTGGAATAAGACTCAGTCACACCGACTACGTATGGAGTGCCAATTGCACTTCTTGATATATCCTTACTAAGAAACCCAATGGTCCAATTTTCCTTCTCTAGCAAATAGATATCGTACTTTTTTTTTTAACTTTATCTGTTTTATTTTTTTATCTTTATGCACGCGGACATCAGGTAGTCCGTTTGCTAGTCTTCAGTTGATTTAGCCTGCTCATGGGCAGAAGTTGTTAAGTTAACGCACTGTAATTTTACCAGCTATTCCATTACGTCTCTGAGACACCCAAGAAACATTGGTGACAATTTGTGTTCCTACTTCCTCACAGATTCGCTGCAACAACATATACTCGTATGTCTGAACTTAACTAAATTTAAGAATGATCCAGAACGGGAAATCCCCTGTTGTCTATAAAAGAAATTGACGTGTTGTGCTTGTTCGGTGTACCTAAACATATAGGTAATGTTGTTGCATAACTGACCTGTAGGAGATCTATTCCTGCCGATCTTCTTAGTTCGTTGTGGCGGTAGAGGTGAAGGGCAGTCTTGCTGTTGCTGTGTAGACAACGGTGCTGGCGTCGCCGGCTGTGGTGCGGGATCCGCTGGAGGAGGCTCGGCTGAGTGACGTCGGAGTGCCGCCAACCAACGTTGTGCGTCTGTTGCACCTCCTTCAGCCTAAATATTAAGAACGTTATTTATATTTGGATGTCTCACAAATGAAAAACTTACTAATAAACTTAAACTTTACTATTGTTTAAGCAGATTCTAGGCAGAACAGACGGGTTGGTATCGGGCCGGGGGATCGGTATATTCATGTAAAGATTTCCCTCCTTTACTAGAGATAATGACATTCAAGTGCTAGTCTCTTAATTGCTGTTTACAGTGTTTTTGAAATGATGGGCTGGTGAGGCGTTGTATTCCTACTTGGTCACCCTACAAGCTTAAAAATTGACAGTAAATGCTAATTTCAACATAAATATAACTCTATCAACATTTCATTAACCTGTACCGATCAATTTTCACCTTCAATTAAACAGTTAGAGGTATGACAGCTTTGGTGATAATTGTAGTACATATTACTTTTTCATTTTGGTCAACTTCCAAAATAAACTACAGAGATTTATTATTCGAGTAATGTGAGGACGAAAATATTTGAGGAAATGTTCCTAAAAACTTTTTACGAGAAAATGACGTAGATAGTTTCATAATCGCAAAAGATTTGTAAGCATTTTACAATGTAGAAAACCCAAAAGTTTTATTATAAATTAACGAGAACAAATTGCTAGCTGTCTGTGAAAAGAATCTCCATTCTTTAAGACGGAAAAGAAAATGCGATATTTATAATCATTACTTTGTTAATTTATCAACTAATACTAAATACACATATATTGGCAAATTGCCGTAAAATTAGAAGACTTTACAATTTCTTTCACAATCGCCAGATAACTATATTTCTTAGATAAATATGACGTAGGTAAATAGTTTTGGCAGTGAATGTAAGAATAAATTACAAACGTACGTTTACTATCGGTAAAACGTTTACTCGCTGATATCTGATAAATAATTACATCATCATCATCATCATGTCAGCCAACCGACGTCCACTGCTGGACATAGACCTCCTCCAAGTATTGCCTCCTTATGCGATCCTGTGCCTCCCTCATCCATCGACTTCAAGCGGAAAGCGCAGGGTGGGGAGACCCCTCAAATGGTGGACCGACAACCTAGTTAGGACGGCGGGAAGCCTTTGGATAAATAATCTATATTATATTAATCCTTGGCTATCTGATTCTAATTAAGACAAGGACCCTAACTACAGCCTTCATTTGGCCTATAATATTTACATTGATAACACAGAAAAACAATATGTAGGAGATAAAAACCAATTTACTTAATTGTGATAAAATATCTAAGGGATCAAAGTTTTAAATCTGAATTGGTCAACAAACAACTCAAGGTCTTCGGTAACAAACATTACAAAAAAAAACCATCCAACTTGGTTAAAAAGGTATGACTAAGTAACCAAATCAAATTACCTGTAGTAATAGTTCTGCACCAGCTGCTGTAGTAACACGTACTACATGTTTTCGTTTAGTGTAGTCATCTGCCAATGCCACCAGCGAGTAACGCACGTCCAGAGCATCCCTCGACTGTTGGGCGTCTGCTCCGCCGGTCACCGCGCCGGGGCTCTGCAACAAAAGAACATCAACTTTAGCTATGCTTACTTAGTCATGCTACCTAGTCACTGTGCTCAAACGGGATTGTTCTATAGAAAATAAAAGCGAATCAATCAATGTCGCAATGGTGTTTCAATTGGTTCAATGCGGACTAGATCAACGACTATATTTCAGTTTGAAACTGATGTTCAAGGAAGATTCATACTCTAAGTTAAGGACTTGCTAAGCAGCAATAATGTCAGTGTTCTTTTAAGTCGACTTTCATTCCCTGTGATAACAAGTGATTTATTGATCTAAAGTTTTGCTTATCACAGGAATTAAAATTATTAGTTAGTTATGCGGAATTGTAGCGCTTAGCAAGAAAAAAGTATCGATAGTTACAATGGTACCAACAAAGTTTTACTGCATTTTTATAAAGCTTGTGTTTTAGTTTTACTTAAAGACACATTTGTTTACACGCAAAGTAGACGTCACAACCCTCAGGACACAAAACACACACAGATAATATGACAGATTCCCTAAATTCTTTACTTTTGTGTAAAGAATAAAACCGAAGTAAAAAGCTTTTTTATAACCACATATTATCTTTGAAAACCCAAGGCGAAGTAGTCTTGTGACTAACAAAACGTAGATAACGTCGAAAATACCGATAGTGAGAACATAACAATAAACTGACTAGTAACTTATATTTGGCGCCAGTCCATTTGTTAACGTATGAGATACAAAAAACACATGAACATACATTGTAAGACGAAGCGCATTTTACGATCTTACTTCATATTTGTAATAGAGTAGATGAAACGAGAATATAGCAAGCGATAAACGAAACGTATAACTCTTACTACGCGTTTTATTACCTGTCAGATCAACATAGCATAATTGAAACGTTTCGAATGCTTAACGAAATTATTGTAATTATGAACGAAACGGACGTGCATACCGTAAAACAAGTCGGGTACCAACAAATCGTGAGGCGACACTACTCACGGAACTAAAAATCACCGTTGTCTAGCTTTCACCCCCTAATTATAGGTATTTGTGAAAGAATAGACGTGAATCAGACAAGTGCTTTAAATTTGTCTTGTGTAGCGTGTTAGCTATATTACAGAGTGAAGGCGGCATTAATCAACTGTGAATACGAAATGCAGGCGTAGATCTGCGCCCGCGCATAAAGAGGCGATTGCACAAAGAATCACGAAAATAACAGTTTTGTTACGGCCCAGATTTTATCTGATTTTGCTGCTAAATTAATTGATCTGCTAGACATGTTTACTATGTACTTAAAATCTAGCAACATGTTAGTACAGTTATAGAAAATGAACTATTTAAAATACCCAACAATAATAATACCGAGAAATAATCATCTATTAGTGCGTACTTTATAAATAGACAAGTAATTAATGCGAATGCCAAATTTTCACAGTGACAATAGATTCGTTACGGAGTCAAGAAAACAAGAAACATTTAAACAATTTTCAAAATAGTAACGGTTCAGTAAACGATTGACGAAACTAAAGTAGGTCGTCTTTGAATAAACATTTTACTACTGTTACACCTATATTAAAGTTGTGAATATATATTGTTAAATATTCAACGTGTTTACAAACTATATGAAATATTACAAAGGTTGCTAACTCGTAGTAAATCTAAAGAATATAACGACTGACTTCTGTAAGTCTTAAATTGTAGTTACTGTATGAGTTTAGCCCTTGACTAAACTTTACATCAAAAAAACCGCAAAAGTTCTAGTCGTGGGCAAATAAAGTGAGTGACTTAAATTGTTACACTTCAAAATCGCATTAGGTTAAATTTTCGCTAAGCATGCCCGAGAGTTTTGTTATTGTATTAATATTATGTAGAATCGGTCAAGAAAAAAATATCTAAACCTAACATAAACAGATAATTTTAATGGTGTAACTAATCGCTCATCGTGAAAGCACATGTGCTAATCATTTATTTCTGACAGTCAACCTAATAACCTTTAACCAAAACGAAAACCACGGAGGCGTAAATGTAAAATGAGCACAAATAGTTATTAAAAAGACAATACTTTTATTGAACAGTAAAAGCCATTAGCTTATCGTGATCGGAAACAATTTGTTCTCGATTTTTGGTTTGAGAAAACGATCTCGCTTTCAAGTCAAACGGTGATAAGAATCAATAATTCATTGTGTCTGACCCACACAGATAATTTCCGCATATGTAATACTGTTGTTAAACATATGTTCGCTTGTCCAACGTCAACATTTCGCGATTATAACCTATTCACATAATGCAATTAGTGGGTCAACGTCTTGGTCAGAAGTAGCAGAGTGACGCAACGAGCTCTTCAATGTACCTACTGCGAGAGATGCTAATAAACAATTAACAGGGACCAGTAATGAGGATGCTCGTTGACTAAGCGCGTTTAGTAGACTCATTATATAAAAAGTAAACGAAAGAATTTCAAAACTATCGTGTAATTGACCCGATAAACGTGGACTTGGCGGCACCTCTATCGACGATCATAGGATATTACTTTACTTGTAGGTCAATTGCTTGTACCTCCAATAATTGTAATAGCGAGGCGTGTCGTATGTGACACTATAGCTTAGACGTCAAATTAACGTGTGTTAGGTGAATAGAAATATTGAAGACGCTTTGCTGTTGTCTCTAGAAACGTTTTGGAAGTTTATCTCTGTCAGTTTTATAGTCATATCACTAGCACTCAGTATTGACACAAGTTATTAAAAAACAACGAATGTAACCTCACCAATAAATCGGTGTACCACAGTGTCATGATTTGGCCGGCTTCCATAGACGTCACTATCGATAATAGGGCGTGTTGGTCATTGTCACAGGTTGGCAACGTCACACCACAATAATAATGCACTTATTTCACACACAACAATACCTTACATCGAACTTAGCACGTGAATACAGAGCGAGGGCATTGGCCCTATCGTCATTTGCGAACATCCGAATTTCCACCGAGATGAATTATTTAAATCGATACCGAAAATATACAAGTTTCACTATAAATCAATCAATCATTGGCTCCGAGTGCTCGAATGAAGTGATTCCGGCAATAAAATAACAATGTGTAAATTAAATAAATTTCCGGAAGCGTAAAGTGCAGCAGTTGCGGGCGGGCAGCGCTCACGCACGTTTGAAGGACTATGACGGCGCTGGCAAGCTGCGTCTGCGCAGAGAAAGTGCTCCCGCGCAGACTCCGCGCCGTCTGCCAAAAAAGCATTTTGACGTTACGGAAACCGTTCATTTTTTTTCCGCATGACCCATTCAACACAATGAAGTTTTAAATTTATTTGATTTATTTTCACGGCAGTTGACTTTTATGAGTAATTATTTTGTGAGAAATCAAAATTCTAAACGAATTGTATGTTTTTAGCTTAAACATTAAGATAGAGATAATTTATCAACACCAATTACGAGGTATCAATTTAGATAAAAAATACACTGGAAATAAAAGTCTACACTACATAAAATTATGATCATAAATTATGGTTTTATGAGAAATGACGGGAGCAAACAAACTGGCTTTGGCTCTTAAAGAAAATTATATGATCAATTTCTCTTAATCGAAGTACTTTTTCAATAGTCACATAGAGATGATAGTTGCAAGATTATAGGTGTAAAGATCCGGGGACATCATATGCAAAGTGATATATAATCGAGTGTTCGTGTGGCTGACCGTATCATATATAACTTCACTGGAACATAGAAGGCGTCGGGCGTTAAACGCAATCTGTCATACTTTTCTTTCTCGTCCAACTTAGGGATGTGCCGTCTTTTTCCAGACACCAACAGAAACAAAGTTCTTTAACCCTTTTACTCACACAAAATAAAATATGATGTGAGAATTTCTGTGTATTCGTTAATAACTCCAAGAAAATGTACAGGATGACATTTTTAACAAGTCTATTATATACATTATTTGTGTCAATCGGCAACCCTTCACGTTTCCCTGATTAGTCATTTACTTGTAACTTAATATTCTCTGGCTTATTGTTTAATTTTTTAAAAGTATTGTGTTAATATGTGAGGAATATTTTATTATTATTTTAAAAGAATGCTGTTGTTTACGTATTGTAACAAAAATCGTAATGACTCATTACAAAATGCTAAAAGGTTTAATGTTAAAATGGCTTAAGTGATTTACGCTGTTGAATTAACACCAATTTTAACGACCAATAAAAAATACATAAAAGATTTCTGCAAATAATATCCACTTATTTCCGTAATATTTGTTTTACATAACTTGTTATGATTTGAGTACTGATTGGGCTGTCGATATCATCTAGTTATGACTAAGTGACGAATAAACAATGGTTGTTTGTATGATTCACGAAGTCTTAGAAGATTTACAGCACATGCAGTTGTGGGCATGTCTGTACTTCAATATTTGGTAATAATGAGTCACTGTTGCGTAATGACAAAAGCCAGTCAAACGTCGTCGTCGATGCTAAGAGGGCTATTTCGTACAAAAGATTCTGGCAGATATCAGACATTCAAACTGTTAATTTCTTGTTACGTAAATGTTAAAATGGTAAAGTGCTACATTGTTATTTAATATTAAATACGATTAGTCATGCTAGTGCATTAATGTGCCATGTGTTTTATACAACAACGTGCTACACATTTAGTGTTATGTGATGTTTATTCGCATGATGGTGAACAATTTCAAGTGCACTTTCAAAACTTGATATTTATCCATTAAAATGAGCTTTTTATAACTTTCTATTTAATGGCATCCTGTACAATGTTGTTAATGTAGGTATTATGTGCTGAATTGTGTATTTATCTATTTTGTTTGGAAAGTGTAATGCAAACCAGATCGGCATGGTCAATGGGTGTAATCCCGATCTGCCTTACGTTATATTACGTCAGTTACGAACGTCATACGCGTATTTGGGTCAGTTCGTTTAATACGTTCATGTTTTATAACCTATTTTATTCTATTTATAACTTTGTTGTCTGAAAGTAGAACGGATATGCGACCTACGTGACTACCAGATGCGTTTTATAAAATTAAGTTCGCAAATTACCTAACCTTAGCTTCATAAATAAATAGATTGACAGCCCTAGATAACTGAATTAAGATTCATTCAGTCATTATTGTGGGTATAATGAATTTGTACGTAGGTTTACATAATAGGTGTTCGCCATGCGTAAAATATTAAAACTTAGGATAAATGGATTGCAGATAATTGGAAAAATTATACGATGTTTGAGAGTTTTTTTAAATAGTAGAGCGGTATCATCAAAGCGTAAATGTGGAGCTGTTTACCAAATAAGAGCTCACGATTAGCGCACGCTAGTTTATGTTGATTTCTCGCTAAGAGAGAGATTTGTATTAAAAACATACCGAGTGTATGTTGCAAGCTCTCCATATGTATTTATGTAGAACTTTCAAAAGCGCGATGTGTGATTAGATAAAAGAGTATTATCGATCGGGATGAGAAAAGGCAAATAATCAACGAAAGGAAAAGAAAAATAACTTTTACTTTCATTACTTTGATTAGTAGGGATAGTTAAAGAGAGAATTAATTTATTGGCGCTCTGTTGTTTGGTGCATGGTTTTATATATTTGTGTAATAGATTTTTGGATGCTTTAAAAACATTAAGGTGTTAGTCGGCTTGCTTTATCTTCCTCATAGCTGTTGTATCTTAACATGGTATAAAATAAATAACGAGACTAACCTGTCTAAACAGCGAACTCAAGTGTTACTAAGTAATTATTTTGTTATCATTACAATATAATAGAATTAGGCAGTTATTAGAACTGTTACAAGCACAACGTTTTGCAAGCTTTAGAATACGATGATGACGAGATACGATGAAAACGTATCACAAGTCAGTCAAAGCACGGCAGATAAAAAGTAACTTTAAGAGGTGCGATAAAAATAAAAGGATCTATAAACGATCACATCGCTATAAAGATATAATTTTTTAAGTAAACTTTGCTTCGTAAGCACAATATAATTTGGATGTCTCAGCTAGGGCACAGGTAGCCTATATGATAAGACATCTGAGACGTCAGCTTATAAAGTTGCAGGGTCAGGTCTTACCTCATGCTTTTTTACGTTGTTATCTATATTCATCAAAGCAATCATCATAACAGCCCATTAATGTCCCACTGCAGGGACGGGCCTCCTCCCGTGACGGAGGGTTACTTGGCCTATTAATACCACGCTGGCCAGACGGATTTGTATAGGGTTTAATTTTAAGTTTTCCTTCTTTTTACTTTGTAAGGATAATATTTACGGTTAGTTCCTTAGTCGGTTTTTACGACACCCATGGGATGTGATGGGGTGGTGACATATTGTATTCTTACTCCGTCACCACACGGACATCTAAGCAATATCACAGTCAAAATAATCTAAATGAAATTAAACCTAACATAAGCTGTTATGATCTTTTGAAACCTATGCACTTACCATATACTCAATCAGATCAAGTGTAATTACGTTAGTTAATATCTAGAAATTCAATCTAATTGAGTGTGGGCGAAGATACTGAAAGTGATCAGAGCTTTACTAATAATGATACAGTCTATAGCCTTGTTGTGTATTACGAATAATGATACAATGATAATGTTGCATCATAACAGCCATTAATGTCCCACTGCAGGTACGGGCCTCTTCCCATGACGGAGTGATACTTGGCCTACCAATACCACGCTGGCCAGACGGATTGGTATAGGGTTTAATTTCAAGTTTTCCTTCTTTTTATTTCTCAAAGATAATATTCACGGATAGTCTCTTAGTTGGTTTTTACGACACCTATGGGATGAGATGGGGTGGTGACATATTGTATTCTTACTCCGTCACCACACGGAGAAATGTTGCATAGACAGTTTTTATTAAATCTTTTGTTTTGGTAGACAGTGGCAAACGGTAATGCTGAGGGGAATAGTAAATTTTTATGGCAAGAGTCTAGTGAGACGGCACCACTAAAATGTCTGGCGACATTCAAAATAAAGATAAGCACGGACAAAAAACGTCTAGTGAGCATTAGATAACCACTAGCTGTTTTTGAAATATTTAAAAAAATAAGTGAAAGAAATATTAGTCATCTACTTTTTAGACTAGGATGAATATGAATTGGTTTTATATTTTTTTCATTTCAATTATTTTGATACCTTTTACCTTTACTCTGAAGAGTTGGTATACAGTTTTGCGCCAGGTTTATGTTCTTGAATTGTTGCGATGATAAAGGTAACAACTTAATTTTTACGACATTTATATTTGTTTCTATTTTTAGGAGTTTTACCTCTAGCCCTATACGCGGGCTTGCAAATTGCTATGCTGTGATATGTTTTAGTCACCTTTTCCGACACAGCGGGACGATACAAAATGAAATCATTTTAAATTCAACATAAGTGTAAGAGTGTAATAATGTGCGATATGACGAATGCGTTATTTGTTACGTTAATACGATATATAGGCTTATAAACCAAAAAAAAGAAAACACGAGTACTTGAATGATGATGTCGCAAAATTAATCGTCGAGATCGAAAAAGCTTTTAACCTCATTCCTTAACCGAAGCAGCCCCATTACATTTCAAATGTTTACGGAACATACCACAATATTTACAAGGAAGTAAGTGAGTAAGTGATGGATAATAATATCACTGTTAATATCACTCTCACCGCCCTGTTTCACATAAATCGATAATATTTACTTTATAATGTAAATTATATTGGCTTACATTTAGCAATGGAGCACCTATTGTAAATGTTCTATATTAGAATATGTGCCGTTTCCTTAGGATATTTCGTATGATACGAATATAAGTGCTCTGGATATGTCAGATATGAAATATATTATGTTTAAATAATCAGCATGTATGAGGGCCTACGTGCAGGATGCTAATATTTGGAAGAGGCCTTTATTCAGCAATAGACGTTCATTGGCTTATATGATGATGATGATCATGAATCACCATAGCTCTAAAGGTGGTCTAACTATGTTTTTTTAGCGGATAAGTCTCATGGGGGAACGTTTTCAATGAAGTAATGAAACTATTATTTTCAATCTATTCATTCCTTGAAACTATTGAATAAATCTATTCAAGGAATTATTCTTATTGCCCTCGGCTTCGTGATCATCAATATATTCTGCTTAGGGCTCAGCTATTTGCGATTCTCTCCATGGCATATCAATTTTAATGAACAACTTTTAATTTAATACTGTTTGTTTAAATTTCTTAAATAAAAAACTTAGTAACATTTTTAATTCTAAGTTAATTTACTTAGTAAGGTAGGTGTAGCTTAACCATCAAATTACACATGATGAACTTAAACAAAAAGCTCCTCAGATGGTAAAAGTAATTTCTCTATCCAACACACCCACACAATTAAATATTCTCCACGGAGGAGTGTACCATCTATTTATGTTTCAAACAAACTGATAATTTTGCTAGGTCAATCACCTTTATCAAATAATTACCTATATAAAGCCTGTCAGTCACATCACATCTAAACTGTCTAAGTCAGCGCTGCTAAGACTTTCTGTAATTGTAGATTTCAAGAGTTACTCACACAGTGTACATTAGAACGATTTCTCTATACGTCTGCAATGTTTCTCACTCGTTTAGGTGTTTCAATGCCTACATAGATTTCTACTACAACGATTTCTTTGATATCATCGATCAACGTCACATCTACCACTAGCTCTAGTAAGGTAGAATTGCAGTTGACATATCGATGCCTAGATCAAATTCAATTAAAGATATTTTATCTTATTGATACCATCAAGCAATGTTTGTTATTCTTTAAGCCTAGATGGATTTCTATGATACGTTGTGTTGCCACAAGTTTCTTCGTAGCAGTGAAGTTATTTGTTTACCGTGGTGATGGCCGCGATAGGCAGCCGCGCGTTGAGCGTCGAAGTGGCTCGGTCCATCGGTCGCCGGTGGCCCGGAACAGACCAGCTACCCTAATGACTTCATTAATTTTAGCTGCACCAATGTGTTATAGCCCAATTATTTACATATGGTTGTTCTTGATGGGAAGATAAACTAATTGCTTTGAGCTGTGTTTGTTTTAAAACTCTGATAATTTTCTTTGGTTATGCTACAATTACGAGAAGGTATGGCATTTGATACCCAAATGTTGACTTCGTTGACTGACTTCGACTTCGAATATTAGAAGTATAAACAAAAAATAGAAGTAAAATGTGTTTTTTTTAATTGTATTGTATTTTAATGAAATAATAACCTAGGTGTCTACCTAAATCAATCAAAACTAGTTTTGTAATGGAATGTTCGGTTGAATTGTTGAATAAAACATATTTATTAATGTTAATAACTACCTTGAAAGCAGACCAAATGTTTTAATTACGATTAATTTTGCAAAACTTGCTCAAACAGGTTGGCTGTTCCTACAGTAGAAATAAATTTTAAAACAAAGCAAGTACTTAACTACAACGAGGTTTTATACAATTTTAGTAAAGTAGGCAGTTAGGCACTAGGATTGAATGGGCCGATGTAAATAGTGAATTGAATGTTCTGTTAACCTCGTAAATTTTACCTTTCTTTTTGTGTCCGTGACGGTAGCGTACACAAGAGCTGTATCGAGTTGGTTACTATGCCAAAAAACTCGGTGTAAATACTGCCTAATTAGTGTAAAAATAAAAAAAACTCTTCCTCTTTAGTTTAGGAAATAAACACCATTTTCAATGGGTACGCCAGCGTCACGATCAAGCTAGCGTACCCATGGCCGTACTCGAAAACGGCTAATTGTAAAGCAACAGCAGTTACACACAAAAACTCGGTACTAACTCTGCCCCCGCTATGCAAAATTTCATAACAATTGCTCTTGTAGAAACAGAGATATTGAACAAGACTTTTAAATGACAGCGTTATGGTAGCGTACACATAATAGTTCTGATTACTTCTGATAGATAGGGAACTTTTCTTTTGATAAATGCTATATGAAAAAATTCGGTGTGAAATTCTGACTCTATTAGTGTAAATACTTTATGCGAATTCGCAGTGGAATATGTCAAAAATCCATGTTATTTTATGTTCATAGTACTGGTACAGATATGCTCACAAGTGATTTGACAAGTTTTTTTAAAATACAGAATTAAAACTGATGAAACGTATTAAAATACTGAACTAGGAGTATATTCACTTTATTAATTTCTAGATATAGCCCTGATCGAAAATTAAATAATTGGAAAAATTCAAATAAGTAGCTTTATCAGAAAAATAACGTTTGTTTTGCCAAAAACAACAATTTTTGTCACAGTATAATTATATTAGGTTCTGTTTTGTTACATTAATGACAATTTACATTAAAACAGGTTATGATTTAAACATATTTATTTGTAAGAATCAGTCTTAGAAAATATTTACAAATAATAACAATTGTACAATTATTAATTATATATTCAAAATCACAGTATAATCACATTTGGTATTGTTACAATAATCACAGTTTGGATTAAAACAGCATTTGTTGTATAAAATGTAATACAGGTTATGATTTATTTATGTTTTGTTATAATAATTACAATTTACCATAAAATAGGTTATGATTTAAACATCTTTATTAGTAAGAATCAGTCTTAAATATTTACAAATAATAATAATTTTTATTTTAAAAATTTATAAACATATAAATTTTTAACTTACCTAATAAATTCACTGCCACAAGAAAAAAACAACACATCACAAGAGGGTCCGACTAGTCACATCACAACGGAAATTATGTGAGCGGGTTTTTTCGCGCATCCTTACCCCGTTCACCCCTTATCCTCACCCCCGATCATGTTAGCTGCCATAAGACGTGCAAGCGCGAAGGAGAACGTATTAAGTATAGTCTATTTCTAAATTTGTTAAATCGTTAAAAGAATGGTTAATCGAGAAGACATTTTACTCCGTAACAGATTTTTTAAATTGTAAAAAAACTTGACATTTCTTCCTTTTTTGTATAACAATTAGTAATTATTATTGACATTGACTTACCTTTGTAATCTGACATCACATTTAATTATTTTTAATTCTGACACACAATTCTATTTTATAAATAAATAATAATATGTAATGTATGTGTGTAGATGTAAAAAATTATAGTTAATTGATATTATGTATTAGCTAGATCTTAAGTATTTGCATGCCCAAGTTGGACGAAACATGTAGATCAACCACTTTTGTACTACACCTTGTAATACCATGTTTTTGCAAATAAAGAAATTATGAATTATTATGAATTATGAATTTCACATTAGCATTTGAAAATGTTCCATTCCAGACAAACCAACTTTTTACAGTCAAGTACATAAATAGGTAGGTAATCATTTTAATATTTATGTCAGAACAAATCAAGCTAGCTTATATTAGCAAATAACGCTGTATCTCTGTTTATAATTTCACGAATACATTTTGTTCGCTACTGTACGTCAATACATTTGTTCCTAGAACTTTACATAGATTTTTGACATATTCCACTGCAAATTCGCATAAAGTATTTACACTAATAGAGTCAGAATTTCACGCCGAATTTTTTCATATAGCATTTATCAAAAGAAAAGTTCCCTATCTATCAGAAGTAATCAGAACTATTATGTGTACGCTACCATAACGCTGTCATTTAAAAGTCTTGTTCAATATCTCTGTTTCTACAAGAGCAATTGTTATGAAATTTTGCATAGCGGGGGCAGAGTTAGTACCGAGTTTTTGTGTGTAACTGCTGTTGCTTTACAATTAGCCGTTTTCGAGTACGGCCATGGGTACGCTAGCTTGATCGTGACGCTGGCGTACCCATTGAAAATGGTGTTTATTTCCTAAACTAAAGAGGAAGAGTTTTTTTTATTTTTACACTAATTAGGCAGTATTTACACCGAGTTTTTTGGCATAGTAACCAACTCGATACAGCTCTTGTGTACGCTACCGTCACGGACACTTCTTTTTTTGTTTCCGAACAAAATGAAAAGAAAAGGGATAAACTTATTTTTACCGGGCGAACTCAAACTCTACAAATTCGTACTAAAAATAGGAAATCGTTTACAGAGTTTTGATACGAATAAAAGGTGTTCCACTTGCCTTAATATTAGTATATCGGTCATTTATAGATACACTTTTGTTTATGTAATCTATATCCAAAGATAACCATTATTTGTAGGTTCTTCTGTTTTTTCAATGAAGTATAAACTTTTAAAAATAAACTTACTACAAACGTGTAAGGGCGTGGGTATTTTACAAAATTTGTTAAAATTAACTTCCCACGTGTTTTTCAACCGTTTCACAGTTCATTTACTTAAGAGTTCAAATAGTGAAACTATATGTACTACTTAAGTATAAATTACTTTATGTACCTACTACATCATTTTAATTACCTTATTGGTATATTCGATTAAGTATGTCTCTTAAAATCATAGATTAGGATGGATATGGGGGTACGGGTAAGTCTAGGTATATCTTATAGATAGATCTGTATTATAACCTACTCTTTTCAAAGTTAAAATAGTTTTTAATTACCTAAAGGCCCTAAAGAGAAAATCCTTAAGTTTTATATAGCGATGAAGGTTAGAAAGCAAACAATAATAATAGGCGTACGTCCGTCAACCCACTCGATTATTGAATGAGCGCATAGATGCGGAAGAGTGCGCTGGATGGGCCATGTGGGCGCATTGTCTTTGCACAAACGATCAAACTAAATGCGTAACTGGATGAGTAAAGCAATTGTGCAAGGATCGTGTTACCTCACATTCGTAATACGCATTCCTAAGCTCGGTATAAGCTTAAAGACAAACTTGTTCGAGTACAGTATGTTTAAAATAGAATCTCTGTAGTTGTAGCTTGCGAACTGTATGTCCAACATGTAGCGGTGAAAAGCCAACAATGTTATGATTATGTTTGCAAATAATCTCCGCGTCATTACATAACCGGCGAGCCATAAACTGTATAATGTCACATTTCGTATACATTTTCGCAATCGTTTCTAGTTATTCTATATATTAGCGGTGTGCGTAGGGTCGTCGACCCCGGTAGCGTCGCGGACGCATGCGTGTGCGCAACAAGCAGATCGCAGGATAATCTATTGACAGCAAACAGCCTACAGATGCACTAGTGCTATTCTATTGCCATTCAGAATATTTGCCGTTTGATTTACAAATCAATAGAAGATCCACGTGTATTCGGCTGGGTAATACGTTGATATTGGCTTAATTAGGTCGTTGAACCTGATCTCTAGTTTTAAATATCTATTTAAATAAAATCTTCATGCGGTAAGGGATTGATTGGGTTTTGTAAAAGGTAACAAAGAAACATTTGACAAGTGGAAGACTAGAATAAATCTCATTACCAACGCGAAGGTGGTAATAGATGTGGAGAATTTCTGTTAAAGAACCTAAGCAATCAAAGTTATGTAAGCTTAATAAAAGAAATCAAATAACCAATAAAGTAATAAAATTATGGGAGACCAAGCTAGCCGAGACATAACAAATAAAAATGAAATCGCGGGAAAATCACTCACAATCGCTGTATTAAAAAACGATAAAATGTAATCAAATATGTGAAAGCGTAGAAAAGGTATGTGAATGTTCTGTAATGAGATGTTTCTTACTTGTAATGCGTTTATCGGTGATATAAGCACGAGTACATGTAAGTTTATGTGTATCGTTTGTGATTGTGCGCACGTTTTGCAGAATGGCAGACACTCGGTCTGGCTGAGCGGCCATGTGGCGCATATGTGATCATTGTGCACGTTTAATGATTTGCCTACTTGTGCAATCGAGATGCATTCAATGTTTTAATTTCATTATATAGAGGCGTAGTAAATGGAATTATTTATATTTATAAGTGGATGAACTTATGCGTCAACTGAATTGTAAGTGATTTAATGTAGTTTTTAGATAAGATTAGCTTTTGATATTGAACAGACAAAGACACATTACTACTTAAACAACATGGTTCTTCTAATTTCGTATTAACGAAATTAAAAATAGACCTCTTCTCTCTTTACCTAATAATTCTCCCATTGGTCCATACAGAAAAATTGTTTGTCAATGATTAAAATTTTCTAATTTGATAAGAAAATAGTTTAGTTCCACCACAAAGGTAAACAAATGGTCTAAATCTCTTCTATAGCCCACCTTTAACACTCCATTACATTTAAAGTATTGCTCAATCGAATCCAACTAAATTAATGACTCCTACTTAGTCGACCTTTGGTTTTTAATTATACCGATTTTCGAATGATGATATAACGTATTCATACAGTCATCAGAGAGACATACACAAAATACTTTAAATAAAATGTGTGGCAATTACTAAAACAGTAGGTTAAACAGTTAATTCTATTAAGACCCGTTTGCCATACGGAAGTATATAATTCAACTAAACGCTATAAAAATGTCACGCAATACTGACACTCCCCTAAATGGTGATTCTAGTTACATATTCGTATATAAATTACAGATATGACACATATCAATTACTAGGTCATGTAATAATGGAAAGTTTTCACCTAACCGCTAACGGTTCACTTATACGTCGTGAATAGACGTTTTAATGGTCCATTGAAGCATGCTTTTTATTACAGGTTCTATGCAATACATACTGTTACCTATACTATGTGTTGTTATAGTTTTACGCTAAGTAAAGAAAGGGTTGGTAGAACACTATTCACCAATATCTAAAAGCCTTTAAGGCCATTACTAAATTCGTTTTGTGTTTTTTGCAGTCTTCTCTCTTTTACTTCATTGCTTGTGATAAGGTTTAATGTATGCCTAATTCAACAATAATATAAACAACGTAATAACTCCTCCGGAGTAAGAATACAATATGTCACCACCCCATCTTATCCCATGGGTGTCGTAAAAACCGACAAAAGGCCTATACGTAAATATTATCTTTACGAAATAAAAAGAAGGAAAACTTGAAATTAAATCCTATACCTATCCGACTGGCCAATTAGTAGGCCAAGTATCCCTCCGTCACGGCAGGAGGCCCGTCCCTGCAGTGGGACATTAATGGGCTGTCATGATGATGATAAACAACTTCATAGTCAAAGTTACTTAATTCTCGAAGGTTAGTTGTCAGTCACACGTGAACATCAAATCAAAAGAAATGGCCGGAAAGAAAAACCATACACAGAAACATAATAATGTAGACAATGTTGAAAACATGGAGTGCAATTAAAGCATTACTTACATTGCCATGTGCGGCGCGCACGTATGGTAAAGATTGCTAAACATGTCTGACCGTTGGTAATGAGTGGACATCCTGGGGCGAGAGGCATCCGTTCCTAGAAGTAGTTGGCTTCTAAGATCATGACTGACAGACAGTTGGACGCTACACACTGGACGCTACATAGGTATGTCAAATAGCTCGATAGTTAGATAAGACGGAAATGGTAGACATGTTGCAGTAAAACTGTCGTGAATGTACATTATTTTGTTTTATAGCAGACGAGTACTAGACGGATCGGTTAGAATATTTGCACTGGCACCTACTGTACATCATCGATGTATAGTTTTTGATTAGTTTTTAGATACAATTTGGTTTTCATTTGGTTTCCTGTTATCCATTGTAAATTGTTGCCAAAAGTGTAATGTGAATAAAAGATACTTTTGGCATGAGAAAGCTGAACGGTATAGTTTTTGTTATGATTCATTATGATATAAATGGCGTGTCGATACATTATGCAGTAGAACGCTTGTGTAAGGTCCGTTTCATGGTTACTTTACTGTAATGGATAGACGTGTTAGAACAGCTTTTTGTTTCAAGTTCATTATAATGTTATATCTAGTAAACTTTTATGTAGGTATATTATGTACTTATTTCTAGTTGGCACCTAAATAACGGAATACAAGAACTATTTACCACACGGTCTAAGAATTGTATGGAATACAAAGGAGACGGATTAGACTACCTATATTACTGAAATAAAGCTGAATATTTTTGAGCAAGAATGTAGAGACAATCAAAAGAAATTAGTTAAGTATTTGAACACCAGACATAGCAATATCTATCAAAAAACTTAACAAATATCTCGTGAGTAGTTTTTGATAAGACTATTTAAATAAATACTAATGTAAGTTAATAGATAAAAGTTATTAAATAATATATAAACTATAACACACATGCCCTTGCTCCACAAATCATAAAACAAATCATAAAAGACATAATCTCGTATTAAAGTTTTATATTTCTTTATATCGAAGCTATTAGGTCAATGGCAACGGGCAGGCATAAAGCGAGTTTTCAAAATATCTGAAATAGTTTACGAATTAAGAAATACAACTGATGGCTGCCAAACACTTTGCTAATAATATAAAGAAGCGTGTAAATGTGATGTGACTGACATTTGGTTAGTAAAGGGCCAGTGAGGCTGGATCGGTGGTCGTTACGAAACCGTTTAAATATTTCGACTAGCCATACGTTTTGTAATCCACGTAGTGAACGAAAACTGAATTGAATATTAATGTGTTTCATTGATTGTGTATGACACTTAGCTTTCACGATGAGTACGCTCAGGTTTATACAGTATTACTGGTTGAACAAGACCTTTATATCAAACATTGTACATCTAAAGATCTTGGAGCAGGTTCTGTTCTTTTCTAGACATTAGGAAAGCTATAGGTACATCTTTTAGGAGAGACTACGGATAATATTGTAAATATCATGTTAGTAAATAGGAAAACAACTTGTTAAATGTATGCCCCAAAAGGAGAGTGATTTTAAGAGTCCGTAAGAACCAGAAGAGGAAAAAATTAGACATTAGGAGCTGAGAATTATTTCACGATATGGTACTACAGTAACTACATGCGATATTTCACCGCCAACATATTATGGCTGATAAATATGCTTATAAGCTCCTATCAACAGGCTATTAGTAGTGACTATACAGATACATTTTAAATATCAAGTAAAGCGACAGCTTATTTATTTTGGAAACAGTTTCGTAATCTTGTCTTTGATGTATGACGTTAGAGGGCGCTGGCCACAAAACCAATGTGAGGCCGCAGAGCATTTGACATGTTTATTAACTATGTCGTAAAGAAACAGTTCGACTAGGTTAACATGTTTGTTCATAAAACAGTTTTGTAAATACACATAAAATATTTCAGTAATTTTATTTAAAAAATAGTTGGTATCTGATCTTTCAAATCATCTCAGGGATTCTTATTAAAAGCTGGCGTAGAATTTACTGGGGGTACCTTTGTGACTTTTCTTAAATGATAAAAATATCATGTTGATTAATCAGCATCTTACAAAGGAAAAGAATAGCACTTAGAGTTAGACCATTTGCCATTAGGTATCAGGAGGCTAGTATTTAGCGGGTACAATCACGATATTCGCACTTGAAACAACTCAGAGAACTACAACTCAAAAAACATATTGAAAAGTCAAACGAATGACATATTACATCTTTCCCGTTCATGACCAAATCGGTGGTTAACTAGTTACCAATGAACTTTACGTAATTATTCTTAACAAACAACTCGAATAAAGGGCGCGCGTATTATGTCGGTAATCTACAGAGCGAGAATCAAATCGATCGCTATCTTAAGATATACTTATTCGATTCGATTGGCGAGATTGCAACGAGAAATTGTTAAGAAAATAAACTAAGACACAAGACAAGTTCAGGTTCTTCGTTCACATAGGTTAGACCTTAATCCATTATTCTTTTCATATCTTTGAAAGAGCTCATCGATTATGTCATCTTACTAAGGGTTCTCGTAAACCAGTATATAACTTGTATACCCGAGTCAATAATAAACTATGTACATTAAAATTACCCAGTTATTATAGTTACTACCCTTCCTAGTTCATTTAGAAAAATAATCGTGATCAGGTAGCAGTTATTGTTAATTCGCATAACGTGGTGCACTTTACTAAAAATCGATTTTGCCCAAAATTTATGTTAAAAAAATCTTGATTAATTTTCATGCTTACTTGTAATAGAATATTAGGTAGAATAAGTACTTGAGTTTTATATACTAACATTATAAGCCAAGAAACAGTTAAAAACTGTGAATTTCCAGTCGAGTACCTCAAGTAGAGGCTTACCGTATCGAATAACATTGAACACGCCATGTGCTATGGTAAACGACAGCAAACAGTCTTCAATTGATCTGCGATTCGATATCGCAAACGTTGTGCTGGCTTTAACGTTCTCGCAAATACAAACAGTCTGCTGTTATAATGAATTATGAAATACTTGACGCGTGCGCCGCCGAATTTCAAACATGACATAACCTTACCATACTTTATTCCGCAGACATCAGTACTAATCGATTGTATGCCTTTTTAGAAATTAACAATACGCATTATGAAATAGTGTTCCTAAAAATATCCATCCAGCGTACGATTGTTGCTTTAATATCCAAGTTCGTGTTTCTTGTTCAGACAACAGGCATTTAAGTAATTTTATATAATGAATAAAAGGAACAGATGAAGCACCACAATTTATTTAAACGATCGAGTTCCCTTTATTAAAATGTGCATACATAATCTGGTATAACAGAGGCCCGTGATATATGTATGGCACGCGCTGAACAATATAGTTTCTACCTCAAATGATTGAAGGATGAATACTGATTGCGTGCGGGCATATAACGCGGGCCAATTTGCAGGTGGATCACGCTCAGACACCGCCGTCATGGCGTCATATCCTCCACTGAATTGGCCACTGTAATTAATAAAAGAATAGCGCGCATAAGTCAACACTATGTTCGGTTATGGACGGCGATCTTGACGCATTGTTGACGTTCTTGAAGGCAAGCGGTTGCCCGACAAAGTATGCCGTATCGTTCTTGAAATAGTCTTGAATCAATGATACGCAGTAGATGCAATTATATAAAATGTTTTATATACATACAATATATGTACAATATTATACTCTTAAATTTTTTACATTGAATATTAGATTACATATTAGAGACAATATTTACAGACAATGGCAACGCATCCGCTTTAGAAATCATAACGTCACGAGACCGTTTTGTATCTCTATATGTTAATAGTATCGAGAGCTTCAAACTTACGGACTTATAAGGTAATTTATTGCACACCGCAAAATACAGGTTTACAGTACATCATATAAATAAATCATTAATCAGTTCATTGTTCTTGACGCGTGTCATATCCAGACGATCTGTCAGCTCGCAGGTACTGTTATCGGAGCTGTCATCTCCTGGCTATTATAACCGCTGAATAGACAAGTGACCTCACCACGATCAGGCAAGGCCACGTGCCTTCCAACCTTTCCTTTGTGAGATGAATATTATAAATGATTGCCTGTCGATAGGTTCAAGGTGGGTTGCGGTGTATTGGCGAACGATTGTTTCTTTTTTGTTTTCAGTAGGAAGTTTAACCAATGTTTTAGTAAAGGTCTTATTAATTTTATGTGCATATATTGGTAGTATAATCGTGATTCACGATGTTTTTTTTTGTTGAGATATTTGATGGAATTATTCGCTCATTTTGCACGGTTCAGACTTTAAAATTTATATGCAGACTATTAAAATTCGTTGTCATTGAAAGCTATAAATATAATTTGTATGCGTTCAAATCTAAAATGGCAGTGTTGCAATTTAAGATTCGATACGCATATAGTGATACTATTATTCAATCTCTAAATATTTGCTTATGTAGATTTATCAATGTTTTTTTCTTTTATGATCCAGAGTTATGAACATTATTTATTATACAGGTAGTAACAATTGTAGCCAAATTTAATTAAAAAAAGTAATTTTACTAAAGTATCCGTGAGCCACGAAACCGCTCCGAATATTCTATGAATATTAATACAAAATATTAGTACAAATTTTCGCCAAGATTAGGAGAGGCCGTTGACTCCTGAAGTTCAAAGGTGCCTTTATACAACATTGAGGTAATAAATAGGCTTCTTTGAGCACAAGAATAGGGATGATCCGACGATTTTACTTCGCCCCTGAACTGCGGTCGAATAAAAAGCGATTAATATCCCATTAAGGTATTGTGTCGCTTTAAATATTTGGCATGAGTTTAAAATTATCAGAGTTTATGCTTACTAATATTCAAATGATGAATGAATAATAAAGGTCAGCTGTCTTTGTAGTGACGGCGTCAGAATAAAATGTTAGTAACCCCAACCACGAGGCAGTCACATAAAATCTTATAGTTTTTGCTCTTATAGTCATGAATAAATTGTAAATGCATCTTAGAATATACGTCTAACATTGTAGAACATAGCAATAGTGCTATCCTACGCACTTATTCTGTTACTTCCTGTCCTTTAAACATCTTCTTCCGTGAAAAATCAGTTTAAGACTGTTGTAATTTATTAATCTAATGGTAATAATTAACGGTAATACTAGGAATTTAGTTTTATACAAGCTGTAAATTATTAGAATTATATTGCCGTCCATCTTGCAAAACAGTTTTAAGGTTTTCACCAACCAATAAAGAATAAAAAATGATTGCGTATAATATACTAGTTTATATTATAAACATTTTTATTTACTTCATTTTATATTTTGTTAAGATGAGAGAAATGAATGAAGTCTTATTTATTTCCCGCTGACAGTCAAGCCTTGCCTTCTATTTATGAATGTTTTTTTTTAATATAAATAAACGGCAAGTCGTTGAACCTCGCCAGGAGGTCGATTCAATTCAATATTTTTCTATCGTCAAACAAATTAGCATTATGATAGGTTTCTTACAATTTGAAATGGTAAAAGACGAGGTTCAAGTTCGTTCAAGTTCAATGAGGTCAACTATTATTGATTAAAGATTAAACAACAAACATAGGTTGTATATCAAAGGTAAATGTATATCAAGTAGGTAATATTTAGCATTTCGGAGATAAATGTTAGAATTCTTGTAGACATAAAAATTATGTTAAATGATTGGATTAAAATTAAGTTACAATATGTCACCACCCCATCTCATCCCATGGGTGTCGTAAAAACCGACTAAGGGACTATTCGTGACTATTATCTAAACGAAATAAAAATAAGGAAAACTTGAAATTAATCCCTATACCAATCCGTTTGGCCACCGTGGTATTAGTAGGCCAAGTATCCCTCCGTCACAGGAGGAGGCCCGTCACTGCAGTGGGACATTAATGGGCTGTTATGATGATGAACTAGGTGTTACAGTTTGTTGGGAGGGTTTTTATAAACTTGAGAATAACGAGCCTAGTTTCAGGACAAATTGCTGTTATATGTTATGCATATTGCGATTTCGGACAATGCAGCTGTTTACAAAACCACCGTGCAGACATTTTATTAAAGTTTTTTAATTAGTGTAGAGCGATATTCTTATAAGATTAGATCTTAATTGGCGACACATAGAGCAACCTATAAACAAACTATTGTCACCTCACCTGTCGTAGTTGTTTATCATTTAAATGAGCCTCGTGTTTATAAATATAAGTACATCTTCTATTATGGGAACACCTATTAGCATTATACAACTCTACTATTTTGATCTCACTACTATTTTATCTACACAGCACTCACTCTACTATTTGATAACATTAGTAATACAAAGATATTATAATGTGTATTATTAATACTACCTATTGTTTTAACGAAAGCTGATTGTAGAAAAATATGCTTATGAAATCGTAAATATCCCAAACCTCCTCCAAAGTAATCTAGGAATGCTAAAGTTAGGGGACAGAATATAGAGATTGTTTAAAATTTTCGTTCTCTGACATACTTGTTATATTTTCTGTCCATTTAAGAGTATCAAACGAACGACGTGATGAGAAAGGCCGAAATGAAGTGCCAGACTACATAGACATGATTTAAGGCTTTCTGACAAGTACACTTTCTGTCGCCCTCGGGTGGGCGACTCTCCGCGTATATTTAGCCTATCACTACACAGACCAAACATCTAATCATACTCGGTCGTCACTGCCTACCCCGGACGGGATAAGGCGTGCGTTTATGTATGTAATCATTCTTCTTCAACTAAAACATATAATATAATGCATAGTTATAGTCTATCATACATGAGGAGTCAACGAATATGGATCTTTTCTTTGCATAACCGTTTACTACGAATAAATATTAGGGTCGCAACACATGTAAGGCTTACGACACTCGACTAGTAACTGGGCCGTGATAATAATGGAGAATACCGTGTTAATAATAATCGACGTTGTGTAACTACCTTATGAGTTTTCATTCCTAAATCAGGGAAAAAAAACGATGTTCCAATCGGTTTCATATCTGTACTTTGTAGTAGTCATAGACAGATTTTCAGAGGTAATATATATCAATAAGTAGTCAAATGACAAACTTACACATCAATCGAGTAACAAAAAATATATTTTAATTTCACATTTCATTAAAAGTAAAGTTATTGATTGCATTGAAAGAAGACTGCAAAAGCACATCAACTAATGAATGTAAAGAGCAGCAAACAAAATTAAACGAATGACCATTCTAAATAAATCAAATACCTAATGCCCGATTTACACATCGACAAGTACAGTAGCGAGTTAAGTAGTAAGTTGCTGATTAAGTTGATTTAAATAGATCTCCATCCTATTTTTTGGCAAGTTAAGTTGACGAGACGCGAGAGAGGGGGCTAATTCGTACTTAACTTGCCAAAATATAGAATGGAGATCTATTTAAAGCAACTTAATTTTAAAATACTACTTAACTCGCTACTGTACTTGTCGATGTGTAAATCGGGCATTACGGTGAATTAGCGTCAAAAGTACCAGCAAAATCATTACTGAAAAGATAGATATTTTACGCAGTACAATATTATTTACAAAAACATAATAATATGCAATTATTAAAAACTGGTTATATCGTAACAAATAAAAATCAAGTCTGATATTGTTGATAAGTATAATGATACGTGGTGCGTAAGTAGGCGAAACCGCAGATGATAGAAATCGCGGACATACGTATTGAATGCAACCGTGTGGGTAGCGGTCGTTGAGGTTTAAAGGTACGCTCTAAATGTAGCCTACTTAATATCAGTTTAACAAACATTTATAAAATCTATATTGCTATATACAAGACTATAATCATTTAAAAAAAAGTAAGTAAATCCATACTAATAGGTATTATAAATGGGAAAGTGTGTCTATTTGTCTTTCTTTCACGGCAAAACGGAGCGACGAATTTATGTGATTTTTTAAGTGGAGATAGTTGAAGGGATGGAGAGTAACATAGGCTACTTTTTTTTCTTCTGTGTCCAGGAAAGGGGAACAGTGCTACCCCGAATTCAGCGCGAGCGAAGCCGCGGACAAAAGCTAGTGACATATAAAGCTTAAGATTGCTAGAAGTAATCATACAAAATCGAAAGATCAAAAAAATTTGAAGCAAAATACTGTATAAAAGACTAAGGTTTTTATTCAGAAGTCTTTCTGAGACATCTCGCTTCTGTATCAGCTAAATTTTTTTATTTATAGTTAACAAGTTTAATACAGTTGTTATTTGTTCAGTAAACATAAATAATTTAGTTTAAAGTCAGACACTTTCAGCAATTAAGTCATTTAACAGTTCAAGTCTATTAATTTTATCGACTTTATTTTCGCATAGATTGTACATGTCTCTTATTAAGTAAGCTCGTAAAGAATTTCTCCCATTAATATAAAGAAGTCGGACATCGCTACGGGCTATAGAACAGCTGGTTTGTAGGTTGATCAACAGAGAGTATAAATTGATTCATTGTATATTAAATACTAGGTTTATACCGTTAAACTTTATGTTTCTATAACATTTAATTCTGCGTCAGATGATACATTTTGGTTAATTAAGTTTAATGTATTTATCCTATAACTAAGGGTCAATTTATAGCTACTGCAAGCAACTCTATCACTATATTAGATAGAAAAGGCCTACAAGTCTCCCTTGAAGCATTCCTTAGATATACGCGAGCAATAACTTAGATTTTCACCTTGTTTTAATGAACATAAAGTTTTATTTTAATTAACTCAGTATTAGATTTATATTTGCCGATGCCTTGTTAAGTACTTCACCTCGAAATTGTTTCGACAATTAGATATTATCAGACTATTTAGCCTAGAGATAGACAAAGAATGGAGAAACGGATGTTACATTCAAGGCTTGAAATACTCAATAATGTGCTGAAGTAACCTTATTTTTGCCATAAATACTAAAGAAATATACGCTTAGCTATTACTAACTCCGTGAAATGAGTACTAAAACAGGTATTTATGTTAGCCACTTTTATGAGCGTAATTGTAGTACTTTAAACGAAATTCTTTCAACAATCTTGATAGTATTCGATGATGCGGCCTAAAGATAGATAAAGAATGGAGAAACGGACGTAACGTTGCACACGCGTTGGTGGCGCACCGGTATTTATTACTACACGTCGTTATTGCAGAAAACTAAACTAGTGAATTTCCGGCAAATTCCTAACGCCTATGTAAATATCAAAACGGTGCGTTGTTTTTATATGTACGGGAAAAGGAGATAATTTTGCTATGGATAATCGGACTAGTGTTTTTGTAGTATATTTCTTAATGCATATTACGCACTTTATTGTAATACATATTCAGTTTGTACTTACAACATTTTGAACGATTATTAAATAATAAATCATAATATTTTAAGGAAATCATTTTTATATAGTAGTGACCTACTTCAAAAACCCCAAATATAGTTCCTAAAAAGCTGTTCCCATAAATTTTCCACACCACTGAACGCCAGCGATTCTGGCCGATAAGAATAAGAACACCTGGACTCGTTTGTTCCCCTAACAAACACAACTATTCTATCAAAACAATAAACAGTCGCGATACAAACACTATAGAAAACACGTTACCATCTGAGCACACCAAAAAGAGACAGAAGATATTATCTAAGAATGTAAGACGCGTAAGTGCAAGCGAGATGGATATAGAGAAATGATATGGCTCAGATGTTAAGGAGATATCTATAACACTAACATTTTTGGCACGGTCTTGTTCACATGTGAGATGGGCAGTACTCCAATGTTTGCAGACAACGATGTGATAAATTGTCATAGTGAAAACGTGTACGACAGCCACAAGACTTCTTTATTGCATTATCTTTGAGCGCGACTTTCAAAAATGGATTCCTTTTTAGCTATTAACGAGTAAGACAATCATAAAACTGCTTTATTACATTATCTATGAGCGCGTCTTTCAAAAATTCCTTTTTTAGCCATTTGAACTTTAATGATAGGCCTAGATATGGGGCGTCAACCTGTGGTTTCGACAACAATATTTTCTAAAAGTAATAGTCTTGTATATAATAATAGTTCTCCATGTGGTGACGGAGTAAGAATACAATATGTCACCACCCCATCTCATCCCATGGGTGTCGTAATAACCGACTAAGGGACTATCCGTGAATATTATCGTTACGAAATAAAATGAAGGAAAACTTGAAATTAAACCCTATACCAATCCGTCTGGCCAGCGCGTAGTATTAGTAGGTCATGTATCCCTTCGTCACGGGAGAAGGCCCGTCCCTGCAGTGGAACATTAATGGGCTGTTATGATGATGATATAATAATAGGCCATGGACATAAATATGTAGGAGTCAGGGGAAAAGCCCTTTGGCCAAAAGTAGTATGATAGAGGTTGACATTACCACTTACTTATAATTTATGAGTCGTTAATTGTTATTAAAATGATACTTGTGAACGATTTAACAATTTTAATTTAATTATAGGTATAAATAAAAACTTTTTTAATAGTCTAAGCTATTTTTAGATTGTTAAATAAATATATTGAAACCACGAGGAGATGGGACATCTAACATTTGAGTATGTAAATATTTAATAGGTCCTTTCTGTCGTAAATCAAACAGGTTTATCGGTAGATAGTAAATTTTAATATTAGCATAGTATCGACGCGTCCCTCTCTACAGATGTTGACTTTGATTTATGTAAACTCTAGTTTGTTGGATCAATTTATCTATTGTGGTCATCTTTACTTTCTTTATGTTTTGTGGTTTATAATGTAATTAATTGATGGTGAACTGTCAATTGTCCTCTGTTACGTAGTGGTTACATAACATGACTGCTACGCAGAGGTCTCGGGTTCGATTCCCGCTTAATGCAAATCTTTGTGTGCATGAACATGATTGTTTGCATTGGTCTGGGTGTTTTCTATGTATAATATGTATGTATTTACAAAAAAAAAGTATTCAGTATGTTTATCCGTTGTCTAGTACCTATAGTACAAGCTCTGCTTAGTTTGGGACTAGATGGCGTTGTGTGAAAGTGTGAGGAATATATAATTGTAGTGAGTTTTAACGGCTAGCAATTATAAATATTACTGACATTCAGTATGTAAGTGAGTGTTCATGTTATGCTATGCGCTCATGGTGCAGGACCTTAAACTCATTAATTAAAAACATTTCATTTTTATTATTTCTACTTATTTAGTTCTTATGTTTTGCTATTTATATTTCTTGTACTAATCTGCTAATTAGTTGTACATTGCCTCTGCCATTTATAAGTTAACAAAGTTATATCTGATTACTATTAATATGTTTGATAGAATATAAAGGTAGTGAAGCCGTTAACCCTGCCATTACTTGTGCAATACCAACAATCATAAACATTAATGTACCGAGAAAAGTTGATAGTGAAATTGTATGCAGACCCTATTGTTTTGATATTATTATTTACTTTCACTTGCCTGCATAATAAGGCAACCGGTGTTTACCTAGGGAATTGAGATTTATTATTGAATATTAAATAATCTATTCATAATACTCATTTAATATTGTTCCGTTTTTTGTATTACTTTCTCCTTGAGGTTATGAGTGAATTGTATTTTAAATCATAATTATTTATAAAGCAATACCTATGATAATACCCATTTTGTGCCGGTATTGCCAATATTAGATTGATGTACAGTCTATCTGCATGGCAGAGTCGTTGCCAGGCGAGAATTGATCATATCATGATAGTCAATTGTTTTTGTGTAGGGGTCCATTTCAAATTTTCCTATTCTTTCGAGTAGCTTAGCATAAGCGATGATATGTAGAGTCACAAGAACATTACATTGGTATCTCTGATTGAGATTAGTTATAATGTATTACGAGAACATAAATATGGCATGAACCTTGACATCTTAATGTGTGGGAGTTCTTGTTTATAATACATTGGACCATCATTTAGAATTTGATGTTTTAAAAATACTTACCGTTATTCTTGTAATGTGCTATTTATTGTATTCTATTAGTAGATTTTTACCACATAACTGTTACTTTAGTAAACATACGAGTATAATGAGGAAATCGTGAGTGATTTGAGAAAAGTAGTGAAAAGACTTGAGCAATTAGCCACTCTTCGTTAAGATAGAAAAGCTCATCCTTATTGGGATTACAGAACGGTATATTCACATAACAAGTAAGATTCAAGGATAGTTAAAGAGCGCAACTAAACAAGTGATAATGACATTACGATTGCAAAATTACGTAAAACGTCGGTCGCACCTGATGGTTGCTAAACCAGTCGGCGCGCCCGCACATCGGACCAGTTTGCTCGAAGCAAGGTCCCGCCATAGACCCGGTCACAACCACACCAAGGGAGCGTTAGCCTCTATCAACCCGTTTATTATTTTTATATTTCGTACCTTCCAACACGCAAATTGACTTTCTACAGTTTAATGTTAGTTAAACTTGAATTGAAAGAAATAAACATATTTTCAAGATAATTTAGGATATTGCTAATGTTGCATTACCTGCAAGAGGATGTGACCTTATAATTAATACAAATCCTTGTCACATTATATTTAAACATTTCTCCGATGGACACATCCAACAATCGGGTAAAATGTGAAAGACACTGTCAATCAAACCAATAATTTCCACCTATGGTAACTATTATAGGTATATAGAGCAAATCATGATTGATGGCTCTAGCGTTACGGTGATATCATAGCTCAGCTTTATTACAAGCTCACACAAACAGTTTGAAAACTTAAGTCTCTTGTATATGGGGTAATACCAGAAATATGGTTTGGCAATCGTTTACTATACTAATATTGATCTACGATGAAGGTAGGATCACTTTAGTAACACAAATTGTACCGTATACGTCTTACATTATGAATAGAATATTATTCTAACTCCTTAACATTTAATATACCATCTTGGATAACAGATATCCTACTTATTGTAATAAATATGTTACTTTACTAGCTAATAAAGCGTATTATAATAGCAGTATGAGTTTACTCACCCAGCGATGCACTATTTGTTTTATTTTGTAAAAAACTTTAAGCACTAACAACATTGTTGAATGGAGTCTTCACTTAACTGATTTTGACACAATGGCGTTTAAGAAATAAATATATTTAAATGTATGTACGTTTCCCATGACCTTCGCGTTAATAGTATAATAACAACTGTCGTTATGAGCATTTATAATTACAAAGTAAACTTGATAAGCAGTAGCCTAACTATATTATAATGAGTCTGTTACGTTGTACTAAGAAAACATCATCATTTAGTATTTATTTTATTGTTTATGCTAATACGTACTATTTTTTGGAAGTTTGACTGCATTTAGTATTGCCTCGGTGGCGCCTTGGATGTGTATGTGGCTGCCATGCACGAAGTAGGTAGCTGGTTTACATCGCAGGCCGAACAATCATTGTGGGCATCCACAAAGTGTTGCCCTGAGCCTATATGTTCTTGACTATTAAATAATGCCATTTAATGTTTTTTTTTATTCTTTTTTTTAATATTGATAATTTATAAAATGTGTCTCTTAGTACTATAAAGTTAAATAAATACAAAATCATGTTAGTAACGCATGAATACATAATTTGATTGGAAAAACTCTTCTATCATGAACTACCTCTAAACACGCTACTATTAATTTCAATTATTTTTTTTCATCGAGCTCGCATAATTCGGTGAAGTGTAAAACGGTGAATTGTTTCTTATTAAACCGTGGCATACGAATAGTAGACCTCTATATACATATCCCATACTAGAAAGCCTTAAGACTTTTATAAACATATATTATAAAGAAAACAAAGAAAATCCAAACTTAGGACAACAGTTTGTAGATTGCTTAAGTAATTATCCTGCGTGGGGCTCAAACCCGCAACCTCATGCCTGCCAGCCACTACCGTGATCTCCGTGCCATCTCCTCATAAGAGCCCATTAGTGTTCCACTGCAAGGATGGGCCTCCTCCCGTGAAGAAGGGATACTAATACTAATCCGTCTGGCCTACTAATACCACGCTGGCCAGACAGATTGGTATAAGGTTTAATTTCAAGTTTTTCTTCTTTTTATTTCGTACAGACAACATTCACGGATAGTCCCTTAGTCGGTTATTACGACACCCGTGGGATGAGATGGGGTGGTGACATATTGTATTCTTACTCCGTCACCACACGGATAACCGTGTCATCTAGCCAGTATAAAATATCTAGTAGCGGTTTATTAGATCACGCTAATTACGATGATCTGCAGCGTTCGAGTAGGTAAATATCTGAAAGCTAAGCATGTATTAGGTACTCTTTGTTAATAACATGTTAAGTTTCTTTTAATAGGCACGCAATATAACAACACTTCTCGCTTTTGTTTAAGAAAAATAAGTTATTGCTATATGACTACTTTTAATAATATTTCTAATTATATAATAGATAGTTTAATTGCAATAAGTAGCATATATACAAGGAATTGGTTAAGCAAAATGTTAAAATTCCTAATAAATTATTAAGTTATTTGATTTGTTAAATAAATAAAGAAACTTTTGATTGATTTAGTGGCGTCGTCGTTGCGGTAGCCGTACCTATGTGTCTGCCGTGCATTAAATTGTGGTTCACGAAAATTTATAAGTATTATGTAAATAATCACATTTTTAATTTGATGTAGGTTAGTACTCACTTCGTTGTTTTTCATTATATGCAAATTTTTATATTCTTTAATTTAATATTACATCTAAAGTAACCACTTTTAGGTTTACACTAGAAACCAAATAGAAACACTCACAAATAAAACCTAGCACCTACATAGTTACGCAACGTATAAATATCACAGTCACCCTGCCTGTTCGGCAAATAGAGGTATTTGCCGAACAGCCAGAGGCGTGATAGGAAATAAAGTGGTTATCGCGTGCCCATCACGTGAACATCATTCGACCGCCACCCTTACTCAATTTCGATTGGAACCCTACATGGCTTCGACGCACGACTTTATTACGAATGACGTATTGGACGTATATATGTATATTGCCAATCGATGTTTGCGATATAGATTCGATAACTTTTTAAGAGAACCATGTCCGCGCGAGTTTTTTACACACGTATTTTTCAGAAGGAAGTAGGAGCTTATTTAAATAGTAGTGGAAACATGACCGTTGTCAGGCTACCAACTTGTTGATAGGCTATCTACCTGTATACTTAATCTAGGCTAGTTTCACAGGTGTAGTAGTAAGTACAAAAGATGTGCAATGTGAGTAAAATATGTAACCTTCGAGACTTGCTAAGATATTAGCGAAACGTTTACGTTAGCTTCATTAAACCCTATCAAAATTATTATAGTTCTTGCCGTATGAATACTGACAATATTGTTAGTTAATAATTCACCAAATCTTAAGTACCTAATAGACTAGCTTTTTGATTGAAACTTCCTTGAAATCTTAGAACACTAATCTCATCATACTTTTAAGAGTATTAGTAAGCCTGCAAAACGCAAAAAAGCCATTAGCTTGTGCTTGTACAGATGCCAGATACTGCAGCAACGGATATAATAAGCCCAATAATCTGTACTCTACGCGTTAGCTGTTATCCTATCAATCTTGCAAAACTCAAAACTTATAGGTACATCGTCATAATCAAGTAGTTGTAATACAAATTAAGATCGTTACAAAAAATCTTAGCAGCCATAACAAAAAATATCTGCGTATGTTATAACAAGCTCGTTGTTACGCCCACAAACAGATGTTAAGCTATTTTTTATATCTAATAGCCCCTTATTAATCATATTAAGTATAATGTATTATTAGTATGTATGCAAGCTTCCTGTAGTGAGTAATTAGTCCCTTAGTGAAGTTTACGATAACCTCGGTGAGAGAAGGTGTGGTATCGCTGTGTTTGTAGTTACCAGACAACACATAACATTTATAACTTGCTCTATTTAACATATTAAAATTGTATTATATTATAGCATTCGTAATGTTCTCTAATCTCCGTGTGGTGACGGAGTAAGAATACAGTGTGTCACCACTCCATGTCATTCCATGGGTGTCGTAAAATCCGACTAAGGGCTATCCGTGAATATTATCTTTACGTAATGAAAAAAAGGAAAAATTGAGATTAAACCCTATACCAATCCGTTTGGCCAGCGTGGTATTAGTAGGCCAAGTATCCCTCCGTCACTGGAGAAGGCCCGTCCCTGCAGCGGGACGTTGGTGGGCTGTTATAGTGATTCGTAATGTTTATAATAACATATAACGTTCCCAGTTACAAAGCGATACCTGGTCTAATAATAAAACTCTGCCTTATGTCTAGATCTTATGTCAAGTTAGCGTTCTTTTGTTTTTAGTACAGATATTTGAATAGTTCGTAAAAATACAAACAAACTTTTCCTTAGTTAGCTCTTCCGGCATGATCAGATGGGGGGATGGATACCATGGGATGAGATCGGGAACTGACACCATGCTTTCTTACAGCCAGTCACTACACGGAGGAGTCGTAATATAGAAATATCTTAATAGTTTTACATAATTTATATGTTTCGTAATCATATAAATTGCAGAGACATGCGATGTATCAACAATACTACAATTATTATTATATAACTTGTTGCCAAATTATTGTTTTAGTTTGTAATTATACAATGATTATTTCTTATAATGTATTTGATTGAATAATAACATTGTGAATAATAATAGGTAACAAAATTGTTGTATGAATGGCATGGAGATTTTTTTTAAATTAAATATATGAACAGATATTAATCTTTGATTTTATAAATGCATAGAGATCCAGGTAGAGTTTCTTGTGAATATAACAAATTTTAAATTTTTCTATTTCATGCGTTTGTTAACAACTCCAGTACTAGGGAGCTAGCCCCGTGTGCACTTTATAGCAATAATTCTAAACATGAAATGCTTCTCATTAGCCTAGCTCATTAAAACGCTTTACTTAAATACTTTAAATTAAACATACATTACAATTATATAATTCATTTAACAAGTAAAATTTATAAATAAAATAAAAGTGTTTGTCTTGAATTGCATTAAATACACAAGACATTATGAAATATTGTTTAATAAAATAACGTAAAATGTTAAAAACATTAAACATTATTTTAAGTTAAATGTTTTACTTCATACATTCACAAGTCACTTACTTTATATCATAAAAGTGTAATGATTGAATTGGTATTCATGTCAGCTCTGATAGTTTTATTGCAGGAACATGCCGTCTATGTATAAGAAAAGAACTTAGCCTACAGGTGCCACGGTGGCCATATAAATTGATATCGAGTTTTGTCTCAAGTTTTCCTTCATTCCTTTAGTAAAAACAATTGAACGAACCACCTATTTAATTGAAATTAAAAAGTGGTAGTTCTGAACTCAACTGTATTAATTTCATTGTAATTTCAAAACTACAATCTCTACTTTATAAGTTCTGGTTGTGGAGTCTATTTGTAATTAGCAAATTATTTATTTTATTCATTTCTAAATTTACCAAATTGCATAAAACTTAATTAATTTAAAGGGCAACAACGTGACCATTCACACCTGGTGCGAATAGTACGTCTATTAAAAGTTGATTATAATAATATTATCTAGTAAACAAACAATTAAACCGGTTTGCTATCGGCTGGCGCTTGCGACCGGCTTGCGCTATCCCGCTTGTAGCAATTATGATCCTTATCACTAATGGATAGCGAGCGAAATTTTAATATCAATGATGACCCTACAAACTATAATGTTGTTATAAATGAGCAACAATACTTAGAGAACCTAACAAATACGAATAAAGAAAATAACATGGATATAAACATAGAAACAAGAAACAAACGTTACAGATCAGAAGACAGCGAGGATAGTTGGGAGAAAATAACTAGTAAGTCGAAGAGAAAGTCTTTTAGTCATGACAGTATGCGATCGGAAGAATTACAAGTTACTGTTTATTCTAAAGAAAAATTTCCCAAGCAGTTCGCGCTAGCAAAACTATTACATACACACGGTTTGACGGACATTACAAAGGTAAAGTATGTCAATCCTTACAAATTGTTATTGACCTTTGATAATGAATCGAGTGCAGAGAATCTGTTATCTTGCGCCGCACTCGACGAGCTCGGCTGGAGAAGGCAGAAAACTTGGGAAGTGGGCTTTTCATATGGGATTGTTAAAGACATTGAGCTTGAGCTTACAGAAGAAGAACTCCTTAAGCATATTAAGTCGGATAAATCTGTGGTATCCGTAAAGAGATTGAATAGAAAAGATGACCAAGGATGGACACCCAGTGAAACCATTCAAATAGGATTCAAAGGTTCCGGTCTACCGAGGTACGTGTATTTATTCGAACTAAGGATAAAGGTTCTTCCTTATGTTTTCCCTGTATCAGTATGTTCGAGATGTCTGAGATATGGACACAGCCTTAAAAAGTGTCCTGCTACTAAGACCGTTTGCGCAAAATGTGGAAGCAGTAATCACACTAGTACAAACTGTGACGTGCCTACTTTTAAATGTGTGAATTGTTCACGTAACCACATTACCTTATCTAAGGAGTGTCCGGTATTCAAAAAAGAAAAACGACTACGTGAGATTATGTCTGAATTTGGGTGCACCTATCAAAAGGCCTTACAAATTTACGTTCCTCCTCCTCGTAAGACTTACGTCGATGCTGCAAAAAATAAACATACATTTAGTACGGAGACCACTCTACTTCAAGAACCATCGGTCTCACTTCAACCCAATCAGTGTAACGAGATCCAAACAGAGCAGCAAGCAGTTCAAAAAGAAAATATAACTAAGAAACAAAGAAAAAAGAAGAAAAAGAGTGTGCCTTTTCATTTATCGGACAACGTTATTGCTAACATGGCTGTTACATGCTCTGAGAGCTCTGATGACCAACCCAATCACTCTGAATGGCTAAATAATGAAGATCCTATACCTCAAACAAATCAAGATAACAGAAATCAAGAGAAGAAAACAAGTTTTAGAACCTTATTAGATAATTTAAAAGATATGTTACATAAAGCTAAATTTATTTTAATGACTAAATTAAAAGACTGGGTAAAACTTATACTAGAATGGCTTGACACATGTTTTAACAATTGTATACCTAATTTAGCTATGTTTAAATCGTTTTTATCATCGGACAATGGATAGTGTAAACAACATAGTTAACTTAAACATCATACAATGGAATGCACGTAGTATTAAGCCTAAATTAAGAGTGTTTGAGCAGTTATTGATCCAGGAACATGTTCACATCGCTGTGGTAAGTGAAACATGGCTTGAGCCACATGACTTTCTAACAATTAAAAATTACACTATATTTCGGCAAGACAGAACTATCCCTTATGGTGGTGTGTCTATTATCGTACACAATTCGATCCAAGCACATAGAATACAGATTGTAAACTTTTGTTTGGACTTAGAAATAATACATATTAAGTTATTTAATTGCAATGAACTGAATCACGTTATAGCTATTTATTGTTCTCCTAACGCTAACACCAATTTACAAACATGGGACTATATACTATCTTTATCAAGTAAAAAATCTTTAATATTAGGTGACTTCAATGCTCATCACACTAATTGGTCCTATAAAACAGACGCGCGAGGCAAGCAAATTTTTGATACCATACTAGACTACAATTACACCATATTAAATGATGGTAGGTGCACTCGCTTTCAATTAGTGGATGGCATCATTAGACAATCCTCACCTGATATATCTTTATTGTCATCTGATGTCGCTCTAAAGTTTGACTGGACGGTTACAAATGAATCCCTTGGTAGTGATCACTTGATTATTAAAATTTCCACTTCTTACTGTTCACATATAACATATCAGAAAAAAAGAAACTTTAAACGAGCCGATTGGGTGAAGTACCGCTCTGACCTTGAGATGACGTTCGAAAATTACACTACTATTACCTCATCTCATGACCTACAAGCAAAATATGATACCTTTGTGAGTTGTTTACATGGTGCGGCTGATAAGTTCATACCTCTTATTAAATTAAATCCTAACCCCACTCAACAATTTCGACCTAAACCTTATTGGACCCCAGAATTGTCAAAATCTGTTGCACTCAGGAGATTAGCTCTGTCTAAATTTAGACGAAATCCTACCCCTTTAAACTTTATTAATTTAAAAAAAACAATTAGTGAGTCTCAGAGACTAATTAGACAAACTCAGAGGAAGTCGTGGGAAGGATTTTGCACGTCTATTGATGAGAAAACGTCTAGCCGTGAACTGTGGACAAAAATTAGGTGGATGAAAGGCAATGGCTCTCGTAAACAATGTGTTGATATAGAAAAAGCAACACAACTCTTGTATAGTCTAACCCCCGACTACGCTTCTTGCCCTAAGCCAATTTTTACATCACAAAATTCAACATTAGATTCCCAAATTACGATTTATGAGTTAAATAAAAGTATTAAATTAAAAGACACTGCGCCGGGCAGCGATGACATTTCTTTTAGTATGATAAGACATCTCCCTATTAACGGAAAATCTATTTTAGTAAATTTTTACAACATTTTTTTATTTACGGGATTTGTTCCTAACCAATGGCGATACATAGAAATTGTACCAATCCCTAAACCTGGCAGGGATCCATCTTCTGATTCCGCCCTTAGACCTATAGCGTTAATATCATGTTTATGTAAAATATTTCATTCAATTTTACAAAGACGTCTAGAATGGTACGTTGAAAAAAATAACATGTTTTCTAATTACACTTTGGGGTTTAGAAAATGCAGATCCAGTTTAGATAATTTGAGTCACATAGTCACAAATATTCAATTAGGTTTTTGTAATAATCAAGTAACAGTCGGATGTTTTATCGATATCGAAAATGCATATAATAATATAGACATTTCGTCCTTACTACAAAAATTAGATTCTTTGGGTGCGGGAAGTAACATTTGCAATTACTTATGGCAGTTTC
Organism: Schrankia costaestrigalis; assembly: GCA_905475405.1. Taxonomy (NCBI): domain Eukaryota; kingdom Metazoa; phylum Arthropoda; class Insecta; order Lepidoptera; family Erebidae; genus Schrankia; species Schrankia costaestrigalis. The sequence continues at coordinate 17,798,284 of FR997832.1, forward strand.
TCAGAGAACGTTATCTAACAATTAAAGTACCTAACTTTTCAATTGTTCGTTGTACTGATCGCGGCCTAGCTCAAGGTGACCCTCTGTCCCCTCTTTTATTTAACGTAGCTACAATAGAAATATGTAAACAGTTAATTACTTATTCAATATCAATTTCTCAGTTCGCCGATGACTTTGTTATCTATTCTACCGATAATAACATTTACAGGGCTGCCGAACGCATACAATTAGCTATAAACTTTTTTACAGAAAAAATATCAGAACTGGGTTTACAGATATCGACATCAAAAAGTAAAATATGCGTATTTAAGAAAGGTTGCAATAAGCAAAATATCACAATAAATATTAATAATAATAGTCTATCAACTGTAGAAAATGTTAAATATTTAGGGCTGTGGCTTGATCGTTCACTGCGGTGGTCAAAACACATTAACGAAATTATAGAAAAAACTAACAAATTACTTAGTATATTTAAATTTTTAGCGGGTACTAGTTGGGGTATTCATCCTAAGTGTTTAAGAAAAATATACATATCTCTTTTAAGAAGCCGTCTGGACTACGCAAGTTTCTTGTACGGTGACAGTAGTGAATCTCATTTAAATAAATTAGAAAAACATCAAAATCAGGCAATGCGTATTATCGGGGGATTTATTAAAACTACACCTATACACGTTATGGGTAGTGAATTAGGGTTGCCACCCTTACATGTTCGTCGATGTTACTTAGGTGGTAAGTTTTTATTGCGAAGTAAATCATTATCTTGCAGTAGTAATATTATTAATATATTAGAGAGCCTAACAAACTGTATAAATTCTTGGAAACGTAGAAATAAGCCTATTTTAGTTTTTATGCATGAAGAATTGAAGGAGACCCAAATCAACTGTAGTCAAAACCTAGAAATGTTTACTAGTGATATTTGGATGAGTTATATAGATATTTCAAAAAACATTAGATTTAACATAGATTTAATTAATAAACCCAAACGTTTGTATTCAACCTCTGACCTGAAAGATATTACCACCCACTATTTGAATAAGGAATTTCGCGATTTTTATTTTATATTCACTGATGGATCGAGGGAAGAGGGTGCTTGTGGAGCAGCATTTCTTGATATTCAACAAGACATTCATGTAGGCTTCCAAATTAATCCAGATGTATCTATCATGTATGCCGAATTATTGGCTATTAATGAGGCTTTGTCTTACCTTTTTTCTATTAACCACAACCGTTTTGTTATTCTTACTGACTCCAAAAGTTCTCTGTTTCATATAGCTCGTTGTACCTCGACAGTTCGAGGAATAACGATAGCTTATACAATTATTAACCATATTTTGGAGTTGGAACGAATGAATAAGACTATTATTATCCAGTGGATTCCGTCCCACGTAGGTATAATGGGTAACGAGAAAGTTGACTTAATGGCCAAAGAGGCCAGTCGTCATGGTATTCCAGTTTCAATCAAACCTTATTTTTCAAATTGTTTATATAGGATTAGAGATTATTGTTTTAAGTGTTGGAAAGTATATTTTGATAAGAGGTCAATAGATAAAGGTATCTGGTATAAAACAATCCAACCAGAACCACTTATGATTCCTTGGATCAATTACTGTTCACTCAGTAGACATAACTGTGTAATAGCTATGAGGCTGAGAGCTGGACACATACCATCAAGAAAATTTACTTTTCTGATGGGTATATCTCCATCACCCAATTGTGAAACGTGCAATGTTATAGAAGACGTGCAACACATTCTAATGGAATGTGTCCGCAGCTCTCAGTTTAGACAATCTGTCTTTATACCTAACACATATAACATGGGTTTGTGTAATAGTGTCTTATCATACCCTATGTCTGATGAAGCTAAAACTCTGTACAATATATATAAGAATTCTATGTAATATAAGGGTGACTATGATGGAGCGACATAGTCATATTATGACAAAGCTCCGTAAATAAAGATTTAAAAAAAAAAAAAAAAAAAAAGGGCAACAAATATGGAAAAGTCTATAGTACTCACATATGAATCCAGAGTCCCTACTCATCAATGATTGAAAATTCAATATGAATATATTATAATGTGATAATACTATTGAATTGAAATTAATGAGTGATTTATATTGACCGTATAAGGTGGGAATATTTGCAGAAGGCCAATGTTCAGCAGTAAGACGTCCATTGTCTGTTATGATGATAACGATAATTTTTACATAAATGTAGATTTGGTGAAAATTATTAGTGAAATAATGATGTTGGTAATGATAACGTAGTCATGTTCAAATATTCACTTTATCAGGTAAGTTAGTCATCCAATTCTACTAAGATGTAAGAGCTCTAAGACAAATTGGACAATAAACGAAATAAAATTTTTAATATTTATAAGCTTTTTACGAAAAACATTCTGTATTAGGATTATATGATCCTTACCCACGATCCTGTGGAGCCCCAACGTTTCAACCTTTTCCCGAAAATGTTTTGACACTGAGATAGGCAGGACACAGACGCGGCCGGTTGTATCTTGTGAACAAAACTTTCACCTCTGTCTAATGTCATTTTACACTGACACACAACCACTTAATGTTATTTATTTATTTAACACTAGATAATCAATGTTTATTTATTACAATGTCTGAAGCACTGTTCACGAACATGTGAATGTCGATTACAAATGTGATAGAGGACGCGTTGCTCGCGTGCGCCCGCTGTGCCGGCAGCGGTGCGAATGAGAACTGAATCGAGTTTTCCCTTATTCCGGAAAGCCCCGCCCGCCCTCAGTTCGTCCAGTAACTTCCAATTAGAATATTTTTTTACTGGAAATTTATTAGTGTCACCCTGACAGGTCGAGTGCCGCCGTGTATGATGTGTATTATAATGAAAACGTTTACATGTTTAGGAAATCGTAAACGGAACATTCTTTTTGATTTCTTTTCAAATATTCCGACAATTTCTATGAAATTTAATTTTTGTATAATTAGTTTACTAACATTTTATTTATATTAAAGGAAGTTACTGCTACTGTTTTAGATTATTTTCTACGAGTTAACGTAAGTACAGATTCGAATCTCATATGTATTTTTTAACAAAATAAACAAACCTGTCATTGATCTCGTAGGTATTACAACAAAACACATCAGATGACTGATGACAAATCTAAGACGACGCAAAATGGAATATGCTTTTACATATTTTGTTATAGTGTAAATAATAATTCAAGATTTGAATAGAACTACACAAACGTTGTGAAAAGAAGTTCAAGATTTATGAAATTATTAAGTAATTTTCTTATTGCCTTTACCTACTTTATTTTGTTTATTGGCTTTCGCTCTGTTTGTCAGGTGTGAGATGTATTGCACCACGTTAGCCGTGCGCTGACTATACTAAAACATTTTTTGTGTTTCATTATAAAACATCGAATATCAAGTAAAAACCTCGTCTGACCAATCCAGTAGTAATATTATAAAGCAACTAAAGTATATTTGTTTATTATTATTTATCTCCGTGTAGTGACGGAGTAAGAATACAATATGTCACCACCCCATCTCATCCCATAGGTGTCGTAACCACCGACTAAGGGACTATCCGTGATTATTATCTTTACGAAATAAAAAGAACGAAAACTTAAAATTAAACCCTATACCAATCCGTCTGGCCAGCGTGGTATTAGTATCCTTCCGACACGGGGGGAGGCCCGTCCCTGCAGTGGATCATTAATGGGCTGTTACGATATAAGTATATTTGACATGTTTATCATCAACTAACGAGTGTTATGGTAGTCTGTATCATATATTACTGTACTTTAATCTCGTGGCGATAGTAAGAGTGACATTGAACGTGAATTAACAGCGTGACGTAGATTGTATAGTAATTTGTTGATACCAGAAGTGACCGATATTAATTAACCTGTTTAAACTGTGAAGGAAAATATTGTGAGGTAATATGTATGCGTGATTGGCTTGTATGGGAAGTGCTGTTTCCCTTATTACCTATAATATAAATTTTGTTGCAGCTTCATGCGGAACTGTCTTTGAGAGTTCTGTGTTTGTACTTTACTTTCAACCTAATGAAGATCGTAGAGATCGCAATTCGATACACTTCGATTCCCCTAAGCTTAAAATTAAAAAAAAATAATTGAGAAATACAAACAGTGTCCAGGGTTTGTGCCGTGTGTTGAGGGGACGTTGCTAAGATAAAAGAAAGTACAAAGAACATCTAAACTTAGGACATAATTGTTTGTGTCACGTCAGAAGCTACCGTGATCGCTGCCACACAGGTACTTTAAAAAACATTTTGTCATTTTTATTACAATAATGGTAATGTTAACGTCAACACTAACTTACATAAGTAATGTTATAGTCTCTGTTAAGCACTGTTAAGCATTAGTACAAAATCATACAAAATTATTGCGTGAGATAGACCGAGAAAGTTGTAGAGAACAAACAAATTTTGCAATAGCACATATACGTGTGGAATCTATTTTTTAGAATTATATACTTGTAGTATAATATATTACACATTTAGTAACTAATAACTAACTAAACAAGTATAATGTAACCGATAATTAGCATGCAGAAAAAATGATCGGTAGAGCAATTTCATTTATGTAAGTAAGTATGTTTTTTAAAATTAAATCTAATAATGTAATAACCTTAAAATAACTTAATACTTACTAATAAATTTTCTTTTAAGTTACTATCTTGGATCTCTATGTACTCATAGAGCTATAACGACCTCCTATGATAGAGGCCCCTGCTTCCTATGATAAGAATTAAAGATCAGGGTATCTATGACTCTATTGTAAGACCCAAGGAATATTCCTTAATTCATATCTTTAATCTATAACAATAGCTATTTTATTCAATAGAGCATTTTCTGCATAACATGAATTTAAGACATAGTTAATTATAATTAAGGAAATGTATAAAAGAATTACGATACTTGTGCAAATGATGCGTGCTCCCCCAAATGTTTAAAAAATGGTCATGAAAGTCATAAAAATGAACATTGTATATTAATTTTATGACATATTAAACCATTCCAGAGAAATTTTCTTCATCAAAAAATGATTTTATCGCGTTCTTAAAGTGTAAAATTTTATAGCTTCGGTGACATTCTCGTATTTTTATTGAAGTGAAGAAATTACGTAAAATATGTCATTTAAATGAGCATGTGGAGAAATTTTATGTTCAACTAAATTGTATTACATGTTTTATTTAGTCAAGAGTTTTGTAATAATAAATCATAAATGTTGTAACTTTACGCGTAATCATAATTACTTATGTATGTTTTTATTACAATTTTCAATTATATTTTAAAAAATGGAGAGTTTAATTTTAGCATAATAGGGACATAACTTGTACTGGCGTGTAATATCCGTGTGTCGATGGAGCAAGAATACACGGTGCCTTCACTCCATTTAATTTCACGGATTGTTTTTGTCGATTCATACATATTATACATAGCTAACACCCAAACCAATGTAAACAATCATGTTCATGCACACAAAGATTTGCATTAAGCGGGAATCATGTAGCAGTCATGTTAAATAACCACTACGCCACAGAAGTCGTCATAAGCCTCTATACCTTTAACTGGAGATGGTACTTATTATACGATAGTACTTAACCATTATTTTAAATAGAATTTATATCTTTATTGTAGGCCTATAGTGGCGTAGTACTATAGGTTTCTATACTAAGGTCTAAAGAGCTCTCTAACATCTGTTTGTTAGACAATGCATCATTGAAAGCCGCTGTCGCTTTCTTTACTGACTGGTTACTAGATAGAACAGAAACAATGGACATATTAATATTATTATTAAATGATATATGGGATAATATCAAGTATATCGGCTTTACGAAAGTGAAGGTTGCATTTTCACATATTATGTTGCGAATTTATAGCAGGAACATGTATCTATGCTTATTACTCACCATTGACGTTCTTCGTCCAATGAGAGAGAGAGTGACTTGAAACATTCCTACTAATTCAATATATTACACGGTCACATTATCTAGAGAACTCGCTGGGATGCGAACCTCGCGTCCCGTTCTCCTTTTAACCCCCGCGCTCGCTACGAATGCATCAGTGATTCGTCTGACGCGACGTGATGTCATCGATGCCAGGTCTCGAGATAATGTGACCGGGTAGAACCTTAATAGACGGCTTAGTAATGGATTTTCGTAGTGATAAAATGTGCATATTCCTATACTTTTACGACTCCCACATGCACTCCCTTAGTTTTGTAGTGTGAAGAAGCATTTGGTAAAATCAGCATAACAGTAACAACTACGGGAAAAACTCTTCCTTCATGCTCACCGTTCTTAGACTGCAATCGTGTTTAACTTATGATATGCACATTGCAGTAATTTTTCAGCGTAAATATAATACAACAGTGACGTCCCAAAATCCACGAGACAGGGGTAGTGAATTTTAACTACGTCACCACGTGCACATCCTTATTTACATATGCAATAGGTATACGTATATTTTCGATTGCACATAAAATATAATGATGTCCTTTACATAATGTAAGAATATATTACATAGATGGCATTGAGTAAATTAGGCACTCAGTAATGTTGTCTACTTATCCGGTGTCTACCGATTTCCTTAGCGGATATTTCGAAAACATTTGTAAAACATTACCATATTATTAAATGTCAACTGATGCTTGTTTACTTTATTTTTAAACTCTACTTCGAAGGCCTATCCGTTGGCGTGTATTAGGATGTCTTTCAGTTAATATTTCTGACATAAATTTAAACAATTTCATGTAGTCGCAAACTCAGTACGTTTACTGAGATCTCTTCATCATTGATTTGTGCATAAATAAATAATAAAAAATAATCCTCACACATTCACACAACACGTTGCAACGACATCTAGTCCCAAACTAAGCAGAGCTTCTACTATGGGTACATACAACGGATAAACATACTTAAATGCCTTTTTTTTTTTCGATTCTTTGTGTAGCATTAAATTGTTAACATTACTCCTACTGACAAATGCATCTATTGATTTATTTTTAAATATGGGTAATATATTTCCACTCCTGTCAATGCGGGAGACATTCAATATAGAATACAAATAAATCGCAATGAAAAAACTTGAAATAAAATAGAGCATCTCTCAATATTTTTAATAAGGTTATTTGAGGTTTGAGAAAATATTGCATATTCCAACCATAATCGTGTTGTCTCAGTTATCAAGTTTATCTCAAAATAAAATGATCGAGTAGGAAAATATAAAAACAAAAATATATAATAAAGGAACCACGGTAGAGCGATGCAATTAATTAGTGTAGTCTACTACTTATTAATTAAAACTATCTGATAAAAGCGGAAGCTTTCGAAATTCGCCACGGTCGCCGAAAACCTTCAACGTGCTTACAACATTTTAGCTCAAAAATAAATAATGTAGGTAAATATGATTTTAAAACTAGCAAACAGAAATCAGTTTTTTGTAATAATTGCATTTTCAGACAACTTTGCCTTCAGCTCTTACAATGATGATGATCCTGTAGAAAATTGGTATAGGGTTTTGGTAATAGTTTGAACAGGAGAAGAAATGGATGGATGGGTCACTTTAAATTGGACAATACAACATCAGTAAAAAAAAATTAATAGATATTTTTTGTACTTGCGATATGATAACATTGCAGGATTTTCAGCGAGACATTAATTATTACCTGAAACAATAAACACAAAAGTTATACGTTATACTCTGTTCTGGATATCAAACTATGTTCTACCAAATATAAAAAGATAAAACAATAAAAAACGGGTGAATACCAATTCTTATGTAAAGTTAAACAAGCATTAACATTTAACATTCCCGACGACCTCGTAAGGACGGCGGGTAGCCGATGGATGAAGGAGTCGCAGGACCGCACAAGGTGGCAATATTTGGAGGAGGCCTATGTCCAGCATTGGACGTCAATTGGCTGATGAATGAATTAAACAAGTTTTGACTAAATTGTATGAGTATTTTTTTTCTTTACAATGGAGTCATCTTAAACATTCTAAAACTAATGCTTTAGCGCTAGCACCAATAAAAAATGCTAAATACAAGTTCTGTATTTAAATGAACAAAAACTTAGTACTACAAATCAAAAACTATAAAATTATATGTCTACGTATAATTACAGGCTCCAAAATTACCTACGTAATAACATGAAGTTCTAGGTATGTTACATTAAAGTCTATAAAGTTGGGCCTTCTTGGAAATCATAATAGGTTACCCTAACAAAAGCTTATGCTACTAGTTTTTGTGGATTGTGAATATAATTTAAAGTTAGAGCTTGTTAGTACCTATTGCAAAAGTAGATTTTAAACTATCGCGATTTGTATACATAATACTATTAGGTATTAATTACTAGGTATTCATCTTATTAGTATCTAGGCTAAATAGTATATACCGCGAGTAAGACCCGTATAGAATAGTACATATTATCTTCTGCAATAGGTTTGTTCTATAGCTGCAGAGCGAGCTCAAAAGGGAATTGGTCTGACCTATAATTCTATGTAACGCTTGAGGATGTAAGATTATGCAAGCAGACCAAAATCGCAGACATATTGGCATATTTAGTCTTAATTTAATTTTAATAACATAGGTATAATGCTAATCATATTATATGTAGGTATGTTAATAATTTAAGTCATAAATTCAATATGTTTTGTGTTTTATTCTACTTGTTTTTTATATTATGTTATACCCCTTCCACTATATTTAACAACATTTGACAGATTGACGTTAGTGACGTTCAGCAGTATCTCGAATGTAATCCCATTCGATTGTAACCGATTTAGCGATTTTTCAAATTACTTTATTTTACACATTTAGATCCTTACATCAACTTACATTATCATTTTATTATTGTTTCTTTCTTCTATGTTAAGAGAACTAGCATATAGCTTAAAATGATAGAGTTATAGATAGCTTAGGTATTATTTAAAATACATAATTTATCGTGACACATTCGCGGGTTATAGCTAATCTAAAATATCATATTACATTTTATAAACGTATGATGAAGAGTTTAGGTTTATTCATAGCATTTAATTCTACCGATTATTTGTAATTTGTTTCATAATGGTGGTAATCGTTTTGAGTGGTCATCACTAAGTAACCATGGTAACTGAAAAAAACATGGGTACGTCCATGAAATACAATATAATTTGTTCGAAAAATAAGCGGAAGTATTACGAAACTTCATGGACGTGAACTGTCAAAAAGCTAAACTTACGCTGGAAGGGGTATAGTTTTGAGTAAACCTACTGTTTTGTTTTTTCAACACAAATGTACGAGTATGTTTGTTAAGAAATAAATGTCTTATCCAATTTAGCTCAATTTTGTTTCTACGAAAACAAAGGCAACGAAATATTTGAATAAGTAAATAAATAAATATAAATATCTATCACGCATAATCAATATTTAGTTTCTCTCAAACTAAGGCCAAACACCTGCACTACAAACTATCCCTAATTCAAACAATTGACGTGAACAACAAATTAGCGGGTGCTCTGAAGGGCATGATAACATGTCAGTGAATATAAAACAATCACAAGGCGAATCAAAATTAATGAAGAGATGGCCTTGTGCCATTTCGCGGTTTCCACAATATCAACCAATAGATTTATAATCTACTTTAATTAACTTTTTGTGATAACTATTCATTAACTTATAAATCATTTGTGATACTGTTAATTTGTTTTATTTATGGAGTCTGCTAGTTTGTTACGCTATTGGTCACATTGATGTCATACACGTATTAAATAACGCGTTAACTAGTTTTTTAGTTTACTGTTATAAATGGTTAGGAAATATTGTTTATACGTTTATAACTAATTACCTAAATCAAAAGATCTCAGTAATGTATTAAAAAACAACAACAAAACATATAAGCAAAACAAAAGAAATTCCAACGTAAATAATTTAAAAACACCGGAAAGATATCTTCCTAAAACATTGTAACTATTTCTATTCATAGCAAAATACATGTCGTAAGTAAACATGAAGGATGTTCATGTATTAAATTATACAACCTCTACGTGTGTAAGACACCTGATGATAGAATCAAACGAGATTGATAGCAAACGTGGGCATAATCATGCCTAGATAGCGTAGGATAATACGAAGCATTAATCTTATAACACATTCATGAGCTCAATGTGAAACTAAAACGTTATTACGTACGTATATTTATTAACTTTATACGAGAACTTGAATTATCTAGGCCATAGCTTCACTTTCAATGTGTTTCGTACAAATTGAAGGTCAACTTTTGTTTGTGTAAAACATTTCTTATTTAGACTTTTTGATAGAAAATTTAGGTAGACAACTGACACATTAAAAGCACAGAACACGTCTTATTATTTTCTATATAGATAAAGTGCCAAAATTTACTTTGTGTGTTCACTAAAAGTTGCCTAAATTCTTTAATGGCTATTGCCGAAATCTATGAATGGCCCCATAAATGGCCTGTCAATACAAACATCTGTTTAAAATCCCTGGACTGATTTCAAAACCCTCATACACTTTTTTAAGAAATCAAACTACTTATACCTATAGTACTTCCGCTTTCAATTCAACTGTCGACTGACATAATAATACTAAGTTAGTAGTTTTACTAAAATAGCTTTAATCTAGTTGTCTTACTAAAATAGTTGTAAAAGATTTATTACATTACACATAAAGTAAAACGTTAGCTGCCAGGTATAAATAATGTTGTTTTAGCGTTATAGTCGTTAACAAGTTTCCTTAAGGATCCATGCACCAATGACGCTACCTTGACAATAATGTATTTTACCGTAGATTGTTACCGTGAAAAACGGTATGAACAAATATTTACACTGAACACTGTTTTGAACGTTAGTTTTGAATGTATTATAGAATACCTCTCCGTGCTTTTTAAAAGTTTGTTACCGAGTTATTTAAAAAACGTTTGTGAGAATCATCCAAATAACTGTCGTAAGTGATATTATCGGTATTAACGTTTATGACATAAAATAATTAAAATTGCAAAAAGTAAGATTTCTTTCATGTCCATGTTGAGGACAATTAATTAGTATAAAAAAGTTGTAATATTTAAATAATCATGCAATTTTCTTGGCAGCTCTGCCTTTGTCTAGTACAACATAATAGAGAAAGAAATTATTTTAAGCCTATCTTTTAGATTAACTCATCATTTTTTATTAGTAACTAATCGTGCATCAACAGTGAAAGCATGAAGAATATGTCAAAACATTTGACATAGCATAAGATTACATTGAATTTTAACGAGTTAATAAAAAAGTGTATTCTTCGCTTTTAGGTATCCAATTATATCGTGAATGTGAAACTAATAAATCCTCTTATAATTAGTAAAGTATTTGAACTTTTGTATTGTAGAATAATTGTTAAGTTCGAAAGCTGAGATCGTAAAGAAAGTCAAGTAAATAGGTCCGTGATATATTGACGAGCGTCAAACGGCAATCACGTTAAAAGTATGCACGGAAAAACTAGAAACACTTATTGAAATGAGATTTAGAATGGCCGGTATTTTTCCTACAATGTGTTTACTGGCTACACCTTGCTTTGAAAACATCGACAAGCTCATGAAATCTTGCGTAGAAATACGTGTCTCATATTTGTTTCCCGATAGAATATATCATAGTATTTATGATAAATGTGTTTGCGTGGGAATAACTCGTGAAAGTAGGAAGTTAGATGATATTTTATAGATTTATACGACAGATGAATAAGTATATTTTTCTCGATCGCCATGCTTTAATAGGTAGGTAAGTTTATATTAAAAATAATGCAAGAAATAAGCGAGTTTTTCGAAGAAATGTATTGAGAAATTAAAACTTCAATAGGATTGCAGTATTCGCAATTAGGTCAAGCCCGGGTTTGCAATAATAAAATACCTTCATCGTATTAGTATCTACTAATTAAGCTTTTTTATTTTTACGGAAACGAGCTGTTAATTTTGTTTGAAATATGTATATTATCACCTTGATCTGGTTAACGCATCGTAAGCTGCCAGTTAAAAAACATATTATGATTTATGTATAGTAATAAATGTATACTTTGTGTGCTTCTACATTATGTTTGTTCTTACAAATGAGATATTTTTATCTATAAGAATATCGGCACTATATTCTAGCCGATTTATTTTGTAAATAATAACATAATATCTATTTTTTTCGAGTTGCTAGGGTGTATTATTCTTAAAGCTCTACTATGCCTATGTAATAAATTTCTCTTTCGATTTTGTATTTGTTACTTTGTAATCTAATTAATAGACCATTAGTAAGCTTTTACAACATCCTTACATTTATTTGTCTTTTAAAACGCGTTAAGGATTAGGTGCTCAGATTCTGGATTCTGCACACATGCCTATTACCTCTGGCTTTAATTATTAGGATAATTTCTATGCAGGTACATATACCAATTTACATTACGTTTTTATAAGTATTTACTAAAATATTCTAACAAAACTACAACACAAAGTATAAAAAGCAAAAGCAGTATTATATATCAAACCAGTAATAGTATTTTCGACCTCGCACCACTTCGAGATGAAATAGTTTATAATATAGAGCTTGTGTATTACCGGCGTCCTTTGCGAAGACCTCGAGTGGTGCATTTCTTTGTGTCCCACAATTTATTGGTGGTGTGGGTAATAATTCTAAAACTGCGTTACAATGTGACCGCGCAGTGGTGTACGGTAAATCAGATGCACGACACGGTAGTATGGACACCATGAGATAAGCTAAGTATTACTAAGAATTACTCCCTTACTAATAAACGCCTCTTAAATTTTAGTCAATTGATTAGCTTAAATTCTTACGGTTTTGTTTGGCATAAGGTTGGTTTTGCTAATAAAAATCTCGCTAAACAGTGACTAAAGGAGAATGAAACCTTCACTAAGAGTTTTGGGCCAAGATTAAACAGAAATGAGAGTATTATCAATTTATAGCTTCACACTTATTAGTCTCGTGCTAAATCTTTTGTTAGTTTTGCCAATCTGAAATCCAAGATATTTTTTTTTTGAAGGAGATGGAAACTTCTGGGCTAAAGCCTGTACATTACTGTACAGAGTAAGGATAAGCCCTAAAAATCTTTTCTATTTTTTTCAAGTTCGAATCTTAATAAAATTGAGTAATTTTATTATTATTTTATTAAAAAATAGAAAAGATTTTTAGGGCATATCCTTACTCTGTACAGTAATGTACAGGCTTTAGCCCAAAAGTTTCCATCTCCTTTAAGAGGCGTTTATGAGTAGGGGGGTTAAAGATAAAGATTTAAGTTTAGAATATATATTTTTAATTTATTTAACTTTTAAAGCAAAGATTTTGCCTAGCATTTGGATAATATGCGCAAATAGTACCTACCAGTAACATTTAAAGCTATGTTATAGTTAAGAAATTATCACAGAGACAAGAACGGAATATATTTTTTAAAGTAAAAAGAATTTTTTAACCTTCATGTGCACTTGGAAATATATAAAGCTCATTCGTCAATCTCAAGGCACTGGTTTCGTTTTAAAAAGTAAGATAAGAAATGTAATGACTCTTAAATTTATGTTGTGTGTACATTAGTAATATCCGTGTGGTGACGGAGTAAGAATACAATTATGTCACCACCCCATCTCATCCCATGGGTGTCGTAGAAACCGACAAAGGGACTATCTGTGAATATTACCTTTACATAGAAAGAAGGAAAAGTTGAAATTAAACCCTATACCAATCCGTCTAGCCTGTGTGGTATTAGAAGGCCAAGTATCCCTCCGTCACGGGAGGAGGCCCGTTCCTGTAGTGGGACATTAATGGACTGTTATGATAGGAACTTTGGAGGTCTAAATAACAAGCTCGCCCGAAAAAGAAATACATTGCGTTCAGAGACATATTGGTCGCGGTCCATACTTCAAAGGTAGGCGGTAGTCGATACATAAACTACGTGAGATTAATTCGTGGTTTCGTATAAGTGACTTGGTTTGTTGCACTCTATACATCATAAGAATAGGAACTCATTTTTCATAAGAAAAAGTTACCAAGGAAAGGTACTCTATCTTTTCTTTTTAGCATTACAAATAGAATACGGAAGGCGCAGTATTGAATTCTGTGGCGCGTGTTGGGAGAGGCCTATATGTCCAACAGTGGACTGCAATAGGCTAGTTGATCGACTGATTGATTGATTTCAAATAGACCAAAGGACTCTATCTTAACGTTACTAATAAGGAATATTAGAAAACAATATTCCACAATACATATTCACCCTATTCCAAAGAAAGATATAAATAAAGCTATAGTACGTAAACATAACAGCCGACCAAACTTAGTGTTATTTTAAGAGGTTGATTAATTATAATACATATATATCAACTAACTAATGGATTTTAGTTCTATTGGATGGAAAGATATTTGTCTTGTTTTAAATATAAGGTGTAAATAGAGCTGGTCAAATGTGTTTTGGTCGAATGAAATAATGATCTTTAATAGGTTAACGTGATTTTAAAAAATAGGACGTATTTTTCTTTGTCTGTTATGTGAGATAGATTACAAAATAGTTGTTTGTTATTTAATTTAAATGGTGGGTTCTTATAGTGAAATTTAAAGTGCTTTAGTGCACAGCTTGAACAGCTAAAGTTTTGGGTATAGAGCAAAAGCCGCCAGTTTTCTTATAAACCTAGAGAAATACTTCTCATAGATTCGATCTGCCTTGTTGAAAATGAAAATCTTGTTGTAGGTAGAAATACGTGAATATTGATATGAGGTCTTGATTTTGACTTCTGCTGTTTGGGGAAACAGCTGGAACTATGCCATTAACCAATAACTTAGACATAATTTATTTTTATCGAACATAGCGTTTAATATCCATAATTTAACTTGTCATAAAAATTCAGCTTTCTCACTAGGAAATATTGTAAACATTACGAAAATCATTACAACAGTGTGTAAAAAATGCGTGTACTTATAAAAAAAAGGATACGCTTTTAATCATTTTCACTTTCTACTAAAACGAAAGTAAAGTACTGTTTGCTATGATGAGATATGAAGGTAGATACATACTTATTAAAGTGAGAGAAATATAAATGAAGCGTAGTAATAAAAATTGTACACACAACAACACATCAAGTTAAACATTTTCATTTGAAATTGTGACTTAATTCAAGGTATTAAGGTACATGAGTGTCAAGCTTGATAAGTTGCTGTGTGTACAATAGAGTACCGTCAAGTAACGCCTAATTCTATTCACGAACGCTATTTGTTATCTAGTGGTATGGAGAAATTTTTGTTTGTGTATGTAGCCTACAGGCAGTACTGAGTTCATTAGTCATTACTTTTCTACTGTTAATCAACGACAGGCTGTTTCTAGGTTAAGTCAAACTTTTTTGTTAAAAGAAAAAAAAACATTTGGTTTTTTTTCATTTTTTAATAGAAATTTTGATCGGGTATCATGTTTTTTAAATATTCTGAGAACAACGCACAGTTTTTATGACAAGGAGTCTTACGATTTAATGTAAAAATAACTCGATCTAATTATTTTAAAGATATAAAATTGATAAATTGTTTTATACCTATTGAGAATGGGAAAATTAATAACACTTTGGATTTTTTTGTTTCATCTTTTATTATTTGTAATCGATAATAATATAACACTACAAAATCGGCAACATAATGCTTCTATATACTTTGAAATTTTGCAAACAACATAGAAGGGATTTATTTTCCCGATTGATGTACGTCAAAAACGTAAATTAAACCAAAATCTAAATCAAGGCTTATTTATATAACGTATAACCTTCCAAGAAAACATAAAAAAGTATCAAAAATATTATTGAAACCGCGTACGGGATTTTCATGTTCATAATAATTTATTTTTTAACAAACAATAATTTATACAAACAATTAGACGGAATCGTGATTACACTGTGACGTATGTTTATCGGTTCAGATATTAACTTGAAGAGAAGCTTGTAGAAAACAAAAAGTCTGTCTATAAATCAATCTAAGAACGACGACTATTTCATAATATATAAGTTACCACAGCATCCCAAATCAAGGAAATAATCAAAGCTGTTTATAAAACTGTTACTCCTACTAATAAATCTGTACGGAGAGGCAGAATGAAAACTTTGGACTAAAGCTTATGTCATCTAAATATTAATATTTGGAAATATCGAGTAGTGTAAATTTAGAACCTTTGTGGTTTCTATACACTATCGTGACCATGTAATATAATGTAATTTTGTAAAAATTATAATAAGTATATAAAATTAAAAAAATCTCCTCTGGTCAGCATTATCATAGGAGGGCGTGGAGAAAAAACTTGACCTATAAATATCAGGTTGGCCAGGCCTGGCATAGGGTTTGTCATATTTTCGTGTTCTGCAATCGTTCTTGACTATTTAGCAGATTGTCCCTAATCCTCAATTAAAACAACTTGGGGGTTAAAATAAGATAGCAGCAGTCTATATATTTGGCCCGAGACCTAAACTTAAATACTAATTCAAAATGTGTTTTATTACAATGGTTTATGAAAGAAAAGCGTAGACAAATGATGCCTCAAATACTAAGTTTACATTTATCATTATTATTTATTTTGTCTAAATCACATAAGAATGTCAAAATGAAAAGTAAAATTAGATCTTACTCGCGTGTTGTTAATATAGAACAGAATTACAGTAACAGAATTATCTAATGTTAGATTAACATATTAAAAGGTTACATTATAGTGGCATAATACTGACGTTAATTATTTAAATCAGGGGCAACTGTTATAACGGTTAAAATAAACAAGGAATATATACACTGTTGCGTATAGAGAGGATAGTCTAAGAAATAATATTATTTAACATGTAAACCTATTTTTACTTAATAAAAATATATCAAAAATTTTTAGAATAAGTATTTAAATTTTCGGGCCCCAGAAAACCTAATTTTACCTAATTTAAAGAGTGGTTTTGTTTATAACATTATTAATTTTTTTTTAAATAATGTCTGCATCGGAAAACCATTAGAAACATTCCTGAACAATAACAAATAATCCGTAGTAGGTTGTGATCATGGCAGCTAACATATTATACTTAAATCAGAGGTTAATTAGGCACTTTGATGACTTAGGAAAAAAAGAAGCCGGTAGAGCAATGGAAAAATAGGAATCCCGGAAACTTTATGTGCCAGTAAATAATAATATCTTTACTGGGTTATGTATTATGCTCGTATATCTTAATGTCATCTCTAAATGTTAGTTAGGTACTAAACTAAACTACAATAGTATTTATAGATGCAAACAAATAATTTTAGAACAATTCTCTAAATAAATTAAACCTTGTGTAAAGTAATACGTACCTACGTTAACTATTCATGAGGTGCCGGTCAAAAATACTGTTTTAAACACTATACCAGTCTCCTACAAATATGAAATTGATAGTACGAGAAGTTTAATTTAGAAATAATTTTTTCCTTTATTTTTACTTCCCTTACTTTTAACTTGTTTCCTCCTGGTTGATAGAGTTACTTCAGGTACTTTCCTGGACGTGTTAATTTCCTTTACCGCATAATATGCGCATTATTTGTTTTACCACATACAAATCTCTACTAATAAATGCCGTAATAAAGTATATTTATTGTGAGGATAAAAATACTTTACTACGTTAGTTTAATACGGTTCCGCTTTTCACTAAAAATATACACATTTCCGTATACTTTTATTATCGTGAGTAATTACCTCAAGGTTACGATCGAAGCATTATATCACGGGTTAGTGACGTACTAGCACTAGGTTTATAAATAGAAAGAGAACTTGACTGACTTACGGTGACAGGTAACGTAGAGTGTCGTCGTGTATACGTTCTTACTACGTGACTTAATGAATAGAGGCGTAAATAAAGATAGGTCTGTACTATAGAAAAAATGTAGATACGAAAGGTTTTTGAGAGAGACGTAAATACAAGTAGGCCATATTTGAAGAGTTTACTTACGTCATAGTTGGTTGTAGAAGGGAATATTTATGCAACTTTACATACCTGAAACAAAATAAATAAAGTAAATTAGAGCCTTTTACAGACAATTCTATAAAACTTAGACAAAATTTAATTTTGTAAATCCTAAATAAGTATTAATTACTCTTAAGAAAGTTTTAGGTCTCTTAATATTGATGATAAAATTGTTGCAATGATTTAATAGACCTAAACATATTATGTACCTGATCTACGCTTATAATAAACAAACAATAAAACAACGTAAAATCACTGACGTAGCTGACAATACGTCATCCATAAGCTGGCTGTATTCAAACGATGTCCTTGTGTTGTCACCAACCTACAAATAAGGCAGTGAAACTTCCAAACCCTCCATAAAACTATCTCACCGAACATTATATAACATATTTGTTACCAAAATACATTTGTAAACCATTCCAAATCCAATCACAAGTTAACCTTTACGTCTTTGTGCCACGCACCTACCCTTTCCCAAAGGAATAACTCAGCCAATAGTTTGATAACGATAGTTGGAAAGTGCTGTATACTTGTATAGAGTTAAAATATTCCGTTTATTTAGGAGAGTAGGGTATATCATGATAAGATAACTTTTATGTTTGTGACGTTATAAGGTAAAACTAGAATGGAATAGTATGTACTTAGCAGATAGTTCATAGTTTTTTAAACTAAGAAAGTTTTTATAAACATAAACCCCCTTACTCATAAACGCCTCTTAAATTTAATCATCGTTTAGCAAGATTTTTATTAGTAAAACCAACCTTATACTAAACAAAACCGTAAGAATATAAGCTACTCAATTGACTAAAATTTAAGAGGCGTTTATGAGTAAGGGGGTTAAGTTTTAAAGAACTTTGTACAGTAGTTATTTTACCTCTACACTACTTGTGTAATAATATTAGTCACTGTGAAACAAAGTCACTATAATTGTTATTGTTTTTATTTCAGTTCGTAAGCTTTTGCTTCAGACAAAATAAACTATAATCAAGTGTGATGTAGAAACGACTTGATTCGGGAAGACGAAAAGAGATGAAGCTCCAGAATTACGAGGAGTAGAATCTTTTCGGCCTTGTGTCCAGCAATGGAGTGTCTATTACTGTATTATGACAAAGGACTTTTCCCAATTGAAAAATGTTTACAGAAAAATAGGCAAGATTTCGCAATAATATAAAAGCATTACACCACGACACTCACTTCAAGGACATTGCTGCCACAAAATCAATAAATCAAACCAATATGGAATATTATTTTAGCGAAAAAAAAAGCTTCCACTTCCTTAATTACTCAATCATCCTTAAAAGCCTGCAAAAGACGTAAAACTATATTCTGAAGCCATTAAATCCGCGATATATCTAAATATAATATGATATACCAGGGCCGTTGTCCGGCCACGACCGCCGAGTTCTGACAAGACGGTCGCCCCACTTCGCGCCCACTATTTCTAGTACTCTTCAGATCTGATCTAACAGTTCGTAACACATGTAATATAACCTCGCTGGAGCGAGACGGGAACGCAATTATTTTCTATAAGAATGTAGGTTGCGCTGTAAACAATAAAAAAGTTTGTTAAAACAAGATAATGCGTTTAGTGATGGAATTTTTTGTTTTTTTTTTCTGTAGTCGCCTTTGCGGATTATTTATCGTACAGGTGCTTTAAGATAAAAAATATAGGTGCCTTACTTTTTATTTATTAATTTATCGGCCATTTATTATAGTAGGGAGAGTTCTAGTGCAAATTATTACGCTTAACATAACAACGATTAGAAAAAACCCAAATATCTTTTTAAGAACGTTTGAAGAATTTGTACACAGGGAAGTGTCTTAGGCCCAACGCTGTTCTTGGCGTACCTAAATGATCTCTGCAAGCTAAAAATTGTCAAAGGAGATATTTTTTCCTATTGTGATGACACAGCTGTTGTCTTCTATGGAGACAGCTGGTCTGATGTCAGACACAACACTGAACGGGGCTTGGCTACAATTGCTAGTTGGCTTAGTGGCAACTTACTTACATTAAATCCAACTAAAACAAACTATCTTTGCTTTGGTATCACTAAACGATCACAGCCTACTGACGACTTTAGCATCAAAGTGCACTCATGTGACATGTTACCAAATAACAGCTGCTCATGTCCAACGATCCGTAAAGTAACACACACAAAGTACTTAGGAGTTATAATTGACCAGCGATTATCTTGGTTTCCCCATCTTGAATACATGAATGGAAGAATTAGAAAACTAATTTGGATATTTAAGACACTAAGACATGTAGTTCCAACTAATCTAATTAAAAAAGACGGTTCACGAAGAAACATTTTAAATGAAATTTACGTTGCTCTCGCTCAATCCGTACTGACTTACTGTATCCCAGTGTGGGGAGGCGCAGCAAAATCTAAGTTTATAGATTTAGAGCGAGCGCAGCGTGCCTTAATCAAAATTATGTACTTAAAAAAAAGGGGACATTCTACAGAAGATCTATATAGAATTAGCGATTTGTTATCGGTCAGAAAACTATTTATCACTTATGCTGTTTTGAAAAAGCATAAAAAGCTGCCGTATAATAGAGATTCATTTCTAAAGAGACGCAAGGATAATGTTGCTAAAATACCACGAACAAAAACAACATTTGCTAGCAGGCAATATAGTAAACTTTCAGCAATCTTGTACAATAGAATTAATAAAAAATTACACATTCATGACAAACATCAGCATGAATGCAAGAAAACACTAACAACGTGGATTAAACCTCTTACGTATGACGATACTGAATTACTATTAAAAATATGATATTTATATAAACGTACCCCTACATCACACACCAGACAAATACACACTCACACTCACCTACAAGCACACTCACGCTCACCCACAAGCACACTCACACACACACACATGTAGATATAGATTACTAAGTAGGTAAAGTAATGCAATAGTGTTAAGATTGTAATGAAGTTATGGAAGTGCGGAGTCTCCTAACACAGACAATTTCTAGTCTAAAAGGAGGCTCCTATCACAATTTAATGAACAATGTAACTTGTTGAAGAAATAAACATTTTGTATTTGTATTTGTATTTTGTACCGTTTTTTCAAAGTACTTACTAGAAAGAATTTTCTTTAAAATTTATTGGATTCGGTACCAAATTCAACTATGTTTAATTTAATCGAACCAGTATTCGTTTAATTATTGCAGTACAGTGGTCTGTCTCTTAGGATTATAATTTTGAAGACAGTTAAATATAAAGTTAAATTAAATAAATACGCTTTTAAATGCTCAAAATCTTAAAAATATTTTAGAGCGTAGTCTGTAAAGAAACAGCTTTGTTTTTTGTTTAAGTATTTGCGCATTTTGAGAAGAGGTGTGGTTATCATAACAAAATATTTTGAGGCATTATAAAAAAGGCACATAACCAATTGCGTTGTTGTAAAAAGCCCAAACTGGTCCTACAAGTTTTTGTTTACCTTTGCGATAATTGATCGAATATTTCTTTATTCCATTACGACTAATTTATTATAAACTAATATTAATTACTACTTATTCAACAAAAATACAAAAAAAAAAGAAGTATTTCTTTGTTTATTAAGACCGCACAGCTGGAGAAGTGTTATCACACCTCACTGCGTAATTACTTCGTTCTAGAATTATGCCGAGGTTTGTTTAACAGATTATTATCTGATGCTAAGATCTTTGATAGAGAAGGTAAATCCATACATAAATCTAGACCGCTGTCCGCTCTAAGGATGCATTACTAAACAATAGCTATCTTTCTTAAAGTACCTACAGGTTTAAAAGAGTGTTAGCAAGACCCTTACATGGTGATTTTTAAGGTGCCAAAGCAACATATACTCGTATAGATTCTATACATGTTTGCTTACAGAGCAAATGTTCGCAACTAAGACAAAAGGCAGCCACCTCAAGTCACGCGGAAATGCAATAAACCCGAAAAGGAACGCTTTATTACATTCAGCCCACTGTCCACGTTACTTAGTAGTGCAAATACATTATATTATTAAATTTGAAATATTGCTTTTTGTACTTTCTTTAGTTAGTAAATCTCTTCACTTAGTTTTAAAATCATTATATTTTTTTCAGTTAAATTCGGATTAGGTATATTGAAATATTCTTAAACACTGATTATTACTTTTAACGCGGCTACATGACAAAATTAAACTCGCCTGGTTGTTAAAGGTTATGGATAGAAAATAAACTTATAATGAATAAACCGTGACAAACAATCTGTCGGATCCGATCTCCTAAGTAAGATATGGGCTTTAATTTATAACTTTATTGTGTAGAATCAAAGGAAACGATTTACAGCTTTACTCTAGTTTATTGAAACTAAAGACGACAGACCTCAAAAAGATCTCTGGGTCGGACTGGATGCGGAAGGCGCAGGGCCGTGTTTTGTGGCGCTTGTTGGGAGAGGTCTATGTCCAGGAGTGGACTGCAATAGGCTAGTTGATTGAAAGACGATGGTGGACATTGAGTTGATAGATATAGTTGTAATCAATAACACCGACTATAGAGCATTGATACAGGTTATAATATCTACTTACACAATTTCGTTTATATGGATGATTCACAGAAATTAATGATTTTATTAGATTGAAAATAGAAAATATACAAAGCCACATTACTCCAACTTTTCTAAAATACCAATCGTGAAAACTTGGAAGTATATGTCAAACAAAAAATTAAACTAAATTGATCAAGAAATGACTTAGCCCAGAGGCAACAAGCATAAAAGAAAATACCACCGCATTGATGAAATCCTACAGATTATCGGTTACAAAGTAACTATATGTTTAGAAACGTAAGAGCAACAAACATATAATATAATATGTAAAATAAGATACAAAATTTAATACGTTTTCGAATTAATAACTGCTTTGTTTCACAATGTGGTAAGTTTTCCCTATGAAAAACACAATAAAGTATGAGTTGTACTCTTCTTCCGTCACCATATGGTCGTTGTTCCTTTGTCTTAAGTTTGTAATAAGAAACAAAAGACATTTTAAATGAAAACCAAATATCGCGTTTCCAAATAAAAGCATGGATTAAGTAAATTACAGCAGGCGAATATCAATGTCAATATCAAAGCCAAGTTAAACAATTTACAAAAGCACCAAAACATATCATATTAAGAACGACAACTGATTCATGGCACTAAGAGGGTGTGACTAAGAGACCAAGTTTTTACTAAAAGTATTAAAAAGAATATTGCTCTGCAGCTGTAGATTTTAGGGGTAGTAAGAATTACTTAGGTTTTAGGGGACAACGCTATGGTGGCCATGTTCAAGATGACGCAGAGTACAGATAGACCGATGAATTGATAAAGATGATTAGAGGTTGATGCTCCAGGAAGGTAAAGAACCTCACGAAGCGGAAATTTTTGTAAGATGTGTATGTCCTACTTTTAGTTCTTAGCTACAGGGTGAGCTTTCAATCTAGGTAATCGTCACTAAAGGTAATATTACCGGTAATTTATCCCCTATAGTCATAGAAAAAGAGGACTATTGCGTTCTTACATTATAAAAACCTACAGGAAAAATATTGCAATATACGAATTTACACAACGATTGTTTCTGACATTTAAATTTCCTTTTATGATGAAAGATTTCTAGAGTCTATATATATCCGACCTTCCGAAGTTTGTTCAAATAAAAATTCGTAGCTATAAATATCGATTTCACGGCATACACTGTAACGCCCACACAATTTTGTTAAACCAAATTTCAGAAGTAAGTGAATGTGAAAAATGAACTTTCAACATAGGATTCTTAAAATAATATGGGACGGAGAATATGGAACTAAATGTTTTTAGGTTTGTTTAGGATTTAATTAAGAGAAACAGAAACTTGCATAATACAGTATTAGAGGTCTTTGCTCAAAAGACCTAATCAATCAATCAATCAACTAGCCTATCGCAGTCCACTGTTGGACAATGGACATAGGCCTCTCCCAACCCGCGCCACAGAACTCGGTCCTGCGCCTTCCGCATCCAGTCTGACCCAGAGACCTTTTTGAGGTGTGGTCCACCTAGCTGGGGGGACCTAATGCTTTGTTTCGAAACTTTATCGTGGTATGCAAGACAATCAAGTGGTGAGAACATGAAAATAGGGCGTGGTGCAGGGTAATAATATTTATAATACCTAGTGCGGAAGATCTAGTTTTTTGAAATAAGTTATGTCTGCTTAACACTTTGTCTATTATATCTACACTACTTATCTAATACTGAACTTATAATAAAACAATGACTATTTCTGGATAAAATGTATCACCTTAACTGCTTACTGGAACCATCTCACCGACATTTTTATATGTATCGACAAGAATAACCATTCGTGGTACTATAAAATCAAAAAGTATATTTTCATTTGATATACTTACTAATGTATTAATGAAAGAGTTATTAGTTTGTCTAACATCGTGAAAGGTATCAAATGTGGGTTTATAGATAATCAGAATTTTAGAACGACCACGTAAACTGCACTGCTTTCGTTGAAACTATAAAGTGTAACTATTATATATGTTTCCTAGATTCAGAAGTACATTTACAGGCATCCACTGTTTTATTGTGTGATAAAGCTAGAATATTGTTTTGTTTATTGTTTAAGTTGTAAGAGTGAAAGAGATAGAGCTAGATATTTGCACCTCTATGTTATCTTATTCTGGAAGATTATTTGTTTAATGGGACTGTAAATATCTTTCTCAGTAGTATAGTTAGTTACATTTTAGAATCCTATATAACCGTAATATAAAATATTTCTCACACATACACACAACTACATCTAGTCAAAACTAAGCAGAGCTTGTTCTACTAATAAACAAACATGTGAGGTATTCCTCATACAGATTTTGACAAAGCTTCATAAAGAGAATTTTATTCAAAGAAACCAAAACTGAAAACTTTTTTTATTCAATTTTTGTAACTGTGTCTCCATTTGAATAAATTAAGCTGTTAACCCTGTTTAGTTGTCAGTTACGAAGAATTTTTGTGTGCATTAAGTCTCGATTCCTTTATGTGAACTCAGAGTGACTAACGTTCGAGAACTTCACGCGATTTTAACAGGAATTGGACCGTTGAAAAAAATGTAAACTCTTTCATCTACATTCGACCAGGAAATGTCTTATTAACGATGTCGCTTCTGTATTGTTATTAACACGGAGGTAGATATAAACTGTCAGAGATAAATATGGACCTATCTCCACGAACAAATTCCGCGTTTAAATAAGAACGCGCGGCGTTATGAGTTCAGGCGGAATTAAAATATGTTTGTAATACATCTCAACATAGACTTAATTAATCACACTTTCTATGCTGATATTAGTAGCTGTCATATCACGTATTTATATTTTTTCACTCGTTTAGGTACAGCATTCTACTTCTGGTTTTTAGCTTATGGATCGAATGAGAATCGTCGATTCTTCCTAAGTTCATACTATACTTAAAACAATAACAATGTAACTGACTTTGATAGTTACCTACCCAAGTTAATGCAATAGCGGAAAACAGTCAAGCCACTATCTGTCATAAAAGACATTCTTAGGGAACAATAGCTAGTAGTTAGCTTTAGAGTCTGTATGTAAGTATGGGAGAGAAAAGACCGACTATAAACGAACTGCAAGGAATCGATTCCAGGTAATGATATCATAATGGCACAATAACAAACAGTTACAGTTCCTGTCTATGAAATAGATTCTTCCTCTCTTTTCAATTTTATTCGATACTTTGTTCTTCTCCACACATAAATGTAATACTATACTGGTAAGTTCAATTTAGTACTCATCATTCAGTTTTGTGTAATATTCATCCATATTTGAAATTTATGCTTTTCGGCCTCATTTCTTTACCTTTTCTTAGTATTTCTCTTTTAAAAGTCGCTGTTTCATTCCAGTGAAAAATGTACATAACGTCCTTGATTTATTTCATCGCATAATTTAAAATGATCGCAATATGGGACACAGAGGCGAAACATTCTTAGAAAACGTATACGTTACGTGTAAGCTCTCATTAGCGGTTAAAGACACCGCAACTATAATTATGAAGAAGCTGCGTTATATTAATGCTGTTTATTTTGGAATGGTTGAATAGCAGATTATTAATAGACCCATGTGTTGCAAAATAAATGGCCGAGTTATGTCAGCATGTCCAAACGAAGGAGACACGTTGATATTAAAGCACGGCGAGTTTGTTACAGTGGAACTGTCATCGAAATATGAAATACTCTGAAATATGGGACGCCACTGATTACCTTTCAAAGGAAAATGTTGTACATGTGCCAATTTCTTTATTCATGCGTTCAATAAATCGTAAGAGGTATGCTAAATACATTAAGTTAATTACATAATTTGTTTATAAACATTAATTTAGTATTTCTGTCAGGGAAATCTTGGTCTGTGTAGTAACAACGAGGAGTATTCCGACCTTGACGTTCCAACAACGTTATACACTAATTCTATGATGAAACTTGTTGTTTTCTCTTAAAAATATATGTTTTTATGAGTGACATGATGTTAAAGTTTTTAACAGTCGGTCACGTTTGTGGGGAGTGGTAATAAATGTAAACAAGGATTAGATAAATTTTAAGAAAGTTTGTTATATCGAAAATATGACGTGTCGTGGTGTAATAAAATAACAAATAGTTTATTCAAAAATAGGCTTATGTAATAAGGTCCAATAATGTGTAAAATAATGATTTCATGAATGTAAAGTGATATAGTTTACAAAAATTCCTGCAACACAGAAGTTGATCCTATAGTATCCTAGCAGTAGCGTGGAAATTGCTTTAAAAAACCTATCTTCAAAGGTAAAATATTAAAATGTTCTCTTTGTATTAAATTTCTAAGAAAACGTCTAAAATAATGTATGTTACGTAAAAATTATTATACACGCGTACTTTAGATAATGGCAAGTGAGGCGTCGACATTATTAGATTTCATACTCGCAACTTTGTAGACGGGGCCTTGGATATTGCGATCTTGTAGGCAGGCATATTGCTAAATGTTAACTTCATTCCACCGATCTTCTATAAATAGGGCAGAAGGTTGATTGTTATGATATTATGGAATTTCAAGAGCATGATAATAATTGCCCGAACCGACTAAAGGACTATCCATGAATTGGTTTAATCGGGATCCTATATCCTATGGGATGAGATGGGGTGGTGACATATTGTATTCTTACTCCGTCACCACACGGAAAGGTGTGACGGAGTGTCAAATCAATACATATTAACAATTATACAGTTTTATTGTTAAATCCAGACATAATAAAGAATCCTGGCGACTTTAAATTTATGTTAATACATTTATATGTCTATTAAGAGATTCATCACACGTATCAAACATCTTAGATTAGTTTTATTTCGTAAGATAGACGCAGTAAGTACTACTAAAACGTAAAGTGGAACAAGCTCAGAAATCTTATCAGGTTGACTATTGAAGTATTACACGCTATTAAAAAAAGTTTACTGACTATTTATTTTTGTTTCTTTTAATGTAATGCTTTTAAATCAAAAGAAGGTCAAAAAGAGATAATACTTCTTGTTGCCTAGATAAGAAGAGAGCTTTCCTAAAGTCTTACAGA
Source organism: Schrankia costaestrigalis (assembly GCA_905475405.1). Classification (NCBI taxonomy): domain Eukaryota; kingdom Metazoa; phylum Arthropoda; class Insecta; order Lepidoptera; family Erebidae; genus Schrankia; species Schrankia costaestrigalis. The sequence continues at coordinate 17,825,851 of FR997832.1, forward strand.
CCAGAGTCACTAAATTCAGGTTGTCCGAGACAAAGTAAGAATACAATATGTCACCACCGTGTTTCGTAAAAACCGACTAAGGGACTATTCGTGAATATTATCTTAACGAAATAAAAAGAAAGAAAAAAAACCCTATACCAATCCGTTTTGCCAGCATGGGGTTAGTAGGCTAAGTATCTCTCTGTCACAGGAGGAGGCCCGTCCCTGCAGTGGGACATTAATGGGCTGTTATCATTATATACTTTAATTTATAAATACCATAAAGAAGTTATTATTAGACGAATAATATTAACATTGTTGTATGCGTAAATAAGTTTTTAGTTAAAATTAGTAAATCGTAAAATCATAGTAATTACGAGGTTATGTCAGAGATTACATAATATTAGTTATATGATATACTTAACATAGAATTATATTTAACGACCATATAATACGTGTAGTTGGCAGAATATTAGACAATAATGTTTTTGTCACGTCGTAAAAATAAGATTATATTTGAGATAAATTAAGTGTAATAATAATTATCGTGACAAGTGGCGTTCTGTCGTCTCTGCCTACCGAGAGATAAGGCGTGATTTTATGTATGTATGTATAAATTAAGTGGTTTTACACAAAAATACGTGGGACTACTCATTTAGAAAGACGTTACGTCTTTTAATATGGTGGGAAAATTACTGAAGTTCTTGTCTTTAAGACAATGAACATTGTTTTTTTCGATTTGTGATTTGTTTTGTGAGATTGGCCGACGATTTCCTTTATGAGGAGTAAGATGTTTTGTTTACACAAATTATTTAGCTTTCGTGAAGGTCGCTTTACTGAAGTTAATTTATATCTCCGAGTTGTAAAATACACATTCTCTTGTTGAGAATAATAAACAATCAATCACATGAATTAGTATAAATAAATGATTTTATTAACATAATTGAGATTTTTGTTTTAGTGTATTATTTGTTGACTGCAATACAATAAAGAAATTAATGAAGAAGAAAAGTCTCGTTAGTATTAAGAGGTAACTAGTTCTCATAAAAATAATACTAACAACTGAAAGATCTACAATGGAAAGTACAAAAATAATCAATTACATTTATCAAAAGGTAATTAAAGACATAACCTAATCTAAAATAGGTATGTACATGTATTTTGGATTTCATGTGACGTAAGACGTAGGGTTAGGTAAAATAAAATATTAAGTAACGACAAATGTTTATTGTTAAGAAATTAGACTACACTTTTCTAAGTTTATTTTTCAACTATAGGTACATTCTACCTAAGTTCAATGAATATTCTATAATAAAAGCTACGGGTTGATATTGTATCGCTTCTACGAGTAGTTCCCAGTCATAAATGGCTTTCGAACCTTGACCTTGTCCTTAGACTAGAATAGCAGGGTTAACTTTGTATACATGGATACGTTATGAGCATAAGCAATATAAACATACAATTTAAACTTAAAAGTATACTCAAAGCCTAAATAAGTGGTTACAAAGGCAGTAGAGTAAAGAAATTATGTATATCGATGTGATGTACATTCGCACTAACGTAATTCTCGTTTCAGAACTTTAAGGCTACCGTTTATCACTATTTTGAACTTCGAAATTCAGATTGAGAAAACAGGTTAGTCAATATAAAAAATAATGTATACGGCCAGTTAAACATCCAATTTTATTGGTAACAAAGGTGAAATGATTGCGTATCTCATCGAAAAAGTAATATTTGGATACTCTCAAATATCTTAATTACGCGGATACATGTAAAAACGTGTGTATACATAAAAAAAAGATAAACAAATCATGTAAACGGGTCAACAGTATGAGTTTACGATGTTTTTAACTGTTTTACAGTATATTCCGACGACGGACGACTATTACGCGAGTTTTACAGTTTTGTTCCGTAAACCGTGTTACGTGGATTGTACGTCAGAACAATTTTATGAAATAGCGCTTTTAAGTGAGATGTTTCAATTAAATATTTCTAGTTCATAAAATATTTCTATGAGGGAAATGACAGGGGACGAAGTACCTACAGCTGAGAATACAATAAAGGAATTATATTTCTTTAGAATACATTCTCCTTTGTCTATTGCATAAAAATATTTGTTAAAAGACTTCATCTATTAAAAATAATGTCATTTTACGCATCTGATATTGAACATTGGTACCAAATTGAAAGGATTTTTTTTATCTACCGTTATTTGTTTTTAAAATTGGCCTACCAGAATGGCTCTATGGTGCCTGAGGTTAAGCATCCAATAGAGTTTTAATGTTAACCATCCAATTTTACGTTACCTTATAAAAAATGTATCCATTATAAGAATACTAATTTACACAAGAAAGCAATCAACATTTTATTAGAGTAAGTGCTAATTTTACATGACCGTGTATATTTTAATTACGTCCTTGAAGAAAATCCGGTGTACATTTAGACTAAACTAATTAAATATATCAGACTTTGCAATGTTTTTAGTATTGCATTGAGATATAAAGTAATTTCCTAAAGCTGTTACTAGATGAATGTATGAAGGTGGTATTAGGCAATACATAGATTTAGGTAAACAATGTGTTGTAATGAAAAAAATGTTGTACTTAAGTATTTTATGTTTCAGAGATAGCGTGACGAACTAGGGAGCCGTTCAAATCACTGGACTTCATTGACCCTGGTATGTGGAGTTCAGAAGGAGGGTTGTTTGCCTAGCTTAGGGATGATATTTTTTATATATTCCATAGAATTATATGCATACAGATAAAATTACCGTCGTAAGAAAATCATAAGTACAACATTAACCGCGTACGATCCCATATAGGAGAGCTAGCGCTTAAAATTGATATCTCTATGTAGTATCACATACAATAAAGGCTGAAGATACCACAATAATTATTACAATAATTCCTGCTATAATAAAATACTATTCAGATTGTTAAATACTTAGAAGATTTCTATTATTGAAGAAATCAATGGAGTGGAATAATTTTGGAAACAAACAATAATTTATTTTTACGTTTCTATGAAAAGCATTGACGTTAAAACTTGTTAAATTTACGACATAGTTGTTGAGATGATAAATTATTAACATGTAGTGCAGTTTTCCTTGATTCTTGTAGGATGTAAGGATTATATGAACAATGACTGTTTGCCATGATAAATAGTTTCGTGGAGAAGAAGTCATTTACGCCAATTTACCACTGTCCACCACTTTGTGTAATAGAACACTGTAAGATACAAATGTATCAAATATATTCGGAAGACAGCTGTATCACTCAAATAAGATAAAAAGAAAAATAATAAATCAATTTGTATCTTTTCATCCACGTTGTCCGTGATGGATAAATAGGCTTCTACGGGTCATCCAATCTAGGGGTAAATCACCCATATTTTTGTACAAACTGTAAAGAGTAAGAGAGTACTAGCAGTCGTTCTCTTTTAAGTAAGTAAATTAATATTGCTGATAGTCAAAAGCTCATAGGTCATTGCACTTTAGTCGAAGAAAACACTAATTATACGTAGAGTCCTGAACTCCTGAACAAACAAAGCCTATTGAAACAACAACTGAAATAAACATAAATTTGATACAGATTAAGCTCAAGGGTTTCAAGAGAGATTATATGTAAGAAAACAATCGTTTATTTGTTATGAAAGCTCTTCTTAGAGGAATAGAAATAGCTCTATAGTGTACGAGATTTGGTACAGTTAATGTCTTTCTTCGTGTGGTGACGGAGTAAGAATACAATATGTCACCACCCCATCTCATCCCATGGGTGCCGTAAAAACCGACTAAGGGACTATTCGTGAATATTATATTTACGAATGAAAAAGAAGGAAAACTTGAAATTAAACCCTATACCAATTTGTCTGGCCAGCGTGGTATTAGTAGGCCAAGTATCTCTCCGTCACGGGAGGAGGCCCGTTCTTGCAGTGGGACAGTAATGGGCTGTAATGATGAATGTCACTGGCATAATTTTGTATTTTGGGCTCTTAATAAGACAATTCCTGTACTAGGGATCGAGTTCTGTGTTGCGGTACTCTCACAGACATGAAATCCGCGAAAACAAAGAAATAGACAAGACATATTGTATTCTTACTCCGTCACCACACGGAGAAGTTATATAAAAGAATAATTGGATAAAGAAATATAATAGGTACTAGCGGCCTGTCCCGGCTTCGCACGGGCATTATTTTCCCGCTTTTTAGTTAAATTTTTCCTAAATTTTCTTTGCTATAAACCTCACTGAACCCGAGACCTTTCCAACGAATGCAAAACCGTGGAAATCGGTTCACGCGTTCTGGAGTTATAGCGTCAGGAAGGAAAACCCGACTTATTTTTATATAGTAGATAAGCATTTTAATTATTTTTCAGCCGTATGTCGCTTTTGCATGCATTTTAACATGCTTTGAGTCATAACTTAATAATTTAACTGACATATTTTTATGTTTACAGTACCAACCCTAACAATTTACCTTGATTAAGGAAAGGCCATTGAACTTACAATTGATGTTAAGGCCTGAGAAATACGACTAGACTTCACAATATAATATCCGAATATAATAAACATGAATTAGATATTCTGCTGATATCAAAATGTATTTATTCCTTGTATTATTAAATAGGTTTGCTACTGCTTTATATAGGTTTGTCGTCCTATTAAATGATTCATCTTATTTCGTACCTACATAAACTAAATATTTTCTTTATAAATTTATCTAAGTGATTAGGAGCGTTTATAGGGCTCACTAGCGCCGCCAATTGATTTTTTTGCAGTTGGCGGCGCGAGTGAGCCCTATAAATGCTCTTAACAACAATTAAGTAAATCCATTAAGACATTAGAAATTTTATACTCTTTTATATTTGCAATAAGTCATTGATGGGTAATTTAACCCTACTACTTAAAGAGCGCGTTCTTCTCTTCCTTTTGTAAAGCTGTAAAGCATGCATAATGCTTGGTTAATTTAACGCCGTACACGTAACAGTATCAAAAATATTGTACCAAATAAAAACCAGTTCCTTTAATCTCAGAGTGGGACTGAAACAGGAATACATACGCGGCTAGATCCTTGGAACACACAAAGGAGTGAACTTTGCAGTGGCTACAATAGCGATCGTGACGTCACAACTACGTACTATGACGTCAATGCTCCTGAATGTGTGCGTGTTTATGTTACGCAAGAAATGTTGGTTTTTAGTGTGAACTTAGTTGGCTTCATCTGAGTTTTATTTTATTATTAATACCAGCTTGTGTATAGCTTACTAGGTACAAGGTGAATGGCTATGATGCTGGAGTAAGAATAAACCCCCTTACTCATAAACGCCTTTTAAATTTAATCACTATTTAGCGAGATTTTTATTGTAAAATCAACCTTATACCAAACAAAATCGTAACAATAAGAGTAAGCTAATCAATTGACTAAAATTTAAATGGCGTTTTTGAGTAAGGGGAAAAGTTGTTACTATCTCATCTTTTCCCTACTCAATATGCTTTACATTTTAATACTATAAATAACTTTTTGATTAAAAACATTTTCCTGTAGAAATCTTTTTTACATTAAAAATATTAACATAGTTTTAAATAACAAAACGATGCTCTATTAACGAAGTAGGTACAAAATTTCCTTTATGAAACGAAATTTTTCGATGAAAAAAAAAACTAATTATTCAAGGAGGTCAACAATATAGGTATTAGGACAGCACTTTCCCTGAACTAGAGGGTGCCAGATTCGATTACCAAAAATATACACTTTTAACCTACATAACAAATTCCATTACAACACCTCTGTGGACGTAATAAAACGAGAAAGCTTTACCAACCTTCTTAGAAATTATAAAACAATGTTCCATTTACGTATCTACGTCAGCGAGGACATTCTGATATAATTTCGTTGTCCATTAGCGCCCTTGCACGCTTTTACTTCTTTAACATAAAACTGTGACGTCAGTGAACTGTGTGATGACGACTTATCCAGTTTTGAACTTTACAAAGAATAAATTACACTTAATTCACCTTTAAGTACCACTTTAATTGAAATGGCACTTTCATTGTTAATATGATCATGTCCTTAATAAAATTTTAATGATACTTTATCATCGGTATTTCAACAAAGGCGAAAGATTACTTTGTTTCCATTAATAATACTTGCAATCGGGATTTGTTATTCTTGAGAATGTTTTAGGTAAACAATAATATTACTTCCAGTAACTGATCTAATATTATGATTATAATCTTTATTTATTTATTTCTCCTCACAAAAAATCACTTATAACTAATTACATAGTCGTACTTTCTTTACAATGTTATATTACATGAGGAGCTGGTGTCTGTGATAGGCATAGAATGCCTGTGTTACAGATCACCAGGCCCACACTCTTCAAACCGATTATAAACTATAGTTAAAAATATTCATGTGAGGTTATGAAATAAGGTTTAGTCCGTTGGCTCACTCTTATAAAGTATAAATTATTAATTTATACGTGATTATGTATACGACAATTTCAATGATGTAATTATATAATTATATATCTTTACTTGTTTTGCGGTCATACCCAATGTACAAACTTAACTATGCTCTACAATGTTGTAAAGCTCATTATCTTTTTCATAGTACAAGTCTGAGTCTAGGAGTCTCTTGGCAACGAGACACTAAAGCCGGATTTAGTAGATAAGACCTCACAAAAGGAGTAAATTTATGCACTGTATACTTAAGAGAGTCCCCGATCTTCTTTGCATAGTTCTAAGTAAGAGCTGCTTTAAGTCGTAAAAATATATGCTTAAAACATTACCTAGGTTATAATAGTTAATGCATACGTTGAGTAAATATATAAAAGAGTACCAAGGCGATAGAGTAAGTGTATACGTTGGGTAAATAAAACCCTTTCATAAATAACACAAAATGATATAATCTTAAGGTACCAATAAGGAAGGCGGGTTAATATTACCCGTTATAAATTACACGTCGATAAATACAATTTATAACGGCTTAAAATTAACCCAAATCTATTGTTCTCAGTGAAATCGAGTACCCTGAAAGAGATTTCTTAGAAAGTATCTATTAATATAGAAAATTTATGTTTGTACTTCTAATCATTTAGCTTGTATTGTTGTTTGTTTACAATGTTAATAATATGGTTAAGATAGATACAATGTAATTAATGACTTTGAGTCGAGGAGTAACAATATGCGACTAAAGTAACGGTAGGACAAAGTAAGATCAATACCTTTATTTGCACAAAAAAGAGCTAGTTGCATAAAACAACATATAATTACAGTTAAAAAATCACGAAATTTTAATTAGAAAATAAAAAATTCACGAAATTTTAATTACAAATTGTAATTTTTCGGTTTCGGATTTTTTCTGTCACAAAACGTAAACTTGTAATTTTTTCAATAAATCCTGCTTCTCACGTTTCTTTCTTAAGCATATTAGCAAATGATTCTTTTTTAATAATATAAATATTAATTATTATTATTATTTTTTAATCATCTATCATTGATATTAGCTCATGATAGATGATTAAGATTAAAACAATATTAGTCAATCATTAACTCAGATCATCTTTAAAGTCTTGTGTAAGACTCATTGGAAAAATTCGTCAAGGTAAACCGCATCGTGTTTTGAATACAAATTATTATTAAAACTAAGTGCGGACTAAGCGTGTATTAAGACGCATTAAGGGCTGATTAGAATCAATGGCCCACGCCAGATTAACATTTACAGAGATGTTTTTAAAGTGATCTCATTTTTTGAGTTTTCCGTTCTAGTAGCAATTTCTTCCCTCTCTCATTTCAACCTATTGGTTAATTAATATTGCATTTGTCTGTGGAATTTGGAGATAACTTGTCATCAGCTTTGTTTTATGAGTTACGATGCATACGACGAAGAAAATATGTAAAATCGAAGTTCTGGTAAATATTCTTGTAATTAGGTACCTACTCGTATGGTAAGCATCGTATTTTTATTACCATTTAAAAGAAAAACTCTTAATAAAAGTTTGTTTTACATTACTTTTCAGACACTTACAAAAACGTGTAAATGAATATTAAATCCGTGTCTACGATTGCGTGTTGCCATCGATTTAGACTCAAACATTTCGTTCTGGGGTGACATTCTCAATGGCGTCCTTGACATTATGGTTGTAGGGATGAGATTTTTTACGTTAAATATAACAATATAACACCGTGTATAAACTATATTTAGGTCTGATATTGTTTTTGATTCAAATAGGTATTTTTAGGCATCAGACAATTTTATAAAGTTTCTCACGTTTTTAATATTTTTACGGCACCTTTCTTGTTTCAGTCAATAAACACTGGTGCTGCGGCCACCTAGTAATGTTTCTACTTTGATCTCTTCGTCATTTACCGACTATTCTCTTTTCCAAGGTATTTACAACATCCACGTGATTATTTGGGGTTATAAGATATTTTTCTCCGTCACCATTTGAACTCTATCTAATCATTATAATTCGTCAAACAGCTCACGATCCGCATATAAAATTTAAAAGTACACATTTCACATTTGGACATTTTCTTTTTTTAGGTGTCTTTTCATCCAAATACACCCACGCCTATATATAAATAGAAATTCTGTAGAAATAAAGTAAAAAGTCCTTTAATTTGATTACTCGATAGGCAAAGTACTAGAAAGGGATCAAGGTGCTTTCAATGCCACGTAGCAATTAGCCTTAGTGCAGGTCGATATTCCGCGTAAAAATAGCAACTCAAGCTATTTATTCCTGATACTTGGTGTTTCCCTACAAATTCGACTAAATTGTAACTATGTATTATTTTTATGTCATTATAAAAATATATGTCTAACATGACTTGTAGGTACATTATTTAATTGAAATTGCTCGGATTACGATCGCTTTCAATTTAAATTCAATTCAATTTACTTGTTGTCGTAGTAACTAAATAGCTAATTGATTTATAATGGAAATATTTATTAAAAAATTCAAATTAATGATGATTCATTTGTAAAGTTATATGTAATTCAATATAACCTAATCCATTAATAACGTATTTTCCCACCTAAGTAGGTAAATAATCATTTCTGGCAAAACTACCTAAACAAAATCGGAACTAATTATATCCGGAAATATTCTAAGTATAGAAAAAGTATGAAAATACTATAATGAATGGCCCTTCAAAACGGAAAGGGTTTGGTAATCAATCAACTATTTTGTTGGTTTGGTGTATATTAGAAAAACTATATAGGTAAGTACGTTATTTTAACAGTTGCTAAGGAGAAAAATAAACAATTCGGAGTCGGATTTAATAGTTAATAATATTATTCCAAGACCAGGTTTAACTATAGGACACTCTATTACCAAAAAATGATTTTCTTACCTGTTCAAAAGTTAAGAAAAAGTAATATCCATTAAAGTAACAACGATAAAAAGAAAAGTAAACGGTCCATAATTAAAACCAGACCAGAATACACGGTAACTATTAAAATGAGATTATACCTACTTAATATTAAGAAAGAGTTTATGCTTGACCACAAACTAACTATAAAACGATAGAGCAACGGGAATCAGCCATATATTCTTATGTGATACTATGGCCAATTACGTAAAAGCTCCAATTTTACAGTTTTGCGGTAACCCACTGACTAAACGATATAGGCCAAAGTTGTTAGTATCGCGTAAAAAAAGTTAACATTGCGGTCGCTAAATACATATTTCATAATAAATCATTAGAACAATGTATTATTTTTAGTTTTCATTTTGTAGTAGGTCGAATTTTATGAGTCACGTTTTTAGTAACTCTTTTTATTTTTTTTGTTAATGTTGGCGCCTGCGACGGTGTTATTGAGCACAGAGCTCAGTAGCCCAAATTTTATACTACTAACAATTAACAGTCTTTTGAAATATTTAAATTGATGATTTAAAAGAATTCTGATTTAGTGTGCTCTACAATGTTCAGGAATGCTAAAATATTGTTATTAACCAAGAAACCCAACCAAAATTTATAATTAATTTAGGCTACGCCGATCCCTATAAATATTTAGAATCCAGATTTCAGTTGCTAACCGGGTTTTATGTCTATAAAAACTAAGTCAAATATACCCCTAAATTCATGACCCGTTTTTTTTTAATTAATTACGAATTCAGTGATTTTATTAACGGACGTCTGGTTATAACGAACTGGACCTAAATCGAATTGTTTACCCACGCGTCCCTTTTTATGGTCGACCTTTATGCATCCCTGATTTGTAGGTCGTGTGGAAAATACCGTGAAATTTGTTAATGTCGGAACTGAATCTATAACTGTAACCGACACCCAATTTTATATGCAATGATACGGAAGAACACGTTTACATCAGAACTTCGTGAATGAGCTTGAATGAAATCAGCTAAAAAAAATCATGTGTCAAGAATTAAGTTCAATGTTAAGGGATAGTCCTCAAGAGTACCTACATAAAATGGAGTATAAAATAAGGCCTGATTCTTTGCATTCCATTGATTTTCCGTAGCATTATCGGGTCGACCGTAATTTTAGCGGAAAAAAACATTTAAAACAGGGATAGTCTAAATTGACATGAACTTGACCTTCAATCATACGAAGTCGATTTAGATTTAAGAAGACCTATTTACAACGTCTTAGCGATTAAATTTGGTAAGAATACAATCTTCTAATGATTCTTACTGTATTTAGTATGCTCTCATTCAAGACACAACTCCTCTAGCCAAAAAATCTTAGTTTATGGAATTGAAATGAGGTAACATGGAAACCAGACAGTTCCAACGAGAAGTATTTTCTCGAATTGTGATGACGACAAATGACATAACGTAAGTGGTAAATGATTAAATCAGTGCTATGAAATGAAAACCGTGTTCTTTTTAACCCAATTGTGTCTCCGCATTAAATGTTACAAAACGTTTAACATTTATATAAATGTTAAATAAGAATTTATCAATAGCAGTATCAGGATTGTGTTTGGCATTTTCAGAGGAAGTTCTTGGCGGAGAGTTATTACGCTGTAATCTAATTGGGTCGATTTGCACTCTCACTCCGACGTCAGAGATTTATCAGAATGAAACAATTGAAGTTTATTTAGAACTAAATTGATGGCTATCTGATACTTTGTAGTTAAAATTGCTTTAAAATTATAATTGTAATCGATATGAAGTCTGTCAAAATAAGTTTTCTGGAAGGAGAAGGAAAATTTGAAATAAATTTTACAGCATAAGTTTCTAGGAAATATTACATGGAAACAAAATACATTTTGATACCGTGTCGATCTATAATTTTAACTGTAACTTCAATTTTAAGTAAATTGTAAACGACGATTTCAAACACTTTGTAATAAATTTTATAGAATAAAGCATTTTTAAATTTGAAAATAAGTCTTTACTGTTCTAATGTTAAGTTAGGATCAATAATTTTATCAACTAACAATGTTTTACAAATGAGCGTTTATCAATGTTATGTTTTGCTGATTCGCAAGTATTTATAGAGCTAATGATTCGGTACTATTGAATAAATTAGAATCGAAAACGCTTTACATGCTACGACTGTAAAGAATCCTATAAAAAGTGATTCATTGTAATAGGCTTCAAGTGTGACTCAACAGCCCTGTTGAGTGTGAGAATCAGCAAAACATAACATTGATAAACGCTCATTTGTAAAACATTGTTAGTTGATAAAATTATTGATCCTAACTTAACATTAGAACAGTAAAGACTTATTTTCAAATTTAAAAATGCTCATTTCAACAATTGAACGATTATTTATTAGATTTGAATCATTGTAATAAAAATATTTGATTATTAGATCAGCAAATGATATAAATATATTACATACTAGCTGGTGCCCGTGACATCGTCTGCGGATTTCGGACCATTCACACAACGCACACTTTGTTTTTTTTTTTAAATATAAATTGTAGCCAATGTGTTATTTTGATGTAAAAGCATTGATTTGTAAATCAATGTGTAAAAGCTATAATGTTGTAGTGTTTACGTCAAATAGTAATAAACATACACACTTTCGCGTTTAATAATAAGTTTGGTAACCAAAATGAGTTGGTTAGATAACAAGTTTAATCTCACGTGAAGTAGAGTGATTATTTAGTTCGTAGAAAGTATGGGTTTAAAGTGATATATGTTGTGATGACAGATGTGTGTCGTGTTCTCGAAACGTATTACTGTAAGAAAGTTCATAAGTGGGAGAATGTGGCCTATATATAAATATAGGAGACAGACAATACTTACTATTTTATCTATTCTTTAATAGTTCTTAATACTTTTAGTTCTTTAACATACGTATTTTGTATTAAAACTAGCTTGAAGGCCGCAACTTATAAGTTTACACGAATTATAGACTAAGACTAAACCCCGGTTTCCGAATGTCTGATCAAGTAAAAATCAACTAGTCAAGTACCAGAGTTTAGTTCCTGAAAACGAAAGTTGACAAGAGTTTTGATACTTGATTAAGTACTTGATTTTTACTTGATCAGACATTCGGAAACCGGGGGTAAGTATTCGTGAACAAAATCACTGTATTTCCATCTGCTTTGATTGACACTAAAACCTACCAAACAAAGCAGCAATAAATAGATGTTTCATTTTTCGCAACCAAAACACTTGATAACAATCTCATTTTCGCAACATTTCCATTTGAAACTAGCCGTGTCTGTTCCCGTCTGTCTTTTGTTACAAAAACTATTTCTACACAAACGATTGTACTCAATTTTGTTACGATTTGTCTTTGTATTTACTTTAATTAATTGTTACATGATCTTTACATTTTGTTAGGAATTTGCTGATGATGTTATGTAGCCATTAATAGGATGTTGGCATGCTTAAGAGTAACTTTAAATATTGTTTATGTTTCCTTTATTTTTTTTACACTACACCAATTTATTTTGGTCTGGTTCACCATATCAGTCGAACTTTGTCTACTACTGGACCTAACCAAGTGTGATCTTGTGCTTTAATAACCCATGGGCCTACTGCCATCTTAATCAGGTCGTCTAGACAGCTTCACCTAAATGAGTGACATATTCCTAAACTGTATTTCAATGGAAATAAGATAAATATTGGGAATTATCCAATAGGAATGTTGCTAATAACATCAATAAGAAGCAAGAACAAGATGCCTTGTACCTAAGTACACAGTCCCAATAAATGAATCGATAAGCATTGTGTGGTGGGATTTCCACCACCTATTAATATTAATATAACGTTTCCTGTACTTAACTATTGTAATTTAACTATTATCCCCCTTACTTATAAACGCCTCTTAAATTTAATCACTGTTTAACGAGATTTTTTATTACGAAAACCAACCTTATACCAAACAATGTAAGAGCTTAGGCTAATTAATCAATTGACTAAAATTTAAGAAATTTTTTATGAGTAAGGGGGTGTAAGTGTAACTATTCCTGTACTTGTTTACCGTTATTATTATAGGTAGATAACAGTTGCCAAAAAAGTAACAATCACTGATTTAAAACTAATGTTCGCATTCTTTTCCTCCTCATCATAGAGAACTTTATTGTAAAGACAATACTTTTAGGGACTTGGGATTTTCCATCTTAACATTTGTTCAGAGATCAATTCCGTCGCGATTAGAACAATCATATTAAGAAATGTTCTAGTATTTAGTATATGAAGTGTAAAGTGTAAACATGTAAAATCAGATAAAAATCTAATAATTTGTCGAGCATTATAATGATGTAAATAAAAAACAATTAGAGCATTGTTTTGCCTTTAAATATTTGACTTTGAATGGGTTGAGCAATACACAATACTTTTAACTATTTTATTGTGTTCGCACTAGAAGTAATCTTAAGAATTTTAATATTGTACTCACAAATAAGAATTTAGGTTATTAATGCACATATTGGTAATACGTCGACGGTAAATAAAACATTAAGCAATCTATTTATCATGAAATTGTGTGGGATTATTCGCGTTTGTGTATTATTTTTAGTTTTGATAGTTATAAATTACAAGATTAAAGTTTCTATGGTATTCCTATCAAGCATAGGTATTATGTTGTCCAGGTGGTGACGAAGTAATAATACAAAATGTCATCATCCGTCAGTGTCATACCAAAAGACCGTGTTCTATGCCGCGTCTAAGTAGACCGCTATATCTAGCGATGGCCTGCGATAGGCTTATTTATAGTTAATCTATATCTTACGGACTCAGGACACTTATTACAAAACAGTTACCAGTTATTAGAGACATGTTATTATTCAATGGTAACCTTATTAGTTAAATACTACATAAGATCAAAAATCTGCTCTTGAGGGGTAACTGGTAAGACCTCAAGGGTGCTTACCCATAGAAATGCTGATTAAACATGACTGCGAGTTCATATTCATCAAAAACAAAAAATATAAATTAAAATTACGTACATACCATATTTGAAGTAAAATTACGTAAAGCAACGAATGCTGTAAAGACGTACCTGTAACAAATAAAAGAAAAAAATCAGTATATATTTAAACAGGGAACAAAAGAGCCCCGTGTTTTATAAAAGCCAGCCGTAGCAAAGTTTGTATTGAGAAATATAAACACAGAAATACCTTTTTTAAAATAACTCCACGTGTAATTCAATTTTCAAAGCTTACATAGACGAGGCTTTCATAATGCTGTTAAAGAGAGTTCTAAAAATAAACCGAGATGAGGGAAAAAATAAGAGAGAAAAACTTTGTTTAACGTTTTTAATAGAAACGAGTAAGCATAGCCAGCAGATCCCCTGGATAATTTCGCGAACCCAATTTAGGAGATTAAGCGATCAGTGTGCTACGTTTCTGGGGCAAACTCAGGGATTAGTGTACAACCTAAATAGCTAATTTCGTAATTATTTTGTGTCTATTTCAGTCTTATTTATAGTTACGTTGACAGCGCGGTATTTTGTTTGTGAGTTGAATGCTGGCTTACCGCTCATATTGTTTAGACGAGTGAACCCTTATGTAACGTGTGTGGGTCAAGATCGTGTATCTTTATGTAATCGTAGCAATAACAAAATATTATTATTGAATTATTTGATTGTGTGAAGACAAGGATTGTTTTAGTCTTGTAGTTTTAGATGTAAACAAGAATAAGGATATTGATAGTTAGTACTACAAAGGAATACATATTTGGAATATGAAATTAATCTGATTTTGAGACAAGCATTTTAATTTTCAAGCACGTAAAAGTTACAACTGTGAACACAGTCGAATTATGTTATTTGTCTAGATAAGGCTTGTCAAATGATACGTAAAATACCCTGCGTAGATTACTTATTATACTGCTCTATTAGGAATTACAATTGCCTTAAGATTATATTGATAATGTAGTGGTAATAGAAGTGACGAACGAATAAATAAGAAGCGCTAATAGAAGTGACAGACGATACAAAATTGTACCGCTTTTTGTTAAATAATACTGTCGTTAAAGTACTTTATTTGACCTAGGTCACTAAATAAATTTGCCCGAGCACAGTCAATTTTAGATAGAGCTATCGTTTAATTTAACAAAGTTATCGAAACAATAGAGAGGTCTTCCGACGAACGTAATGTAATTTAGTTTAGAACTAGGTCACACTTTGACCTTCAAAAGCACTTGAGAGCTTTTATGTTGCTCGCGCAGAAAAGACACGAGAATTTATTACAGTTTGTCAGTACTTCCATACAACTTCCTGCCCTTTCGGCGATGTTCGGCAAGTGATTTAAGCACATGGATACCGTTCACAAATTGGCAACCTTCGCGCTCGTGGAAAAATGAGGACGATTTTTCATTCTGACCTAAAAAGGACAAGACACTCCCTATTGCACACTTTATAAGGATCGTTTTATTGGGACATCAATAAGGTAAAAAGGCGTAATAATATGTAGTGACAATATATATCGTAAAACATATTGAGGCAGATGTATTCTGAATGTTCACAATGTACTTAACGTAAATTGTATGGATATTACTGTACGTGGAGCACGGGAACGACATTCCACTTGCTCAACATATTACACCAAGTTATTACATGTTGGCCTTATCACTCCAAATAGTCCTTGCGTTGTGACGATGGCATTTAAAGTATTTTAAAAGCAATCTGTTCCTTCGCCGACGCTTCACGACGCCTCGGCCTATTGTTTTAACGACCCACAGTTACCTGTATCAATAAGCTCATCGCGATATTATCGATTGCTTTAAAACAATCATTAATGTTGCACAAAGTGCATTTCAAAATAAATAAAGTGTATATTTTGATAGATGTGTTGTTGATGACGCTTTTATTTCGGCGAGATTATTCGCTGCAGGCTCCGTCCTCAAAGCATACCGTATAAGGTGCCGCAGACTTGCCACACACGTTGTTCGATTACGCAAATTCGAGACAACGCCGCCCTCAAATTAAGTACTATGCCGCCGACAGAGGCTTAACGATCTGTGTGTCGTAGGAAGTGATTATTGTTTATTTATATAATTGGCGTGACAGGAAGTCGGAGCCGGCGCGTTGAAGAAGGTGGCGCACCTCACACGCGCATGTAAATAAAGCAATTTGACCAACTACACAGTTAAATTAACCGGCTCCATTCGAGACTGATATATAGCCAATTCGCGTCAGCAGGACCGACGGCACGCGAGTTATAGCTGATTACATTTAATTTGATAATTATCAATACGTAACCAAATACGTAAATACGAATGTTAATTAGACTTGTTTGTGTTTTAAACATTGAAGGTGAAATCTTAAGAGAGTTTCGCATAGAAGTTTTAAAGGTCAAAGCACTTTCCGTGACGCAGGCGGAGGATACAAATAAAGTCTAACACATTTGTACTCTTTGTTAATTACAGTACTGCCTTCTGTGATATCAAAATAATTACTATTGTGTTTTCCGAGTTCAACAAACTTCTGTATTTGAAAATACGTAATATTATCTGTCGACAAGGGAATGAATGACGCCCACGGTATCATTGTTGGGAATATAATTCACGTGTATCACGTACAAATGAGGTGACAAATAAATAAAGCACTGCGGAAAGCTCTAAGGTCGATCTTTATAAATATCGTCACTCTCGCTTGAAAGAAGTCTCTACTATCAAAAATATTTATTCCAAATGATCATCAATGAATAAACGTGAATTGGCGTATTGTAGAACTAAAATATCAGACAGTCTAGAATTTTCTACGATACATTTATAGAGTAGCTATTTCTATTCTTATAATAAAGTTTATTTATATAACAGCCTACTAATAAAGAAAAGAGAAAAAAAATTTGCCTTTTACAGGCCGTTAAGGCGCATCTAAGAAAGGACAATATTAGAGATTAATCTCGTAAGATAAGGAAGCAAAATTTTCGGACCCTCTTATTAGATTCGAAATGGAAATATGTATTTTATTCTTGCTTAAGCAATTTGTTAATTGACAGTGGGATTGAGCTATTTCTAAATCACCCTGTGTGGTATGGAGTCTATTTAAAAATGTTGCTATAAAACATAATTTCCCAACAGTAAATACAAACTCAAAACAAAACACTTAAGCAAAGCTATTCTCTGACGTAATGAATTAATTTGTGAAAAGCGTTGCTATTTTAAATTCAGGTTTGCAAATCGTAAATTTAACTGTGGCTATTTTAAACGTGTTTATTTGTTTTGCAAAGGGAACAATGGCGTTGGCTGTAATTATAACAAAAGATGTTTATTTCTGTTGAGGACGAACACTTAAACTAAAGTAGCGAGCACCTGAAGATTTAAAGACATTTTGTAGGTAGAAATTCACAGCTATGGGTTAAAATAAAAGAATAGAAAACAATCTAAGGTTTACCGAGTAAACGAAATAAATATTTATCTACTTACTACTAATTTTAACAATATGAGCCTTTTATGTTTTAAAATAAATATACCTCTCGTGATATGGAGGGAATCGTAGTTTGACCTGACCAGACATGTCAAAATGAAAATTCGTGATTGCAGGTTTTCGTGGTAACGTTATTCGTGATTGCATGTTTTCGTGGTAAGGTTATTCTGGGTTTAGTAATTCGGAAATCAGTAATTCACCCGGATCATGTGGGTTTATTTTGAATAAAGGTTCTGATGACGGAAGCAGAAGAAGCCTTTAGAATAGTAAAATGGTGATGAATTATTTATTTATTAGGCTCTAGCTGACCCATGCCCACTTCGTTAGGCGGCGAAAAATACGCGTCACTTTTTTAAACATATTTCATTACTGCTCCACTCCTATTAGTCATAGCGTGATAATATATAGCCTATGACACTCCCCGATAAATGGACTATTCAACACAGAAAGAATTTTTAAAATCGGTTCAGTAGATCCAGAGATTACCCCCTACAAAGTCACAAACACATAAACTTTACCTCTTTATAATACACTCGTGAGCAAAAGTTCCGGGTCACTAGCATTTACTTCAATATCTTGAAAACGAATAAAGCTATCGTATTGAAATAAATTGAACTTTATAGACAATTTAATAATCTTTCATTAAACATATAAAAACTTATTGATTGGCGGTAAGTAATGGCATTAAAAAAGTTATAAAAAAAAGATCCATTTTTTAAAAACCAGAACTTCTAATTTTCACTACTGTTTTTGCTTTTGTTTTTGTTCTGTCATAAAATGTATTTATAAGGAGTCATCCAGGTATCCAATAGTCATTATTAAAGTGGTAATTATGTCACTCACACCTGAGGAATGTACGAGAATCCTCACGATCCTGGAAAATGGGAGCAGTCAGCGAGAAACAGCAAGAATAGTCGGTGTATCGTTGTCTACAGTTCAGCTTGTTCGCCAGCGGTTTCTAGAAACTGGTTTGAACCTACGCAGACCAACAACAGGCAGACCCAGGTGTACGACGGCACGGGAAGATCGATATTTAGTGAACTCTATGCTACGAAATCGGTTTCTTACGGGAACAGCACTGACTCATCATTTTTTAGGACTTGGTGGAAGCAGCCCTTCTGCTTGGACTGTAAGACGGCGACTTGCTGAAGGTAATTTGAAACCATTTAGACCCGCAAATGGTCCGAAACTCGAGAGACACCATCGTATAGCAAGACGAATTTATGCACGCGAACACTCGAATTGGACGATTGAAAATTGGTCAAATGTCATATTCTCGGACGAATCAAAATTTATGCTGTATACACACGACGGAAGGGCAAAGGTGTACAGAAGACCAGGAGAAAGATTTATGCAAGCCTGTATTGAAGAAAAGGTGTCATACGGTGGTGGTTCGGTACTCGTGTGGGCTGGAATTTCTGCGGAAAGCCGAACAGAGCTTGTACTGATCGAAAACGGTACTCTTAATGGCGTAAGATACGTGGATGAAATCCTCAACGAGCACGTCGGTCCATTTATGGCAAGACTTGGTGAGAATGCCATCTTTATGCAGGATAACGCCCGTCCCCACACTGCTCGTGTAGTGCAAGACTACCTTGATGAGGTGAATATTCGTCCCATGGTGTGGCCAGCACATAGCCCCGACCTCAACCCAATCGAGCACGCCTGGGACGAGCTCGGACGACGGGTAAAACAACAAGATCCTCCTTTAATTACGCTTAGTGACTTGAAACATGCATTGGTAGAGGAATGGGAGAACATTCCCCAACAGTGTTTCAGAAACTTGGTGTACAGCATGCCAAATCGCATTGCAGCAGTCCAGACAGCACGTGGGGGTAATACCAAGTACTAAACCGTGTTAAAACTACTTGTAAATATACAAAATTCAATATTTTCAGTTTTGGTTTTACAAGCAAAATGACGCCATTTTTAATTTGTCCTTTTAAACATAATAAAATAAATGGTCAGTAGTAAATGTAATGCATTTTATTTTAGTAACATTAAATTGTCTATAAAGTTCAATTTATTTCAATACGATAGCTTTATTCGTTTTCAAGATATTGAAGTAAATGCTAGTGACCCGGAACTTTTGCTCTCGAGTGTATTAGTATAGATAACAAACAACACTAACCGGCAGTATTCTAAGTTATTACAATAAATTGTATCTATAAAATATTTATTTAAGATTTTACACAGGTTTAATCATCACGATTTAACTAAATGCCGTAGAAATAAATGTTGACATTTTCATTATTCCAATTACAATCTAATTACACGGATTCATGGCAAGATTCTTCAAATTATTTATTACATTTGTAACCTATCATGATAGATAATCTAAAACCTAAGATATATTGTCACTTATAACCTTAAAAGCTCACTGTTGATCATTGACAGTCTATTTATAGGTACCTCTAAGACGGGTTCCTTCCACATTTAAATTGACGGAAGCTTGAACTCCTATTACCACGCTGCCCAGAGAACAAAATAAAAGTTTTATTGCCTTAGAAGGCTTTATCTATACGATAATATCTAGTACAGGTGACAAAAAAACAACTATAAACACAAACTAGTAGGTTGTGTTAAATTTGAATTAAATAAGACCTTATGTGTTTTCATCTGTCAAGAATGTCGTAAAAAGCAACTAAGTTAGAAGGTATGTATATAAGCCTTTATAAATAAGACAAAATGTAAACAAAACGTAACCCTGGACAGGTTACAAGAACAATAGCATTCTGACACCTGCCTAACATTGACCTGACGGTAATGTATGGACGCCGCCCTCACAAAGCCTTTTAGAGACGAATCGTGATAGAGATTTGTACGTATGTGTCTAATGCATTACTCCTACAGACAATTGTGAACATTCTTCTCTTTATGGTATTATTGATTAATTCAAAGACACTTATACCAATCATTAATCAATAATTTAATTGGCTTTATGCTTTGCAATTACATAAAATAATAATATTCTTCATAATTGTCTAAATTTCGAAAAAATGTTTAATGATTGCCAATCAAATTTCAGACCTCATCTTTTATAACAGTTTGGCTACAGTTATCTAGAGCGAGTTTTTTACTATACACTTGGGGTATTTTGACATTACGTCGCTAAGACTGTCGTACTTTTACTAGAAACATGTTACCCATGCGACACCTAAAGATGTCTTCCAAGAACAGAAGCACAGTCCTTCAAACCTGCATAGAGTCCAAAACTGTAGTTCCTAACAACACAGAGGAAATTCGTTAACCACTCATACACACTTCTTAACACTTCCTAACCTAATCATAGAAATGTTATAAAGATAAAGCTTAATATGATTGAGATCTACAAACATCTATACATATATTTCCTAAAAATAACCACATCCACACGTGTGGTCTAACTAGTAAATAGAAAATAAAGAAACTGCTTATGTAACTCTTACTTGTGTGAAGTGTAAAAGGATTTACGCCTTATTGCCTTCGCTAGCTATTTTTAATCCTTAAAAAATATCTTAAGTAATGGCTCTGTCAGTAGCTTATAACATTACGTTAATGGAAAATAGTTGAGTAGGGGCCAATACATTGTAATAAATAAGCGACGGTAGTTGAATAATGGTTAAGGTGTCTCTGTTAGTATCAAGGACGGGTTGAACTGCAATGGACTTAACTACGAAATGTCACGTCGTTCCTTACCGTCAGTGCCAGGATTTAACAAGTTTAATGTCATTGTCAGTCCACCAACCCCTTTAGGAATTAGCCTAGATCTCAACCACTCTACTAATTGGCCTGGCTGTAGACAAAATTAGAGTTGAAATTGTAGGGCTGGAGGAATTCCTATATGCAGTGGTAAAAAATATTCAAATGTTACAGGCAAATGATACCAACTGTAGTATCGATGTTGATTTTAATTTATCATAAAATGTAATGATTGTTAAAGTATTATTATGAGAATATAGCAGTCATTAACCATATTTATACAAGCTGTACAGCAGTATAGTCTGCAGCCTAAATTTAGTAGGTACTTCTGTTGATTCAAGAGACTTGTAAGAACGAAGAAGTAAAACTAAAGATAGTCTATAAAGGCAGCTGTCTATTAAAAGGTGAGGGTACACCTGCTCTGATTGGTCAACCGATTATATGAGTGACTTTATCTAGAGCCGTTTGTCAGACTATCGTAAATTAGCAGGTGAACAGCGTTTATATTAAACTTACTCTAGTATTATAAGAAGACAGTAAACCTATATTAAAGGCGAAAGTTTGCAAGTCTGGATGGATTTTTGTCACTCTTTTACGGAAAAACTACTGAATGGGTTTTAATGAAACTTGTCAATAATATAGCTTATACATCAGAATACTTAACGGCTACAACTTATGTATTGCTTTTATAATATAAGCTACTCGAAATACTAATCCTGGGTAGACGAAATCGGGATCACCAGGTAGTTTGAATATAGTTCTGAGTTTGTCTTACATTATTAAGTCATTATAAATATATAGATAGAGCCTCGCTTATATTCAGAGTACTATGTAAGTACTACGAAACTTATTTACACACGTACGCATGACATGTGTGCATAGAGGTAAGCAATGGCTATTAAGTGTCGGCGTCGGCGACGTGACTAGATCAACGTGAGGTTAGACTACCATTGCAGATAGTCTAATGTCGTGCAAAAACTTGACATATGGAAGTAATGCTCTTGTTAAACGTATTTTTTGGAAGTAAGCACTTTAATTCAGATCCAAGATCAAATATACCCAAGGGAAAACTACGTGACGAAATTGCTGCATCAAAACGATAGAATCAACAGCTTTGCCTACATCATAATAAATAGACTTACGTAATATCAGAATAACGAAGTAATTATTGAAGTTTTAGTTGGGTGACTTAATAAAATATGTATTTAGTACATTTTGATTCTATTGATAATAATTATTCAGTTTCATTAATAAATATCTATCGAAATAGCAATAGTTAACTTTACTACTTTGTATCTATAATTTATGGATATTGTTGTTTGTTAGCTTTGAAACAGAAAAACACATATTAACTTAAACAAAAATAATATGGGATATATTATGGTGTTATGTCCCATAGATATAGAAAAGGTCCTGTAATTGCACTAGCTATTGTAACCTTCCTCTTAAACAGATTCACAATGGCACGCTGCTAATTAATGCCAAAATTTTACTACATATCTCCCAAGTAACACATCAAAGCATTATAAGGGCCGAATAAGAGTATTCTTGTATCCTTTTAGCATTTTGAGTTAGTTTTATAGTCGCATTATAAACGTTTATATGACTACTGTAGTGCTTATTTGGGCACAAATTATACAGCTTTATGCCCTATATAGGTTCACAGTAGCTGGTTAATAGCATTACTGGCGCATTAAATTAGCATTATTGTGGTCAAGAAAGATGTCAATCGGATTAAACAAGCATCATTTTGGTCAATAATATTGCCAATCGCATTAAGAAAGCATTAAAATGGTCAATGAGATAGCCTATTGCATTACAGAAGCATTATAATAGCAAAAATATTGATAGTGAAGATGCCAACGGCATTACAAAAGCATTAGACTAGCATTTAAATGTGCTAAAAGAATTATTGGAGCAATTTAAGTGTTCACACTTAGGAAACTTTATATTATTGCGTGTAAGTTATTACAATCAAAAAAAGTGACGCCATATTATAGTTTGCATCAAAACAAATTCATCGGATTAATTTTTGACTCGTTTGTTATTTCTTGCCTTCAAATATTACTGCGCAGTGTAGTTTACTGTACTTGTTTATATAAGTTTCATTGAAAATTTTCACGCGCCTTCGATATTTTGTGGTTTTCATACAAAATGTTTTATAAAAATGATGTGTGTAAAACCAAAACAAATGTGTATTCCTAGTATAGAATAAGTTTTGAATAAATATAATCATAGTTTTGCTTGTACTGTATTAAATTAAGTTATATAAATATTTTAAATGACAATTCCTTTTGTAAATAGGTCCGAAAGAAAATATTTTTTGGTTATAAAATATTTACAAAATGGTGGTCAGCCTTAAGCAGCCCGGTGAGCCCAATTAATGCCACCAGCATTACAACTACTCACGTGTGATTGTTTAAAGAGCTATTAGCTACACAACAGCACTCAGTTCTTCCTTTAAAATGCAAGCATTATATTGATTCACATTTATGCTGTTCAGCAGCATTAAGCTTTTACTTACCCCTTACAAGTGCTTTTACACAGCTAAAGGCAAAAAAAACAGCTTAAAGCTGGATATCGGATTTACATGGCATTATAGTGGTTCACGTTTGTGCTGTAAAACAGCTTCAAGCACTTATTAACTACTTTAAAATGTCTTTGTAGAACCAAAAGCACTAAAAATAGCTAAAGGCTTTACAAAAGCATTCTGATATGCTATTATCCAACTGTTATACAGCGTAAAGCATTACAATGATTTTCAAATGCCATTGTTCAGCTTCAAGACGCTTTGTGAACTTATATAAGAGTTTGTACGGGTCGTAAGCTCTATATAAGTTCACTTGTTGCTTGTTAAAATGCTTTCTGTGTTACTTGGGCTATAAAATGAATGTGATAAATCACAACAATTTGGACAGTGCATTTAAAAATGCTGTCATTCCTTTGAAAATATACATTATACTACCAATAAACAAGGTTAAAAATTAGAAATATTCTCAGCTTTTTTAAAAATTATATAGTATCTTGCGTGCCTGAAATGTATCACGTACGCGTTTGTTCCATTTATTTATCCTAACTGGATAGTATGCAGATTGTCTGTGTCTGGTTAAAGACGATAACCTTATGACTAGTTTAAATATAGACGTAAATGGGCTAAAAACTAACTTAAATTATGACTTTAGTAATTAAAAAAGTATATTTTTGCGTATTATTATTATTGTGTCTCAAACTTGTACACCATTCACGATTCTCTCATGGTAAGTTCAAGGTCAAATGAAACTTTTATTTCGTACATAATAAAGTAAGACATAAATAGTCATAGTCATTTCACAGATAATAATATAAGAAAGCTGCGTTAAAATACCCATATAATTATCGTATTGTTACACATTTTTGAGATCAGCTCTTAGTACATGGTTTACCTTACTATTACGCAAAAAAGCTTATAGAGATTTGTTTATTCTTATTGGACCTACATCAAGCCGCTTTTTATAAATACATTCAGAGCTTACGTGCCTATTGAATCGTCAACCAATCAATGTCAGAACCTGAACTGTGTAAAGAATTCGCAAAAAAAAAGGTTCTATAAATAAAATTCCCCGTATTAATATTCGTACGGGAGGCTACACCTACTCTCGTCTGAGAGTTTTTCTAGTACGACAATTAGGTCAAGGAAAGATCTCGCTTGACATTATCCAAACATCTCACTTCTCTACTTTACGGCACTCGAATACAAATAGGTGTAATAAATCAGGATCTGGAAAAGTTTCGCGTTCGCATGTGTTGTAGAAAACTTTTGGCCTAATACTTTCTGACGTCATAAGAAAGTGGGTAACGTTATTATATATTATGTTGTTATGTATGAATGAGGTGGTTTTTTATTTTGGTTATTTTTCTCCTCAAATGTTTAGAGCTTGCATTTATCCAGTCATAAAAAAAATATTAACAAACAATAACTGCATTAATAAATAATATGCAAAACAAAGGTTGAATATAAATATATGGAGTATTTCTAAACTATAACTAACTTATATGTATATATCTTATAGTAGGATGGGTCGACCCGACTATCCAAGAAAAAAGTAAGTAAAAGAAGCAAAATATACACACTAATGATACAATATAGAATTCCTCTCACTCACACTGTCTTATGTTTTTGGTGCCTTTTCACCTAAGTTTGGCAGTCGGCTCCGTATATCTCATAAACTATTGAATGCTGTAAGTTTTGTAAAAAATGTCTAGTCCGTATTCCACTGTCTTTCGTAGCAACCAGTACACATGCAAACATGCCGATGTGTCACTATAAATTCCCTGAAAGTCGAAATCAATATGGAATCTAAATTCAGTCGAGCGTCACATATAAATTACTAGTTAAGCTATTTCATTAACAAACTGTAGAAATACAGGACTGGCACCAGACATTTCTCGGAATATTTAAATGCATTACATATATTTGCGGAATGTCTTCCTTGAAAGTTAGAAGAAAAGGTCATATAATATGGACCTTATTTCGTAGAAAATAGAATCGATTGTAATACAAGGGATTGAAAACCAATCTATGTGCACATTACTCAAGTAATTCATTGTCTAGTGCTTTAATAACCACGCGTATAAGTTGCCTGTGTTTTGGCTTCTTTTTTATTGTCATAAGTAATAAGAATGACTGAAATTGGATCAAAGTGTATGCATATTTATAGCAGTTAAGAGAATATTAGATCTGAAATATTTTATTAAAGCTTATTTAAGACATTATTTATTGATTTCAAACAGAGACACACAAGAATTGCCTGTTTACATATAAGGCTCACTCCCAATAATACACGATTTAGGTTCTTGTATAGATCAATAACTTTTACTTAGCTTCATAACAGCCCATTAATGCCCCACTGCAGGGACGGGCTTCCTCCCGTGACGGAGGGATACTTGGCCTGCTAATTAAATGCCACGCTAGCCAAACGGATTGGTATAGTGTTTAATTTCAAGTTTTTCTTCTTTTTATCTCGTAAAGGATATTCACGGATAGTTCTTTAGTCGGTTTCTACGACACCCATGGGATGAGATGGGGTGGTGACATATTGTATTCTTACTCCGTCACCACACGGATCCTTAGCTTATTTTAGTTTAAATACCTAATATAATTTGAGTAGATCACAGAAAGACAATCAAAACTCCAAGTTTAACATTCCTTTTCATTCATGGACCAAAATACAACTACTACTATATAAATTATATATAAAGAGTATTTATTTAAGTTTGAAAATAAATGAATCGTAAAAGACATAAATTAGTTAAGAGGTGACACTCTTCACAAAACAAAAGGTCACGTTTAATACGACAAAAATATATCATTTTATAATTTAGTGCATCTTTGAACATGTGACGGAACACGTTGTGTTGTCAGTATTTGGACGTTTAGTGGTGAACGTTCGTGGGTTTGTGTCCACAAAATAATATAATTGCGCACAAAATCTTTAAGTTGCTTTGAATTGTGGTTTCCGCATTTTATGGAAATGTTATGATTTTCACTTGTTTATAGGCGGTGTTAATCATATTTAGATGTCATGTTTAACAAAGATTTTTCTCCAGCTTATTGTTTTTAGATCTCCTTAAATATAAATAACCTTCAATTATTTTAAACATCGGTTTTCGTGAGTGTAATTTTTAGTTCTTGAAATAATCTGGATTAATAGTTATTGTTTGTATAAGATTGTTTATTTTGAATTTGGTCATTATTGTGCTTAATATACGGAATTAAGCTTCCTATTTTGTTCTAAAGAAGTATCAGAACTCGTTTACTAAATCTTTTTTTGGAGTAACATGTAATGCTTAAACATCGACATCAAAAGTTAATCAATACTCTAGAAATTGCATGTAAATTTATTCAGTAATTAATTAAAAACCATAGGTCATCGTAACACAATTTCGTCATACGTGTAAGTCGTCTAATGTAAGCAAACGCGTGGCAGACCGGAATTTCCGTTAAGTTCACGGTTCAATACCTTAACGTAAGGGCAGACCCATAGGGGTCTATAAGGGTTAAATGCATTACAAGCAGATGTTAACACAAAATACATTCAATGTTAATAAGTCATAGGTAACAATAGTAAGGAACATAATTACTTATCTTTTTAAATCTTATTGTTTTTTTACGCTTATTACGGAATAGGGTTTCATAAACAGTTGTAGAAAATTATACAGATACACAATTTGTAGAGAAAAATAAGGAAAACTGTTCCATTAAATCAGCCATTCCTAGCCATTTTATTCCACCCCATTAATGTCCTATTGCAGAAACGGGCCTCCTCCCGTGAGGGAGGGATACTTGGCCTACTAATACCACGCTAGCCACGGATTTAGGGTTTAATTTCAAGTTTTCCTTCTTTTTACTTCGTAAAGATAATATTTACGGTTAGTCATTTAATCGGTTTTTACGACACCCATGGGATGAGATGGGGTGGTGACATATTGTATTCTTACTCGGTTACCAAACGGAAACACAACTTCATATACTGAAGTTGTGTGTCCGCTAGAGCGATTAGTTGAATAAATTTTTAAATCTTATTCCATTTTTAAAAGGTACCATGTATTTATTAATTAAAACGTCGGCAACCCTAATTATTTGACAATGGTCCCAGGTGTGCGAACGTTTACGGCACGCTACAGGAAGTCTACTGGTTATCTTTAAAGATAACAGGGACATCTACTGAATTCATAATGTACCTTGTACGGATACCTCTATTAGTAATTAAGATAGTACTTTTGAAAGGATATTGCTTATTGTGCTGGAAGGCAAATTGTGATTTAGATATCTAGAAATTTGTGTATTAAGATTACAAGCTTTGTTGTCTTGTCCGAGTAGTGTGCTAGTTTTCTACACGAATACTAATTTAACAAAGTTTAGAACCATGAATAAAATACTGTACAATTTATAAAAGATATATATAGTACGTAGATACTATAGTACCTACGTATTTCTTAATTACAACAACACAACTAGTTTTAGATGTAGATATGTTTAATTTTCTGAAAACTCTACCTATTGTGTATTTTATTTTATAAAGCTATTTACTCTGAACTGGTTTAGTCCATCTGTACAAAACAATTACCATAATAATATCAGACAACATTTCTACAGACAGATAAACTTAAAGCCTTGAAACTTGCTTGTCAACAATAGTCCAACTATTATGCCAAGGATAAAATATAAATTCAGTTCACTATTAGGTATATAAGTTAGGATATTCTTGACCTTGCTGTTATACTGTTATGATTCTGTTCAATACAATGAACGCTACGAGAATAATAATGCTTATATGTATTAAGAGCTACTTGAAGTCAGAACAAGGACACTTGGGATTCTATGTGCTTTGATTTTTTAATTGGAGTAATCCCTTTCCCGTACATTTTTGCAGTTTTGTTATATTAATCCTAGCTAACAGAAATCAATCAACGCTATTAAGCGTAACATGCAAGTCGAGATTACACTTAGTGGGCGCCAGGAAAATGCTAAAATGTTTTGGGACTTGCAAAGAACATAGTCGGAAGACTATGATAGGATACACACTATAGTGCAATACATTTTGCACTATAACATTAATTTTATTTACACTACTGTTTTCGTACGGAAATAAACTTTCAAGCCTTATTGGAAAATAATAATTATATGTAGAGTGAATAACGAGGATAAGACTTGGTGGGTCCTTAAGAAAACTGATATGTTTTTTGGACCTGCTACGAATTTAATCAGAAGACAATGCAGGATACAGCAAATTATTTTGCTTATCCATTAATACTCTTGCTAATAATAACACTTCTGTTTTCGTACGGAAATAAGCACTTTCAATTCATTGGAAATGAATTATAGAGTGCAATATATACGCGCATATCTGTTGCATATCAGCCGGGCGTTTAGTGCGCCTGGAGAGTGCGAATTTGCTATTCCTATTATGTAAAGCTAAATGTTCTGCCTACTGAAATATAAGTGTGTATAATATTTTATTATTTACGGATACGAATACTCCTTTACAAGAATAACCTATACATTTACCCCCTACGCATAAACACCTCTTAAATTTTAGTCAATTGATAAGCTTAAATTCTTACGGTTTTGTTTGGTATACAGTTGGTTTTGCTAATAAAAATCTGGCTAAACAGTGACTAAATTTAAGAGTCGTTTATGAGTAAGGGGTATTTGTTTGTTTAAAGTATTGTATGTGTTAATAAAATATGTTCCCTTAAGGAAATTATTATGTAAATTTGGAAGCATTTATATCCAAACTGTGCAGATATAATAATAAACTACTCAGTAAAACCATTATATTTTTATGTAATAACAATGTTTGCGTAGTCTAAGGAACGTAAGCAAACGGTTCGCGCAGACAATAACAAAACAAGAACGATTCTGAGTAAAACAAAATTCCATCGGAACGTTCAAAATATTTGCACTAAAGAGTGGACACTAATAGGGCTGTCACTCAAAGGTTTAAGAAATAAATAGCTCATTAAAAGAATTGAATAAACAAAACATACATTTTAATGAAAGTAGTAAAGAATTGAATGAACACTAATTACTTTTCGTAAAGAATGAGGAACCTTCTTGATACAATACACACACACACATACACACACACACATATACACACACACACACATACACACACACATACATACACACACGACACGCGCTGTACCTCTAAAATCTAATCCATTTAAGAAAAATGTAATTTATGGCATTATGTAAGTTGAGAAATAAACTTTATTGTTATGTTGCATTTGAGATGGATATATTTAGCTCATTAATTATAATTAACATCAATATTATGATAATCAACATAATATTTTTGTTTATTACTATAGTCAACAATAATAACTTATTACTTGTGGGTGGAGGTGGAGGGTTGATAACCTGAGATACAGGATTCTCCTAGTTCAGGTATCAACCCACCATAGTATCTTTGTATTTAGTGTTTCTTGTGTGTTTTTGTTTTTGTTTTAACAGTGCCTAGTGTTAAGTTTGTCAAGAAACAAATAACTTTGTGTGCATGTGTTTTTATGCTATGGTGAGAATAAAACATTTTATTATTATTTATTTATACATCTGAATAATATTTTGGACTAGATGTTGTAGTATGTACGGTGAAAAATAGTGTGTTAAGCTTTGCGTATGGCAACGAGAATAATCTTAACTCAACGTGTTAAGCTTAAAATTATTAATCGAAAAGATATTTGTGTATTATCTAACCTGAGTTTATCTGGAAGTGCTTTGAATGGAGTCATTTTTGCAGTTTTAATAGTTAATTTGTGAAGTTAAAAATAAAGCTAATTCTAAAGACATTGTGGCTAGAATAGTGATAGTATTCACCTAGTGTATACCTGATCCATCAGATTAAACGTCTTGACGCCTAAGCCATCGGAAAAAAGATCACTGTTAATTTTATGACAACCCTAGCATACACGTGCAAGCTAAACAGGCTCGTCCGGCCGAAGGGTCCGAGAAAAATATACCTACGTCATTGATCGCCGAAGTCAAGGTCGTTAGTAAACACAACCTTACTGAAAATAAACTTACGATACCATATTTACACGAACCGTAAAAGGATTTTCCGTGCTTTTAAACTAAGTACCGGAAGTTTTTCTAAACATATAAAAGATGGAGCCTTTGCTTAGCTTCTTTTGTGGTAGATACTTTGCGAGAATGTTTATAAAACAAATGCACTCTTTAAGGTATAATGTTAAGTTGTTTTTGACGTTGAGTCTTGTAGCTTAGAAGATAGCTAAAAAGGAAATTGACATAGAAAAGAAATGCTTAACCTTTTTGCTTTAGTCATAGACTATGACTAAAGCAAAAAGGTTAAGCATTTCTTTGGACTTATCTGGTGGTATTCAACATTGCACAATGGTTGGAATGTTTTTAATTAGTTCGTAGAAGTGCCTTATACAGTAAGGTGACTGTTTCGATACAAGAACATTATGTCATTTGAAGGGCAATTTCGACTTGTTCGACATCTTTAGAGGACTGCTTAGGAATCGGAATCGACGAGCATATAAAGATTGCAGGCGAAACAAAGTGAGGAAATATGAGGATTATAGTACTTGGCGCTCAGGAATTTCTGCCTACATTAGAATAAGGCATGAGTAGATATTTGTATTATATTATCGATGATTAATCGATAGTTTATCGATAGTCAACCAATCGTAGCATAATCAATAGACCTTTTATTTCTTAGCGAGCTACAATACTATTGTTAGTATCGATAGTATTGCCTCATTCTGAGATATCGATAGTATCGATACTATCGATAGTCCTATCGATAGTCCAATCGATAGGATGATGTTATTCAGATGAAAACTATCGATAGCAAAACAATCGATAGTTCGGCAACACTACATTTGTGTATTCATATTAAGTTATAAGATAAAGTATAATGTAGTAGGTACATACCTGACTGGGATGATGTCGGTACAGATACAGCTTGGTGCCGTGTAGCACCGCCCACACCTGCTTCCATGATCTGTCACTCGCACGCTGCACAGGGAAGAAGAAAAATACTTTAAGTACAGATAAAGTTAAGATAATAAGTTTTAGATAAAGAAAGATAAAAAGTGTTTTTAAATTATAAAATGTGTATGAGCTTTTGGGTTTTTAATCATATTTAATAAGTAAGGATTCATTTCGAAATAAAAATAGAAGTTTTCTGTCACTGTTGCCATCACAGAAATGTAAATAAAAGATATCTATGTTTAGTTATCTGTGGTCGCGACAATTAGTATGTAAGGAATAAAAATGATACACCTCTTACAAATCTTTAACGAATAGATAATCAACAATTTAACTTCTTAAGAAACATCAAGGTTTTCTTTATAATTCGTCTAAGTGGCCAACATGAGTTGAGCTACTCTACATCTGCGTTTATATTATCTCTAGTTAAACACACGTTGACCACGTTTTATTAAAATTAAATATGTATATGAATAACTCACCTTGCCGTTGCTAACAACCATCTTTATTTGCACATTTCCTTGCACGTCCCCTTCTATATCTTCAACAGCGCTTTCTGACGCCTCCTCCTCACCTTTTTTCGTCGACCTAAAATATTTAACTATTCATTAACTTATAAAGGAAAAGGCGTTTGATCAAGATGTCTAGTCCAATTTTAAAACTATTAAACTACTTTTTACACCTAAATACTCATACCTACATGTGAATGTGAGTTCAAAGATTCTAAGTTAGTGAGTATCTGTGATTTGTATTTGGACATTATGTACAACTTTGTGTGTGTATAAAATTGGCAATAATTTAATTTACAATCTGTTGACAATAAACTCGATCTAAAAAAATTAATTCAAGAAATCGAGTTAATATCGGCGCTGTTTGATGAAGAATAATAACTTTTAGTTGCCTATAGTAAGGCAAGGCCCTAAAATAAATAAATAGAGAGAATATGCCTAGTTAAAAGTTAAGACATTAATACCTAGGTGTTGTCGTGTGCATCTACGATGGTTGATGTTACTAAACATTAAAACTAATTAAATACTTCACCTTTACACGTTCTTGTGGTCAACTTAGATATAATTCAAGCTATTTTATTTACAGAGTTTAAGCAAAACTATAAATAACATTTACCATGCCGTACATACATTTAAACAATGATCTTGTTCATACATCTATATTTCTACAACAAACATGCACACGTACCAATATCCAGAACATTTTCATGCACAATATAAGGTAATATATAATTTGTTACTGTTACAATATCGATCTTTCTTGTATCCGATAACGATTTTTATTTACAAAAGCAATTCCCCAAACAAATTAATTAATTTATTTAAAATGTACACTTTCTCGCGTTATAATAATGCTTTTACTTGATAATTACTTACCACAATTTAGTGCACTTATGTATTGTGGTTCAAGCAGTGCAATGCAAGTTTACATTTCATACTATTTTTTATTAAAACATCTAGTCAACATGTAATCGTTACTTTTTAAATTTATATACTAGCGGCGCCATCTATTAACGCAGCCGTGTAATCGCACAAATTGCAACAAGCGCCATCTATCAGAGCAATGACGTACCGCGTGGGGAGTACAGCTTGCGGGTCGAATATCCGCAGCAGCGGAGTAATGTCATCCGTGAACCGAGGAGGCCGCCACTTTCGTACACTGCGTTTTAACCCAATCACATTCACCCCGTTAGTAAATTTTATAATCACCAAATAATTAATCCCGAAATGTTAGGTACATAGTGTTACACTCTACTGACGAATGGTAATAACAAAATCGTCTATTTACTACATATCTATGTGAAACAAAGAAACAAATAATAATAGATTCAATAGAGGTACTATTCATTAACAAGTATGCAATGTTATCAGGATAGTATGGAAATTAACTACAAGGGGTAACTACTAGACGTCTAACAAATCAAAAAGTGTTTTCATTTGTGTTCGTCACGACATTAAAAATTTCACTTGACAAAATTTATACAAATTTTACAAAGCAGGGTGACAAAACAAATGATAATAACTATTGTAGGAATGGTATAAATATTTAGTTACTGAGATAAGTAACTGCACATACCGAAGTCCTTGTGGGTCAGTTTCGGGCTCGACATCGCTGTCCATATGCAATCGATCACCCCATGTCGCTTTCAAATAGGAAACTCTTCGCATGGCGCGTTCTTCTTCTGCTTGAAGGGAAATTATACCATATTTTATTATAATTAAAAGCTATAGATGGTTGTTAGACTGATAAATAACCGACATAATATATTATACTGACCACCAAGTTGAGCATCTTTCTTTTGTCTTCTGGTCACCAAATCATCAGCAAATCCTATTAAAACAAAACAATTGTAAGACTTCTGCTCTGGTATATTGTATAGATATTAGTATATTAGACACTGAATGATCACGACGATTAGTTTATATTAGTAGCACACCTAAAAGCACACTGCATTCCTTGACAAACGTTTAGTAAAGAAGGATAGGTTAGGTCCAAGTCGTCCCCTCCCTTGATGCTTTGTTATTTTGAAGCATTGAGTAAGACGATCAGTTGACAATGATTTGTTGAATGTTATATGGTGGTGAAGTGTTGCCACACGCTTTAATATTCGCAACAATAGTTAGGCTCGCACATGCATATCAAATAATTTTGATGAATGAGTTTCACGGTAAGCTACGGAAGTTCAAGTGCACTACATCAAGTAATTCGTATATTATTTGTTATTTTTATAAAAAAAACTTCGATGAAACATGCTATAAAGTAGTACGACAATAGTGTTCATTTTCTCAAATATTATATCGACTTCGGTTTTTACTCATTTTATATCGAAGAATGTTAGTTTGATTTGGTCAATTAAGTAATTAACTTCGACAGTTAGTGAACTCAAACTTTCATAGAGGGTTAAGGGAGAGGACGAGAGCATTCCAAGTATGAGTGTTGTCTCGGCGAGACCTGAGTCGGCGGGTGTGCTAGGCGTCGGCGAGGGCGATGTGGCGGCCGAGGCCGAGGCCGACGTGGAGGCCGAGGGCGGCGCCAGGCTCAGCTGCGTGGGCCGAGTGGGCCCCTCGCCCGCCAGAGACACTCGGTTCATCGCCTCCATTTGCTCTTTGTTCAGCCCCATTCGTCGCTTCGCGTGACTGCCATCTTGGGGCGAACAGTGCCATTAGACGCGTGCACCAAGCTTTGTGATCGAGTGCGCGCCTACTGTGTCTATGGTTGAGCGAGCTTATTGGTCGGCGTCTATAACTAATCTTACCTTATTCATTTACGTTCATTCATAAATAAATTTTAATTAAACTGTTTTTTTTTCTAATTTTACTTAATAACTAGTATATCAAATACTAGTTTAGCTAGACATAATTTTGTTATGACATAATACAAGTATAAGTAAAAAATGTTAAATAAAACAGTGTTTTATGTGTTAAGTTCAAAAATGATGTCAGGTAAAATGATAAACTAAGAAGCATTTAAGTAGTTGATAAATAAAGCGATACGCCAACCAATAAGCAATAAGCTTGACACTTTTAAATTGTCTATAGTATGTGTATTGTCGCTTGTGAAGGTGAAAATAGCTTTGAGTGCAGAAACCTACGTCAGTAATTATAATTGCATTTTGAGTTTCCTTTAGCAGATAATTTGTGTTTCTTAATTAAGTAATTGAAAAGTTTTAATTTTAATGTAAGACTCAGTAATTTAGTTTGACTTATTATCGACTACAACATGTCCTTTATTCTGACTTTATTTGGTTAACTAAATAAAATTAAAATAATGTTAAGTAGATAAGTGACAAGAATACAATTTTCTAAATTCCTATATCTAAGAATAAGAAACTACGTAACTATTTTTAACCAGAGGCATAAAAAGAAGTATGTTGTGAATAAGAATGTTAGGTGATTTACCTGTGGCATGATGTCTTCTAATAGGTAATCCATCGCTACCGGTACTGTTCGACCGTGTTCGCATTTGAACCTTTTCCGTTTCTATAAATGTAAAATTAAATTCAAATTAACTTAAAACTGTTACTACACTTACACAGTTATAATACGCCTTAGAAAATGATACTTTACAGGTTATTTTGTAATAAAGATATTCTGACAGTACCACTTATTATAAAAGTGGAAAGATTTGTCTGCAAGGTACTCCCAAAAGCAGATTATGGTTGACCCATGATTTGGTTATTGTTGACCAATATATTTGGTTAGTCAGACAAACTTATATAGATTTGTTTTGCTTTTATTTATTTTAAAATTTCGATACGTCTAGAGCAAGGGTATACATTTTATATTTAATAGTCAACAGATTTTCCTTTTCTTTGGTAATGACCAACCGGAACGTTTGTCAAAAAATAATTATATTAATTATTTCACTGTTTTATAAAGTAGACTACATACCGGGCACATATCCTTCAGGAGGAGGACAATGTAAGTGTTTGCTGCCGGTGATCATTAGCTGATTGCCTGACAAACTGCCGCCGAGTGCTGACTCGTGATCCAACTCTGAAAATTAATTACAACACATTTAATAGATGATTTAAAATTAATTATTATTATATTTTTATACAAGGTTTTTTCTTTTAAAATGTCTAATGTAGGCGTTAAAATACTATTGCTTTTAATAAAAGTGCAGGTAATGTGACTCGCGGTTTTTTTTGGGGCGCTTGAGATTATTGTTTCAAATCCAATTCGAATCTAATCCAATAGGACAGTACAAACAATAGTTTGTACGATTCACGCACGATACTTCTTAACATGAAAGCTCTTAGTATCCGTTAATCCGATTTTTGTTAACATCCCAGCTTCTAATACTATTGAACCCATGTTTTAAATTACTACAACGCCATCTATCGCGTGCATTAGTCAACTTCAAAACCATAGAACAAATGTATGTGTGGCTATTTAATACAAAAATATACGAATTCTAGAACAATATATTTAATGTTGACACAGAGTTTGAAACTGACTCCTAGTCTTTAAAAAATACAATAGAAAATAATTTAAAAAAAATTGTTACGTACCATGTGGCGTTTGAACGTCGAGCGATCTCGCATCTCTCCTCTGCGCTTTGTATTCGTACTCTTTCCTTCTCAGCGCTACGCTTGGCTCGAGCCTAGTGGTAGATAGTCGAGACAGTTCACTTCTAGCGGTCTCTGTCCGTCGGTTCCATCCGCCTCGAGCTTCTTCTAGCTGCCTGGTTCGAGCTGTTACTAGCTGCAGCTCTGTTACTGGGTATCTGAGGAAGTAATGAAATATTGTTATGATAACTTATATAGTTATTGTTAACATTTATGTTATGGTGTCTCTTTATTGGATTTGCATTTATGCAAGCCTCAGTCCCAGTCAAGGACCTCAGTCCTTAATCATTAATTGTCAGTAGTAAACTCTAAGAATTCTCTAAAGATGAGCCAGAGAGAACACGAAGCAATATAAGTACTACAGTAACATGGGGCGCTTGCTTCAGTGCCAGTGTCCCGTGATTTTAGATAGTTTAAGATCCCTGTACAAAGGCCAAGAATTTATTTTTGACAAATTATTATTGGTGTAATATTTTATTCGTTCGTTTATTCAGCAACTCTAGCTGCCTACTTATGTTCAAGTCTCCAGTCGTCTCTAGATGGGGTTCATCGCTACAAAGGAATATTAAAGTTATTATAAAAAATTAACTTACTTGCTATCTTGACTATTAGGTGAGACCTCATCTTTCATTTCTTGTGAACCATTACTAATAGTCCCAATATTTGTACTCTGAATGTTAGGTGACGCTTCCTGAATCTTAGATAGGGTAGAAACAAAATGGTTCTTATCCAGTTTTTGTCGACTTTTGTCTTGAGCACCATTCACTTCTCCATAACCGCTATAGGTTCCACTGTCAACACTTGCTGAACATTCTTCGTTTCTTTGTTCTGGCTGCGGCTGTGGAGGGGGCGAAGCGGCTAGGGGAGGGGAGGCCGCTGGGGGAGGCCAGGCAGGTTTCTGTAACTTCTGTGGCCTGGCGTAGAATTCCTTTTGTTTAATCGGTGGTGGTGCGTCAGGGGTAACCCAGCCCGTGGGCTGGCTAGGTCGTCTGAGGAAAGCCTCTTTCTGTTCGAGACTCTTTCGTATTCGTGATAGAATGATAGAGTCGTCGAGCTCTCTGCCGGTCAGAGTTGAGTTAGAGTCGAACGAGCCGAGACTGTCCTTACTCTCCGTCGCTGAAGACGGCAGGGATGTGTCTGACTCTCTTCTGCTGTAATTAATATAAAAGTCATTTAATTCAATGTGTATCATTAATATTCTTACTATGTGAGCTTAAGAAAACGTGATGTTACCACCTCCTAATCACGTTGGCGTAGTAAAGCCGGCAACAGAAAAGTAGATAGCGTTGGTACAAAAATAAAATAAAGAAAGATTTACATAAAATCCTATACTAATCTGTATGGCCAGCATGGTATTGGTACTACAAGTTTAATAACGTTACTGGTGGTACGTCATGTCGGAGGTTACTTACATGAACAATTTAAATAACATCTTCTAATTAACAATATTCTATGTATATTATAATTCGACAATATCATGTCTGGGTTAGTCCCCGCGACAAAGGGTTCGACCTCTACTACAGGACTTGTCATGTAAAAAAGCAAAACATTGTAACTTACCCATCGTGCATTAAATAATGCGGCGTCCCAGGCAGTCGTGACATATCATATCTCGAAGGTGTAAGAGACGCGACACTCGCGTACTCTGGGTCGTCTCTGTGCCTCGCAGGGGCCTGCGGGGCCGGCAGAGCAGCCCTAGGCCTCCGGTACGCGTCGAACAATCTCGACTCATGTTCCGTTATAGGAGCCGGCATTTCTATCGGTCGCTGGTTTGATTCGGGATTGTAAGCTGCTTCGCTGAAGTACTGAAAACATTTGAATTTTTGTTAATATCACACAATAAGAAAGTGGCTATAGAGAACCGGTAGCCGATGGGTCAGAAAGGTTCTGATACTATTCGTAAAAATTGTGTCTCTTTCAGCGATAAACAGCCTACTAATAAGCAGATTAGAACAGGGTTAGAAAGTTGTTCAGTAGTGGAACATAATAGAAATAAAAGGCGACTCGTACAATAAAAATCTAAGTATATTTAACTTTAATTTTAATATAAGGTCAAGTTAGGTCGATTGTCTGTCGGCGAGTGGTTTGTCGATGCGGATGACCATAGACCGAAGAACCGGACAATAACCTCCCCGCACTCCTTGTAGCCCCCTGGGCTATCCTCGGTGGTGTAATGGCGCCGACAAAAGTAATGCTTGGTTTATCAAATTTATTTAAAAGCAATGGAACTAATTTTCAAGAGTAATTATTTAAAAATAAGAAAAAGGCTCTAATAAAACTTAAGGCTCACTTAGCTTATAAATATACCCTTGGCTATTTAGTGCTCTGAATAGTACCTTCTAGAATAGATCTCCTTAAACTGGAGCATAAATATACAAAATTACTAAACTTACTCTCTGCAACAAATCGTGGTCCCTCGGCACGACCGTCAACCTCAGCACTCTGGGTTCCCTCTGCGCCAACTGTACGACCCTCGCGTAAGGCGCTCTCGACCTCCCGCAGGCGACAGGTTCCCCGTTGACGGCGAGCACGCGGTCGCCGGCGCGCAACCCCGCCGCCGCCGCCGGCCCGCCCGGCCGCACTGACCTCACGAAGATCGTGTCCATTGGAGCGCCCACAGCGCCCACCGCCAGCAGACGCGCATCGTCGTATAAATCCTGGAAAATGTGGTAAAGTTAATTACTTCAATGCTTCAAAACGTACAACAACTTGGCTTCAACCAGTCCGTCCAAAAAACCCTCTACCAATCCGTTGGCGCTTGATTTTAGCTTACAGTTTCGTAGTTGTGAGAAAATGAGTACGATTAGTACCATTAAGAGTTCCTGAAATAGATTGCTGTCGTGAAAGTATAAGTAAAGCTATCGAGGAATCAGATATACTAGAAAACTAGATGTAATTAAAACTTTTCAACAATTTTTGTCCATCATTAAATTTGGGGTGCAGTACAGTCGTTCCAAGCAGCTATTCAATAGCAAAAGAGGATATGTTATTTGCTGATTCATGACATCAGCGCTCGTAAGTCGTAATGAAAAGAATCATGAACTGTCCCTAATAAACAAAAACTTATAACACACCTGTAGCGACTCTGGCGGGTACACAACTAGATGTCTGAGCGTGAAGCCGAACCCGTGCCTCGCGTCGGGTCGCTGGATGACGATGGTGCGCGGCGCGGACGCGTGCTGTGCAGACGCTGATGCAGCTGTCGGCGGCGGTAGAGCCACTGCTGGCGCGTGTACTACTGGAGGGGGCTAGAAATAAATAAATAAAGACATAAGTATCAAAATGTTAACTGGAAAATATTAAGATAACTGAAAAAAGTTTCTAGAAAATTTTATAGTAGCCAGTTTTATTTTATAAGAGTGTTTCACACCAATCGACAGACCGATCAAAGCCATCGTCGGATGATAAGACAACGTCGTTGAACAATTTCTACTACAAAATTGATCGACGGTCACACGTACAAAGTCAATCGATTGATTGACTTCGAAACACCTTAAGTGTGACTTATAAAATATACGAATACTGTTGGCTTTGCAGTGTAACAGAAAAGTAAGACTGCAAATCAAACAGTAAAGTTGGTAGCTCACTAAAATTTTATGGAGACCGTGGAATTGAAAATACAGAGTGGGCAGAACTCTAGCACAGATAACTGACCACCTGATCAATGCGGCGGACAGACTAAAGCACCGCCTAATTTGAATCAGGCTTATGTCCAAAATCTCCAAGACATATATTCGCTGATATAACAATAATTTTAGAATCTATTTTCAAGACAAATATAGAACTTTCTTCCTACAGAACATTCCTTAACAACAAGAATATTTAAATCCTCACTGCATGAAGCTTGTCTTGCAGTTATTAAATAAACATACATGAACGTGTTGTTATATTCAGTACAAGTTATCTCATTGAATATTCCGACAAGGAGCACGCGTAGAACTTATTTACGATATTTGTAGGTATCTTCGTGGGTGTTATTACTGTTTACAATGGCTACGAATGTCAATTGCAAATTAAACATGAGGTGAAAATTTATACTATGTACATAATTAATAACAAAACGTTTTTATGACTATATTGCTTCTGGAAAACTCATAAAAATAAGCAATTTTATATCCGATCTGAGCAGTATACCAAGAAAATTAAATACTACCCTCATATCTCAACCTTACACTGGCGTAAAAGCCACCTTAACCCTTAACAACCTAGCACCTGTTT
This sequence comes from Schrankia costaestrigalis, assembly GCA_905475405.1. NCBI lineage: Eukaryota > Metazoa > Arthropoda > Insecta > Lepidoptera > Erebidae > Schrankia > Schrankia costaestrigalis. Next base: position 17,867,108 of record FR997832.1, read on the forward strand.
TTGTCACACAACCACCTAGCACAGGTCTGTGAGACACCGGTACAAAATGATTCTCGTTTCTTAAACTGTGAAAGGTTATTATGAATATTGAGTTAAAAGCTTATTAGGAACATATTAAACTATTGATTAGGAAAGAATGGCACAAGATAATATCAATAGTTTAAAAAAAATCTTAATTGAATAATAAACAATCTTATTTTTTTTATTACAAAGTACCATATTTGAAAGATAAGACTTATTACAGTAATCCCACGAGTGGGTACTTCTTTGTACTTTTTTTTTTAGATAATTAGGAATCTATAAACATAAAAAACATCAAATTATCTCAAATAAAATAAAACTTAAGCAAAATTGTAAGACCTAAACATGCAGTTTTTCAGGACAATTAATACAAGGTTTATGTGAGCATTTCAAGCAAATAGGTGCTCTGCATTCGATACACGTGTATTGTTTTTTACTTTTTGTTTTTGTAGTAACAAGTAGAACAGTTCTAACATACTGTTAACCTTTATTTAGCACTATTTCTTGAAGGAATTACTCTTGGAGTGGTTCCTTTGTTGCTGTCGAGAACGCGGCGAATAGTCATTCTGATATCACGTTGCAATTTCAAGTTCTTTGCATGACGCTTCATATTTGATTTACTGTTTAGTTTATTTCAATATACTAGTTTCACACTTCCTCTCTCCTGCACTATATTATACTACAGCGGTGTTAATGGACAGGAAGAAGGGGTCAGAGGACAAGCGCCTTTTACAGAAAAGAATCCTTTTTCGAGTTTTCGATTGCACTTTAGATACCTTTACATATCATCATTTTCAGAAACAAACTGATCAAGAACTGTCGAAGATAAATCAGTTTTGGGCAGTACATTTATGTTGTTTTTCATTTTAGTTGTCTTTTCACATTGTGAGTCTGACTCGCAACTGCGTTCTAACACTTCCTCTAATCATAAATCTACATAAAAATCACCCCATTCATCATTTGGTACTGTTTCGTTGTCCTACCTTATAAATAAAAATCTTTTTCCAACCCCCGCTCAATCTTTTTACATTGAAAGTCATTTTTAAATAAAATAGAAAAAAATACTCAATTGTAAAATAGTCACGTAACCACCTAGCAGAGGTCTCTCAGACCCCGGGTGAAAGTTTTTTCATAACTAGAGCAAAACTTACGGACATACAATTGTGGAAAGAGCTTGTGTAGCTCTGAGAGGGGCTAGGAAAAGGTACCGGAACGAACAGGTTTATACGAAACTCGGGTGCAATAATATTCAAGTTTTTATATTTGGTGGTGTCTGTCAGACCTATGCTAGGTGGTTAAGGGTTAAGGACTCCTAAAGCAATACTCTTTCTGGTACTAAATTAAATCTTGCCACAAACTGCTTAAATAAGCAGTCACACTCTCTGACTCGCGTGGTATAGGTACAAGTTACCAAGTATTCCTCTATCATGGTGAGAGGCCAGTTTCAGTACTGATCCGATACAAACGAATACGAAAACGATACTGAACAGGGATAAAATAGTATACGGAAGTCACTCAACATTACTATCGGAATAAAAAAAAAATCCTCTTACTTAAATTAAACTCTATTCATAAATCAGTGTAAGGAAAGCGTTCAACTGAACGAATTCAATAACACGGCAGACAGTTGGGTGAGCACGTTGATTACTTCTGCCCACACTTCGTTACACCACAACACTTGTATGATAATCATTGTGTAAACGATCTAAATCCAACAGCAAACAGACGTCTTGTGTAATCAGGATTTTCTCCTTAAATCTAGCTTTGCAGTTCGAAAATAGCTTTCTTGTATGATATTTTGTTAGTTGTTAAACTAGTTCGGTGGAGAGGCAATCAAAGTTTGCGAGTGCATTGGAGCCCGGTTTTAAATACCACGGATGTTTATATGTACGATTCACAAATTATTGTACTGAAACTAGATTGAACAAGTAAATATATTTCGCTTTTTGCTCGATGTAGACTTAGAAGGCGGAAGAAATAATGTGGGGAGTATTTTAAGAACAAGATATGAAGAAATATTAGTCAAAATCGGAACAGCGAACTATGCAGACAAATTGTTCTTTATTAGATTAGTAAAAAAAAATAATAGAGAATTGAATAAACGGGTGTAAAATTTGCAAATTATTTTACATCCTCCAACATTTTTTACTTTGTATCATTAGATTATCAGATTGGGATATCGATATTAATCGGTCTACTCTGATTGAAATTGTATACCTACGAAGAGTTTACTTTCAACTAAAATACAGTACATACCTAGATACCTACTCAGAAATGTAAGTTTCTTTTACACCCTGTGTATAAATAATTTTGTCATTAATTAACATTTCAGCTTTAAATATAGTTTAATGACTTTTAAAGTAATCTTTGAAGTAACTCATGAAGTGTAAAAATATACAATATATTGTAAAAGAACTGTGACGTAGAATGTGTCTGAGTGGTGCACACGTGTTGCCGTGAGTCAGACGACAAGAAGCCCCCGTGGTGCATCGTATAGAGTTACACAGATTAAGGTATTGTGTGGCAACTCGGTGAAACCTCATTTTACATCTTCGTTCCGGGTTGTTTTTAACGGCTCCTTGTAAAAATATTGTGACTAAGAGTAACTATTTCACAACTAATTGAAAAAAGTAAATAATAGTAAAGTTGAAACACACGGTTCCGTGTTGTAACACCTGATATTGCATTTATTTTCATCAGATGTTCAAAAATATCATTGAAAACAGATATATTGACAAATAATGGACAAAAACGTTGCTAATTGATGCATAGATGGATAAATATGCATCAATTTCCAACAGGAGTTTTCAAGCGGGATGTTATTGAATTATATTTGATTCTCCATACTATATTTTCTGCTCCGTAGATTAATTAAGTATTAAAATAAGGTAATATTTAGCATTTATTAAAGTGTCCTAACTACTAACTTTAAAAAAAAGTTATAGTTAGGCCCAACATTCTGAAAATGAGGATCATATAAAAAGGTGTTAGTGCAAATCGCAACCATCTCTATACAGAGTTGCTTCTCTATATACTTAAGGTATACATAATCAATATAAGCATAAGATAACGTTGAAGTTTACGAGTTTTCTAATAAATTAGCCAAAGAATCGATTAATCTTACTTTTATTAGCTTGACGATGAGTTTACATGAAACTTTTGACCTTTGTCGAAAGAGCCGAGATTACTAAGACGTATGAGCAATAACTATAACATACACCATTAATCATTATCCGACGGAAGCTAATACATTGGCGACTACGGCACCGTTCAATAGGGTTCACACTCATATTAATTTGATAGAGATAAAGTGAAGATATTTTTACTACTACCATCCGTTACCTATCGAGAAAAGTTTTAAAACAGGCATTTGTCTTTTAAATGAAAATAAAACAAAAGATTACAGTATCAAGGTATGCAATAGTATTAATATGATTGACCAATTTAAATAAAAATATGCTGTGAAAGTAGAATTATTCATATCTACCCTTGTCCCATGGCAGAGCAGGCCTCCTACGGTGACAAAGAAAAACATGGCCTCTTTTTGGTTCAGGGTTTTATGTCAAGTTAAATTTTATTTCGGTAGAGATAATAGTCTGAGAATTTTCTCTTAGTTGCCTTTCACGATACCATAAATTGTACTCCACCACACGGAGACATGCGCAATAATTGCGCAAAAAATCTAAATACAGCGAAAGCTAATAAATTATGATTTATGCACATTACACAAGCATCTTCATTGGGTAATAAAGTAGCAAAAAATTATTATTCATTTTATTACATAATACCGACATTTATCAGTATCAGTCTATTTACGTATTTACAGCCATTTTTCATAAAAAAATGTGAAAGTAACATTACTAAATTGGTGTCAATTATTGCCGTAACGAAATCTTGTCTAGTAAAAAAATACTAATTTGTATAAGGTATTATGTTTCGTCTGCCCTTTTCCCAATAACTAGGTCACCTCAATATCGATACAGTTTTCAATTAAGGGTCAATTTATTACAGTGATACAGGATTTTGGGGCTAATGACAGCTCCTTATTTAGTGTTTCAATTACCAAGTGATACGCTTAAGTTTTAATAAGGTTAACCCGAGATGAAATGTCAAGGTGCGAAGTAACGGGGCTGGGGTTACCGTTAGTAAGTTGTGCTTAAGTTATAACAGCGCAATAACGTCTGCAAATATACTACTTTTACAAAGCTGGCCAGACGGATTGGTATAGGGTTCGTCAACCATGGGATAAGTTGAGGTGATGACAACATTTTAAGAATACATCCTTTGTCTCTACATACGGTAATTGTTAAGAAAATTGTGTTTAAATAACGCAGTATACATGAGTTCAGTATTTTCTATAGACTTCTATCTTTATAATTAAAGCTGTGTAAACAAAAAACATAATAAATATTTACAAACGACAAGATGTACTAGTTGGACTAATAATACACAAGGTAATATACTATATACATAATAGATTTTGTTAAATAAGTAATCTAACTAATATAAGTAAATAAACGTTCTAATTATCATTAACCATCGGATTAAATATTTAACCACTGTTTTGTGAAAGCAAAACGTAAGTAGTCGTCTATAACTATAAAAACATTCAGATTCGATCACAAGAGCCCCTTTCTACATTAATTTGCAATAATTATGGAAAATACTAAGATAATTATGTTAAGTAATGTAACTGAGAGCGTAATAGGTATCCGACGCTAAATGGAAAACAAGTGAGCCTTTATTAAACCAACATTAGTAACAATGTTTTAACTAAATAGCCTTTTATTTACACATTAAACGTAAGTTTAGAATAGAGATTTTATGGAGTTTTGTAACAATAAAGTAATACATATCTACTAAAATAATCTTTTATTGAAGCATATTCATTTCTATATAAATATTTTTTTATCCGTGAATATTATCTTTACAAAATAAAAAGAAGGAAAACTTAAAATTAAACCCTATACCAATCCGTCTGGCCAGCGTGGTATTATTAGGCCAAGTATCCCTCCGACACGGGAGGAGGCCCGTCCCTGCAGTGGGACATTAATGGGCTGATGATGAAACGTAAGTTTAGAATAGAGATTTTATGGGGTTAGTTTTGTAACAATAAAGTAATACATGGGATACATAGGTACTAAAATAAGATTTTATTGAAGCATATTTCTGTCTCTACTCATTCTTTGGTATAGTTGATATTACAGTGTATATCTTTATATACATCTGTGTATCGGTAGGTAGTGAGCGTATAACCCATTAGTTAGATTAATGCTATTGTGGAAATGAGTGTTACATCCGTCTAAATATAACGTGGTGACGTAGGTACAAGGAATACAAAACGTTATCTACCACCATAGGCTTTTTAGGTATTGGGTATTTGTAAAATAATTTTAAGTACGCTGGATTTTGTATACACATTTATTACGGTGTTGCAATAAAAATGTGAAAAACGGACACCCATACCGTGCCGGCTAAAAATATATAAAGTTCAAAAGGTCTCGAAAATCAGTTTTTCGCAAATATTTCGCAACTTAAATCATTAAAAAATGGCTTGAAATTATAACCAAAACATTTATACCACAAAAAATTGTATAATTTATTATTATTCGTATAAATATAATAAGTGACAACCCTGAACAAGTATAAAAAACTTATCGTACAATATTGTACGGTGTAAATATTTACTATTAGTGAATGTTCGGAATTAATGAACGTAAGAACTTGGTGTATTTGTGAGCGGAACCACTTTCCTTATGTGTAAACTTTTCAGACTATGGTGGATATACATGCGGGAGATTAAAGCTAATTTGTACGTAATGAAAGCTTAATATTATTAATAAGTGTCTGTGTGATGTACACTTTTTAATAACAATGTTATAGTATTCTTTTATAGCAAAAAAAAACATTATACGCAAGAATTTATACAAAACATTTATCGTTACTTGTTTATACAACGTATAAAAAATCTCTAAATAACTAGCATGTATACTATGACTGGATTTAACGTCATATTAATGATATCAGACAAGTTTTATAAAAGTAATTTGTAGTATACAATGCAATAATAATTATACATTTAATAACTGACAAATGTATACTAGCTTTATATCATGTAATTATGGGAAAGTGGTTCGTTTAAACAACTTTACTACAAACTGGTGTAATAAAATAAAGAAAAGTTTCCAAGAATTAGTGGAGTTAAAGATCTCTAAAGTGGTCTATAAATAAGATTTTATACGTGTGCCGAAGGATTAACAATCCATAATGTCACCACTCACGTCACGTCACGTAGTCATCGTCATTGTAAGTACTAAAAGCTGACTAAGTAACAAGCTGCAGATATAATATTCATAGCAAGAGAAACCTCAATATGTTGTTGACCTCTTCGCTCAAAATCATTAAAATCTAAGCTTGTCGACCTATAACGTTTGATGACGAAAGGTGTTCCTCTAATGTGTAAACTCAATTTTGTAAATTATAACAGTCCATTTTACAAAGCCCTACTGCCTCCTACAGAGCCAAAGGTTACCATCGTCTACCAATCGAATTGGTGTTTCCAATTAATAGCGAGGGGATTAGGCTGCGTAAAAACCTTTTTCATTTGTTTATGTAGAGATAATTATATGAAAACTTTCACTTAGTCCAATTTCACGACACCCATAGCACAGTACGCATGGGTGGTCACACCACGTATACCTACAATTATATATTACTTCATCAAACCAAAAAACATTTTGTATGCAAACATAATTAATTAAGTAAATGCTAACAATTAAGTCAAGCCTTTAAGCCAGTTAAGACCGTGAGGTAGGTCTGACAAACTACGGGTAAATAAAACCGCCTTCTTATTATCATTAATAGTTGTAAAGTTAATGTAGTAAGCCATAATCTGTTTATGTGTTGTACTGCATCGTAATTCAAACAGTATGATTGATAGTTATCACAATTTAATTAGTTAACTGCTCAATGACATTAGTCGCTACTGGATAAATTCTTGCAGCGGCCATGTTAATTTAGAGATCGTAAAATTGACGTGTAATATGGTGAAATAGCTTTATATATTTTTATACTTAAATGTTTATTTTAAGTCATCTGATTGTGAAATGGGAAAAAACACACGTTCAATATCATAACGGAACGAAACCCTACTACTACCTTTAAACAGTTGCATAAGAGCGCAAACTAATATGATACATCCTAATCGGTTCAGTAGTTCCTGGGATACAGGTACAGTTTAATGTGAAGTTTCTTTGAATGTATAACATTATTTTATGCTTAATAAAGGTTTCGACGAAAATATAAGTCGCGACCACATTTACATGTAATTGTAAGATTCTTGTGAATGAGTGATTGTCTCTTTGTTATGTCAATGATACATGAACTTTCACATGAAAATTTACATCTTTGATTTCTTAAAACACTGCACAGTATTTATTGAAGTCAAGTTGATGTTTGCGGTTACAAACAAATGGTTATTGAACAACGTTAATTGTTGAATTATGAATTACTGTCATTGATTTTCCTTTGGTTACCAAGTATCAATTATCAATACGTAGTTGTTATAAAAGGATTTTAAGGGCGTATCTCTACCAGCGAAAGAAAACTTGAATTACCATAATTAAAGTAGTTTTACATCACTGGCTTATGAGATAACAAGATTTAAAGAAACAACGTTCATGTTAATTATGCAAAAATAACAAGGTGAGTATTTCACAGAAGCTAACTAAGTAGTAGCGGAGAATGTGACCCCTGCAACTTAACTATAATAATAAACAGATGAACGTTCATTTGAAGGTAAACAAATCGTTACAATTGTCCATTGACGTTAAACGATATTTATTGACGTGGTTAATTAATTAAATATTTCAAAAATGAGGTAACTGTCAAATACACTTCGCGCTCGACTTCCCTTCATTGACAAGTCAATTAAATAAAATCAACTCACGATTGTTTGCGCCGGCGCAGATTCAGTACAAAGTGTTCGAAAAACAAAAAGTGAATGGAAGCGGTTATGTAGGATGAGTATCGAATGATTCATAATACAAATTAGCATAAGTACCGACTCGCCAAGAAGGGATTAATAAGAAATATCAATAAAATCTGCTTAAAGGCTTCGCCATTCAGTAAATCAGAGAGAATTACGGAGGTACACAGTTTCTGTATAATGGTTCTTGAAGGTATGCTTTATCACCGCCTCGGGCTATGCTTAGCTGAGCTCGGCTGAGGGCAAGGCAATAAAACAAAGATCATAAAAATACAAAGGATATTGTTTGTACGTATTTGAGGAAATTAATGGTGTTTTCTTATGTCGCTTGGTTTGGAGCAGAAATTAAATTTATGAGTATTACTTTGTAGGCAAGTAGTTATTTTAATGGTTAATGTTTGCTTCAGTTCAATGAAATGCCTATACATTGATGAGTAAGGCTACTTACCAGATTTTATGAAAGTACCTACCTAAACCAATGTACTGGTAAATTGCTACCTTTCTAGATAGTTAAAATATTATTTAGTAAATGAATTGTGATTTTTTTTCTAATTCATGTAAGTATTTTAAAATTTAAATCAAGATTATCAAAGCAAAAAACAAAACATTTGTAAAAACTCATTCATCATTAAAGACAACATAATCGTAAATTTCAGTTAAAAATAACAGAGATTTATTAGATAGATGTATAACTTAGAAAAGCAGTTACAAAGCTGGTTAAGTATTAAATTAATTCAAAAAGAAACAAAGCAAAAGCAATATATTTTCCCATAATTTTGAAAATGGCGATTAATAAGCATCTAAACTTACGCAATAAAGCCCACCCACTTGGAAACAAAAATTAACAAAATACAAAATTTATCGTTATCGATACCATTCATATTGGAGTTAAATATAGAGATTACGTAAGAACAAAATTGTCAATGAAATGTTCAATATAAAGCCGATAGCAGCCAATTAACGATCAAAGTAAATCAGGGCAAAACCGTGAGGTCACTCAGGCCCTATTAGCAGAGACGGGTTCGATCGAAAGTATAATATGTAATTAAGGAAGGCCACAAACAATGTACGATGCTTACTCCAAGGCTAGACTGGCTAGGCTCGGTGCCCTTATAAGGTAGCGAGCAGATGGGTGGGCGTTTTGCCGGCGACACGCAGGCTGTGCTAACTAAATACTGTCCATAATAACCTCTAAATGGTAGCCTTATACATATTCTAATGCATGTGACTTATAAATATAAACATAGAAGTTGTGGAAAGAGATAAATCAAAATTATAGCAAAAGAAAGAGTAAAAAGTAGCTGTTTTATCATTTTGTTTATTTTAGTGATAAATTAACATACAATTTGCGGTGATAGAGACATGTTTTTGACATTTTCGGCGTTGGAAAAACATTCTTGTACAAATTACAGTATTTCTATTAAAGATGGAAAACTTGTCGCAATACGTGTATCAAGACGTCTGGTAATAGTTGGCCATTTCCTCCATTACTTGCGGATGTTATATTTTTAGATGGGAAACCTGTTAAACTCTGTCTACCCGTCGATCTGGCGTCATCGCATAGATGTGTGGTACTCCTAAAACAATCCAGTCTATCTATTAAAATCTATGACCTTTCTTTTCCACCATCTAGTTTACGAAAGTCAGGGGCATTTCTTTTTGACCTTACAGGTGTTAATAAAGGGCCCCGAAGACCACAGGTGACCTATCTCTGCAGGGTCTACGTCGCTAAGTCCCGTATACGGACCGGTATGACATTAATGTCCAGCTGGAAATAACCGCATCCTAGATACGCTGAGCTGGACGCCTTTTGTGATTGCCTCTCAATGTAACAAATAAATTAGATTTTCTCCCTATCTTTCTTTCTTATTAGGTAGATTTAAGCAAGCGACGACCTTAGGACGGCGAGAAGCCGATGGATGAGGGAGGCACAAGACCGCGCAGGGTGGAAACTTTTGGAGGAGCTCTATGTCCAACAGTGGACGTCTTAGGCTGATATGGAAGCAAGAGAAATCTCTTTGAAGCAAGCGAGTAAACAAAAGTATGAGTATTAATCGTAGGTACATTCACAATAAATATCTCAACATCCTGCATTAATTTTTACGTCCGTAAAGACCGTGTAAAGCTATTTACGCAAAATGTCACGTTTTGCTCCATTACTTTAATCAGGAAACGTGACATTTCATCGTCTTAGTTTGAATGACAAGTAGGGGAAAATGAAGACAACATTATATTTATTTATTCCATTGCATGAAACGCTAAAGGTCAACGCAGCTTATTTGGTTTCATTATTTTAATTGAGTTTCTACGGGTATATTTTGTTTATATACCTACAGCTAAATAAAAAAAAATAAGCCTAGTTTAATAAAAACATTTTAAAACCTGCGAGTTAAGTACTTACGACTCAATTTCCGTTAGTAACATTCACACACAAAAATAAAAGTGTTTAGTTGTGGACTTGAACATTGTACGACATCGTATTATGATGTGACAACCCGGTGTGACCACGAGTCCGGCCCCTAAATAAACAACAACTCTTCGACATAAGGGCTAACTACTAGCAATGGCCCACAGGTTTAACTATTATTAGTCACTCAAAATAATCTTATGATTAAAATAAAAATGATAACAGCTATATTTATTTATCTATAAAACTTTCCATCCATAAAATGTTCCATAAAAAACGGTCTTACTCCTTAGGAAAAGTGCCGCGAATTGCCAAGTTGAATAATAAAACCGCGTTAGTGCCTATTTCCGAGGCTTTATTTTTAAAGCTTTAATCCAGTTAGCGTTTACGTAGTTCAATATCACTCTCACATTTTATTATTACACCATTCAATTAACGGAACTAAATATTTCCTAGACATTGAAATGTTGTTCATTTCCCGGTGCTAAATCAATCCAGCTAATGTACCACTGATTATGCCAGTGAAGTAATTGATTAGTCAGCGAGAACCGCATGAGTCGAGTACTCGCGCCAGTACTTGACTGTGGCTGCGTAATAAATTGTGCGTTCGGAAATTCGAAATGCATTAATATGCAAGATGAAATTTGCAAGTGTTATTTATTACGCGGGATGTACGAAGAAATTGTTATTAGTAATCGTTTATCATTACTTGATATTAAAATGTCTGTGTTATTAGACTATGACGATTAAAATAGTAGTCATAGTGAGAGTCACATCTTTTCATCCCGTGGTAGTCGTAAAAATCAGCCGCAAGTTTGGGAATGGAAAACTGAATACAAACTCTATAATGAATTTTACAATTAAAATTATTATTTGGTTTCTTATAAAAGTTATTTAATAACATTTTAAATATTTTGAAGAATGAATAAGTATTTGATTATATAAGTATTTGTTTTAAAAAGTTAATAAAAAGTTAACATCATGTAAGAAACAATGTTTATTAAAAAAACATTTATCGCTTTAATATCTTTATTACATCAAGCTAAGCAAATTGTTCGTTCATGTTACGGTCTTTAATGGAACACCTGACAAGTAATTACTTTTCCCAACACTACGTAGCCAATGTATTTTATCGCTTGAAAAAGGAACGCTCAACGGTTAACTTTCGATTTCAACCACTCACGTGGTCAGATCACAATAAACTCTCACCCGATTGACCGATTAATGCTGTTGATTTTATATTAACCACTCAGAAAATTAAATAAACCATTGATAAATTAGGTAAAAAAACCGCTTAAAAAAACTTACAAAAGATATGTTGTCATAAATATTCTTTTCATACAAATGAAAACAAATAGAGCATTTTGACAGACCATTAAAAGACTATTGACAGATGTCATAATCTCTTCTTTGGTAATAGACGCAATCGTAAAATAATTCATGTTCTGCTATTGTCATTCTAATTTTAAAATTGTGTGAACGTGAGCTTTTATAGTAAGAAGTTGTTCTTAAATGCAGAAAGCATTGAAAGTGTCTTTTCCATTTACGATTCAAATTAATTTCGAATTAGCTTCAATTCACTTTACAATCTCTTTTCTCCGGATACGAATTTGATTTACGAACGAAGCGCTAGCTGTCATCAAAGGCTCATCAGCTCCTTAACGACAAGAAATTCGTATACATTAACTAGGTATACCAAATAGACTTAGCTGATGACGCAAGCGAATCAAGTCGACCGCAATTTCACGGCGTGAGCAAATTATCCATAATTCCCGGCCAGTCAACGTAATGACCGAACACACGAGCGTTGATGTTTGTACAGACCACCTCGTTCTGACGTGAAACTAAATTGTGGTGCGTGTAATATGACACTTTCAAGGATGGTCATTTTGCATGCAGATAATGATAGCTTAGATCTATGTGACAGTTTAACAAATTTCTAAAAGTAATAGCTTTTGCTGCAAGTTGATTAGTCTCTAGTTGTCGGATTAGATAGTTAGTGTAAATATGATTAGGTTCGGTTATTATGTACGGATAACAACTTTGTGGTAAGTTTTTATTATACAAGTAATATTACCAACTACAAAGTAGCAAAACTAATATCAAGGTAGTATGAAAAACTCCGTGTGGCGACGGAGTAAGAATACAATATGTCACTACCTCATCTCATCCCATGGGTGTCGTAAAAACCGACTAAGGGACTATCCGTGAATGTTATCTTTACGAAGTAAAAAGAAGGAAAACTTGAAATTAAACCCTATACCAATCCGTTTGGCCAGCGTGGTATTAGTAGGCCAAGTAACCCTCCGTCACAGGAGGAGGCCCTTCCCTGCAGTGGGACATTAATGGACTGTTATGATGATAAAAAACTACGATACAATGTGATTTGAGGCATTTTAGTTGCAAAAAAATATTTTTCTTTCATGTTCATAGTGCACATCTAAAATTAGGTATCGTCTTCGATAATTTGATATACAGGTATACATTTCAATGATTCTACAGTCGCATCTATTACTTCTGTTTCTGCCATAAGTCATTTATTACTACACTCTATTAGCCTGTGACATAACGTATTATTACGTTAGTAATCACATAGATAGTGTTTTTACTTCACGAATTTCAGATTTCTTTTCAAACACACTTAAAGACACAAGCACAAGGCGATATTTGCAAACAGCTAATCCAACTTTCATTTTCATTTACAGTTAACGATATCTAGATAGCCGGTTATGTTTGTTTGGTGTGACCAGTGCCCATTATAGTGACAATATTACACTGACACTAATGAACTGAGCAGGGTGACTTAAAGAATCTAAATGTGTAAGTTTTCACAGAGTGGTTTCGATTCGGATGTTTATGTTCGATTAAGGTTTATTTATTTAATGGTTGGGGCAAAGCTTTGGAAATAGTAGTAAGGCTATTGCCTTAGTGGTATAGCGTAGTATGCGGCTAATGTGCACGTGGTCACAGGTTCGAATCAAGCAGGACAATTGTTTGTGCAGTCCATGTGCATTAATAAACGGACCGATCAATGACCACAACAACTTTGGTTACATTCATCAAAAGTTAGCCTTTCTAATACATAGAAAACAACGAGACTGAGGCTATCATTAATGTTTAAGCTTACAAACATTTACATTGAACGCAAGTCAAACCCGAAACCTCTGCGTTGGAACCATGAACTATACCACTACTCCTAAGTTGTCAGTGAAAGTAAATCAGAAATATCAATTCTAATTCCAAAGATAACTTACAGCCTTTCATCGTCAGTCCAGCAGTAACATTCCAGGCCAAATAGTTAGTATTCGAACATTTAAGATTAACATTACCGATGAATATGTACGAGATGTAGTACCTATGTTATGTACAGTCGAGTTGTTTCGTTAGCGCTGTCGATCATAGTGATTTATGATCATTGGTTATCGATACACTTTCTAGCTTCTACTAATAACTTTTTGTAATACTGCTTACAGTGTTATTGTTTAAATTAAAAGTAATACTTTATATAATTTACTTAGACTGAAGTGTGGGTGTAAGGCTGAATAAAAGCACTCTTCATTTTTTCTCTTATTAATTGATGTTAGGTTAGTTAATCGTTCCGTTGCTAGGCTTTATGCCGTATTTTTATGTGTTTTCAAGTAAGTAATATGTCTTTAATCAAAGTAAAATACAATAGGTACACATCATCATAACAGCCCATTAATGTCACACTGCAGGGACGGGCCTCCTCCCGTGACGGAGGGATACCTACTTGGCTTACTAATACCACGCTGGCCAGACGGATTGGTATAGGGTTTAATTTCAAGTTTTCCTTCTTTTTACTTCGTAAGACAATATTTACAGTTAGTCCCTTAGTCGGTTTTTACGACACCCATGGGATGAGATGGGGTGGTGACATATTGTATTGTTACTCCGTCACCACACGGACAATAGGTACACATAAAATTTAGTTTTTATTTATATTTCAATCTCTACAATTATAATCAGACTCAAACCGCTAACAAAATCTCGTATCTTACGTGAAATAAAATTCAGTCAGTTTCATTAAAACTAATAAAATGATGAATAATTTCATAAAAAAGTATCGAAAAACACACACAACACTACAAGCTGTGTTAAACCTATCAGACAGTCTATTGAATAAAAAACAAGTCTGTTTACATTAGGCATAAAATGAAGTGTATAAAAGTGTTAAAATGATTGATGAAGTATAACCGTTTACATTCTTTATATAAACATTTTGCAACACCCAGAAGAAAAAGTATACTAAACGAAAGCCGTGAAGTGTATTATGAATATTAAAAAAAATAAACGTCTACGCATATTTCAGTGAAGCAATATTGCAAAATTTATTGCCACATAACACATTTATCATAATTTTTAGTAACAAAAAAAATCATCGGCTGAATATTTTTACTATGAATTCATTCGCAGAGGAGTGACTACACTCATAAATTACTATATATCAATTTTGTTTGTGTCTAGCCAAGATTTGTACTCGAAATGTATTAGTGGTAAAGTCAGAAATAGTCAGAGGTAGTTCAGAAGATATAATAGAGATGACATCTGCACATTTGACCTACATTTTTGTAAAAAGAAAATTAGTATTTTTGTGTATTCTAGCAATTTGCAAGATGAGGCAATGATACAAATTACTGATGATATTTATGTTGTGCTATTTCTTTTTTGTAATCTGTTCCTAGTACAGATTATTTGTTATGTTGATTATTTGTTGTACAAGAACGTAAAATTAATGTAATTTTACCAATTTAGAATTTGCAGCTAATTTTGAAAGGTCAAGTAAGAATGTCAGGGGAAGAATTTAATAACACAACACATCGGCTAAGTGATAATTTTTAGATATTATTTCCTCAACAACAAAAACCGTATATCCATCCGTGGCTTTAGGTTTTAGTAAGTCCTGCTTCCCTCCATCAAAAGATGAAGACATTCCTACAATGTGTCACTAATTGGCTCTTATTACTAGAAGTGTAAAGATCATTTTTCTTTCGTAATAAACTTCCATAACACAATTTTTCCCAATGAATCACACACGTCTCTTAGGAGACGCTGTAAGCGACGCAGCCACAACGTAATTACTAAAATAGAACAAGTTGACACACATAAATAATATTAGAGCTATCGTAAATAACCACACTACAGAATACGTCTTTATATCATTGACGTACGAGTACACACTGTAATTTTCGTGTAAACATTAGTCAGGCTTCACTTTAAACCTGCGCGACAGAACGGAGATTATATTTTAAAAGCAAAATATTGCTGGTAGCACTAATACATTTTCATAGGCAAGCCTTGAGACCTGTACTTCCAGCAGGACATTTGTGGGCTGTATATAAAATTTAGGTGATATGAACCGAGGAAAAATAGTCCCAATTGTGTATTTGTAATCATTTTTTAATATAAATCGTAAAACGCGATACGACACGTACACGACACGAGAGTAAGCCTGGCAAAAAAATGACTTGCACAATAACATAAAATCTCATCTACCAATAACGATATCAAAGAACTTTCCTTATCAAGTACGAGAAACGATATCCACAACTCTCAACCCTACACTACTCGCAGAAGCAAAGATATAAAAATATCAGTATCATATATCTGGACAGTAACCCACGCTCTTAAATAAAGATGGTACTTACAACCCACCGGGCTCAGAATAACTGAACTCATCCAGTGGCACTCAGAATCAATAACATGTAGTCGTAAAATGTCTCGAAATATTACCAGCAATGCGACGTAACACACTGGGCATTATTTGGAACTACTTGCGTATGGCGCAATGGGCTCAACTCCAGGGCTGCCAATATACGTCAGGTATTATTTTTATGTTGCTTACTGTACTTTGATGTATTTGAAACCAACCTGAAACAAAAGAAAAAGAGAAAATTTAGTATAATTTATCTTATTTCAGTGACTAGTATACATATACTATGTTCAGGACTTTCAAAGGAATTATAATAATAGTAGCTGATGCCCGCGAGTTCACCCGCGTGGTATAGGTACCCTAAATGTTATTCTATACCCTAAACAACCTATTTTAAATTTCAACATCCATCCATCCATCTTTCCATACATCCTCACAATTTTTCGCATTTATAATATTAGTAGGATTGTTTCCAAATAGCTCTTTAACATGAAATCAATGGGGCGAGCTACGTTTGAAATAGCTTGTGCGATACCTATACCTTTTCATGTAAACGCAGTCACATTTTCCTAATACTGTCTGATACTGATCTAAAAGGTCTCTTGAAGCTCAATAGATATTATTTCATCATCATCATAACAGCCCATTATTGTCTCACTGCAGGGACGGGCCTCCTCCCGCAATGGAGGGATACTTGGCCTACTAATACCACGCTGGCCAGACGGATTGGTATAGGGTTTAATTTCAAGTTTCCCTTCTTTTCATTTCGTAAAGATAATAATCACGGATAGTCCCTTTGTCGGTTTTTACTACACCCATGGGATAAGATGGGGTGGCGAGATATTGTATTCTCACTCCGTCACCACACGGAGAAAGACGAAAAAGATATAATTTATACAATGTTTATTAGACTAATTTGTAATAGTAAAATTAGTGTTGCGTATTCACATAATGAAGTTGGGTTGGGACATGTAAAGGGCAGTCTCATTGAACTCGGCTAATGGGTATTTGTCGATTGCAGTTTGGAGTTACGCAACCAGCCTACATGGTCATTTATTGTAAGTAAGCTACTTACTATCCATTAAACTAATTTGTATTATCTTTAATCTATTTCTAATTGGACTTTGAAGTAGATATATTGACAAGGAAACGAATTAAGAATGAAGTATATTTTGTTCCCCTGTGCCTTACTTTTAAATGTTAGACAAAAGATAATAGAAGCAAGACAAAAGATAAAGATACGAATCTATAAATTAATGCATTGTAGTGTCTATATTTGTTCTAATAAGCTTGAACTCTTAATATCGATCGAAAAATACTTTCTTTGTTTTCAGTACAGACAATAGGTATTTTCCCGATCGGCGTTATCTTATCATCAATTGCATTGTTATCAGTCAATTTCAACTTAAAACAATTCAGTTTATGATATAAAGAAGTCATCGTGCTACATTCATATAAAAATAACGACATTCGATATTGTTCTAGGAAGAAACGCGTCATAAACACTTGATATTGTTGTGGCGATACTACCAACGAATTGGGATTCTTTAGGCGAATAGATAGAAATACATAATTATAAAGACTTTCACGTAGTGCCTTAATCAGCTTCAAATAACATTATATTATGTTGTGACATTATGTAGTGTACGTACACTATTTTTTTTTATAAAAAGACAACTCCCGCACTAGGAGTCATGCCCTGTGTCGCGGGGACTTCTTACAAACATCAATTAACGGACACAAAGAACACCCAGACTCAGGACAATAATTTGTGGATCTCACAAATAATTGTCCTGCGTGGGGATCGAACTCACAACCACATGCATGGCAGCCGCTTGCGCTACCGTCGCGCCACCGAGGTCGTCTATCAACTCAAGAAGTGTTTTCAATTTAATATTATGGGAATCTCAAAGCATTCTACAACATATTTGGGATAAGATAGATCTATGTCTTGACTTAGATCCTATTAATTATATTCTCATTATAAACGATACCTGATGCTTTCCCACAAATGTTTAACACTTAAGAGAAATGTTAAACTTAAGTCCGTCGTTGTAAGCTTACCATAACAGTTCTAGATTTCCCATTACATTCTCAGTACTCTTAGCAATAAATGCTAATAGTATGCATAGATTTTACACGGGAAATCACTTACTACACTAGTTTGTATTCGTAATAAAATTTACACTAGTTTTTAAAAGGTATTTACTTTACAATTTGTAGTATGTATTAAACACAGCTGGACGCGTTTAGTCCAGAGACGCGGGTTCGATTCCCGCCTCGAGTATCAATTGTTTCCATTGTCTTTCTTCTTTTCGAATTTTTCTAGTTAGCTTTATAGGTAAAAAATTATATTATTATGTAATTTAAAACCCAGTTTATGTGTGATTCTTTTAAGCCAAGATCTAAAACCTGTACTTGGTCGCATGGAATAGATAACCACCCATAAGATAATCTAAGAGAAGAAATATCACGTCTAGGAACGATCTAAGTTGCCTTGTGACCTGTTTTCTAACTTATAGGAATTTAGAAATATGTTAAGGTTATTGTGGTTAAATCGAATAACGCGTGTTTACTATTACGGCTATGTTTAAAACTATGCAAAGCGAGTAGTCTTTATAAATAAGCAAGATTCACATTCATAATTAACAAAATAATGCGTAGCTAAACTTATATTTGAAAGTATTTAGGTCACTGCACTGACAACTAAACGTATTTATGTCTGTTAACGTATCTGTCGGCTTGTCATTTTAAGCTGACATACGTAAAAAATAATTTCTTTAACAATCTATCGGAAATACACGAATATATTTATTTTCTTTTAGTTGAAGGCTGCTAGTTAAAAGAACCAGTCAACAAGGTTAATATTCATCATAATGTCAGCCAAGTAAATGTCCAGTCTAGCAAATATTTCGATTTTTCGTTATTACTACGTGAGACCAAATACTGGTGCTCCTTCAGAAGAAGTAGAATGTACGTTATTACTATCCAGTCAAGGTTCTGTATTAAGTTTTTTGTACCTGGTCACTTTTTCTGCATTACTATTTGCTATAACGAACCCTAAATTTATCTAAGAGAAGCAACATGAACCAATCTACACGTAAACTGAACATTCCAATGCAAATCTTTGTGTGATGAACAGGATTGTTTGCATTTGTCTGGGTATTTTTATGTATATTACGTACCTATTTACAAAAAAACAAAAGTATTTACGTATGTTTATCAGTTGTCTAGAACCCATAGTACAAGCTCAGCTTAGTTTAGGACTAGATGGCGCTGTGTAAATGTGTGAGGAATATTTATTTATTTATTATTATTACTCCGGAACACAGTCTTAGTTAGGAGATAAAACCGCAGGACACAGATAGTACAGAAATAAACAAACAACGCGAATATTGTTTGCGGTGAGGAACCACTTTGCAATGACCCTGGCGTAACCGACATACACCTGACAAACTGATATAGTGACCGCCGTACAATTACTAGAATGTATATTTAGAAAAATTGTTTTACATCATATATCTGATTTTAAAAGTAAAATAATAGAGAATGAACAGCTTTGAGTTAATCGTCTTAATTAACGAGATCTACGAGTACATATTTTAATCTACTTAAATCGTCTTTTGCAATACGGAAAAAATTAAAAAAGGGGGTGAAATTATATATATTTGTTAGTTAGTCACCACGGTGTATTCCCCTTGACCTCATCGATCTCTTTTACAATCTACAAAATGAAAAAATGAGTGTAAATTTACTGAAATAACCACGTCAATATTAATATTTCCACTCTCTCAAACATTGAGCGGATGCTTCGTCCTACATGTATAATCACAAACAGAGTTCTTTCAACACTTTATTCACCATCATTTCACACGACGAGCTTAATGAACTAATCTCTTTATATTAATGTCAAATGGACCATTCTCTGGAATGCGGAATGGCTGCGAGCAATTGACATTATCCATTTAACAGCTACTGTTCTCTTTCTAGTGTGTGGTGCGAAGTATAAGATTTAACCAATAGAAATAAAGACAAGGAAAATAAGTAAATTGATGTATCGAGTGTGTTGAGAATTATATAAAAATAATAGTTTCTTAGAATTAACAGAATGACAGTGAATAATAAATATACAAAAATAACTACAAAAATAGCGCTGCGTTTTAGTTATTTATTAGAATGGCAATTGGATGAAATAGGGACAGTTTCATGTTGAACTTCCTATCATAAAATCATTAAAACTTATGTAGTTTTAAGTAGTTGTCAAGATTATGTAAAAAAACTAGGTATGCTGGTATTTATACATTTATGTAACGGAATTTCGATTAGAGTTTTCTTTTATTTTGTATAGCCAGTATGGTATAAGATAACCAATTTTCCTTTAATCATTTCAGGTTATCGTCTTTTAAGACTTAAAGGGCACTTCAGAATCAACCTACCTCAGTTCTCATTTCTTACACCACACGAAAGCGCATGTGATGATAGTAAATACATCATGTCGCAATATGATGTAGGGCTTTACACAACTGACGTTTGATCCACACTCAAGTGGTCTAAATCGTGCGAAACAAATCGACGTTACAACCATTGCATGCGATGTTTTATTACCTACTAGTACTCATATATCATGCTCTTCATTTTCTATAGACGTTGTTTGATGACAAATTTATTGTTTTATTTATATGTATACTATTATAAAATAACAAGATCTTAATTTACGAGTCCTGTGAACTCTTATCAGAGCTGTTCTCCACGTCATCCTCTCACACACAGCTCTTCAACCTCAATGTACAATACAATACATAAAATCAATATTAATTTGAATTGATAAACCATTATAAAAATAACATTTAATTTCTCCACAAAGGTACTTATAAACTTTCTTAAATTAGAACAGTGTACAACCTTTGCGAGAGACTTGGAGTCTGTGCTAGGGCTAACCCTGTGTTACAGATCACTAGGCTCCCCTCATCTCACATTACCTCATCTACATTGTGTACCCCTCTACTCTAACTTTAATGCTGACTTTCATTCCAATTTGTCGGCATATGGGTTGTTTTTGTAAAGGTACATGGAGGAGTTTCTTGCGATCTCTTTACCAAACTTGCTTATTAATACGCTGTCTTTAAAGAACGTATCTCCACAGACATGTCTTACCAATTTTTCTCCAAAAAACGAAATTACCAAAAAATACTTATCAATAAAACTTAAATATAATAAATTACGAATGCAATTTCAGCTAATGTATATTCACAAGTTTAAGTATCTGTTTAACTTAGCTCTTAGCTGCACTTTAACTCAACCGAATAAGACATGAGTCCGTACTTGATAACAGTTATGGTGTAACATTATCATTACGCTTAACATAATTGGTTTGGCGAAGTGCTCCAGCTTAATGGAGTTTGTTTGTAATCAAGATAAGCTTTGTTACTGCAGTGGTAAATAAATACATTTGTCATATTACAGTACTTCTGGATGCTATGATTATATTATTATGACATTTTCCCTAACACTTTTAGGTGTTACTTTTCAATGTTCGTACCTACCTAAAAACTAATTAATGAGTATTAAAACCCCTGTATTTCTGTATATCGTTTTAAAATACTTACACATGTTCAAAAAAATAATCCACTAAAAACAATATTTATAAAACGGTCAGTCAAGAAGCGCAATAAAAAAAAAGTCGTCACCAATACCACATTACGTGACTTATGTGATGTATGTGGAACGACAATAAATCCTCGCGACACATACGTTGCGCAAACGCAGGGGAAAGTGACGTATGTCCCAGTGACACCTGTGGCCCTATTCCGAAACGATACAGAATAGAGCCCTTTTAACATTGAAGCCTTTGTTGATGAGTAGCCACGTCCGAACGTATGAAAAGGATTATTTGTATTCTTGGCACTTGAGTTATTTCACTTACTACATTTGTTCCGTAGAGAATCGATGAGCTCGAACAATGATTTAAGCTCCCAGCTTATGAGAAGTCGTTTTATTTTAAACGCATTCCATTTACAATAAATTGGTTCAGCTCGTTTATGAAAAACATAAAGCTAGTGCTTTCATGGGGCATGGTAAGGTAAATTTCATTGATGTAATTGGATAGGTTTTATTGTCAACAAATAGACAATAAAACCTAGAATATCCCATATCCCAGGGGTGTCGTAAAAACCGACTAAGGGACTAACCGTGAATGTTAGCTTTACGAAATAAAAAGAAGGAAAACTTGAAATTAAACCCTATACTAATCCGTCTGGCCAGCGTGGTATTAGTAGGCCAAGTATCCCTCCGTCACGGGAGGAGGCCTGTCCCTGCAGTGGGACATAGGTAACAACTTACACAACGTTTTATCACTCAAATATGGCTTCCGTGAGGTATGAAACTTTTAATATATGGGTTAGGTTATGTTTCGACTTTAACTGATTACATCATACATAATTTCGCTTCAGTATTTTCCAGGAAATAGGTAAACATATGCTTAATCGTAATAAAATTTATATAATTTAGCTTGATCAAAAACGTGCTCTACAGTCCAGACTTCTTCCGCACTTTTCACCGTTATGATGGATGTGTCATTAAAAAAAACATCTGTTACTCGCATGGTTTTACACATGGTCTTAGTCAGAACCAAAGAACATCAAGAGTAAGCAAGCAAGCAAAGAACAATACATATTATAAGAACATTCAAATAAAATATGTTTCCTGATTTTCACTCAATAATATATATTTTTTAATTCTACATCTTTCAGCCAGCGCTTACTATCTGAATACTGAAAGTACTGAAACACAACATCAACAAACTTCTTTAGACAATTCCAATAAATTTCTTTACAACATTTAAGTATAGTTCAATAAATAAGATAAAACTAAAAAAGAATTATCGTCTACAATTTCACAAAGCGATCATTAAATACACAATATTACCCAGAGTATCTCATTCCACGGTATCAAAGGTAATGAAATAGTTTGCTCGTAATTTCGAGCTTAGAAAGTAAAGGCTTCTCTTCGTACAGGGAGTATTAAATAAATAACTTTGAACAACTTCGGTCTTTATCCGTACAACCCAGCTTGTGACTTGGCAACAGTTTCTTTGTTATATGATCACTCTTCAACGAAAGTTTTGAAGTTGACTATACAAAGTATTAATTGCTTTATAATTATGGCACGCGAGAGTCAATGAACCGCCGGTTTGTCAACTGTATTCGCAATTAATGTTTTTTGTGAACAACCGAAATTACAAATAAATATAAAGACCCCAAAAACAGATGAATTACCTCGAATTTGTGGAGAGCAATTTGTGAAGAGTATGTCAACTATGTCAGCTGGAATTTGTCCTGGACGTTTTTAATATAAGGAGAAAATAAAAAAAAACTATTTTGGCTTTACTTATTTGTACAAAAAGCACGCGATAGCATAGTTATCCCATAATAAATCACATCGTGAAACGTTTATTGTACCTACATACCTAAACTGCAGCTTTTCCATGGGGGTAGGGGGGAAATAATGAACGACATATTATTATAATACGATTCTGAATAATTTACCAAGTATTCTATACAAACCAGACGAGGAGTAGACGTTTAAGTACACAGCTGGTATTTTGTCTCCTGGAAACTGTCAGCAAGTCTTCTAATAGGTAATTTTAGATTATCCTAAGAGTTATCAATCCGTCATTACATACAGTAAATACACAAGCAATATACTCGCATGTTAATCATACATTGACGTCATAATAATATTTGCCGGTCAATTATGTACTGAATCATATTCGCAGACAAATAAAACACTTCAATCGTTTGAAGCTCATATCTTATCTAGTATATTGCTTCGGTAAAACATGGAAACAGGTGTGGCTTATAAGATTCAAACAATACATTATAACATATAGCTTTTATATGTAAATGTACGCTATCATTGTGTCTGCAGATTACAAGCTATATATAACGATTATGTCATATTAGTGTAATGTTTACCGTGTGTTTACGGATAAAGTATATTAAATGTCACTACTATCTTTCACTTCGCGGATGTTGTAAAAGCCGATCTAGAACCTGCAAGTCAAGTTGGCCTGCGTCTCGGCACGAGATAGTCCCTCCTTGCAGCAAGTAGTAAGTTGCATCTTTAAGATCCCTTTACCCAACGATATGTATTCAACTTAATAAGTCCTACGTACATCAAATACAAGTAATGACAAGTTATCTATCTGCAATTTCTATGCTAAATCGTTGTTAAAGGCAATCTGTGCATAATTCATACAAACTTACGACCAACAAGACCGCTGCATAACGGACTTTAGCAAATAATTATACGAAACGAAATTTATCCAATACCATAAAATGACGTAGGTATCAAGTTTTATTTCTTCCTGTCTATCGTAAAAATGTATTGAGGAAAACGTCATTGACGGTAAAGTAGTAACATAACCGTTAAAATTAAGGGCATTGCATTGCTCAATGACCTTGAAGATCTGAGGTTTGTTACAGTTTTCATAGAAAAAGCGCCATCTACTAACAGAGATTAATACTAGGATATAATCAACTAATGATTATTCAAATCACAGACGCGACACAAATTTATCATTGTTTTGACCTAACTTATTTTATTCTCTCGGAGACGCCAATTTTATACATACGTATTTTACTGGAAATACCGTTCACCGCGCTCAGAGCAATAACGAATTTTATTATTATTACTGTTGCTACTAGACTATGTCTTCTGAAGGTCTGATGATGGCCAGGTAAGTACACAACGGTTCTCAGCGATGGTAACAGCTAGAAGTACTCTGTTTTCATAATTTGCCTATTTGATTAATGATGCTACTACACTATGTCTTCTGAAGGTCTGATGATGGCCAGGTAAGTACACAACGGTTCTCAGCGATGGTAACAGCTAGAAGTACTCTGTTTTCATAATTTGCCTATTTGATTAATGATGCTACTACACTATGTCTTCTGAAGGTCTGATGATGACCAGGTAAGTACACAACGGTTCTCAGCGATGGTAACAGCTAAAAGTACTCTGTTTTCATAATTTGCCTATTTGATTAATGATGCTCCTACACTATGTCTTCTGAAGGTCTGATGATGGCCAGGTAAGTACACAACGGTTCTCAGCAATGGTAACAGCTAGAAGTACTCAGTTTTCATAATTTGCCTATTTGATTAATGATGCTACTACACTATGTCTTCTGAAGGTCTGATGATGACCAGGTAAGTACACAACGGTTCTCAGCAATGGTAACAGCTAGAAGTACTCAGTTTTCATAATTTGCCTATTTGATTAATGATGCTACTACACTATGTCTTCTGAAGGTCTGATGATGACCAGGTAAGTACACAACGGTTCTTAGCGATGGTAACAGCTAGAAGTACTCTGTTTTCATAATTTGCCTATTTGATTAATGATGCTACTACACTATGTCTTCTGAAGGTCTGATGATGACCAGGTAAGTACACAACGGTTCTCAGCAATGGTAACAGCTAGAAGTACTCAGTTTTCATAATTTGCCTATTTGATTAATGATGCTACTACACTATGTCTTCTGAAGGTCTGATGATGACCAGGTAAGTACACAACGGTTCTCAGCAATGGTAACAGCTAGAAGTACTCAGTTTTCATAATTTGCCTATTTGATTAATGATGCTACTACACTATGTCTTCTGAAGGTCTGATGATGACCAGGTAAGTACACAACGGTTCTCAGCGATGGTAACAGCTAGAAGTACTCTGTTTTCATAATTTGCCTATATGATTAATGATGCTACTAGACTATGTCTTCTGAAGGTCTGATGATGACCAGGTAAGTACACAACGGTTCTCAGCGATGGTAACAGCTAGAAGTACTCTGTTTTCATAATTTGCTTATTTGATTAATGATGCTACTACACTATGTCTTCTGAAGGTCTGATGATGACCAGGTAAGTACACAACGGTTCTCAGCGATGGTAACAGCTAGAAGTACTCTGTTTTCATAATTTGCCTATTTGATTAATGATGCTACTAGACTATGTCTTCTGAAGGTCTGATGATGACCAGGTAAGTACACAACGGTTCTCAGCGATGGTAACAGCTAGAAGTACTCTGTTTTCATAATTTGCCTATTTGATTAATGATGCTACTACACTATGTCTTCTGAAGGTCTGATGATGACCAGGTAAGTACACAACGGTTCTCAGCAATGGTAACAGCTAGAAGTACTCAGTTTTCATAATTTGCCTATTTGATTAATGATGCTACTACACTATGTCTTCTGAAGGTCTGATGATGGCCAGGTAAGAACACAACGGTTCTCAGCGATGGGAACAGCTAGAAGAACCCAGTTCTCATCATTTCCCTATTTAATTACTCATGCTACTACACTTTGTACTTACCT
This sequence comes from Schrankia costaestrigalis, assembly GCA_905475405.1. Taxonomy (NCBI): domain Eukaryota; kingdom Metazoa; phylum Arthropoda; class Insecta; order Lepidoptera; family Erebidae; genus Schrankia; species Schrankia costaestrigalis. Next base: position 17,893,566 of record FR997832.1, read on the forward strand.
GATCCTCATCAGACATTCTTTTGAAGGTTGAATTGAACTCAATGATTTTCAGCGATGGAAACAGAAAAAAATTGAAACTAACTGTAAAATGTTATTTTGTAAAATAGGCAAAATGATTATTAAGAAAACAGCTTTAGTAAGTCTTGTATTTTATTTTAATCAAAGAAGATAAGACCTAATCTTAGCATTCCATAGATTCTCCGTGGGGGTGCCGGGTCCATCGCGTGATAGAGGAAGGAACACTTGCATAACAGCGTCTGGGACTTACGACCCAGATGTAGGTTTAAGGAGGCCCCTACTCTTCTTCCAGATATATTTTTTGTTTCTTCCTGGGAATGCCCCACTTCTACAGTCAAATTTGGTAGTATTTCTTCTTCAAGCTAGAACAAAAATTTTTATTTAATAAAATAGTCGATGTTACAAATTAATACAAGTATTAATCACAGTACATAACACATTTGTGGCGGTAATGCACTCTAAAACAAGTAGCAGGAGGATTATCAGAAATATGGAAAAAGTTACGAGTTTGCTTTACTAGCAATCATTACTCTATAATATGAAAAATAAATTAGCTTTCAGCTGTTTGTCTGTTTATGTATGCATTAATCTTAAAAACTAGGCAGCAGACAGAATTCATAATAACTATGCATAATATAGATGAAAAGCACTCATAATTTTAGACGTTTACAATGTGATGCCGTAAATAAACACTTATTTGAGCTTACATAAAAAACAACAAAATAAACTTATATTTACCACATTTTGCTCAACTTCCATATCAGTTGGCATATTTGACGGTTCGCATGTGTCGTAAGATTTTGACAGCGGTTGATCTTCTTGATTTTTTAATTCAGAGCCTTGCTGCTTTCTTATTTTCCTTAAAAAAAATAATTCCTGTTTTAATTGGTAGGTACTTGTAATTTTGTCGATATCAAAACTATGGAGTAAAAAAAAGCTACCTAAGTAAATGTCTCAAAGTCAACTAGGTCAAGACCTAATGAGTAACAACTTGCTGTTTTACGTAGGTACTGCCATCATGACTGAAGTCTACCTACCTTCGGAGTCCACCATAAGTCAGTCCCTCACAGTCACCTAGGTCTCCCTGAGCTCTTTTAAACGAGTACCAACTTGCTGGTTTACGTAGGTACTGCCATCATGACTGAAGTCTACCTACCTGCGGAGTCCGCCATAAGTCAGTCCCTCACAATCACCTAGGTCTCCCTGAGCTCTTTTAAACGAGTACCAACTTGCTGGTTTACGTAGGTACTGCCATCATGACTGAAGTCTACCTACCTGCGGAGTCCACCATAAGTCAGTCCCTCACAATCACCTAGGTCTCCCTGAGCTCTTTTAAACGAGTACCAACTTGCTGGTTTACGTAGGTACTGCCATCATGACTGAAGTCTACCTACCTGCGGAGTCCACCATAAGTCAGTCCCTCACAGTCACCTAGGTCTCCCTGAGCTCTTTTAAACGAGTACCAACTTGCTGGTTTACGTAGGTACTGCCATCATGACTGAAGTCTACCTACCTTCGGAGTCCACCATAAGTCAGTCCCTCACAGTCACCTAGGTCTCCCTGAGCTCTTTTAAACGAGTACCAACTTGCTGGTTTACGTAGGTACTGCCATCATGACTGAAGTCTACCTACCTTCGTAGTCCACCATAAGTCAGTCCCTCACAGTTACCTAGGTCTCCCTGAGCTCTTTTAAACGAATACCAACTTGCTGGTTTACGTAGGTAGTGCCATCATGACTGAAGTCTACCTACCTTCGTAGTCCACCATAAGTCAGTCCTTCACAGTCACCTAGGTCTCCCTGAGCTCTTTTAAACGAGTACCAACTTGCTGGTTTACGTAGGTAGTGCCATCATGACTGAAGTCTACCTACCTTCGTAGTCCACCATAAGTCAGTCCCCCACAGTCACCTAGGTCTCCCTGAGCTCTTTTAAACGAGTACCAACTTGCTGGTTTACGTAGGTACTGCCATCATGACTGAAGTCTACCTACCTTCGGAGTCCACCATAAATCAGTCCCTCACAGTCACCTAGGTCTCCCTGAGCTCTTTTAAACGAGTACCAACTTGCTGGTTTACGTAGGTACTGCCATCATGACTGAAGTCTACCTACCTTCGGAGTCCACCATAAGTCAGTCCCTCACAGTCACCTAGGTCTCCCTGAGCTCTTTTAAACGAGTACCAACTTGCTGGTTTACGTAGGTACTGCCATCATGACTGAAGTCTACCTACCTTCGGAGTCCACCGAAAGCCTAGGTACTATCAAGGTACTCAAAATATAAGTTTAATCGAAGCAATGCCGATGTTCTAAAAATGAATCTAAACATCGTACAAATAAAAACGTGTCTAACTAAAGCATACAAAGGTATAAAATAATATGAATGTATAATATTTAGCTTGTAGGTACTTACCAATAATTTTGAAGAGCTCGGCCACGCTGCACATTACGTTTATTTTTATATTTAGGCATAGTCTATGAGTGATTAAAAAACAAAATTTAATTAAAAACTAGGATATATTACACTTATGAACTTAATTACAAGTAGTATTATTAAAAACAATTGTGTACTTTTTATTTACAATATTTTTTCATTCAAAGTTGGTCGGTTTAAAGTTTTATTCGGTAAGAAAATACGGTCGTACAGTCCACCCGTCACAAGAGTCGTAACGACACTGAATGTGCGACTCCCGAGCAATCGTCACGGCGGTAGCGGGGGTGCAGGCGCGGGGATTTTATGAAAATCTAGTTTTTATCAATTATTTTAAATATAACGAATAATTAAGATAAAGTAATCAATACAGATTATTAGTTAGAATATAGCACATTTTTTGTATAAATTTCGAATAAAATCAATCATCCGTTTAATAGACAATTTGATATTTAGTTATTATAATACCAGATTTCGTGATTTTTTTTTGGAAGTTTTAAGAAATAATTAGCGTTTTTAATCAATACAAAGTTTTTTCGGTAGTATCTAGTTTATTCATGTTTTTTTGTGAAGTAAACGTATGTAAGGATTCGTCAACAAATTTCTCCAAACCGAGCGTGTTTTTGGGGTTTGAGCAATGCAATGCCCTTAATAGGTTATTGCAAATTCTGTTGTCTTTATATTGGGAGAAGCTACGTCATTCGCTTATTCATAATGACATTATCATTGGTCAATTAGAAGAATAAAATGCAAGGGCTGTTTTTTTCTGGGACGAAACAAAATTCGGCACGCCTGACCACGCTGCCCAGATGGGTTAATATCAAGTCTAGCTTCTCGCACTTTCAGGAGGGGATGATAACACTCCATATTTTTAAACTATCACTACACGAACAGGACAGCTTCGGTACCATATTGCACAACATGCCACTATATCGACAAGTAAACAAGAAAGCTCAAAGTTTATTACAACTAAAACTGACTTAAACTAATTAATAAAGTATTGTTATATTAATCATTAATTTTAAAATAACCGATACTAATCGTACGATGTAGTATTATCCGTACACCGTGAAGCGAGAATTTGGACGATTTTTCGGTTTTAAAACATAAAAGCGGTAATAAAAATTGTCATTATTAAGTTGACGTAAGCCGTGTTACGCAATACATATATTGTGTAACGTGAACTTTCATTACGGTCAATGTCATAATATGTAAGTTGTATATTTAAAAGGATTAAATTATATACGGGTACTAAGAACTATTTACTTTTTGAACTCTCCATTGCCACAAAGAATCTCTGAACTCCGGGACAAACATTTTCGGATTACCTGGTTTGTGACATTCTTGATGTTTTTATTATGTATCTTAACCATGTACTGCCGGTAATCATAATTTCCACAGGATATAATGGTAGCATTTGAGGAGGCCTATAATATTCCATCCCATAATGAACTTGTAGTCTATCTATGAGTCCCCGCAGTTCCAACATGCCAAAATATTTTATACGAAAGCAAGTTACATATACATGGTACCCAAACAACAAGGTATATGTTTATATACCTTGTTTTTTTGGGTGAGCGAGCAACATCAAGCCATTCATTAATCAAGTGTAAAGTTTAATAAAAGCGCGCAATCACAATATATATAACGACACGGTGACGGATCATTCTGTCACAGGCATTTGTTTCATGCGTGTTGTATGGAGACATTGACCTTTACACACTACGTTACATAAATATAGGCTTTGGATCTAATATGTATTGCGCAATCGAATGTACGGTTTTTTACAAGCAAAGCGTGCTCGTTATGTGTTCAAGAATTATTGCGTGTTTATTTATTTATTTAAAAGTCATCTACGGGAAGGAAAATAACTATATCTGGAACTGGATAACCTTTTTAGAATTGCTAGCCTAAGTTTTCCTGTTTTACTTGAGGTATCCGGCCTTGTCTGGAAAAATTAAAGGGGTTATAACATAGCATGTTCTCAATTGTTCTCTATGTATTATTCTAACTGATTTACAATATGTAAGGGTGAAAACTATATATTTTGTTTATTCTAAGATCTACCTAAAAGTTCTGATTATAGTCGTCGAGTTCTGCTGTACTATTCAAGCACTAAACTGCTCATCATCATTGCGTATGGCTTCTGCTTTGAACCCTATACATCTATATATACTAAACTGCTTAATATTTTCACGAACGCGTCTTAAACAAGGATATAAAGAAACGAGAGATCGTACTTTAAGAGAAGTTTACGATGCAAGTTCTTATATTTTATCACTTCTACGTCTGGCTCCTCTTTGGTTCATAATATAGTTTCACTACTATAATTTTTAAACTCATTTTATTTACCTTTATATTACTTGACGTTTCAGTGCAACCTGTGCCGAAAAGTCAAGCAAAATAAAGGTAAATAAAATGCGCGTCTATATCCTGTTTAGTTAATATCCTGTTTATATAATAGTTTCACTACTATTATTGCAACGTCAGTGCTGTGCAGTAGAGTATTTTAGTGTTGATGTCGCAATATTAGTTTAGACGTAAATAGGTTTGTAACGAATTAAATTGCGTTTTATGTAATTAAGTCCGATGTTTACCTTAGCTAGAAGGTATATGATTTTTGGAGTTCTACCAAATGTTTTAACAGTGCTCAATCATCACAGCAGTTGACTTTAAAATTAAATAAACTTTAAAATACTTTTACAAAACGTTACAATGTTACATTTTACTAATTGATAAGTAAACATCATAGAAACGTTTTCTACTATTTTTGCAACTAAAGTGTGTATTTGATTACGTGATGTTTTATTCACTTTAGCAGCGTAGTTTACGCTTGAATAAAATTACCATGAATTATAAGAGTTAACATATATCTAAAATATTATCTTTTCACAATTTTAAACTACGAAAATATTCATCCATCTTCATTTTCAAACGATTAAAAGCGTTCAAATTATTATAAAACTCTTTCACAGAGTTTTAAAGAGTGTCAAATGTTGGAGCGAGTCCTTTGTATTCACGTAGTCTAGACGATTGCTGCAGTGTTTCACGAAAGCACCTATTACCTATGTAAAGAGTTAGACATCCATATATCTTGCACATGTCTACCTAGATGAATGGGAGTCAGACACTGAGACTATTTTATTACAACCGTAAAATCTTTTATTTTGTTTAAATATTTTTCACAGAAGGGTCTTGAAACATTGCTTAGTTATTTCATAAATTACATGAAAATAAACTTCCGAAGATAGTATCTTTTCGAAAACCAAGATGAAGAAACCTACAACTAGCCAATGTGGTATAAGTTTACCACTGTTAGCAGAGGAGAAGAAGCAGTGGGACAAAAATGAAGTGTCAAAAATAGATTATAATGAAAATCACACGTAATATTATTATTATTTCTACGGGTATTAACGCGTTATATAATAATATTATTCGGTAAATATTTAACTATAATTTACCTTTGAGGCTCTCGACGTTTTGACTGAGTTACACCAGCCATGGACAGTGATCTCGTGACCGAATCAAGTTAGTAATCACACGTAAAACAAAGCTTATGTTTACCAATGTGTCGCAGCTTTGATATAGAACTTTGGCAAATCTGTATCGATGATATAGAATATTGTATAGCACACGCAACTATAAAATTAAATACCTAAACCAAAAATACCATTATTTACTCGTCACATTTTCACACTGTATCATAATTTTAGGTTCATTAAGATGAAACAAAGTTATTCTAAACAAAGTCGCGTAGTAATTGATTTGCAACGCGAAAACTTTAGAAAGAGACACAAATACACACGAAAGGGAAAGAGTAACAGTAATAGAAAGAGAGGGTATAAGTCATTAATAAAATCTGTGTTAAATTAGGCGAACTGTGAATGTGGGGGGCGTCGGACAGGATTTAGTTTCAAGGTTACTTTGGGTTATTTTTTTTTGTATATATTTGGCACAGATCCAGGTAGCGAGGACAACGGTCTTTGATTCATAAGTAAAGGATTAATCGTATAAAATAATACCAGGAGTTTATGTTACAAGTATTGACGTATGTACTAAGAAATGAAATGTAAAAGACAAAACGGGAATTGTTGTGACAATCAATTTACTACAAAGCATAAAGGAAAATACTAGAAAGTGTTAAAAAGTGTAGTTTTTATCCATGGTATCGAATTACTAAGTATGTGTAAGGAAAAAAAAACACTAACAAAAAATAAGCATTAGTTTCTCAAGCTTAGAATTTAAATTTTAAATGAACACAAAAGTTTTGTAAATTACAAAAATGTTTCTAATAAAATGAGTAATTGAATGAAAGCTAACTATAACAAATATAAATAGATTTATTGCAGGCTATTTGTAGTACATATTATTTTAAGGGAACATATAATTAGCCTACGTAAAACACTTACCTGTAAAATATACCGCATACTTTCAGCCCTTAAGATATAAAACCTAAAAAAGTTAATGGTCTGACGTAAAAGTCCACCTAAGTATGTAGGGTAATTTTCATGGTCACATTTTTTTAGTCGTGAAAATAAATATTTTTATAACTTGGTCTATTAAAGTATTCATTTTTCTTAGGCTATTTCCTTTTTTTTTCGCAGCTTTTGATTGTTCTGACTACATTACGGACCGAAGTCAAGTAAATGTAACGTATGTGTGTGTGTATCTGTGAGTAAGTGTCTATTTCCTTTATTATTATCATTACTATTTTTTATTTTTAGTTAGATTATCGTCGTATCAGCTAAAAGACGTCTAGTCTACTGTTATACATATAGTTTTACTGATGTATGATTCTTTAAGTACTTTACTTTAAAGCTCCTATCATCCATCGGTTTTTCGCCGCCCCCCTGAACAGATCGTCCATTCACCATGTGAGAGATCTGCCTACCATGCTTCGTTCGGTACATAAAGTAATTTATTTATACAAATTGTCTTTAGCAAAAAGATGATTAAATAAAAAAACAATTACTTTCCGTGCATAAAAACACAATTTAACATGGCAGTAATGCTACAACATAAGTTGTATACCGTATAAACCGCTTCAACTGTAAATTAGGCGTGCGTATCGTATGTACATTTATCTCGGAAGCTGTCAAGCTTTACAAAACAAACAAATGTACAGACAACAACAACACATCCAATATTACGAAACATCTCAACGCTAAATGCTTCCAGAAGTGTCGTGACGAGAAAAGAAAATAGTCTTATCATTATTAATGTCGAATAAACACTGAACAATTTAAATTTTCCATAAATCGCTGAATACGTAATCTTGGTATATTTGCATAATATTGGATATGTTAAACTTTTGTAGCTAACTGTACATTTAAAGTATTTAGAACATAAAATAAAGTTATAGTACAGTTTATTGTAATAAAATGTAAAGTAATGTAAACATTATTCTATGTTTGTAAGGTTAACATCCGAACATGATAATGTTATGAAAGTATGGACTAAACTTATTGAAAGGTTACAATAGAAAGTTTGATACTGTCACTGTACTAAGACAGCTAGCAACTATTTAAAAGTAATATTTAATTGTGACTCCGTGTGGTGACGGAGTAAGAATACAATATGTCATCACCCCATCTCATCCCATGGGTGTCGTAAAAACCGACTAAGGGACTGTCTGTAAATATTATCTTAAGAAATCGAAATAAAAAGAAGGAAAGCTTGAAATTAAACCCTATACCAATCCGTCTGGCCTGCGTGGTATCAGTAGGCCAAGTGTCCGTCCGTCACGGGAGGAGGCCCGTCCCTGCAGTGGGACATTAATGAACTATTAAGATGATTTAATTGTGAAACTATCTCCACACCGAGAAACCAAAAATCTACATTAAAAACATAACATTGAAAAAGGTAAAAAGTGGTTACCGTCAGGCCAAGTTTATTTCCGGACTTCACGTGCTTTATAAAAATATTTCTCAAACTTTGTTTGCTAAAATAAATCTGGTCTCGTGTCAGAGTCACGTGAACTAACTAATACAAGAATATCCGAGAAAGTTAACAATAAACATCGATATAATAACAAAATTAAACATAATTGTTGGAAATAACTCCACAAAGTTTCTTCATATAAATTCTGCGGAAAAACAGAAAATTATTCATTAACTGAAACTTCTTCACTCATATGTGTAGGCTTATACATTTATGTACTATGTATAAACCTACACATTATGAGCGTCTATTGAATATTTATGCTGTTCGTAAGAAACCTTCAGACATGGCCGGAAAAGGGCAAGAATCTTAATGTCTTCATTACGATACCTTTGGGTTAAGGATAGACACAACACTACCATGTAAGATTGTTCATCGAGGACTATCGTATACCTACTCGATGTATGTACTAATACTACGTCTGGAATTTGCTGTATTATTTTTTGGTATTATTTATTGGTTAATAAGGGTGTAACTACATTAATCGACGCGGAATCGGCTTAAGCCGAGTGCGTATCACCACACTACTCGGCTTATCGCCGATTAGCTGTTGCGACGGCTGTTGACATGCAATCGGCAGTCGATTTCTCCGAACGGTCGTCACGACGTCTATTCACTTACGTTCGGCAGTCTACTCCTCCGAATGGCTGTCACGGCCTCTGTTCAATTACGTTCGGCAGTCGACACCTCCGAACAGCCGTCGCGACGGATGTTCGCATGCGTTCGGCAGTCGACAGTCGTGATCGTGTCATGATCCCGAAAATATCCACAAATGCTTTCATCGCAGATTTAACGTGCGCTCTGAGCTGTACGGACGTTCTGGCCTTTCATTTTTAGTTTTTCAACTTGAGTTTACGAAATAAGTGTCGATACAAGGTGTGATATGGATATACTATCCAGACAAGCAAGACTCACGAACGTAATTATTGTAGCGTGCCTACTGGAAGAGCAAGAAAAGAAGCGAAAGCGGCGTCGAGCTTGGGTCGATCCACTATGGCAACACAGATTGACGGAAGGAGAATTTCATTTACGATATCCTCGTTTAAGACAAAACCCAAATAAGTTTTACGATTACTATGGCATGAATATTACCCAGTTTGACCATTTGTTGGGAATGGTAAGACCAGTACTTCAGAAACAAAATACTAAGTTCCGGTTGTCCATATCTGTGGAAGAAAGATTGACAGTGTGCTTGAGGTAATAAAGTAACTTCTTTTTTGTTTCATAATTGTTATAATATATTCTTTTTATTTAACTTTTTTTTAATTTTCTTTAATTGTTATATATATTTTTAACATAAATTAAACTTTGTGACAGAATCAATAAATTTTTGCTTATTTCTAATCTTTAACAAGCTTTCTTATGTTTTTGTAAAGTTACATTATTTTATGATTAACTTATAGGAACATTGTAATAAAAAGTTTAGAAATGCTATGTAATGTTTAAGTAGTAGAATCTGTATCTTCGGGGTTGGATCTGTTCGTTGAATCATAGCTGTTATACATTTGTGTAGAATAACCCTGCTGTGAAATTGGTGAGTATCCAGAAGTCGAAGTGTATCCAGCGTTATTCATGATTGGAGTAAACGTAGAAGTCGAACATCCTGTTTCTCCTTGTGAAATGAATGTATTTTCAGCATTCTCTACTACATCAAAAATTTGCCTCCTTACTTGAAGTTGCAGTGAGCGGGGGAAACTTTTAACGGTGTCAGCCATAGATAAGAAAAATGATGTGATTGGATCTGACTTTCCCACAATTTCTTGATGTTTTAAATATTGCTCTAGAACTTCCCCAGTTGTAGGTGGACGAGAATGTTTCCTCGCCGAAGTAATATTATCCGGAGTACTAATGTTTGAATCGGTTTCCACGGTGTGTGCATATGACTCATTGTCGCTGATGTTTGAAACGCGGTTTTTATCTCCAAGAAATGGTTTTAAGAATTCCAATTCTTTTTCATATTTGATTGATCTTTTTGGCATGGCTGCATCTCCACTCTTAGATATACGTGATTTTATTGTTTTTCTATAATTGTCTCTTATTCGTGTCCATTTTTTTTTACATTCAGCAACTGTAAAAATATATAAAAATAATGTTGTATAAAAATTAAGTTTACTGTATTTTTTTTTTCAGATTTCTAACAAGTAGTCTCAGTTGTAGGAAGTTGGCACATAATTTTCTAATGGGTTATGAAACAGTACGTATTATTATCAATGAAACAACAGAAGCTTTTTGGAAAATATTATTACCAATTGTTATGCCGGCTCCCACGAAAGATATGTGGAAAAAAATTGAACAGGATTTTGCAGAAAAATGGAATTACCCTAACTGTGTTGGCGCTATTGATGGAAAGCACGTTGTTGTGCAAGCACCACGAAAAAGTGGAAGTCTCTATTTCAACTACAAAAAAACCTTTAGCGTTGTTTTATTAGCAATTGCTGACGCCAACTACAAATTTGTCGTAGTAGATGTGGGTAGTTATGGAAGAAATAGCGATGGAGGTATATTGTCGAGTTCAACATTTGGAAAGAATTTATTACGACAGCAACTAGATCTACCTGATGAAAAGGTAATCCCAGGTATATTTAATCCGATGCCACATGTTTTTGTTGGCGATGAAGCATTTCCTATTTTAAAAAATTTAATGCGGCCTTATCCCAAAGATCAAGTGCAAGGTGACCAGTCTAAGAAAGTCTATAACTATAGACATAGTCGTGCAAGACGTGTAGTTGAGCAATCTTTTGGCATACTAGCTCAAAAATTTGGAATTTATCAGAAAAGAATACAATTTCAGCCTAATCAGCTTGAAAATTTGGTTCTAGCAACTGTCTGTCTTCATAATTACATTTTGGATGATGAGGTTCATGTACTAAGTACACGAAATGAAAGACCAAGAAACTTGCGAGTTTTAGAGCACACACATCATGACCAAGGTCAATTGGAACCTATAACCGTGAGAGACAATTTTAAGCAATACTTCAATAGTAATGGCGCTCTAAGCTGGCAGTTAAATTTAGTTAACAGACATTAAACTTGGCAACTACTTCTGTTACCATCCACTAAAAACCTTAGACACTATAGAATTCAAAACACCCCGCCACTACCCACAAATAATAGTAACTTACATTAATATTAGTAACTGATGGTTGATAATAATTATGTAATTCTGATAAATAAAAACTGTAGTAGTTCATGTATAGGCTGTATTTTAAATAAACATTTCATATCACTTACCACTGTTTGAAATGAGATTTGCTATTTCTTCCCAAGCATTTTCTTTACATACTTGATCACTGTATTTAGCGTCAGATATATCAAACAAACAAGGATATTTGCTAACTAATATTATCAATTTTTCATCTGACATTTTCGTATTAGGGTAGTTCTCTCGTTTGATAAATATATCGTCACTGCACGACAACTAAACTGATACTGCCTGCAATCGCGAGCGCATGACATGTCACCACCATCGGTACTCGGCCGTCTCCGGCTCCGTTCGGCTGACGTCGGAGATGAAGGCATGCGAGCGGATCATTCGACTGCTACCCAACGCCGATCGGCCGTCTTCGGCGCCGTTCGGCTGTCTTCTGCGATATTCGGCTACCGTCGTAGATGAAGGCATGCGAGCGGATGATTCAACTGCCGATCAACGCCGTTCGACCGTCTCCAGCGCCGTACGGATGCGATCAGCTAATCGACAAACGGCTCGTTTCGCCGTCGGCAGGTGTCGCGTCGCGTCGGCCGAGCCGAGCCGATGCGAAAGCTATTAGTAACACTCTTATTCCGTCGGCATAAAGACTTTTTTGACCGGCTTTAGCCGATTCCGCGTCGAATAATGTGGTTACACCCTAATGAGATAATTGTCTATTCCTAGTTCATTGAAGATTCCCACTTAAAAAGTTTTGCCAATTAATGGTTAATTGATTGTTTTTTTTAATGTTGGCTACCCCTGAACTTCGCAATTTTGAGACCAATTAAAAGTTATTAATTACTGATTTAATTTAATAAAAATTAATTTTCACAAAAAAAAAGAACCGACTTCAAAGACAAAAATTGCACTAAAAAGTAATAAATAATTACTTGTATTTTGATTTTACAACAATAAATCAGCCATTATTTCTATTTAATTTTAATTTATAGAATAGGTTCTTTTCATTAAGTATTGTAAAAGTATTGTTAAGGATATTTCTTTAAGAGTCTGTAAATATATTTATTTGTAGATTGTTTAAAAGATAATCAAATTATTACAAATAATGTAATATTATTGTTATTTTTGGAGTCGGTGTCAGCCACGATCGTTATTATTAAGTATACCATTTTTTATTTCTGACTGAAAACTTAAACAAATATTATGGCGCCGTGTTATACACAGACTAATAATTACATAAAATTCACATTCGAAAATGAAACGGCCGTTTTCGTTTTAAATGCAATATTTATCTAATTAGAAACCATTTAAAGTGATGAGAGTGTGTTATACAAAACTTTATTGCCTATTCTAACGAACTTGTAGACAACATTTTGCATTATTGATCCTATTCGCGAATTATTTCTTTAAATCTAATCTATTTTAAGTTCTGGAAAGCTTTAATCAGTTATTAAATATAATATTAAAACGTTTAAATGTGATACTGGTATTTTAAAATATATTTATTTAAATATGATAAGAATAGTTGTTTAATATTTGTTTAATTTTTAAACTAATCCATACACAATCAACAAATATAATGTCGAAGTCATTTATAATCTGTAATTCATGGCCGTCATTCCGTTTGCTTAGGTATTATCGTACTTATTCCGTTGGCTGACACCGCCTCCAAAAATAACAATAATATTACATTATTTGTAATAATTTGATTATCTTTTAAACAATCTACAAATAAATATATTTACAGACTCTTAAAGAAATATCCTTAACAATACTTTTACAATACTTAATGAAAAGAACCTATTCTATAAATTAAAATTAAATAGAAATAATGGCTGATTTATTGTTGTAAAATCAAAATACAAGTAATTATTTATTACTTTTTAGTGCAATTTTTGTCTTTGAAGTCGGTTCTTTTTTTTTGTGAAAATTAATTTTATTTCTAAATTTTTAGTGAATTCCAATTCTATAAATCCGTGTGGTGACGGAGTGAAAACACAATATGTCACCACCTCATTTCATCCCATGGGTGTCGTAAAAACCGACTAAGGGACTATCCGTGAATAGAGATTGAGATATAAAAAGAAGGAAAACTTAAAATTAAACCCTATACCAATCCGCCTGGCCAGCGTGGTATTAGTAGGCCAAGTATTTCTCCGTCACAGAAGGAGGCCCGTCCCTGCAGTGGGACATTACTTTGTCGGAATATGGGTAGACCTACGAAACGCGCTGCTTATATGAGACAGCGCCGATTGAATGAAACAAACGAAGAAAGGGATAAACGCCTTTTAATGTAGGAAATCTACCTCCAATGTCATTTCAAAAGAGACTAGTGAACAACGGAGGACCTACATGCAAAAAGTTTTAAATAGGGAGAACATCGAAAAGCGTAGCCACCGTCTCGGCATGGTTAATTGGTAATAATAATTAAGTTAATTAAAATTAAAATAAATCAAATAAATATAATAATTATTATTATCAATTTGTTATATCTAAAGAATAAGTTTAAAATAAATTAAATGCAATTCAACAATTTTGTCTATTTATAATCCGTTATTAATTCCTATTTTAATTTAAAATAAGAATTTCATTCAAGTCTTAAACCACACCTGCGATTACATTCATAATGTTAAGTTTTCATCAATACAATTAAAATAAGCCCAAACACAAGGTAGCTGCTGTATGCCGTTGAGGAGTTTCTTCGACCCTCAGTCGTCTTTATCATGAGATCATGTTTGTGTAAAGTTGTGTAAAGTTTTCATCAATACGAATAAAATAAGCCCAAACACTCGGTAACTGCTATATACCGTTGAGGAGTTGCCTCGACCCTCAATCTTCTTCATCATCAGATCATGTTTGTGTAAAGTTTTGTAAAGTCTTCATCAATACAATTAAAATAAGCCCAAACACAAGGTAGCTGCAATATGCCGTTGAGGTGTTCCCTCGACTCACTCTGGTCTCCAGGATCTGACCAGTTCTTACTCTTGACTATTTGGTAGTGACGTCAGAGATGCACATGTATGACAAGATTTTACACAATGCGTCCCTACAATTTTCAAGAGATGCCCTCGATTTCTCTGGGATACCGTCATCCAGATCCAGATCTGGTGACAATGGGACCAAATGGGAAGCATACCCATACGAACAAAAAAAAAATTTTTCAAATCGGTCTAGCCGTTTTCGAGAAATCAGGTAACAAACACAAAAAATAAAAAAAAAAATAAAAAAAAAAAAAAAAATACAACCGAATTGAGAACCTCCTCTTTTTTGAAGTCGGTTGAAAATAGGTGGAATTGCTGTGGTTAAGTAAACGAAATTGCATCTTATTTACGACCTAGTCTTGATACGGAAGTGTTTAATTAGAAAATATTGGTTTACTTAAACACGCTTCAAAGAAAGATCAACTATAATTCAATTGAATTGACAGCAATATCCAGCTAGATTATCATTCTATACGGTTCAAAGATATTGACAGTTAGAATACTACTAGTTAAGTTTTATACGCAGCTCGTTCCTAACACGTAATAGCAGCTCAACAAATCCCATTGATAAAGTACGACATTACGAGCTAAGTAGACTTTACAAGTAAGGTAAGACACCAACTATCGTCACGTGCTAATACTGATTTGTTCAATGCTATACCAAACACTGAAACAACTAACTTAAACTTTATCTTAAAGCTACAAAGATCAAATTTGTATGTGCGTGTACAAGGTAGTGGACATTGCCAGTTATAGTTGATGCAGCAATTGGTGCAACGTGAAACTTGATTGATGTACGGCCTGACAACCGTAGCCAGGTGTGTGGAGACGGTTGCTAGAGAAACTGTGTGAGATAATAATTGTTTTTGCAATGTTGCGACATGATTGTAAAATATACTGAGAGTGACATTAACGAGGTCTTTCACCACAGAGTTATATTGTATTAGAGCATATTCCTAATGATCTACAGGCTATGATACAGATTTGTTAGAGTATGAATTGCAATAATTGACGACTTAAAGTCAAAACAGTATCAACGAAATTGATTAACAGCGGTAGTAGTTATACTGTGTCATAAATTATTTTGTAAGCACATTAAAACTTGACATTCAAACCTTATCCTCAAAGGCACTAGGTCTTTGGTCGGTTTTTACGACAACCAGGGGATTAAAGTTTTGGTCTAATTAAGTACTATCTATTATTAAGTAACACAATCATACATACATTTTGAGTGCATAAATAAATCCGACTATTATTTCAAATTATAAAAAAAAAATCCGTCAGTTAGTAAATAAAGTAGTACCTATCAAAGAGAGTCTGTATCAGGTTTGTTTACGTAAACGGCTTAGACAGTTCAATGATGGAAAGTAGGCCGGAGCAGTACATCAGAAGGTGAGCGTTTTATCCTGTACGATGTTTCTAATGTTTCGATTTTTTAGCAGATTGTAATAAATCGTTATAACTAAGTTCTTCCGTGAATCAATAAAATGTTATGTACTTATTATAAAAGAAATGTAATTTGACGTGCAGAATCCTTAATATATAATTTTGCTAAAGGAAGCTAAAGGCATCAAAATATTTTTATTAAAAGCCTTGTAACTAATAAAACAATATAACGTTTTAGTTCTGACGTATAAAGAGATGTTTGAGAGGAATTGAAAGTTAGAGTTGACTAAAAGAACAGAAAATTAAAACAGTAATCTGAAGTATTAATAAATAAGACTTGACGCGTAATATCAACTTTCGATCGATTAACTTATACCCATTATAAGTCCCAACTTTATGACTTACACTTTTATATGAACAACGTGTATCTCACATAAATTTATATTATTTGATTTTGTTTACACATTTACTCATTAAAATTTTAATAGTAGTTCGCACTTTCGAATTCGGCCAATAGCTATATGAAACACGTCGTAAAGATTTTGAGATCGCAATCTTCATAAATATCACTTGTATTTATCATTAAAAGGAAATTAACTATTTGATTTCGTATAAAGCAATAAATTCTTAGTTAGGACTAAGCGCTGTTATCAGTTTAACTTATTTAGCAATCGTTAATTGGCTATAGCGCTTAACCTTTAAGAACTGCGTGGAATATTCAATTATTTTGCTTTATATAAGATAAAGCATTACGATACTAATATTTGCTGTCTGTGTTGTGACTGTTTCAAATTTCGAAACATCGATACCGGAAATATGAATTAATGTAAAGGACAAAACCAAGGTTTTCAGGAGAGCCAAAATAAGATTTCTTTCTCACAAATCTGATTGTAATTTTTTAACTATGGGTTGTACTTAAAAAGTGTCTAGGACAAAGTTTCTTAGATTTTTGTATTCTTTACAGCTAAAATAACAATAAACAAATAAAACCTATACTTTAAAAGATAGCATGTCCTTTACAGTAAATAACATTGAATACGGGTGACATACGTTAACAAAATTTTAGATGAACAATAAAGAACATTAATGTAAGGGACATAAAAGAAATAAGTACAATGGCGACTATTAATGTAAAGGACATTAAAGGAATTCGTATAATGAGAATCAATGATGTAAGAGACATAAAGAATTAAAATATTTAGAGTTTTTAAAGTAATGGTATCGTAACGGTTGCTTTAATAATTTATAAATTTACAAAATAATAGTATATACTATATTTATGAATTACTACTATGCCTTTGTTATAGTTGAAATATTATTAATGTCTGGCCAAATGCTTGTTTACACTACGTTTGAAGGATCTGATATGATACGATGAGGAAAACACATGAACTGGCGGTTTGTTTCCCAACACAATTATTTGGCATAGAAAAGCGAACCTTATGTTGCAAGATGATATCTGACAGATAGTCTGAATATGACTTCGTAGACCAGCACAAACGATTTTGTAATGAAAAGTGGAGGAAAGGACAAAATCAAATAACTCTTTTGAGCACTCTCTGTAGCACATGCGTTAGAACACACTGCGAAGCTGTAGTGACTCCGAGTGATCGGTGATCTGGTCGATATTGATTATGTGATATGCATGTCGCTGCCGTCAGTATAGGGCTTCCGTGAAATACTTATAACTTTAGCCAGATAAACTAATGGCGCAAAGTCTTTGCAGGGCAAACAGGACGGCGTAGTTTACCAAGTATGCTACTTTAAGGAGGAAGCGCATGGCTGTGCTCCATTATTTTGGGTCCCGCAAACGCGGACTATCACCCGCAGTGATGGTTTAAGTAAAGCCAGCCTTCTTGCGCGTTCTGGCTATTTATGAGTGAGAGAGGAACACCATAGGTTTTTGTCGGCTTCTTATAATAAAAATAAGGAAGATAACAAAAAATACTTTTATGACCTCTTTGGGACTATACCATTATATTTTGTTAAAATTATTATACTTGAGAACTGTAATTGGTAGCTTTTTTTCAAAAGAAGATAAGAACATGTTAATGCTACTGGACACAACCTTCGCAAGGCTCTTGCCCTTCTTTTACCCTTTACTGTGCTTCTTCTTTCAGTTTATTTCTCGATGCAAAGGTCCATTTTGCGAGTTCTGTCACCCTCTAACATCGTATGTTATTTTATCAAATAAAGAGTTCTTTAATCTTTTTTTTTTCAAGGATAGCATGATTGCTATCTACTGGCATGTATAATTGTTTGCATTTTCGCAGAATGTTTAAAAAAGTTATAAATATTACGATGAAAATTTGAGGCAAATTTTAATATGTATAAGGGACATGCATTTTATACCTTCTTACGAAACACTAATGTAAAGGACAATACTTAAAACATCTCAAATGATGCAATAACGTATGTGATGTGTTGTAAAATATCCTTAATTTTTATTTAATGTAAGTGCCAAATACTATGAGCAAAGAGACTTACGTTAGTTTTTATGAAAAAAAATATTGAACGTGTCATATACAGCAAGTTTTTTAAAAATATTTGTCTGAGCCTAAAGAAAAATATAAACGTGTTTTCTTTACTTCGAATTATGTATTACACATGTTTTATAGAAAAACTATTTACTATTTTATAACATGTTGTATACCAATGGAAAGAGGATAAATTAAGGCATTTATTCAGAAAATGGAAGAACTTTCTCTCTTTTATTTAGTTTTTTATTGTACTGTGAAGTTGATCATATCTTTAAATTTTACCTGTCTCTTTAGTTATAATAAGTCAATAAACAAAAAGTTGACGTTTTTGGTGAGCTATTATGAATTTATTTGATGCTCCTAGTATTAAACTTTAAAACAAAACATAATTATGAGGACTCACGGAGGAATTTTTTTTTAATATTTAAGTGTTCATGGTAAATATTGGGTTTTTCTTTTAAAAATAGCTTTACATCGATATCTAAAATATGTTGAGGTTAAAACCGTCTAGGTGAGTGAGGTAAGACGGGTAATGACCTCTTCTATCAACTATTTCAATTTGGCAAACGATGTACCAAACACCCTGTATATTAGCTGGGTAAGAATCGGATATTCGCTACCAATTGTTATCACGTCGAAAGGTTTGGTAAAAATGATTACCTACATAGAATTTTGGAATCCAACCTATTTGTATACGTTATCAAACATTATTTGAAGTTTTTTCGTGTTTTACTTCGTAACGATATCCTGCTTATCGTTGTCTGAAACAACACTAAGAGATTGCCCTCTCAAAAGCAAAAAGGCCATAAAAATTGTAACACGTGTTTTATGTTCAACAAAAAGGTAGAGAGTGTCTTAACGTTCTCTAGTTTTTGGGAACACCGTGAACGCTATCCTTAGATGTTATTCACGGCGATCGATTCCGGTCTGTCACATTAAAGTTCCTTTATTCTATTAGATTCACATCTGTTTTATGTTAAACTGTCCAGATATAAGAGGATTTGTGTTTCGTGTAGTAAGAGAGTTTCCGAGCTAAGGTTGTAAATTGTTGAAGATGTTTCTTCTTATGTAAGTCCAAGGGCTATGCGATGCTTTATGACATGACCTATTTGAGATTCGTAATTTTTGGCATAGAATTCTATTTTATAATATAATTTTGTAGGAAGATTTCTAATAATAATTTGCAGCAGTTGTTTGCAGCACGTAAAATGACAGATCAGTAACATATACCTACTTTGAAGGTAAAACAAACAAAACAGTGTCCCATATTCTTGAAAGGTTATTACGAAACCGCGAGACAGTTCATTACAAAGGTTCCAAAGTTTCTAAATATTCTTATACAGAGTTTGTCGGCAACTTTCATGTTAAAGTTAAACAGGTCACGTATTTACACATTTTAAAATGTCGCAACTGCAAGATATAAATAAATATTTTTAAACAATTAATTTGAAGTGTTATAACATGCAAAAATAATGTTACTGTTATTTAAACGGCAATAAATATTATTAACTTTTATACAACAATCATTGGGTAGACTTGGGGAAACTAATACCCAGTATTGGGCTACCAAATCCCAAATAGTGAAAGCGTTGACATTACCTCCATATATGTATATTTCCAACAATTTAATGCCTAAATACTATACCTACATTGATTTGATAATACAGCCGGACGCTACCCTGAAGCGACTCAAATGCGAACTACTAGGCACAGCCTGAGGTAGCTCTAAAACAATTTAAGTTTATTCTACCTTCCGATATTTTAACGCTACATTTATTGTAACTGTTCCCCTCGATTATAGTGTATCGAAGCAATTGAGCCCGCGCCGGTTACCGTCTTACATCACTTGCGAATTACACGCCTTTGTTGAAGTTATGAAACGGAAAATCGAAATTGTTTTATAAATGACTGACATTCGATAAATTGTTTTTGATTCGCGTCGGTTTATTAATTAAATATTTGTTTTTGATTTTATTTTTAACTGGATTGCACGCAAACTGTGTTGCGAGTTACGACGCAAACTTGCTATAGTATTGTTTACTATAGGCACATGTAAGTAATGGAGCAATTTTATTTCATCATCACGCTTTCTTAAACTATTAACAGATTTTTATTAATAACTGGCAATAGCTGAACTGAATCATGGGAATACAAGCAGAAGACAAACAACAAACCAAGAACGGTTCTCACACAACCACAAAAAGTATTACACATGACAAATGGGATTTGAACTTCCATCACTAAAATCACATCAAAGATAAATCAAAAGCAGCAACAGCTTACAAGATGCCATGTACCTGCCATTGTAGTTACGATGGCAACTATTCAAAGGTCAATGACATGCACAACGTGATTCATGACTCTCTATCACTACCATTTATCTACGCACAAGAAACATCAAGGTAAAAAACCTAATCAATAGTAGCCACGTTTCTTGGATGCCCTTTGCTTTTTGCGAGGCCTTTTTATAAGACACGATTGACTAATGTTTGTTAGGTGTGATTGGGAAGTTTCAGTTCAAGAAATTATTAAGTACTGTTTAATTACTGTTTGTGGAAAACCCTACCGCAGTTATCCAAAGTTATAGGAAGGCTGGAAGAGATAGAAGAGAGGCATATGACATTTTCAGCAATGTTGATGTTGAAAGTTTAAGAGTTATACGCCATTGAAGTCATTACTGTGCATTAAGACTGGACCTATTATTAATGTGTTAAACAGATAACTAATCTCTTTATTTATCTCAACAATAACGTGGTGTTAACAAAACAATAACTATATCTTTAAGTGGGAAATTATCTATTCTAGTAGCCAGTTTCAGTTGCAGCTGCTTATCGCTCTACACCAGACGGTAAAAGTTTCGTTATCTATGGTATTGTTTAACACAGAACAGCGTCTTGGTAAGAAAATTTCCCAATAGCTTTGAGGCTTTTTCTTTTTTAAATAATAAATTTCACTAGACATAATACACCTTTTGAATTTCGAATTATTTTTTCAAATTCTGTTGTTAGCCGGATTGGTATCATACTTTGTGACGATTTTTTCTTTTGTTGTACGATGCTAAAGTTAACTATTCCTTTATCGTATATCGGAGGAATATTTGGGAAATTATACACTTGCTACAGAGAGTTTTGACAAGTTTGTTGGACGTTTACACATACCCCAGTCTGCAACAAGGCTTTTCTGATATCCTTACAAAATGATTCAAAGTAGGTTAATAAGTCTGCAAGCAAGAAAATTGTCTCACTAAAGTCGTTAATAATTTTTGTAGCATTACATTAGTGTTTCTAAAGTACGCGTCAATTGCATAAACACACTGCAATTTACTTGGATCGTGAGAGAACGGCCTTGCACTCATAAAACCACCTGACCTGGCATTTATATTATCAGAAATCTGCCGCAGCTTTTTGACATACTTTGTTGTCTAAACGCTGCATCAATGTATAACATTCAACAATAGGAAGATACGGTCACGATTCAGTCGTGCCCCGTATAAACGATACACGTCATCGAATCCTCACACCTATATTACAACCGAATTTAAAACTTATGCCTTTACATTATGATATAAAACTGCTTGGAGTTTAGTACAGTTGCAGTTCTATATAGCTGATTGTACGCGACTGATTAGTTCTAAATAGTATAGAAGTGAGAAATATCACAGTTTACGTGTTAAATGTTGTGTTAAACATTGAAGAATGTGGTAGGAATAGGTTAGGTACAATAATACAGAAAATAATAGCTTCTTTCAGATTACAAAGGAATGCCACTGTAGATATTTTATATGAAAATCAATAAAAGGTAACATATGCAACCAACTAAAGATGAGAAGTTCGAACTTATTTTATTTATACATAAAGAACATACTCTGGCTGCTTTGCAATTAACGTGTTTGCAAACATTGTTTCATATTTGATTTTGCTTAAAAATCTGTTTGTATTTTAGAGTATAAGTACACAGTGTCTTTTAATTACACTGTCAACATCTCGCAATGAAAATTTGACACATTAAGTTCCTTTTTTAATTTTGAAGTTTAATTTTTTTAAACGTCATTGCTCTGTTTGTTACTATTCTCCTAAAACGACCAAACAAAGTCAACATACAAACAATAGTTGAAATACATGTATAATATCTGTCAAAGAATATGATTGAACAAGTCTTTACACTATAGCAGCTACTGATCACGCATTCGCAACTGTGAGCCGGTGCACAATCGATCACAAAGTGCTCGTGCACAGAGGCTTACCTACACGTCAGCTACTCCCTGGCATTGAGGCCAGTGATTGACAGCTGAGGTTCTCATTTAAATAAATATGCACTTATTTAGATTCTACTAATAAGATTAAGACATTATAGATGTATTTTTTGTAATAGATCTTGAGATATCGGTCTCCGGATAAGGCAGTTGATTATATATGGCATTTCGAAATGTCTCCGTTTTAGTCTAAGTTAATAAAGAAAAGTTTTTATGGCCATTTAATGGGGATTTTTATTTAGTAGGTACATTTTAGCAGGCGACAAAAGTGTAAGCCTTTTTACGTAGGAAACCTGTTAGAGGTGTGTGTATCAATGTTTCTCCGCCAACTATTTGTCAAGGTTGTCTAAAGGGCAGGTGCATGACTGATTGAACTGCCGTTGACCCGACAGGTGTCAACCTAGGCGCGTGCCCTAAAACGTACGTAGGCCAGCAAGCCTGTTATATCTAGCAAGATATAAAAGACAAAAGCTGGTGCTATCGACAGTATATATGTCGTAGAGAAATGAATGGATATAACGAAATCCCGTTTCTACCAGAAAAAAATGCTCAAATTTTTGTTTGTAGGGTAAAAAGCACAAGGATTCCAACTTCTGTAGGTTAGGTTAGAACTGTGACCATAATGGCATTTGCGACATTTACCGGGATTTCGTGATATTCCCTAGTGATTTCCTTTCCTTTCCCTGGTTTCCTCATTTCCCTGCGACATATATAAATACAACCATACTCTATAAAGTGTGTCATATTTTATAGTTCAAAATAACAACAGCTTACAATACGTTTAAATTCGTAATTATAACCAATTTTCTATTGTATTATATACGAGCATTGTGAATGAAAAAGTGAAACTGCCACACCACATTAAAATTACATGGTCAACAAAAGAACAATAATATATTATTACGATACAGTCAGACTATGGTAGGTATTACAAAATATGGACATTTCGTCACTAGTTCCCATAAATTATTTCTATATTTTGGAACTTTAATTACTTCTATTTCAAGTTGATGAAATATGAGCTTAATGACTACAGAATTATAGTCCTTTATACAAAGTAATTACTCTTGGTTAGTGTTAAAAGGAAAGAACAAAAGGATTTCTTAAGATAATATGATGCAACTAAATGAATTCTTACGCCCCTGTGTACTCGGCTGTAAGAAATTTTCGTGGGTAAGCATAGTAGTCGAAAGAAACGATGAAAGTGATCCAGATGAAGAATCCACCATTAAAAACGTTCACCAGATTGAAGAAATGGTTTTCTTGTCCGTATATTTTTCTTTTTTAGGCAAACATGCACAAATAAACCCATAGTATATCGATTAAGTAGCTAAATGATTAAAGAGAAGCCTTTACGTTCCTTATACATGATATACGAGCCCTCATTAGGTATTTAAGTTTTTAAAATTCTTTCGCACAACAAGCACCAGAAAAATGTGCCATAATTTAGCTACTTTCTTTTTTAATTACACGTAATTACATCGGTGGCATTTGCAGCTTGCGAAATAATTAAGTTTTGTTTAATTTTACTGAATATACAAAATAAACAGTGTAAGATTGAGGTCGGGCCCGACAAGGACAGCAAGTTTGACGGGTTAGAGATATCTATTAAAAGGAAAGTAGTACGTGCAAACCGGAGAGTATCTGTTCCCTTGACAGGGCTCTAAATTACACAATGATTAGTGTTCCACAAGTTAAGATAGGTGAAATAGAGTTGTTTAAAAGTTCTAACTTCCTGTTTAATAAACCTGAATATACAAATCTGACTAGTTAATTAAAATGCTGAAATATGCTGCTGTTGATTTGCGAAAATAAAAGTCGACAATATACTTTCAATAAACCAGAAGCCAATGTCCGCGTCAGTTTCGCAGGAGTCAAGTAATTTTAAATGAACTTTAATTCGGATTGAAAATTAAAAAAGATTATTTTCAGGGAATTGTCATAATAAAAATAAAATGTGAAAGTTCGTTGGCCCCGCCACGTGGTGTGTGCGTAAACAAACGGTTATCGTATATATAAATTAATAAACATTTCGAGCAGGAAACCCTTGAGAGGATAAATATAGGCTGTTGCGCAGACGAAACGGCGCGGTATAGCGCAGCGTGGGTACGCTAATGTTTATATCAGTGGACACGAAATTCACTTAAATAATATTCCCAGAACTGCAATGTTTAATGTTTCATACAACAATTCAAGAATTTTCCGATTCATTACATAGTTCGTTCCTTGCCAACGTTTAATATAAACATAGGAATATGTGTTTTAATTTTTCTTGTCGCTATAGAGGTGTGATTCGAAAATGAAATTGCAAAAAAAATTGACGCGTCTAGAAATAATTAGAGTTTCGTTCTCAGTTAGTAAAGTGAAAAGCCGTGAAATAGGAAGTTTGAAATATATCATGGGCGGTGCACGTCAAGCAGACCACCTTGGTTGAATGTAAATGGTAAGTACTAGAGACAGCAGATTTAATTACTGCTCAAGTAGTAATTGATGCTCGCAAACAAGATAATTTCTCAGTGAAATCCGAGCCGCTACACCTATAAATCAGCCTCTTCCTGTGATTAGTTGATTTATTGAGTAATAGTCCTATCAACATTTGATTGCTAATAAAAGTATAAGGCTATTTACCTACTTCAAATCACCTTAAAGCAAGAGGAAAGTATGCTAAGTTACTTTAGTGTAATTAAAAGTACGAATGCAATAATTCAGATTGATCAAGATAAGATTTGTCATTTAATCATATTGCTATTTAATATAATGATTACTATTAAATTTAAATTGCAAGATATGGAGAATACTTTAAATGCATACAAAACACATACATGTCTACGTATAATGCATTTTGAATATGAACGGCAATGAGCTGTTGTAATAAGAAAATACATACGCACCATTAGACGTTATTAAAATAAATAGAAGATTATTTTTCAAGTGTGGCGGACATACCTGAAACAAAAACAAAAATCATTACTTCTTATGAATTCACATCACTTACAGACTACATATTTAGAACGAATAGTCATTTAGGTAAGTTCTATCCGTAGGTCAGATTTCCTGCCGCACGAAAAGTATTGGTAATTCCTTGGTAGAATATATTGCCGATCAAGTCTCTAGACACTTTGTTCTCTCCTTTGGATAGACTCGCGAAGTGATGGTTTTTCATAATCACCGTTCATCTCCTTCTGGACTTTATATTGGTGCTTGCCATTAGGTTCAAAATGGCCGTACCAAGTTATCGAAAAGAAACAGTGTGAATTAAGAATTATAAAAACTATGAATACACATTTATCTACACTTTTTGTCTAAGCATGCAAAGTACGTGAAGCAAGCGGAAGACGTATAAGGGTAATAACATATAATAAGATTATTGAACATCATGCGAGTTATATTGATAATGGGAATGATAATTATGTTAATGTGTAAATAGTTTTTGTAATAGATAATGTGCTTAGAATAGTAGATAAGACCCATATGAAGACTGTTAATAGAATTTTATTGAATTATTATATTGACACAGTATTCGTTGATATTAATTGACTTAATAACTGTAAATGAATATCGTAAACTTATGATTATATAATTATTTGAGGGTTTTCTTTGTCACTGCATTATATTTTTATTACCGTTTTTATTTATTTTTATGTGTTTTACGTATGTTCCGCAATAATTGTATTATCTTTCCTCCTATATAATCGTAAAAACAGGAGTTATTGATTAAAAGAAGCAGCGGGTAATCTAATTATCGAACTTACGATAATAGAAAGTAGTATTTTTTGGTAAACCTTAGTATTATTCCCGTTAATTCATAAAGGAGTAGTAATAGCCGACATAAATAATGTGCTTGCTTCCTGACGGGCCCGTGGGAACGGGTCAGTGTTAGAATGCCGGAGGGCCGGCGCCGGCACACCGGAAACTAAAAGGACGTGCTGCATATTACGCGACTGCATCATATATTTTGAATCTTTAGCATTTTGATAGCTATGTTTGTATGCAAAGATTTATTTACCACGTAGGTCTAATTGTAACAGCAGTTAACTTGAATTCAATTTTCTTTTCTAAGTTAAAAATATACTGCTCAAATGTTAAAGACTGTTATTAAAATCTAAGTTACGTTATATCAAATTACAATATTGTTTAAAATAACTAAAATCATTCTAAGTAATCATTTTTTTTTACTAATCTTTGTATAAGAAACTGACTTTGCATATGTTGTTATAATATAACAAGTAGGTAAGCAAACAACTTCGGACCGCGACAGCGCGCGTGGTCAACCTAAAGGATCGTCGTGTTTTTGGGTTAGAATTAGCCTATCTGTTAATATTTTAGTTCTTTCAATATGACTAATCAGTCTTACTAAAATAAGAATAATACTAGTTTTACATCAAATAACTATAGACAAGCTACTACGACAATTCCTTACGAGAGTTGTCAAACTCTCAACTTAATTCAGCAACATCGAATTCAGTTATAAATATAGACAAAACTGCTCAATGGCACATTTATCTTTCGCGTTTGCAGCTTGAGGCACGAACGCGAGTATCTTTTGATCTACAACTGCAGTGAATTCATTAGACACGATGTGTGTAAATAGAACGGAAGCCCCGTACATAAGTGTTACCTTACCTATGTTAATACTGAGCCACTTATATTAGGTATCTACTTCGTGCTGTAACTGACACAATTTGCTTGACTATGAATAATGCATACATTTAAAAGTTTCTTGCTTAAAATTTTTGTGTGTTTGTTTTACGAGTTCTTGTTTATCTATTTGAAGTTTTCCCTTTGTATTTAAATAAGTTTTCCATAGAAAGGTTGGCTTTTCTTTTGTGTTTTCGATGAATGTTTTGTCGGAGTTTCATATGTTTAAGAAGGGTTTAGAGGTTATACATATACATACATATAGGAGCTTGGTGCTTCAGAAATAAAAAGTTCAGAGTACCTTTACACTGCGCTCATTACCTTTTGAGCTGCCTCTTTGCCTTTTAAGACGCAAACGTGTTAAATTCTTCTGCCCTGTAATTTAACTACATACTCTACCCTTCCACATATACATAAAAACAGTTGCACACTACAGCTTCGAGGTGTATTCAGTGAGCAATGCCTTAGTCCATACCTACTTATGTAGACGGTCTCTTGGTGAAAAGACCTACCTGTTAATTAATCTTTGAGTACTGGTTACTCTGCAGAGAAATTCAGAGCGCATAAACAAAAAAGTACTATCTATTTATAATTGCAAAAATGCAACACAGCGTAAAATGCATCTTTTATATTTAAAAATAGAATCGCGACCGCCGAGAGCTCTTGAGAAGGCTTTGTGGAGTTTTATCTCCATGTCTATGAAGTCTCTTCAATACAGCCTAGTCGGCTGGGGAGGAGGGAGATCGTTAAAGGGGTGTAAGTCGGAGATAGTCAAGTGGAAAAGGTGAACGAACTAGGCTTTGTCGTAGGTCGTGGTGTTGCTATGCAAAGGTATGTACTGTAGAAACTTTTTTATCTTTCTCTTTTGTACTGTTTTAAATTTTAAAACAAGCTTATTCATGTTGTTGACTTTGCTAATAAGTATGCCAATGTTTGTAAAACTAATACTGTTTGTTTAAAATAAATATTAATTAAACAAATAATAGTTGACCGTGAAGCGACGCCTGTAGAATACAATCTTCCCTTCTACGAGTATACCCTTGAAGTTCGTAAGAGGTAGCCCAGAAACGAAAGAATATTTTTCATATTTTGTTCTTCTTAAACTAGTGGTGAATCAACTAATAGCCTTTAAGCGAGTGGCAACCATGCGCTCGAGGGAAAAATCCCATATTATATTCGTTGATAAGCCGATGTACTCCAAAGCCGGTGCACACCTAACGTTTTTGATTACTCAGATATACTTAATAAAACCTATATTGATTTACATATAAACAACATAATAGGTATTGCACAAAATTACGCACAGATGAGTCAGGAATGACGAAATGTAGGTAACGTCAATAATTTTGTCACGAAACACTAAGCCGTCGTATTTATTGGATAACAAGCACAAAAGTGGTTATCCTTCTAAATGAGATTATGTGTAAAGTAATACTGCAGTCGTAAAGTAGGGGCAGGTCAGTCATTATGAAGACTTGAATGGCGAACGTAAAACTAATTTAATCTCATTACTCCGTTCGTTTTGTGGCAATATATTAGGATGGGTTTTTAGTAATAAAATATTTTAATAAAGTTGTCTTAAAAGTAAGTGGTACTTAAATTATATTAATGGATTCAAACTTTACGCTGGACAACTCCTTGTGCGAATCTGGAAATAATTGTCCCAAGCCTAGATATTCTTTCCGTCAGCGACACAGTACCTTAATTACAACTAATGCAAAATTGACTTTCAAAAGCAAAGAAGAAATACCCCATACTTAACTTCAGACATATTTATTCATACTAAAAAGCAAGCAATTTACTACTTAAAACAAAATTACTAGGGCTCAAATTTCTAAAAATAGATGGCAATATATCAGCACCTAACACCAGGTCCAGACTAAAATAATAACAGTTTAATACTTCGCTCGTTATTCATGAGCACGGCACAGCAGGTGGAGTACACACAAAAGATTAAAAAAGAATAATATGAGTGTACTCAGTGGGCTGTTGCACGAACCGTGTAGAGGGGAACTGTCTGTATGTGGCTTATGAAATATGCAGCTTGATCTATACTGTTTTCGTCGTTACCTTCTACTACTAATTTAAGTTTTACCTCTCGCTTGCAGATTTAACTTCAAATGTCTAAAAGTTCATTAATTTACAGTAAAACGAAAGCTTAAGGACTAATTTTGTTTTTAATCGTGTTATTCTTAACAATATAGATTTCAATACGATTAATGGCTAATTTTAAGTGATTTTAGCCCTAAATTTAATATACATTATATACTTAAAGTAGCCAAAAAATATAACTGTTTAAAAATACAATGCCAACAATACCACTTCAATCAAAGTGCACTTTTTTTTCATGTGCAACAATGACCGTATTGCACTTAAATCTCATACAGGGGTGCGATAGGGCTTTTAAGTCTCATAAGTACACTTATTGTAATAGCTTTGATGAAAAAATCTCAATTGCAAAGTATCGGAAACGTACCTATTTTCATTTTAGAGTACGAATACAGATTTTTAAAGTCTGTTTTATAATTAGGTTCCTTTTTAAAATTTAGTTTATTTACAATTCTGTAAATGGCGAATGAACACGATAATTAAAATAAAGAAATTAAATAAGTGTTTATACAGTAAACACGGTAGCGTTTTCCCACTACCACTACCAGGTAGGTAGGTATAGTAGTAAATACTATGAATAATCATCTAGTTACTCAGTATCAAGCAACGAAACTATTGCGTTGTTATGTCGATAAAAATAGCTTGCACTGTGAAGTAATACTGCAACTGCTTCGAAAGTAAAACGCCCTATTTAGAAGCTATTTTGTAATAATATAAATAATCCCGAGCTTGAACGATAGGTATACAAACAAACCTATTGACAGACACACTCCAGTGTATTTTAAAACTCAATTTCTTTTTAAGACGAGTACGTAATAAAACTACTTAAGTATATTAAAGTTACGAATTTAAAAAAATGTATTGATATACATAGTTTAGTTCTCTGTCCTCTGCCACAACCACCTATAAAACTTATGTAGCTGGAAGTATTATTGTCATTCGCTTCTTTATAGATTACGTTACAAATCCCTAATCATTTAAGCTCGAGAGCTTACCGCAATATCCAATCTCTTCAGCGCTATTTAGTCAGAAGACTGAGGATTTACACTATTTTATATTTCTATAACTAAGCCTATACGGGAGGTAAGTTCTGATAAAATGTATTTATTACGATAAAAGATATTATTTACTATTTAGAAAATTTATTACTTAAAGCTTCTTTGCACTACACAATTAAATTCTGAATGCTAACTCCAATATTTATACCTACAAATAGTCCATAATAACTTGATCGACACAAAAGCAATTTCTCACAGTAAATAGCATTCACACTACTTACATTTACACTATTTTTAGTAACGCATTAATTCGCATTTGTGACTCAGTCGTAGCAAAGGGTCCAAATGATATTTCAATTGTATCCATTATAATGGAAAATGAACTTTCTATATTCATTGATAAAGTCGAATATGCAATAAATTTATGTGTAATGATTTTATAAGGTAATAAATAATAATGGATCGTCTTTGGCCTTGGTGATATTAGTCACCGTGTGTCAGACTAGTAAGTATATGAATTAATGTTACTTTGTACTGCCAAACCTCATAGGATGCGGGTTCGAGTACATCAAATTTTGTACATTGTTATACAAATACCAACAAAAAGAAAAAAAAGATGCCCTTATTTAAACAGTTACCTACCTAATAGCAAAACAATCTCTGTCCAATTTGTCCCGCACAAAAAGGTTCTGTAATTCTGAACCGAATCTATATCACTGAATTATGGAACAAGCTTGCGGTACATATTATGTAGGGAATTCTCTTTCGACGGGTTCTTTAAACCTAGTATAAAAGAGCATTTAGGCAGAATGGCAAAGCAATGGCGACGGATTGAAGCCATTTCTTGACTTCTGTTCGTTACCTTAATTCATATATTATATTCTATAGACTATCTTTATAAAAAAACATATTGAATTATTAAAAAACTATTATAAAAATTTAGTCAACCTTCTATCTAAAACAAGATAAGTTAGTAATATATATTTGAGACAACGACGTAAGGTCATGAATGCAGATGATAGCATCTGTGAATGCAATGACACCGTTAAAATTACTTACACTAAAATTCTTACACACACTGGGAGTTTGTGGTTTTAAGAACAACGCTGTATCAATCACGTAGGCAAAATACTAAAATATGTTTCGTATAATTTGGACGTAATCTTTTCTGCCAATATGATTTTTAGTAATGTGGTTTTACATGTAAGGCACATAGGCGTTTCTATGTATCATATACTGCCATAACTAAAATATGGCAATATAATATGATATTCATCATCATCATCATAACAGCCCACCAATGTCCCACTGCAGGGACGGGAGATATATATATATAATAAAATATGATATTGCCAAAGTAGAATGGGAAAGGATATTTCTAATTTTCTTAATCCAATTCTCGTCGTACATGTTGTATCAAAACTGCTTATAGAAAGACAATGGCAGTACGAAAAATTGAGTAAAGTTAATTCAGCCTATTTCGCACACCTTTAGTAAAACTTTTAGTATACAGCGAGCAAAAGACAGACAAACGAGGGAAAAGCGGCGGCGTCCAAGTAAACGTCAGAATAGCATATTGGTTTCATAACTTATTCATACGAATACTCCTTGAATTAAATTTTAACCTAATATTCCTAGACGACTAATGAGCAGGTAGACACATGTTTACACATAAAAAGTAAACTAGATAACAAGTAGACCGATTCTAAATCTTTCACTATTAGAAAGGTAGATTAGATCACATACGTACGTGTGTGACTGTACTAAATTTTACAAATTCATAGACTGTTAAGGTAAGAAATAATATTACCTAAATTCGAAGGCTATTTATTTAGGACAACTTACAACACACACACTACTCTACGTTGCTGGATAGGTATAGAATGTGTCAAATCATTTAAAGCAGTGTCTAAATGTACCATTATGAAAAATTTGTTCACTTTCAGAATGAAATTTACTGTATACTTAATGTAAGCCTAGACAGTAAACACACGTGTAAAAGAACAATCTCATTGACTATATCTATAGTGGGTTATAACACAAACTCTATTGTTACAATGTAATATAACTAACCATTTGATTCCATTGTTATTATTTCATATGATAACAGAGTTCCCTGGCAGATATATACAGACAACGACCTTGCTAATGGTTGGACAGTAGACGTATCATTCATGAGAACTGGGCCGTCGGTATCTTTTTATCAATGGCAGCATTTGACATTGAAATAACTGTCAATTAGGCACTCGTCAACAATCGTGGTAAATTGCGCAACATCCTACGTGTACGATAAGATAAAAATAAATACCTAATTACATATTATTAATTACAATATTAAATTAGCTTATACAATGTGTAATTATCTTATTATATTGTAGTATTTTAAGCTTTGTTAAATTATCGTTGATTATTTTTTTATTAAAAAATAAGAATAAAATGCTAATTTGAAATGGTCAATGTTTTAAAGTCGTAATTTGTCGGTCTTAATAGGTGCCCTCGTAAAAAGATTAGGTTAAATAAAAAGTCATACTTTTAATAGAGAGTTATTTTAACCTTATCGTCATCATTATTTGATCAATATCCTAAAGAAAGGTCTTGCTTTGTCCTGTGCTATAGGGAAGGTTGCCCTAATTGCTATAAGCTGACCAGATGTTCTGGTTATGGTACGTAGTAGTCCTTGATAAAGCTTTAACGTCGTCCTTTGTAAGAGGTGAAATATTAATCAATGTATTCTTAGATCGCCAATGGACGATGAGTAGTTCAAAAAGAGTTCAAGGTTCTATAACAGTAAAGCATATAAAATGAATATGATTACTAGTTAGGTAGTTAACATCTAATAATAAGATTTTCTGCGAACCAATACCCGGAGTCGTGTCTGTGTTTAGTGGTAACACTTTAACTATATAATAATAGGTTATTAATATGTCAGAATAAAACATAACAGGTTCATGGCCTTTCATTATAATGCCGACAGTATTCAATTGTAACAACAGCTAATATCTACTAGCTTATATGAGAACAGTAACAACTCTAGAAGTAGTCAAAAATGATATAGCTTTTAGGCTTCAATTGATTGTTAATGTCTATTAATGCAACTGTGTAGCCAACGCTATCAATCAGGTTTCGAGTAGTATATATTCAGAGACCATTGATACCTCTTTCTCAGGTAATACGAATACAACCTTTGGCAGTTTAAATGCTTTACGTCTATCATTACGTAAAATTTTCAAAGGACGCCAATTATTTCAACTCGTAAATAAAACTGGCTGTAATAAAAACGTTTATTTCTTTTTCGTCTACTTCAGATTAATTTATTATAGGCCCTCGAGATAATTCTGTTTTAGTTTTTATGGGATATGTGGTGTTTAAATTTTGCATTTGATGTTAATGTCACGATAAAATAGGTTAGGATGAGACAGCTTGGAGGCGTGAGTTCTGTTTCCTTATTTTATCTATTTTCTGCGCAATGTTTACGCTTATTAATACGTTTGTATTACATTTTATATAAAAACATACCTATTTGCAAACAATTTTGTCGTCACTTTGGCGGTTTATAATAGTTTTGAGTTTGTACAGTTTATTATAAATAAAAACGAATAAATAAAAACAAATATTTTTCTTTAGTTTACTTGTGTAATTGTAAAAGGTTTGCGTTACAAACTTGGTACAGGCTAACGTTGATCAACAACTTTTAAAGAATTATCTAAGAAACTGGTTAATCTGAGAGATAAGATCACCTGCTTTAGATAACTAAAAGTGATTTCTAATCTGCGTCCCCAGCATCTTACGATAAAATAATTACTTTAACGTACCAGCTCCTGTTATAATTATTATGCACGTTATCTTAAATGAATCGGTGTTTAACATTGCGCCAAATAACTGCAATTAAATGGAATTGAGACATCAAGTTACAATTAAGTGAATCGAGGCAATTACCTCAGTCAGTATGTAATCATTGTTTCACTGTCATGTAAGACTGGCAGTTTTTAGTTCACAGTTGCAATGCTATTTTCGTATTAAAAATGTTTTATGTATTGCAATTATAGTAACGATTGTAAAGTAGCTTTTCGAGCTATTTTTAACTTGCGTGAACTTGTACAACCATAGTACAACATTGTGTAGAATTCTTATTTTATGAATATAACTGCAAAAAAATAATGGGTGTGTAGGATATAAACAGTTGAATCTATACGTGCTTACATTTAATATAATAACAATTATTTTTTATGCAATTTGTCGAGGAAAATAAATTCGCTGTTATTTTGTTTAATGTATTATCTAATTAGTTTTCTTTTATTCGTCATAGTACGTTTTTAAGTCAGTAGTTAAGATAAAGTAACATAGTTGAGCTTAAAACATAATTGGAAATAGGAGTTCATTCATACCAGAAGTGCAATTTTATAGTAGATTGCTTTTGCATAATTAATATTATAATTGCAGAGAAAGCAGCTAACACAATGAGGTCGGTACAATGATATTTGAACCAGAACATGGCGAGTGACAAGCGAACAGGAAACGTACCTATTATAGAATAAAGCTACTAACATTACATATATTTTGAAATTAACTATTGAAGTTAAGTAAGCTATGAGTATAGTTGTAATAGTTTACATTGGTTAGTATCGTATTTTCATAACTAAACGCGGTATCATTGCAAATGCATACCTAGAAAAAGCATAGTAAAATAAACAAGGCTTATCAGTCACTGTATAATAATTATTACTAATATACAGGTTTTAGTGTTGAATCAATCAATAGCAATTGTAATTATGCATCATAGTAAGCCAGGTATCCACTACGTTTCCAAACATCTTGCGCTCCGCGATCACATCGAGCTAACTACTGTACCTACCGTCTTTCCTACAAGTTTCTGTCAGGGTCTTAAAATTTCGAGAGGAAGGAGGGATCAGAAAGAAGAGAGGCTACACAGTGTTTGAATTATATAAAAAGATCAGTAAGATCGCCCTATTTGGTAATTGGTGGCCGCCAATTCTTCGCTATCACTGAATCACTCGTCAGGTAGTGACATAACTTACTAAAGCAAATTAAAATGGAGCACAAAATGTAGTAGGTACTCTATTTTAGTTAAGTTCAACATCAATTGATAACAGATTTGCTATACACAATATGCAAAACAGCAAGCCAGTATTTCTGCTTATCTCTCGCAATCTAATCGTAACAGCCCTTCCGCTCGCGAAGTATATCTACGAGTACGCCATCTTGAAATGCGCAAAACTATTTAAGTAAGTACTAATAAAATGTGATGTAGAACAGCAAACAGACCTTCACGCTGTCCCCCGGCTATGTAAGGTAGGTAGGAAATTGTGGCTCATCTACATATCGATGATCTTGTATAAATATGTCATTGCGAACTGCAATCAAATGTTACGTTTGATATGCATAATGTTGTAGGGATGTCTATGTTGTTCAAGTTTGAATGTAGTTGTTAGTTTTTATAACTTTTTTACTCGGATGTTTTTTATATTGCTAAAAGTACCTACTGTACAATTTAAACAGCAACCTAAAGGATAAATGGAAATATAATATAATGAGTTTTGTTATTAACTGCAATATTTAATAGAGGCAAACTTCATTACTTTAGAACGACATAGTGGAATTGCTCCTAAGACTTACAGGCTGCCTTTTTGATAAACGTATTATAGATTAACCAATAACAAACCTTAACGTACTCAATAATTATAATTACTTACAACCACACAATTACTAATTAATAAGTTACAAAAACTAAAGTAAGATAAAAAAATTATAAAACACATTTTTTTTAATTAATAAAACTTCTAATAAATAATACTTTAACTCAATATCGATGTTGTTTTGCTAACAGATAAACAATTAACTACAATTTATAGAGTGGACTGGCTCTTAATTCAGCAGACAATACGTCATAGGATTCTCCTATCTGATAAAGGATGACGTCATTTTATTGTGCTCACGTAAAACGTGAACAGGCAAGGCACGTGATGGTATGTCAGGCATTTTTATGTTTTATTCCCGAGACTGGCATACTTGGGCTTGCTTCTTCATTCGAAACGAAAGCGGTCAAAATTGTGAAGGACAAACTGTTTGGTACCTACTTCGCATTCTTATGGAGATATGGTGTTGTATTATCTTTATTCAATATTATATGACAATGTTATACTTATAGACGTCAATTATATATACAAAACTACTTAATCTAAGTTTATATATTTAAAGTTTTTCAAACTTTACCACCGCTTCAAGGCGCTAGTAGAGAAGAAGCGTCGTAACGATCTCTATAAAATATTCTTAATCAAAATGTATGACTACCAGATAGCCTATAGTCATCTTTATGCAATTGCTATTTATAGACTGTGATCGTTTTGCATCGCAGTCAATGAGTAATTTGCTACATCATCAAAAATTTTAAATTGCAAACTCGAAAAATTTATAAAACTTATTAAATAGTCAAGTTGTAACAACCCTTTTTTTTTTTTTTTTTTTTTTTTGTTAAGTTAAGTTGTAACAACCCTACAATAAACATAAACAAGAAATGAGGTAGACTGTATCAAACATGTTTGCATGTCTCTACTCATCGAATAAATTCCTAACATTGACTAACCAGTACAAGTCATGGCAACCATTTTATACAATATACTCTCTTGATCTTACAAGCACACGCAAAGCAAAAAGGATTTCTGTACTAAACAAATATTGTTTAACGAGTGTTATAAAATACAAGATAGTAGTGGTTGAAATTACATTAATACAGGAAGTAGAAACTGCATACAAGCGTTGTAGTATCAATAAAATTACTTGAGAAGTAATTTCACGTATCACATATGGATAAATCCAGTAACAAGTAACAACAAAAGCATATGATCGTATAAAAAAAGGTATATAGCGAAACTTTTTTCCAGGCATTGTTGTCGTCCGCTTCGAGACGAATCTGTACTGAATACAAATTCCTTCTCTATTTTTAAACAGTATGTAAGCAATTATAGTGCCAACCGTATGTAAAAAATAGACCTCCTCTCTCCATTCAGGGAGTACTTTTCTTAAAAGGGTTTACTTACTATTCAAATGTCTCAGTTGTCTTACAAACAAATGTTTAATTGAACCCCCACATCCCGTCTTCAATGCTAACACAAATACGTTTCTAGTTATTTTTAGCGTTGACAATGAAAATAAGATCTTACCGCGTAATTAATATGATTGCGAATGAACTAGCTGCATTAATTAAAACCAATGTTCTGTTGTAAGAGAATCTAGAATAAGATACAGACTTATTTGTAAAGTAATGAATCTTGAAATTGACTCTTATGGCATTGGAATAGAGGTTTTAATGATAGATGTATATAAAGTGGTGTTGTGTGAGCTGAGGCCTCGTCCTGCCACTTGGCGATTCATCTGCGGAGCGTCTCGTCGCGCCATCGTTTTAATTATTTACAATGACAATAATATGGTGTCATGAGACATTATTGTTCCTTTTAGTATGTTTATGTCACTAGTAACATGATTAAATCTAGTTAATAGACAATACAATGCTAACAGATGTATGTTAAAATTAACATTTTTAAGCAATATTAATAAAATTGAACATTATTTAGAGCAATTATTAGACTCGTAGAAGTAGAACAGTCAATGTTGTCGTCTTAACTATTCGTTTACTTTACTTGATCCATTAACTCAAAGTTATCCTTTTTATTATTTATCAGGTAAAAGTGAGGTATAAGACTTTAGAAAGGGGTCAATTATGTTTAGTAGGTACCTGAGTCTGTTAGCTGTTATTATCGTGATGATCTCATAACTCCAGAATATCTACTTCAGCTCAAGAATCACAATATTTTAACACGAACGTACCAAAGAGTTTAATTAATAATTTCGGTAAAGTATTACGGCCTAAATTACTTTGATTTCTAGGTTATTATTCTAACGTCCTACGTCCAATTAAATATTAGATGTTATTAAAAATAAAACGAAGCAATAAAAAGCTAATCAACAACACACAAAATTAAAGATGCCTCTTTATTTGGTGTATAACTAATTAACAAGAATGGTTATAACTGGCAATTAATTATAAACATTTTTGACTTTTTTGGCTGATATGAGAGTCATAAAGAGGTGGTTGAAGGGCCCCTGCTAATTTAGTGTTTACTAATTAGTATACTACCACACTCGACCTACATGTGCAATGAATCTTCTGAGAACTTTGATGACATGACTGAAGTACCTACATTAATGTGAAGCAATTTAGTTATCGGTTTGTTAGTGTCGGATCCTTTTTAGAGAAAAATCCTTTTATTCTCTTTTACTCCACTGATTGATTGAAAAAGACGACTACAGTATAGTTCTCTGATTTACTCCCTTTAGAAAAACTGGACTTAAAAACCTGTATTTCTGGTCAGTGTGATACCTAATTAACAGAAGGCAAAGTTTACCTCTGCCACTAAAGCATGACCTGCTCCTGCACTCATTCACTCAATATCATGCTGTCCTAAACAGAGCTTGTACTATGGGCATTAGATAATATTAATATACTTTTTTTTGTACAACAAACATGTTACACATAGGCTGATAAACATTATATTTTCAGTTGTAAACCTAGAATCCCAACTATTAGTTGCGGAAAACAATAGGATGTGGGTAGAATTCCACGCGTATCCTGTTAACCTTGCAGTGATAAGAAAATAACATGTACCTACTCAACTAAATTACTTAATGTTCTTCGTATTTTGTTACACTCAAATAGCAAATTTACAAAACTATAATGTCCTATATTTTATCCTTTATACCACCCTAATCGTCATAAACTTAAAGATATTTTCTAATACATTGTATAGATCAGAAGTGATTTTAATGTTATTAGAATAATATTACTTCAAAGGAAAACCGAGAGAAAAACAGGTTATTTAATAGACGGTGAATCAATCATAAGGTGATTTGATTTCGAGCCATCATGTGTAATTCTTATGCAATCAACATTGGACATAGAGTAACAAATATAATATAATATGAAATAACAATGATTAAACAGTAACAATCGTAAGCTGAACTAATATAAAGAATATTGTCCAACATTCGAACTGCGCTATTTAGT
Organism: Schrankia costaestrigalis; assembly: GCA_905475405.1. Taxonomy (NCBI): domain Eukaryota; kingdom Metazoa; phylum Arthropoda; class Insecta; order Lepidoptera; family Erebidae; genus Schrankia; species Schrankia costaestrigalis. The sequence goes on from FR997832.1 coordinate 17,933,016, forward strand.
CCCAAGCTAAGCAGAACTTATAAAATGGATACAAGGCAATAAATTAATATACTTGTATTCATGATTTTAACAAATAAATATTGTAGACTCAGACAAAATTCAACAACCATGTTCATTGTTCATTCACAGAACTGTTCGACCTGCGCGGCTACCGAACCCCCAACCGCCTGGCAAGAATATACATACATAATGTTAAAAATTGCATAACTTAATTATTTACGCCCCTACATATCTCAATACCTATAAACAGAACAGGTGGTCCATAATAAACAAATAGAAATAAATACAGCAAACAATTAAGTAAACACACTTAACTGATACTTTAAACAAACTGCACTCCTAAACAAAGTATACCTAATATCTAAGCTAAATGTGTACACAATATTAGCATATGTTTACGAAGATAATATTAGTATTTTACACGTTACTTGGTAGTAGTACACACAGCGACTAATCAACCTAGACACTCATGTACCTTAATACCTTAAAATAAGACACAATTTCAAATGAAAATGTTTAACTTGATGTGTTGCCGTGTGTACGATCGGCGATGGTCAACACGTGCGTACAAATTACGTCATGGCTGATTCATGCTAATAGTAGAATGACAATCGCATGCATGGAGTTAAATTTAGCAGTCTGAAGGAATACGGTATGCGGAAGTGGAACTAAAACCTCATGGGATCAACTAAGAGTTAAAGTATTTGCGTATTCTGAGTGGATAAAGTCGTCATTGATATGTGTAAGAAATGATAATGTAATGGACCTCACATATTTTTTAATTGTTAGGAAATTATAATTGTTATTATATCATGTGCTTATATAAATCTAGTACCTATCTTATGTTTCTAATAACTCGCGAAGAGATTGTATGTTTCTAATTATATTCTATGTTGTGAATGACTGAAAAACCAAATGTACCTTGTGGGGTTCCCTAGAGTTATTTTGTTTTCATGTCATTGATAATTATTATCATATATGTGAATATCTTCTTTATGCCTATATTTTAAAAATGATTATACTATTTAAACGTTATGCCCATTACTTAAACTTCACTACGGCTATGCTAAGTATTATAAAGCCGGTAGATTCAGTTAGTCAGACTGCTTTGTAAAACAAAACAATCGTAGTTTTTTGTATTTCAAAAATTGGCATACGACCCGGATATTCATTGCTTTTCACACCTAGTTTTGCAGTCTAAAATCATACATATTTACGTGAATATAACGCAATACATACATAAACAGAATGACAAACAGAGCATAACCGCGGAAGTTGGAAATTTACTGACACTCCGTTACTGATGCTAATTTTGTTAGGTTAAACACCTATGTGATAAAATGTTAATGCACATATACCGCCCTGATGGTATAAGACTGTCACGCATCAGATCCTAGACGCACTATCCTAAATGGGCCAATAATTTATACAATTATTTCATTCATCTCTTTGGTAATTTTTCTGGTTAGTTTACCGTTACACAGAAATTATTTCTAGAGTTTTAGAGACTATTAGGTAAACGACTAAATTAGTAGCATTTCAGAGGTATTGATCCCGGACTACATTACGGGATGTTTTTTTTTCTGTGCTAGTTATACATACTATTAAAAAACATGCACTCTCATTAATACAACCATAACACAATCGGAATTCCGTTCCCCATTGGTAGCATAACTGAAATACGAAATGTACTATTGTTACGTAGGTTCCAATTACGTGGTTATTACGGAAAATTAGGTAAGTGTAACACAGTTTTTGTCTAGAAACAATGCACAGCCGCATATCGATACTATTACATTGACTATTTCCTACGTTGAAACTTGATTTTTGATACTGATTTAATCTTGTTCCGTGTTTCTTTGTAATATAATAAAAATAAAACATAATCAAATCTATTGCCTGTTCTAGCATATTACATTATTCGATATCCAGGCTTTAATATAAATATGATTGTTTTTTGTTAAAAAAATCTGAGCAATAAAAAGTAATGCCCGATTTACACATCGACAAGTACAGTGGCGAGTTAAGTAGTATTTGAAGATTAAGTTGATTTAAATAGATCTCCATCCTATTTTTTGGCGAGTTAAGTACGAAGTAGCCCCCTCTCTCGCGTCTCGCCAACTTAACTTGCCAAAAAATAGGATGGAGATCTATTTAAATCAACTTAATCAGCAACTTACTGCTTAACTCGCTACTGTACTTGTTGATGTGTAAGTATCTTAAGTCTCAGTAACAATAGATGTTATTTAATTCATAAAATACTTCTCCTTACCATAATCCACATCTAAAATCTAATTCACTTTATATTTTACGTAAGTAGATCTTATTTGATATACGTTTCTGACGTCATATAGCGACACCATAGTGAAATATGTTGTCAAGCGCCAAACGTTGCGCACTATTAGCTGGCAAGTAACATTTAACCCGTTACGCCATTGACGTAGTAAAAAAAATAAGATTTAACATCCGTAGTCTTTTAATTTTATTAGCTATCGTAGACTAGACTATTACAAAACTAAACAGGAAGAGATAATTATATGCTAATACATCAATTAACACAGAAAAATAAAAAAAACTGAGGCGGACGTGTCCGCTCTATTCTTTCCTTTTTAATTTATATGTTAATTCTGTCTGCTGTCCGTCTGTTTGTGTTCAATAAAATATTTATTTTATGTTAATATAGTGAAGGTAATTTACAGTAGTTCGGTTAAGTGGTAGTTTTTAAAATTCTAATGGCTTTATTTATCTTTTTGACAAATTTGTCGGGCTCTGTGAAATATTAACTCCGTGTGATGAGATGACAGTGTGAAAGACACTTTAAGAAAACACTATGGATTATTAAGTGAAAAATTATGAGGTGCTTGTGTGGTAGTGATGAAAGGAGGTATTGTTTTCAAGCTTTACACAAGAACAATACTTGAATAAATATTTCACACATGATTGTTTTCGGTTTGTTATGGGTGAATATAAGTTTTCGGGAAATACATTCAATCTCTTTATAATCAACCTAAACCGTCAGTCGAAATGAGTCGAAATGATTTGCACTAAAAAATATGAGCTGCTCTCTTTTCTGACTAAACTGTTAATAAAATCAATACTAAGTTGTCTTACTGTTGTTTCCTCATAAGCCAAAGGAAATGCCAGTCACGAGTCGATAATACAAAGGTGCAATGACTCGACATAACACAGTTGCACAACTCACTGTTTACAAGAGCTAATTGCCTGTTAATTTTTTATTTATACTGTATGTGTATACACAATGGGATCAGAGGCTGTTTGAAGAATTTGGTGTTGGGGATCGTAACGGGGTTTTTTTCTGGTAGGTCTTCAATGATTTATTTGTTACCTAAATATGGTGGTATATAGAACGCAAAATAGATAGGTACATAATTTGTATTAATTAGAGTATATTACCAGCAAAAATAGATTTTTAAAATTTCGAATGTAGTGTTAATATTGCAGCGAACAGTGCAAAGTTTTCATATTACTTGGTATATCAGTTATATGTATAGTTTAACTCCGTCCCTCGACTAGGAGTGGGCTATTGTGTTGGTGGTATAAAAGATGGCCAAAATATTTGATGAAAATGACCAACAATGAAGATAACAAACTAACACATTTCAATAACAATGTCATAACTTGTAATACATTTAATTTGTTAATACATTTAACAACTTCGTCACACTTGACCCACACAAAGACGTCATGACATTGTTGACGACATCATAATAACTCGAACGAAATTAGGTAACAGTGTTAATTGTTTTCTAATTAATTTTATAACACCAATATTTGTCAATCACTTATCGAATTAACCATAAAATACATACGCTTTTAGTTATTATACCAGCCGATGACTAGAGAGAAACTATCGTCATTATCATCATAACAGCTCATTAATGTCCCACTGCAGGGACGGGCCTCCTCCTGTGACGGAGGGATCCTTGGCCTACTAATACTACGCTGGCCAGGCGGATTGGTATAGGGTTTAATTTCAAGTTTTCCTTCTTTTTATTTCGTAAAGATAATATTTACGGATAGTTCTTAGTTGGTTATTACGATACCCATGGGATGAGATGGGGTGGTGACATATTGTATTCTTACTCCTTCACCACACGGAAAGTTTCAAATGAAAACATTTAATAGGTACTCGTACATAGAAGGCACCTAGACTAGTGCTAACATTTTCCGCCCTGCAAAGCAGCAGTGTATCTTAACCACCTCACAGATGCTAGCAATATTGAAATTTTGCCTCACTAATCTTTCAAAACAGAGCACCTAAAAAAACAAAATGCAACGCTTCTAAACAAACGAAGCACGGTTCTGAATGAATCGTACGTTATGTCACAAAAACGGGCGGCATTTTTTTTTATAGAGTTTGACCGTTAACAATGCACCTACATACATAATTCACCAGCCAGTATTACTCCGTAGAGGTTTCTTTTGGAGCAGTGCCAACAAATGTTCTATCTCTGAAAATCATTGTTCTGGTTTCCGTCATAACTGGAATAACGTCGGTACTGTATTGTTATCTTTAGAACGTTTTGTAATAGTGTGTACAAATCTACTACGTTCTGTTGATAGACACGTACGAACTAATGTAATCGATTAGCTATGTAATCTAACATCTTCATTTTATGTTTATAGATCATAATTGACTTGATTACATTTTTACTATTCCAAATAAGCATTTCTTTTTCATCAACATTAAACGCTGAAAGGAGCGAAATAATCTAGTTGCAAATTAGTAATCTTTTTAAATTTTACTAATTTAGGTACAGCACCTCATTCTAATATTATACAATTATTCAGTAATTAGTATTCCAGTAGTAGTCCTCTTAGCATATATTAAAAAGATTCACACATTTGATCATTCAATCTGGCAATATTTATCTTATCACTAATCAAAGAAAAGTGCAACGTGTACTCCAACATTAATAATTCCTAATAAAAAAGTCATTGACCTGACAACCATTAAGTACAACATTACTATTCAAGTAATCGCATAAACCGTACAATACAATAGAGTTCCACGACCTCAAGTTAAAACGTATTAAAAGGCAAAAAAAGGTTTAACACTTGAATAGGCCTTCATCAATCATAGTTGTGTTGAAAAGGTGTTTTTATTCAGATTGTTGCATCAAACACTTTCACTGTCGCTTACTCATAATAAATCATAAGTTTTACTCAGAGCCGTGACTAAAACTATTTCTCGGTGAAATCCAAGGACATTATTACTGACAGTCGGGCAGACGATTAGAAAACGTGCTTTGACAAGTTTCGAAACAAAAACGCGTACGGAATGAATCACGAGTCCAAACATCCTGATTATAATAAGTTAATATGCATCCTTTGTCTTCTTTTTATAAACAGCAAAATAATTTTATTTCAAGTATACCTACAGCTTTTGTGTATTTGTGTTGGAACAGGTTTCAACCCAGATTATGTGTGTGGCCAAGATGTGCTGTTAATATCTACATGCATCATCTAATTGCAAAATAAAATACGAATTATAACAGGACAATCAGCTTTAACTACGATAAGATGTCACAGAAAGAATACACGTTTTCAACTCTTTATTTCATTCCCTACGTGTCGTAAAATTCCCTACGAGAAGGTTAGCAGGCAAATTTAACATAAACTGATGCTGATATTATAATCAAAACAATAGTTTTAGTTGTTTAATTAAATCATGACTATTAAAAAGTCTCCGTAAGTATATAAACTAATACAAAAAGAGCAGAAGGTACATGCAACACAAATTCATTCGACTGAATCACCGGTCATGCTTTTCGGCATGGAATACAAATGGTTTAAAAATAAAAAGTGACAATGTGAGTCATGTGCACAATGTTGACACATGTACAAAATACGTGATTGTGTTCCGAGTGAAATGTCAGAGTTAGCATTGACAGCTTTATTGGGTATTAAGCACTGATAAACGTTTCACACTTACTTCACTAACTATCGGATATTTATCTTCATTGAGGAATAAAATAAATTACCTGGAACAAAAAAAAAACAAATAAGTAAACAAAAAAAGATACATAATCAATTGAATAAGTAAACAGAAGGACAGATATCAATTTAATTCATACACATTTCCCTCAGTAGGTTTTTGTGAGGGTTAGTAGCATTAGTCCCCAGTTAAATTTTTCCCCGAAAAAAGATAAACCTAATAATGTACGAACTTCTATTTAATAAAGTTCATTTTTTTTGGGGGACTACTGCTACTAACCCTTTTGTGATGACTAATAATATCTAGTATGGTATGAATAGTATCACTGGTATGAAGTAGTCTCAAATTTCTTACCATTGTTGTAAAGGATGGAATTTATATTTTACCTAATTATATTCCGAAAAGTTAGGTATCTATCATAGTCCAGAACACAGACATTTTGTTGTGATATCTATGGTCCAGAATTCTGATGCATACAATCATAAACAAACCCAGCTTTAGAAAGGAATATACATCGAAGGCTATTCAAATTACAAGCTAATTTCAAAAGCTATTTGTCTGCAATTTTCATAATTCACTTAAATGATCTAGGTACAGACATATCTAGCAGAAAATTATGGTAATAATCTGAATCAATGGACAAAATGTCGCAAATTTCATTATAGAGAACATAAATATGCACAATAGTCAGATGTGGAATTAGTTCCTTATTTTATGTATATTTAATGTTGTTCGTTAAAAGCAAAGAAAGAAAGGTTCTGGAATTACTACCACCACTACCACGTGCCGGAAGACGCAGTGGACCAGGAAACAGGTCGCGGTGCTTTACACCATGGAGAGACGACCTGTTTTAGGTGGCATGGATGAAAGCGGCACAAGACCGCGCGGCCTATAAATATTTGGGGGAGGTTTATGTCAAGCAGTAAACTTTAATTTGCTGATAAATAATAAAACTTTTGCACCTAAATCGGTAGGTACATAAGTAGAGTTAATCTCAATCAATGAAATAATGAGGTAGGTACACGAAAGATTACCGTACACAAGTTAAAGCACGTTTTCCATCTGATCTGACACGTGAGCTCGACGAGCATTATACCATTGTTATGTATAACGGATAATGATGATACTATACATATTTGTATTAAGGATTTGTAGCACATGTTACATTGAAGGACCAAACTCAATTGGTATTGATAATCTAAAATCTTCTACGTACCCGAGTACGTAATTTACCAAAACAATCTACTTATTTTAATTTCTGAAAGTCATCTTTAGAAGTACTAAACGAAAGATACTTAAATAATATAAAATACTTAATGGCAGCATTAATTAGGGTTAATGCTGCCATTAAGTATTTTGTTTAAACTATGTTGACAATTATAAACAAAATTTTGACTACAGTAAGTTATTGCTTAATAAATACTTCGATATATTTTAGAGAACGTTAAGTTACGTCAAAAATATAAACCTGATCAAGTGATCAAATCCCCGAAAGTCTTTCTTAGTATAAGGATAGTTTTATTTACGCGAATATCCAAACGAGCTTTTGAAGTCTGTGGTGCGACCTCTAGTCTTATTTAAAAGAGTTTTTCTTTTTGTATGCAAATAAAGATAAGTAAAGCTTCTAGCGAGGGTCTGTAAAAGATAAGAATAATAATTTTGTACTCAATGTCAATTTTTACCCTCTCATTGCAATGCTTATCTTAACTTCCATACTTTATTCGAGGGTACATAATAATCAAAAATACCCACGCCAAAAGACTAACTTAGCCCTCTTTGCAAAAAGTTCAGTGAGGGAAGATTACATATTCAAATTTTTAGGTAAGACAACTTTTTCAAAAGAAATTTGTTTAGGTTGCAACGAGAATGAATATCATTGTGTCACCCTCTTCAATTATCTTCAGTTCACGTAAAATGTTCTGATATATTTATTGTTCTAATAATGTTTTTTTTTATTTTTTATCAATATCAGTTCAATCCTGTATATTATCTACTAGCTGTAAGTTTTCCTAAAATTGTAAAATAAAATACCTTTTTTTGTATGTTGTAAGATAGATAATACGAACTCTGGAGGACTATAGCTAGGTTGAAGTAGTAAAGTAGTCGAGTCTTGGAGAGGTGAATGAAAAAGGAAAGAGACTGGAAGAAGATTAGTGCGAAATTAGGCTAACAACAATCGCCTCAAGCAAATGAAACGTGTTGCAAGTTGTTTATTTTATCCATGTCGAAGAACGATGTCCATGAAAATAAGGTAATAGGATTTTAAAGTCCCCTAAAAGCGATAATTCAATTGTTTAATAAGAAATTAACAGGTATTAATGGAAAACTTTGTTATTTCATAAATGTCCCTTTAAATTATACGCAAAACAGTATTGTCAAATAAAATCAAGCTATTAATAGATTAATCAATACTTACTACTCTTCAAAGCAACTACACTGACTACTATTTCCTTGTTATCGATTATTTTCTATGAGAACACGACATGTGGTGTTTTCTACTTGCAAAGTACAAGAGTTATTTTGTATCATATTACTAGCTGACCCGTTCCCACTTCGTTGGGCAGCGAAAAAAACGCGTCCGTTTTTAAACATATTTCATTACTGCTCCACTCCTGTTAGTCATAGCATGATACTATATACCCTATGACACTCCCCGATAAATGGACTATTCAACACAGAAAGAATTTTTAAAATGGGTTCAGTGAGATTAACCCCTACAACGTCACAAACACACAATCACACAAACTTTACCTCTTTACAATAGTAGTATAAGTATAAGTATAGATAAGTTTTCATATGAATACAGCAAAGATTGGAACTCTACCAAATTGCTCAGACATTATAGTATAATAGTCTACAAATGCTAGACAAAGTTACACAATATTGAGACAAGTTAGGCAGAACTTGGATCTGTTTCTGTTTAAGTTTGATTTCATAGCAATTTTGTTTTCTATTATTTTATAACAGCTTTCAAGTTTGAATAATTTAACATGCATCAGGTAAGAGCGTTAATAATATCCTCCTTATACTGAATACTCTTTAAAGAGCCTAGAGGTCATGGCGCTGGAAGCGTATAGTCCAGAGACGCGGGTTCGATTCCCGCCTCGAGTATCAATTTTTTTCATTGTCTTTCTTCTTTTGGAACTCTTTACAGAGTTATAGAACACAATATTACAGACACAGCATCAGTCAATAGTCAACTCCTCGTTATGAAGATGAAATATCAACCTTCAATATCTTTAGATCAATCCGTGTTTAGCAATGAAGCTATAAAAGTTATATTAAGATATGAAACCGTAACTTTCGATCGTAAAATAAGAATTATCTTTAGCAATAGGATCGGTAATCTTATAAAACAAGACAATAAAATAGTACCAATCTTTACAGTCACTATTACAGTGACGTAAGGTTAGCCTATAGAGATTGGAAATCCAAATATTCAACTATAAACAAGGACTAACATTGCGAAGAATTCCATAATAAGAAAATTAAATGCAGTTTGTATACAACAATTTACTTTAATTATTCTTTACACTAAATATAACTGCATAAATGGAGATTTACATCGTTTTGGACAAAATATAAAGAGACAGTGGTGAGTGACGTCACGATTAAGAAAATAAAGTAAAAAGTTAAGGAATGCGGTTTCGCCTTCGATCTAATGATTCCTTAAAAGATCCGCATCATTTCTGGCTTTTATAACCAGTTTTGGTAACCTTAGCCATCTAAATTGTGAACGAACACGAGGAAAAATATATCCGAAATTGAATTAGGCAACGTGCCACAATAGAGAGCAAAATAATGATAATAATAGAACAAAAGTTTAAGTTATAGATATAGCAAGTCATTGTGGACAAAAGAATTGTTTAATGGGCACGATCGCGGAGATAGTGCAGATTTTAATATAAAATTGATTTAAGAAATGAGAGGAAAGCGATGGTACACCTTCAACACCACACTTTAAGCTTACATTGTCATAAAGACAAATTATGAATAGCAATAAAATAAGAACTTCAGTTTTAAAGTGAAATTTGACATCTGCGCTGTACCGTGTACGCATAAATGTACTTTTCGATTATTATCTCTTGCAGAGATAACCGACAGACATCAAACTGATTAACCTTTAAACTTCTTACGTTATTTCTTATAACGTCACTACAACATAATATGACTGTCCTTTTTAACTGTTACCTTATTTCTTATAACATCCCTATAACATAATATGACTTGACTGATACTTCGTTAGGGCTTCATAATACTCGTAGCATCCTGACTATATGATAATTTGCCTAATTAAATAAACAATTATCCGTGTCGTGACGGAGTAAGAATACAATATGTCACCACCCCATCTCCTCCCATGGGTGTCGTAAAAACCGACTAAGGGACTAACCGTAAATATTATCTTTACGAAGTAAAAAGGAGAAAACCTTTAAACCCTATACCAAGCGTGGTATTAGTAGGCCAAGTATCCCTCCATCACGGGAGAAGGCCCGTCCCTGCAGTGGGACATTAATGGGCTGGTATGATGAAATAAACAAAGAAAAAGAAATCATAGAAAGAAATAGGATGACGAAATGTAACAGTTTTAATTTGTATAGCCAAACGCACAACCAAATTCAGCTTACGCTATTTCCTTTGACTCAAACCGTCGCCGATTCAGTTTGGTCCGATAGAGTACAATCGGTTATGAAACTGTGTAGATAACATCACAGTACCAAGATGTTATGATGACGTAGCGTCACAGTTGCCCAATAAAAAGTCGGGTTACGTAAACACAATTTTATCGATGTGCTTTCTTTTAAACTGGTTTTGTTTGATACGATAATTCGTGGTTCAGATTTGAACATTGTGTATTATAAATGAGGTTATTGTGATTTTCATTATGACTTTTTGTTTGTACTACGAGATGTGTTTCTGTTTGGTAATTAGTTTTTTGTTTTACTAATGCAGTAGGTTGAAAATGATCGATTGGTTCATACGAGTATACATCCATACATATTACGTATTATACATAGAACACACCCAGAGCCATGCAATGAGAAAAACAATTGGCTGAATATATTCGCAGGAGGAAAGCTACGGATCTTATTTTTTTGGCTGGACGTAAGTAAGTAGTATGTATTGATCTCTGTTGAAAGTCAAGGTCTTATAAAACACAAGCTTGCCCACCGTAGCACCGCCCGGAACGCATATTCTAACCAAAAATTTTAAAGTAAGTTTAATATTCTTCAATATAACATAAATTGTCTTCAAATATTTTTATATCACGCTGTAGAAAAGTAAAAAAAGACATAAAAGCTGATTACAATTTTGAATACAATCCCAAAGGTCCAAAGACAGTAAATTTTCAAATTTTAACCTTTACAGTATTAAAAAGAGTAAAGCTGTTCTTAAAAGAAAACAACATATTAATAAATTAAAAAGTTTTTATCTCAAAACCATACACGGTTTCTAAAGCTATTTAATATAAATCATGAATGAAGAAAGTACACAACTGCAATAAAGACAATTTTATTCTTGAAATTTATATTTATTGTTGGAACTCGGCCGATTTCTTTCCTTAAAAGATAAAACTATAAAAAGGTATAAACTTTAGTTCCGCCACATCCGTTCCGGGAAACAAAGTTAAGTTACATAATTGCTTAAGCTATAAAGAAGAAAGTAAACAGAACCTTAACACGGAGGTAAATAGTTCACGTAGTGGCATCTCTCCCGTATTTTTAAATAAAATTTGACACTTATTTTCTGGATCTAGTAGAGAAGTCGTAGTATGTATCTTGAATATTAAACAAGAGGTCGCAGATTGGAATCAAAATTAATTACGATTGTCATATAGCAAATGCATATTACATAATATGTAATTTCTATTTATGTTTTTAAGCCTCACTGACTACAGGATCGTGTTAAATATTATTGATCATTTGTGCTATTAAACATTCCAGAATTTGCTTGATAAAACTAAAAGATGAATAAAAATTAATTGCTCAAAACTTAACTGAAAATATTCTCAAATTTCAAAGACAAGATAAACCTTGCATAAAGGGGCTTAAACATTACCCCCCTTACTCATAAACGCATCTTAAATTTTAGTCAATTGATTAATTAGTGTAGACTCATATGTTGTTAGGTATAAGGTTGGTTTTGTTTAAGCCCCTTTATGCAAGGTTTATCTTGTCTTTGAAATAAAATAAAATTTGAGAATATTTTCAGTTAAGTTTTGAGCAATTAATTTTTATTCATCTTTTAGTTTTATCAAGCAAATTCTGGAATGTTTACTAGCACAAATGATCAATAATATTTAACACGATCCTGTAGTCAGTGAGGCTTAAAAACATAAATAGAAATTTTAATCTACGCGTTCAAAGTGACCGCCGTTGTACTTTACGGTCAGTGCGCTTACAAAACGTTAGAAATAGAGTCAAAAATGCTTCTTATCTACCTTTTTATCTACCCACGTGTTCTATTTAAGCATAACTAATGTGATGTAAAACCATTACGCAGCTTATTAGCACATTAACGATAATTCTTAGGATCATGTCCACATAATGCTAACGAGAAAATGTGACGGTAGAAAGATTAGTTCGCCCACTCGTTTAAAAACACTCAAACTTATTGACAAAATACGGTACAAATATTGACATAACGTTAGAGATTAATTTGTGTATGGAAGTGGTATTGTATGGTGTAGAGGCGGTACGTTTGAGAGCGCGCACGGTAGCCGGTCGTGAGTCACGGCAACCTCTGTACGGTAATGTGGACATGTTAATTGCTATATATTCGCAGTCTATTATAATAATTCTTAGAATTTTTATATATTATAATGTAAATACATCATAAAAACTATCAAAAAACAAATATTAGTTTCATTGTACCCAAAAATGGTTTTACGTTATAGATATGTTAACAAGTCAAAATAATATATCCAAATTTATATTAGGTATCTCTTTACATTATAAGCCTACCAAACTTTAAAAACCACAAAACCTTTAAAAACTACTGTTTAAATAAAATGTATTTTTCATAGAGCATTTCACGGGATAAAGTCGCGTCGTATTGAAAGATAAATGAACAAAGTAACAGTTCTTAGAAGAAAAATGCAAAACAGAGATTTTTAAAAACAAAACATAAAATAAACATACATTGTAACATTAGACAATGATTGATCATCGACATAAGTGAATAAAACGAACAAATTGACAGATTAATATCATTAAACTTACAGATTGATAAATGTCAACACGTTTAACAATCATGATAAAATGCGCATGTTAAAACGGTAAATACAAAGGTCGCGGTTATACGAAATCTTAGCAGTAGACACGTGAACCGAAATCAGTCAAAGACATTTAGCTAACGAGTATTGTATATTATTAAAGATTTTTATCAGGCGTAAATCATAGAGATTTATTATATATTCATTACTTATCTTTTTTTTACCTTTGTCTCATACACATGGGCGACGGATGATGAATTCCAGTGTACGGAAGAATCAGTAATGGTTTATGTGACACTGTTAATTGTAAATGAGCTATAAGAAAACATTGTAATTCTTTCAAATAAATTTAAAAAAAAAATTGTTTGTACCAAATATTTGTAAACAGAATGCCATAAGGGAATCCCCACATCACACCCAGGGTTCAAGTCAGTTGTTTAATTCCTGTAAGAGTTCGAAACCAACAAAGAAACCTACAAAATATACTAAATTTTAAATTTATTACGAAATCGTCAACATCATCATAACAGCCCATTAATGTTCTGAGGGACGGGCCTCCTCCAGTGACGGACGGATATTTGGCCTACTAATACCACGCTGGCCAAACGCATTTGTATAGGGTTTCATTTCAAGTTTTCCTTATTTTTATTACGTAAAGATAATATTCACGGATAGTCCCTTAGTCGGTTTTTACGACACCCATGGGATGAGATGGGGTGGTGACACAATGTATTATTACCCCGTCACCACACGGAGAGTATTACGAAATACCCATACATGATAAACCTGTCATTATCTAATTGACATAACTATAAGAGATAAAGTTCACAGTAGCATTTCATTAATCTCAGATACAATGCGTTGAAAAACAAATATTCGTTATATGAAATGAATTATTAATGTGTTCTGATAAACTATACATTGAAGCTAAAGGTTACTAAGATATGAATATTACTACGAAGTAATGTGGCGTCTACCCATTCATTAAATCGTTTGCCCTAAATTTATAAGCGATAGGAAACGATGTTTTAATATTATTTATGATATTAGTTTAAATAATGTACTTCACATCCGATTGGTGATAAAAAAAATAAAAATATTCCTCACACTTTCACACAACGCCATCTAGTCCCAAACTAAGCAGAGCTTGTACTATGGGTACTAGACAACGGAGAAACATACTTAACTACTTTTTTTTGTAAATACATACATATTTTACATAGACACCCAGACCAATGCAAACAATCATGTTTATGAACACAAACATTTGCATTGAGCGGGAATCAAACCCGAGACCTCTGCGTAGCAGTCATGTTAAATAATCACTGCGCCACAGAGGTCGTCATGGTGATGTGATGGGTTCAAAACAGTTGTGGCTCGCGACTCTGCCCTCGAGGATTATGACGATATTTACGGAAGCATTTGAATCCTTGAGACCATAGAATTGCTATATTTTGCGACAAAAAAGGACACCTCTGTCCCTGCTGTCAGTGACCTTCATGCCAAATTCTATGCAAATTTTTCCAACTACAAGCTGCTGATAATTTGACAAACATACAAATTTTTGTTTTTCTATTATTAGTAAAAACATGCGTTATAAAATCAACTTTAAATTTATAAACAGTTAAAAGTTATAAAATTTATCGTAAATAAAAGGCATAAGCCTAAGATCCGTCATTGCTTAGTCAGTAAATAGTAACTGGTGCAATGTTTACTGGTGGATCATTTCTAGCGGAGAAATGTACGAGCCATTGTAATGTCAAGCAGTTAGGCGTATTGCGATCCATGCGTGGTTCCTGCCGATAAATCTGCAACACTGTCATGTTAGGCTGTGCTGCTACTATAGATGTATTACGTGTTCGTGTGCATATAACTCTTTTTTTTTTATTGTTTTAAATACGCTCTACGAAGCCAAAATTGGCCGCTTGTCTCTTTACAAAAGTCGATGTGTAATATTTACGACCGGATACTGTATGTTAAAAGGATGAATCTAGTGGGTTTTGATCCTATGATCCATAAAAAAATTCATCAATCATCAGGCGAACGAATTCATCTCGTCAAAATGTCATACAAAACAAATATTTTTATTATTTTGAATCCCACTCGAGGCAATTCTTTATAATAAAAATTCCTGCGACAAAGGACAATGCCTAAGTTCCTTTAAAAATGATCATAAATATGCTAAAGCTAGAGTTGATTAAAAAAAACACAATACAAATATCCCTTTATATGTAACCTCAGTAAAAACATAAGCAAACATCGCAGAACACAAGTCTTTCATGCTCGCATAAAGGTTCATCGACAATCGATCTTCACGACTAGTACACGTCACCCGGTATGTACACTACTGGACCTCTGACACTAACTCATGCGTACGCCTCGCCGCGGGCGGCACGCGCACGCTTTTAGGTCAAGGCAGCACTCGCCAGGGATCGCAACGAGATTATTACAAATTGCACTACAGTTTAAATATAAATAAACATTCCTCACACAACGCCATCTAGTCCCAAACTAAGCAAAGCTTGTGCTATGAAACAAACATAAGTACTTTTTTTGTGAATTTATACATATTATACATAGAAAACACCCAGCGGGAATTGAACTCGAGACCTAATGCGTAGCAGTCTTGTAATATAACCAGTGCGCCTCATCATAGGTCGTCTAACTGTGTACACTTTGCCTCTTTGAATCTAAGCAATATGTTTAGTATCATTTGTATTTGTTACATAAACTTGTCTAAATTGATACATAACCTGATGAAACATAGGAATCGTGTTGCACTAGTATTTATTACGAATTAATTTGGCTGCTGTTCTCAAAGGGAAATAATAAACGAAACGTCTAAACACTAGTGTGTGTTTTCAAGAAGCTGTAAGGAGAACTTGTTTAATCAGTACCGGCAACGTATAAACCAAATTATAAAAATTTGAGATGGAGTATACCTATAAGTTAAGCTAATTCTCTTAATTCTATATAATAATATATATATATATATTACGCTATGTTTACAAAGACAAACATAATTTTAGTATATCATTTTTAATTTTTTTTAAAGTTTACGCTCTAAATATTGGAGCGAAAGCTACCCCAAACGGCGTGTGCACTCAGATATCGTGCACGAAAATAATCCGGTGCACAAGTAGGTACATCTCGCGCAAATATATGTGTTCAAACCAGCAAATTGATAACGACAAAATGAAGTCCTTTTATGACTACCATCCGTTATCTTCGTTCCAGGACTGTAATCGCGCTTTACATCAGGTATATATATGATGATGATCATTGAAGACACGCGATGTCTTCTAAATCATCATCATCATCATATCAGCCAATCGATGTCCACTGCTGAAAATAGTCCTCTTCTAAATGCATGAAAAGAAAATTTTAAGTTTTATAAATTATTTTTTTCATTTTTTGGTTTATACGAGTACGAAGATGTTAAAGCTTGACTAAACACGCATACTACGTGCTTACTACAATAAGTATCTTGGCCCACTGACTCATTAGCGTAGTAGGTATATTACACAACCCAACAGTTTAGTTGTTAGAAATAATTTACACTCAAATACAACAAAATTACAAAGTACATTCGACTTATTCGTTTTATAATTCAGTCTGTGAATCAGTCGTGGGAATGACAATGATTGAAATCATGATTATAGTCAACAATCGTGGTCTTCGCTGATTTCCACGGTTACGTGGCTAATCAACTATTGACGTATTTGTCGTCTAAGTGTATTTGAATGTAGCTAGAGACATAAAACTTTTGAAATGCTTAGAAAAGGCTTAGCATTTTTGTCTAAAAACTATTTAATATATGCCTTTTGCAGTACTTTTGCGGGATAAGGTGGTAATACACTGTGTTATTGGTCCTGGACTAAATTTTCATAATTCTATCTAAGAAATGTTAAATAAATGCAAGGCACTTAGGAAGCTAACAGTAAACTTTACGATGAAATTAGTTACATTAACATAATAAACAGTTTAAAGGATTACATAAATTACAACAACTTTTATAAAAATAACTAAAAGTAAATATAGAAACGGCACATAAAATACTACAACTTCCGAGGCACTAAACTTTTAGGCAACCATAAACAAACTCCTTTGAATCAAAACGAGATGGTATTTAATTTAAAATATGACAGTTGTATAACCTATAAAATAGAGGGTACTTTGAACATTCGTGGGAATAAAGACAACAGGTGATGTACTGGCAGTCGAGTACGCCATGTGGAGTCACGGATCGTGAGTAAGGTGTTGTTAGAGAGGGGAGAAGGGGGAAACATTCAACATTCCCGTACAGTGGGGTGTGCGCCCGAGTGGAACCTTGCCGCAGCTTGTGCAAGTTAAGTAAAAGTTTTCTTGTTTTGTTGAATGATTCATCAGTTGTTATTAAAAATTCTATGAATGGATTTCTAATGTAAGCGTCTTCATTAAGTTATTACCCTGTCTCGCTTTCTTGAAACAAATAAAGTCATTAGCAAAGTCAATATCTAACTCTGACTAAATTATAAATGCAAAATGAATTAATAATACATTACTCTAGGTAAATACAGTATCTAATTGGTGTTAAAATAGTAACCATATATTTGGTTAGTTACAATAACTTAACTTGCCCTAAAGCTACGCTCGCCGTCTGGCTATGGAAAACTTTATGCAAAATACCAAGCTTCAGACAGTCAGACTATAAGTAGATAATATCCTATTTATTTTACAAAACATTCGGGATGTGATGGATTACAAGTTTACACACGAACTACAAGCCTTTATTTGTTTTTAAGTTATCTAACTGTGCACACGAATTCTTCCGGCAAACCCATACGAACTGTTACATCCCTATTTTCCTACGAATACTGCCGAATTGCAATACTCAATGATTGACGTCAATTGCATAGTGCAATTCAGCAGATGTTTCATTATAAATACTCCGTTTTTTCGTAAATTAAGTTCAGTGTTTATTTCTCTAGTGCTGATATAATAGCGGTCTTAGAACTGCTGCCCACTTGTGGTTTTCAGCCCAAACCTAGAGCAAATAGACTTACTCCGGGTCTCTCTCTCTAAAAATAACTCTTCACTAGAGTTAATCGCGCAGTGAATAAAAACCAAGTCTAATAATAAGTGTTTTAAGTCCTAAGTTAAAGTGTAGTTAAAAGTGTAGTAAATATTATTAATAAATCGCTTAGTTAAACCAGCCTTGTGTTTTTTTTTTATAAGTGCTGGATAGCGCGATCTAACATTTGGTGTCAGAAGTGGGATTTGTTAAGTCCCTCTGGTCGCCTACTCCTGACGACGACCAGCTATACAACCCAGTTGAAGGTCACTCATTTAGACCACTGGGAAGGCTACCTGCTGTCTCTGCCGTCTCACTGACGACTTGCGAGGCCGCCATATAGAGGACATCGACACTTCATCGTGCTCCACTGTGCCCGAGGGTTCTCTGCCCAGCACCGAGCCACGTGCTGCATGTTATATTAAAAACATTGCAGTCAAATACGACAAGGTTACACACTTCGCATCGACCCGTAACTGCAACGCTGCACATTCCGCCAACATCGCATCGCCGCCGCCGCTCCTGCCTGTAACTCGACACCGCCAATGACGTCGTGTCTACTACTGCTACTGTGAGTCGTTTATTATTGATTTACTTGTGTTATTAGCATAATTTTGCGAGTGGATTAATTGATTATAATTTCCTATTCCCTTTGTTTAAATAATTCCTTAATTCTATTTCCTATTTTCATTACTATTTCATTTACTCTTTAGCTTTATTCTATAATGGCCTTTGAAAGTAATAAACTCGATAAAAAAAACGTTCAGTCGTGTTCGAGTTTAAATAACATCGGCATGGAGGAACTTCATTTCTCCGTATTAGCTAAATTCATAAAATCATTTGATGGCGATAGGAATAAACTATCACCATTCATTAGAAATTGCGAAAATGCTTTGAACTTAGCTACTGTTTCGCAACAACATGTACTTTTAAAATATATTCTTTCCCAATTAGAAGGCAAAGCTGAGTCCGCTTGTTCCCTTAAGATATTTGATACTTGGGCTGAGCTGAAACAATATTTAAAATCTACGTTTGGCGAGACTAAACATAGAGACCATTTATTGTTAGACTTACAAAACTGTAAACAAAAGTCTAACGAGTCAGTTACACAATATAGTCTTCGTATAGAGACATTTTTAACGCGATTGCAAACAGATATAACGCATTCCACTAGGGATCCAAGTGAGTTGAAAGGTCGAATAGCCAGCACAGAAGACTTAGCGCTGCATACCTTTTTACTCGGATTGCCTAGCCATATTTCCAACATTTTAAGATGTCGCAACCCGAGTTCCTTACACGAGGCCATCAACCTAGCTATCCAAGAGGAGAAACTGCATAATTATATACAGTCTTCCACCTCCAAATCGCCTGATTCAAGGCCAAAATGTAGGACTTGTGGTAAATTAGGACATTCAGAAAGATCCTGCTTCCTTAATCGCAATCGTCCTATTCATGCTATTCCTCCTCATGAACCTCAACCTTCTCCTCAACCTTCTACATCAACTTATCCTCAGAGTAATATTTGTAGGTACTGTAAAAGTCCTGGCCACGACATTATGCAATGTCGAAAACGCCAATATAATAACTCGAGGAAAACATTCCCTCCTAATAACTCGCATAGGCAAATTCATAATTATTCTGAAGGAAACGACGTAGATGATTATTCAAATTCTCTGAATGATGCCAACTCTGATTCTCATAACCATTTAAACTAAAAGGGATTCCGGTTACGCGTCGTACGGAATTGTCCACACAAACCGACGCCTTTCTACATCAAGTTTCTACTAAATCGAGTTATAATAATATAATTCCTACTAAATCTACTATTTCTACTAAATCTACTATATCTACTAAATCGAATTATAATAATATAATTCCTACTAAATCTACTATTTCTACTAAATCTAATATATCTACTAAATCGAATTATAATAATATAATTCCTACTAAATCTACTAAATCGAATTATAATAATATAATTCCTACTAAATCTACTAAATCAAATTATAGTAATATAATTCCTACTAATTCTACTATTTCTACTAAATCCAATTATAATATAATTCCTACTAGATCTACTATATCTACTAAGTCGAATAATAATAATTTATATCCTACTAATTCTACTATTTGTCCTAAATCAAATAATGAAATAATTTCTATTAAATCTAATTCTACTATATCGGAACATAATAATTTTATTCCTACTAAATCTACCACTCCTACTAAACCCATTTCAGAACACTGTAACTCAAATAATATTACATCTTTAGAACAGCCAATTATTCTTCCTACCTCTGAGTCTCACTCCAATGTCTATGAAATAAGTTACAATAAGAGAATACATCTCCCACACGTGTATGTTAAATCTAAATATTGTAACCGTCTACTAGTTCTATTAGTTGACTCTGGAGCAGGCATATCACTAATAAAACAGTCTTCTTTAGATATTCAGCCTGCTTTAGTACATGAAATTATACAGTTCAAAGGAATTGACAAAGGTACAGAATACTCAAAGAGCCTGGGTCATTTTCAATTAGATTTTACTTTTCAAAATAATAAAACAATATTAGGTAAATTTCACTTAATACCCGACTGTGTCGATATAGAATTTGACGGCATAATTGGTAACGATTACCTTAACTCTCATAATTCTAACATTAACTATAAATCAAAAATTTTAGATATAAATGGTTGTCAATTACAAATTTATTTTACTAAACCTGAATATATTATTCCAGCTCGTTCTGAAATGATTATAGAATGTAATGTACTTAATCCTGAAGTTACAACTGGTTATATTAACAAAGCTGAAATTCAACCAGGAGTGTTTCTATCTAACTGTCTAGTCAATTTAAAAGAAAATAATCATGTTACTGTCTCTATTCTTAATACAACTAACAAAGACGTTATCATAAAATGTCTTTGTGTAGAATTAATTCCTTGTGACTTATTAGGTGATTTCATACACAATATAAATTCTACTAACTCCCTAAATCATAATAATAATGATAAAACATTATCAAATAGATGTGAGAAAGTGCAGAAACAAATACGCACTTCACATCTTAATTTCGAAGAAGCCGAAGCCTTACTAGATCTGTGTTCTGAGTTTGCTGACTTATTCTATTTAGAAGGAGATACTCTTACTCATACTAATACTTTAGATCATAAAATCAAAACTACTTCTTCACAACCAATCCATGTTAAAACATACCGATATCCTGAAGTTCATAAAGAAGAAGTAAATAAACAGATTAAAAAGATGCTAGATCAAAATATCATAAGACCCTCTGACTCCCCTTGGTCCTCTCCTATATGGGTTGTACCCAAGAAGCAAGATGCTTCCGGTCAAAAGAAATGGCGTATCGTTGTAGACTTTAGAAAGCTCAACGATATCACAGTTGGTGATGCCTATCCTATTCCTAATATTACGGACATTCTGGATCAATTAGGTCATAGTAAATACTTTAGTACCTTAGACCTGGTGTCCGGATTTCACCAAATTCTTATGAGTGCAGAAGATGCACCTAAAACTGCCTTTTCTGTTCCGAATGGTCACTTCGAATATACTCGAATGCCTTTTGGTCTAAAAAATGCACCTGCTACATTTCAAAGATTGATGAATACTGTCTTATCTGGCCTCCAGGGGCTCCACTGCTATATCTATCTCGATGACGTCATCTGCTACTCTCACTGTCTCTCTACGCATATTATTAAGCTCAGACTCATATTTGAAGCCCTACGTAAACATAATCTTAAGCTTCAACCGGATAAATGCGAATTTCTTCGACGAGAAGTCGCTTATCTCGGTCACATAATTACAGACAAAGGTGTCTCTCCAAATCCTGACAAAGTTAAAGCAGTTTCCAATTATCCAACTCCTAGAAATCCAAAAGAAATAAAATCCTTCTTAGGATTAATAGGGTATTATCGTAAATTCATAAAAGACTTTTCTAAAATCACAAAACCACTGACTTCACTACTTCGTAAAGATACTATTTTCAATTGGACTCAAGAACAAGAAAATTCTTTTATAACTCTTAAATCTATGTTAACTAGTGCTCCTATCCTTCAATATCCCGATTTCTCTAAAGAATTTATCCTTACTACTGATGCCTCAAACTATGCTTTAGGTGCTATACTTTCTCAAGGAGAAGTAAGCAAAGATCTTCCTATCGCATATGCCTCTCGAACTCTGAATAAAGCCGAAGGTAATTATAGCACCACAGAGAAGGAACTTCTTGCAATTCTATTCGGTGTCAAAACATTCAGGCCATATCTTTATGGTCGTAGATTCAAAATAGTCACTGACCATCGACCTCTCGTATGGTTATTTAACTGCAAAGATCCAAGTAGTAAATTAGTCAGATGGAGACTAAGACTAGAAGAATATGATTATGAAATTGTTTACAAATCCGGTAAAACCAACTTAAACGCAGACGCATTATCTCGTCCGCCTATAAACAATCTTAATGATATAGATCTTAGTAATAACCTAACATACGGAGATTTTCTAAAATCACGTTCTAGTCCTATAAATTTCGACACTATTATTTGTCAACATAATCAACATTTACTTAAAACACAATGTCCTGCTATAGCCTATCCTACTTCCATTGACCTAGATCCATCTAACCCTTATTGTGAAGAAATTCTTGAACTATTAAATGATAAAGAAGTTTTTATTAATTCAGAGAAAGAACTATATTCTATTAAATATTCTAATATTAATAATAAAATTTATTTTCATATGTTTACTAAAGTCCATTATTACGATACATGCACTTATAGAGAAATATTCAAAGTGTTAACATGTCTTCGTAATGAGTTAATTATTTTTCACTCTGACATCAAAGAAATTTCTATGTCTGATTTTGCTAATGAATTTGATAAACATCAATTCATTATTATTTACGAAATGATTGCTTTTCTATTTCATAACACACAAATTAAAATTAATATATATCATAACAAAATAATCTATCCTACACCTAATCAAATTCCTACTATTCTAAAAGATAATCATGATTCTCCTATAGGTGGACATGCTGGTTCCACTAGGTTATATAATAAACTTAAAGAATCATACTATTGGAAAGGTATGAGAAAAGACATTGAAGCTTATGTCCAACGTTGTCCTCAGTGTCAACAAAATAAAACTCTCCGAGCCTGTAATAGAGCTCCAATGGAGATTACTTCTACATCTTATGAACCACTCCAGAGGATATCTACTGACATAGTAGGTCCTTTACCAGAATCTGGTTCTGAAAAATATAAATATATAGTCACTTTTCAAGATGACTTAACCAGATACTCTATGGCATATCCTATTACTAATTCAACAGCTGAGCAAACAGCTGATTGTTTAATTAAATTCATAAGTCATTTTGGAATACCTAAAACTCTATTATCTGATCAAGGAGTTCATTTTATCGCGGAAGTATATAAACAAATCGTAGCCTTTTTTAAAATAAAACATCTTTTTTCTACTCCTTATCATCCCCAAACTAATGGTGCTCTTGAAAGAAGTCATGCTACTTTAAAAGAGTATTTAAAGTCCTATGTTAATGAAAATCAGAGTGACTGGCACAAATTTCTCCCAACCGCTCTTGTTTCCTATAACTCATCCGTCCATTCTTCTACTAATTTCACGCCTCATGAGTTATTATTTGGCTGTAAACCTTACCTTCCTAGTTCTATTTATGATATAAATCCTACAGCTACTTATCCTGATTATCTAAAAACACTAAAACAAAAATTGATTAATACTCGAAGAATAGCTAGAGAAAATATACAAAGAAGTAAAGAAAATTCTAAAAATCATTATGATAAGAATACTCGAAACATATCTTACAATGTTGGAGATATGGTGTATGTAAAGCAACACCATAGATTACGCAAAGCTCTTTCCAATGTCTGGAAAGGTCCCTTCAGAGTTATACAAGTTCATAATAATAATAATGTTACTCTTTTAATTAATCGCATACATGTTAGATATCATTTTGATCAAATTAAACTAGCTCACGATAATTCTCTTCCAGGGCCTTCGCGCCAGGACTCTTCGCAAGATCCAACTTAACTACGCCGATTGTAAATAGTCCAGGTCTCTATTATGACCCTATAGGTACTATGAAATATTATAATAATTATTGGACCATTGTTACATTTTCTGATTTATCTTATATACAACCTCATATTTCTACTCTGGAACATATTCTGGAAACTTGTAAACATATATGTACTTCCCATCAATCAACTAAAGTTAAAACTGATTGTTGGAATGTTTTAAGTCCTTTAGAAAGCTTATTTATAAATGTTCAAAATAATTATTTGTCTCTATCTCATTTGACAAATACGAATGATACTCGTAAAGTTAAACGAGCAGCTTGGTTTGGTATTGGTGGACCAATACTCAAACAACTCTTTGGCTCTCTTGATGAAGATGATGCTAAAACATTTACTGATGCTATTAATGCAGTCCAAGATGATCAAAGACACTTGGCTGCTATTATGAAAGAAAACATTCATATAATGTCTTCTACTATATCCTCATTTAATAATACTATTTCTAAACTTAATGAAAATGAACATATACTTAATTCTAATATACAAAATTTAGGTAAGATTCTAGATACTGTTTCACAGAATGCTAACAAATTAGAGATAATTTCACATCTTTCTATGACTTTCAGTGCCTTAGAAAGTTCTTTAATGATACTTAACTTCAGCTTAAAGGACCTCATCGATGCAATTCTATTTGGGAAACAAAATATAGTTCACCCTTCAGTGCTAAGTCCAATACAATTATATAACGAATTAAGTTCTAAAAATAACGATATTACTGGCAGTTTACCTTTACATTTAACTTTACATAATGTTCATACTATTTTAGATTTAGCCGAAATTTCATCTTTTATTTATAATGATAAGTTAATATTTGCTATAAGAATTCCTTTAGTTATATCTTTTGTAGATTATAATTTATACCACATTTATTCCTTACCAACTTCTCACGATATTAATAATATAAATTCATTTGCGTTGATTAATCCATCTGCAAAGTTTTTAGCATTAACACATGATAAATTAATGTACTCGGTGTTTGAAGACTTAAGTGAGTGCAAAGTGATAAACAATAATTACTATTTGTGTAGGTTAGGAAACATTCAATCTAGTGTCGCGAATCCGATTTGTGAAGTGACGGTTTTAAGTGAACATGTTAAAAATATCCCTGACTCTTGTAATTTTAAGATAATTAATGGTGAAATAGACATTTGGCAAAAACTTAGTAATAATAAATGGATATATGTCCAATCAGATATCACAAAGATATCTATTAATTGTAATGGTAATTTAGAAGACTATGATATTGTGGGTACAGGTATTTTAAAACTACCTAAATATTGTAAAGCTTATCATAAGCTACTTCAGTTCATACCATCTCAGGAATTTAAAACTAAAATTTATATACCTCATCCTGATTTTAATATTATTAATGATGACTGTTGTTCAAAGAATAAATTAAATGATACTATTCCTTATTTAACTCCTGTAAAATTATCAAATATTAATTTAGACTCCTTGCAATATGCTTCACATAGATTAAATCAATTTGATGAAGAACTGACTAAAATTGAAACTCAACCCTATCATATTAAGTATAGTTACTATTTTAGTATTATAACATCTATATTATCAATCTCTGTATTTTCATATTTTTCATATAAAATATACAAATGTTTTTGTTGTAAGAAAAGTTCTTCTTGCTGTGTAAAAATTGTAAACACCTGTATGACTAAACCTAGAACTAATATTCATACTAGATCCAGTGTACACATGGCAAACATAGAATATGATACTGAAAGTACAGATTCCAATCTTAGTTTACCAAGACGAAATCTTGAAGTATTGTAAATTCTAATAAGCATACTTAATTATAATTTTAATATTCCTAAATGTTTTAATTACTATATTAAATTCTTAATGTTAAATTTAGATATAAGTCTTACCTTTGTCTTATAATTATAGTTATTATGATATCTTATCTTATAATGTTTAAAATCTATGTCTAATTACTAAATCTATTACTAAATCTAATCAATTATCATTATCTTAATTCTAAGTAACTAATGTAATATTACTATATCAAACTTGGTTTATACTCACATCCCTTTTTCTATTTTTCGGATGTTTCGTTTTAAAGGGGGGAGGTGTTACATCCCTATTTTCCTACGAATACTGCCGAATTGCAATACTCAATGATTGACGTCAATTGCATAGTGCAATTCAGCAGATGTTTCATTATAAATACTCCGTTTTTTCGTAAATTAAGTTCAGTGTTTATTTCTCTAGTGCTGATATAATAGCGGTCTTAGAACTGCTGCCCACTTGTGGTTTTCAGCCCAAACCTAGAGCAAATAGACTTACTCCGGGTCTCTCTCTCTAAAAATAACTCTTCACTAGAGTTAATCGCGCAGTGAATAAAAACCAAGTCTAATAATAAGTGTTTTAAGTCCTAAGTTAAAGTGTAGTTAAAAGTGTAGTAAATATTATTAATAAATCGCTTAGTTAAACCAGCCTTGTGTTTTTTTTTTATAAGTGCTGGATAGCGCGATCTAACAGAACGTTTAAACTTATCAAAACATATGAGGTACATACAAAAAGGGCGAGATTTGTATGACGTACATTGTACTCGACAATGCTTACCTGAAACAGAAACGGAAAAATTTAGCTTAATTATTTTATTTAACAAAATATAAATATACGTTGTGTCAGTGATTAGCAGACAATAGTCTATAATTTGTAAGCCGTTAGGTTAATTAACCTATCCAATGAAGAAAAAGGAAAACAAACTATAGCAAAAACAAACATTCGTTTTTAACGAACAGAATTGAAACACAATTGACATTATAACGGAAAGGTCATAGGTTCCGTTAAGTTAAATAGTCCCAAGGGTGGCAAAAAATTATCATAAAAAGATTATCCATGAGTCATAGTCACGGTTAGGCGATTATCTAACGAATGTAACGAAATACTCTTTTTGTATTTGACAAATAGCTTTGGAATCCCTACCATAAATAATAGTTTATTCCCTATATGCAATATAAAAAAGGAAGTTTTATTATGTCAACACAGTTTGTGTTTGTAAACGAAAACGTCGAATTTACGTAAGTATTTACGTAAGTATTAATTTGTAATGATTGATTTTTAGAGATATTTTTAATATTTTTGGCAAAGATGCGATACATACGTAGCTCTCGCATAGAATACAGAACCTAAAAACTACAGTAGGTTTTATGTTCTATATAATAAGAACAAGGATCTAACATTATCAATCAAGTGCATCAAATTGCTAGTAAAAATTTACTAAGAGAAATATAAACCGATGACTAAATAGTACTGTGCATTATCGATTCATATTTCCACAAAGCAGCCGCTCTAATAACCAAACTAAATGTAATGTCCAGAAACTAAATTGTCCAAAAGCGAATCCCGTGAGAATGATCCAAGATAATAGTATTTGTTCCCTAAAGGGTGCAAACTGAGGGAGTGTGACACCGCCCTGCGCTTCGAACAATATAATACAAAAGAGAGCGCGTGTGCATTGTACGAATTTAGCAGACATTTTTATTTTTTAGGGTACCGTACTAAAAAAAATGACAAAACGTAACGCTTATAATACTCGTATCATGTTGTTGTCCGTCCGTTCGTAAGTCTGTGTGCTGTCTAGAAAAAGGGTCTTTTCCCCAGAAACGCGTGGAGTAATCTAGCTGTTTATACCCGTATACTTTGGTCTACTGCCCCTTAGAGCTGTAAAGAAATATACTTCTAAACAAATCGCAATCAAAAGATATATGCCGCTTATGTCGCAATTTTACGCAAAGGAATCAAAACGTACATGGTACAACCAGTCTACCTAGAGCATTTAAAACGCCCATCTAAAACGAAAAAACCCTTAAATTTTTTGTTTCATCATGTTTTTGTAAATTATTTACGGAACCTCAGTACGCGGGTTAAACTCACATTTGGCGGGTTTTTTCAACAAAGAACATTGCACGGTTAAAAGCGGGTTCACGCTGTACGACCAACAACAATACGCCGTAGAAATTAATCATCGCTTTGACGATTTGCATCATCCTCGTTTTGAGTTATTAACTGTTATACAACAACGAGTTTGACTATCTGTTCGTCTAGTTACGAAATTTAATAGATCTGTAACAAAGTATAATTAAATTTCAACATTTTATACAAGTTGGACTATTACAGATTCTTGATTGATAATTAACAAAAAATCTGAACTATTATATCAGTTAAAGAACGTCAAGTATTGGACAATGGACATGACCTCCTCTATAAATTTTGATTGCGTGATTTAATATGGCTGCCTAATCGGCTTTATTATGTTGTATATTTTGTCTTTTAATATCTACGTAATTAGGTTCATCTAAAGGGTGTACAAGAAAAGTATGCAGCCTATCATATCCTGTAGGTGATGATAATGTTGACCTAGATTCGGAATATATTCGTTACGATACAGCGAAAAGAAAATTCAAAATACGAACTGTATTTTATCTCTACTGTATTTGCAGAAGAATAATGATAGCCTGGAAAGAAAATCCACGTATTGTACATAGTAGGTACAATATACAAACATATGCATGTCTCTCTACCTCTGCTTAACATCATGTACACACAGCAACTAATCAAGCTAGACACTCATGTACCTTAATACCTTGAAATATAACACAATTTCAAATGAAAATGTTTAACTTGATGTGTTACTGTGTGTACGAGTAAATATATAAACGTCAATAACACAAAAAGGATTACCGTCTAACAATTTCTGTACGTGCATGAATCGAGGCACGTAAGCAAATAATGAAGTTGAAAATTGCATTTTCTCGTACATTTTAATAAACACATCATGTTGTGGCGGCTTTGTGCATGGGATACACGCTTCGCATATTTGCACGCGCCTGACACGTGCTCTTATGCCCTCAGTGTACACTCCCCTTTAGTCCGTAGAGGGACAAAGACCCTCTCAAATCCTCCCTAGCAACTTTGTCTCCTTTATTACGAATGCAGGATGCACACCCCAATTATTTCTTAGCAAGTACTTAAGAGCAGTGCACTGTTTTTGATTTGAAATGTTATAACATACACACAGAAATATTTATGTTTATTTTATTTTCAAATGTTATTTTTGTTTATTAATAAATGCGTAGTTTATTTGTGACCAAGAGTAAGTAGACTTTATCATTGATAAGGAATGAAAAAATATCATACGATTGTATTTATCAGCAACTGATTACCGTTATCTAAATCGTTGCGAATTTGCGCCGCCTGACTTCCTTGAAAACAATCTATTTGAGTAAATCATAGGTACTTCTATCAAGTGATATGTCTCATTATAAATAACTTATAGTCAAACATCACAGATATATCTATTTTCGTAGTTATCATATTTATTTCTAAGTTTGCTAGAAGACATTCTCACACAAAAAAGAGTAGCGTACTCTGTGGTAGAAACCTCTTCTATTGCCTGAATCTATTTAAAAAAAACACTGTTATGGGGACTAAATGGCTTCGTAAACACAAACAATACAATTAATCCAAACAAAGTAAAGCTACACTAATCCGAAACCAAATAAATCATAGATAGCTCTCATAAAAATAGTTCCCAAACACAAGAATGGCTAGATCAAATCCGTATGGATTTACAAACCTTTGAAAAAACTCAATAAACGAATAAAATACGTAAGTTATCACGTAATAAATATTCTGTACTATTGTAATAAAATAGCCAATAAATTGTCGAGCTATAGTCATATAATACATAGCGAAAGAAGGGGACATTCGACAACCCTTCATAATTTTAGAAATTATTTCTACGCGTTACATTTAAAATGACTTGAACATATAATAAAGCTTTGTAGAATATGTTTGATGTTGTATTTAATAGACTTGTGATGTCATAGAGTATGAGGAAGATTTAATTAATATGAAGTGCACCTAATATTAGATTTTAAAATACTACCATTCACGGTATTGTAACTGTTAATTGAAATGTGCACTTTTTATGGAAACTACCTCATTAATGTCATTTCTCCGAAAGATATTAGATTTCATACAGAAATTTCCTTTAATCGGGTTTTACGACATGTGCCAAAGAATAAGTTAGGTGGTGACTCCGTGTACTTCGGAACCACAAGTGAATTAACAACATTTTTATTATTTAAAGAAATACTACCTTCTTAGATCGTAATAAACATGTCAACAATGTTGTACAATAAAAGGAAATACTATTTTTATTGATCATCACCAAACAATACTGCTTGTTTTAGAAAAAATACAAACAATAAATAGAATGTTTACAATCGTAAAACCACGACAAAATGTCGTCGGATTGTTTTTCATTACGGTAATATGAAATACCTTTACTTATTTTGTTTCCTTTTTACATTGAAACTAGCCCGCAACATAACTTTTAGTAAAAATTTAGAGAGGTTAAAACCCTAAATATATCGATGGTGTAATGAAACCTAAGCGTGTCCATTTTATTGTGATATTGTCATATTTATATATATGTTATATGCAATGTGTATAATGCAGGTATTCTATACAATACCTAGGCAATGTATAGAATACCGGGGTCGTTCGGGTAATGTATGAAATGATATTCAATAGTCTGTGAAAATTGAGAAGATAAGTTATTATCAAAGTAGTACCATCGTAGTCCGTTAATCATACTGGTTGATCTTTGAACTGCTAAATAGAGTTCACAGAAGTGCTGTTTTTTTAAAAATACACTAATCAGTTACACTATTGAATTGGCATTTGAATGTATGGTGTATAATAGTCATTTAGTTATTTATCGTCATTATTTTCATTTTCTATTTTTACTAAAAAACTCAACCGTTGAATGAATTTCGCCTTCTTTCCTACAAATAAAGGACAGCACGACATAAGCGTAAGGTGTATGGACGCAATGCACATGCAATATTAAATGATGAAAGGGGTGAACACCATACTGTGTAGATGGGGGAGGACACGGCTGATTGTATTTGCATAATAAAGCCCAAATAACAGACTTTAAAGGGGAATTCACACATTCTATATAATGAAATCGATTTAAGATTAATTTGTTGTCAGCCCGTTTGTTTTGTATGTTCAGAAGGGCGAGTTAAAACGGAGAATTTTAAGAACTTTAGTTGAAGTTTTTTCAGTGGGACATTAATGGTCTGTTATGAATGAAGCCAAGGTTATTCAAGAGTAACACATGTAGATACAAAGAACAACAATGTAAAAACGTAACAGTGACATTGCAGCGGAAGCGTCGCTTGCGCACTGAGCGCAATTAACGTGCACCGCATTGTATCCTGTCGTACTATGCGCGGCTGACGTATCGGTACTGTAACTGTATTTCTGTACACTATGTAGTATAGTGGTACTTAGTATGCAGTGTACAATAACGAAGAGTTTAAAATGTTATAGTGAAATGTCACCTTACTAGTTTATGTTTATAAATATATTATAACTTCAGTGGTACCCGTAGGATTCACATATTTATAAGTATTACACTCGTACGTAAATCTTTTTCAAATTACTTACAGCAAAACACTAATTTGTAAAATGTAGAATTATGATTTTTTTTTACATAATAATATTTACTGAGAGCCTATGTGTGTCTGAATAAAGATTTTGTCTTTCTGTCTTATACGTCTCAAATATACATAGCCTTGGTTTATAAGTAAATTTAATTAAAGACTGTAGTAAGAAACAAGCATTTTTGTCTTAATTACCGATACTAAAGTAACTACCACAACAAACAAGATATTCTTAAGAATTATAACAAAACAAAAGAAAGAAGCCTTTCAGTTGTTTAGGTTGCATTAACTAAAATGTACACATAGAAAGAATACATTAATCAACACATACTAAATTATCCCTCAAAATTAAGGAGTTTTATACCTTAATAAGTTCAAGCAACGTCACAGTACATAAGCTAAACAGGTCACTATATCCCAAAGGAGCCGCTCAGGTGAAAAGTCAAGAGAAAATTGTCTTACATTACCTAAACACGTTGGTATAAAGTTCACATTAGCGTGGCATATTATGAAGTATAATTGGGAAAGTTTCAAAGAGAGTGTTACTATAATTTTATTAGTCTGGTGCTGCGTAATTAAATTTGTTCATAATAAGTTCTTAAATTAGATAAGCTTACAAAGTTTATTAATGTTCTTAACTTATTAATTTAATTAAACAATATTCGTAAAACGTAGATAACACACGATACGACTTGAACAATGGGGAATTTTACTATTTATAAATTCTATAACTGTTATAGAACAGTGACAGAATTTCGGTAAAACTGTTAAAGAATGACAGTGAAATGTTAATAATCTTTATAAAGATTTTGTGAATAGGCAATATAAAATTGCATTGACACTATTCATTCCGGAATATTGTTTTTATTACTTTAATAGTAAGAAATGTTTAACGTATAATATAATAATGTAACAAAAGCAGCAGCAGCAGCAGAGAAGCAAAGGTACGTAAGATGTGCGAAGTGGTGAAAAAATAGTAAAGTAGAAATAAATAGTTATAGTAAGGTAAATAAAAGCTCTCCGTGTGGTGACGGAGTAAGAATACAATATGTCACCACCCATCTCATCCATGGGTGTCGTAAAACCGACTAAGGGACTATCCGTAAATATTATCTTTACGTAATAAAAAGAAGGAAAACTTGAAATTAAACCCTATACCAATCCGTTTGGCCAGCGTGGTATTAGTAGGCCAAGTGTCCCTCCGTCACTGGAGGAGGCTCGTCCCTGCAGTGGGACATTAATGGGCTGTTATGATGAGATAAAAGCTGAGAATGTAACCAGGGCATGACACTCGGTTGATGATGACGATATCAGAAGAATTTAGTTTACTCTCATATTAACTACAACATTTTTTTTAAGTAGCCTGACCGTAAATGTCACATTGTCTTCGTAATATTATGTCATATTCAAAAGGAATAGGTAGATATGGTACGATGTGACCTCGACTGAAACATCTTTTAGATCAATAAAGAATCTGACCTTAAATTTAGCAACCAATGATTGCAAGAGACATAACAACAGAATCATTCATCCATGCTGTACCATTTCGATTTCCTTTAACATTTATATCAAAATATAAAATTATTCTTGACATTATTGTCATATCCAATATATATATATATAGTCATAGTCCAATAAATCAGTTTACCATTTGAATAGTTGTTAACTAATTTGTACATATTCGTCCGGGGCCTGGCCTCAGTCCCGTATAATTTGTAGCCCGCATGTCAACGGCTCTGATTCAAAGGAGATTGAATAAGTGGCCTGCCGATTGTAGACGTCCATTGCGTATTCGACAACGAGATAATATAGTACATTCCAATGTTATCAAGTTCAATCGCAATAGAGAAACGCTCTGAGTATGGTATTCATACCGTGATCTACTGATTAGATGATTTGATAGCGAATACCTATACTAATTGAAATACTTTATTTTTATAACCACTGAACAATCATTTAAATTCTTTGCAAATATGATTTTATGGGCACAATATTTGAGAAATACTACCTGAAAAAATAGGTAAAATAGTAGTTTTCAGACACTTGCAATTCTGGAGGTACTTCTAATTGACGCTATTATGGAGTTATTATTAAGCAAAAGAGGGAAATAACAAAGTAACTGTTAGCCTAATACTCAAATGTCCATTGATTGATGTTTGTTAAAGGTCCCTGCAATACAGGGCATGATTCCTAGTGCGGGAGTTGTCTTTTTAAAAGAAAAAAAAAACAATACGTTCATAGTCGGATTGATCCTGTCCAGTGCGACTCAATCTCGAATCAATGACTTCAATCAACTACAGTTACTATAATTCCAAACAAATTTTCAATTATATAAAGTCATTGCAAACTTCGATAATGCACACTATGTTTTATTTACTCATGACTAATTTAATTATTGTTTATATCTTCATCATAACCAATGTATCTAATGAGTCACGGTATGTCGTCAGTTTTTGATTTTTATTATTAAATATTTACCCAGGCTTTAGCTTTTTCGCTACGGAGTTAAGCCTATTACTTTAAATAATCACATAAAACATCAAAAGTTTAATATTGTTTAATAATAGGAACAATAGTCTTGACCTAAAAACATCTAGACCGTAGTTTATAAACAAATCTTCTGTCGTCGTTGCAAGAGAAAGTTGGCTATAAAAACCATAGCGCCTAGAGCTTGTCTATGTCAATAGACGAATGAAGATAGACAATATGACGGGTGAGACACCCCAACATTGTTATTAACTTTTTTAGGACAAGTTCGAAGCGAAATTAAGGTCACGGTGACTTAAAGAATGAGAGAAAGTAATTGTGTAATGAAATAATATTTGATGGGTAAAGTTAATTGATTTAAATAGTATCTGTTTAATGAAATACGCATGTACGTTTTAGGTAAGTTCTTTTAAAATAGTAACACAATTATAAATGTTTAGGTATCGTGTAAATAGCATTTGAAGTGTGAAGTTCGAGACCACGAACTTGAACGCGAAGTTAGCATGCGAACATTTGATATCTTGTTAAACTGACCCAGATTTATTCCAAGTTTAAATGTAAATTCGCTAACTTGAATAGGTCTGTTTTTAATAGGGCTTAATCACAAAATAAAAATACTTGTAATGGTTAATCATGTGAAACTATATAAATGTGGTTTTAGTAAGTTAGTTACTTGTTTAATGTAATGGTTGGTGTTTTCGAGTCTATTTCAGCCGATTGATACACAAAGGAAAACACAAAATGTAAAGTAAGAATTCTAATAGTTCTGAAAATATGCGGTAAATTACTGTTGTATTTATGTAACTACGCACTATTACTTAGTACAATTTATGAAGGAAAAAAGAAAAACTGTATTGTGAATCAGTATTCAAAACATTTTGGCATGCAAAGCTTTTAAAAAAAGATAAGCAATTCTTGAGACTAATAAACGTTGTAATGTATCGGTAGTTATTTTTGTAGTTATCCATAATTCCTGTAACTTGGCTTCTATTCAAAATGTTGATTTTTGTGGAAACTCGTTGTATAAGCCGATGTCATTGCTTCGTAATGTTTTTATGTGATTTAGTATGTAACATGAAAGTATTCGGAGAAAAGAAGTTCTTAAATATTAATGAAAATATATTTCACAGACGAATGCAATATATTTTATTGCGAAGAAATTCTTTATATTATATTGGGATGTTGTAAAAGTATTTCAAGCGCGAATGAGTTGATATGTCAATCAGGTAACAGTTTTTTTATTATACTGCTCTAAAGATTTATACCGAAGTTTTATTAGTGTTTGTTTGGAATTCAATAACATTTATACTTTTCGGATTAATCCGTTGGAGTCACGCTATCTAAAAGTATATTCAACTTTTAGAAAGAAGATGTTGGTAGGTCTGCTCTTGAGTTTTGCTGTTTCAATTAACTCTCTGGTATGGGGTTTGAACTCATTGCTATTGCCCTGTAGTCACATAAGACAACCGCTCGACCACTATACGAAAAACGCAGAAAGTATTTTATATGAATAGATAATAATCTGGTACTAACAGTAGCACAGAAAAATAATTCATTAAACATATTAATCAATTATTGTAATATTATTATGATGAGAACCAAATCTAGTACGACAAGGATTATGATATTATACTACAATATTGTAATCCTTAAGAGGCCTAGATAGGTCTTAACAGAATAGTAACGGTGTTTCAGAGACCGTGACACAATTATTTGACGAGACGAGACCGTGGCGTGTCGCAAACGCGTGACCGAACTATCGTGGACATCGAACGACTGAATAGAGTTGTCGTGTAGTTACTGTGTAAGGAATTTTGTTTAACTTTGGGTATTTGCTGTTGATATTGTAGCGATAAATGTAAGGAGACAAATTACGAGAATCTGAATCGAGATATCTTAGTTCTCACGGTGAGATTATTACATTATGTTACTAGTAATGTCAACCTAAAGGAGACATTTAATCGTTTTTTCTTTTCAGTACGTTTTATAATCTTATATTCTATTTGTAAAGAAAACACTCATTTTATTAACTCAAGTTATAATTATCTTTAATTTCAAGTTCAAAAGAACTACTTGCGACAATGACGTAGTATCCAAATTAAGTTAATTATAGTAGTATAATTTATTAATAAAGATGTGACTGTATTTAAATACATAGTTAGCAACATACTATTCGTATTTTATGTTACTAACTAATAATTTTTCATCAATCTGAAATACAAAATCGTTCAAAGTAAAATACGTGGGAAAATGGGATACCTTGTGCAGTGAAGTTACGAGCAAGACGGAAACGCTATGATTTATATTCATAAGTCAATAAATATCCCAGTGTAATTCAAATTTATGCGGTAGAGAAGGTATCGCAATCGACAATAAGCACTGGCTTGGCCATCATCACTTTCAGTTTCTAGGGGAAATAGGAGCCTGCTTATACTGACTTTCTTTTTTTAAATAAAACTTGAGAAGTGATGAGTACTTCGCGTAACCGAATGAATATATGAGACTACCCCTCTCAAAACGTAAGTGTTTTCAAAGGGGTGGTGGGTGACAATGGACACGTTGAAAATTCAAGTAAAGTAAATTCGATAGTCAGTAACCTTGATGGAGAAACAAAAAGATATTCGTACAACAAGTACTGGCTTGACTTCTTCGTTATTGGGTATTTTAAACCCTACATTAAGTCTGTTAAAAGTTAGAGTCACACTGA
This sequence comes from Schrankia costaestrigalis, assembly GCA_905475405.1. Taxonomy (NCBI): domain Eukaryota; kingdom Metazoa; phylum Arthropoda; class Insecta; order Lepidoptera; family Erebidae; genus Schrankia; species Schrankia costaestrigalis. The sequence continues at coordinate 17,970,048 of FR997832.1, forward strand.
CGAATCTTTACTTTTAACAATTGGCTTGAACGGTGCGCGAAGATTTAATATACAAGTAGAACACTGGATGTCTAATTTCCTTTCCATCTCCACAGTTTCCTGTAAAAACCTATCTACACTAAGTATGTTCTGCCAATACAACACTCTTTGTTTTCGCTTTCCTGTCTTACGTCTGTGCAGTTATTTAATATTAACCCCCTTACTCATAAACGCCTCTTAAATTTAATCCCTGTTTAGCTAGATTTTTACTAGTAAAACCAACCTTACACCAAACAAAACCGTAAGAATTTAAGCTAAGTGTTTGAGTTTTCTTTATATTTTCTTTGCATTTTGATTGGTATTGAATGTAGATAACAGTAGAGTTGAAAACAGTTACTCGATCAATTGAGGAACATAGATCATATAAATCAATTTACTGTTTTATCGAATAAAATGTAATTAGCTTTGGAAATAATAGACCACAATTATTCAACATAAGTAAGAGAATTGGCATCTAATTAAAATATCTACACAACAATAAATAATTCGACACCAAATGACATACCAAAACTAGTTTTAAAGTTTGTATTTGAAGATTATATATAATATCCTTATTAATTGGGAAGCAGAGGTCAAGTGGTAGCCGCACGTACAAATTGTATGCTGATATATCAGACGAATCAAGTTCTACGAGTCTGCTAGACTTGGGAAAAGTGACTTGTTTGTTTGAAGCTAATTCTACAGTCCTACTTAATCCATTGTGTGTTGACGAATTAGAAGTCATAGAGTTAATTAAACAGTAATATTACAAAGTAATATGGTAAAATTCGCAAAAGATAGATTGAACAAACATAATACTTTTCCAAAAAAAGGACAAGTACAACAAACTTTCTACCAGGCTAGATATTATCAAGTGTCCTTTCGTTATTGTAAGAAGTCGAAGAAAACCTAAGTATATGATAAGATTAGTTAATGCGGTATATAGCGGTACAAGAGAGAAAAACAATACAAGCCTTTAATAAGCTAAGTAAAAGCCACTAGCCAGCCACTATTAGCCAAAGTATGAGAACCAACGACTTGAGGCCTCCAATAAGTTTTAAACTAAAAACATTATAATATACTTTTTACATACTAACAGGGTTTAAGAATGCCTTAACCAAAAAATCACCTAAATAATGAACTTTACTTGTGAAAGTGTCACGATAAATAAATTCAGGTCACTTGGCAGAAAGATCACGTTCATAAGACTTTATCGAACAATTTAAAAAAATCTTACATCGGCGGTGTTACCAGTTAAAAATAAAATAAACAGTTGGTAATAAAAGTGTCAAGCATGTTTCGCTAATGATTATATTAAGTAGTATATTGTTATACACCTACGTATGAGAATATTTTATTATATCGTTATAACACTAATCAGCAGTAATAAAATGCAACACGTATGCAATAAAACACGTTCTTTACAAATACAGATCTAAATGTAATCAAAACGTGAACTAGTTTAGTATTCAGTATCAACATACTGTGGGAAAAGACGTAGACAAGACACGTACATAATGGGTAGGTAATAAAATTGTAACGAAATCGAAATATGCAGAATAGATAGTTACGCAATAGTGACTGCATGATGGTGCAGTTGTTACAACACTGGCTTGTCATTACATTCTGAGTATCGGTGTCTTTATGTATGATAATTGTATGTTTGCTGTCTTCAGACACGAAGCGTTTGCTTCTTAGTGCAAAACATATTGCAAAAGAGAAAATTGAATTGGAAAAGTTAGAAGCAATTTAAAGTCAATGTTAAGTTTTGAATGTCAAAATAGGAATAACCGCATGAAGTCAACCTTTTTCTCCATGTATCGTCAATAAATTTAAATAACTCAATGATAAATAATCAACGGAATTTCTGTAATAATAACTAATAAATTTATTTTACTACAGCCATATTTCATTATAGCACTCAGAAGTGTAAAACAAAATCGTTTAATCGCAAAAAGTCTAGTCGTTAATCTTGCAACACCTTTCGCTCTAAACCCTTATGGGAAGAGCCAGATGCTTTTTTCACTTCCATAAAAGATCACCTGGTCTCGGCGAGTTTTTATTCCATTCCGCGTTTTACTAGACTAACAAATAAAATAAGATAAAAAAGATACATTAGAACATTTTATAACATAAAACTTACACTTTTACACGAATGCCATTGACCTTTATATTTCCGTAGTAATTTATTTTTAGGTTTTGATTTTTAAAAAGTATTTTTACGATTGTGTTTTTTTTCTAACATTCGTTTTACAATCAAAGTGGAGCGTGTTTGCCGTTGGGCTTTGGTTGGTTTTTATATGGCTTGGATGTTTGTTTAAAAGTTTTATTAAGTAATGGTTGATCTTTTTGAGAGCGTAATGGTTTTAGTAAGGTTTCCAAATAAACCAACATCGCCATTGAAATTGACTCGAACATCTTTGAAACCGATATTTTTTAACTTTGGTTCAAAATATTACCATTAAACATTATTAAAATAGTAAAAAACATAACATAATATATTATGAACAAAATCAAAATAGCAATATTTGGAACACAGCATCAATTAAAGAACACACACATAGACTTAAAACCAGAAAACACATTGAAATCAATAGTAATTTGCTTGTTCTCAGTATCAGGTCGTAAATATCTCTTATCTACAACTACTGTTATGTAGTATGTAGTTTTAAGTAGGTAAGTAGATCTCCGAGGCGCCAACTACACGTTTTGTAACACAATCTGAAGACGTATATGGTCATAGCGCTTAAGATTTAAATATTTAATAGTGCAGCGGCTGACCGTACTGTCATCCACAAGATAGATAACCCATGAGCGGCTTTTATAATTGGACCACGGCATTAATGAACTGTCAGTGCTCCAGTGACTGCAGTATTCGCTTACGGGACATCAATTCGTTAAGCCCATATTGCAATGCACATGAATGTTTCTCGAATAGTTAAAGAGTGTGGTAAAATAACCTTGTTTGGATGCGATCTTTTATGTCAACCAAGGGAATGGTCCCAAGAACGAATGGACTAATGGAATTTCATACAAATTATATACAAAAAAAGAAATTAATGAAACCTTGCCTTTATGTCACCAGCGTGAGCACGTTATTATAAGGTCTGATAGGTAGTCCTTCCTTGATTTTGAAAACATCATTTTGAAGATTTGCCGTACAAAACAAGAATACAATCCAACAGTACGTGACATAGATCATCAATGAACATCATTGCGTTTGTACGGCGTGCATGATGAGAGTCTAATCATGCACACGCGTAGTTCGACGAGCCATCTCTAGTTTATTGCACTCTTACGTTTTCTACCGAGATGTATGATTAATTCTATTGTGATCGCAATTATATTGTAATTTGCTTAACATTACATGTAAAGGAATGTTTAGAGATTTTTATTACCATCTTTGTACTATGTTCGTTTGTATCGTATCCGATATAGAAGATAATGTCATTATGAATGACATGCTATCAATGTGATTTCTAGCATTCCATGCATAAAGGGTATTTCCATGTAAGTAGCTGCTAATTTAAATTAAAAATAAATGAAAATATCAAAATTTCAGTGTTAAGAAATGTGCTCAATTTTACGAAAATTAACAACTGTTTTAAGTAAGTATGTTAAGAAACGTTGTAATTTTGGACTACTTTACAAAGAACTGCGTTATTTAACTGACAATTTAAAAAACTTATAGATGACATAAAGTTAGCTACAACTGATGCATAAAATGTTTTCGGTAATAAAAATGCTATAAAAACAGCAGAAAATATTGAAAGTTGTATTATAATGTAAATACTTATTATGTTCCGAGTTTCTCAACAGCACAATATTGAATAATAACATTAAACATATTACAAAACATATATTTGGAAATGTTTATCAGGTTGTTTAGTACACATAGTGCAATGCTCTTCTTAGTTTAGGACTAGAAGAAGTTATAATTAATAATAAATAAATATTCAAGCACTTCTCTACACAGCGTCACCTATTCCCAAAGTAAGCTAGCTAAAACACTCAACATGAACACAAATATTTGTATTGAGCGGGAACCGAACCCGAGAACTCTGCGTAGCAGTCATGTTGAGTTGCACTACGCCACAGAGGCCGTCAATGACGGTTATGAGAAATTTGTGTAGATGAATAATGTTTTAACGGACAAGTAAATACCTCAAATTATAAAAAACATAACAACTGTAGACTGTAAAAACTATTGTACAATTAATCATAAATATAACCCTTATAGTATTTGACGGTTATGCAGGATAGAAAAGTAAATGTCGAAAACTAACTGTTTGTAAAAGGTCAAAAAGGGAGTGAAAAGTGTAGGTAATAACTGCTTTTACCTTTAACGTTATAACGTATAGCTAATGTCAAAGTGCTATGACATTTGTGCTCGTATTAATAGCTTAATTAATGTTATCAGTTGTAGCTTGTAACTTGGCTGCATTTTAAATGGCCTTAATGCTCATGAGACTGCCATGCATGAGGATGTCGTTCTCTCCTGCAAGACAAGTTCCTTTTCAACTCTGGAGGAGCTTCGCGCTAACAGTGGAATTTAACAATTGATATGGTAGTAAGAAAAAATATCCTACTCTACTTTTTCGTCACAAAACCGAACAAAAATTAACATTAAGCAACAATGGAACATTTTTATAACAATCACAAAACTACACAAAAAAATAAACTTTATGAGAGTAAAAAGGGAAAAATTTTGTGCCCTTCGTGGAATAAGAACATGTTTACATACCTATTATCTATATAACAGAGATATAGACGTTCCATAAAATACTATACTCGTTTCTAACATCACACCTACTACACCCGGTCCCGTTAATGTGACTCATACTACACACGTCATGGCCTTACATACGTATCAGATATCGTAGTAAAGAATCGACGAGAATAATAAAACTGATAGTAAACTTAGTGGTAAGATGCATTTTTAAGATAGCGTTAGTTTTAAGAGCGATCTTAGTGGCGTGTTTAATTTTTTTTAATATGGTATACAGAGGTCTCGGTCTTTCCGATCAAAGAAATGAACTTTAGCTCGTTACAAGTATATAGTACACAACTATACAGTTTTCGTTATGCAGGCGGCCATTAATTGACCCAGAATCAATCTCGAAAATTATGGCAAGCGGAGAGCCGACTCATATTCTAAAGCCGTTTGTGACTAAATAATTAAACTTATAAGTTTACAAGACTTAAATACATACTAAACAACCAAACTGTGTAAAAGCATACAAGTACCTAAATGTCAGCATAGTCTATTACTTAACTTAAATTTGTAGAACATTGTATGTATTAAACCATTAACACACATTCTATACAAGCCGACATTTTCTCGAACAGGGATAGGTATGATTACTATACCGTTACACTACTCAGCCTAGAGTTAGTCTTAAAAGAGCGAACCCGTCGACACTAATTACATTTATTCAGATAATTTTACGCGCCTTTTAAGTACTTACACGAAACATGCTTGATAAACCAGATTATTGTATAATCTCATTAATATCGGGTGACAATTTGATGTATTACGGGCATTAATAAAATTGCGACCAACAACATTAGCGTTTGGTTTTATATATGAGTTTCAAAATTGATTTCCTTTTTAAGCTTTTTGCATATTTGCAGTAAATTGATTATAAATAGATTATCCATGAGGCGAGGGACGAACTATACAGAATAACATGGGCACGATAACCCGGAGGGCTGTCTACTTTTTACAATCACAAACACAACAAATGTAAATAGATTTATCACTTCTGATAACAATTTTGACGATTTTGATTGATAAGACCTTATGCTTTTAGATCATTTTTCGACTTTAATTTAATGTTACTAGGCATTGTATACATCGAAGTGAAACGGGGGCGGGTAAAATGGTGTAGAAAATAATACAACAGATTTTTATACAAGACAAATAAAATTACCAAAGCTCACTAATCAAAGTCATTTAAAGAAATACAGCATTTCCTACACCTACAATAATAAGTTTTACCAATAAAACATTTTCCAGCTAAACAAGAAATACTTCCCTTTCCAAGATGCCGATGTTAATTGAAATTCTATTTTAATACAGGCATTCGAAAGGCCTTGTACGGGCGACCATCTTTCCTTTTGGGACATATCTTCGTCAGACTACATTCCGTATGAGACCTGCCAATTACGGGGAAAATGCTGAAACTTTTTTTACTACAAAGTGTACCGTTATTCGATGACTTCGGCAATCGTTAAGAACCTGTTTATTCTGCCCATATTTGGAAAATCATGTTCCGATTTTCTAGTCTCATCGTTTTACCACTTTTTTCCTACTTTACGCGCGTATGACATATTGGTGTCAATGCAACAATAAAATTGTGCATGCATTTATTCATAAGGCTCGCTACAAACACAATATATTTTCTGGTTTGTTTTCAATTTATCGAACTGTTGTTCGAAGAAATCGACTTTTGTTTCTTGGGTCGAAAATAAGCAAATATTTTTTTAACGTGTTAGTGACCAGCATTGATTATTTTGAAGGTTTTATCAATATTCCTGGAACGTTCCAGATAACATTTGACAACATTTGTTAGCACATTATTTTCTAAAAGCCAACATTGAATTTCGTTGTCTGGAATATTTGATCAAGCAAATTGAAATTCACGTTTGATTTACTGCTGTACGCACTGTAAACATAATTAATTTTAGTTGGCAAAACAATATTGACGCCAAGGCTGTTCACAGATTAATTTAATTCTAATTCAACGCAGGATAGGAAAGTGAAACTAAATTATAAAGTGATTAGTGCGATTAGTCAAACACGAATAGGTCACAGCGACCGGTCGTCTTGAATTTCTCGCTTCACTTTTTTGGCGACATGACATAAATAATTAAACATTATTTCGCGGTACACATTGTTCGTCAGTCGTTGGCCTAATGACACCGATAAATATCCTTGTTCAAACCTTCCTCTTCTCATTGTTAACGCGTTTCTATTCCGTCAATATTGATTCACGTAGAACAAAGCCTGAATAAGATTAATGATCTCTTGTTCGAAATGAAATGCCCTTAGAAAACGATTACAATTACAGAATACATAGACAAGGTTACTAAACCAAAACTTAAATACAGAAATAATACGTAAATGTTCATGGGAACTATTAATAAACACGTAACAATGAGTCGCTCCGTTTTTGATGTGTGCAAACACGTCATCCAGTGGTCGGTAGGTAATCGTAAAACTAATTCAGTGCGAGTTTACAACCAACAACGAAAATGCTGCATAACGACCAGCTTAAAATAAGAGAAGTGTGCAATTGTCGATTTAGTTGAAGATTGATGTACCACGCTCTGGAAATATTTGTTGAACTGAATAATGTCGCCAAGCCGTGCTTTCACCGTCTCAAAATGAGTGGCGCACGCTAAACATAGCGGCAGGTCGCGACTAAAGACGTGATACCATTTCGCAAATACAACTTGCACGTTAAAGTAGACCGTACCTTGACGCCCGTGTCCTGGCGGAAGGCCAACTGAGCAATTGAATGAATGACGATTAGCAAACAAAAAATAACAGGGGTAGACGAACACGCCCGATTCTATTTCGGTGAGGTCGAATCTTCTGAAGTACCTGAGTCAGCCGTGCTTCTGGCACTCGAGGATCGCGCTCATTGAGCTAGAGGAAACGCGTGTCTGTTTACGATAGTGCCGGTAATCGGGCTAAATATTAGTTGGCAGCGCTATGGATGTGTGAGTGCACAGAGGAACTGTTAGACTGATTGGTGAAGGAGGTCCCTCTGATTGTGTCAGACGTGACCGGAATAATGAAAAGACAAGGCATGTCCGTGACGCGCTGTCTGTTTGCGCCTATCGCCATTACAAATTGAATCTATTCGCACTATTTGACTGCGTAATTTGGCTTAGAGGTCGCAGTGTATGACTGTTAAAATCATCATTGTAGGTTGAAATAAAAATCACTGTCTTTACAAATATGTACATACATGCGCCACAAATTACTATTAATTAATCTGGATTTCCTATACAGATTTCTATCTAAGATATTATTTAATTTAGATCGATACTCAAATTCCTCGATACTTCAAAACAGATTATTATGTTCGTATACGTTATCTTATCTCTTTGGTTCCTGTATTGATATTTCTCGTAATTTCTCATGAAATCTTAACCCAAAGTAAGTAACAATTTCTTCTATCAAACACGTACAAATCCAATACATAGTAAACTAAACTCTCAATTAAGCTCAATTAAAAATATTTGCTTGCTATTATTGTACATCGTTCGTCACGTTGCCGTAAACACTGCGTCAGCAGATAAACCACTAACTGAACATAATATATCATACTATAAATATAATTATATCCTTGGCAATGCAAAGATAACACCTAATGATAATAACTTGACAGATAAAAACGTGAACATTTGTAATGGAAAATTTTAATGATTTTTACACACCTAATAAATTATTTATTGATTGGGGATAATAAAGACGAGCGGTAAAAATATTTTAAAGTAAGTGTCGATAAGCTCTTGGTATTATTTTGTCACTGTGTCGACAGCAGATACAATAAATAGTAAAACAATGAAAGTGGTAAGAAGAACCTATATTGTTATTATATGAAGGTGTTTTATATATGATAATTATGTGTGTATTTACAAAAAAAGTATATAAGTATGTTTATTCCTTAAGATAATAAGGTCCTTTGGGACTAAAACGTATAAGAAATATATTTTTTTATATGATTGTATTGTCCGGTGATGTTGCGTTCGACAAAGTGTTATTGAATGAGAACATAAACAAACCGAACCGTCCCATCTGGTACATAATTGTTCTGCTAAATATTTCAATGAACAGACTTCAATGACAATAAGACGTCATGGAGCGTTAGTCCCTTAGAGGTTTTTAATTTTGAATGCAAACTTAGTGTGAGGAATAACATTCTACAGTAGCAGTGTATTTATGATAGTTAATTTCATTAGATTCAGCCACAACAAGCCATGTTCAATATTCAGGTCGACTCAGATATATTTTGGTTTTACTTGAACCAACCAATAATTTTGAAAATACCAATATTCCTTACCTTAGCACCGGAGATACTGGCGTTCATCCAATTTTCGGTACTGACGCCTTGGCTGTCGCCGAAATTCGTATTTGTGACACATCAAAACATTATACGAGTTAGTGAAACTCAAAGAAACGTCGATAACACAACGCACAGTACAGAACTTGGCACTAACTAAGCACGTCTGAACGAACACAATTTTGGAAGTCGAGTATAAACACCAATATATCGAACTAAAAGTGGTCTTTCACATCACGTCAAATATTAGCGTGGTCACAGGTGCACAGTGTGTAAATAAAACAGCGCTGTCTGTATGCGACACGTGCGCTTTCGATAGCTAACCGCGAATAACAAGAGACCGCGAGCGGCGTGTGGACGCCCCTCTACCACGACCGCTGCACGCACAAGGCACAGCGAGACTGATTTGACGCAGGCGGACAACTCGTAATCCGCGAACGCGTCTCAACCCCTCGGCCTGGTCTAGCAAGCACAGCCTACACCCCGCATGCCCAATGCTATATTTTTTACCCCGTACAAAAATGCGCATAGCGACGCGTATGTATAAGACCAGTATACTACTATGGAATCGGACTGCTTTTTATTCATTTCGTTGTAATTAATCAAGCCATTTACGGAACCCTGAATTAAAGTATTCGTATATGAGTAAACACAGAGTCAAAGATTCTCATGAGAATTGTTACGCATTGTTTATAAGGATAACATATTTTATATTGAACAGGGTAATATTTACATAATCTTAATGTAGAAATATTCAGCATGGAATAGTGTTTTAAACTAGAAATTATACTTGATATTGAAATGCGAAAGTGTGTCATATCCCGAAGTGGAGTTAATATGACGATAATGACGGGCAGTGAAGTGCCGCTCGGTGTGAGGCGTTAGGATCACGTAGACACAACGGTACCGGCTCTATGCACTCGGGGCTTATTTAAATAATTGTCGCATTGACGACTCCGTGCTCCAGGGATGGTTTGCGGCGAGATAACGACGCCTAGACTACTCATTACGTCTTATTGTGGTGCTTTCAAAATAATATGGTTCATTATTATGTATTATTTGCTGACACAGATCTTGTTAGGTACTACTTATTTAATTTATAAGCCTAATGATACAATTACCAAAGCAAAAATGACTTCTTATAGCAGAACATTGCTCTGGATATCTAACTTAGACAAAATTAGGAAAATCACAATAATTTGGAATGGTCTAGTTACATAGTAAAATATTTAGATCCCACTAAAAATTACCAGCTTTTCTGACTAAATAGATATAAAATTCATTATAAGATTTGCTCCTACATTTTAATCAAGTAGTTCTAAAACATACAGTGAAGACCTGTTATGGACATTTACACATATTATTTTTTTTATATGAGACACGTCAATATGATTGTATGAACCTGATGGAAAGTGCAAATATTGTTCAAGAATGAAGTCAACGGATGGTATTCATGAAATGGTTTTAATCAGTCCCCAACATTTAAAGGGTTTGATCACATATTGTGTCCGGTGGATGTATTTTTTTTTTTTTTTGTATTTTTATTTTATTAAAAGTAAGTTACACATTGGATACAATATTTTATCTGACAAACTGTATAACAGTTTGTCGGCAGACAGTTTGTACACTGACTGATCCCAAAATAAATTGTATCAGGGGCTTTCCTGTCCAGTGTATGGCTGTCGCTACCTAGGCAACATTAATTAGACCTAACCACCAAGCTCAGAAAAAAAACGGTCTCTAGCTGCAGGGTCGTTTTTTATAAAACCCGGGCGTAGAAAGAAAGATTACCCAATTAAAGTATTATACAGTTAAAATGTAAATTAAATGATATTTCTTTTAAATATTTTTTTAAGCAAATAACCAATAATTGGAAAATAGGAGCGTTATGTACGAATAATTATGTGGAAGGGCTATTCAAAGGCCGTCGCCGTACTGCTAGAATGATATCTCCATCCTCACAAGATATATAACCTGGATCAGCAAAAATGATATAAATCAAAGATAAGTTATCTGTAGAGAGCCGCTACAATTATAGGAATCTAGAGGACCCGGTCAGTAGACTATAGTTATTAATCAAGTGTTACACTATAAAGTAATGATGTTACGGTTCAAATTGATTAAGCTCTGTTCTAAGAACTACTTCAAATAGTCGGTTGTCACGATATGACCAATGGCAGGAATACGTCCGGCGTCAAGCACTCGAACAAGGTTTAGTTTCCTGACTTTCTGTGTGATCTTGTTAAAGTGGAATCTGTGTTTGATACAAATTATCGAATACGTATATGGGCTGACGGTAAAAATGTTTGAGATGCCAGCGAGCCTCAAGAATGTATTGGTTCTTCCGTTGCGAGTAAAAATTCCCGTTCCCTTGAAAGGAGATAGTGTGAAAGGTTTTATAAGAAACACCATTTAAAGTAGTCGGTAGTTGGTTCAGGCATTACGAGTAGTTTTATGTTTTTCCTTGATTGTCGAACAGTTTATATCAGCCTGGCATGATTACAAAAGCCATACATTTTCATTTAGAAAACAATACAACAACGGAGGTAGGTAATGAAGGAGACAACGGTTCGTAAGATTTACGTATATTTTTGTCTTAACCCGTCTGTTTGATCTCGCGATACTTCCTCACTAACTTTCTCTTTCCCATTGTAGTATCGAAGGTGTTGGCCGCAATTTATCGCCAGCCATCGTACCGACAACGACACGACACGGGAATCGAACCCCGCTAACAAAGGCATAAACAAGTTTCACAGTTCAGTTTGCGGTGTTTCTGTAATTTAATATGTGCTTGTTTGCTGAAATTGGATTTTAAAGGAGCATATTAGCCGTATGTGGCTTTAGGAGATATCTCCTTATTTTCGAATTGGTTTTTTATTGTATTTTATTACCGTACTTAACTGGCCCAGCTTACTCTTTATTGGTTTTTGTAAAATAGGTTGAAACTTTATTAGACTTTTACTTATTGTACAGCTTTTTGTTTGATTGTTATATTAAAATATTATTTGATTTTAGTAGACCATGGGTCCATCAAAAGATGGATCGTGGTCAATACCACCTGGTTTATAGTAGCACACACATGAAATAAATGTTTTTACAAAATGTCTGAATCAGATGTATGTAAAACTCCGCGGCATAGAGTTTATCTTCTCATAAACAATATTTTTTTTTAAAGAAGACAATGAAGTTAAACTGTTCCGAATAATTATAAAATGTATTTGATGGTGAACATAATTTTCAATGTACAGAAGTCCTTAAAATCCTTATAATTCAAAAGTCTGACGTAGAAAATAAGGTCAGGGTAAGTATATTTGTCTTTTTTCATTATAACGCATGAGTACGTGAGTACTGTCGGTACTGTTAACCGCAGTAGGTCGAGAAAGTAAACAGGTGGGCGGTAAGCCCCCCAGATAATCCCTAAGGTAGGGTAGTTCTATTTATAGAGAACTTACAACTCGTATAAAAGATACGTAACGGTCTATCTACTAATAAGTGTACTATTAAGATTTTAGTAGACTGGCAACTTTTTGTTAACATATTTTCAATAAAATAAACGAGTAGCTTGATTGTCATATAATTTGATAGTCTTAACTGTGAAGCCTATGGGATATCTTAATATCTCATGACGTAAGTTGAGCTTATAATTAAAATGATATCTAAACGCATTGGTATAATATTTCATATGTTTTATAAAATGGCATATTTTAAAATACAGAATTTCTCGTAGTGGTCTATTAAAACATTCATGGAATGATATGGTACTGCAACAGTAGTGACAACATTTTTTTTAGTGTATCATCACAAGAAGCCTTTCCAGAGTCTACGAAGTTTCATAAGATGTAGATAAGATAAGTGCTAGTTAGTAAGCGACATACAGCAACAAAAAGTGGCAAGTCTACCTAACCTAGATGCAGGGCCATTACATCACAGCCTGAACTATTACTTGGCTATCTTAAATCATAACACCGTTTAGCAATCCCGATCAGCCCATGTATAAGGTCACGTGACGTAACCCAGCTTCCGTACGGTTCCCACCACGTAACATTATGTAAATATCAATTAGCCAGTTGAAATGTTCCGGCGTGCTTACCAGCCTTTAATGCTAACGATACCTAATTATATCAATGTACATGGTTTATTACATGCTTTGTAAGATATTACAGGTATTTGAATGGTTTCATTAATTCATAGAGCATTTTATGTGGTATTTAAGCAGGTATTTCTATCAAATATTGCTTTTATTATTGTACCTACAAACAAAAGAATCGTCTCTATTAAGGTACTACTACTAGGTACTAAGCTACTACGTACATACTAGGATTTTTTAAATATATGAGCACCGCTTAAAGAGGACTATAATTGGGCGACAAAGAAATAATGATACACTGCGAGACATAATAGCCACAAATATGACACCGGGATCATATTTGACTGAGTAAAACAGATATGTGACACTTCTCGTCTATCAGAATAGTTTTATCTTTTTTACAACATTTTATTTGAATAAGTCAGTGTATATGACGAAAGCGCCGATTACACTAGACTACATGTAGTCTCCTACATAGGGACGTCCTAACTTTTTAGTGTTAGGACACTGTCCTACATGTGATTACACTAGACTACATGTAGTCTCCTACATGATGTAGTTGACTTCATGTAGTCTAGTGTAATCGGCGCTTAAAGCTTGTTAAACCCTAAATTATTTTTATAAATCTTAGCAACATCAAGCATCTTCAAGGCAATATTAAGCCAGAGAATATTATTGGTCGAATCGTTCATACTCGTAGTTCTACAACTCCGATAGTAAATACTAATCCTACGCCTCTACTTTTAAGTTAAACAATCATCATCAACATAACAGCCCATTAATGTCCAACTGCAGGGACGGACCTCCTGCCATCCTGATGACGGAGGGATACTTGGCCTACTAATACCACGCTGGCCAGACGGATTGGTAAAGGGTTTAATTTCAAGTTTTCCTTCTTTTTATTTCGTAAAGATAATATTCATGGGTAGTCCTTTAGTCGGTTTTTACGACACCCATAGGATGAGATGGGGTGGTGACATATTGTATTCTTACTCCGTCACCACACGGAGATTACTTTAGTTAAACAATAATTTAAACAATTAAATGTATAACTTAACAGTTTTATAGAGTACTAATTGCCACGTGATATACAATTAAACGGTTCGTATCTGTATATCGCGCGTTTGGTGTTAAATCTGTGGCCGTGCAGCACGAATGCATGTGCGCACGATTCTAACTTTATTGATATTTTAAATGTTTTTTGTTTGATTAAGGAAGATATATTTTGTTATTAAATTTTGTAACAATATTTTGTTGTTTGTGTAAGGGATTTCGTCACAACTATGGTCTATGTTAATTTCATTTTCTTGACGGCTTGATAGGCGCCTGTACGCGGGCATTCCTTTATAATCCAATCCAATTGTACTAAGTATTACGATTAAACCTATTTTATACAGTCCACGCTCTTTTAATTCAAACTATCGACTAGGCCACAACACATATTGGTGAATTTAAAAAATACTGGAGAATAACAACAATTAGTATATTGGTTTTATTTTTTCTCGGACACAGATGTCCTAATAAAGATCTTAACTTTTTTATCCATATATACCAAAATAAAAATTCAATATATAAATAATACTTACATTATCGAAATAAGAAACATACCCGTTTGCAATTAACGTAACAGATATCTGGTTACGTATACCAAATACATTAGAAAAATTTCCATACCTGCAACAAAAATAAAAACATAATTAATATCCAAAACAAACATTACATAACATTATGTTTACAGTCGACAAAAAAAATAAAACTATGATGGGCGTGCGAACGAGGAAAGTGTTATGTCATACTAGTTTATTGGTTACTGCATTTAGAGTAAAATGATAGATCGATTAACAAGTAAAACTCGATGTTCTAGTGCAGGGATGGGCCAGAAAAACTTAACCTGATATCACGCTTTTACTTTAAGCTCCGTGTGGTGATGGAGTAAGAATACAATACGTCACCACCCCATCTCATCCAATGGGTGTCGTAAAAACCGACTAAGGGACTATTCGTGAATATTGTCTTAACGAAATAAAAAGAAGGAAAACTTGAAATTAAACCCTATACCAATCCGTTTGGCCAGCGTGGTATTAGTAGGCCAAGTATCCTCCATCACAGGAGGAGGCCCGCCCCTGCAGTGGGGCATTAATGCGCTGTTATGATGATAATGATGCCCCTCTGTTTGATTGATATCGAATAGGCAAAAGATGCACACAATAAGGTCTATTGTTGCTTGTTTTAACGGCTTTCATAATGAGATGGGGTGATGACACAACTCGGAAAACCCTCACAGGTAATTTTAATAGCTACCTACTATTTAAACATTTTTCAATCATCAACTAGTCAGTCAGGGCAAAGCAGGTTTTACACGGTCTTACTCCCTAATTGATAAAAATATTCGACTCTGTACAAGCATTTAAGAAGGCGAGAGAGCAGCTTAATTCATTTACAAATCAAGGAAGCTAAAACCGACTACACTTCCGATTCCCCTCAACCAGTTTTAACCAACCTCTATACACATGACCTCGTTACTATGTTTTTGTTTATGGCACCACCTCTATGTAGCTCAAGTCTATAATTTCTGTTATAAATTTGACAGAACCACTAATATGTAATTATCACTTAAAAATACTAGTTTCTGTATGTACCTACTCCATTGTTTTGTTTCAATCATTTTGTTTGCTATGAAATTATAATACATAACACTATTTTGTTGGGATATTCAAGATAATTATTTAATGCGTAAGATGAAGATTCTGTTCTTTGTTGCAAATAAATGTTAATACTTTTAGGGCATATCATATAACCACTGTAGTTTTAATAAACGTGTAGGGCTATTTCTAACTACTACTTACTTATTAAACCTCACTGACTGATAATAATGGTCGGATGAGTATAGCTTATTATTTTTAAGTAAATTTATATTGGGACTTTCGCAGTCATCTTTTTGGACTTCCCTGTGAGTACTAAATTGTAACTTCTTTTTAATATCCCACTACAAGATAGTTCGCATCTAGTGATAATGACCATATTTGTCAATAAATAACATGCGGTCCAGTATGTAGCCTCTAACTACTATGGATCTATGTAGTCATAACGATCTCGGTCGTTACAACCTTCTTTTTTCCCACATACATAGGTATAAGGGTATATTTGTTTTAAAAGACGCTTATTAATTTAAAAATCTAGTGGCTGACTTAAAATTAATTGACAAATATTTACATACAAATATAATTTAACTAAATATATACCGTAAATGTTAATGATTATTATCTTTTATCTACCATAGGGACGTTCTGCTCGACGTGTCATTAACTAAACTTTACCTTAATTTGGGATTACTTAATAATTAATTTATGTTATTTATGTCGTTCCACTAATGAATGTGTAAAAGGTTTTAATAAATATTTTTTATTGTTATTATAATACAAGTAAAACCTTCTTACGAATACTTTAGTATGTAATTATTTTAAAACTATTGTATAACATCCAAAAAGGACAGTTCGATAATAATTAAGTTGGTACATTGACTTTTGTAATTATAATTAATAGCATTATCTTGTCATTCGGTGGTGATTAATACCGGACAGGTGATATTACGTAACCTATTACGTAAACTGGTGATTTCTAAACTAATTTTATTCTGTGTGCTTATTGATAGTGATTTAATTATTGATGCGGCATAAATAATTTGAGAATTTATGTTTAATGTGATATGTGTGGTGATTAAGTGAAAATGCATGGTGTCTGTAACACATCTCATACCAAAGTTATAATAAATGTCAAATAAGGAAAAGTTTGGACATAGATTTACAAAAATGTAAAGAGGTCCGTCGATGACGAATACTGGAAAAGGATCATCCATGCAGTGAGATATCAAACAGTAATGTTATTATTTATTTATTTTCTTTATTTACATTTTTCACATTAATTTACATTTTTAAATATAGATATAAAAATAAACACATTAAAAAATATAAAAAAAGGTAGACCCACCAGCATCGGGTACAGGGACCAAGCTACTGGTAGTTAGGGCTCCAGAGAGAGGAACCTCCTCACAATACGTGCCGTGTCAAGCAGTACTGCCTTCTGCATCAGACCTATGATCCAACTGCCAAGGTCGAGTCTCCTGAGATGTTGATAGAGACTCTTTGGAATAAGTCCATTAACCGAAAGTACTATCGGAACAATGATCGCCGAATCAACATTCCACATGTCGACAACCTCGTGAGCCAAGTCCAAATATTTCGTTTGTTTGTCTTTTTCTGCTCTAACAAGATTCTCGTCATGAGGAATGGTGACATCGATTATCATTGCACGGCGTTCTGACCGATCTATCACCACAATATCTGGCTTATTGGCAACAATAGTCCGATCAGTGATGATAGATCGGTCCCAATATAATGTAACATTACTATTTTCGAGAACTGGATCGGGTACATACTTATAATACGGTACTTCTGCATCGACAAGATGATATTTAAGAGCAAGTTGTTGGTGGACAATTCTGGCTACTTGGTTGTGTCTATGCAAGTATTCACCATTCGCAAGACGAGAACAACCAGAAACAATATGTCTGAGTGATACTCCGGGACAGTGACATGCCCGACATATGTCAACTGTACCATCCTTCAGGATATATTTCCGATAATTCTTAGTCATTACGACTTCGGCCATAATTGCAAATACAAAACCTTCAGTTTCTCCAAAGAGATCACCGAATCGCAGCCAGGACACAGATGCTAATGTGTCAACATCAGGCCCATTCAACTCCTTGCTTTTCCATATTTCTTTACGATCATCGATAGTATGTATTATAGGTTTGCGCCAATTCTCTTTGCCCAAACAAAGCGGAGTAAGCCCGACATCCACCGACACAACATCTCTATGTATATCCGCGTCCACAGTGAGAAAATATTCTCCGAGATTGTACACCTCACGATTGTGGAGGTTCTTAGCACTTAAATACCCACGACCCCCACTCTTTCGTGGAATGTACAATCTCATTACCGAAGAACGCGGATGATGCATTCGATGTGCGGTCAGTAGAGTTCGTACTTTTCTATCCAAAGCTTCTAGCTCAGTCTGTGTCCACCTTAGTATGCCAAAGGAGTACATCAGAAGCGGCATGACCCAACCGTTATAGGCACGAACTTTATTACCCCCTGTCAAAAGGCTATTTAAAACCTTTTTCAAGCGGGCAAAAAAGCGATCCCGTAACTGTTGTTTCATGTCCGTTTCCGCTATACATAAAGCCTGTGACATACCAAGGTATTTGTATGTGTCGGGTGGAGAGAGACATCTAACATTACAATAAACTAATAGACATTTATTTATTAGTATTATGTTTCTCTTTTCCATAATACTCGGGTCTATTGGAGACCCGGTTCTTTGGAAGGCATACATCGGGCCGAAGCCAAGACGAAGAGGCCCTTTAAGAGATTTTTAATCTGGTAATGGATACACAGGGCAGATACCATCTCTGAACGCACAATATGATACACCCAGAGATGGTCCCTGCCGAGTGCAAAAACTATTGTAGTGCATCTGTAAGGATGCAATAGAAATTTAAATAATAGTCTATGGATGAGTATGTTTAATGGACCGGTTATTGGGCTATGGAAGGAGACTACCGGATACCTGTCGTGATAATCAGTCTCTATATTATAAAAAGACAGGTAGTGACTTGCCACCTCGTTGAGTGGGCCCCACAAAACGGCCGCACGTACAGTGCGACAATGGAGCAACATCTCGTAGAGAGGCTAGAAGCTGCGGAGAGGTGAGTCTGCGGGGCGCCAAATTCCGGTCAACCGTTTAAGGGCCCCCGGCGTTATGACATTTTACACTTCCAGCTTGGAGCATAGGATCCGCTCTTGCGTATTCCAGTCCTGGCCGACCAATGAAGGTAAGCCAGGCCATCAAGGAATCAGGGTCCGTGGTGTCGCCACTCACCAACAGCTCGCCACAAGCTGCCCCTGCGGGCTTATTATTATTATTATTAAAACAGTATCTTAATGCTAGTTTACAATCTGAGTCCCACAAAACCATGTAATTGGTTTAACTGTGGGATCTAGTCTCCGTACAATATTCTGCTGTAAGTAATCTTATTCTATATAATCTAACCTAATACTTAAATTATAACGAATCTAAATAATGTAAAGGTGTTGTAAAGGTATAATAATTTATGCTTTATGATATCATTTATGTAATAGTAAGCACGTGTCAAAGAGTTGTAGAGTTAGACGTAGATAAAAAACTCCCTCTATTACTCGGTTAGAGGTTACCCCTAATAGAATAAGAAGTGTATGGAGTAATAGCAATTAATTTCATTTCATTTCATTTTTCACACTGCTAAAAATCCTGTTCCTACAGTAGGTTTAGTCCTGTTAAAAACTATATGACGTACTCGTATAATTTATGCATGCGAATAGCACAGCTTTTTGTTGACACTTAGGTACGAGGTCAGCGCACGAACTAGCCTTATTAAATTATTTCAGTCTCAACGCGTGCATCTAAAATGTCACGCTTGGAAGAATGCGAGCCACATTCTAGGACTAAACTTTAATTAAACCAAACTAAACTTTATCCTTAAGTTTTAGAGTCTAATTTGGTAAATAAAATAAATGCTAAGGGCTTTCTTGATTTTATACCGAGTAAAAACAAGACGCATAACTGACATAGCAACGAAATTAAATTTTCGCAACGCTACCAAATTAGGCTTGATTGTATAAACAAATTCTGTGCACTGATACTACAATATTTAAAGTTATATATTTTTTTAACATACCATTTAAAGTGATCGATCCTTAAACAATAACAATATAATAACTTAACTACATTGACTCTTTTCGTTGTACTTGAATGGGCAAAGAATTTATATACAATATTGTGAAGTACCGAGAAATGCAATTGTATATGTTATGTATACGATAATTAATCAGGTCTTACGATTGGCTTGCTTTTTTATCGACACCCATAAAGGTTTATATGTCACGAGAAAGACTTGTACTGCAACGCGTTGCCACTTATCTCTCATATTGCATGAGCACACAGAAGGAAAATTGTTATTTTTATTGTTTTATGTTTACAGAAGGACTAAGTATGTTAAGCAGCACGAAACTCGGTAGTGGACTAATAATAATTGAAGATGTCGTTACCCCATTTCATCCCGATGTTGTTAAAAGATAACTAAGGGACTACTTATCACTGAATTACTTTATTAAAGAATGCTGTGAACGTCTCTTTGAGATCAAACAGCAATAAGGAAACTAAATTAATATTTAAATTATTATTTAAGTTGTAATTTATTGCTATTTTTTGTAATTGTTTTTGTATATAGGCTATTGAATTATGTAATAAGTACCAGTAATAATAGTTGTATGTGTGATTAAATAATAAATAAATTATTGATGCACAAAACCGCATCAAGATTTTACGGAAATTGTCGATAACATTGCTAATTTAGGTACTTAGCCGCTTTATGCGACAAACATTGAGTATGTTTTGGTTCAGTGGTTAAGTCTGCAACAACTATTCGCAGAACGTATATTATACTCTTTGTAAGCTAACAATTTTATTGATTATCCTTTGTATTCCTTAATTGCTTATTTACAGAGTCCGTACAATAAAGAGCTTCACCCATTAGTTAAATAATCAGGAACTAGTGAATAATTCATGTAGAAGTACAAATTAGCCCTTCACTTAGGGTAAGGGTACTTTTGAACTGTTTTTTCCCCTAAAAACAACTATAATTATAAAATAATTTACCGATTTTATTAAAATTTCTTTTTTGTTTCTCTTTCATAAAAGCTTTAACTGTTTTTGCACTCTCTTGATCCATGTGACTCTACAGCAAGTAATTATTTTCGTTACAGGTTTTTAAAGAGAATTAATTAATAAATGATCTCCTTTTAATTTCTTAATAACGCCTTTAACATAATGTACCCATATTTAACATTAACTTACGTTCAAAGAATATCATAAAAATATATAATCAGTAAAATTAATTAAAGTTAAATTCATTTTGAATATGAATACGGACATTATTCTCAAGTTGAATGACATTTCCGACACTTTACGTCAAAAATATCTTTACTCATACTTCTTGACTGAGGAACTCGTCTTTATGACGTCGATTTAAGAAATTAAATCGATGGACCACCTTTATAAGACTGCATGTGTATCCGCCTGGTGATAATGGAGTAGATATAGTAAATAGAAACATAATTGTCAATCTATTGTTCTACCTAATTATATTTTAAACTATATAGCAGGAAATTTATTGCCGGCTGTTAAACGATTAAAAATGTTATTAAATATTAAGTTACTAGATTTTACTGATAGATACTGAAAGATTATAATCAGTGTTATTATTTAGCTTTCCGCCCGTCTTATCACGTCTAGGAAAATATTATTTTATTATGGTCTTTATTTACATTTTTCACATTAATTTACATTTTAAATATAATAATAAAATCATTTAAAAATATAAAAAAGCTAGTGGTGGTTAGGGCTCCAGACATAGGAACCTCCTCACAATACGTGCCGTGTCAAGCAGTACTGCCTTCTGCATCAGACCTATGATCCAACTGTCAAGCGAGAGTCTCCTATTTTATTTATTATCAAAGCTTAATCCTAGTTGCTTGCATACATCTGGACTTCTTACATTTACAAATCCTTTTAGCACGGTGATAATCAGTAACAACTTCAACAAATGAGCCTACATCTAGACTAGTACTAGCGCCACCAAAGTTCATCCTCGTGTTAAATACGAACACAATTTGCACGCAAATGGTTTAATTGGACAGATCAACAATTGCCTTTTGTTTCTTGATATCGGATAAGCGCATGCGCGGACGCGACGAGTCTCCGTCGCGTGATATGCCAGGAGTGGGGTGTCAGATATCAGCGGTAAGATCTTGGCGAGATTCTTATTGTTTTTAATTAATCATTAGTTTTAAAGGTCAACTAATGAAAGCATGTAGCACTCACGGTACGGGATTTTCTATTTAAAGGGTGTTAAAGATGTAATTGTGTAAAGGCCAGATTATATAATAGCTTATTGATGGTTTCAGGATGTAAAGACGCCTAAACGTTGTAGCATTTTTATTACGTACAGAGTAAAGTTGTATTTACTGAAAATTTGTTTTAAATTTAATGCTTGACCAACTTAATATCATAATATTTATGATTTATAAATCAAGATAACCTGGTAAGTCCCAGGGAAAAAAATCAAATTAAAACACGCAACGAATTGAATTAAACGATAACTGACTGAACCTGAAAGTAATGCAAGTTATTAAAGCCATAATCCTTATCAGTTATCTTAAGATGCATCCGAGTGCTATAAATCCATTTTAAAAGCGATCGTTGCAAACACGCAACCTCCCACGTATAAATAAATACGTGCGAAAACGTCCGTTTTACTGCCACACACGCCTCACTAATTACAACGGCTGCGTGCCATCATACTATATAAATCATTAAACGACTTTTCGTCAATTTTTCCTTAATTGGTCTCGTTTCACAATCGTATGATAGTAATCGCGCTATGTGTGGCCAATCCTCAAGGAATCAGCGACACTGACCAGTACACGAGAAGTAATTAGCACGAATGCGACCACACACCGGTCGCTATTAAGCCAAATCTCAGGCGCCTGGTCAACTTTCATCTTACAAGAGCGGGCCTTATGAATCACGCAATAACATCTTGTTTACACCAGGCCATTATTAGGTAGATCAGCTTTGTTTATATTATAAACTCGTTTGTTATAGACTAATGTTTTATTTTATTTATTTGCAAACAACATTAATAATAACATAAAAAAGACTCTTAAGATAATTTGTATTTCTAAATTACTGTGTTTGCGGCTGTTGATTTTTTGACAATATATGAAATTCAATCCGTTTTAATTTGTCGTATGTAAATAATATTATCTATGCGGAAAATTTAACACCAGACCTATGGAAGCTATCTCGTCTTATTAACGTGGTATTAGTTTGAGGACAACGGTTAATAGTCATTTATCATCAGTCGTTTATCATCATTTTAACCTAGTACATTGCGTATTCAAGTTTAACCAAACCCCTATCGCTTGTGTAACACAGATTCAACTAGGCATATAATTCGTTGATCGGTTCAGTTTTATAGGCAACACGTTACGTTGGTCAACGATAAGACAAGAATATTCTAAATATATAAAATAGACGTTCACATGGCTAACTATGACGGGAACATGACAGGAACAGTGCCGTAGAGGAATTCGACTCCGTTATACTGCATGTAATTTCCCCAACAGTGGGAGCTGTTATCAATACAATAAATAATATCAAATAGACTACGTAGGCAATAATTTCGTGACTTGTAGGCCGAACATGGTGTCAATTGTGTTTTGATATGGAAATAGGCACATTGTTAAACTGAAATATGGAGCTGTAAAAATGAATTATTGTGCGAGGTTCTTATGGCAAGATGTATGGCTAAATAAACCCTATGATCTATAAACTCTTTGCCGTTATGACATATCTTAAGTAATAATCAGGTAATTGATATTCAAAGGTTTTTAGTTAGTTAATATAATGTAAGTAATATTTCTGTTAAAGTAAAATCATGTACTCGTTTTTTAAGAAACTTTACTGAAAGAACATACTTTAATCAATTATAGCTTGGCCTACTAATCTATTCAACTTATTAATTGAGAAATTAATACATATTAAGACGTTAAAAAAAAAGTTATTATTAATTACAGTTAGAAGAACTTGTAACACTGACTTAAGCTCCTAACCTCTTTAGAAAATAAAAAAAATACAGTTACATAACCATAAAAGCGATAATGTGCCTAAAAATCCATCACTAAAAACAACGATGAAAGATCTTGCATAACAAGTATAACCATTAATTATTTCGTTAACCAAAAAAGGATCTATATATTTTTGCACCACATTAATGTACTATAAATAAGTTGACAGGTAATTAATCAAATACCTAAATATTCAATCCCTGACACAAGTTGCTGATATCCTAAATTGCATAATTGTTACCGAAATAATCAGTGAAAGTGAAGAATCGTCTAAGCAATGTTTAATGCAAGAGTTAATGATAGATGGCGGTATTGTAGAAAGCTCAGCGATTATTTATTATTTATGAACAACCGAATCTATTGTTGGGCCGCTGAGTGATTTACAATGAGCGACGTATGCGCGTCATTTGACGACTTTGTAATCTCTATTCTATTTTAAAGTTAATGTTCAGGTGGAAGATATTAAGTTATATAATGTCGAGGTTGTTGATGAGAAATAAATCGCTCGTTATTGAATTAAATTGTTGTTATTATTTACAAATAGCACACCTTAGACATTGCATAAATGCGTAATGGGAACTGTACATGACATGTTTACAAATGAAGTAGTATTTATTTATTTAGGACATGATGGTTTTATCTAACTAGTGTAGAAACTAGAAAGAGCAAAATACAGGAATGGAGTCAACCGACAGTGGCCGCGAAATAAGTCAACTCTGTTTTCTTTCAAATCTTAAAACGTAGCGTGTTGTAAAAATAATAAACGTTAAAAATTGTAATTTACATACCTATGTTAAAAAATTTAAATGTTTTACAATAGGAAATAAATGGTTATTAACTTAACTGTGAATGATAGCCGAAGTGGGAAAATATTTAAAATCTGAATCATCCGGTCTGTATAGAACATAACCTGTAAGCCAGATTTTGCTTTATAGATATCCTGTTCCTGCAGTAGGAAAGGAAAACGAAAGAAAACAACCCCCTTACTCATAAAAGCCTCTTAAATTTTAGTCAATTGATTAATTAGCATGGACTCTTACGTTGTTTGGTATAAGGTTGGTTTTCGTAATAAAAATCTCGCTAAACAGTGATTAAATTTAAGAGGCGTTTATGAGTAAGGGGGCAAGAGTACATATCGTCTGTAATAACTACATATTACTAAACAGATAAAACATAGTTGCGTTATAACAATATTACCGTAACATAGTCCTGTCCACGATAGAAATAGTTTGGCACTACGCCTAAATAAATATACGGATGAGTTTATACATTTTTTGTCCTTAGTTGACAATATCTCAGACTATAGAAGAAATGTCAAAACAAAACAATTGTTTGAAATTCTTTAGAAAGGTTTGCTCACACATGTGCCATATAATAAAAGTTGGCTTTTTTGTTTAAAGTTTGCGTATTTTTAATTATTCTTTAGTTTCATTGTGTAGGTAAGTTGTGTAAAAAGAAACACCCAAAATTGTATTAATATTGGCTTATTTATGACTGATCAAGACCCATGCAAGAAGTACGGATATAGGGTAAACCTGCAAACCTGATATAAAAGATATCCTTGACTCACTTGTAGGCTTTTAATTTTGTTTATATTAATCAAATTCAAAACGTTTCTAATTATTTAAATACTATTCCAAACTGAACGTTACCCTCCACTTTACTTTTCAAATATCGAGGTCTCTAAATACTGGACACAGTAACTATAGGTTTTCCAACGTGTCAAATCAAACATAACATGTCATTACCATTTCAAAAACAGCGTGACCTCAATATAATATCAATCATAAATACCTACACCATGTAATAATGTTATTGTTATTATTTATACGAATTATTAGAATAAGATCGCTGAACTATATCGTTTAACGAATCACGTTTGAAGTTTTGATTGACTTACATCTTTGTGCACACCAATATACTACAGACTGATTGGCTTTGCTAATTGAGAGTTGTGCACACAAAATATACGAAACACCTTTTGTATTCTCAGGTAAATTATTTATGTTCAGTGTGTCCGTTAATATCATCCCTAGTGCGAAAGTAGTCTTTCTAAAAGAAATACTAAAATACGTGAATGTTTCAAATTCCTTAAGAACTCGTATACGAGTAAAAACAAAGCATAATATAAACTTATACTTTCAATACAGTTCACACGGTTCTAACTCAAATAACGTGGTACTAAAAACTTTCTACGTCAATAACAGTAAATTGCGTTACATCATTTGTTATTAATATTATCGAAATAATGGCAATTACAATCTAGGTGTTAAAAATTATGTTTATAACTTCCAATAATATTTTCCGGTGTCTGCTTAGCTATTTTTTTTTAATAATATCTAATTAAATAACCGACTATTGCTATAATACTTATGCAACATTGTTTACATAATGATTCCCAACAATTTAAGGTTTTTTTAGATAAAAAAACAAATTATATAACTTTTTAGGTCCATTTTTTTTTGTTGAGGACGAGTAGTTGGGTTGAGGTGGCAATCTAGAGGGAATGTACGCCTCAACCACTGCGTCACAACACGGTAGCGGTATGTGGAAGATGTTTTAAATTAGTTATTTTTTGGTCCCGTAGATATAGTTAATACAGGAAAATGAGTATAAATTTGCAAAAACTTAAAAAAGACAAAAAGTTCATATTTAAATAAATAATGTTTGAAATCTATCACTTAACTTGCGTATATTTATGATCAGCTTTCTGTTACATACTTCTTAAACATGAGAAACAAATAAAACATTACAGTACATTGCATTACAGAATCTAATATCAATCTTCGTATTAAATAGTACACAATAACTTATACGCTTACTTTCAATA
Organism: Schrankia costaestrigalis; assembly: GCA_905475405.1. Classification (NCBI taxonomy): domain Eukaryota; kingdom Metazoa; phylum Arthropoda; class Insecta; order Lepidoptera; family Erebidae; genus Schrankia; species Schrankia costaestrigalis. Next base: position 17,996,850 of record FR997832.1, read on the forward strand.
CAATATACTATATGCAGTTTCAATATTAAATTATAAGATATGAAAGGTGATTACGCTTGTTCTAGTTTTTAGTTAATTCCATTGGTTTCAATATTGATTTTAATTAAAATTTAATTATAAGTTTGCCTTTTAACAACTATGTAGTGTGGCTGTTTAACATACACACACAAACACATTCATATTTATAACTGTGGACTAGAAATATTACTTTATCGAACACAAAGAACTTTCAGGTACAGGTGGTCGAGTTTAAATGTAAATTTAAATTCTAATATGAAATCGCTAAACTTTAACAACTGTTAATAAAATCAACAAAAAATGTTGGTATTTGGAACTTTAACTATTCCTTTATTACTCTACAAAATATAATAATTAATAGTACTTACACAAAATCCGAAATTATCCTACTTCCTACAAATGCGAAAGTTTGTGAGGATGGATGGATGTTTGTTCCTTATTCACGCAAAAACTACTAAATGGATTTTGATGAAATTTGCAATATTTTAGTTATATATTAGTTTAGGTTACACTGTTATTTACAATGCGGATGAAGCCGCATGCATCAGCTACTAATTCTATATACGTACACATAATTTAAATTAGTATAAATTATATAGTATAAATATTGGCAGTTAAAGAAAACGCCACAGACATAAATAAAGCCTAAATATTTAATGAAACTTAATTTCTCATTGCGCACAAGCTTTAAGCAACTTGTATAGAAATTAAACATGACACAGCCCACACAATATTGCGCCACAATTCGTGGCCGGCGCACGCTACCGGGTTCCGTGCCCGGTTGAGACAAAGCCCAACGTTTGTCATTGTTACTTCTAATTGTTCTGACATCTTTCGTCCTTTCACTGGCCTCTTGGGTAATTGTTCTGATATAATGATAACACAGGTTATTTCAACATTATCATTTATATTGTTTCGTAGTTAAGCGCATTAGAATTTCAGCTTTGCTTATACAATTTGTTAAATGTTGATAATTATAAGAAAGTTTTGCTTTTTCTCATCGTCATTCCATATGACGCCATTGCTTCCGTTTAGGGCTCATCGTAAAAGGTAATTCCCTAATTACCTTTATTTTAATCTAGGGAGATTGGACATGCATCAGCTTATTAGCCAATTGACGTCCACTGCTGGACATCGACGACCTCGGTGGCGCGACGGTAGTGCAAGCGGCTGCCGTGCAAGAGGTTGTGGGTTCGATCCCCACGCAGGACAATAATTTGTGAGATCCATAAAATTATTGTCCTGGTCTGGGTGTTCTTTGTGTCCGTTAATTGATGTTTGTAAAAGGTCCCCGCGACACAGGGCATGATCCCTAGTGCGGGAGTTGTCTTTTTTAAAGAAACAAAAAAAGAAAAAAAAAAAAAAAAAAATAGGCATCTTTCAAATATTTTCACCTTGTGTTGTCATCCATCGTGTGGGGTTTCCCCAGTTTGCGTTTTCGAGTACGGAAATGGATGCATATTATTTTTTAAATTTTGATAGGAGATGCAATTTATGAATTCCTAATTGCTTTTATTTGGCCGAAGTGTTATGAGATGCGGATGTGACAGAACAACAAAAATAGGACGAAATGGGAATTATTGCACAAAAATTTTGAGCACAACACACGTAATACCCACAGTCTCCAGGCTACGATTAAGAGATAAGGTGTAGGCTTAGTTAGTAATAAATATATAATTATATTTCAAATTCAATATAGATTTACGATGTCTAGCTCACACCAGAAAGTCATTAAAGATCCCTATAATCTTAATCCTTTGCCATAAGACACATTTTCGTAAGAAAGTTGAAATGTCTCTGTGCCTAAAATAGTGAAGTGATGTAAGAGTTAAATGATTCAGATGTGTAAGGCATTAGTTGAACATTTGTGAAGCTAATGCGATTATCTAATATCGATTACTGACCTCCCACGTTCTGTCACACATCTTACAGGAATTGAAGTTAAGAGACAATTCATTTTACATCACTACATACCTAGTATAAAAAAGTCGCTGTTGATGTATGTCCGTCCCTTTGTATGCTTAAATCTTTAAAACTATGCAACGGATTTTTAAGCGGTTTTTTTATGGATAGCATAAACCTTCCTTTTGAACCATCAAAAGGAAGGTTTATATGTTTATTAAATCCATACTAATATTTTATAAATGGGAAAGTGTGTCTGTTTGTCTTTCTTTCACGGCAAAACGGAGCGACGAATTGACGTGATTTCTTAAGAGGAGATAGTTTAAGGAATGGAGAGTAACATAGGCTATATATTTTTTTGTTATTTTCTTCTGTATCCAGGAAAGGGGAACAGTGCTACCCCGAATATAAAGCGAGCGAAGCCGCGGGCAAAAGCTAGTGCATAATATTGTAAAGAATAAGCATTCCCCGTACCCGTGCAAAGCCGGAGCAGGTCGCTAGTTAACACTACAGTGAAACAAGCTAGTGTATGTGTTGTGGATAACATCACGTACAGTTTGGAAATCGATGCCGTTCACTTGATATTAGTACCTACATTGTCTTGATTCTGTCTGTCTATATTAACCTTAACCGCAATCATAAATATTTTGTCTTTCAATACTCAATTTATGTAAAAAACATATTGAAATCGTTTTAATGCTTTATAAGACTTAATCTTAGCATTCCATGGATTCGCCGTGCGGGTGCCGGGTCCATCGCGTGATAGAGGACGGAACACTTGCATAACAGCGTCTGGGACTTACGACCCAGATGTAGGTTTAAGGAGGCCCCCTTACAACGCGTTAGCGGTCACCATCACTGTCTATAAAATGAAATAAAATCATTGTATTATTCTCCAGATAAAAATATAAGTTACTGGATAAAATGTTAGGGTAGACTCCTAAGGATATAAAGTCGAGTCGAGCGCTCTGGAGTCTAAACTATTGATCTGATCTAGTTGAAGTTTGGTACTAGGTTAGAGTAATCGAACTGGATATCATTTGTACTCATTAATTATATATTTGAAAAATTCACAAAATCATAATCCCTATTCCAAAAAAATCATATTATTTTCGAGTAAGATATTACTCATAAAATTGCAAGAACAAACACACAATAAACACAAAGACTAAACCTTATCATCAAAACGACAAAAGAAACATCGATAAAGAAACTAAACAAACAAGCTTAGCAAGACAACCAAAACAAACTATTATGTAAGTACAGAAACCAAACGAGATCTGTACCGATAAGAGAGACAAATAGAGAGGTCAACATTGACCGCTGTGGAGCGCCCTTCCGGTGGAAACGCATTGAAGACCGGTCGATCGAGAGTGAAGGCATACAAGCATTACTATTTGTATCAAATTTGTTACTTACCTACATTTACTTAATACAACTCGTAAATTACTAACTGCAGTCTGCTTCTTATCTTATGGACTGCGCTCATACCCCCTTACTCATTAACGCCTCTTAAATTTTAGTCAATTGATTAGCTTAAATTCTTGCGGTTTTGTTTGGTATAAGGTTGGTTTTGCTAATAAAAATCTCGCTAAACAGTGATTAAATTTAAGATGCGTTTATGAGTAAGGGGATAGTGTCAAACAAAGATTCGTGAAAGGCGTTTGATATCGATCGCTAGAAGAATCAGTAACTGAGAGCGATACATTGATAACGAGCTTATCGTCGAGCGTTTCGTTGTTAGAAGTGAGTATTAGAAGTGAGCCGTATAAGAACTAAATTCTCTTCAACACGAAAATTCCAGCTTCCTCGATTCTCACAAACTTCTCAGGCACAAGCAAAAAAATTATTATTACTTATACATAAAAAAAATAAAGTTCTTTCAAATTTGATAGACGGCCAAAAAAATTTATTTTTGTATTTTTTAATTTACTTTTTATGTTATTTTTTACTGTTTCAAAGTTGGTGACAAGCATGCGTTCCACCTGATGATAAGTGATACGGAAAACTCATGGACCCCACACCTGAGTGCACCCAAGCCACTATGTATCCAAGACAGAAGTTGTTGTCTGTTGTCCTTGTAATGCCGCCGTTGTACCCTTCAACCATTTTCACACTTCTGCTTGGAGTTGGAGTTGCAGAACTAGACAGTTCTTGCAAAAAACCAATTAAAAGAATAGGAATGTAAAGTTTTAAAGCTCACTTAATGCAAATTCAAAGCAGATATATCTTAATTACAAGCTACAGTACGACGGAGATAAATGTGAATCTTGCAATTCCTTTGTCAAGCGATTATTTATCTCTCAATACGTAGCAGGCAGCGACGCCGGTACAACCACCCAGAGAGGTCCGTATAATTACGAGTGACATCTACATACCAAATCACTGTTATCCTTCACTTTCCTTCATCCGTAGATCACAGATAAAATATGACGTACCCGAAATGGCAGACCGATTAAGACGTCTCGTACCGCGGAACTCGAAAACAATAAGAATCGAGATAAATGTTTCGATTAAAATAATCGAATTGACCTTTACATCAGACGATCTGTCATCCCAATATCTCTATATTCATGGCTGTAAAAATGACGTACGTCAAAAACCTTAAATGGTGGTCGTCGTTGAGCGCTGACATAAAAATTGTATAAATTCGGCCTATTGTTTACTGAGAGAGATGTATCGATGATTTCACTTTATAATAGCGATGTTGCTAAGTGAACGTCTGCATTGTGATTTATACGTTGTGCAGTACGAAAATTACTGTTGCAGTCAGTACCAAATAAAAGTAAATTTCACTTTATTCAGCTGTGAATTGTCTGAGTACTTAAATTGGGGCGCTGACCTTATTGATGTAACTGATAGCTCGGTGTTTCTTGAAATAATTGAACAACATATCATTATGCTAGAAAAAATGATGACGTGATGGCAGGAGGAATATCTTTTGTATCTTATGGTTGGGCAGAAATTGTCTTAAATTGCTTAATAGACACAGTTAAATAAATAAAGTTTAGAAATTAATTTAATATATTAGTTGTTGAAGTTTCCTTTGAGTAACAAACCATGTTTCATGTACGCAAAAAATATTAATTACTACTTTAGTATAATTTTTACTTGTAATAATTACGTAAAATCTACGTTCTCGAACGATAACCTCAATGAAAACATAAGAAATGCACTACGAACGACATTGTATTTGCTGCGGTCCGTCGCCTTATCTTTGTTTTCATGCCAAATATTAAAATGTTTTTATCGTTGAATATAATTTACTTTTAGTAGGCGTAAATCATGAAGGTACTTTCTACAAAACTATACAAAGTTTGCTTTGTATTTTTATTTATTTTTTGGGGCTTCTTTTAAAGTGTCCATAATTATAAAATACTTATTCAAGAAGCCTTTTTTCAAAGTGTGCCTAATTTTAAAATACTTAGTTCGAATTTTCAAGTTTGTTTTTATTTTGTTTTAATTATTTATATGATATAAAAAGCCTTTTTATAGTTTTTTACTTTTTCGGTTTCAATGCTGTTTAGTTCTAGAGGAAATCGGTTTTATAAACACAACATCGCAGAGTCAACCCTTATAAAAACAAAAGTATTCATGCGCCTATTTCGCCTGAAGGTAGCGTCTCCCCTTTTAGCGTGTTCTACATGTAGCACGAAGAGTGACTTGAACAGTTTTTTTTACAACAGGACCACTCGTGCCGGTCAACGATGCATTTTTATCTAAAAATATAATATTCACGCCTGATGTATTCTTTAGCTAACATCACGCACTATCGCCTTCGCGTTTAAAAATAATACAGCACTTACCTACTTAAAGTGTCAGTAAACAATAGCCACTGGCACCAGTGATATATGAACCTATACGTTAACAATTGTGTCCATTTTTTCTCTGATTAATTTCACGGTCGATTTATTTAACAAATTGTAAATATGTGGGTGTTTTTCAATTTACTTATTGAATAGTAAATTGTTATTAATTTTATATGAAGTAGTAGTAAATATGCTGATTAGAAGTGAAATTGGATAGTGTAATTAAGGGGCCATGGGGTGGATTGTATGTGATCCTGGGTGTAAGGTTCATATTTACAAAGCACAGATTTGCTGACCTAAACTGACCATCAGACGAGTTGCTTATAAGTCTTGTTACCATGTACAAATATTTATTTTAAATTCGAAATTAGAAAGAAAATAACAGTTAAATCATTGTCCTGTTTAGGGTGAATGGTGATATCATGCAACAATACTATTACGAGCAGACGAACGGATCGAACTTCGGTTAGACAGAGCCGTGGCGCAAAACGCTAGTTGCCTCTATCATCCTATATACATAACTATTTAGGTGACAAAAATATAAGCATTCCCAATTAGGTCATTTATTGGTTACGTGAAAATATACGTTCTGTGATCTAATTCTAAAGAACCCAAGGTTACGCTTCCTATTTTCTTTCACGAAAAATCGTAAACCTACAAATGCCAACCAGTCTGGTAAGTTCAACATATAAATCGACATTTTATTACTATTTACGTGTTGCATATGTTTAAAGCAATTACTAGAAATCTTAACACTGCCGTATCTCATTTTCTGGATAAGTTGAAAGATACAAGCAATTACTAATGCTAATTTAGTTCATTAGATTTAACGGGAGTCATTACCTACGGAGTGAAGTTAATAAGATTCTATAATTACTAAGTATAAATACACCAGCTACTGAGATACGCTTAAAGTTAGTTTCCTTTTATATAATCTTTGACATGTTTAATGTTATTTGTATAGTCTGTTACTATATTATGTATAATTTTCTGTGCTTAACTATTTACGTGGCTTTCTAGTTCAGCGATCATTTATAACAAACTAGTGGATGGAAAAGCTATCGTTTGTGTTAAATATAAGCTAAACAGCCGGAGTTAAACTAGAGTCAAAGAGACAATTAGCTAAAATATGTATCAGCATCATCATGTCCTACTGCAGGGACGGGCCTCCCTACGTAACGGAGGGATACTTAGCCTTAAAATATGTATGTCTAAACCAAATTTGAATCTTTTAAGTTTGAGAATAAAGCCTAGCAAAAGCGAAAAGGCTCTAAGAAAGTAGCATAGCACAGCATTTTAGATACAGATCTGATTTTTGCATCAAAGGAAATTATTTATTAAATTGCAAAAGTGCAGTATAGGACACTTAACATACGCCATGTCAACGTGTTATAAAATTAGGAATATTGGCATCATAATTATTTAACACCTCATAATAAGATATCGAATGTCTAACACGAGGGAGTAAATTATAATTAATTTGTATCAAGTAATAAATGTATACACATATAATTAGGACATTAAAGCATCATCATCACAGCCAATTAATGTCCCACTGCAGGGACAGGCCTCCACCCGTGACGAAGGGATACTTGGCCTACTATACCACGCTGGCCAGACGGATTCGTATAGGGTTTTATTTCAAGTTTTCCTTCTTTTTATTTCTTAAAGATAATATTCACGGATAGTCCCTTAGTCGGTTTTTACGACACCCATGGGATTAAATGGGGTGGTGACACACTGTATTCTTACTCCGTCACCACATTAAAGCATACAGCATAAAGTCTATAGGTAAACCCATTAACCTGCAATTATTATTATTACTAAAACTTATGCAGGATGCAATAAAAATAATAATAACGATAAATTCCTACTTTCCCCAAGTAAATACATAGTTATAATAAAATAGCAATTAATAAGTAAACGCGAAAGTACTTAACTAACGGTGGATGTACTCAGTTATTAACTTTAGATACACTTTCTGTATTTAATGTTATTATATTCGTCTATACTAATATTATAAAGAGGTAAAGTTTGTGTGTTTGTAAGTTTGTGTGTTTGTGACGTTGTAGGGGGTAATCTCTGGATCTACTGAACCGATTTTAAAAATTCTTTCTGTGTTGAATTGTCAATTTATCGGGGAGTGTCATAGGCTATATAGTATCACGCTATTACTAATAGGAGTGGAGCAGTAATGAAATATGTTTAAAAAACGGACGCGATTTTATCGCCACCCAACGAAGTGGGCACGGGTCGGTAGTTATTTATATGTTTAAATGTACATGTTTGTATGATAAACATACCTACACCACAGAATAGCATACACTTTAAGCACCTAGAAAATCAAATACTTCATGATTATCATACTTTGATCGATTAAACATCATCAGCTGGAGCACAGTATGATAATCTTTCTCCAGCTGTCCCGTATCCCCAACTGAGCGATGTTTAAGCAATATCGTGGCTTATAGTCGGTAGTCCGTATCTAAATGAAATCTGATACATCTACCAGCTAAAGCATAGTAGGAACTAACATCCTACAAAAGGTTTGACACCACAGTAAAGGTTCAAGAGTACTTAGTAACACTTTTCTTGCGTCACTTAAAAAATATAAGGCCCGTTCTGTTGTCATTTGAAATTACTATTATTATAAATGGAAGCCAATAACCAAATACAGCCTCTTTTCAATCATAAAATAATAAAATATGTTGAGCTGGCACAAAGCTGTCATTATAGTATTAAAGCCTTTATTCAATTTAATTTAGTTGATTATAAATTCGACGCACCGATTACTCGAATCGCTATGAAATAGGAAACTATTTGATAAATATTACGTTTCTGCTATTAATTCTAATGATTAGTGGACAATATACAGACAGTTGTGTCAGAGGATATTGCAACAGTAAATTGAGCTTTGTGAAATCATTGAAAAGTTTTTTTTTAAACAGTTGTTATAAGTTTTATGTCCTTATTGTAGTTATAGAAATCGCTCGTAAAAATCATAATGGGTTTTAATGAGAATGGTTCTTTAATCTACTATTTTGACGCGTCTTATAAGCGTTCCAAAAGAGGTAATAAAAGAAGGTCTTTAGCAATCATCATCATAGCAGCCCATTAATGTCCCACTGCAGGGACGGGCCTCCTGCCATGACGGAGGGATACTTGGCCTACTAATACCACGCTGGCCAGACGGATTGGTATAGGGTGTAATTTTAAGTTTTTTTTTCCCTGTAGCAAAGTGAATGAAAATTCTAAGTCAGTTGTAATCAGCAAGTATCCTGGTAAAAAGTTCCTAAATCTCCTTCTAATCAACAGAAAAAAGGGTAATTCCAACGAATTTGAAAATAAACACTTTTACTTTCACAATAGCAATAAACATGCAGACAACAATGTACTAACTCAAAAAGTTCACATAACAAATCGATGTAAACACAATAGAACGAATAAAATCGATAATTCAACACGAAATAAAGTCATAGGGAAACGCAATTTAAACTTGAACTAGCGTTTAACAATGGCCTATGAAAAAGCTATTGATCTCGTTATCACAAGGGCATACTATTAAAGGCGTTCAACACCGTTATGGAGTTGAAACATCGACTTCTAACGCCAAAACATTTTATTACCTGCCAGTTATTTTGTACAAAAAAGTTTAAATATTTTCTGAACAGTAAATTTCTTCATGTCATAGAGTTAGATAATTAAATAATATTTATTATCAATCGAATAGTTTTAGAACAATATGCTTTCTGAATTTGTATTTGACAAAGATCGTTAATGTCGGAATTAGTTTTGTCAAAATAATAAGATTAGAAGACGATGAAAATTTGTATCAATGTACGCATTAAGACTCTTAAAAAAAAGAGTCATATCTCATCCATTTCCCACTACTGTAACTCTTTAATCAATAAAACCAAAAACCTTAATACTTATTGAGTCTCAGGTAAAAAAACTAAAATGTTTAACGATCTGAAAAATTAAATCTACACGCGGACAAAGACCCTGCTTTTATAGTTCAGTTGATGCATTAAACGCATTGGAGATGAACACGTTTTATATTGTCCAGACAATTACACGATGGAAATCTAACCCGTATCAAGAACGTAGCTAAAGAAATCAAAGGACTATTTTTGGATACTCAAAGTGTGAGTGCGTTAAAAGTTAAAACGTAACGTTAGTTTTTATCGTAAATCGTGACAACATCAAAGCCGAGCATCGAGCCAGAAGTGTACGATGTGACGTAAAGCCCGATTTACACATCGACAAGTACAGTAGCGAGTTAAGTTACGGAGCCGCGAGAGAGGGGGCTACTTCGTTCTTAACTCGCCAAAAAATAGGATGGAGATCTATTTAAATCATTTTAATCAACAACTTACTACTTAACTCGCTACTGTACTTGTCGATGTGTAAATCGGGCTTAAGAGTTGTGAGATAGACGCGTATACAATCAACCACCTGTAGTTCACCAAGATGTTTTCTTTCAACTAACCTTTAAGGTGGTATTCAGATCAATATTTATACTATACTCCACTCCTATTAGTCATAGCGTGATACTATAATAATATAGCCTATGACACTCCCCGATGAATGGACTGTTCAAAACAGAAAGAATTTTTAAAATCGGTTAAGTAGATCCAGAGATAACCCCCTACAACGTCACAAACAAACAAACACACAAACTTTACCTCTTTATAATATTAGTATAGATATAGATAAATTGTGCAATATTGTTGAACTTGTGTTGGTCAAGAAAAGCTGCAAAAAACTTCGTCCTTGAGAATTGTGCTTGCTAGATCAGTTGGTTTTTCATAGAGTTTTGTCTCAAGTTTTCTATCTTATGTTTAAAGGTTTAAGAAACTTTTTCATGAACGGCGTTTACAAGAAGACGGGATGTGACAAAGTGGTAACACTCTTAATCCGTCACCACAAGGACTAAGAAAATAGATTAAGAAATCAAATTAACATTACTTATAGAAAAATAGGACAACAGTGATTAAAACTTAAATCGTGATCTAAAATATAGGAAGTAGGAAATCGGATTAAAGTGTTGAAATTTTAAATCGGTATTTTATGGTTTGAGTTGTTATACAAATTGGTTTAATGGATGGGATATTTAGACTAACGAAAATCTAAATTAAATCGTTAAAATTTGTCAGTTTAGATTAATCTAAAGATTTTCAGGAACGATTTGAATAGATATAATTGGTTATTTTGGTCGTCGTTTCTGTTCAAAGAGATACTATCTTTAATCTAAAGTACAAACATAACCTTTAGACGACAGCGGCTGGCGATATAAGAGAGCCATAACACTATTTGGCGACATGTTCCAGTTGATTTATTTATGGAAACAGATTTGTATACATACATGTGTATGTGAGGCAGGTGTATAATTGTATGTGTGTGTCTCGGTTGGCAATCTGCAGAGGAATAAATTAATCCTTAACAATTTCATGATGGATTTGGTCGAAAATACCTCCGCTGTTCTTTGAAGAACCCTATCACAGCTAATGTCATGCGTACACCGCGCTATGTCATTCTTAACCAACTCAACATATGACGATGTTTGCAGCTTCTTCCCTAAGCCCATTTTACGTAGGATCCCGTAGGGTCTTGAGCTTAATCTTCTTTAATGGGGTAATGTTTATGACTTGTAACTTTCTTCGTAAACACTTCTTCAAGAAAGATAACATTGGTATCAAGTGAAACCATATCCTCTACCTCGTTGACTGATAAAAAAGGAAACAGAATAACGTAAACAAACAAAATGGAAGTAGAGGAAAGTGATATCAACAAAGAAATAAGGAATTAACCTTCCCAGACAAGTATCGCTATAGTCTGAGTAGTATCAGGATATTACGTCAGTCGTAAAAACTTACTACTTACTTAATTTATTAGCAAAATGTCGTAAAATAATACTACTCATTACTTGTTGCTTACTTATGATCTAAGTAACGAACAAGTAACTGATATAAAATTAAATTAATGGCAAAAATAAAATTGATTTTGATTTTAAACGACAAAATTACGATGAAATGAAGTAATTTTTGACTACGATCCGTTGCCTTTATTTCTGAACAGTGTTTGCCCTTCCTACAGGTTCGATACAGTCATATTGGTGTGTCTATTCCTTAACAAAATAAAAAGAATATTATGAAATGGTGATGAAAATCAATTGACGATTGAAAACCATGTTTAACTAGACACACTCACGTTCTGGCAGATATTGAAGTATGTTTGCTTGTTGAGTGATCAGGAAGTAGTTCTGTTTTCTCAACAGCTGGTGTAGGTAGTGACTGCTTGTAAAGTTGATTAAAAAAGTTCTCGGAACATGTTGCTGATTGAATTCAATGTTTCGGTAAAAGGCTTACGTTACGTTTTTTGAGATGCGCTTTTTATATGTATAAATGGTACGAATTTATTTAGTATAGGTTATTATAGTTGTAGAATCTGGCAGCCTCCGTAGACTAGTTTTCTTTTCATTAGAATACCGATCGACATACGATAGAAATAATCTTACTTCTACTACAATATTAGCAGTGGTTTAATTCCTGTAAACCGCTATTTAACAGTTGGTTTACAAAACTATACCTAACTGTTCCTGTCACGTAACTTGAGAACGACAGCATAGCGCCTATTCACTTTCGTCCAATTGCAGACATCTATGCAGGTTTATAGGGTGTCAACTAGCCGGTAAGAATAATCAAGATCTTTACATAGTTGCATTCGTTAGTAACAGTCGCTTATCTATTCTACTGACTAAACTTTGCTATCAAATTATGTAGTTAGGAAAACAGAGCTGTGTAAACATGTTGTTCTGTATCTTAATCTACTATTTGTAGTTACTACAAATGAGTATATATTAGTTTAGTTACGTTTACTCAAATGTTTACAGAGTAATTATAAATAAATAATTACAAGGAATCATAAATCTTAAATTAGAAAATCTATTGAATCATCTTATTTGAATAGCTTTAATTTAATTAACCTTTTTTTGGAAACAACATTTCGTAAGATCGAGATAGAATATAACGAATTTCTATCAAAGCGTTTATGTGCTCCCCAAGATATTACGAATAAAAGGAACGTATTATTGAACACTAGTACCCCGTAAAGGCAGTAGTTACTAATCTAAATCTCATTAACGGTTTCCTTACTATTCGAGACAGACTTTCAAACCATTACCTTTACAACGCCCGACGATCATGTCTGCTTATACAAACCCATTAAGAATCTGTTGTAGGACATTAAGTAAACAGATAACGCGGGTCCAGTAGTGTACAGATGGCTAAACGCGATAATCTGGGCCCATCTAGATACAGGCTGAATGTCACTGCGCCTTCGTCTGTGAAAGCAATACAAAATAGCTATGGTAATTTCACTTGTCATACCGCAAATGAGTTTTGTTCATCATTTAGAAAGTCAGGCTGAATAGAAATGGACTGAATAGGTTTATGAGCTTTCAGGGCACTTTCCTTTTCGAAGTTTTCTCGTAATATGTTATGTATTTTGTTGCAGTCTGTGATTCATAGATTGCTTTAGAATATAGTGTAAAATTTTAGTTTTAGTAGAACGTATTTGTAATATTTAGTAGATTTGATTGTAATTTATAGGTAGTTCTGTACTAGAATCTTAACTTTTTATTGGACCCGTATGATAAAAATACTAAGGACGGTCAACAGTACTAATGTTTTAAAAGCTTAAAAGCACAGCTAAAAGCCAAAAAATCTCGCGCCTGTCAGTTGTATGGTTTCAATGTGTATTGTGTATTGCTTTTTTTTCATATTGGACGCAGGGATGACGATATTTGGAACATTTTTAATTTGGAAGCAAAATTTTAAGGGATAGTTGAATCAAATATCCGAACAACTAGATATACTAGGCAGCGTTGTGTACTACACTAACCAAAAGAAGCCAACAAATGGAGGCAGCTTATTTAGAGAGTGACTAATCGTTAGTTATGAAATAACAAGAGAAAAAACTTATAATACCAACACGATTTTATTATTAGATATTTATTCACTAAAGCCCGATTTACACATCGACAAGTAAAGTAGCGAGTTAAGTAGTAAGTTGTTGATTAAGTTGATTTAAATAAATCTCCGTCCTATTTTTTGGCGAGTTAAGTTGGCGCGACGCGAGAGGGGGCCTACTTCGTACTTACTTAAAGATTTGCCACTTAATAAATTTATAAATGCTTTCAGTGCCTGGTTGTTACACCATACCTTGTACTCTGTAAACGACTTCCTAACACATATAGAATAAATACTTATTTAAATAAATTATTTTCATTTAGTTTTAGTGGTTGTCTAGTTTATGATTTCATTATTAGGTATTAATATTGTTTTATGTCACACGCCTGTTCCAATTGACAGCTAAATAGACAAAGCACTGTATAAAACCTCATTATGTCATCTACCTTTTATGTACATACCCTATTTATTGTGATTAAAGGAATTTGTAATTTGTACTTGACTAGAAAAAGGAAGTTCAAGCGTAATCTAAAATTTTATTATTTTCTTGTCCTTCAATAATTTTATATTTTAGATTATATTTTCCAGGCTTATCCTCAACTTCATTAGAACTTAAACTTTAAAGTTATTGCTTATTCCGTAAGTCGTCAAATTATTACATCATAAGTTCATCTTAATATTTTGATCTCTCACTAATAAACACATAAAAACATTTAGAATTATTACTTGTGATCATTTGAATTTTAAGTACGAGATATCAGCTTAGTTTTATATTACACCGATGAAAACTTTGAATATGATATACCAACGTGCTTATTATATAAGTAGCTATAATGGGTCTCACTACTACCTTAATCGCAAGACGTGATAGACATAACTTGATGTTATGGCTTAAAAAACATTCATATCTTTAACGTATTAATGACTACAACGGAAAACGGTAAGGACTTTTTAATTTATTTCCACCAAACACTTATTGGTTTGGTCGATTATTATAACATGTTTAAAGCTCGTAGATTCTTAAGGTTAGAGCAATGTGATTGAATCACAAGTCAAGTCAAGTCAAAATCGCTTTAATCAAGATAAATACAATTCTCATTATATATTTCTTGACGTCCTTTTAACAACTTAATCTAAGTTTAAATACATCTAAAAGTTTAGCAAACTTTACCACCGCCTCCAAAGCGCTAGTAGAGAAGAAGCGGCGAAACAAACTCTACTGCTGCATTTTCTTGACGTCAATTTTTTTACATTGTAGATAACTGTAATCAGGCGCTACAACCATTGTATACCATACATATCCATACAACCAAGGATTTTATTATAAAATGATAAAGGTAGCGTCATGCAGGTAGTACATAAAAGTGGGAGCACCAAATCAACCAACAAAAATGGAGATTCCTAAAAGAATAAAAATATAATAGAGCGTACGATTTACCAGTAGAATTGTAAATGGTCAAAGCACAGAGTTTGCAAGAACGACGTTAATAAAATCAGTAAATTTCACAAAAATATAAGAATAGAGAAGATAGCATAAGTTGTAGATATTAAAACCCTTACTCAAAATCGTCTCTTAAATTTAAGTCAATTAATTAGCTTAAATTCATAAGGTTTTGTTTGGTGTAAGATTGGTTTTACTAATAAAAATCTCGCTAAACATTGATTAAATATAAAAGGCGTTTATGAGTAAGGGGGTTAGAGTAATTCCAAGACTACTGTTAGACATACAGGAATAAAGGAATAAATATATAAGTACTTGAAATAAGATAGGTATTCACTTCAAGCGATTTACTCAGACACCACAAGAGATTATGTTTCACGATCCTAATCAAAAATATGCGCGTATAATATATCAAGGTTGATTATTTATTACATGTAGGGTTTATAATTATTATTTTTAAGCTGCCGTTAAAAACAAGATGAGCTATACGAATAATATTATGATCAATAGATTGGCGGGCATAAAATTACATCATAACAGCCCAATAATGTCCCACTCCAGGGACGGGCCTCCTCCCGTGACGGAGGGATACTGGGCCTACTAATACCACGCTGGCCAGACAGATTGGTACAGGGTTTAATTTCAAACTTTCTTCTTTTTATTTCGTAACGATGATATTTACGAATACTTAGTCCTTTAGTCGGTTTTTACGACACGGAATGAGATGGGGTGGTAACATATTGTATTTTTACTACGTAACCACACGGAGACACCAATTTAATTTATTAGCAAGGTATACAATAATCTTCTAGACATGTCTGTATTTTGAAACATTAGGGACCCAACATCATCACAGCATCTTATTTAAACGGTGTTGTAAACCCTACCTCTTCAATTAAATTTAGTCTATTGCAGTTTAAATAATGTACAGTATGGGGACATCGATAATGTGATTAGCAAATCAATGAGTAAGAAAAGTACATCCGATTACCGAAAATAGCTGAATAATTTTAGCATAAGTTTTGAAAATTATCACATTAAAATGTATCTTATGGCGTTCGGCATAAGGTTGAAATTATAAAAGATTAAATCCCTACTTACTTCTATTTGACATTGTATGTTTCATCATGTCTTACTAAGTGACACTAGTGACGGAAACATTGCACTTCGATAAAAAGTCATTGCAGTGCAACAAAATATAGCACTTATTGTTAACGTCATAATATACAATTTCAAAATCATCAATAAATTATAATCTCACTTTCTCGCTTCCTCATTGTTGTCTGTCTTTCTTTAAAAACCAATCATATTATCAATGTCCTCATACTGTACCTACTTACAATTCCATAATGATAACTCCAATGAAGATAAAGTCAATTTTCTTTAAATTTGAACGTACCTGTAAAAAAGAAACAATATTTATTATTTCAGGTAGATATTTATACTAATATTATAAAGAGGTAAAGTTTGTGAGTTTGTGGTGTTGTAGGGGGTAATTTCTGGATCTAATGAACCGATTTAAAAAAATATTTCTGTGTTGAATAGTCCATTTTTCGGGGAGTGTCTAGGCTATATAGTATCACGCTATGACTAATCGGAGTGGAGCAGTAATGAAATATGTTTAAAAAACGGACGTGTTTTTTTCCCGCCCAACGAAGTCGGCACGGGTCAGCTAGCTAAATAAGTACATTACAGGACATTATCATAACTCTAACGGTAGTCCTAGCTTATTAATACTTAAAGCAAGTTAGTGAAATATGAGCCACTAAACTGTTAAGTAAGCCGTACAATTAAGATTATGATATCAGCCAAGGTTGTAATGCTAGTGCTAATTAACTTCCAACTTAAAATTTCTGTTAAAAAAAAAGCTTGCGAAAAAGCCAAATCTTGTTTCTGCCGCAAAACTGAGTTTAAATCATAACAAACCAATGTACTTAGCAAAAATTATTCATACATCCAAGTTTCCCTAATGTAATGTAATACAAATTGCTTCATACAAACATACATTTGAACTGAGTTACGCAACAAAAATTGTAAACATACAGGTACATGTTCCAGACCCGGAAATACTAACGATATTTATAGTTTGACCAGCAAAGCCTAGGTATAGTCCGAACGGTAACCTTTGAATTCAACCACCACTAAATGTTAGAACTTGGACTAATTTATTAAGCAATTTAGAATACATTTATTTATTTAACTTACTTATCACTATCATTACAGGGTATGCCCTAATACAACAGTGTCGCTTACATACTATAATACAACTAAAAATAACGTAAAAATTTCTTAATAAACTAACTATAACAAATTTCAAATAATGTTATCTTTGTGAGTTCAGTCAGCTGGCATCAGGTCTAGTTTGATAGCCACTCGATTGAGGGTTTTGTGTGCGCGCGTCAGAGGCACATCTTACGAGTATGTTTCTTCGCGTGATGATGAATTGGTAGCCGTTACAAATCCTTAAACTGACTTGTTTGGACATTATGGTATTCGGCGGCATGCCTGAAGGACACAAATCCCAGTGACAGGGTAAATGGTTGATTGTTTTTAGTTTATTCATAAAAGTATAATACAAGCCTTAAGGTACATTAGTCCGATCATTATCTAGGTGGGCGAAGAGTGGTTTTGTTATTGTGGTACCCGACTGCAGTACGCAAAGGAGGATTAAAAAGGAGATTAATGTGTTTATCAATCCATAAATCTACGTAAATTCCTAAATGCCATAATCTTTTCATCCGGAAGTACTCGTAAATATTAAAACTTATGTAACAAATTATCTATACGCCACTTCATTATGTTTATCCAACTTACTGCTTATTTACAATATAAAATATCATCATCTTAAAATATAATATCTAACATTTTACTATAATCACCTACTCATATTTCATAGCTCATAAGAACTTGAGTATGTAATCACCTATGAATATGTAACATTATAATTAAGCTGCTACGATCAAGATATGTAAATATATAGGAAACGAGTCACTAATGCAACTTTTATCTATTGATTTACAATATTAGCGTAAAAAGTAATATAACTTTTAAAATAAGTATTACTTTAGTTTCGTAACTGCAACATAATCTCGACGGAAGTAATAGTTAATTATTGACGTCGAAGTGAGCTGTAGATTACCAAATCGTAGGTCGCGGGAGGGATTCCCAGACAAATTAACCATTTATATGCATGGCCGAGTTTGATTTGGTCTAGATTCTATGCTAATTTGAATGCAGTTTCAATCAATTAGTCTATCGGGACCACTGCTGTACATAGGGCGACACGAGCCACAGTACACGGTCCGCATTCAGCGTGTTTCAGTAAGGCTAATTCCTCCTAGATGTTTTATGTTTAAGAAGTAGATTAATCAAGCGAAAGTAAATGGAGAATATGGAAGTGATTTGTTATTGAATTATTTTACTATCATTATTATTCACATATCTTCATTTTAAGTCACTTTTCAACATAATGTTCTAATATATGTTAACCCAAGTTCACACATTAAGTGGTAAGTAAGTTGGCTATTGATCGTAAATCAAGTCCGGATCGGCACACGCGCACGCACTATGCGCGGCCCGTAACAGAGACTTCGTCGCGGCAGATTGTTGCAACTTAGTCGATTATATCGGTCAACAAGAGCAACGTTTAATACTATTAAAGTTTTATTTATGTACTTCTTGTGATACTGGTGAAGTACATAAATATAGATTAAGTATTCATCATCATCATCAAGTATCCTATTGCAGGCCACTGCTGGACATAGGCTAGTTAATAAGTATTGATTAAGTATTGCTCATGTGCTATACGAATACCTGAGAAATAAATCTCCAACCTAACCCTATACTAATCCGCTGAGCCATCTTTGTATTACAAAGCCTTTGTGACTACCTACGGCTTTCGTGCCACAAAGAGTTTCAAGGCCTGGTAAGGAAGAAGCATACATCAAAAACCAATGTGTAAGTTGCAGATTAGGATGTTTACGTATATTAGTATAGTGTTATAATGTGGACGAGGCCTAATCTGTTTGCCAGGATCGTGACAAGTGGCGTTCTGTCGTCTCTGCCTACTTTGGAAGGGATAAGGCGTGATCTTATGAATGTATGTAGACTAGTGACGAATATCCGGCCTTTAGGGCTAGACAGTAGAGTAGTGAATATTGGCTATTTATACCCAGTACTTATCAAATAGCGTATACTTATATTTACCCGCCAAAACAGAAAAAAATGAGTAATACTGCTTCTAAGTAAACAGTAAACAAACACGCCCCTTAACAATTTACAATGCACTAGATAATTTTCTCTCAAACAACAATCTATTAATCGAAACAGGAATACGGAGGTAGTAAACAGATAGCCCTGTGTAATAGATCTCCATTTAGCTCTATTTATCACATGCGTATTATCTACTTGAGAAATAACACTGTACTGACGTTTGTACACTTGTCAAATAGAGATGGCAAGTAATATTTTAAAATTCCGCATTCTAAGAAATGATAGACGAGGCTACTATGCTTGCAATGCTTGTAAAAGAAAAAAAAAATGTTTTTGTTTTAGTAAAACATAGTTTATTATAATAGTAGACTGCAGGGATTCCTTTGCAGGCACGAAATCAATCCTGAACGGAAGACGATTTAACAAACATACCTATACCACAATGGTCAATTACTAAATAGTAAGTTGCATTTTATAATCCTCCGTGTGGTGACGGAGTAAGAATACAATATGTCACCACCCCATCTCATCCCATGGGTGTCGTAAAAACCGACTAAGGGACTATTGGTGAAATAAAAAGAAGAAAAAATTCAAATTAAAACCAATCGGTCTAACCAGCATGGGATTAGTAGGCCAAGTATCCCTCCGTCATGAGAGGAGGCCCGTCCCTGCAGTGGGACATAAATGGGCTGTTATGATTTTATTATACACTCGGAATTAGATGAGGTCGTGAACTTATATCTACATTTTTATTCCTAGAGCAAAGGAACAAAAAAGTTTAAATTACTTAGAATTTAACATCTAACCATTTATTTAGTAGTCAATTTGTTTATAGTGCATTTCAAATAGGTAACATGAAACCGAATGGGAGTATCGATTACACGGTCGGATAAATTGTAGCCACGATTAAAATATCATGAGCTTTCGCTGTGATTGTATGCAAACTACTGTATCATTTAAATAAACATCATTTCCTTAGTGTGGACGACCTACAAATAAACTAACGATGACAAGACGTCGCACATTATAGTTCACATTGAAAGTTCATTGAATATTTAATCGGAACGGATTTCTGTTATTCTTTGTGAGGTATTTGATTCTTTATTATTATTCCTAAGATTTTTGTCATTATTTAACATTGCATAATGTTACTTATCCTAACATACGTTTTGCATAGTAATCATTTGCCATAACTTTTTAATCATAATTTTTTAATCCTCTTGCTTTTTAAGTCTTTTGCCATATTTTTTAATGCCATAACTTAATTATGCCATACTGATATTTGCCATAATTTCATTAGACACAACGCCAAATAAATAAGCTCGACGGAGCCCCGCTACGCGGATCTCCTACCTTTGGGTGGTTTAAAGAATTAACCTAACCTATCCTAGTTGGACGGCTCTAACTCGGGGTAATAAAGTAAGACGATTTTATCGAACATATCACGAGCACAAAATCAACAACTATTGTTATAAGTGTCCAAATCTGAAAGATGTGAAATGATTAAGAACAACCAGAAAAATGGCGGTACAACCAATCGTACTATGAACAAACGTACGTAAAGAAATTAAAGTTCAACCATCAACACGCAACAATTTTATTTATCGCTTCTGTCAAGATTTATTTTTCAATTACACGCTGATTTTTGTACTTTATGGATGTTGTGACTTTTCACTTAAATTCATTTTAATTTTCTCGACGACATTATGGACAGCATGTTGAGATTATATATTATTATTTTTTATTTAATTGTATTTATTGTCGGCACATATCAGCAATCAAAAAATAAGAAATGGATTTTATAAAATATTTTAATTAAATAATATTTATGGCGCTAGAAAGCTCTTTCGTTTCAATATGAATATTTATTTTGACATTCTGAGTAATGTTGCCATTTCAATAAATTAATTTTACGTTACAAATGTTAAGTGGGTAATTATAGATTTATTATTTGTAATTAAATGCATGTATACATACTAATATTTAATATCGTTAATTAAATATTGGTATAGACATAAATAAATTAGTATATGAATGGAAATTATATAGAAATTAATATAATGAGAGGAATACCTTTATTAAAGCAAATATATTAAAGTCGCTCTCAAATATTTGCTTGCGTCAGGTTCATAATATCTTTAAGACATCCCTAGGTTATAAATCGCGTGGAAGTGATTCATACGCAAAGAGTAGCTCTGAACACAGCAAAAAAGTAGAGCATCTACTGATTAACAAAGAATATAAAATTTAGTTCAGAACTAGTTTTAAGGATGGACATCTATTCAAATCAACTTAATCAACGACTTACTAGTTAACTCGCTACTGTACTTGTCGATGTGTAAATCGGGCTTTACAATCATACCATCCACATTATTATTGCAAATAATATATGTTAAATTATTGTAATGACTCTATTACCTATGAATAAGTACTTCCTGCGTTTTTTATGATATTATTAAACAAATATGTATCAGTATTATTTAATTAGATGAAAGTGTCTGACCGCCAGTAGCCCGCCGAGTCGTGACAGACGGACAGAAAGGATGTGCATACTTCACATTCTTAAACACAAACGCTTTCACTTATAGAAGCACTTCGCAGATTATTTATTACATAATGTTAAAGTAGGACAAGTTAAAACTAGTTGGACGTTTTAGGGTATTTAACTTGTGATATATCCGAACTGGTTTTTTTTATGATGGTAACATAGATTCTAGAGTTGTGCTAGTTGTTGTGTGTGCAGACATTAGTCAGGTAAAGGCTTCTTTCTGTTTAGATAATTTGCTAACTGAATGCAACGTCACTTTGTTATAACAAGTCAATGAGATAAGCCACAACAACCAAACGCGGGACGTACAAAACAATATTCTAGAAATAAAATTGAGTAGATTTTAAAAAAATCAGCGACTATTTTAAAGTAGATAACTGTTATTTATATTCTCGTTTTCAACACTTTTTATAAAGTTTTCTTCAAACAATGCAAAGCATTCGACAAAAAGCTGACCGTTAGCAATTCGTTTCGTAGTTATGAATAAAATATTTCGCCAAAAATGGCTTCGTGGGCTCTCTGTTTGGTTACACGACATCGCATTCATTTCTTCTGTACGAATCGAATACTTGGTTATTAATATGTAGGTACTTACATCTGAGAATCGTGAGTTGACAGCTTGTCAGATTAGCATGTAGGTTCTATAAAGAATGAGGCAACGGTTGTGGTTTCCAGGTGAATAATGGGACAGATATTATTAATATGACCCATCGTAGTCTGTTTTAATTAACATGCTATTATGCACTGTGAAAATAAATAAATTAATATTCCTTACTCTTTCACACAACGCCATCTAGTCCCAAACTAAGCACAGCTTGTACTATGAATACTAGACAGCGGATAAACATACTTAAATACTTTTTTTTTGTGAATACATACATAGAAAACACCCAGACCAATTCAAACAATTATGTTCATGCACACAAAGATTTGCATTGAGCGGGAATAGAACCCGAGACCACTGCGTAGCAGTCATGTTATAAAACCACTACGCCACAGAGGACGTCAAATATGTAGATAGTACAAAAAACCGCTTGACGTTATTTGTTCATAGCATCATTTTGTAGAGTGAAGCTGCACAATTGAATCGTAAAAGTCATTGCATCCAAATACTGAAAATACATATATTAAAAACCCATTGTCCTAATTTTATTTAATCCAAAACCGCTCTTATATTCTCTTTTGCAATTTCACATTGCATAAATAAAAGAAAAAGCCTTAAGTATTAATAATTGTAATTTGTTTTTTAACTGAGAACCTCTTCAATGACAGCTGATAATTGTATGCATAATATTGCATTTAGGCTGGGTGGTCCAGAGAAAGAGTTAATAACAACTAACAGGTGTATTAGCAATATTAAATTGATTTAAATATTAAATTAATTATTTTATAGTAGGTACATGAAATACAAGCCATAAAATCCCTTTAATGTTCCACACTGCTTGAGGCGGGCCCTCCTTTAGCGAAAGAGAAACTTCAATTGGTAAAAAGCATAAGGTTTTGTGAATAGTTATGCATCTTAAATTTAGTTAATAACTGCATGTATTCAAGGAGAAGAAGATGTCATCTGTAAAAAAGAGATGGCATCAATATTTGACTAAACACTTAAATATTGACGGGATCTTTTGGGAGGCAAAAAGTATATAAGTATTACAAGACGACAAAACGACAAAAGTGACATTTACCAAAATAATTATAATTATATATTATAATTCCCAGTTGCTTTCAAAACAAAGAAGTTATAAAACAAACATAAAGAAACATAAATCTTATTTGATGCAATAATATCAGGGCCAGGCCACACGGTGCGGTGCGGCTCCGACGCGGCGCCTGAGCCGTGTCGCAACGGTTTCCTACATATAAAAATGTATGGTATGCCATACGGTACGTCCGGCACCGCTCCGGCGCCATACCGCAGGCGCACCGGACAACGGCGCGAGGCAGACGAGGCGGGGAGGGGTGGAAGCAGTGTGGTGCCGCAGCGGCGCCGCTCAGTTGTTTGTACGGCATAGGCAAGAGTGCACGCTCGTTGATGATAATTACGTGTATATCATAAAAAAAATGAGTACCGATGTGGAATCTATAGACGTGGACTACCTCATTTCGTTGATGGCGAAGTAATAATAGCAGCAACACACGTCTTTTTCGATCCATTGTTTATTGTAGACTGTCGTCAACTGGGCAAGCCAAGCCAAGCCTGTTGCGGTGCCGCAGCGGCGACGTAAGAATAATGCGACGCCGCACTGCTCGTGTGGCCGGTAGTGCGGTGCGGAGTAATGCAGTGCGGTGCGGTGCCGCGCCGTGTGGCCTGGCCCTTACTCAACTTAACCGGTTAACTGATGAAAACGAGAGTAATACCACAACATCGTTATTGTTCACTGTAAATAGTCATAAGATGCAGATAGATATGCTAAGTTGTGTCTTTACCTTATACATGGAGCTCTGAGGAAGTCTAACTTAATTAGTTAGGAAACATCTGTATGCACGCACTTTCGCCGCTTAAAGATCTTAAGGAGAAGACCTTTCCCTTCCTTCATAGCCTTTCTCCTTTCTTTCTATGTATACGTTCTAATATGATCGAGATTGACTTTTTAACTAGATTTGTAAAATAGGTAACTGTAAATATGTAAATTGTAATGAAAAAAGGCCTTAAAAAGCTGCTTAGAACTAAAAATTATACCAGTTCAATTACTAACGATTTTCTTACTGAACTGTTAAGCAACCACATTGAGAGTCGTAGGTATTGACTGCCGCTAGTTACATCGCGGGTTAGTCATGCCATGTCACGTGAATTTTATTTGTGCAAACAAATCGTAACTCACCTAAATCACCTCCCTATCTCATCCCATGGGTGTCGTAAAAATCGACTAAGGGACTATCCGTGAATTTTATCTTTACGAAATAAAAAAAGAAGGAAAACTTGAAATTAAACCCTATATCAATCCGACTGGCCAGCGTGGTATTAGTAGGCCAAGTATGCTTCCGTCACGGGAGGAGGCCCGTTCTTGCAGTGGGACATTAATAAGCTGAATATGATGATGATGAAGCAAATCGATGACGGTTAGTTTATAAATTTCAAGCTAAGTTTTGCATAATTTTAATTAGTAACGTTTGCATAATTTTTAATTATACACTTTAGTGATAACTTGCTAATTCTATTTTTATCTTAAAACCGCAACTCAAGGCACTGTTTCAACAGAATGCAATGAAGAACTGTCTTCTTAATTTATATCCACACAGTGTCATCTCCGCGATATTTAATTCATCAAGTAATGAACAGTCACTTAACAATGAAGTGACACATCAAGCTATTTTCGTTCACCACAGATCAAGCTGAATGTTAAGAGATTCTTGTCAATTAACAATGTAGATTTAAGTCTTAATTTAACTTGTAACGTATAAGGTTTTTATACTACTTTATAGACTCTCTTAAATAGCGGGGCTTACTTGCAAAATGTAAATGAGTCACTGCAATCAACAATGATTTCAGCCCTTTTATTTTTATTAATTTAATAGCAATAAGAAAATCAACTGTTGTACAAGTACTAACAAGTAAGGTAAAAACAATTAATTATGTCTTTTTGTTACACGCAATCAAAATCGGTTGTATAGGTGTTTCATGCATAAAACTATACAACGGATTTTGAAGCAATTTGGTACAAATATACTGGATGCTGCTACCTCTTATGCTACTCACAGCAATAACATTACGGAGTAATCCACGCGACCATTGTCTCTAGCAAAACCCAGCATAAATATAATACCAACAACCAGTAGCTACTAAATCCCTTGGTCTAGATATAACATCGTTGTGAGCGTACCCACATGCAGTTACTAGTCAATCATAAACTTTAATTGCTCGCTTTCCCTGCCCTTATGCGTCGCATCGCGTGATCTCGCTCCTATTAAGGCCTGACGATTTGCTGGTTGTCACCTTCCTTCACACTGTTATGTTGTAGTTCCAATAGATTACGCTATACGCACAAATGTTACGATATATTTTGTACATAGATTGTTGTCAATCAAGATACATTTTCGCAGCTGTTGAATATTTAATAGTAAACACTTACTTCAATAATATAGGAGATTTTGACCTACCAATACACGCTTGTCAGATTTCCTTCTCTAGCAATGGTGTTATGTGCCCTTAATTGACTATTTCGAGATTCAAGGAATCCGGAAACTCATAAATATTCCAGAACTTTTAGATAATGAAACTACCGCGTCCGATGTCAATCTGCGACTTCTTTATCTTAAAACCATCCAGGATAGTAAATAATACACACAAATCGTCATCCAAATCTGTGTATTTCTCAGTTGACAAACACAAACAATAAATATTACAGCCTTAAATTATATAATCCAGCGCAGGTTAACAAATACTATCGTCGAAACCCATCTTAAGCGTGCAAAATTTATAACTGACACCTGCTTCAAAACACTTTTAAATTTGAATAGGTCGAGATTGAACCTTTGCTGAACAATGTATATAATAAAGGCAAAATTATTTCACAATAAGAATCAATTTGAACTAAATAAGAGGTTAGTATACGTACAGAGTTTTCGTAACATTTGGTAAGACAGAAAGGTTACAATGAAATTTTATACCTTATGCTAGTAACAATAGCAAATGGATTTTAAGACTTCTGTCGGTCGTATTATAGTCAGTAACAGTTTATCTTTTGACCTGAACTTATTTTTAAAAAGTTTTCTCTTTAATTACTTAGTTGATATAAAAAGTGCGATCGATTCCCCGAACAGTAAGCTATTATTTGGTCTGTGTTTTTGGGCTAAAATATAAGATGACACCAGATCATCTTATCCTGAGGATGTCGTAATAGGTGATTCAGAAGGTCTCTTAAGTCTAGCCTAAAAAATATCTAAAATATTGATGATGAAATTTTACAACAATTGATTCTAGTACAGCCATACTGTAACATTGTGGGAACGATAAAACATACATAAACACTAGAAAACCAGCACTTATTCTGTTCACAACAAAAACAAAGTAAAGGGTTACGCGACCTCCTTTCAAAAAGGACGAGGAAAAAGTATCAAAACTAGTTTGTTTATAGCCATTGTCCAGTACAGCGACAATAAAGTTTTTTTGCCCATTACGTGCTAACAATGGATGCAATAACTGGCATGCATGAACCAGCCTCGCCGTTCTGTTACTGCCCTATAATCTTTTTGATTTTGCTGTGTATGTCTTTTTATAGGTATATTTTTATTCTAGTATGGTTTTATGGTTTGAATAGTATAAAGGCTTTACTAAGAAATTTAAGTGCGTGGTGAGGTGTAACAATGATATTACATTACTAAATGTAGTTGTATAGATGTTCGCAGTATTTTATGCCTATAAACTAATATTATTAAGGTAACAGTTACTAAAGATACTTCTATAGTAATATATAAATATATAATAATAAGTAGTTTAAAGGACGTCAAGAAATATATAATGAGAATTGTATTTATCTTGATTAAAGCGTTTTTGACTTTGACTTTGACTTTGACTATAGGGTTCTATAAGGTTCTAAATCTTAAATATATGCTGACCACGACACTAACATCAGTATAGTATGAATGTTCTGTTACAAAGATTTATAAAGCGCAACATCATTCGGGATAAGATAATGATATAAGTTTTCTTTTCTCCAACAGATACTTGTACTTGTAACTTTGATATTCTTTTGTTATTTTCAAACAGAACAGTCTCCGTTCATTATCTGTGTACGTGTTCAGATCGTGGCACATAAATAACTTTTGTTTCACCAGTTAACTATTCTAGGGTCCTTCGTTATCAGGCTGTGGACAGTCCACAAATCATAGAAACACCACAAGAGGTCGATAAATCGTTCGACATCCGTTCGGAGGCGCTATTCGTCTCTCCGCGGGCTCGACAAATTCTCGCCAGATTTGCAAGTGCTAGATAAATCACGTGATATTGTCCTTAGCAGTGATAAAGGGTCCAGACAATGCTGTAAGAATCATTGTTAAACAAACTCTCATTTTAATTTCTCACTGACTTTTACCTTAACACTAAAAACTAACGGAAAAACCATTTTCTTGCTGATTGTATCATGCAGACTTTAGTGGACTAATGATTAAAAACTAAATGACTTTAAATACATAGGCAGTTCTTAGTTTCACACAGTAAAAGTTAATATACTTTTATTGCGTGAAACTTAAAGCATCCGCTCGTAAATTAAAGTTATGGTCAAAGTACATTATTTCCACGTTATCAATAGACATCAAAGAATATACACCAGGAGGATTTTAGTCAAAGAAGTAACCTGTAATGAGTATATGTAATGAGCCGCCTAGTTGATACCAGGAGCTTTGAGGTTTGTTTCAACCTTGGAGGTTTTAATCGTTAGACCGATCTAAGAGACACCGACACATACGAGTACAACTCGCTGACGGGGTTCAGGCGAGGATTGAAAGAAAGAAAGAAAAAACAATTTATTTGCAACACAACAAAAACAACAAAGTTTTCTTAAAATTACATACAATAATATACACGTGGAAACAAAAAAAAAGTATACAAATTAAAATGTTGCTGCAAAATAGCCTCAAATCAGCAATGCCAGTTAAAAATAACTAGCGCTGATCTTCCTTTGAGACTAGTTGGCGAGCGACGCACGATGAGTAAAGTAGTTTTTAGGGAAGAGTGAAAAAAATTTGTTTTTTTGGATTGCGTATGCACAGAGCATTTACTTCACGAAAAAAAGTGGGGAGTAAACACGGAATATCTTTAAAGAGAAGTAGCTTTTTACGGAATATGTATTCGAGGTAAACTATTTTCTGTAAAGAATAATAATTTGTTTGCAAAGTAAGATGTCAGTTAAGACTTAAGACAGAAAACTTGATTGTTATTTTTTCTGTGTCTCAGATGCGTAAACGTCTCGACGGCAATTTACTCAAACATAAAAATGTTGAAATGTTTCTTTTATTTTTTGCAGCCGTGTTTTGTTTTTGAAAAAAGTTCATTCTTTCACACCGCCAAAGATACAAATGCAGTGTAACATACTTGCGTAAGCAAGTTCTTTTTTTTTAGTAGGTATATTAAAATACTACCTACCGAAACTACGCCTACTAGCCTTTGGTCCTACTGTAATCTTGTAAGCAGAATCTTTAAGATTATGATAATAAGGTCTCTTTTAAAGACTTTTGAAACTTTTACATTGACTTAGTTATGTGTACGTAATCTTCTACCAAATAGCCTTAACACTTTAAGATAACAATGATTGTAAAATAGCATCACGTAATATATTACTAACAACAACAGACAAAAACACAGACTAAGTTTATGATAGACTTTTTGTAATTGTTTATGCGAGAACTCAAGGCGAAGTATTTAGTTTGGCAAATTATTAATACTAGGAGCAATTTTATGCTGCGGTATCATTTATCACTAATGAGTGACAAATGTTTCTAATAATTCTTTCTTTAATCAATTCTTTAGACGACGAACAATTAAATTGTGAAACATTTATCGGTGAGCTCTAGTGGAGTATTTGATGATGTACCAGAATCCAATAAAACCATATAGGTAAAGGGTTTGTGTAGAGATATTCGTTTTTTTTTAATATATATCATGCTTGTCAAATCTCGCTTGTCTACATTCGGGGATGGTGCAATTTAGGCACTCACAAATGATTATGATTTTACTATCTATACTTAATATTATAAAGAGGTAAAGTTTGTGTGTTTGTTTGTTTGTGTGTTTGTGACGTTGTAGGGGGTAATCTCTGGATCTAATGAACCGATTTTGAAATTTCTTTCTGTTTTGAATAGTCCATTTATCGGGGAGTGTCATGGGATATATAGCATCACGCTATGACTAATAGGAGTGGAGCAGTAATGAAATATGTTTATAAAAGGGACGCGTTTTTTTCGCCGCCCAACGGAGTGGGCACGCGGGTCAGCTAGTTTAATATAAATTAGTGTTAACTTAAAAGTCCCGTTTTGGTCCACGTTTGTAAAATTTCCCATAAATAGTATACTTTGCAAATACAGCCCCTAAACTTTTGCAAAGACTTCCGAAGGCGTGACCTCGCATCGAGGACGAAATTCGAAAGTACGAAGACAATACGCCTTAAAAGTGATACCATCGGTACATTTAATTAACGGGATGGACACACGAGCCACTGGCACGGCAAGCAAGATGCCTGCTCACTTGGAAAATTATACAACGGTTGAATGAACACTGTTTTACATTTTATATACTTTGTAGTTTAGTGGAAGGAAAGTGACCTGTGATAATTTGCAAGGGATCGTTGCTTGTAAAAGGATTATGATAACGTTTTCTCAGTCATGCTCTAGGAACAAGTATCTAAGTATATAGTATCTAGTTGCAACAATGTACGCTGTCTACTTAGCTATGTCAGTTGGTTTGGCATTCCTCTAAATAACAATCATGACTATGGCTTTTAGATGACATGGTGACGAGAAGAACTAGCCAATCTCTTAATGGTAAGTTTCACGAATTTCCATACCACATGCAGAGGAGCTTGGTGTTACAAGCTTGCTCTAAGCATATCACCCTGAGTTACTAGCTACAGTACCTTCCCACACTACTGCTTGGAAATTGAGTAGGTACAAGGCTCTGCTTAGTTTGGGACTAGATGGCTTTGTATGGATGTACTATGGAGAACACATCCATACTAATATTATAAATGGGAAAGTGTGTCTGTCTGTTTGTCTCTCTTTCACGGCAAAACGGAGCGACGAATTGACGTGGTTTTTTTGTGTGTGTAGATAGTTGAAGGGATGGAGAGTAACATAGGCTACTTTTTGCCCCTTTCTAACCCCCCACTTCGAATTTAACGCGAGCGAAGCCGCAGGCAAAAGCTAGTAATCAATAAAAATCATAAATCACAACCACTTCCCATTCTATTTGGACAAGCAATTTGCAGTTGGACAGTATCCTAGCCTGTATGTTTCAAGCGTTACCAATATACGTTGATAAATTGAAAAAGCTACAAGCGCGGATATTAATTATAGCCCTCGTACTTCGATCGTTATGGAATCGTTACCTGGCTGGGAGGTAATAAGGTCTGATTTATTGGCATGTCGCTGTACGGCATCGTACCTCTTCCGGGTGGCTCTCTGTGACGTGCAGAGGTTAAGTAGGAAATAGTCAAAGATAGATCTTTTACTCAAGTTTCAGTTTGTATTTCCTATACTATAATGAATTTCCAATTAATGTAAATCGTAAGAAACAAATTATACGTAAATTTATTATTATTTGTTAATTATAAAACGCATAATTTTATGATCAGTGTGAAGCACAGTAACATTAAATGGGTTAGCGAATAAAATCTTTATATAATCATGTTATGGAACTACCCTAAACAGTTTCCCATATTAATCAAAAGAGTACGCAAAATATACTGAATAAAATTTGTTAGTCAGGCGTACGGGGAAAACTGACAGTACTTTTAAAATATTAGATGAAATAGAAAAAAAAGATTATACGTATTATATTTACATGAAATTCAAACGAAATCAAATAAGTTATTTAGATTAGTAAAAAAATATTTTTCAGCTCATAAATAAACTTGAATTATTGTACCGAGCTAGACTAACCATGAAAAATACTGAATATTTTCTTTAAACTCTGAACAAAATGGGAATAAAATTTAAAGGCATTTACCAATCGACTCTTTGAGTAGGAACACAATTCCTAAGCAGTCTTTTTCTCAATTTTGTTGTGCATTAAATTTTTTGATATTTTTAGCATGTTGTTGTCTATTACAATATTACGAAGAACAAATCCAGTTTAGTTTAAGTTAAGATGGTGTTGCGTAAACATGTAAAAAAAAACAAAAATCAATTTCAACATCGAACAAGACATAATTAGGTCCAATTACGCGACAAAGCCGGGAATGGCGCTACCATATATATGCGTCTGAGATAACGATAGAAATGGTTGCAGTTGCAGCACCTGTTACATTACGTATTACGTAACTTTACCGATCGAATTCTTGATATTGGTCATACGATTACAATCGATTGTCCCCGGTTCTGGTTGTCACGAAGAACATATATTAGATAAATTATGTTTATGTATTAACTGGAATATAAAATCATTGTTTTGTAAGAAACTTTGGGTGGAGTTAGTGACAGCAAAAACATTATATCTTACAAATGTTGTAACAAAATTTTGGTTAGGTAATTTTGACGCATTATTACTTTTGTTCTAACGTGAATATTATTGTTAAAACTTATAATTTTGTGAGCGCAGGAGTGGCATAAGGGACATGAATGACTTACCGCATAACATCTTTATTAATTTGATCTCCTCAAAAGTCGACGAGGAAAAAATTAACTTAAACAAACTGTCAAGTAACAGTGGGTACTTCACCAAGGATTTACAGACAATTCATGTTATGCGACTCAAACGCAGTGCATTTTTGTAAGCTCTATAGAGAAAACGAAATGCGATGCACTACAAAAACTAGTATAAAGCCACTAATTTAAGTTCTTTAAAGTACAGAAGGCGTGGTTGCCCAATACAAACAGCTTACAAGCCGTCTTAAGATAAGTAATACTTAAATATAACATAATACTGTCCTTTCACTGGATTACGTCCAAGTAATACCGTATAATTTATGTATATAAATCATATGCCATGGCATTGTTATTTTTTTGAACCAAAATAAATCTTGAAGATAATTTCACTAGCAGATGTGACCGTAGAATAAAATTCTGAGATTAGCAGCATGCTAGCTGTGCATTTATCATTTTTGTGGTAGTCGTATTATGAAGATAGTTATTATGCTGTGGTTTTGTAATAAGCCAGGGATTCATTTCAAAATGGCTATCAGGTTTGTAAGTTCATTTAGGATAAACGTTTCGTTAGAATATTTATATTTTATATTACTGGATTATCAACAATCAAATAAAGCATCATCATCATCATATCAGCCAATTGACGTCCACTGCTGGACATAGGCATCCTCCAAGTATTGTATTGTATCCTCACACGGTGGACCGACGACCTAGTTAGGGCGGCGGGAAGCCGATGGATGAGGGAGGCACAGGACCGCACAAGGTGGCAAATAAAGCTTACTTATTAGATAACTGCGGGGTGCTTACTGATTCTGAACAGGTGTAGCATATTTGCATTTATGGTCCCTCGCATTTCGAGGAGAACAGTTATGGAATTCTTTAAATTAAAATACATAATTTATTTAGCTCTTTCACGCGACTTACTGACTTACCGACTCACTGTCAGTGCTTTTACGAAGTCGCGCTTTTGGTCCTAGGGTTGTATAGAATTTCCAGTTGTGGTATATGGTGTCCACAAAAAACCTAATACGCCATTACACGGATAAACATAAAGCTAAACAATAAATCATTTAACTGTAATACTTATTTAAATCCCTACAGCCAACATTCTAGCAGGCGGCTAAAATACAAAATACTCAATACAAAGAGTGCAAGAGTTGACTCGTATTAAATCACAACCTCAGAGATAATTCTTAATCATGTCGAACGTACAATTCCTTATTGTTACTTATCAAAAAAGGCTTTAAACATTCAAAGTAAAAGCTGTAAAAGGATGATACGTACATGGATCGAGTATATTTTTTTGTTCATCTAGATAAATAAAGCGTGGGTGACGTTCAACAGGCCATAAACAAGAGTGCACATTGTCAATAAATAAAGTTATCGAGACTTGGATATTCTTGTATTCTTCCTAGTATGAGTAAGTACATACTTAGTAGTTAAAGTAACGAATATTTTGTAATAATACTAAGTTGTTTGAGTGATGGACTTAAAATTACCACCCATTTTATTCCCGAGGGTTTTGTAATATCCGATGATGGGAAAAGTCAGTCGGGAGTATTATAGCTAACGCAGAGCGGGACGGCATGGCAAAGTATTTTAATTTTTACTAATGGAAATTCAACCGTACTGTTACAGAAATACGACATAAATTGCTATGCTTTAAAATGATGCCGCGGCATTGAAAGGGATTTTTCAATGCCCGATTGGTCAGGTTTAGCACAAAAGGTTTAAGGTTTAAAGATCTTTATTCTCATTAAGAATACAATATTCACTTTTATGAGAAATATTACACTTAACAAAATTACATGGCACGCAAAACATTTATTATGTAAGATTTAGGTAGCAAAATAATTCTACTGTAGATAGCTACCACAAAACACGGGTATTGCTTTCACGGAACTCGTCTTTAAAATACCGGTGATATCAATTTTCGAAACAGATCTCTATCTAATATAAAACGTTTATATAAGGAGTCTCTAGTGGTTATCTATAATTGAACTGACAAAATTGCCAAGCATAAATTGGTTTGTGGAAATAAATAATTTTATTGATTCATTACTACTCTAATAACATCTAGTAAAGTTAATAGAATGTAATGATCGGAAATAAATCAATTTTAAATTATTATTATTATATTGTAAAAGTGAAACTAAAAACACGACCGCGTAATAGACACTTCAAAAATAAATGAAATAATTTATGTGTTTAGAAATTCGAATGACAAAAGTTGTTTCCGTGGCCTGAACAAGATGCGGTGTTGTTAGTATATTTCCCTAAATAAATGTTGAATAAATAAACTGTATCGGGAATAATATAATTGTTCAAGTTAACGTTAATTTAGGATAACGAAATGTTTTGTAAAACAATACCGCGTCAATAAGATTTTTAGTCTATCCTTAAACAAAGCAAAGAACGTGGTTTTGATAGTTTTTCTGAGTCGCTTTTTACATTGATCGTAAATATATTTCAATATGATATACATTTGTTATGTCCTCACTGTATACTTATGCATAAAATCGCATTAATGAATTATAGCAAAAAGAAAATCATAATAGTCTTTGTGTATATCTCGCTGAAACAGTAAAGGTAGCAACGAAATCATGTTTATTCATACAGGTAATTAATATAATTAATCGAATTTCGTTACATTTGAATACGCAATTAATATGAACGAGATTAAGATCGAGAGATAACCGACGACCGAATTAAGGGCCGGTCTAACTTGAATTCGTAGTATTAAGTTCGATTCACAATGTAGCCAAAATATACAGTTTAATAACACGAAGGGACATAATACAATTTTAAATTACTATTGTAGGTTTTATTTTTATTACAACAATTACCATTTATTGTAAAAAAAAAACAGAAAAAACCAGTCTTATATTTTAAAAAAAATTTTTTTTTCATTATTATTTTGTATACTTTCTTCAGTCTCTTCTTTACGAGTCAAAGTGTATAAAGGGTGCACTACTTTGCTCGAACTTAAGCCTGAAATGGCCTCTTAAATTATTTAGTTGTTTGTAAGTTGACTATAAACACATAAAAAAAAGACTAGTCACAGGTTTATTATTTTAAAACAGTGATTTTGTTCTCTATATTGTTACTGGTGCGTTATGTGAAACTGTCTTTACTTACACTCATTCAAGCTCAAGTTCTTTCCTTCAAATCGGCTCAAGCGAGTATGATTCATTCTGTACTACATTCACTTTTAAAATAAATATGTGTTTTGTTCGTTGATTTATTATTTTTATTACCATTACGTAACAAAATGAATTTATTAGTCGGACCGGTAGCTTTTATTATAGGAAAAGAGTTGATTCACCTGACAAGAATTTATTTTGTTCAGCTTAGTTGCGCATAAACTTCGTATGCTTCGTTAGAGGTGTGTAGGTTGAACCTTGGTAAATAATATTTTTCCCGAATATTTCAATTGATTGAGGGCATTAACCTCTTAGTCTATGTCTAACGAATCCAAAACATTTATCAGTAAATAATAACAACGGAGATGCATCGTCTGTTAAAATTCCCACCAATTAATTTTTGTCAACGTAGTAAATGTAGGACACAATATTTCTGTTTTTTCTTTATATAATTTACTGTTATTATAACAAAAAGTGATAGATTACATATACCTAAATATGTAATCTATCACTCTTTGTTAATTCAAACAAACGGAAGAAAAAATATATTGTTGAAAATTAATTAGTCCGCATAAGTAGCTTAGGCGACGTTTCGCGCAACCTTATGTTTGTTTCAACATTTACATCGTCACGAAAACAAAACAAACTCTACTGGAAGAAATGTTTATTAAAATTAGAAAAGCTTTTACTATATAAATCGTTTGCTTCGTGGCATACCAAACATTTGTAACCGTTGACCTCTAAGACTCATTCGCAGGCAACGGAACAGATAGAAATCGAATCTAGTCAGCCACCGTCGATCCCATGACATGATACTTCAACAAAAAGTGACGTTAAGCTCGAACAAAGGAGAAAGTATATTATTAACCGATTCGTAAAACCACAAGACAATGCCATGTTACTCTATTATCATGTCAAATGTAACTCATCTTACGTCTCTGTCTAAAAGTATTAAAGTCGCGGTCGGATCTTGTGTTCAATAGCGTCATGAGTCGATAGTAAAATGCGTGACGGTTTTGAAAAGTGTAAGTAGAAACTGACTAGGCGGTGTGTTATTGAAGAATGAAGTAAGAACATGGGAACTTGAATGATTTCACGAAGATTACTAGTTGTTTTGTGATAAGCTTGTGTTTAATAGTGTATTTAGGATCGTAAGGTATGGAACTGTTTTATAAGTAACTATACTCATACAAGGGTGGGTAGACCTCTCACACGGTGGACTGACGACCTAGTTAGGACGGCGGGAAGCCGATGGATGAGGCAGGCACAGGACCGCACAAGGTGGCAATACTTGGAGGAGGCCTATGTCCAGCAGTAGACGTCGATTGGCTGATATATGATAATGATGATGATACTCATACAAGTCAATCATTTAATCTTGTTGAGTTGCTTGTAGTTTGTCTACATTTTATGTTGCGTTTACATCCCTAACTGCACCTAAGGTCTCCTGCCGCTTTTTAAACTACTCATAAATAATACTAAATAATCGCCTGGGTGTGTTAGCGAAATTAAGAACAACGACTAGTTACCTAATTTGAAAAAATAGTACAAAAACTAATTATATCCAGTTTGCTTCTGTAGTATCTCTGATAGAGATAAAAGAATCTATGAAACAGTAATCTTTACCTTTTTAGTACACATCACGCAATAGCGGCTGCGGTATTGGAAGCCCTAGGGGTAATTTATGGGCAGTTGTAGTACACCTACGCTTCCACGGCTAATAAGATTGGAATTACACGTAACAGGAAAGTCGTATATCGTGACGTAAAAACAAATACGTATAATCTTCATTTGTTATATTTATGATGTACCTATTATTAAATATAATAGGATATAAAAACAGCTTTCACGCTAATGGTTTGTAGGAACTCGTAGACTAATTTTTAAAGGAAGGGAAATAATCGCATAAGTTTTTATAAGTCACGTGATTAAAAGTTCCAACTTAATACCTAACAGGTCCTGTCACAGGACTCCTGTGACGCGAGGCAAGCAACTAAAACATGTTGACTGAATAAACATGAATAAAGCTTACCCAAAAATATTTAATAATTTAAAAATAAAAATATTTTTTTTACTTTTCGTACTTTATACTATTACTACTAGTACTATTTTCTATTAGTAGGTACTATTTTCTTAAATTTGAACCTTACAGAATTTGGCATTGGCTTGGTTGTCTTTTGGTATCGCTGACGTGCATGAACGGCAGTTCTGATTAAACCTAAGTATTACTCGTATCAAACTATCCAGCAATAAACAGCAATTGTATACAGTAAGCACATTGCACTTTATCTTAAAACCAGCCTAGTAGGTAGTTGTAATAAACTTTACACATACACAAGTAACAAATTCTCGGAAGCGATAATAAATAGATGTACAATAATAATTGACCGATATTATACGGCTTGCTCCGTTACACTAATCGTGGTATTAAAATCACTTGACCGCCATCAAAAGTGCGCGGACTTACATATCATAATAAGTTAGCATGCTGCGCGCATTCGATACTTGTCATGTTTCATTTGATGGTTAATGTTTTACGACAAGCCGCTTAAGTCACTTGAGGTACTATGATCTAGTTTAGGTATTAGAAAGAACAAGAGCATTATGCTTTCGTTGTACTTAAATTCAATTTGGTATAGAAATGAGAAATGTATTTGACGTAGATCTAAAAGATGGGTGTCCTACCGGGACTTTTTGACAGGTACTTTACTACGGTACCATACCGGGACCATACTATAGCGGAACTAACCCCATTTTCTGGTGTGTAAAGGTTAAAGGAAGAAAATAAATTTCGAACCTTCATAAACATTTGTTTTGAATTTGTTTGAATCTTGCCACAAGTTTCGAATGTTTTTGCTACTGTTTTTCGACGTATTTAAATTCGCTAACAATACTGCATATGAAATAAAATAGCATACAAAACATGATATAGGGTGATACCATGATTACTTGTTTATACTTAGTACAAATGCTTAAATGTGAATACTTAGTATAAATAGTATAAGCGAAGAAATAAAGCCACTAACGTTACTTATAAGGCAATATTTATTAGTTAGGTACTGTAGCATCGTGACCCACATGTCGATGTTAACGAACTGTTTAACATTTCGACGAGTATGTTGTAAATTTTATTCAGTACAGAGGTTAAAGATATATCTTGGGATGGAGGAAAAGTTACTTTCTGTATGTCATGGTTCAAGTTCCAGCCACATTGTAAACACATCCTTCATAAGGGTTGGGATGTCAATACAAGTAGCGTGTCTTGCCTTATTTAGAAACTTCTTGAATTACATGAATACTTACACTTTCCAAGTAAAGCTGGCGTCAAAATGGTTGAGAAATTGTTGGAAAAGAAAGTTATGTTATTTTATTTATCCACTGTCAAAATGAATGTAGTAAAGTTAAAGAATGCACAGCTGCGGTTATTATTGTCAATTTTAAGGACAAATAAAATTCATTATGACGTGAGTAATATCAAACTTTTGCGTAGCAGTTCTGTTCAATAACCACAACGTCGTTAATATTAATATCACTAGCGATGAACGCAGCTTCGCTCACCTTAATTAGAACGCACAAAGTTCTCTCTACATTTATCCTGTTATTTAGATAAATTGATACACATTCGATGCTATTGATCGTAGGAGAATGTTATCATCATCATCACCATCTCAGCCAATTAACGTCCACTGCTGGACACTGGCCTCCTCCACGTATTGCCACCTTGTGCAGTCCTGCGCCTTCCTCATCCATCGGTTTCCCACCGTCCTAACCAGGTCTTCGGTCCACTGTGCGAGAGGTCCCCCACCCTGCGTTTACGGAGAATGTTATATATACCCTATAATTATTTTTAGTAAATAAACTATCGAATGCGATCGACACGTATCGAAACGATTTAGCTATCTCAACAATAAGTTAAATAATTTAATAAAACTTACACACAAAAGTAAAGTAACTTAGTCTGAAAGCAATACCAAATTGTAATTTATTCCGGACATTCGACATGGTGGATCGCGGAAAGGATTTAACAGTGGATAAATAGGGTTGCCAATCAGGACGTTTAGATCCCTTTGTTATTTGATGTTATCCTGTTGAAATTTCAAATATAAGTAGTAAATCAACTTCGTTCTCCTAAAACTTTTATCCGTCAAAAATTAACTGTTTTTTAGGCTTTTGAGGAAATATAAAATGAAATCTTTTTACCCGTTTGTGTAAGCCCTAACCGATAATATTCCCTGTAGCATCGAGCAATCCAATCTGGCACACATTACACGGACATCAAGCTATGAAGGCGTGGGCGATGACGCGAAAACTTTATAAATTGACGGCTTAACAGCTTTGCTATATTTGAAGTTATAGTGGTGAGGGGGTTAAAACAGCTAATGCGATGTGAGAACATGTGAAGAAAATACCATAACGACCTTTTACTTACGTGAAGTATTTCGAAATGTAATCTCTGTTTATAGAGCTTTTTCGTGTCTTAATCTTTGATGTTCGCATAAAAAAGAAGCATACACAATTTATACTGTAATACATAATAAGTAATTTATAACAATATAATTTATAACAT
Organism: Schrankia costaestrigalis; assembly: GCA_905475405.1. Classification (NCBI taxonomy): domain Eukaryota; kingdom Metazoa; phylum Arthropoda; class Insecta; order Lepidoptera; family Erebidae; genus Schrankia; species Schrankia costaestrigalis. The sequence goes on from FR997832.1 coordinate 18,036,756, forward strand.
AATAATACATAATTTAATAATGCTGACTGGTCCCAAACTAAGCAGAGCTTGTACTATGGGTACCAGACAACAGGCATAAATACTTTATTTACCATTATTTATAGGTACTTACTAATTATAATTATACACATAATAAATAAAAACATAATAATATAAATTTTATAATACATAGTTATAAATAAATCATGGGACAGTGCGATCAGGTGGCACTTGTCCACGAAAACGGCGGAATACCACGCCCTGCGGCCAAAAGGTCTCCTCCATGACGAGATGCAGGTAACATGTTGGGACCCGTACCACGAACGCCTTGAAATTGACGTTGCGGCGCGACTCTAACAACTGCACTCTCGCCGTGTATTTCAACCTATGGCGAACGTACTCGACGATGTCCTCAGCCTTTGTGGTATAATGCAGGCGTGAAATGTATACCGGAGTGTTCGGTTTTGCGGCACGGACATTGATATTTGGCTCACTAGGTGCTGTGCCACAGCAGTTCTTCTTGCTTTGCTGGCGATGTTTTTTGTTTTGAACAGTCACGAAACCATCATCATCATTAGACCGTTTCTTGCTACTGTCTTGCAATAGCTTCTTACCGGCGGTGGCCCTGGGCTCATTATTTAAAGGAGCTCGAGGAGTCTTGCAGTGAATAGGCTGCGAGACAGGAGCGGGGCGCGCGTAGCTTCGTGCGTCACACTCTGCATTGTCAGCTGTAGACGGCGATGACAACAAGACCGCTGACGCGTAGCTTGTTGCAGACGATGCACCGTGACGTGTGTTTACACGCGCCGATATCGGTGACCCAGATACTTTAACAGAATTACGCAACTCATCTAGTTCGGTACGTAATTCTGTCACGTTTCTTTCGGATGTCTCCAACTTCTTCTTGACATCCGCCAGACTAGTCTTCAAGTATGTGATGTCCTTTAGAAGACTCGTTACGTCGACGTGCTCTAAAGTAACCAGAGGTAAAATAATTAAAGAATAAATTTTAAGAGGCAAAAAAATCTGTGGGCACAATTCAAACCTGCTTTTAAACTATTTCAAAAGCTAAATTAAAAGGAAACATGATACATAATCTTGGTTATCAGATTGGTGAATTTATAGAAAAAAATTACTCGTTACCACAAATATATTAAATGATTAATCTTTCTTTATTACGCTTCTGAGTAATATAATGATGCACTATGGATCAAAATAATAATTAGTGGATTACACTAATCTTACTTGGGACTTAAACTCGGCTGCCGTATATGCGACTACTGCTCTACCAATTTAATCAAAATAATAATTACTCATCATCAACATAACAGCACATTAATGTCCCACTGCAGGGACGGGCCTCCTCCCGCGACGAGGGGATACTTTGCCTACTAATTAATACCACGCTGGCCAGACGGATTGGTATAGGGTTTAATTTCAAGTATTCCTTCTTTCTATGTAAAGTTAATATTCACAGATAGTCCGTTAGTCGGTTTACACGACACCCATGGGATAAGAAGAGGTGATGATTGTATTCTTACTCCGTCACCACACGGAGATAATATAACTATTCAAGGCATAGTTATCGAGCTACATTACTTTCCTTCGTATACAAGTACTTACATACATTCTTACAAGCATCGACGTAGAGAATCTAATATGACTGCATAGTACCTACTTATTACACGTGGTTGGGTCGCGTGCTCGCGTGTGAATACCTAGCGATCCATTCTCGCTCGAGGGAGGCAAAATTATATACTTTTTTTATGTTGATTTTATATGTTCGATACAAAACTCATTATCAGCATACTATGATTATATAATGTGGTGTCGTGAATGAAACAGTTGTATTTTTAATATTATTATTTATTTCTTATTTTTATCTATTTGAGATTCGGACTTTTGTAAATCATACATGCATTGGGCCGAAACCAAAAGGTATGTATATGCTTTTCATGTGATATTTGATCTATCAAGTGATACACAAGTCTTATATTTGCATGATTAGGAATCTATTATCTAGAGTTTTTGAAGACGACCGATAGGTCTGCAACGTGACGACTGACTTTTAACGTACTCTCCGAAGTACTTCGGAGAGTACGGAGAGGCTGTGATGTGATAACACTAAGCGATAAACTCTCACTACTCGCTGACGTATATTTTATTATAAATAAAACATACAAAACAGTGAAAGCTCATTGAGTAAATAGGAAAGTACGTATTTCATAAGTAATAACAATAAAGTTAGTTAACCACAGTAATGTTTACAATTAACAACGACAATTTCATTACTACATTTTGATTAAAGACATTACAAACAATTTCTCTATAATTAACTTCCGCAACTTAACTTCGATATAAAGCTGTAACACAATAACAATGACGACAAAATAAGCTGTAAAATCGATCGCCTATCGTAGGGAGGGGCG